>CM060424.1:35246874-37646874 GCA_030545235.1 Helianthus tuberosus | reverse complement strand
TATAAACATTGGGTTTTGCAAAAGAGAGTTTTACCATTTTCTTTCATGCCACCACCTCATACTGGTGTTGCCATATGTGAAAAGGTGTTTTCTATTCTAGTAGAGTGGGGTATAGAAAAAAAAATATTTAGTGTGACATTGGATAATGCATCTTCTAATGATGCTTTCATTAGGCTTCTAAGAGAACAGTTGAATACAAATTCACCACTTGTTTCTAAGGGTGCTTTTTTTCACTTGAGATGTTGTGCACATATTTTGAACTTGATTGTGCAAGATGGGTTAAAGGAAATTGATGATTGTGTTTACAAAGTAAGAGAGAGTATCAAGTATGTGAAAGGTTCATAACAAAGGAAGGAAAAGTTTTTGAATGTGTTGAGTTGTGTTCAATTAAAAAACAAAAGGGGTTAAGGCAAGATGTTGTTACTAGGTGGAATTCCACATATTTAATGCTTGATGGTGCTCTTTATTATCGACGTGCATTTAGCCATTTAGAATTGAGTGATTCTAATTATAAGGAATGTCCAATTGCATCAGAGTGGGATAGGATTGAAAAGATATGTTCATTTCTTGAAGTGTTTTATGATGTGACAAATGTTTTTTCGGGTACCAAATATCCGACTGCAAACTTGTACTATCCACATGTGTTTTTGGCTTATTTGACTTTGTATGATAGGATGAATTCTGAAGATGAGTATATAAAACATATGGCAAACTTGATGATGGGGAAGTTTCAGAAATATTGGTCTGATTTTAGTCTTACATTGGCCGTGGCTGTGGTGTTGGATCCTAGATTCAAGTTGCATTTTATCGATTGGAGTTATTCAAAAATTTATGGAGAGGGAAGTAGTGAATATACACATGTTGATCAGTTATTGCATTCTACTTTTCATGAATATGAAACTGCCTTGTTAAATGAGGGTGAGGATACAAGGGATCAGTCAACGCCTACTTCAGATGGTAGCAAATGTGTTAAGGAGACAAGTGGTGTTTCAACATATGGTGCGAGTTCAAGACTTAAGGTAATTTTTATGTTTGTTCATTTATTTGTTTTATGTATATTGTCTTTTAATTATTAACTAACTATTTTTTTATTAATATGTTTTAGGATTTTGATAAATTTCAAAGTAAAGATTTGACAACTAATCAAAAGTCAGAACTGCAATTGTACTTAGAGGAGTCAAGAGTTGATAGGAACTCACCACTTGATGTGTTGGCTTTTTGGAAAGCCAATGAGTTTAGATATCCCATACTAGCGAGGATGGCAAGAGACTTTTTGACTATTCCAGTATCTACTGTGGCATCGGAGTCGACATTTAGTGCAAGTGGAAGAGTGATTACCGAACATCGAAGTTCACTTAGTAAAGCTACCGTTGAGGCTCTAATATGCACAAAAGATTGGTTACATGGAGATTTTTGTAATGTCCATCTTTGCTTGATTTTAATAAGTTTTATACATGATATTATATTAATTTTATAATGTATATGTTTGTTTGTACTTTGTAGGTTCTAACAAAGTTAGTGTGGAAGAGCTCACTGAAGATATAATGTCACTTGACATTAGTTGTGAATCAAATGCTTCAAACTCGGTGAATAATGAACAATCCTAAGGTACCTCACTCTAAAACTTTCTAATAATATTACTTGATAAAACTATATGAATATGAATATGTCCAATTATCCATGATTAATATGACTAATTGACTATATTTATTTTGTGTGTAGGTTTGATTGTTTGGAATTGAAGATTTGAGAAGAAAGACCAATTGGAACTTGGAAGTTTGGGACTTGATATTGTTTTCAATATATGTTTTGATTAGAATTCTATGTGTTTTTGTCTTAAATTTGTTAAGGAGCATGGATTTATGTTTTATTTTAAGACTTTTATGAACTTTCGTCGACTTTTGTTTCGCTGAAAGGTTGTCTAATATGTGTTTCTAAACAGCTATTATCGTGTACTATCGTGTATTATCATGTATACCAGGTATAAACATATTCGTGTTCGTGTTTGGGTTACAGGTACACGATAAATTTTCGTGTCGTGTACAGGTATACCCATTTCGTGTTCGTGTCTTATCGTGTTCGTGTCTTATCGTGTACGGGTATACACGATATTCCAGCCCTACTAAGATACCTTAATTGTCCTAGACTAAGGCGAGAACGCAAGAGGTTGTCGGTGAGGGTAATTCCTATTTTCATTCTAGGTGGACAAGTCCAACACTTTCCCGGGCTCTCGTTAAAGAAGGTGTATGCCGAATCGCTCAGGTCTATGTATGCACCGAACGAAGTCGATGGAGAGTCCTTCACGGCACAATCGGCACAGGGACGACTATCGTCCAAGTCTTTGCTAGGTATGAAGGTATTTTTGGGAGCAACGAGGTTGTCGGAATGCGGTTCCAACATTTCTTCATGGTCATCGTCTTGGGGCGGATCAATAAAGTCCTTCCTAAGCTCTTTTAACCAATTTAGAATTAGCTTTTCTAGTTGAAATAACTCATCAAGGAGCATTTCCCCTAGAATATATGGCTGGGCGCATTCAAGGGAGAGATAGTGCTTATTTTTACTTTCGCCCCTCTTAAGGTTATAAGGAATCGGTGGGTCTATGTAGTGGGGCCTATAATTTAGAAAGTAACATTCTAATTCTTTATGTTCGCCTCCACCTAATTGACACCACGTACCATAAGAGTGCCGAAAGTAAAAACAATTACTATCACTCATGTTTATGTCAGAAATTACCAACCGCCGGGATCTAACGGTTCTGTTTTCAGTAAGTGAATCTTGGGCACGGGGGCGTGTTGAGTGAGCACGGCCCCGTGTTCAGCTTACTGTCTGACTTAAAACAGGATTGCCAGTTCCAATGATTTAGCACGGGGGCGTGTTCAGCGGGCACGGCCCGTGCTGAGCTCTGCAGAAGCTGAAAAACTAAGAAAATCCTAAAAAAATTAAAAAGAAAAATAAAAATATGATTAGGCCGTTGATTCCTAACTTTCTTAAAATCCTTGTGTCCCCGGCAGCGGCGCCAAAAACTTGATGCGTATGAAGTGTTATATATATTAGGTGTATATTTTAAGCCCCTTTAACACTTATTTTAGCCAAGTTTTAAATTTATAAAACACGATATTTTACTAACACTAAACACACATATGGGCAAGTGCACCCATCGTGGGCGTAGTATAGCGTTGGTAAGATACCGAGGTCGTCCAAGGACACAAGAGCTTTTAGTACCGGTTTATCCTCAACGTCTAATCAAAATAAAAAGTTAGAAAAGGTTTTAAACTAAGAAAAATAAAAACTAACTAAAATGCTGAAAATAAAAATAAAAGAAAAAACAGATAGACAAGATGAATCACTTGGTTCCGACTCGTATCTATATAACCTTTGATTATTCCCGCACTTTTACACATATTTAAGAGATTATCTTAGTTATTGTAGTAGGCCCCTCTTTTGAAGGTGACGTTACCCTCACCCCAGCAGTTTGAGTCAGCAAGGATACAATCCTAAAAGGGTGGATTATTGGAAGATAATTAATTAAGTTATTAATGCAAATTATGGTAGGCCCCGCTTTTGGCGGTGATGTTACCCTCGGCTAAGTAGTCTGAGTCAGCAGGGATACAGTCCTAAATAGCTGGATTATAGTATTAATAGTAGTTAACTTATGAGGGGATCAAAGAGTTTGGACCCCCGCCATCCAATACCGTGAAGCATTGAAGGAGGTCCTACTAAATTTGACCCAGGTCCATTGCAGGACCTCTAAACGTTGAACAATGGCAAGACCTTTACCAAACCGTTCCCTTAACCCCCGACCAGGTAGCCAACATACCTCCATATAGACCGTGGAGATATGAATGGTGAAAATCTTTTGTTTTATATAGACAGTAAAATAATGCCAAGACACCACGGACAAACGATAAGGAAAGATCACCTTCAACATAAGTAACTAGTTATTAAAGTCATTAATACAAAACCAAATAAAAAGTGCAAAAGATTAGAAATAAAAAGTATTATACTAGACACTTTGTCTTCACCAAGTGATGTAAGAGACTTAGGCAAACATGGCCTTGATTGTCAAGAACTCTTACGATCAATCTTGGATCCCGAGACGACTCACACACTCTACGATGGACAATGGATGATGGTGGTGGATGATGGTGTTGTGATGGTGGTGGGTGGTGGATGAAGTGTGAGAGAGGTGGTGTGCCAAGGGATGAGTTGAAATGAAACCAAGCACTCCTATTTATAGGCTGAACAGAAGGCTGGGCACGGCCCCGTGTCCGCTGGACACGCCCCCGTGCCTGTCTGACATTCTCTCTCTTCATTAATTGTAATTTGCAATTACAATTAATGCGACTGCTGTACTTTCTCCACGCCCCCGTGTTCACTGGACACGGCCCCGTGGTGGGCAATAGAAGCTTCTATAGGTTTGTCTTTTCTGCTGCTTCTTGGGCACGACCCCGTGCTGGCTGAGCACAGGGAGTGTTCAGTCTTCTGCCTTCTCTATTTTGCTTGGGAAGATACCGTTGAGGGGTCGGGCAGTCCACTTATGTTCCTTTTCTTGTATTTATGTTAGATTTAGCTGTCTTTTTGCTTCTTTTGTGAATTTGAGCTCATTTAATCCTGAAAATACAAAAGGAAGACAAAAACACTCATTTTCCAACATTAGTACTTAAAAAGGGTTAGTTTTATGCCTCATTTGATGTAATTTATATGTTGCATTTTACACACATCAGTATGCAATCTAGCTCTTCCTGCAATGGCATTTCCTCGGCTTGCTTGGAGCTTTCTCTAATTTCTATTCCTTTCCCTTTATCCATTGGGTCCTCCGTCTTGGCAACTTTCCTAGTTACTGGTTTCCTTCTGCGCACACGCCTCCAACCCACAATTCTTCTTCTTTTCTTTGGCTTGGGTTTCTCCGGAGACTGGGCTTGAAATTCCATAGGTTCCTCAACATCGGCACAATACCCAGTAAAGTCTTTGGAAACTTCCACATTAACAGAATAGAGATTGAGATTCTGAAGAGCTTCAGACAACTCATTCATGCTGTTTAGCATATATGAATAAACACACGAATTTCTAGGTTAAAATTTTGTAAATTGAATAATCACATAAAGAAATCTAATATTTATACAAATAGATTGATTAAAACAAAATATTGCGATTTATATATATATATATATATATATATATATATATATTACAAAATACTATTGAAATTTAAAAACATATTAGGGAATAATTTATTTTAATCTATCTTTTCTTACTAAGTTGTTTATTTAACGACAACTTTTCTGGCGTATAGATGATATAGGTGCTGGTACTAGTTTGGCAAATTAATAATAAGTTAGCATTTACTGCTGTAGTAGCTAACATATAGAGATCTGCCCATTGTTCGTCTAATTCATCTTCCCATGGTGGTTTATTGCCTATATCCTGAGTTTCCTTATTACTCATCACTCCTTTTGGTTGTGACTTCTTTATTTTCTCTTGACTTTTTCTAATAATCCAACTACTTTTATTAGGGGTAAGTGGTTTCTCAAACTGTGTCTTACAAACAAATATTCCTTCCTCAGTATCTGCTGAGTATTTTGAGGAATTTGATTGAGATGAAGTTCCCTTATCTTTTGGTGAACTATCTAATTAATGATAGATGTCCGAAAGTCTTTGCTTACCCATACTGTAACTAACAAGTAGTCAGTTAATAAAACACGTAATCACAAGATGGCAATTAGTAAAATTAAGTATTTCTAAATACTTAATTGGCTTAAATCAGTGGCTCTGATACCACCTTTTCCTGTCACGGCCCCCCGCCCCGGTTTGACCCGGTCCAGGAGCCGCGGGACAGGAACCCGTGGTAGTTATTAATTGAGTTGACAGCGGAAGATTTTACAGGATCTTTTTAAGACTTGAAATGCCTGATTATTTTATTTTATAATTTGGGATAAACCCCATAATTTACAATAGAGGAATTTCACAAGGAAATTCCCTGATTTACAAAACATGTTTATTTATTTAATTGAGCCACTACTTCAAGCTTTTAGTGCTCCGTATCACTTTTCCTTGGTTCACAGTAGTCAACTGAAACATGTTTTGAAAATATTTTATCAGCGGGAAAATACTGGCGAGTCACTCAAATTTAATAAAATGACACATAGTTATAAATTACAACATAAGAGCGATTACAATGGCTTTTATCTTATTTTTATCTGGCGCCGTGTCACCTCCTGGTGACGATGGTCATACCACTATTGGGTCTTTCCCCAAGTAGTGATGATTATCACTGTTAGGATTTATTAGCCTAACTGTGAGAAATTAGTAATGTGCACAATACCCCACTAGCCAGTGATTCAAGATAACCACGACTTAATCCCTGTAATTATAACCTTTGAAAATAATTGGAGTATTGTAAAATACTTTTGATAAAAGAGAATGACTCACATTGCAGATTTAAACGGGCAGAGTTTAGCCTACTGATTAGCTTTGTAACCTAATTTAAATAACAATGCACACGAACTAGGTCAGTAACTAATACAACATTTACGATAACTCACGAGATTAAAACCCTCACAACGAATGACACAGTGCAATAATTAAACATCCATCGAATTCACGACGAATGACAAAGTATAGCCCTAATTTGGGCAGCACTTAAACATCCATTGGATAGTTTCAATCGATCGGACATTGAATCGTAGCAGGGATCGAGTTAATACCTTGTATCGTTGCAGCGCTTCACTACTGTGAATATAATTTTCGACTTTTGAGCAATCTACTTCGTGTTTTTGATTGAAATTTCGACATCATTGAACTGCTCGGGATCAGATCTATTTATAGGTGAAAAATGGGTCTCACGCGACCCGCGTGAACCCTAGTTCAACCTTTACGCGGCCCGCGTGGAGGTCTATTCGTAGATTAGGGTATCCGTGTCACTGGTAGGCATGCCACGTGTGTGACACGTGGACCGGGAACGCTTATCCGGTCAACTTAAGGTTGACGCGGCCCGCGTAAGGGCTTGCCTATCCTTTACGCGGCCCGCTTGAGAACCAGATTTCTTGTTTTCTTAGTTTTTGATATGGATTAGGGTTTCAGGGGTCCGGGTTTTCACGTATGGTTTGTTTTGGGACATTTTTGTAGGTCCTTACAGATTGATTGCTTGGCAAGCTTATGGTATAAGTAAGTTCCATGCCGCTCTCGAGAGTTTTCACAAAAATACACCTTCGGCCGAGTGTTGAGTGATCCCCCGTGAGGTATGTGAACTTGTATATAAATGGAATTTTAAGGCATGTTATGCCCTAATAAGTAATTTATCTTATGTAATGTTTTAAATAAATCATGACGAATAGGATTGTAAATAAATAAAAATAAAACTTAATAAAGAATCTTGGAAATCCCGACACTCTATGACAAGCCCAAAACCTTCTCTTCTACCCATTCCATTTGAGAGTGTAAAGCCACATTATAAAGAGTTTTGCTTGAGGACAAGCAAATATTCAAGTGTGGGGGTATTTGATGTACGCAAAATGCAACATATAAATTACATCAAATGTGGCATTAAACTAACCATGTTTTTAGTACTAATGTTGGAAAAAGTGTGTTTTTGTCTTCCTTTTGTATTTTCAGGATTAAATGAGCTCAAATGAACAAAAGAAGCAAAAAGGCAGCTAAATCTAACATAAATACAAGAAAAGGAATAAATGTGGCATGCCCGACCCCTCGACAGCATCTTCCCAAGCAAAACAAGAGAACAGAAGGCTGAACACGCCCCGTGCTCAATGAGCACGGGGGCGTGCCCAAGTGTCTGCAGAAAAGACAAAGCTGTAGAAGCTTCTATCACCCACCACGGGGGCGTGCCCAGCGGACACGGGGCCGTGGTCAACTCTAAGATTCGCAGAATCTGAGGAAATCTTGATAGTACAGATACACTTCTTCACACGGGGTCGTGCCCAGCGGACACGGGGGCGTGGTCAACTAATGCAGACAAACTGCATTTAATGAAGGAAGATAAGACGGGTGGACACGGGGCCGTGCCCAATGGACACGGGGCCGTGTCCAGGCTTCTGTGCAGGCTATAAATAGGGGTGCTTGGCTCATTTGCAAACCATCCCTTGGCAAACCACCTCTCTCACACTACACCCACCCACCACCACCATCACAACCCACATCCACCACCATCATCCATCATAGAGTGTGTGAGTAGTCTCGGGATCCAAGATTGATCGTAAAAGTTCTTGACAATCAAAGGCCATGTTTGCCTAAGTCTCTTACATCACTTGGTGAAGACAAGTGTCTAGTGTAATACTTTTTATTTTTAATCTTTTCGCACTTTTTATTTGGTTATGTATTAATGACTTTAATAACTAGTTTCTTATGTTGAAGGCGAGTCTTCCTTATCGTTTGTCCGTGGTGTCTTGGCATTATTTTACTGTCTATATAAAATAAAAGATTTTCACCATTCATATCTCCACGGTCTATATGGAGGTATGTTGGCTACCTGGTCGGGGGTTAAGGGAACGGTTTGGTAAGAGTCTTGCCTTGTTTAGTGTATAGATCCTGCAAGGACCTGGGTCAACTTTAGTAGGACCTCCTTCAATACCCATTGGTATTGGATGGCGGGGGTTCGAACTCCTTAACCCCCTCATTTGTAAACTACTATTAAAACTTTAACCGGGCTACTTAGGACTGTATCCCTCCTGACTCAGACTACTTAGTTGAGGGTAACGTCACCTCTAGAAGAGGGGCCTATCACAATATGCATTAATAACTTAATTAATTATCTTTCAATAATCCAACCCTTTAGGATTGTATCCTTGCTGACTCAAACTACTGGGTTGAGGGTAACGTCACCTTCAGAAGAGGGGCCTACTACAATAACTAAGATAATCTCTTAAAAAGTGCAAAAGTGCGGAAATAATCAAAGGTTACACTAAACACGAGTCGGATCCAAGTGATTCATCTTGTCTATCTGCTTTTATTTTTCAGCATTTTAGTTAGTTTTATTTTTCTAGTTTAAAACCTTTTTCTAAACTTTTGATTTGATTAGACGTTGAGGATAAACCGGTACTAAAAGCTCTTGTGTCCTTGGACGACCTCGGTATCTTACCAACACTATACTACGCTCACGATGGGTGCACTTGCCCATATGTGTGTTTAGTGTTAGTAAATATCGTGTTTTATAAATTTAAAACTTGGCTAAAAAGTGTTAAAGGGCTTAAAATATACATTAAAAATCTATAACACTACACGCGCATCAATTATCATAAACCTTTTTATAATCAACTTTTAAAAGGAAAGCCTTTCTTTTTTACTTTTTTTTAGCCATGAAATAATTTCATTAAGCATAAGATGTCTATCGAGAATGTACCTTCCTTTTAGAAACGTCATCTGATTTATCGAAATAGCCGACCCAATCACCTTCTTGAGGTGATTCACAAGGATTTTAGAAATCGTTTTGCTAATCACCCCGATAAGGTTAATCGGTCTATAATCCTTAAGGCCCACGTGCTCCTTGGTTTTCGAGACCAGAGTTATGAACGAGGAGTTGCACATATTGGATATTACACCGTTGTTGCACCCATTCGCGAGAAACACATAACATGTGTACCTTTTCTTGTCATGTACAAAGTGATATAATTATCTACCTTACTCTCTTTCCCTATGCCATTATATCTTGCAGATAAGACTTAAATAAGCCGAGTCGTTTGAGAGCTACTGGAGATCGACTCACTAAAAACTCAACTGAAGCCAAGTTCGAAACTAAAAATAAATTTTATTAATAAACTAGTCCGAGTCGAACTTCATATACCAAACCCTACTAGGCTAAAATAGCATAATGGCTACTATCGGTCCCACTTTTGAATATTCCCACTAGTAGTCTCGTCTTTTAACTATTTTGCCTTGAACAGTCCTTTTTTTTTTCTAATTACAAACAGAAGTTTTAGGGCTTTTGATCAGAACGAGGATACGAGTCGACTAATGTAAAACTTACCTCGAATGGTACTCCAAATGAGAAAACGATGTTTCAATTGGGGCATTTAAACTTCAAATTAACAAAAATCAAGCTGTTTGGAGTACCGCTTCGAGATTAGTTTTACATCAATCGACTCGTATCCTCGTTCTAATCAAAAGCCCTACAACCTCAATTTGTAATTTGAAAAAAAAACTTATCCCCGTTAAGTTTTCTTAACTGAGAGCAATTTTTTTATCGGCAATCGACAATATATTAATATAGCAATCGGCAAGGAGCTGGAAGTACAAACGAAACACAAAAAATTACATAAACAAAGAAATGTCGAAATCTAGTCACATTTTCCAGTCTAAAGACCCGCCCCCACCCTGTGCTTAATCCACATGAACATATCCTCCTTAATGTGCTCCATTATCTTGTTAACCAACACCATATGACCATTAAATTCTTTCTCGTTTATGGCTAGTCGTAGTCTCCAGATGCAGTCGAGACAGTGGAGCTAGACCATGTGGCTTGAGCGAAGGTTTAAAGATGGTTGGACATTGATTCAGTCCCGTCAAGTTGGCTCCATTAGTGCACAAACTGGCTTTCCGTTCCAAGTTGTGAGCTGGACCATGTGGCTTGAGCAAAGGCCTGGGTCACGTGGTCCCTAATGTAGGGGATACTGCGTAAGGCTGGTTTCACAAAGCTGCAACAACCCTTCCCACACGACAGTGAAAGTATAACAGGTCCGGGCTCCATGGGTCAGTAATAATCTGCTGGGTTGTCTCTAATGAACTAAAAACAATTGAAAGCAAAATAGTTAAAAAAGATGCCGTGAGAATATTCAAAGATGAGATCGGTAATGACCAGTAACGTCTACTTAAAATTACTAGAATCCAATTTCCCCAATTTATTTAACCACGAGTCACTCGATTTCGATTATAAATATAAGTAAATCATGGCTTTATTGCCTAGTGGTATCTTGGGGGTGAGATAAGACTTTAAGACCAAGAGGTCTTGGGTTCGATTCCCACAAGGGGGGTTTTCCCATATTTATTGGGTTTCCTCCTGAATTGGTGTATAGGCATTATGCCTAGTGGAGATGGATATGATCGGGTGGTTCCGCTGGTAGCACAATGATACTCCAGTGGTTCGTCAGTGATCCAAATTTTGCCGTTCAAAAAATATATATATATATATAAGTAAATAAATGCGTTACATTTTACCGTTACAAAATAAATGCAGCTAGATAAATTTACAGCTTGTAAAACAATTTTTTTGGGGTGCTACTATACACACCCCCCTCCCTCCTGATTACACCCCCCTCCTCTCACAAAAATACAGGTGGGGCCTGCGTGGGACCAACAGTTTTCCTCTCACAAAGGGGGTGTAATCAGTAGATGGGGGGTGTGTATAGAATAATGTTTTTTTTTTGTTTCTAAAGTAAATATCGCACAAAGAGATTTAACTTGTAAATTTGAAAATGGATCGATGGGCATAGTTGCAGCAGAGAGATACCCATACCCTACCGCGATTGCAGGTGTTCGCTTTGTTTCAATTATCTCTCTCTCTCTCTAAATCTCAAATCAATAAACTATTCTTACTCCTCGCGGAAACAAATCCACATATATAACATTCTTTTTGCTTCATTTTTCTCTTTCTAGGGTTTCCTTTTACAGATTTCCGGTGATCTTCAGATCTGAATTCCAGGGTTTCAATCGACTCTCAACATGTTTTGGCGTATGACCGGCTTGTCCACTACGTCTCCGGTAAATTCTAGATTTCTATTCGGTTTTCGTTTAAGATTGGTTGGTTGCTTATGGTTATTGTTAGATCCTGATTGTGATTAGTTGCTAATTGAGCTATTTGTAAGTTTGTTTTGTTGATTGGCGCGTGTGTTTGGTTTGTTGATGATGAAAATGGCTGGAAACGTGAGAGGATTTATGTGGATAGGATGAACTGTGAGGTTTTGTTGTTTTTTAGAGACATAGATGATGTGTAGAGTGTATTTGAATAGTTGAGCTTGTTTTTGATGTTTTAAATTGTATCTAGTTTTCTTGGACTTTGTGTGTGTGTGTGTGTAGAAATGGATTACGTCAGTTTGTGTAGATGGTGAACCTATAGCTTTTGTAATGAAACAGTGATTATAGAAAAAAAGTTATATGGCGAACGGTGTAATTGTTCACATGGGGCACTGTTTCCTTCGTCTGCCTTGTGTAGAATTTCGTTATATTAATACATAACGAATTCTTGATCTGCTGTGGATTTTATTTTGATTATTGGATATATTAATGTGGATATAGTGTCTCCGTCCTGAATGGATATACCTGTAACCTGATTGATTGTCTTCCTAGTACAATATGCATTTGTCAAAAACTCAAAATGATGGACTATATGTTATGTGCATGCTAACTCCAAAGATTTGGGTGTCCTGTGTCTGTTTTACATTGCCGTAAAACACATAACCATAATTAAGATCAAAATACGATTAGGTTTTTTATAAAACCATGTGCATTTATGTTTCATAATTTCATTCAACCCGGAAGTAGTTATTGCATATTGTCCTTAGCACAATTAGAAGATCTTTACAGAAACAATTACATGCACTTATTGTATCATAAAGCAGTAGAAGGCTAGAAGCATGCACGTATATCCATCGTACTAACATTTTCTAGGTAGCAAACTTCATAGGCGTTTCACGCCATATAAGTTTCTTTGTTTGCTGCTTTATGTTCAGCTAAGCAGTTTGATCCAATTCATCTCATCGACGTTGAGAAAATTGCATGTGTCCTACTCGAGAATCCAGATTAGTTTCTTTGTTTCATACTTTCTTAATTTCTTTCATCTACAACAACAACAACCGTACCTAGTAAATCCTGCAAATAGCAAAGCTAATGGTAGGGTATGGGGAGGATGGGATGTAGGTATACCTTACCTCTATCCTTGAGGATGGAGAGGCTGCTTCCAGAGAGACCCCTAGCTCTATAACAAGTTAACAACCAACACTAAAAGAGGACTCGAAACCCTCCCAAGACAAAACAAATGGTGGAAGCATAGCATAGTAAAGCGGAGGCAAGTATTACATACATCATAAAACAACATATTCATATACATGTAGTAAGACAATTAGGTGGTGTTTGTTTTTTCAGGCCCAAAAGGTCTGCAGTCTGCGAACCACATCTGCAGGCATCTGCAGAAGAATAGGTGGACCAAAGGTCTGCAGTCTGCAAGGAGAAGAGGGTTTGTTTTTTTTACTTCTAAAAAACCCCTTCACAACACACACAACACACTCCTCTCTCTCTCTCTCCAAACCCTAGCCCCCACTGAAGAACCCACCACCACCGCCTTCAAACTCCGGCCGCACACCCACCCCATCCTCGTATACCCCCTACAACTAACCCCTTGTCCCTGTAACACACCCACACCCACCTGATCCCTCGCTGATAATGGCCATCAACTTGATCCGTCGCTGATAATGGCCAACAACCGCCTGATCCCTCGCGGCAGTCATCGAAGAGAGAAAGAGAAAGACGACAGAGGAAGAGAGAGACGACAGAGAAAGAGAGAGACGACACGGCGGCGGCACACGGCGGCAGACATCTCAGCAGTGGCTTGGTGGCGGAGATGTGGGGGTGGAGGTGGTGGCGGAGATGTGGTGGTGGAGGTGGTGTCTGTGTTTTGAAAGTGAGAAGAGGTGAGAAGATGTGGGGTTATGTCTGCGTGGGGAAGAGGTAAAAGGTGAGAAGTGCTTCCGGAAAACAAACAAGCTGCAGGACCCAAAGGTCTGCGCGTGTCTGCGCGACGCAGATATAAGTGGCCAGAAGTGCTTCTGGCCAAAAAACAAACAACACCTTACACTCAAAGTCTACCTAAGGTGTAGGTAAATCTACGCCCCTTCTGACAACGCACACCCACATCTAACCTAATCCCTAAAAATCCTTAACTCTAATCCTAAGTCTCCACGAACTCCTATCTTGGACCATGTCCTCAGAGAGGTGCATTTCTATCAAGTTCTGCCTAATCCGTTCCTCCCAAGTCAATTTGGGTCTACCTCTACCCCTCCTACCATCCACAGTGATGGTTTTCCCTACTCTAACTGGCTCTGTTGCTTGCCTCCTCCGATGCTTTCTTTCATCTACTTTTGTTTAATTATTTTTCCAAATATTCTATTGGCCATGCTTCTCAGGATATTCTTTTCTGCTTATTTTGTCAGTAGATGCTTTTCACATCCTTGAAATACACAGCCCACAATACTTTTTCTAAATCTGTTGTAAACAATTTCTTTTTCTCTTCTGCCACATCAACTCCCCTTCTTTTTTTTTTCCCGTGTGGTTTTCACTATTCATTTGAAAATTACAGCTAGATCATTGGTTGAGTCTCATAACCTACGTTCTTCCTCCCGGTCGTATTATTCCTTTTTTTCTGTAAAGATTTAACTTTTAAATGACAACTACATTTCATTATGTACATGTCCTACTGAATTTCTATCAGTAAACATGAAAGACACAGTGACTCGACTTTTGTCAATGGTCAGTTTTCTAGTCAAATGCAATGCATCCCCTATCTGGGGGTGAATTCTCAATAGCTTCTGCACAATAGTCTTTTGAATCATTTCTGGTAAAGTGTGGTAAAGTTGGAACCGAACAAGGTGAGATGGAAAGTGGGCACACAAAGAATGGATTTGATTGGATCTTGTTTTCAAATGAAGATCATGTAAGGTTTCTGTTTCAGTTATGCTGCATCAGATAACCAATTTTGTAGGTTTGGACTTTGGAGGAGTAAAACGTGTCACCATTTCTGAACTTGTAGTTGAAGATGGTACCACAATTTTTTTTGTTTTTGCATAATCCTTGTTGGATTTTTGAATCTTACTGATTGTTGTTTGATCTGCAGTGCAAAGTGGCGAATTCGGTGGTTGTATATATGTGTGTATATATTATTATATTATATACATGTATATGTATACATACTTATTGTTTCTGTTAAGTGTCAAGGATGGTGAAAGAACCTGATACGTTTTAGTTTATAAGGATAGGTAAACTTTGATGTGATTACCATGTTATGTTTGTTGTGACCCAAACCATTAATCAAAGATAATATTTAGATGCCGTTCACTCTTTCTTTGAATAGTCTATAAGAGATCATACTCATTTTCTATCATCCCAGGTGGACACAATATTGGACAAGGAAAATTTTACTCTGGAGGAGCTTCTAGATGAGGATGAAATAATCCAGGAATGCAAAGCTCTTAATAACCGGCTTATCAATTTGTAAGTCTCATAATCTGAGCTAAATTGGACTCCGTGGACTCTTCTATTATCTAGTGCTCTCTTGCAGTTTAATGATGCATGGTGCATACTGTTCATAGTATACTTGTGGTAGTCAAAAACTTGATTTTTAGTTCAATATGTATTTGTTATATTCAGTTAATAACCATCTCTTAATTTTGTAACATGTGGAATGTACTTTAACTGTCAATTGCAGTTTGAGGGAAAGGACTCAGGTTGAACAACTTGTTCGGTACATAGTGGAAGAACCTCCAGAAGACGCTGAAAAGGGGCGAACTTTTAAGTACGTTTTTGTGGGCCATAATGTAAAGTAACTTACAAGACTTAACAATTTTATAATGATTATTATGTCCTTCTAGGTTCCCTTTTATTGCTTGTGAGATCTTTACTTGTGAAGTCGATATCATTCTCAAAGCCTTGGTGGAGGACGAGGAGGTACAAAAGACTTGATCTTTTTTCTAAGGTTATGTAGTTAAAAATCACAATTTAGAAGGGTCAAGTAACTAAATTAGTTTTTCATATATTGTTGCAGTTGATGAACATGCTATTCTCCTTCCTTGATCCAGAACACCCTCATAGTACTCTTCTGGCTGGCTATTTCAGCAAAGTAAGTTCATCCGGTTGTCAATTTTAGTTTTTTATACTATGTTAATCTGTTGTTTTGGCGGAAATTTTTACTGCTAGGCTACAAGCTCTTTGGGTGCTTGTTCTGATAGCTGATGTTTTGTTTTTATTCTACAGGTTGTTGTATGCCTGCTGTTGCGGAAGACAGTTTCCTTAATGAACTATATCCAAGTAATTTGCCAATCATTATAAACTCTTTATAAGTGAAACTTATTTTTATAATACTTCCATTTCACTCAAATATTTAAGCTGTTTATGATTTGGTGGCCAGGCTCATCAGGATATTATCAAAAAGCTGGTTGACCTGATAGGAATTACATCAATCATGGAGGTGAATTTTATAAAGTTACTATGCCCTGCCAATGTATATGCGCCCCTCTGATTCTTAATTCTTGTACAGGTTCTTATTCGACTGATTGGCGCTGATGAACATCTTTACACGAGCTATGTAGATTCAATGCAGTGGCTAGAAGATACAGATGTGTTGGAGATGATTGTTGATAAGTTTAGCTCCACAGTAAGTTTAATTTCTATCTGATGAATAGGTATTACCATCAACCATATTATCTGATTTATCATTTGACGGTAGATATTTTTACTCGATATTTCATAAGTGATCACACATTGATGTCAAAGGAAAATATGCGACTTCAAAATATAGTTAAAATCAAAATGCAAATATTATCTGGTCGTACAGTAGGCAACTTTGCAATTTATGTTGAAACTATGTATTCCTCATTGTCTACATTTCAGCAAACATGAATGTCTTTTTTATTGCAAGTTAATTTATATTCTTTAGGAAATTTAAATTTATGAACTAATAACTAAAATTTACAACTCAAATGTTGAAGGATTGTCCTGAAGTGCATGCCAATGCTGCAGAAGCACTTTGTGCTATAACGAGATATGCTCCCCCAGGACTGGCTGCCAAAATATCCAGCCCAAGGTTAGCTTCTAAGTTGCTAGTTTCAAAGAATGACAGTTTGCAGTGTAATCATTTTTTTACCATTTAATGTAAATATGAAAATTTTGACATTTTAATGTTTGATATCACAGTTTTGTAACAATATTATTTCGTCACGCTTTGGAGGACTCACGGCCAAAATCAGTTTTAGTCCATTCATTGTCTGTGTGCATATCTTTATTGGATCCTAAGAGACAGACCTCAGGGACGTATTACATTTACAACCGGCAATCGACACCTGGATCTGTAGTCACAGCAAAACCCGAGACTGTGGAAGGCATGTTGGAGAGCCTAGGTATTGTTACGCCGAGTCAGCTTTTGAAACTATTCCAAAATCCCATTCTTTTTCAACTTTTGTAAATTTTCGACGCATGATCTTATCACAGTGTGTTTAATTATAAGCTTTTTTTTTTTGTACAGGGAGTTTGTTAAAGCTCTTGGAGGTTTCGGCAGAAGAAAGTGTTTTGTTTACAACATATGGAAAGCTGCAGCCACCACTTGGGAAAAATCGACTAAAGGTTATCTTTGTACTTTAGCTTTAGATAGCACTAGTTACTGTTTTGGTCACTCTGTGATTGCTTGTGTATATACTGTGTTAAGAAAGAAATAAGGCAAATGTCAGAAAAACGAGATTTTCGTGAATTCGCATACAAGTCCTTGGCCTTTTGTTTTTTGTATGATTATAGATCTATATCCTGTAACTTATTAAAAATCATTGAAAAGGTCCGTATACTTTGTTACTTTTTACCAACTTTGTTATTTTTAGTATGATTGTCCCTGAACTTGTAAAAAGTCACAGATCAGATCCTATTTTGCATGATTCAGTCTCTAAACTTTTATTTAAAGGACCATTTCACTATGTACATAAGTTAAGGATTATATCATGCAAAAATAAAGTTCACGGATTTGTGTGTGATTTCAGCAGAAAACCATAGGGTTTTTTCGATGTTTGCCCTAAAAATTGCAAAGCTATTAATAAATGTTTAAGATTATGTAACTTTGTAAATTGTAAGAATGCATTGGCTATTTTTGATAGTCATTTATAATGTATTATCTGTACCTAACAATGGGAAATTTCAGATTATCGAATTCATCTCAGTCCTAATGACTGTTAGTAGCGAAGCTGCTGAAAAGGAGTTGATTCGCATTGGTGCCTTAATACGTATTATAGAATTATTTTTTGAGTAAGTTCATCTCCACCCGCCCCTGTTATCTCCCACCTTATTCAATGCGAAAACTATAGATTTATTTTAACACAATTTTTTCTCTTGACTACAGGTATCCATACAATAACTTCATTCATCACCACATTGAACAAATAATAGATTCTTGCCTTGAGAGCAAGAACGTTTCCCTCATTCAACATATTCTTGAAGATTGTCATCTTATCAGGAAAATTCTTGATGCTGAGAAGAATTGTGTGCTGGATGCTGATCCAAAGAATGTAATATGCATATTTCTAAAATTATCAATTTTTTGTTTTAATAAATGTCATGATGCTTGAAGGAAATATTATTAGTTCGTAGTTAATAAAATTCAGTGAATGTTGCAGCCAACACTCCCTGCAGATGGAAGAACGCCACCTAGGATAGGTAATGTTGGGCACATGACACGTATAGCAAACAAACTTATTGAACAAGGGGCTAATATCACTTACATAGAGTCATATTTGCAGGTTTTTCTATTTCTTTGTCTTTTTGTCATTTTCATTTATTATTTTATCATTCATATTTTCGAAATAATTCCTAGCATTTGGTTCGAAATTAAAATGATTCCTTTTTAACAGGGTGACAGTGAATGGGTAGAGTGGCATACAGGTGTACTTACCAAGCGCAATGCACTTGAAAATGTGTACCAGTGGGCGTGCGGGTGAGTATTTTACAGTCAAATTATTATTTTGTGCCAGATTGGTTTTGCGTTTGAATAAAGGAAAAATTACAAGTTTTGTCCTTTATCTTTATACCACTTTTCAGGCGGTGTCCTTTTTAACGAATGTTGACAGGCGGTGTCCTTTACTTGGTATTTTGTTGCAAGTTTAGTCCTTTACACCCAACCCAGTTAAAAAACCTTGTTAATTGTTGACAGGCGGTGTCCTTTACTAGGTATTTTGTTACAAGTTTAGTCCTTTACCTAGGTTTTGTTGCAAGTTTAGTCCTTTACACCCAACAATTAACAGGGTTTTTTAACTGGGTTGGGTGTAAAGGACTAAACTTGCAACAAAATACCTAGTAAAGGACACCGCCTGTCAACATTCGTTAAAAAGGACACCGCCTGAAAAGTTATATAAAGATAAAGGACAAAACTTGTAATTTTTCCTTGAATAAATTAAGTATTGGATTGCTATTATTTTGCGGTATTTTGTCAGGGCATTATAATCGTTCTGACAGCTTTCACTATCTACTCATATTTTGCTACAGACTTGCATTTTATATATTATTTTGTTGTGATTTATAATATAATAATTGGTTTTCTATCGAACCAATTTAACAGGAGACCAACTTCACTCCATGACCGTGGTAGAGATGACGATGATTACCAAGATAGAGACTATGACGTGGCAGCTTTAGCCAATAACTTAAGCCAAGCTTTCCGATACGGTATCTATGAAAATGACGATAATGATGAGGTATACCACAAATTAGTCATGTTCTTGTAATACATATATTTAAAAATCTTTTTTCAAACATGAGGTTGCTTATTTCTAATTAACAAAACTTTTTTTATCTAACTTTTTGTTATGTTCAGGCTCATGGCTCACTGGAAAGAGACGATGAGGTATTGTGTTACGACCCCTAAGTGAATTGATTTTATTACTTTTGCGGTTTTGCTAACATCTAGAATGAATGAATAATTGGATTGGTAAATGTGACTTACATGATCCCCTTCTATTAGTTTTCTTATGATACTTGTGACTTATAGAAGTTGAAGCCTTCTCATTCATAATGAAAAAAAACTATACTCAATTATTAATATTTTATTTTCCATATTGATTTAATATTTTTGAATTTGTAATATGTGAAGGCAAATAAAAGTTTAAGCTGATGAAAGATATCTACACTTTTGCAGGATGTGTACTTTGATGATGAATCTGCTGAAGTGGTTATATCTTCACTTCGGCTAGGAGATGACCAAGAAAGGTATGTTTACCTTCACAGAAGTGTTTTGTATAGACCGTCTGAATGATCGAAAATTACCTTTTTAATCATCTGAATGTTTGTTGCAGTGGGTCGCTTTTCACAAATTCAAACTGGTTTGCTTTTGAGGAGAGGGTGGTTCATGAACAATCAACCAGTGCGGTTGTATCTCAGTCACCAGACACCGACGCTACTATTGACAACAAAGACGTCGATAGCGGTGATGAGGTTACTTCTAACGAAAACGACAAAGACTTGGTCGATTCTGCAACTTCGGAGTCTCTTGAGTCAAAACCTGGCCCAGATGACACTGCTATCAGGAAATCAACCGATGAGTCAACACCAAATGAGAGCGATAAGCCACCAGAATGGATCGAATGGAGAGAATCAGAATCAGTCCAACCAGAACCACAGATTGAAACAGCGGTTAAGATCACTGAGTTAACTGATAGCCTCCCGAATGGTAATCTTGAAGTGACTTCAACGGCTGATATTGCTGGTGACGGTCCTATCAAAGCGGAGGTTTCTCCACCATCTTCTACCACTGACAAGTTGGAGGCGGTGGCCGATAGTGGCAGCAAAACTGATGTTGGAGGAAACCCAGCCGAAAAATAATGCGATTCTGTCGGGTGTGGTTTGGTTGGGTTTTTCAAAGCTTGACAGCATTGTTCTATTTGTAGGACAGGAAAAATGCTTGTGTAATTCAGACTAATTATGTACATTAGTGATGGAGCATATGGTTGGAAATAGGGATAATGATTCTTTCGCCCTCCCGTTGGTTTACCAGATTGATGGCGGGGTTCTCATTCGAAGATTCTCTTACTAAATGGTTGTATGTTAAAAGTCTTATGCTCCTTTTCACCATTAAGATTCTAAATGTCTAAATTTCATTTATGAACGATAAAATAAGTTAAAACTATCCGATAATGTGGATGAAGAATGCAAGTTTTGATTTTTTACATTTGTTTTGATTTTTTATTATTTTTATTAACATAATTTGCAACTGCTTTTCTTTTTAAAATTTTGGGTAAATTACACTTCTTTATCCACCACAGCCGATCCCACCCCTTCTTTATCCACCCCCGATAAACCCTCTCCAACTTCCATTACCACCAATTTAATCTCACATCCTCCTGCCATTAGATCACTTGCTTGTCGCTGCAGTTACAGATCTGGGTGTTGCTCACTGCTACTGTTCAGATCCATTTCTACTCATCACCAGCATCGACCTTTCAACCCCTTTCAACAAGTTTTTGCTGGGGTGGTTTTGGTAAATCAACGAGACCAGGACCTGGGATTACTAACCCGGTTACAATACTTTTGAAATCTTGAACGCGAGTTCAAGTTCTCCGGCGTATTTGCTAAATACGCCGGTAAGTCACGTTTTCCGGCGTCGTTATTCTGCCGGTTTTAGGTCCGGCAAGCGTATTTACTCTCCGACAGAATCCGGCCGGCGTACTTTTTAGTGTTTTGTTTACGCTGAAAGTTTGGGGCTGGATTCATAGAGAGATAGAGTAAAGATCTGTCGTGGCTGATTAACATAGAAGGAGAGAGTGAGAGATGAGGGTGGCGGCTGCATATTTTCTTTAGGGTTTGGGAGTTGTTGATTAGTGTTTCATTAGAAGTCTATTTTCAAGATTAAAAATAATAATAATAATAATAATAAATAAATCTTGTCGCACCTTTTGTTCATGGTTTAAAGCGTGGGGTCCTAACCCCGTAAGGGGGGCAGGCAACTCGTGGTTGCTCCCCCTCCTTCCTCCCTGGCAGGGAGTTTTAGTTTTTGGCACATCCTCCTACTTCACTCGAGTTGGGTTATTGTTCTTAGGTGTATGATGAAAGGTGTTGTGCAGGGGGGAGGCCCTGAGGGTGTTAGGCCTTGCCCCTTCAGGAATTTCCACTCTTGCAAAGATGGTTTTGTAGGGTCCAAAGGATACGCGAGACTGCTCTCTCACTTCCAACGGGACCACCTCAAGTCAGATAACAGGAAAGATGCTTTACGGGATGCGATTGCTAAGGATCCCGACTTATATGAGGACGTGTGAGAAACTTTGAAAACGCTTAACAACTGGCTGTGCGAGGAGTGCATGGTTGTGCATGCTCTTAGCCGGGGGTGTCATCATGTTGATGACCTTGTTAAATTCGTCCCTAGCTCGAGGGGGACCGAGGACTTTATTGTGGGGATTCCCAAACCACAAGTTTTGGGAGGGGGGGGGGGGGGGGCTTCAGGGGAAGGCATTGCCTCTGTCGGTGTGGATGGCTCCCTTCTGGAGCGGGTTTTTTCTCTTCCCATCACGACAGTCAAGAGCATTCCTCCTAGTTGTCGAATGGCGTTCGCGCAAGCTTTAACATCGGCTATGCGGAATGTGGTTGCTACCCCTGGGTCGGTTGAATATTGGGTTAAGCTACTCTTGTTGCCTCGCTGTACTTTAAAAGTTGTGCGCCCTGCCAATAGGCAGGAACGTCGGTCCGGGAACAGGAAAACGTTACAGTGCTTTAGCATCCAACGGGCTCTTTCTATCTGGAAAGACGGGGAAGGGATTACCGAGCTAGTTGCTTCCCTCTTTCAGGATGTAAAGGAGAAAGGGGCGGTAACTGGGTCCGACCGTCGGGAGGGTCGTACCAATGTTAAGCAGTGCCTTCGTAAAGTGGCAGATGGTCATTTCACAGCTGCGGTCAAGGTGTTGTCCTCTTCTGGCGTTGCCCCCTTGGGCCCTCCACTTTGGAGGCCCTCGCGGAGAAACACCCGGTTACGCCCCCTCCGGTTGTGCCAGCAGACACAATCCCTCAGGAACCCTTAACTGTTGATGCAGAGTGCGTTTTGGGGTGCATTAAGTCTTTCCCCAAAGGAACTTCGTGCGGGAGAGATGGGCTCAGGGCGCAACACTTACTGGATAGCTTTTGTGGAGAGGGGTCCTCAACTTCCTCGGGTTTAGTTTTAGCCATCACCGGGGTAGTCAATGTCTTCTTGGGGGGGTTATGCCCCAGGTCTCTTGCTGAGTTCGTTGCCTCCGCTCCTCTGACCCCCTTGCTGAAACCTGATGGGGGGATTCGTCCTATTGCGGTCGGGGCCATTTGGCGTAGGCTGGTCTCCAAGATAGCGATGAAAAAGGTAGGGAAAGAGATGGTCAGGTACCTGGGGGACCATCAATTCGGGGTTGGGACACCAGATGGGGCTGAAGCTATCCTCCATAGCGCGAACAAGTTCCTTAACGCCTTTCATGATGATGGGGCCTTCGCCATGCTTACCGTTGACTTCTCCAATGCTTTCAACCTAGTGGATCGCACAGCTCTTCTGCGAGAGGTTGGGATTCGATGCCCATCTATATTTCCGTGGGTACATTTTCTTTATGGGCAAACCGCTAGGCTTTATGTGGGTAATGACTGTATTGGGTCGTCCACGGGGGTCCAGCAGGGGGATCCTTTGGGGCCTCTATTGTTCGCCCTTGTCTTGCACCCCCTCACACAACGTATACGAGACAGTTGCACCCTCCCCTTCCACGCGTGGTATCTGGATGATGGTACTATTATGGGAAAAACATCTGAGGTAGCAAAGGCTCTGGCTATCATTCAATCTGAGGGGCCACCTTTGGGGCTCCGGCTTAATATAAAAAAAACAGAGGTATATTGGCCGTCTTGCAATGGAGAAAAATTGGAGGCTAGTTTATTCCCGAAGGAGATTGGAAGACCAACGGGGGGCGTGAGACTCCTTGGGGGAGCTGTGAGCCGGGACCCCAGTTTCATTAGTGCTTTGGCTGCGCGACGAGCTTCCCGGACAGTGGACCTTATGAGTAGCCTTTCGCAACTCCGAGACCCGCAAAGTGAGCTTCTCCTGCTGCGCTCTTGCATGGGTGTCGCCAAGCTCCTTTTTGGTCTGCGAACTTGTCAACCTGTGTTTGTAAAGGAGGCGGTATCCTTATTCGATAAAGGGCTACGGGGGGCTATAGAGGACATTGTGGTGTGTGGGGGTCCGTTTTTTGGGGATTTTCAGTGGCGGGTTGCTTCTCTGCCCTGTAAGATGGGGGGGCTGGGGCTTCTATCGGCCATGGATGTCTCCATTTACGGTTTTGTTGCCTCGCGAGCTCAATCATGGGGGCTGCAAGATCACATCTTGCGCGAGAGTGGGGTTGTTGGAATGGATGGGGATTATGACATGGCTCTGGGGGAGTTGCATAGACACCTCCCGGATTTGGATATTGGCGGTTTCGCTAACAGGGACACCGCCCCACCGAAGACCCAGAAG
The DNA here is from genome assembly GCA_030545235.1 of Helianthus tuberosus. Taxonomy (NCBI): domain Eukaryota; kingdom Viridiplantae; phylum Streptophyta; class Magnoliopsida; order Asterales; family Asteraceae; genus Helianthus; species Helianthus tuberosus. Next base: position 37,622,684 of record CM060424.1, on the reverse strand, counting down.
ACTTTGGCGAGTGCTCTGTTTTGTCGTATCGCTCAGAATATTGGATCAGATTTCTGTACGACCCCCCGTCAGAACGCCGTCCTAGAATGCTTGCGGGGCCCCCACGCCCAAGATTTTCTATCGGTCATCCCCATCGAGGGCTTAGGCCAAAAGATGTCAGCCGTTGAATATCGTGCTATCTTAAAATATCGGCTCATGATTCCTATGTTCCCTGATGATGAGCAATGCCCGATTTTCCGGAAAGCTTGCTTAGACCAATTTGGGGAGCATGCTCTGCACTGTAAAGAACTGGCAGGTTTTAAGTATAGGCACGACTGGGTGCGGGATGTCTTGGGGGACATCCTCAAACGGGTGGGGATCCCGGTGAAAAAAGAAGCCCCCGTAAACTTTTTGACAGATCCGAGGGAAGGAAGATCCACATTGCGCCCCGCGGACGTTTTAGTTTTCGGGTGGGATGCAGGTAAACACGCTTGTGTTGATCTTACCGGGGTTTCCCCCCTTGTAGGCTTTCGGGATACAGGTTTTGTCCCTGGTTAGGCGATTGCAAGGGCGGCAACAAAGAAAATGGACAAACATGTAAAAGCCTGTGAGGATAATCAACATTCCTTTATCCATTTTGCCTTTGATACCTTTGGCTCGCTAGCCCCAGAAGCCATCAGATTTCTTGAACGGGTCCAACGGGTTGTTTACAGCAACATTTCGTCTCCTAGAGATCGGGGTTTCGTTTTTACTAGGTTAGGTTTCGCTATTCAAAAGGGGGTAGCGGCGTAGCTTGTTGCCCGCTTACCGGCTATCTTGGTGTAATTTGTTTGACCTTATATATTAAAAAAAAATTACACTTTTCGTCCTTTACGTTTGTATCAGATTCCAATGGATAGCCTTTAACTTCAATAATTACAGTCACAATCCTTTATTTGGAAAACTCAGTACATCTTTCGTCCTTTAACACTAACAAGGTTAAAATTTTCAGTTAAATCTATTCACTTAAGGACAGTTTATTCTTTTTACCAATTTAATTAAATTAAAATTTATAACAAAGCTTGATATTTACCCTCACCCCCTCCATCTCTATCTCAACTCACACTCTCCTCCTCAACCCTCTTAAAATTAATACTTCAAATTAATATCCACCATGGAAACAAATACTTCACATTCTGAAGATTTTTCTTTCAGCGTTACGTAATGAACAAAATGTTAATCGACGATTTGCTGAGATTTTCCTAAAACGAATGAATAAAAAATGGACGGAACCGGAATAATTTTCAGATCTAGATCTATGCAACGCTTGCAGCAATGACAACTGTTACGTGAACCGGGATGATTTTCAGATCTAGATCCGTGCAACGAAACGGAACACCTTTTCCGGTGAGACAACTGTTACGTGAACCGGAGTGATTTTCAGATCTAGATCCTTGCTTCTTCTCCTATTCCTCCGGTTGGTGGTGCCAATTGTTGCGGAAACGGTGGCGTCGTATCTGTCACCGATCTAGTAAATCACACTCACCTGACCGGAAAAAAGCCAGTGAAGATTGTGTAGGAGCGGACGGCGCGTGAGAATCAGAGACCGCCGGTGACGGTCCACGACGGAAGTTGGCGGTGTTTGGTAGTGGTTGTCGGTTTTGGATATGTCAGCTAGATTTGACGGTGGTTAGTGGTGGTAACAGGAGGTGGTTTTATTTCCAGAGAACTTAAAGAGGGTGAGAGAGAGAGAGAGGGGGAGAGAGGGGGTGAAGGTAAATATTAAGTTTTTTTTTTTTTAAATTTTAATTTAATTAAATTGGTAAAAAGACTAAACTGCCATTAAGTGAATAGATTTAACCGAAAATTTTAACCTTGTTAGTGCTAAAGGACCAAAGATGTACTAAGTTTTCCAAATAAAAGACCATGACTGTAATTATTGAAGTTAAACGTTATCCCATTACAATCCAATACAAACATAAAGGACAAAAAGTGTAATTTACCCTAAATTTTTTTTACTTTAGGTATTAAAGTGGTTTCAGAATGTAATATAGTCCATTTAGTTCAATAAAGATTAACTAGTTTTGGTCGCTTCGCCGTTTGCGGCGAAATAGAGCAAATGATACTGTAAAACAAAAGTTATTTGAAAATGTAACATTTTTGTTTAGAAAGCCAAACCGTCAGAATCAATTTAGTTACGTACTTAAATTTTTAGAAAAAAAAAATTAACCAACATAGGTTATTAAGAAACATCAAATTAATTGATAAAGAAAATATGTTTTGAAAAAAATATTAAAAACATAAATAAATATGGTTTTAGAAAAGAAAAAAAAAAGAAAATAACGTTAAAGTTAAAAGAAAATATAATTACAACTATTGTATTATAATATTAAAATATTAAAAAGGAATATATTATTTTAAATTTGAAATCACTATTCACGATCACTCATAAACAATGTATATATATACTAGTGGGATTTTCCGCACGTTGCGCCGGAAATTCGATCGGTATCGGTTCATTTCGTTACGGTAACGGTAGTATATCATCACTCGATATAGCAACCAATAAAGATATGCCTAAAAGGATATCGACATTTGTTTTATATCGATAAAAAACAATAAAACAGATACTGGTACCAGTGTTATTCAAAAGAATTGGTTTGGATTGTCATGCTAAAGAATAAAAAAATCAATTGTATCCGACTCGTTCTACTTTAAATAAAATTGGCAGTATTTTATCTTTACTTGAGTGGTTTTTTTTTTTTTTGTTATTTCAATTGATTTTTGTTCATGCACTCGTCCATTGATTGATCACGCGAGTACGTATCCAGTCAACGCATATCCATTGATCCCTATTCATTCAGTCGAAGTCCCCACGACGTTAGTCATTTTTGATATATGTTGTGAGATATGGTGCTCGCTTGACATGTTTTTTAAAAGTTCCAACAAAATAGTACTTAATTTTTTTTTAGATTCCCTTTACTAGCTCGTAAAACTATAAATCTGTTAAGAGCTTAAAATATTATCATACGACGAACCAATTAATGTTACAATATCGAGTTTTTGAGACACATGAGAAATATACATGAAGAAGTTGCTTAAGATTAAATGGCGAAACTCCATGACTATTGACTTAATGGTCTCCTCTCACTAGAAGTGCTCATATAACCAAAAACCATATGCATGATTTGGGCATATTTTTGTAACATCTGCTGGGGACCATTTCTTGTCAGGTGATGGTAATCATAAGGATGCCTATTCATTTTTGGTTTAGATGGCCTTTTGTAGGCTTCATAATCATGAGGGACCTTTTGGTACAATGGTTGACCATATCCTCTTGGGAATTGGTTTGCAGGTGGTGCATCTGTTACTTGAACCTCTCTGGGAACAGAGGTTGCATTCAGCTGTTTTGTAACATATATTTTGACAGGGACAAAGGTCTGTTGACTTTTGGTTGTTGACTTTTGTGGACTCTCCAGTGTTTTTCATTTATACTCTTTTCTTTTAATTTCAAAAGTTTTGAGACAAACACACTCTTGAGTTAGATGGTTCTTTTTCCCATAGATTGTGCAATGGGGAGTAGGCACAATCACACTTGTTTTGTTAATGTCACATGCTTTTAGAAGAAAACTGTCTTTGGTGACATGATTCTTCTTTTCACAGAAATCACAAAACAAGTTTTTAACTTTCTCTTTCTTCTTCCCTTTTTCAGCCTCCTCTTCAACAGAGGTTATAACCTCTGCTGGAAGGTTTTTCAAGCGAATGATTTAACTTTGGGTGCTTTGACACCTTCAGTTGTTGTTAAGTCCATTGGCTTGAAATTTTCAAGAATATCACACTCATCAGACTAGGTGGGTTTGAATTGATATTTTTCAATTTCCTCAAAAGTTGAGGATCCCCCTGATTTTTCCAAAACAATTTTCTTACCATTAAGATCAGTGACTTTTATTTCTTGACCAACCAAATTTGTGGGAATGATTTCAACTAAGCCAGATTCATTTATAGCAGTGTTTTCATAAACTTGGTAATTGCTTTTGATCTGCTTCTCAAGCAACAACTCATAACCTATACAAGATTCTACCCATTTTTCACAAGTGATTTGGGTAGACTCAAGCTCCTTTTTGAAACTCCGGTATTTTTCTACCATTGTTTGGAGTTAATCTTTGGTTATGCTTGATTCATGTTTTAGACTGCTAATTTCATTTTCTTTTTCAAACAATTTGGATTTTAAATCTTTAAAAGTTTTCTCAAATTGTACTTCATCACTTAAGATCTTGTTTCTAAGGGTTTCATTCACCTATTTGATGTTAGCACAAGAAATAATGCATTTATCTGAACACAAGTCTTTGAGAACTTGAGGTGATACCGTAGCAGCAGCCATCATGGCACAATCACCTTCACCATCACATACACCGGAATCCCAAGGGTCAGCATTCACCACTTTTCTTCTAACAGTTTTTCACCAACTTTTTCCCCTGAAACAAATGTTTCAGCTGTAATGCCCTGCTTATTTGTACTTTCCATTTATAGCAAGTCTGGTTCGTATTTCTATTTTTGGAAGTCTTGTGATCTTGAAATCGTTCTTTCTTTGTAATCGTTGTAAAATCCGAGACTTGGATCATAAATAAAACTCGTATTTTGTTAAATTCATGTTGGACATACTTTATACATGCTCATACATTCGATTTCGTGAAACAATTGATGCTTACTCGTAATTCTTGGAAACTATGTGCTAAACTTGCAAATATGTGAAACTTATGCATAAAATATGTTTTGATCGTAAACGATACTTAAATACGACCTTCATACGCTTAATTATACTTGGTTTATGTTCCTCATACTTAAATTTATCTTAAACTATGCTTTTATGGCGAAATTTGTCACGGCCCCCGTCCCAGTTTTACCCGGTTCAGGAGCCGTGGGACAGGAACCCGTGGTATTTATTATTTGAGTTGACAGCGGAAGTCTAGCAGGATAGTTTAAACTTGAAAATGCCCAATTATTTTATTTCATAAATTGGGATAAACCCCGTAATTTACAATAGAGGAATCTTACTAGGAAATTCCCTGTTTTTACAAAACATGTTTATTTATTTATTTGAGCCACTACTTCAAGCTTGTTAGTGCTCCGTAGCACTTTTCCTTGCTTCACAGTAGGTAACCTGAAACATGTTTTAAAAAATATTTTATCAGCGGGGAAATACTGGCGAGTCACTCAAATTTGACAAAACGATACATAGTTATAAATTACAGCATAAGAGCGATTACAATGGCTTCTATCTTATTTTTATCTGGCGCCGTGTTACCTCCTGGTGGCGATGGTCATACCACTATTGGGTCCTTTCACCCAAGTAGTGATGATTATCACTGTTAGGATTTATTAGCCTAACCGTTAGAAATTAGTAATGTGCACAATACTCCACTAGCCAGTGATTCAAGATAACCACGACTTAATGCCTGCAATTATAACTTTTGAAAATGATTGGAGTATTGTAAAACATTGTTGATAAAAAGAAAATGACTCACTTTGCAGATTTAAACGGGCAGAGTTTAGCCTACTGATAGGCCTGATAACCTAGTTTAAATAACAATGCACACGAACTAGGTCAGTAACTTAATACAACATTTACGATAACTCACGAGATTAAAACTCTCACGACGAATGACAAAGTGCAATACTTAAACATCCATCGAATTCACGACGAATGACAAAGTATAGCCCTAATGTGGGCAGCACTTAAACATCCATCGGATTGGTTTCAATCGATCGGACATTGAATCGTAGCAGCGATCGAGTTAATACCCTGCAACGTAGCAGCGTCTCCCTATGTGAAAATGTGAATTTGAGAAGTTGAACTTCGTTTTTGATCAAAACTTTCGACACAGGTGAACTGCTCATGATCTGAACAATTTATAGCTGAAAAATGGGGTTTATGCGGCCCGCGTAAACCCTCTCTTCATCTTACGCGGCCCGCGAGGGCCACCTAGTCGTAGACTAGGGCTTCCGTGTCATCGGTAGGTCTGCCACGTGGCTGCCACGTGGCCTGTAACGCTTATCTGGTCAACAGAGCTTTGACGCGGCCCGCGTAAGCCTAAGCTTACTCTTACGCTGCCCGCGTGAAACCCAAAAACCTTGTTTTCTTGGTTTTTCATGCACGTTAGGGTTTCAGGGGTCCGGGTTTTCACTTACGGGTCATTTTGGGACATTTTTGAAGGTCCTTACATCCTCCCCACCTTATTTAAAATCTCATCCTCGAGATTTACTGAAATAAGTGAGGATACTTTCGCTTTATTTCCGATTCCAGCTCCCAAGTAAACTCGGGTCCTCTTTTCGAATCCCACTTGACTTTGACCAGTACTAGTCTTTTGTGTTTGAGAAATTTGACCTTTCTGTCTTCTATCTGAAGCGGTTTCTCTACGAACTTCAACTTTTCATTTATCTCTATATCTTGAAGAGGGACTACCAGCGATTCGTCCGATAGACATTTCTTGAGATTGGATACATGAAATACGTCATGTACTCCAGCTAACTCCTCTGGTAGTTGTAAGCGATAGGCGACTGGTCCTATTCGCTGGATTACCGGGAATGGTCCTACATACCTTGGACTCAGCTTTCCTTTCTTACCGAACCGAACTACTCCTTTCCTTGGAGAAACTTTCAAGAGAACCTTGTTTCCGACTTGAAATTCCAACAGCTTACGCATATTGTCTGCATAACTCTTCTGGCGATCTCGACCCGTCTTTAATCTTTCCTTGATTTGAGTGATCTTGTTGGTAGTTTCTTGCACTATTTCAGGACCTGATAATTGGCTTTCTCCTATTTCTGCCCAACAAACTGGAGTTCTACATTTTCGTCCATACAGTGCTTCGAACGGGGGAGCTTCTATGCTTGAATGATAACTATTGTTATAGGAGAATTCGATTAAGGGTAGGTGGTCATCCCAGTTTCCACCAAAATCTATCACACATGCCCTGAGCATGTCTTCCAGGGTTTGGATCGTCCTTTCACTTTGTCCGTCTGTTTGAGGATGATAAGCTGTACTTAAGTTCAGTCTAGTCCCCATGGCTTCTTGGAAACTTGTCCAAAAATGTGAAGTGAAGCGACTATCTCTATCCGATACAATAGAGAGTGGGACTCCATGTAAGGATACTACCTCGTCTACGTATAACTTGGCTAACCTTTCCATGCTAAAGGTTTCCTTCGTGGATAGAAAATGAGCTGATTTGGTTAATCGATCCACAATTACCCAAATCGCGTCATTACCTTTTCTGGTTTTGGGTAACTTAGTAACAAAGTCCATTGTTATTAGTTCCCATTTCCAAACGGGCATTTCTAATTGTTGTAGTAGACTTGAGGGTTTCTGGTCTTCTACCTTAACTTGTGAACAAGTAAGACACTTAGAAACATATCTAGATATGTCCTTTTTCATTCCTATCCACCAGAAGTTATTTCTTAAATCTTGGTACATCTTATTGTTACCAGGATGCATGGTATACCTAGATTTATGGGCTTCCTCTAAAATCTTATTTCTTAATTCTCCTTGCTTAGGCACCCAAATCCTTTTCTTGTGGAATCTCCAAATTCCATCACTTCCTTGCTTTAATTCCTTTATTCGTCCTTTCATACCTTCAGCATCATCCTTGATTGCTGTTTCTTGGATGTTTTTTCAGTTGTTCCATTAAATCTGTTGGTGCATTGAATGTCTGTTGATTACATCTTAATCAAGTCTTAGGTCTAGATAGAATGAACGAGCACTCAATAGGGTTTAAATTAGGGTTTTACATGTTTAACTAGAAGATTTCGCTTGAAAGGGTTTATGTTTGGTTCAAGCGAAATCAAAACAGGAGATTTCGCTTGAAACAGGCTGTTACAAGTTCAAGCGAAATCCTAGGGTCTATATATAGATGATGTGTGTGTCATTTGAAGTAGACTTGGTCATTGTGTGTGAGACGAAGTGCTGTCGGATTTGTATCAGATTACATTGTAAAAGCACGAAAATCAATCAGAAAAGAAAGATTAAAAGGAAACTAGCTGTTATGACTTTGATTACGTTGATTCCGCCTTCGTACTCAAAGATGAACTGCCTTAACTGACATTTCAAGGTCTTAGAACGGTCCAACAAAATCTAACTGTAGATTTAATCTAAGAGCACGAACTCGCTTTTGCTTTTCATGATACTTACGACTTAAGGCATCTGCAACTACGTTTGCTTTTCCTTCGTGATATTGAATATCACAGTCGTAGTCACTTAGGATTTCCATCCATCTCCTTTGCCTCATATTTAATTCTTTTTGCCCAAATATGTATCTTAAACTCTTATGATCTGTATAGACAGTAAACTTGCTGCCATACAGATAGTGTCTCAAAATCTTAAGGGCAAAAATTATGGCTCCTAACTCTAAGTCATGCGTCGTATAATTTTCCTCGTGCTTTTTCAATTTCCTTGAGGCATACGCAATTACCTTCTTGCGTTGCATTAGCACACATCCTAATCCTAGCTTAGAAGCATCGCAGTAAACTTCAAAATCCTCTGTTCCTTCTGGCAAGGCTAGAATTGGGGCGTTTGTTAACTTTTGCTTTAAAATCCTAAAGGCTTCTTCTTGTCTAGGTCCCCATTCAAACTTAACTGCTTTACATGTTAGCTTAGTTAATGGCACAACTATTTTGAAAAAATCCTTAATGAATCGTCTATAGTATCTAGCTAACCCTAGAAAGCTTCTAACTTCCATAGCTGTCTGCGGGACTTTCCATTTGGTGATCGCTTCTATTTTGGATAGATCTACGTGAATACCTTCGTGATTCACCATGTGTCCTAAGAATTGTATCTCCTGTAGCCAGAATTCACACTTCGAGAATTTGGCGTAAAGCTTCTCTTTTCTTAACAAAGTTAAGAGTGCATGCAGGTGCTCACAATGCTCTTCCTGGTTTTTGGAATAAATGAGTATGTCGTCGATGAAGACAATTACAAATTTATCCAAGTACGGTTTACAGATCCTATTCATCATGTCCATAAATGCTGCAGGAGCATTTGTTAGTCCGAAGGGCATGACTGTAAACTCGTAATGACCATACCTAGTTCTGAAAGCGGTTTTAGGTATGTCCTCTTCTTGTACTTTCAACTGATGGTATCCGGAGTGTAAATCTATCTTAGAAAAATATCTAGCTCCTTGAAGTTGATCAAAAAGATCGTCAATCCTAGGTAATGGGTATCGATTCTTAATTATAATCTTATTCAATTCCCTATAATCGATACACATTCGCATCGAACCATCTTTCTTCTTTACAAACAACACTGGCGCTCCCCAAGGGGATGAACTAGGTTGTATAAATCCTTTACTTAATAATTCATCTAACTGCTTTTTCAATTCTAGCATTTCGGTCGGTGCTAACCGATAAGGTGCCTTGGCTATCGGTGTAGTTCCATGAATTAGATGAATTCTAAATTCTACTTCCCTATCGGGTGGTAGTCCAGGTAGTTCTTCCGGGAATACATCCGAGTATTCTGATACTACTGGAATATCCTTGAGTTCTTTACCTTTGGTATTAATAATTACCGAAACCATATATGTTATTCCTTGTTTTCTTGAATAACTGGCCAATTTCATTACTAAAATGAATTTCATTGGCTTATGTGGCTTATCTCCTGTAATCATCACTATTTCTCCTGTGGGTGTATGAATTTCTATGGAATTCTTTTCACAAAGAATTCGAGCATGGTTGGCTACTAACCAATCCATTCCTAATACCACATCGAATCCGGCTAAATTCATAGGTAAAAGGTTTGCAGAAAATTTATGGCATAAAAGCTATATCTTTCCTTCTCGCAAAACCTTATCTATTTTAACAGAATTCCCATCTGCCGTTTCGACAGTAAAGATTTGTCTAAGGTTGGTTAAGGGTAGTTTAAGAGCTTGGCAGAATGAAGTATTTATAAAACTTTGGTTTGCACCAGAGTCAAATAATACTTTTGTATAAACGTCATGAACTAGGAACGTACCAGCTATCACGTCAGGGATTAGCTCTGCTTCCTGAGTAGTCAACTGGAAGGCTCTTACGTTTTTCTTGGTAGTTCCTTCTGCAGGTTTGGCTTTGTTATCAGCTGGTTTGACTAATTTCGGGCAGTTTGGCCTAAAATGTCCAGCTTCTCCGTAGTTGTAGCAGATTGTTGCTTTCTTCTTCCTGCAATCTTCTTCTTGATGCCCCGGAATTTTGCAGAAATTGCAATACCCTTTGCATCTTCCAAAATGCTTTTTTTGTAGGTATTGCAAAATGGAACAGTGGAAGATTGCCCAGTTCCCTTTTTCTTGAAAATACTACTGTTACCCACACGGAATCCTTGGGTAATCTTTTGGGCCACTTCCTTCTTCCAGTTTTCTTCTCTTGTGCGTACCAGCCCGTCAGTTAGGGTGTTAGCTAATTCCACCGCATCGTCAATAGTGTGTGGTCTCGCAGCTTTAACGATATCACGTATTTCGCCAATCAATCCTCAAATATAGCGGGAAATAACTACCGGTTCTGGCGAAGCCAGGGTGTAACACCCGTCTGATTTAAACTTGATTTAAAAATTCTTTGGTTTTAAATAGTGGATAAAAGATTCCTAATTAACATAACACTTTTAAAAGTGATTCATAAGTAACAAAAACTTTAGTCGAACCCGACTAATAACAAGTTTCAAAAGTTGTTTAACAATCATTTACAACCCATACACAAAAGTATTAAAGATTTAAAAGAACAACGTTGCGGAAGCTTCAAAATATAGTGTTCGGTTCTTCGTCTTGTGCTTGATCGCCATCCGAAAAATCCCGACTTAACCTAACGTCAAAACATAACAAAAGTTAGTTTTAACAATAAATCATATAAGTAATTGAAATTTAGGGTAATGGATTTGCTAAAGGGGACATTTCAAGGTCATAGGGAGAAACGGGATTAAAAACATTCGACTGCTCAAGCAAAACGAGTCAAAACTTGAAATCCGTAAGGAATAATAGGAGTGGCGTCGGAGACGCCACATCCGGCGTCGGCGACGCCTACCGGCGTCGGTCAGGGAAGCATGTGGCGTCGTCCAGGGGACGTCGGCGTCGACTATACGTTAGGCGTCGGAGACGCCACTTCTTGCGTCATCGACGCCTAGCTGATTTTCAGCTTGGCAGATTTCAAACTTTTTCGTTTAATGGACATAACTTTCTACTCATGATTCCGTTTTACGTGATTCTCGTTCCTACTCGTCTGTAAATCCATTACCACATGCCTATTTTGTTTATCATATTGGAAAACTCATTTACGGGCCGAGAGAGAGCATAGGTCATTACATGATTATTCGACCCATTCCACACTTACCCATTTTTGCTATCTTTTAACTAATAAATTTATGGCACCTTACGCCCAAAATTTGTAGCTTGTTAACACTCGCATATCTTACCAATCTCCTGGTTAAATGCTCGTATGATTACATCGCCATTAACGGTGTCTAGAATGCTTAAACTATAATATTCACCACTAGAAGTCCATTGGCTCATCTTGTGGAACCATCCACTTATGATGACTACCGAATGGGTTCATTGTCTATACTTAGATCTAACAATTCAAACATTCAACCAAAACGGATGCAATTTCAACACAAAGTCAATCTACTAGTAATATTTACGAAACTTATCAACAATGCGCTTAACGTAACTAATCAAGTTACATACCTTCAAAGTTTGCCCTTTAAACGTGGTTCGCCTCCCGCTTGTCCACTTGACGCTCCTGCGTCCGTTCCTATAGAGTTCATTTATAATGCGTTTTAGAACTCTATTTAATTCATAATTCGCATAATACACTATAACATCATGATTATACGTTTTAGCTCAGAATTTCAGTTTTTAGGCCTTCATAGAGGCATTTCATCAAACACTATAAAGGCAGAATTTTTATATCTACCATATTCAAGTTTATAGCTTGCTAGTTTGCTAACATATCCCTCAATATCATATTTAACATCACATTTTTCTGAAATTACTTTCTCTAAGATCAAATTACACTAGAATAACCCGTCTTAGCCCTATTGTTCATCATCATCATGTAAAACCCACAAATCACCTACAATGGTGTTCTAGGCTTCACAAAATTTTCTTATGATATCAACTTATATTGATCTAGGGTTTGTCCCTAATCACTATAGTTGTCCCTTAATCATCATAACACATACATGCAAGCTTAATTTCAGATTTTTCCCAATTCATGAGAATTTCAAGTTAAGAGTTTTTACTAAATTTTACATACCTTGTAATCCCCTTACGATGAGGATCACGATTCTATGCTCGGATTTTCGTTTGGACCAGATTTGCTCCTTCAATTGTGGATTTTAGTAGAATTCTAGGTTTGTTGAAGGTGGGTGTCGCCCCTGATGTTCTTGATCGACCAGGGTTTCAAAGTGGGGGTTTTATTTATGTTTTATTTGTTTATTAGAATTAAAGTTTCAACTTTTAACACTTAAACCCCTCCACTTTGATCAATCATTGATTTATTGGCTTTTAACTCAACAATAAGTTATTTCTAGACTTATTAATTAACTAGGTTAGATTTCCTAGTTAATAAATTCTAGTTTATTAAAACCTTACTAATTTAAAATTTAAGGTTTTATATTTTCGGGGTGTTACACAGGGTTGGTACGACTCTAGCATACTTGAAGAATGTCGAAATATACCCTCGACAATCAACGTCTACCATCCGGTGATTGAGGAACTTATTTTTCATTTGTTCCTTTTCATATTCGGGACAAAATTTTCTTTCCACCAGGTTTTTAAATTCTTCCCAACTCATGGCATATGCCATGTCGCTTCCTTTGGCTTGTAACACCGTATTCCACCATTCTAGTGCCCCTTCTTTAAAAAGATGTGACGCGTACATGACCTTGTCTTCCTCGGCACATTACTGATTTTAATTACTGTCTTGGTTTTCTCCAACCAACGCAGTGCGGCAGTTGCCCCTTCGTTGCCTGCAAATTCAGCCGGTTTACAGGCAAGAAATTCCTTGTAAGTGCAACCAGGCGTTGCAACTTTCATTCTTTTAAGAAATGGGGCTTGTATTACATCATCGTTATTATTATTGTTGCCGCCTCCATTTACACTATTACTAAAGTTGTCATCACGAGTACGTTTGCTGGGAATAGGTGGTGGAGGTTCTACTGGATTTCGGGCAGCAACAAGAATTGCTGGAATAGCATTTGCTATTCCCTGGGCGACAATATTCTCTATATCTTGTCTATAGAGAAATTGGTCTCCAATGTTTTGCTCAGATTGATTAACCTCGTTAACTGGTTCATTACTAGCATGTTCCATCTGGTAATTAATATATATATATATATATATATATATATATATATATATATATGTGATTAGCACAAAATAAATAATAACCAATCACAACAAAACAATCGCACATAATTATGTCAACACATATAGCCAAAATTGCCGACTTTGCGACTTCCATATTTTTATATACTAGTATGCATCATTACACACCCGTTATTTTACAAAAGTTTTATTTTCGGTTATTTTACATGATATTTTTATTGTTATATTATTATTAAACACACATTCCCACAACCACATACGATCCCGTCGGCTGGCATCTCAGAAACGACGTTCCCTCTCGTCGTATTTCCAAGAGATCCTCTCCCCCACTTCCCGGATTCTATTCCATGCGTCCACCAGCTCCTCGCCATAGTGGCAGAGTTCAGCTAAGTTCTCGGTGCTCATTGGTGGATGTAGTGGAGGCTCAGGGTCGAATTGAGGGAAAAAGGTGTTAGGATTGTTCAGGAGATTCTGAAACTGCCAGTCAGTGGTCCACCATTCTTCCAGCTCTCCTAGAGGTCGGGGGTTAACAACGGGATCTGGAATAGCAGGTTCCAGATTGACTGGAAGTTGGGCTTCAGCTGGGTAACCAAAGAGGTTTTCATCAGCAGGTCCGATGAGGTCGCTTTTCGCCAGTTGGCGGTCCAGTTCCTCCCAAGGTGGCATCTCTTGGGCTTGCCCTAAACTTTCTCCGATCTCTATTCCTTTTCCTTTATCCATTGGATCCTCAGTCTTTATAACTTTCCGTGTCGCTGGTTTCTTCCTACGCACACGCCTCCAGCCTACGAGTCTTCTTCTTTTCTTCGGTTTAGGTTTTTCCTGAGGTTGGGCTTGGAATACCATTGGCTCTTCAGTGTCATCCTGGTAGCTAGTAAAAGTACTGGTGATATCCATATCTGAGCTATGGATAGAAAAGTTTTGAAGTGCTTTGGATAGTTCATTCATGCTGTTTAGCATACATGAAGAAACACACAAAATTCTAAGTTAAAATTTTGTAAATTGAATTTTCACAGAATCACAGAATGGCAATCAGAAAAATTAAGTATTTCTAAATACTTAACTGGCTTAAATCAGTGGCTCTTATACCACCTTTTCCTGTCACGGCCCCCGTCCCGGTTTTACCCGGTTCAGGAGCCGTGGGACAGGAACCTGTGGTATTTATTATTTGAGTTGACAGCGGAAGTCTAGCAGGAGCGTTTAAACTTGAAAATTCCCAATTATTTTATTTCATAAATTGGGATAAACCCCGTAATTTAGAATAGAGGAATTTTACTAGGAAATTCCCTGTTTTTACAAAACATGTTTATTTATTTATTTGAACCACTACTTCAAGCTTGTTAGTGCTCCGTAGCACTTTTCCTTGCTTCACAGTAGGTCACCTGAAACATGTTTTAAAAAATATTTTATCAGCGGGGAAATACTGGCGAGTCACTCAAATTTGACAAAACGACACATAGTTATAAATTACAGCATAAGAGCGATTACAATGGCTTCTATCTTGTTTTTATCTGGCGCCGTGTCACCTCCTGGTGACGATGGTCATACCACTATTGGGTCATTTCACCCAAGTAGTGATGATTATCACTGTTAGGATTTATTAGCCTAACCATGAGAAATTATTAATGAGCACAATACCCCACTAGCCAGTGATTCAAGATAACCACGACTTAATCCCTGTAATTATAACTTTTGAAAATGATTGGAGTATTGTAAAACATTGTTGATAAAAAGAGAATGACTCACTTTGCAGATTTAAACGACTTTGCAGATTTAAACGGGCAAAGTTTAGCCTACTGATAAGCCTGATAACCTAGTTTTAAATAACAATGCACACGAACTAGGTCAGTAACTTAATACAACATTTACGATAACTCACGAGATTAAAACCCTCACGACGAATGACAAAGTGCAATACTTAAACATCCATCGAATTCACGACGAATGACAAAGTATAGCCCTAATGTGGGCAACACTTAAACATCCATCGGATTGGTTTCAATCGATCGGACATTGAATCGTAGCAGCGATCGAGTTAATACCCTGTATCGTTGCAGCGTCTCCCTATGTGAAAATGTGAATTGGAGCAGTAGAACTTCATTTTTGATCAAAACTTTCGACACAGGTGAACTGCTCATGAACTGAACAATTTATAGCTGAAAAATGGGGTTTACGCGTCCCGCGTAAACCCTCTCTTCATCTTACGCGGCCCGCGAGGGCCACCTAGTCATAGACTAGGGCTTTCGTGTCATCGGTAGGTCTGCCACGTGGCCTGTAACGCTTATCTGGTCAACAGAGCTTTGACGCGGCCCGCGTAAGCCTAAGCTTACTCTTACGCGGCTTGCGTGAAACCCAAAAACCTTGTTTTCTTGGTTTTTCATGCACGTTAGGGTTTCAGGGGTCCGGGTTTTCACTTACGGGTCGTTTTGGGATATTTTTGAAGGTCCTTACAAAATTAGTCCCTAAAACACCCTAAACGCACTAAATAACAAACTCTAGGGGCCAAAGTGCAATTAACTGAAACTTGCCCTTCCCCTTGTTTCCAGCCGCGTAAGCTCACCCCTGGGGCTACGCTGGCTGTGAGACAGGTCCCAGATCAGACAACTCATTTCACTTCGTGAATTTGAGCGGGATTTGAGTTATTTTGAGTTTAAACCGGGCTTGGGGCATTAAATACACATCTAAACCAACCCTAATCACTTCCTTATAAATACCAAGTGCCTCCCAAGTCATTTTCACTTTACAAACACTCTCACAACTCTCTCAATCACTTAAAATCGTAGCTGCAAGTTCAAGTTCGGACATAAGCATCAAGCTCCACTAAAGTGAGCATAACTTCTTCATTTCTTATCCTTTTTAGTTCATTCTTTTTCCAGAACACTTGGATCGACCTTAGCTTCGATTCCATGGGTATTCCACAGTGAATAAGTCCCTCGAACTCCGACAAATAGGCTCCAAAGTTCACTGTTTGAATCTGATTTCATTTAGCTTTGTTTATACTTGTTTAAACTTGAGTCTAACTCACTCAAACCCACGTCCTTATGCTTATAACCACTTCTATGGTTAGTTAAGCTTAAAAAACGGGGCTGAGACATTTGAAATCAGAGGTTAAACCTCACATATATTCTGTTTTGTTTAGGGTTTTTAACCCACAAGTGATGTTCAAGCTTCAAGCTTGATGAAGGTGTGATTATGGACTAACTTGGGTTGTCCAACATAGAATACCCACATTACTTGATGATTTCTCATATTGTAGTTTTTTATTATTCTTGTATTAATATTAGTTCATGACCCTCCTTGTATGTTTTACATCAAGTGTAGTGGTGAACCATAAGAGGTACCTAAATGGAAACTTGATCTTCCTACCTCCTACATGATTTCCATGATACTTAGAGGTACCTAAATGAAGATCTTAATCTTCTACCTCATGCTTGAAATATTGGACCTAATAATATGTATATAATATATGTAATATATAAACACATAATCCAAATAATCGAATCTAAGATGATGAACTAGTGTTCATATGTCATAGTACTAGATTATATCATCCTATGGTATGATAACTTGTCACGATTCTAATGGAACCTTGTTCCATGAAAACATATCAACTCCTTGGAGTTTCATAGTGTCAAGAACAAGTATCATATGTACTAGGTGATTATTTTCACATTTTATTTTCATATGTTTATGTTTGTGATGTTTAAATTCCAAATCCTTAAATCTTCTGAATTCCCCAAACTCATACACTTTGTTTCTTCGCGTAGAAGGATTTGGTGTTCCAACCTCCTAATCAACAACAAATCACTCGCGTATTCAAGTAGAAGACTTGCAAAACTGTGAGTATACTCGCAACCCCCTTTTTATGTTTACCACTTTTGGGGTGTAACATGTTTAGCTATTAAACTACACTTAAACTTATTCTTTATGCAATGCACGAAAACAATCCTTATACATGAATACTATGTTGTTATACTTGATGCTTATACGTGGACCATACTTATGTGATATGTTTTAGTCATTAGCTTTCACGAGCCTCCATTTGACATGTATATCGCTATAGGAGTAACGCACCGCCCGTAGACTAGTGGTCATGTTGAATTATATCTTTTTGCGTAAACAGAGGGTTGACTAGAAATATTGCATGCCATGTTAGGTTGATCTTGTATAAACTAAGTTGCCATGTGAATTCGTTTTTTAAACTCTTATACTTATACTTATTCATAAACTTGTATACTCGCCTTTGCTTTTGCATTGAATTGTATTTTAAACATGTTACAGGTTGATGATTGATGATGCTATGAAAATGGACTAGCAAAGATGCCTAGATACTCACTTAGACGTTTAGGTTTAAAGTGTTGTATCAATTTTGTTATGTTTTGTTTGAACAATGTTGTTATTTGAATTTCTTATAATGTTTTAACAATTTGTTTATGAAATGAAATCGGTTGAAATAAATATTGTCACAAATAGTGTTATGAAGTCTCTTACAATCTCGAACTAGTCCCACTCCAATGATTCCGCCATTGGTTGGAGTGTGACAGATTGGTATCAGAGCCATAACTGTAGGAAATTAGGTAGAATTGCCATGTTCGACCTAGTCTATAGTAGGAACCATATTGTTGACCATTCTTGATTCTTGATTAAAATGTTATTCTTCCTACTTTGCTTCTTTCTCTTCTCTTTGGTCTTAATATTTACATAATGTCTTTCCTAAGACATTTTACACAATACACTTGAAGACTTGAAGACACTCTTTATACAAAAGAGACGAGTTTACCAAAATAGGCGTGAAACCCACAATTTGGTGAACGAATCTCATTCCGCTTATTCTTATTTTGCACGAAATTTTGCCATTTAGCTAGGAGTGAAATCCACATCTAAATGGTAAATTTCCAATTCAAACTCTAGTGGACCCTCGTCATAGTGTCGAAATTATATTTTGACCCGACGAGTAGCAACCACATTAGGGTACGAAATCGTCAAGTTAGGGGTGAAACCCGCACCTTGTCGATTGAGTCCCATTCCTCGATTTTCGCTCTCGCCAAAGTTTCGATTGTTTCAATCGATTAGAGACGTGTAGTAACTGGAAGGGTAAGATACCGTTAATTGCTTCTCGACGAGAGTATCTTACCTATAGGCCAAAGCACATTTCTCTAATTTGAAAGGACTTTCGATTCATTTTGGAATAGTCGACGTTTCTCTACCCGAAACAATCCTATGTTTTATGAGCCTCTCTTTTATGTGATTTAATTTATATGTGATTTTATACTTGTTACCTCGTTCATTTCAAAACCGTTACACAATTCGCACGTCTCGCGCAATAAAAAACAATAATAATTCTCGTGAACAAACTAAATTTATACTCTTTCCACGCATTCATACGTGTTTATACTTGTTGAATACTTGTTGAAATCATACTAACTATGTGAACCATACGTGTTACATCATGCTTACATGTTTAAAACTTGCAAACTTATTTTGAATTTATGATCAAGTCTCATCCTTTTCCTTCTCTTTCGATTCCTTAGATGTCGTCCAACTGTGCTTCCAAGAAAACCAAGTCAAAGAAGGGTTCGACCTCCAACGCCAAATCCAACTCCATGCCACAAAGGGATTGCATGAAATTCATGGCCAAGCAAATGGCTAAGGTCATACCCGACATTGTTAGCAAGATTCAGCCAAACACCGATTCACCGCATGGCTCTGTCGATTCGAAGGCCGAAAAACCTAAGCCGACATTCCAATTCAAGCAATTCATGGCTTGTAAACCTTTGGAGTTTACAGGAGAAGATGGCGCTATCGCCATGATGAATTGGTTTGACGTGGTTGAGCTTACATTTTTTCAAAGTGGTTTCCCTGATGAACTGCGAACCTTGAACGCAACTGGAGTCTTCCGCTCGAGGGCACTCGAGTGGTGGACGACCGAACGCAACAAGAGGGGAAATGATGTTACACACGCGTTACCTTGGGACGAGCTTAAGCAGCTTATGAAAGACCACTTTTGTCCTCCTCACGAGCTCCAAAAGTTGGAGAACGAATTTTGGAATCTAACGCAAAAGGGGAGCGACATGTATGGTCTGATTACGCTCTTCAAACAGCTTAGTGTCCTTTGCCCTGGACAAGTCGAATCCGTCCCCAAAACCATAGCCAAGTTCATTCGCTGTGTTGCACCTTCCGTGACCAATCATCTTGCATCTGCTAATCCCAAAACCATAGAGGAAGCCTATGCCATAGCCACCGAACTTAACAACAACTGCATTCTTCATGGAACCTATGACAAGGTTTCGACGAAGAGTGCACATCAAGCTGTCACTAATACCGCCAATACTACCACCATTGTTGAACCTTCATCCTCCCAATCTAAGAAGAACAAAGGAAAGAAGCGGAAGGCTTCAAGCTAAAATTGTGCGGTCGTCACTCCGCCAAACCCACAACCCTTACAAGCTTTAGCCGCCGTTGCACCCGCAAACACCGAACCACCAAGACAAGGCTATGTTGGATCTCATCCCAAATGTACTACCTGTTTGTTTCATCATCCTACCAATGTACCCTGCCGCAAATGCACCAACTGTCAAAGGTATGGTCATTTTGCTAACCAATGTTGAAACTTCCCTCAAGCCCAAAACAACCAGAATCAAGCTATCGTTGCAAACCCTGTTCCTAACCAGGCTCAACCTCAAGCTGCTCCTGTGCGAGCATGCTTCAAGTGTGGCGATCTCAATCATCTCGCCAATGTTTTTCCCCAGCGTTATCAGCCTCAACAACAGCAGCAACAGCAACCGCCATAGCAGCAACAAAAGGCTCAACAACCTGCTAGAGGCAAGCTTTTGTCATCACTGCCGCTCAGGCTCAGAATGCCAACGATGTCATTACTGGTACTTTTCTTGTAAACCATGTTTATGCTTCTTGTCTGTTTGATACTGGTGCCGATAAAAGTTTTGTGTCGCTAGAATTTGAACAATTGCTTAAGTGTAAACGCTCTAAGTTTCCAAAATCTTTCGCTATCGAAGTCGCTAATGGTAAATTCGTCGCTGTTGATTCCGTTCTTTCCAATTGTTCCTTGATTCTCAACGACCATACGTTTTCAATCGATCTTATACCTATGCAAATGGGTAGCTTTGACATTATAGTAGGCATGGACTGGCTTAGGCGAGTTCGTGCTGAAGTTGTTTGTTCTGAAAAGTTTATCCGCCTCACCCTTCCGAACGGTGATTCTCTACATGTGTATGGTGAGAAACCTTCTCAAGGTCTCAAGCTTATGTCGTGTATCCAAGCGAACAAATGCTTATGCAAGGGTACCTTCGCCTTTCTCGCCCATATTATGGAGAAGAAGGACAAAGGCCCAAGCATAAGTGACGTTCCCGTTGTACGTGATTTTCCCGATGTGTTTCCCGACGATCTTCCTGGTCCGCCTCCTGCTCGTTCTGTCGACTTTCGCATTGATTTAGTACCTGGCGCAACGCCCGTCGCTAAGTCTCCTTACCGCTTAACACCCTCTGAGATGCAAGAGATCTCGAGTCAACTTCAAGAGCTCCTTAATAAAGGCTTTATACGCCCTAGTACTTCTCCTTGGGGCGCTCCTGTTTTGTTCGTTAAAAAGAAAGATGGGTCATTCCGTATGTGTATTGACTATCGTGAGCTCAACAAGCTTACTGTCACACCCCCAAAATCCACCTGCGGAGTACCACCGCTTGGAGGCGTGACTGACCAGGATCCAGCCACCAATCATATTGAACAAGCATATAAGTAGTTATAAAAATCCAACCAATACAATTGGTGTTCAAACAAAACATAGTTAAGTTGCAAGCGGAAGCATAAGTCTTAAATCAAAACATAAGTTTAATTGTTTCAAAGTTTAACATGGCACACAGCCGTCCATGTCCCACAACGATCCTCCTCCATGCAAGCTCCAGTTAAGAACCTAGGGACCTGCAAAGCATGTAGTAACGAGTCAACAACAAGTTGAGTGAGTTCACGGTTGGGTGTTCGTTTTAAGTTGTTTCGAAAACAGTTTCCTTTATCTGGCATCCTGCCGTGGGGGTTACCCCATAGTTAAAAACGTGACTTGTTTATTCCCGGTTACTCTGGCAATCCAGCCGTGGGGGCTACCCCGTGTTAGTTATCTGGCATTTCGGCCGTGGGGGCTACCCCATGTATACACTAGACTCGTTACCATATCGACTGCTGACTGTAGTCATGTTTAAGTGCCCTGAAACTGTCAATGTCTATCATCATTGACGTGCCCCAGATCCATTAGTTCACGCCCGTCCTCTGCGGCACGGTGTGAGGTTTGTCAGACCTAAATAGCGCTATCTAACTAATGACCCGCTCGCCATTGGCCCGGCGATTAAGTCGATATAAAAAGGAGGGACTTCGTGATAGAGTTTTGGTCTAGTACGAGTTATCTGTCCGTGAGGACGAGGAAATTACATTCCTGAACCATTGCTGTCCTACCCAAGGAGGACGAGGAACCCATGTTCCTTAACCCCAATTCCCGACCCCTGGGAATCCCATGCTTTGTAGAGGGTGTGAACTCACCTTGGTTTGCTCGGTAGGTACACGGAACAGTCAAACAAGCAATATTGTGGTCACTCGCGTCCTATCATAGTTGTATCATACAAGTCAGGTTCAAACCACGTATTGCACGTATGTTCTACACGTATGCTATCACGTTGCATGCAAGTTCATCCATAGCAGCCCAAATAATCATTCACAAACAACAGTACGTATGAGGTCCATGTAGTAGGCCCAAAGGTCCGGCCCAATTACTTAAGTCCGAAATGAGGTGCAAGCCCAAACAGCGTGTATCTGTGTATAGTCTCGAGTCGCAACTAGGCGTTTACGACTCGCAACCTGAGTCGCAATCATGGTCTCGGTTCATGCTGTTTTGGTCTCGAGTCGCAACCGGACTCGTAACTGTGGTTTCGAGTCATACGGTTTATGTGCTGATTTCGTGTGGTTTCGAGTCGCAACCAGGTGTTTGCGACTCGCGACCGATGTCGCAACCGGGAGATTTCGACTCATCATGCACTGGTTTCGAGTCGCAACTGGAGGTTTCGGTTGGACAACTGCTGATTCGGTACAGTGTACTATCCAATGGGAATTTGATTTCATGAAATGGTTTGTACTATCCACTTAAACATGTTTGTTTGTCTAGCAATTTACTAAATTGGATCAAACATATCAGATTTCAAATATTCAAGCATGTTCATATCACATTCAAGTTGTTCATCATACATTCAAATAGTTCCTCATGATTATTCAAACTTGTTCATCATATTTTAGAGTTTTCGGCATCAATCACAAACATAATCATAACATGAACAACCATCAAAACTCTTGAACATATTCATCTAACCCACATATACACATCCGATTTCATGAGTAATAAACCTTCTAACATAATCAAGCCACTCGGATTTAAGCCTATGTGGAACCGATAGCATTCAATCCTAGTCAAGCATACATTGTTCATCCCAACATCATCAATACATTAACCTATAATCATCTTTAACCGAATATAAACACACTACATGAAACATTTATGAACCGATTACTCAAGAAGGGTGTATTCCTCATGTATAACACTTAACAAGTAGACATATCATCACATAATTTTCATCACACATCATTATCAAACCGAATACCACACATTAACACCTTTAATCATGTATAGACATGTATTTACCAAGAGATCACTAACCGGTTCAAGTGTGGGTTCAAAGGTGTGAGTGAAGCTTCCAAATGGTGTGTGTGCAAGTTGATCCGAGAGCTCCTTAGTGGTCACCGGTTGATCCGAGAGTGAGGGATGAGGGTGTTGTGGCTTAGGGTTTTCGTGAGGGAGAGAGGGAGTGTGTGTGGGAGAGTATGTGTGTTATCCAAAAATGGCAACATGGCTATCTATCAAGTTTATATATCCGTTCCTAGTAATACACCCTAGTGGGCTCTCGGATAGGCTAAGTGTGTGTGTGGCCCAACCGGCCCAATGTTTCATTGTTCACTCGAGACCACATGGTCTCGAGTCGGGTTCTTGTTGTCTCGGTCCATATACATACTCGCATACATACACACAAGCCTACATGTAACGTAACACATAATCATATAAAAGGTTCACTTATCATTCATTAAATCATCAAATTAGTTAGTCACTTAGTGTTCAAGCATACAACGAAGGGTTCTAAATTTCGAGTTGTCACATCATCCCCAAGTTGAAAGAAATTTCGTCCCGAAATTTGGTAAGCACTCACTGAGGAAGCTAGTTAAGTTGTATGGTTTTCCCGGTTTTTCCTGGGGTGTCACATCCACCCCCCGTTGATCTGGAATTTCGTCCCGAAATTCCGTAGCTTCGGCCTCAGTAGTGGGTGTACTGTTTGCGAACAGTTGGGGATACTTTTGTTTCATCTGATCTTCGCGCTCCCAGGTGAATTCTGGGCCGCGACGTGAGTTCCAACGAACTCGAACGAGAGGTATTCTAGTGCTCTTGAGGACCTTAACATCCCGGTCCGTGATCTCGACTGGTTCCTCGACGAATCGTAACTGTTCGTCGATAGTGAGTTCCTTCAGAGGAACTACGTGAGTCTCATCTGACGGACACTTCTTCAGATTTGACACGTGAAAAACGTTGTGAACTGCACCGAGTTCCGCTGGTAAGTTCAGTCTGTAGGCCACCCTGCCTATTTTCTCAATGACTTCGAAAGGTCCAACGTATCGTGGGTTAAGTTTACCGCGTTTACCAAAACGAACCACACCCTTCCAGGGTGAAACTTTGAGTAGTACCCGCTCCCCAACCTGGAGCTCAAGTGGTTTCCTGCCCATGTCGGCGTAAACTTTCTGACGTTCGTGAGTGGCCATCATGCGTTTTCGTATCTGAGCGATTTGCTCGGTTGTATCTACCACATATTCTGGACCAGTGATCTGACTATCTCCCACCTCTGCCCAGCAAAGAGGAGACCGGCATTTACGTCCGTACAATGCCTCAAACGGAGCAGCTTTAATGCTGGTGTGGTAGCTGTTATTGTACGAGAATTCCACAAGTGGCAGATGCTTTTCCTAGTGGTTGCCAAAGTCGATTACACATGCACGAAGCATGTCCTCTAAGGTTTGTATAGTGCGCTCGGACTGCCCGTCCGTCTGCGGGTGATACGTTGTGCTCATGTCTAGTCGTGAGCCAAAGGATTTGTGCATTGCTTGCCACAGTTCTGAAGTAAAACGCGCATCTCGATCCGAGATAATAGAGGTGGGCACCCCGTGCCTCGAAACGACTTCCTTAAGGTATATTTCTGCAAGAGTGGAGAATTTATCCGTTTCCTTGATGGCCAGGAAGTGTGCAGACTTTGTGAGTCGATCCACGATCACCCAAATAGTATCGTTCCCGCGCTGGGATCTAGGTAGGCCAGTGACAAAATCCATGGAAATTTGCTCCCATTTCCATTGAGGTATCTCTGGTTGTTGGAGCAGGCCTGATGGTTTCTGGTATTCGGACTTGACTCTTGCACAAGTCAAACACTTGCTGACGTAAGTTGCTATGTGGGCCTTCATGCTAGGCCACCAGTACGTAGTTTTGATATCGTGGTACATTTTATCCGAACCAGGATGCACCGAGTAGCGAGACTTGTGTGCTTCGTCCATCACAAGCTCTCGTAGGTTGCCATAGAGTGGGACCCAAATGCGTCCCGTTACGTAGTAAGCACCGTCTTCCTTCTGTTCTAATCGTTGCCTTGATCCGCGTAGGGCTTCAGCCCTGACGTTTTCTGGTTTCAGTGCTTCTATCTGAGCTGCTCGTATTTGGGAAGGGAGACTAGAGTGGATCGTGAGTTGTAAAGCTCGCACGCGCTTAGGCGCAGTGTCCTTCCGACTGAGGGCGTCAGCCACAACATTGGCCTTGCCCGGGTGATACCTGATTGAGCACTCGTAGTCATTCAGCAGCTCGACCCATCGTCGTTGTCGCATATTCAGTTCCTTCTGTTTGAAGATATGCTCGAGGCTCCTGTGGTCAGTGTAGATGGCGCACTTGGTACCATACAGGTAATGCCGCCATAACTTAAGTGCAAAAACAACAGCTCCCAGCTCTAAGTCGTGCGTAGTGTAGTTCTTTTCGTGAACTTTGAGTTGGCGTGAGGCGTAGGCTATAACTTTATCTCGTTGCATCAATACACAACCAAGACCTTGAATTGATGCGTCACAGTAAACCACAAAGTCGTCTGTGCCCTCTGGCAATGAAAGGATAGGCGCGCTGCAAAGTCTATCCTTTAGGTGCTGAAATGCCAATTCCTGTGCGTTTCCCCATCGATAAACCACGCCCTTCTGCGTTAGTGAGGTGAGAGGCAGTGCAATCTTAGAAAAATCCTTTATGAATCTCCGGTAGTATCCCGCCAAACCCAAGAATTGGCGAATTTCCTTTGGTGTACGAGGTGCAGGCCAGTTCTTAATCGAGTCTATCTTGGATGGATCAACATGAATCCCATCCTTGTTTACCACGTGGCCTAGGAAATGGACTTCTCGAAGCCAGAAGTCGCATTTCGAGAACTTTGCATAAAGCTGTTCTGTTCGAAGGAGTTCCAGAATAAGTCGCAGATGCTGCTCGTGTTCCTCCCGACTCTTAGAATAGATCAGGATGTCATCGATGAAAACTATAACGAACTTGTCCAGGTAAGGCTTGCACACTCGGTTCATCAAGTCCATGAAAACCGCAGGTGCGTTTGTCATCCCAAAAGGCATGACCAAAAACTCATAGTGCCCGTATCGAGTTCTGAAAGCTGTTTTGGAGACGTCCTCTTCCCGGACTCTCAGCTGGTGATAACCCGATCTTAAATCGATCTTCGAATAGTAGCTCGACCCTTGCAGCTGGTCGAACAAGTCGTCGATCCGCGGTAGAGGATAACGATTCTTCACCGTCACCTTGTTGAGTTCCCGGTAGTCGATGCACATTCTGAAGGTACCGTCTTTCTTCTTCACAAATAGCACTGGAGCTCCCCAGGGCGATGAGCTAGGACGAATAAAACCCTTATCCGGGAGCTCTTGTAGTTGCGTAGAGAGTTCTTTCAACTCTGATGGAGCCAATCGATAAGGTGCACGAGCTATAGGCGCAGCTCCAGGAGCTAGTTCAATCTGAAACTCGACTTGGCGATGAGGCGGAAGACCAGGTAATTCCTCAGGAAATACCTCTGGATAATCGCGTACAACTGGAAAATCTTCTATCTTCTTCTCTTTTTCTGAGGTGTCAGTAACGAGAGCCAAAATGGCAGTGTGGCCCTTTCGCAAGCACTTTTGGGCCTTAAGGAGAGAAATGACGTTCTCAATAGCACTCCTCTTGTCGCCATGAATCATGAGAGGTTCACCATCGGGACCTGGAATGCGTACAACCTTCTCGTTGCAAAGAATCTCTGCTCGGTGTTGGGATAACCAATCCATCCCAATGACAACGTCGAAACTACCCAAGACAATAGGAATGAGGTCGATAGAGAAGGTCTGGTCAGCGAGAATAAGTTTACAACGCTTGACTATGTGTGTGGCTTCTAAACTTTTACCATTTGCTAGCTCTACGGTGTGCTTGTTGTTCAGAGGGGTTGGAATACGCTTAAGCATTCGACTAACTTCTAGTGACATGTAGCTAGTATCGGCACCCGAATCAAATAAAACTGAAACATAAAAGTCGTCGAGAAGGAACTTACCCGCCACAACATTGGGGTCATTCCTTGCTTCACCTTGGCCAATCACAAACACCCACCCCCTGGCGCCATTGTTGTTGTTGTTCCCATTGTTACCATTCCCCTGATTGTTGTTATTGTTGTTGTTGTTGTTCTGGTTCCTGTTCAGTTGGGGACAGTCTCTCTTGAAGTGGCCCTCAGCTCCACACTGAAAGCACCCTTTGTTATCACCTTGCTGCTGCTGCTGGCGCTGGTTCTGTTGAGCTTGATGACGATTCTGATTGGCGGGGTATAAGCTCCTGCAATCCTTTGCAGCGTGACCAGGCTTGTTGCACCGTTGACAGTTGCCCCTGGTGCATGGCCCGCTGTGGTGCAGGCTGCAGCGATTGCATTTGGGGTGATTTCCTTTGTACCCACCATGACTTTGACCACCAGACGATTGCTGATTAGGGCTCTTGTAGTCCTCAGTCTTCCTCTGCTGGGACTGGGACTGAACAGAAGTCGAACCCTTACTCGAAGTTCCATCCCATTTCCGTTTGTTGTCACTAAAGGTACCAGAAGTAGTTGCAGCGCCTATGCGTTTTGGTAACTTGTTCTGGTCCACCGCTTGATCCGTGAGACGGTGAGCCAACTGAACGGCTTGCTGGTAGGTGGCGAGGTTCGCTGAAGTCACATGACTTTGGATTTCCGGCACTAAGCCCTGAAGAAATAGTTCGATGCGTTTGATGGGAGGATCCACCATAGTAGGGCACAGAATTGCCAGTTCGTTCGACCTTTTCACATAAGCTTCAATTTCGGACCCCGTCATCTTGAGGTTGAAGAACTCCACTTCCAGTTTGTGAATCTCATCACGACTGCAGTATTCTTCCTTGATCATTTCCTTAAAATTCTCCCATGGGGTGGCGTTGGCAGCAACCAACCCTAGCATCTGAACCTGAGCGTTCCACCATGTGAGGGCTAAACCCTCGAGAGTACCTGTAGCATACTTCACCCTGCGCGCCTCAGGGCATTCGCACATTTCGAACACAGATTCTAGCTTCTCAAACCAGTGTAGGAGACCTACTGCTCCTTCAGTGCCGCTAAAAGTAGTTGGTCGGCAGTCCATGAAAGTCTTAAAAGTGCACACGGGTGGCTGAGCATGCAGACCTATCGTGGGTGAAAGAAAAGACAGAGTTTAACACAAAGGTTGGTTCACGAGAGTAGGATTCTAAAGATCCTAGGATGAGTTCGGGCTGCAGGATAAACCTCCTGCGTGTGCAGCTGCAACTGTTGCGGCAACTCGTTCGTTGATCAGAGCCGTCAACTGGGCTTGTGTCAGGTTGACGCGTCCAGACATGATCTTCATATAAAGAAGAACGTGAGTGAGAGGGGTTCGCGAAGGTACGACGATAAAATAGGGTAAGCACGCACGTGTTCAAGCAACAGTAGTTATACTAACCAAGCATACCATAAGCAATGTACTATGTAACTAACAAGGAGGCAATATACAGACCATATCACCTAGAATGTCGAGCCTTGCATGTGGAGTGAAGCGTCGTTGTGGACCGTTGAGCACTGTACAGGTTATAGTCTGGTTTTAACAAAAACGTTTTCCCCCTTTATTAAAACCAAGTTCTCTATAACCAATGGCTCTGATACCAATCTGTCACACCCCCAAAATCCACCTGCGGAGTACCACCGCTTGGAGGCGTGACTGACCAGGATCCAGCCACCAATCATATTGAACAAGCATATAAGTAGTTATAAAAATCCAACCAATACAATTGGTGTTCAAACAAAACATAGTTAAGTTGCAAGCGGAAGCATAAGTCTTAAATCAAAACATAAGTTTAATTGTTTCAAAGTTTAACATGGCACACAGCCGTCCATGTCCCACAACGATCCTCCTCCATGCAAGCTCCAGTTAAGAACCTAGGGACCTGCAAAGCATGTAGTAACGAGTCAACAACAAGTTGAGTGAGTTCACGGTTGGGTGTTCGTTTTAAGTTGTTTCGAAAACAGTTTCCTTTATCTGGCATCCTGCCGTGGGGGTTACCCCATAGTTAAAAACGTGACTTGTTTATTCCCGGTTACTCTGGCAATCCAGCCGTGGGGGCTACCCCGTGTTAGTTATCTGGCATTTCGGCCGTGGGGGCTACCCCATGTATACACTAGACTCGTTACCATATCGACTGCTGACTGTAGTCATGTTTAAGTGCCCTGAAACTGTCAATGTCTATCATCATTGACGTGCCCCAGATCCATTAGTTCACGCCCGTCCTCTGCGGCACGGTGTGAGGTTTGTCAGACCTAAATAGCGCTATCTAACTAATGACCCGCTCGCCATTGGCCCGGCGATTAAGTCGATATAAAAAGGAGGGACTTCGTGATAGAGTTTTGGTCTAGTACGAGTTATCTGTCCGTGAGGACGAGGAAATTACATTCCTGAACCATTGCTGTCCTACCCAAGGAGGACGAGGAACCCATGTTCCTTAACCCCAATTCCCGACCCCTGGGAATCCCATGCTTTGTAGAGGGTGTGAACTCACCTTGGTTTGCTCGGTAGGTACACGGAACAGTCAAACAAGCAATATTGTGGTCACTCGCGTCCTATCATAGTTGTATCATACAAGTCAGGTTCAAACCACGTATTGCACGTATGTTCTACACGTATGCTATCACGTTGCATGCAAGTTCATCCATAGCAGCCCAAATAATCATTCACAAACAACAGTACGTATGAGGTCCATGTAGTAGGCCCAAAGGTCCGGCCCAATTACTTAAGTCCGAAATGAGGTGCAAGCCCAAACAGCGTGTATCTGTGTATAGTCTCGAGTCGCAACTAGGCGTTTACGACTCGCAACCTGAGTCGCAATCATGGTCTCGGTTCATGCTGTTTTGGTCTCGAGTCGCAACCGGACTCGTAACTGTGGTTTCGAGTCATACGGTTTATGTGCTGATTTCGTGTGGTTTCGAGTCGCAACCAGGTGTTTGCGACTCGCGACCGATGTCGCAACCGGGAGATTTCGACTCATCATGCACTGGTTTCGAGTCGCAACTGGAGGTTTCGGTTGGACAACTGCTGATTCGGTACAGTGTACTATCCAATGGGAATTTGATTTCATGAAATGGTTTGTACTATCCACTTAAACATGTTTGTTTGTCTAGCAATTTACTAAATTGGATCAAACATATCAGATTTCAAATATTCAAGCATGTTCATATCACATTCAAGTTGTTCATCATACATTCAAATAGTTCCTCATGATTATTCAAACTTGTTCATCATATTTTAGAGTTTTCGGCATCAATCACAAACATAATCATAACATGAACAACCATCAAAACTCTTGAACATATTCATCTAACCCACATATACACATCCGATTTCATGAGTAATAAACCTTCTAACATAATCAAGCCACTCGGATTTAAGCCTATGTGGAACCGATAGCATTCAATCCTAGTCAAGCATACATTGTTCATCCCAACATCATCAATACATTAACCTATAATCATCTTTAACCGAATATAAACACACTACATGAAACATTTATGAACCGATTACTCAAGAAGGGTGTATTCCTCATGTATAACACTTAACAAGTAGACATATCATCACATAATTTTCATCACACATCATTATCAAACCGAATACCACACATTAACACCTTTAATCATGTATAGACATGTATTTACCAAGAGATCACTAACCGGTTCAAGTGTGGGTTCAAAGGTGTGAGTGAAGCTTCCAAATGGTGTGTGTGCAAGTTGATCCGAGAGCTCCTTAGTGGTCACCGGTTGATCCGAGAGTGAGGGAGGAGGGTGTTGTGGCTTAGGGTTTTCGTGAGGGAGAGAGGGAGTGTGTGTGGGAGAGTATGTGTGTTATCCAAAAATGGCAACATGGCTATCTATCAAGTTTATATATCCGCTCCTAGTAATACACCCTAGTGGGCTCTCGGATAGGCTAAGTGTGTGTGTGGCCCAACCGGCCCAATGTTTCATTGTTCACTCGAGACCACATGGTCTCGAGTCGGGTTCTTGTTGTCTCGGTCCATATACATACTCGCATACATACACACAAGCCTACATGTAACGTAACACATAATCATATAAAAGGTTCACTTATCATTCATTAAATCATCAAATTAGTTAGTCACTTAGTGTTCAAGCATACAACGAAGGGTTCTAAATTTCGAGTTGTCACACTTACTGTCAAGAACCGATACCCTCTTCCGCGCATCGATGATCTCTTCGATCAATTGCAAGGCGCGACCTGCTTTTCAAAGATCGATCTTCGTTCTGGGTATCATCAACTTTGAGTCCTTGAGGAAGATATACCTAAAACCGCCTTTCGTACACGTTATGGTCATTACGAGTTCGTGGTCATGCCCTTTGGTTTGACCAACGTACCTGCTGTTTTCATGGATTTGATGAACCGCGTGTGCAAAGCGTACTTGGACCATTTCGTGATCGTTTTCATCGACGATATTCTTATCTATTCCAAGACACAAGAAGAGAACGAGCGACACTTGCGTCTTATCCTTGAACTTCTTCGTACTGAACGTCTATACGCCAAATTCTCCAAGTGTGAATTTTGGTTAAAAGAGGTTCAATTCCTTGGTCATACTGTCAACGAACTTGGCATTCACGTTGACCCCGCTAAAATCGAAGTTGTGAAGAACTGGATCACACCTAAGTCTCCGTCCGAAATTCGTTCGTTTCTTGGTCTTGCTGGTTATTATCGTCGTTTTATCTCTAACTTCTCGAAGATCGCTGTTCCTTTGACCTCTTTGACTCAAAAAGAGCAACCTTTTGTTTGGGGTCCCGAACATGAGGAATCTTTTCAAACGCTCAAGGAGATGCTTTGTAATGCTCCTATTCTCGTGCTTCCTGATGGTAACGACGACTTCGTCGTATATTGCGATGCTTCACACCTTGGGATTGGTTGTGTGCTTATGCAACGAGACATGTTCATCGCTTATGCGTCGAGACAACTCAAAATACATGAGAAAAACTATACTACTCACGACCTTGAACTTGGCGCAGTTGTTTTTGCGTTGAAGATTTGGCGACACTACCTTTATGGCACTAAGTGTGTGGTCTTCACCGACCATAGGAGCCTTCAAAAAATCTTCGACCAAAAGGAACTGAACATGCGTCAACGTCGTTGGGTGGAACTGTTAAACGACTACGACTGTGAAATCAAATACCACCCAGGTAAGGCGAATGTAGTAGCCGATGCTCTGAGTCGTAAAACTCATGTGAAGGGTATTCGTTGTCTTCAAATCGTTAACGATCTTCAATGACGCATTCGCGAAGCTCAATATGCCTCTATTAACGAAGGCAATCTCTCTGTCGAGATACGAGGCGCTAAGGAACATGAACTCGTGTCTAAATCCGATGGTATTCTATACTATCTCAATCGTATCTCTATCCCTAATCGTGAAAACCTCTGAGACTTTCTCATGAATGAGGCTCACAAAACAAGGTATTCCATTCACCCTGGTGCTGATAAGATGTACCACGATATGCGTACATCCTATTCGTGGCCTGGAATAAAGAGAGATATCACCTCTTACATTGCGAAATGTCTTACCTGCTCTAAGGTCAAAGCTGAACATCAACGTCCCTCTGGCTTACTCGAACAACCAGAGATTCCTGTCTGGAAATGGGAGAGCATTGCCATGGACTTTATCACTAAACTTCCTTGTACTTCTTCTGGTCATGACAGTATTTGGGTGATCGTTGATCGATTGACCAAATCAGCTCATTTTCTTCCCATTCGTGAAGATTTCAAAGTCGAGAAATTGGCTAGAATCTACATTGATGAGATCATCTGTCGTCATGGTATCCCCATTGACATCATTTCCGATCGTGATGCTCGTTTTTCGTCTCGTCTTTGGCAAACTTTTCAATCTGCTATGGGTACTGTTCTTAACCTTAGCACTGCTTTCCATCCTCAGCCAGACGGTCAAACCGAGCG
This sequence comes from Helianthus tuberosus, assembly GCA_030545235.1. Lineage (NCBI taxonomy): Eukaryota > Viridiplantae > Streptophyta > Magnoliopsida > Asterales > Asteraceae > Helianthus > Helianthus tuberosus. The sequence goes on along the minus strand of CM060424.1, from coordinate 37,589,781 downwards.
TACTATCCAAACTTTGGAGGATATGCTTCGTTCTTGCGTAATTGATTTTGGTGGCAACTAGGATTCACACTTGCCTTTGATCGAATTCTCGTACAACAATAGTTATCATGCGAGTATTCAAATGGCACCTTTCGAAGCATTGTATGATCGCAAGTGCCGTTCGCCTATTTGTTGGCACGAGATTGGTGAATCTCAATTCACTGGTCCCGAGCTTATACAAGAATCAACGGACAAGATTTTACAGGTTCGAGACAATTTACTGAAAGCCAGGAGCCGACAAAAGAGTTACGCTGACAAACATCGCAAACCCTTGGAATTCGAGACAGGTGACTTGATACTTCTCAAAGTATCCCCTTGGAAGGGTGTGGTTCGATTTGGTAAGAAAGGGAAACTCGCACCTCGCTACATTGGTCCTTTCAAGATACTCGAAAGGATTGACAAGGTTGCATATAGACTGGACCTACCTGAAGAACTCAACAATGTACATCCTGTCTTCCACGTGTCAAACTTAAAGAAATGTCTAACTGACGAAGGGCTTCAAGTTCCACTCGAGGACCTCCATGTCAACGAGACCTTGCATTTTGTGGAAAAACCCGTCGAAGTCATGGATCAAGGAGTCAAGTTATTGAGGCGCAGTAAAATTCCTATCGTCAAGGTTCGATGGGAAGGTAAACGTGGTGCTGAATTCACTTGGGAACTCAAGAGTCACATGAAGACGAAGGGAGACTGTAACGCCCTGCTTATTTGTACTTTCCATTCATAGCAAGTCTTGTTCTATTTCTATTTTTGGAAGTCTTGTGATCTTGTAATCGTTCTTTCTTTGTACTCGTTGTAAAATCCGAGACTTGGATCATAAATAAAACTCGTATTCTGTTAAATTCATGTTGGACATACTTTATACATGCTCATACATTCGATTTCGTGAAACAATTGATGCTTATTCGTAATTCTTGGAAACTATGTGCTAAACTTGCAAACATGTGAAACTTATGCATAAAACATGTTTTGATCATAAACGATACTTAAATACGACCTTCATACACTTAATTATACTTGGTTTATGTTCCTCATACTTAAATTTATCTTAAACTATGCTTTTATGGCGAAATTAGTCCCTAAAACACCTTAAACGCACTAAATAACAAACTCTAGGGGCCAAAGTGCAATTAACTGAAACTTGCCCATCCCCCCGTGTTTCCAGCCGTGTAAGCTCACCCCTGGGGCTACGCTGGCTGCAAGACAGGTCCCAGATCAGACAACTCATTTCACTTCGCGAATTTGAGCGGTATTTGAGTTATTTTGAGTTTAAACCGGGCTTGGGGCATTAAATACACATCTAAACCAACCCTAACCACTTCCTTATAAATACCAACTGCCTCCCAAGTCATTTTCACTTTACAAACACTCTCACAACTCTCTCAATCACTCAAAATTGTAGCTGCAAGTTCAAGTTCGGACAGAAGTATCAAGCTCCACTAAAGCAAGCATAACTTCTTCATTTCTTATCCTTTTTAGTTCATTCTTTTTCCAGAACACTTGGATCGACCTTAGCTTCGATTCCATGGGTATTCCATAGTGAATAAGTCCCTGGAACTCCGGAAAATAGGCTCCAAAGTTCACTATTTGAATCTGATTTCATTTAACTTTGTTTATACTTGTTTAAACTTGAGTCTAACTCACTCAAACCCACATCCTTATGCTTATAACCACTTCTATGGTTAGTTAAGCTTAAAAACGGGGATGAGACATTCGAAATCAGAGGTTAAACCTCACATATATTCTGTTTTGTTTAGGGTTTTTAACCCACAAGTGATGTTGAAGCTTCAAGTTTGATGAAGGTGTGATTATGGACTAACTTGGGTTGTCCAACATAGAATACCCACATTACTTGATGATTTCTCATATTGTAGTTGTTTATTATTCTTGTATTAATATTAGTTCATGACCCTCCTTGTATGTTTTACATCAAGTGTAGTGGTGAACCATAAGAGGTACCTAAATGGAAGCTTGATCTTCCTACCTCCTACATGATTTCCATGATACTTAGAGGTACCTAAATGAAGATCTTAATATTCTACCTCATGCTTGAAATATTGGACCTAATAATATGTATATAATATATGTAATATATAAACACATAATCCAAATAATCGAATCTAAGATGATGAACTAGTGTTCATATGTCATAGTACTAGATTATATCATCCTATGGTATGATAACTTGTCACGATTCTAATGGAACCCTGTTCCATGAAAACATATCAACTCCTTGGAGTTTCATAGTGTCAAGAACAAGTATCATATGTACTAGGTGATTATTTTCACATGTTATTTTCATATGTTTATGTTTGTGATGTTTAAATTCCAAATCCTTAAATCTTCCGAATTCCCCAAACTCATACACTTTGTTTCTTCGCGTAGAAGGACTTGGTGTTCCAACCTCCTAATCAACAACAAATCACTCGCGTATTCAAGTAGAAGACTTGCAAAACTGTGAGTATACTCGCAACCCCCTTTTTATGTTTACCACTTTTGGGGTGTAACATGTTTAGCTATTAAACTACACTTAAACTTATTCTTTATGCAATGCACGAAAACAATCCTTATACATGAATACTATGTTGTTATACTTGATGCTTATACGTGGACCATACTTATGTGATATGTTTTAGTCATTAGCTTTCACGAGCCTCCATTTGACATGTATATCGCTATAGGAGTAACGCACCGCCCGTAGACTAGTGGTCATGTTGAATTATATCTTTTTGTGTAAACAGAGGGTTGACTAGAAATATTGCATGCCATGTTAGGTTGATATTGTATAAACTAAGTTTCCATGTGGATTTGTTTTTTAAACTTTTATACTTATACTTATTCATAAACTTGTATACTCGCCTTTTCTTTTGCATTGAATTGTATTTTAAACATGTTACAGGTTGAGGATTGATGATGCTATGAAAATAGACTAACAAAGATGCCTAGATACTCACTTAGACATTTAGGTTTAAAGTGTTGTATCAATTTTGTTATGTTATGTTTGAACAATGTTGTTTTTTGAATTTCTTGTAATGTTTTGACAATTTGTTTATGAAATGAAATCGGCTGAATTAAATATTGTCACAAATAGTGTTATGAAGTCTCTTACAATCTCGAACTAGTCCCACTCCGATGATTCCGCCATTGGTTGGGGGTGTGACATCAGCATTCTCACTAACAACCTCAGATTTGGACTCCACTTCCTCTGATTCAAGCCCTTCTTGTATTGTTTCTGGTGTCATAAAACAAAATTCATCAGGTCCTTTATCAGAATTAGCAACTAGAGCAAAATTTTCATCAGTTAAATCCTCAGGTAAGTTGCTCCAATCAACAAAGCCTTGTGTAAAGAAGCTATGTTGACTGGCCTCTACCTAAGAAAATGTTTGTGCAGCTTGTGGTGCAGGTTGCACTTGGACCTGGGGTGCTGGAGCTTGAAGATATTGAATTTGAGGAACAGTGGTTTGGACTTTCTGGACAGGAACAGTGTTTACACGGTGTGCAAAGTGAGCAGTGCTTTGCATGTGAGGTGCATGGGTATATTGGGAATAATGAACAGTGTTTTGATTGTTTTTAGGTCTTGGACTGGGGTGTGTAACTATAGGACCACTAGTTTGGCTCCTACATTCTCTAGCAAAGTGACCAAGCCTATTACACTTATAACACTTGATCTTTATTTATCTAACCCAACTTTTAAGTTCCCATGCAACCCTGGAAACTTCCTACCAGTTCTCTTGTAACACTTGCTTGTTCTCACACTCAACAAGGCAAGTTGATATAAAATGTCCATTTCTTCCAGATTTGTGAGGTCAAAATGTTGAAGGTTATTTAATTCAAAGGACAAGTTGTCAGAAACCTGGTGTAACAACCCGCTTTTTGGAAAGTCAAAGTACAAGTCAAAGTCAAAGTCAAAAGAAGAAAAGATTGCTAAATGCGATCTGTCACTCCTTGCTTAACTATTGATTGTACGTTAATGACTTGTAATCGAATTATATTATTTATTTGTTTTAGTTGTATTATGTGGAGTATCTATTAATAATCGAGGTTTAATCGCATGTTTAATCGGTAATCGACTTATCGCTAATCGCATCGCTATCGCAACCCGAATTAAGTGTTCTGGATATTGTTTTACGTGTGTGTGCTATTATGTGTTACTTGTGCATGTTATGTTTATGTTTATGTGGAGGTGTTTACTAGCAATCGCAAATCGCAATTCTATCGCATCGCAATCTAATCGCAAACGCTAAACGCAAGTTATTTATAGTGATTGTATGTTAGAAATAGTAGTTAGGTTACTTGTGTAACTAATGGGTAATACTATCGCATCGCTCACTCAAATCACATCGCTCACTCGAATCACATCGCAACGCCCAACACGCGAAACGAAACGACAAAACTCAACACGTCGGACACTTGGATTGAATGGCCAACCGATCGAGTGGACATCCGATCGGATTGCCATCCGATCGAGGCGCCATCCGATCGGTGCACCATCCGACCCTCGCTCCTCCTTTCTATTTTTGGCAACCTATAAATACCCCTCCTTTCACATCATTTGTGATGTGACAGCTCTCTCACTCGACTAGCTCGCTCAAACCCTTCTTTTCTCTAGATTTCTCACGATTCTTGTAAGTTTTCAACTCTAATCTTGTACTTCTATGATCTACACGCACTACTTCATCATTTTCACCATTGAATCTTAACATTTAACCGTGAAATCAACGGTTTTGGGGTGTTCTAGGGTGATGTCATCATGGAGTTCTTATGAACTTCGAGTTTTGGTCTCATTCCACCAAGAACAACCCAGATCTAAAGGATTTCCACATGATTTAACAACAATTTCGCATAGATCTAAACTTTTTCAAAGTTAAAAGGATTGAAAGATGGTTTCTGACTTTCTTTCAACTCTTTTACACTCAATGCACTCAAAACCGATAGAATCGGAGCTCATTCACACCTTCTACTCTTCTCTAGTGATGTGCCGGTTTGAGATCTGAATCCTATTAACGAGACAACAGATTCTGGTTGAACATGAAACCACCAGTCACGAACAGATAAGCTGATCGGATTGGGGTGATTCCCGCTCGATCGGATAGTCTGGGTTTGATGGAGTTTTCTGTTGTTTAACACGTTGTCACACCGTCTCGAGCAAACCGTAAAACTTTTCAAGACTCAGCAAATAATCAAGTCTAAGATCATCCGATCGGATTGCCATCCGATCGAACCGCAATCCGATCGGATTGCACTTGAGACTTAACACTTATTTATTTTAGTAATTTTCAAAGAACACCAGTTTCCAACGTATTGCTATCCGATCAGATTGCTATCCGATCGAGTGACCATCCTGCTGTGAACTTGTTCTCACTAGGTGTCTTGCCAATCGGATCGCTATCCGATCGAACGACCGTTCGATCGATCGACCTTGTGACAACCCGAGTTTTCAAGGTCTCTATTCGACTTAACCATGTGCTTATTTGCAAAGTATGTTTATATATATATATATATATATATATATATATATATATATATATTTGGGGTGCAATATATTTGAGTATATGTTAATAATGTGTCTTGTGTTAATTGGTGTTTTATAATTAAATATGGAACAATGGCTGAACACTCCTACTATCACGAAATCACCCCCCAGCCGAAATCACCCACACTTGAAGACACTCCCTTGGTGAAAACCCCTATCCCACGAAAACACCCATGATGAAAACACTTTAAGTGTTTTCGTCCACTGCTAACTGTCGAAAACAACTCATGGGCTTCGGCCCAGTAGTGATTGAATATAGGATTTGTTTAATCTGTGCGCACGAATTCAATAACTGACAAACCCTAATCACCTCTCACACTCTCTCTCGATATCCTTTGAAACCCGATGGCAGTGGTGAACAATCGAGTCCAATACATCAATCGAAGTATCACCATTTCTGCTTAGGTTAGTAATCTGTTATTTATGATTTTGTTATATTGAAATCATTTGACTACTTGTTGAAATCATGAATTAACTGTTAGTGGGTAATGATGATGAGCATATGATTGGAATTGAATGGTATATTAAGGTTCCGTATATTAAACATGATTGGTCGATGACATAAAACTGAATGGATGGATTGGATGTTTTTGTCATGAATCTTGTAGAATAGATCTGATGTTGTGAAGTGTAGGGTTTGTAGGTATTAGAAAAATTAATCAATGGATGGGTGCACATGTAAATAGATCGGCTGCTATATGTATGTTTAAATGTTGAATTGAATGTTGATGATGATTCTGTTTACATGATGTTTGGAGGATGATTCTGAATGTACTGATGATTGAGTAGTTTATGTAATGGTGTTAATTTTTCCGATTGAACAATTGTTTGAAGCCGTCGAATTTGTTAGTGATGTTTAGGGTAGCTGTTGTACGTAACTGATTGTGATGATGATGATGGGGTCGACGAAAACACGAGCCCGACGAAATCACTAGCTCGACGAAAACCCCAAAAGGGATTTCGTCACTTGAGGGTTTTTGCCAGGAAGGTGTTTTCGTCATGAGGGTCTTCGTCACAAAGGTGATTTCGTCGATGCTTTACACAGTAAACTCTGTTAAGTTTAACTCTGATGGTTATTATTCCTGTTAAGTATGATAATTATGTTTAGTCTGTTAACTTGGTTAAGTATGTTAACTTGATTAAACCTGTTAACTCTGTCGAGTTTATAAACTCTGTTAAACTTACTAACTCCGTTAAGATATGTATGTAACTCTGTTAAGCATGTAACACCGTTAGTGTGTTAACTCTGTAAAGTCATTTAACTCTGTTAGGTCGTTAACTCTGTTAAACCTGTTAATTGATTTAACTGCTTACGTGATACATGATGTTAACTGCCAAGCACTTTGTGACATAGATTACATGTGAAACTTTACGAACTTGAACTGACTGTGTATACATGCATACTTTAGGCTTTGAGTGATTGTTTGCGAACGTAGTTTAGCATACCGAGCAAACCAAGGTGAGTTCACACTCTCTCCAAGGCATGGGATTCCCAAGGGTTGGGAATGGGTTAATGAATTAAACGGTAACTACAACCTCGCGTATTCTCCTTGGGTAGGATACGTACAGCCATCCTCCGTAGGAAGGATGCCAAGATTTTACACTGGACCAAAACTCTATCATGAAGTCCCTCATTTATATCGACTTAATCGCCGAGGCCTATGGAGAGCGGGTCATTAGTTAATAGCGCTATTAGGTTTAACAAACCTCACACCGTGCCAGTCGGACGGGCGTGTACTAATGGACTATGGGCAAAGGGTCAATGCTGATAGACATTGACTTAGGGCACCACTTACATTTTCGTAGTAGTCGAAACGCACGGTCTAGTAACACATGGGAAACCCCCACTAATCTTCGCAAACATGTCTGGGAGACCGCGATACGAATTAATACGATACATGGTTTACAAAACGAACTTATGATTTACAAAACGAATGATATAACTAAACAACCAACTGTGAACTCGCTCAACTTTGTTGTTGACTCATTGTTACATGCCTTGCAGGTCGTTAGGTACTCATGGAGCTTGCACAGGGAGGCGCAGTCGTTGTGGGACATGGCAGTGTGTGCCATGCTAAAAACATTACTTTATTCCGTACTTAATACTTACATTGGGTTTTATAATTATGCTTCCGCTAAACACTTAACTACGTTTTGATTTAGAACACCTTTCATAATGTGTGATTGAATTTTACTTATTACTTGTTATGTTCAATATGATTGGTGGCTTGATCCTGGTCAGTCACGCCTCCAAGCGGCGATACTCCGCATGTGGATTTTGGGGGTGTGACAGACCTGAAGGGTAGTGATACTTCTCTGTCTTCAAAATGCTACAACGAAAACTTCAAAGCCATCATACACATACACATCCTTGCCAAACGATTGTCAATCCGACCGAATGGCCATCCGATGGATGACCATCCGAATGGATTGACATCCAATCGAATGACCATCCGATCGGATTACCGTTCGACACTTGGTTCACTTTTCACCGTTTTACGCACCACTGTTCGCTTATACTATCATTAACTGTTCAGGCTAATCACTTTAGCGCTCCCTTCAATCCATTCCCATCGCTGTGAGTTTACTCGATCCCTTTTTACTTTATGCACTTTTGGGTGTTACATACGTTACTTATTCTAAATCACATCAATCACACAACGCAAACACTATTTATACGCTGACCGTCATTGCATGATACGTGTTATTCGATGAATGCTTGTATGTTATGTTAACACAGTGATTGTTACCTGACGCCTTAGCAACGATAGTACTATTTGTTTGGACTTAACACCTGTCGTGGACAGGGGTTGTTAAGGTTACATCTTCACGTGTCATAGTGGTGATATATGTTGCGCATTCTACAACTCGCAGTCAAGTCTGTGCATATTTCATTGTCGATAACCTACTAGCTTCGCATAATACATGATACATGTTGGTTATGCGTAAACACTTTCGAACTTTATTATATTTATTAAATTTGTATGCTCACCTTTACACTATGTGTATTGACCGCTATTTTAACGTATGTGACAGGTGTTTGAATGCTTAGGATGCTGTGCTTTACCTGCTTTGTGGAATCAAGTAGGAATGAGAGTCTAGAAACAAACAAACAATCTATTTATTTAAATCTGAGTTGTCAGAACATGTTTTGTTTTGAGATATCTATGTCTGTAATAATTGGTTACTTGATGGGTTATGGTATGGGACATAATATTAAATATCCGGTAATTTAGTTGTTATGGAATTTCTCTTGACAATCTGTTTCGCTCAGTGCCATGCCCTGATGTTTCCGTCATCGGTTGGGGTGTGACAGATTGGTATCAGAGCCATAACTGTAGGGAATTAGGCAAGACTCGACCTAGTCCGGGTCGATGTCTTAGAAATGACCTAGTCTATAGTTTAGGTACCAACAGACCGACTTGTGCATAACCAGTGTGGGCTTTGCACGAACTTACACTATTTCTCACTTGGACTCGCCATACACTACACTCTTGCGCGAGCATCGCATACTACAGTTCCGCGTAAGACCAGCCTTTCCTAAGGCTAGATACACACACAAACGGATGATTTGGTTGAGATTAGGTGTGGAAACCGCGAACTCTTGACCAAAACACTCGTTCGATTCGCTATTTTTACTATAAGCAAGAGAATTTGCGTTGAATTGGGAGTGAAATCCATACTTTGACGCAAATCCCCTTATCTATCTCATGATTTTATCATACCAACAGGGATGTAGTCGTTGAGTCAGGGCTGAAACCCGAACCTTGATGACTTGTTCCGCACTATACTTTTGGTTTTTGCAAAGCTCTCACCAAAGTCTTGACGGACTCCAACGACTTGGGCCACGCTGTAACTGGAAGGATGAGTGCCGATCGCCCAAATTGGGGTGAGAGCACATCCAGAGGGCCAAAGTGTGCGCTTAAGGTCCTTGTGAATAGTCGAATCGCTTTGGGTAGTCAACGTCTACCTAGTCGAGTCAATCTCTCTTCGATTTTATGTGTTTCGACTTTGGAATTCGCAGCCGCCAAATCTGAGATATATCGATTTTATGAGGATTGATGTGGAATTTTATGTGTTTATGAGGTTTTATATATTTTGGCGAACAACGAAAAGCTGGAAGTCACCAACGCATCGTACCTATTCGTTTGATCAACCCGCACCATTCGCACTGCACATTTACCTCAAAACGTCAACAAATCTCTTGTGTTATTCGCAATCGCAGCTTGCTAATCACTATACTTAATCGCTATACGTGCTGTGAAGGATAGGTGAATATGTGCTTAGGTTAGACTATGTGCCTGTATGATATTGTGCCTACGTGGAATACGTGCTTATGTGCTTATGTGATTCTGTGTTATGTGCCTACGTGAATTTTGTGAATGACTGTGTTCCAGAGATTTATGGTGAAATCGCTAGACTATACTAGGATTAATCGAAATTGCGTTTGAGTCCTATGACGATGTCTGTTGCAGACAATGACGTCGTTTGGATCATTCCACTCCCGAGCCGCTCGCCGAAACCATGATGACAAACGCATCGCCGCTCTCGTCTCTAAGCAAATGGCGAAAGTCATCCCACAAATCGTCAGTGAACTGAATGAGAATGCTAGCAAGTCCTCGGAAGAGTCCAGGACCGATGCTCCTAAGGCTGCTTTTATCTTCAAGCAGTTCAAAGCCTGCGGACCAAAGGAATTTACCTGAGAAGATGGTCCTAGGGCCATTTTCAATGGTTTTATTCTATCGAAGTCACCCTGCGCCAGAGTGGCTGTCCAGAAAACCTGCGCACCATCAATACTACCGGTGTCTTTCAATCCCGCGCTCTTGATTGGTGGACGACCGAGAGGAACAAACGTGGAAACGATGCAGCTTTCGGATTATCTTGGGACGAGTTGAAGAACATTATGATGCAAGAGTTCTGTCCTCCCCCATGAACTCCAGAAGCTCGAGGATGAATTCTGGCACATAAAGCAGGATGGCGGAGATAACGCTGGTTTAACTGCTCGCTTCAAGCAGTTGAGTATTATTTGCCCTTGTCAGGTTACTACCCCAGATATTACAATCAAGAAGTATATCCGTGCTCTTCCGGATTGCATTGCAGACTTTGTTCAGGATGCAAAGACGACAACAATTGAGGAAACCTACCTGCTCGCCGCTGAGATTAACGATAAGCGAGTCAGGGCTGGTTATTTTGACAAAGCTTCCAAGAATCTACATCAAGTCACCGCTGCTCCCACTGCAGAAACCACCGCCGCACCGCAATCTTCGAAGCTCTCACGACGCAAGAGGAAGAACAACAGTAGTTCCAGCAACAAGAATTGTGCAGTTACTGCTGCCCCGCTCCAAACAGTTCCTGCCCAACCGCAACCTCAACACCGCCAAGTAGCGGCACCTGCGGTCAATACACCGCCTGCCAAACGTGCATACACTGGGCCACACCCGTTTTGCCCTACTTGTACTTATCATCACCCAGTGGGTCTCGCATGCTGCTTCTGCGTTCATTGCAACATGTACGACCAGTTCACCGCAAACTACCGTACAGGTCCACGTCAAGCTCCAGCTCCAGCTCAAGGTCAAGCTCCTGCTCAACAAGCTCTACTTCCTGCTCCTCAGGGCCATCAAGCAGCTCCTGCACCCGCAGCTCATACTCGAGCTTGCTTTGCATGTGGTGATCCCAACCCCTTTGCAAACATGTGCCCCAACAGGTTAGTGAAGCAAGAGCCCCAGCCGCAGCCACAGCCACAACAACAATAACAGCAGCAGCAGCAGCCAGCACCCGTTGACGTGCCTTCAACATCAACGCCCGTCAGGCTCAAGCAGATAACAATGTGGTCAATGGTACGTTCCTTGTGAATGGTATATATGCTTCGTGTTTGTTTGATATTGGAGCAGATAACTGTTTTGTATCGTTTGAATTCGAAAAGCTCCTTAATCGTAAGCGCGCCCATCTCCCCTAGACGTTCGATGTTGAAGTTGCCACCGGAAGAACCGTCGCCGTCAATTCTGTTCTACGTGATTGTACGCTTGAACTCAACAATCACGTCTTCCCTATCGACCGCGCCTTATTCCGATGCAACTCGGTAGTTTTGACATCATAGTAGGCATGGATTTTCTTCGTGAAAATCGTGCTGAAGTTGTTTGCTTCAATAAGATGATTCATTTCTCGCTCGCTAATGGTGATAAACTTTGTGTGTATGGCGAAACTCCTTCGAAAGGTCTCAAACTCATGTCATGTGTCCAAGCAAGCAAGTATCTCCGCAAGGAATACAGAGCTTTCTTGGCTAACATTGTAGTAGCGGAGAAGGAAAAGAAAGGAAACCCAGAGGTGAAAGATGTTCTCGTTGTTTGTGAATTCCCCAACGTTTTCCCCGATGATTTACCCAGTTTACCTCCCCCTCATGATATCGACTTTCGAATCGACCTCATTCCTGGAGCAAACCCTGTTGCTAAAGTGCCTTATCGTCTCGCTCCTTCTGAAATGCGCGAACTCTCGAGTCAGCTCCAGGAACTACTTGATAAAGGCTTTATTCGCCCTAGCACCTCTCCATGGGGCGCGCCTGTCCTTTTCATCAAAAAGAAGGATGGTTCGTTCCGGATGTGCATCGACTATAGGGAATTGAATAAGCTGACTATTAAGAATCGCTACCCCTTGCCTCGAATCGATGATTTGTTTGATCAGTTACAAGGTGCTACGTGTTTCTTGAAGATCGATCTACGCTCAGGCTATAACCAATTACGCATTCAAGAGGAGGATATACCAAAAACCGCTTTTCAAACCCGCTATGGTCACTATGAGTTTGTTGTTATGCCTTTTGGTTTGACTAATGCTCCCGCAGATTTCATGGACCTAATGAATCGAGTGTGCAAACCCTTTCTTGACCGCTTCGTCATCGTGTTCATCGATGATATCCTGATCTATTCCAAGTCAAAAGCCGAACACACGCAGCATCTACGTTTGGTTCTCGAGTTACTCCAGGGAAACTGTCTCTATGCCAAATTCTCCAAGTGTGAATTTTGGCTGGAGGAGGTCCAATTCCTGGGTCACATTGTCAATAGTGAAGGAATCCATGTTGATCCCGCGAAGATCGAGGCTGTTAAGAGTTGGGTTACACCCAAGAACCCGTCTGAAGTCCGTTCTTTTCTCCGACTAGCGGGCTATTATCGCCAATTTATTGAAGGTTTCTCTAAAATCATTGTGCCGCTTACCGCTCTTACACATAAGGAGAAACCTTTTGTTTGGGGGACTAAACAGGAGGAAGCATTTCAAACTCTCAAATCTATGCTTTACAATGCTCCCGTGCTCTCACTGCCTGACGGAAACGACGATTTCGTAGTCTACTGCGATGCCTCGAACCTTGGTCTTGGTTGTGTCCACATGCAACGAGAAAAGGTTATCGCGTACGATTCTCGACAGCTCAATATCCACGAGAAGAATTATACAACCCACGACCTCGAGCTCGGTGCAGTTATTTTTGCGTTAAAGATTTGGCGACACTACCTTTATGGTACCAAGTGTACGATCTTCACCGATCATAGGAGCCTACAACACATCTTTAACAAGAAAGAACTGAACATGCGTCAACGCCGATGGGTTAAACTACTCAACGATTACGACTGTGAGATTTATTACCATCCAGGAAAAGCAAACGTCGTTGCCGATGCTCTCAGTCGACGAAGCTATTTGCATAGCGTTCATAATTCTCAAGCCAAGTTTAATCTCGAAGCTCTCATCCGCGACGCGCGGCATGCTTGTTTTACCGAACGAACTTTGAAGAAATAAATGATTCTAAACGATGGAGCCTAACTCGAGAATAAATCGAATGGTATCTTTCATTATTTGGACCGAATTTGGATTCCCGAGCGTACGAATTTGTGACAACTTCTGATGGAAGAAGCCCACAAATCTCGGTATTCTATTCATCCCGGTGCTGACAAAATGTACCAAGACATGCGCTACAATTACTGGTGGCCGGGCATGAAGAAGAATATCGCTCTCTATGTTTCGAAGTGCCTGACTTGCTCAAAAGTCAAGGCTGAGCACCAAAGACCCTCTGGCTTACTCGTACAACCCGAGATCCCGATGTGGAAATGGGAGAGTATAGCTATGGATTTTATAACGAAACTCCCACGTCCTCAATCAGGTCATAACAGCATCTGGGTTGTCGTTGACCGTTTAACTAAATCAGCTCACTTCCTGCCAATACGAGAAGACTTTAAGGTAGAAAAATTAACCCGAATCTACACCGACGAGATCATTTGTCGACACGGGACGCCTTGTGAAATCATCTCTGACCACGATGGTCGGTTTACCTCGCGTCTTTGGGAAACGTTTCAATCTGCTCTCGGTACTACTCTTAACCTAAGTACCGCTTTTCATCCCCAAACCGACGGTCAGACTGCAAGAACGATTCGCACCCTTGAAGACATGCTCCGCTCGTGTGTCATAGATTTCGGTGGTAATTGGGACGCGCACTTACCTTTAGTCGAATTCTCGTACAATAACAGTTATCATTCTAGCATACAAATGGCACCATTTGAGGCATTATATGGAAGGAAATGTCAATCGCCTATTGTATGGCACGAGATCGGAGACGCGCAAATTACCAGTCCTGAGCTGTTGCAAGAAACGACTAACAAAATCCTCCAAATTAAGAAAATCTGTTGAAAGCTCGGAGTCGTCAGAAAAGTTACGCCGATAGACGCCGCAAGCCCCTTGAATTTGACGTTGGCGATCACGTACTCCTAAAGGTTGCACCTTGGAAGGGAGTGATCAGATTCGGCAAGAAAGGAAAGCTCGCGCCTCGATATGTTGGACCCTTTAAAATTCTGGAGAGGATTGGAAAAGTGGCCCACAGACTCGAACTACCGGAGGAACTTAGTAATGTCCACCCGACTTTCCACGTTTCGAACCTCAGAAAGTGCTTAGCCGACCAGGAATTACATGTCCCTCTCGAAGATTTACAAGTGCAAGAAACATTACACTTCGTGGAAAAGCCTGTCGAGATCATGGGATGAGAAACCAAGGTACTCAGACGCTCACGCATTCCCATTGTGAAGGTTCGCTGGGAAGGCAAACGCGGCGACGAGTTCACCTGGGAACTCGAAAGTGACATGAAGGCGAAGTACATGCAACTGTTTATTACGCCTACTTCTTAAATTTCGGGACGAAATTTCCTAAAGTAGGGGAGGCTGTAACAACCCACTTTTTCGAAAGTCAAATTACAAGTCAAAGGAAGAAAAGATTGCTAATTGCGATATGTCATTCCTTGCCTAACTATTGATTGTACGTTAACGAATTGTAATCGAATTCTATTATTTATTTGTTTTAGTTGTATTATGTGGAGTATCTATTAATAATAAAGGTTTAATCGCATGTTTAATCGATAATCAACTTATCGCTAATCGCATCGCTATCGCATTCGCAACCCGAATTAAGTGTTCTGGATATTGTTTTACGTGTGTGTGCTATTGTGTGTTACTTGTGCATGTTATGTTTATGTTTATGTTTATGTGGAGGTGTTTACTCGCAATCGCAAATCGCAATTCTATCGCATCGCAATCTAATCGCAAACGCTAAACGCAAGTTATTTATAGTGATTGTATGTTAGATATAGTAGTTAGGTTACTTGTGTAACTAATGGGTAATACTATCGCATCGCTCACTCGAATCGCATCGCAACGCCCAACACGCGAAACGAAACAACAAAACTCAACACGTCGGACACTTGGATCGAATGGCCAACCGATCGAGTGGCCATCCGATCGAGGTGCCATCCGATCGGTGCACCATCCGACCCTCGCTCCTCCTTTCTATTTTTGGCAACCTATAAATACCCCTCATGTCACATCATTTGTGATGTGACAGCTCTCTCACTCGACAAGCTCGCTCAAACCCTTCTTTTCTCTCAATTTCTCGTTATTCTTGTAAGTTTTCAACTCAAATCTTGTACTTCTATGATCTACACGCACTACTTCATCATTTTCACCTTTGAATCTTAACTTTTAACCGTGAAATCAACAGTTTTGGGGTGTTCTAGGGTGATGTCATAATGGAGTTTTTATGAACTTCGAGTTTTGGCCTCATTCCACCAAGAACAACCCAGATCTGAAGGATTTCCACAGGATTTAAAAAATGATTTCGCATAGATCTAAACTTTTTTAAAGTTAAAAGGATTGAAAGATGGTTTCTAACTTTCTTTCAACTCTTTTACACTCAATGCACTCAAAACCGATAGAATCGGAGCTCATTCACGCCTTCTACTCTTCTCTAGTGATGTGCCGGTTTGAGATCTGAATCCTATAAAAGAGACAACTGATTTCTAGTTGAACATGAAACCACCCGTCACGAACAGATAAGCTGATCGGATTGGGGTGATTCCCGCTCGATCGGATAGTCTGGGTTTGATGGAGTTTTCCGTTGTTTAACACGTTGTCATACCGTCTCGAGCAAACCGCAAAACTTTTCAAGACTTAGCAAATAATCAAGTCTAAGACGATCAGGTTCGTTGGAACGGATTGCCGTCCGATCGGATTGCCATCTGATCGAACCACAATCCGATCGGATTACACTTGAGACTTAACACTTAATTATTTTAGTAATTTTCAACGAACATCAGTTTCCAACGGATTGCTATCCGATCGAGTGACCATCCTGCTGTGAACTTGTTCTCACTAGGTGTCTTGCCAATCGGATCGCTATCCGATCAAACAACCGTTCGATTGATCGACCTGAAGGGTAGAGATACTTCTCTGTCTTCAAAATGCTACAACGAAAACTTCAAAGCCATCATACACAAACACATCCTTACCAAACGAATGTCAATCCGACCGAATGGCCATCCGATCGGATGACCGTCCGAACGGATTGACATCCGATCGAATGACCATCCGATCGGATTGCCATCCGATCGGATTACCGTTCGACACTTGGTTCACTTTTCACCGTTTTACGCACCGCTCTTCGCTTATGCTATCATTAACTATTCAGGCTAATCACTCTAGCGTTCCCTTGAATCCATTCCCATCGCTGTGAGTTTACTCGATCCCTTTTTGCTTTATGCACTTTTGGGTGTTACATACGTTACTTATTCTAAATCACATCAATCACACAACGCAAACACTATTTATACGCTGACCGTCATTGCATGATTCGTGTTATTCGATGAATGCTTGTATGTTATGTTAACACAGTGATTGTTGCCTGATGCCTCAGCAATGATAGTACTATTTGTTTGGACTCAGCACCTGTCGTGGACAGGGGTTGTTAAGGTTACCTCTTCATGTGTCACAGTGGTAATATGTGTTGCGCATTCTATAACTCGCAGTCTAGTCTGTGCATATTTCATTGTCGATAACCTACTAGCTTCGCATTATACATGATACATGCTGGTTATGCGTAAACGCTTTCGAACTCTATTATATCTATTAAACTTGTATGCTCACCTTTACACTATGTGTATTGACCGCTATTTAAACGTATGTGACGGGTGTTTGAATGCTTAGGATGTTGTGCTTTACCTGTTTTGTGGAATCAAGTAGGAATGAGAGTCTAGAAACAAACAAACAATCTATTTATTTAAATCTGAGTTGTCAGAACATGTTTTGTTTTGAGATATCTATGTCTGTAATAATTGGTTACTTGATGGGTTATGGTATGGGACATAATATTAACTATCCAGTAATTTAGTTGTTATGGAATTTCTCTTGACAATCTGTTTCGCTCAGTGCCATGCCCCGATGTTTCCGTCCTCGGTTTGGGTGTGACACCTGGTTTTCCCCATTTGCTGTGAAAGCATAGTTGGGTGAATAAGAATCAGAGTTGAATGATCAACCAAATGTTATGTCAATGAAATGATCATAACTCTGATCCTTACTACCACTAGATGTTTCTTCCTGACCAAAAGTGTCGTGCTACCAAAAGAATAGTCATCAGGCACTTTTACTGAATCATGTAGCTTTTTTTTCTGGTTAAGCTCTCTCTCATAAGTGAGGAGCCTACCATGAAGCTGAGTCAAACTCATCTCCTTAAAACCAACAGAATTTCTAGTAACAAAGGCTATAGTGTCCCATTTTTCTGGTAGTGATCTAAGAAATCTACTATTTGTAAAAGCCCTGCGTAACCGCACCATGATATTGTCCGCTTTGGCGGCCAACACGCCCTCGGCGTCCGCCCCTCATGGTTTTCAAAATGCGTCATGATGGTGAAGGTATCCAGCTCCTTATAAGGAAGCCTTTGTTCCCCTTCACAACCGATGTGGGATGTCACAATCCACCCCCCTTAAGGGGTCCAGTGTCCTCGCAGGACCTGGCACCACCGGTCCGGCCCTGGATCTGATACCATCTGTAAAAGCCCAGCGTAATCGCACCATGATATTGTCCGCTTTGGCGGCCAACACGCCCTCGGCGTCCGCCCCTCACGATTTTCAAAACGCGTCATAATGGTGAAGGTATCCAGCTCCTTATAAGGAAGCCTTTGTTCCCCTTCACAACCGATGTGGGATGTCACACTATTCAAAGTTGAATTAGTATACTCTACATTTACCAATTTTAACTCACTAATCAGACAACTAAACCTTTTAAACTGTTGGGTTAATGACTCTCCTTTGACATGAAAAAACGTTTCATATTGTTGGCTCAAAACCTCTCTGTTGTTCTCAATGACCTCTTCTGTACCACCGAATTGCTCTTTTAGTGCATCCCATAACTCATTAGCGTTTTTAGAGTGTAACAGGCCAGCATAGATGTCATTGGGTAGTGATGTAGCAACTATACTGAATGTTTTAGCATCTAACTCAATCTTCTGAAAATCCTGCTCAGAATAATTTTCAGGTTTCTTAGGTACTTGGGCCTTGGGATCTTATGCACTCGGTACCATCGGAACATGTGGTCCGAAGATTTCCAGCATCCGGTGTTTTACTGTGCAAGTACATGACCCATCCTATGTTGCCAGATATTATACTCAGATTTGACAAGCATAGGTGGTTTATACAGGGTGCCAGTTTTATGAGGATCTTGTGTGTTTTGAGACATTTTGATTGTTTTACAAAGTTTTTGTTTAAACTACTTTGAACGTGATTAAACTTTTAACTCTGTTTTTCAACTTCCTACAAACAAACGATATCAGTGAAATGAGCTGATCTTTTATATCAAATTGATTGTTAAATCAAATTTGATTGACCAATTCTCTGATACCAATTGTTTGTGAATGTTTAAAATGAATGATGTAAGAAGATAACAAAAATGGAAATAATGCAGCGGAATGAAGATGAACTTTAAATCACAAACAATGAGCGATTTGCTTTCATCATGAATACTTTTAACTGAATGATTGAAATTACAACTATTCATGTATGCATAAATTACAAACTCCCCCTCAGCCTAAGATCCCTTTGATTTGCTCGTACAAAATGTCAAGGTAAAGTGATGAATAGAACAGTAAATGCACTGTTCTATTTATAGTACAATGCAAATCTCTGAGGAATCTAAGCTGACGTCACCTAGACAATGACATCTAACAACTTCTAACAACCTCTAACATATGCTAATACTAAAACACTGTTACATTGAAAACTCTGTTATACAGCATCTGTTGATCCAACAACTCATGAGCCTTATCCTCTGTTGAGCCTCAGCGGACCTTTCTTCATCAGATTTTGTCTTCTTCAATCAAAAGGTGATCAGACCTTTGCTTTCAACAGACTTAGTCTTCATCAGTGGTTTACTTTGGCAGACCTTGTGAATCAACAGACTTTGTTCTTCAACAGACTTTAGCTTTAGCAGACCTTTGGTTGTAGCAGATGTTGATGCCTTTGTCATTGGGAGAAGTATGCTCTTCAAACAATATTATTGATGATCAGATGTTTGCAGATTACTTTGGCTTTCTGTCATCTGTTCTTTTGGCGAGGTCCACATGATCCAACAAAGTTGAAGACAAAAAACAAGAAAAAATGATGGAGAAGAAGGTCCAAAAGTCATTGTTTTGATAGTAGAGTGTTTGAGTATTTGAGAGTGTTTGAGAGTAGATATAGAGTGTGGAAAGTGTTTAGTAGGTGTGGAGGAGGGGGTATTTATAATGTGGTATTAAGGTTTAGTGTTTAGTGAGGTTAGTTGTGAGTTAGGGTGGTTGAAAGGTGAGTTTTAATGCAAAATTCACGAGCTGTCAAAGTTGTTGCCTGTCAGACACCCTTACGAGCCGTAAGGGGTTTGGTCTTATGGTCCATAAGACCCTAAAAAACAAACAATCAAAAGTGTTAATTTTAGCCCCCGGTTGTGTGTCATTTTATGTTATAATTACATAGTTAGGCATTTTAAGGTGCATGGAAGTATGTTGTAGTGTGAAATAAGTATGATTATAATCCAAACATGGTATAGTCATAATGTGTGTCTCGGTGTTGTATAAAATGGGCGTATTCGGGATTGTTTGCGTATCGTGTAAGCATGAATAAACAAGTATGATATAAAATGTATTTCCATTATGATCAAAGTCTCCGGGTTATAAGGATTTAAATTGAATACGAATACAAACTTCCTAAAAATAGAAAGTATGAAAACACAAAACGTTACAAATCAAGCCAAATCTGATTAGGTTGTTCTTTGTATTCTTAATTCAAATGTTGGAAAAATAATGAAAACATAGGGACACATACCGCAAGTAAACATAAAGGCAAATTTGTCTTTTCACTTAGATTTAAACTGAAAAAAAATGAAGTTTGTTAGTGGGAGTAACTGAACACAGAAAAAAAAAGATAGGTAAAACACAGGGACTCAAAATGCGAGAACTAAAAAGGGGACACAAACAGTGATTCCGCATATAAACCATAGGGACGTAAATTGTAGTTTACTCTAAAATAGATACAACAGTAAATATTTAGTCAATCATGATTTGAATTTTAAAATCATCTTTAGCGCCTGTCAATGGTAATGATATTGTATATGAAATGACTCGTTGTAAACGGGTCGAGATGGGTGAAATTGTAATAAGGATGAAATGGTCATTGTATTGACCCGTTATGAACGAGTTAGATGAATTATGTATTTGATGCTAAAGAAATGATAACTACAAGTTCGTTGTAGGCGAAATTGTTGTAAGCAAGGAATGTAAGTAAGAAGGATGATACAAAACCATGACCTTGTTAACGGGTCAAATAAGAGAATAAATGAATGATGCAATTTTTGTGTTTAATGAGACGTACTAACAAATGCATTTGTGTTGTGTATGATACGAAAATTGTAATCTTGATAATGGTGCGCTTGGAACGAACACACTGCATCGCCTTTTACGCGCTTCCGGTTCAAGTTTGATATCAATGGGTCAAAACAAATACTTTCTAGGTTGTAAATTTCATTTTAATACTTATGTCTTTTGTGTGTAAGCTTAAAGTTTGTATTTTGATACGGTAGTTTAGGCTAATGCCTGTTTAAAATTTAAATGTTCGTGTTTGGTTTGTATAACTACAAGGGGCATTTTGGCCAAAAATTTATATTACGGTATGAAAGTTTAAGCTTTATGACGTTTTGACATTTTGACGAAATGGGCGTAACATCTTGAATACATGAGAGTAGAGTGTTGGAGTATTTGAGAGTAGATATAGAGTGTGGAAAGTGTTTAGATGGTGTGGAGAAAGGGTATATATAATGTGGTATTAGGGTTTAGTGTTTAGTGAGGTTAGTTGTGAGTTAGAGTGGTTGGAAGGTGAGTTTTAATGCAAAATCCGCGAGCTGTCAAAGTTGTTGCCCGTCAGACACCCTTACGAACCGTAAGGGGTTTGGTCTTACGGTCCGTAAGACCTTAAGAAAACAAATAATCAAAAGTGTTAATTTTAGCCCCCAGTTCATTTTATGTTATAATTACATAGTTAGGCATGTTTTAGACATTTTAAGGTGTATAGAAGTATGTTCTAGTGTGAAATAAGTATAATTCTAATCCGAACATGGTATAAACATAATGTGTGTCTCGGAGTTGTATAAAATGTGCGTATACAGGATTGTTTGCGTATCGTGTAAGCATGAATAAACAACTATGAAATAAAATGTATTTCCATTATGATTAAAGTTTCGGGGTTATAAAGATTTAAATTGAATATGAATACAAGCTTTCTAAAAATTAAAAAAAATATGAAAACACAGAACGTTACAAATTAAGCCACATCTAATTAGGTTGTTCTTTGTTTTCTTAATTCTAGTGTGTTGATGACATGCATTTTTAATTTTTGGAGGGGGAAAAAATCGGAAAAATAATGAAAACATAGGGACGCTTACCGCAAGTAAACATAAAGGCAAGTTTGTCTCTTCACTAAGATTTAAACTGAAAAAAATGAAGTTTGTTAGTGGGAGTAACTGAACACAGAAAAAAAATAATAGGTAAAACACAGGGACTCAAAATGCGAGAACTAAAAAGGGGACACAAACAGTGATTCTGCATATAAACTATAGGGACGTAAATTGTAGTTTACTCTAAAATGATTACATAAGGATTTAAAACAAAAAAAACATTACATTAGTATAATAAAAATTACAAAAGAAAGTTAAATACAACCCGACCCGTTTAAAATACAAAAGGAAGTTAAATGTCTATTATTCATCATTGTTGGGCATTGAAGGTACTTTGTATTGAAACGTGCTAAAGCCGTATGCGAGAACAAAAAAAGAATTATTTTGAAATGAACACGGTTTTCAATGTAAGTTATATCGAAATGTTCGTAAAAAAGATATACTAAAATAATTTTACGAGCACAAGTTATTACCGAAAATCAACTTTGGTGTTTACTCAATTATTAAAACATATTTAAAAAAAAACAATCTTCTCCAACAGGCAAGTCTCAGGCGTGAGCCACGCCGTAAAGAGATTCCAAATCGAACCATGT
Organism: Helianthus tuberosus; assembly: GCA_030545235.1. Classification (NCBI taxonomy): domain Eukaryota; kingdom Viridiplantae; phylum Streptophyta; class Magnoliopsida; order Asterales; family Asteraceae; genus Helianthus; species Helianthus tuberosus. The sequence goes on along the minus strand of CM060424.1, from coordinate 37,567,351 downwards.
CGTTATGCATGGTTACTACACCGGACGGTCTATGATCTATGGAAATTAAGGAATACAACCAATAAGGCAGTGTCGTATTTAATATTTAGTGTAATGTAATAGTGTTTTGAATTATTAATGTTTTACCATTCTACTAACTATTTTTGCTTCGTTGTTTGAGATGATATCAATGGTACCACCTCGCAGACATACAAGGCTTTATAGTTCAAATATTTTTAGAGATTCTGAGATCGGAATGGGATTGTAATGGAATTGGAATGGGAATTCACACAGAAATTGAAATTTGATTTGTAATTTAGGTGTGTTTGTTTTGCAAAATGGTATGAAATTTAGATGGAATTGGAATGTAGATTCCCTCCATTATGGTGTTATTCAATTTCAATTCATTTTCTTATTGAAACCAACAAAATAAGGAGTGAAATCAACATTCCAATTCCATCAAGATTCCATTCCTTTCTGTGAAACGAACACTAAAAGTGTAATTACTCAGAATCGATCAAACGTAGTGTTAATTTTGCCGAAAATTTTTGAAATTTTTTTGTAGGGTAAAATATTGGATTTTTAAGAGTCCGACCCTACCGATCTAGATTTTGAGAGTCCGACACCCACTGAGCTTTCGTTTAAGCTCCGTCACTGCTTAGAATGCGGTTGTTGATTTTTTCTTTTTAATTTGATTATTTCCATCTACCTTAATTATCATGACCAGTTAAGTCGTATAATATATTTCAGATGATACTCATCAATCTTCGAAATATCTTATTTTTATTTTTATTTTAAGGTAGCCCAAACACGCAACTCACCTTCGAAAAAACTTATATTCTAATTTTTTTATTTTGATTTTTTAGTTTTTTTTATTATATCTGTGCGGTTGCCAAAATAGAAGTTTAGACACAAATTGTTGGATTTGATAGTTATTCATGCGTCTAGCTAGTGGATTATTGTCGATGGGGAAAATTAGGTGCAACACTTGTCCATTCCATACTCGTAAGTGGTAATATCTTTTATTCATGATAGTATCATCTTTTTATCTTTTCTAGTATACCTAGCTAATTCAGTGCATATATGTCAATCAGATATACCCTCTCAAATGCTTTGAATTTCGGGTATGTAGAATTTAGGTTTTTTTTAATCCCTAGATGTACATTTAACCTTTGCAATTTATGGTATCTGGGTTTTTCTTCTCTTTTTTATGTATGTTTGGTTTGCTAGTTGTTGCCTAGTGTTGCGTTAATAAAATTTATCGTTCTAAGAAAAAAAGGTATTTCGTTTTGAACTCAATGTTCATTTTCCAAGGCAAAGGCCACTTGGATAAATAAAATTTGACAATCATAAAAATCCGTTAAACTCTTTCACGTAAAACACAACTTGTACTAGACATGTGACCTTCAAAAAGACTGAAAACCATTCCAAACTAGATTTAAACCTTAAATGAGTGTAATTAATTATCCTTTAAACTTTATATTAAATTGTAAATTAACTCTTTATTAGCACGAAAAGATGAATAAAGAAATAATAAAGAAAGTGAACAGTGACGAAACTTGAGATTTCTGACCAGGGGGGGCAGAAGTTACCGGACCTAAAATTTCTGTAAAACTAGAGGATCGAAAACGTATATACCAAAAAATTTCTATATTAAAAATGCATACTCTCCAGTCTCCACTAATGAACAAAAAGTTCCGGGGGTCAGCTGGCCCCTTAAAAGCTAAAGTGAACATAATCTTTGATGTATATTACAAAAGTATAAAATAATAGTATCACATATCTCAGTCAGATCATTTTCCCATTTAAAAATTCCCATTAACTAATCATCAATCTAATATACAAACCCTTTTTAATCTTCCTTCTCTTTGCGTATGGAATAGAACTGTCATATGTATGAAAAGTCAGCGACTTTCTCTCTTTCTACTTTCATCCATTTCTTCCAAACCCTAAAAATCTGTCATTTTCACCACCCTCCAACACCTCATCTCCACATATAAACCAACCCATCATGTTCATCCTCAAAATTCAGTTATTTTCGGTACAGAAAAAGTGAAAAAAAAAACATCCGGTCAACCCAAGACTTTCTTGAAGTTGTTCTTGATCTTTGTTTAAACTATGGAGAGCAATTTTCATGGTGATTTAGCAGATATATTCCGGCCGGGAAGCGTCAACTCGAGCGATCCACCTGGTGTTTCGGAATGGCAATACTTTGATCAATCTGATCAAGAAACACAAATGATCCAAAAGTCAACAAGAAACCATGATGTTATTGATCATCATCATCATCAGGGTTTTGGTCAACCCTTCACTAGTCTTCTTGCAGATCCACTCATTCTTGATCAACCAACATCATCAACTCCTCCATGCTTCTTTGGAACAACAAGTTTGAATGAAAATCATAAACAATCTCCAGCAGCAGCAGCAGGAAGAATACAATTAGGGTTTGATGATAATATTCAGAACAATAATCATAATCATAATATGTTCTCAAAGATGCTGCAGATTTCATCAAAGAGTGAAATCATCACATCTTCTTCTAATAATTCTTCTTCTTCATCATCTAAACGAAGTTTGGTGGAAGCTTCCACCACCTCGTTACAGATCTCATCACCGAGAAATCCGGCCATCAAGAGAAGGTAAATATTTATCAACCTGGACACCTTGCACATATATTACTTAATTATTTCTTATTGGAAACTGCTTCAATATATATATAAATAGTATAATATTTATATATATATGCATATTGCTTCATAAATACTATTACCTCGTTTTTACAACATCTGTGATATTTTTTAAATCTATGGATACTAATTAATCGATATTCTTTGTGTTGAACGTGTCTCTATATACAAGTCTAGCATATTATACATGAATTATATACAATATAAATTTTGCTTTGGATGGAAGTCTAATTAAGTGAAATTAATTAATTAACACACCCATAATACATGATTTACGCATTAAACGCATCAGATCGAATAAAAATTTAGTGTAGAAGTGTTAATTTAACGAGTTTTCGAGCATATATAATCGTATTTATTTGATGATATTATTACTTTGACATAATCCTATTGTAGAAGTGCTAATTTAATTACCGAGTAGAAGTGTTAATTTACCGAGTTTTCAAGCATATATAATCGTATTTATTTGATGATATTACTTTGACATAATCATATTGTAGAAGTGTTAATTTAATTACCGTGTTTTCGAGCATAATCGTATTTATTTGATGATTTTATTTTCACATAATCATATTAATTATTTAAAATCATTTTGAGCGTAATCATATTTATTTGATATTGTTTTGAGCATAATCATATTTATTTGATATTGATTGAAGCTTTTTAAAACGAAATTGTATTATGATTTTATTTTTTAATAGGTTTAAATAAAATTTCAAAAGATTCTGTGCAGTACATTTTATGTATTGTGTTATTTTATGACAATATTATATTGATTTGATATTTTATTTCAGTGAGTTTATTTTCTGCCTAATATTTTTTTTTTTTTGTTTAATCTTCCTCATTTTATTAAATTAATTATAATATAACTCTGTCATTTCATCATTAATCTTCCTAATTTCATTAAATTATTTATAATATAACTTTGTCATTTCATCATTAATGACTAAAAAACAGATCGTGGGGATGATACTCTTTTAAGTTATTCTTAATTACAAGTGTCATTATTTTATTTTACTTGTTTAGTTTAGACTAGAGTTATAGATGCACAAGAGACAAATCCATGTGGATCTATATATTTGTAGGTAGACATTTACTCTATATCCATCATTTAAAATTATTTTTAGAGTAAATGACATGGATATAAAGTTTGTAAAACAAATCAAAATTAAACATTTAATCTTAACTTCAGAAAAATAACATATATAATCTTAACTATCTAATCATCGGACTCATTTAATTTACAGTATTAACTAAAGAAAATGTTTATATTTAACCCAACCCATGTCCCTAAACCACGGAAAAAGTCAAGAATGTTGTATTGTGAAAGATATATGTGAGTATTTACTTTAGGTTTGCATAAGGATGTACGGTGTGGGAGTCGGCAAAGGGCGGCAAACCTGTTTGTCGATCGGCAAACACCGGCGCTGACCCGATGCCGACGCGGCAAGGCAACAAGATCGGGGATGGCATGCCGATTCGGGAAGAAGATGATTGAGAGAGAGAGGGTATTGTGGGTGGGGTCTATTCCTATCTCAACCAATCACACATTTTCCTTTTTTTTTTAAATAGTTTACCACTTCACCAAGTGTCTAAACCATTGCCAACACTTTTCACCAAAGTTTAAACACTTTTGATTGATTGACATGGCGCGCTCTGATTAGTCGGTTTTTTGGTTTGCCACTCCAAAGTGTTTAACCACTCCCTACACCCTAAGTTGTTATTTGATGACATTTGCCCTTATATATTTCATCTCTAGACAGGATTTTATTAAAGTACATTATTAACATTTCGGCTTGATCCATTGGTTAGAAATTGTTGACTTTCATCTATTTGATTATTTTTCAAAATTTAATTTGTTTAGATATATATTTTTTTTTCATCTGTTTAGTAAGGAACTTAAGTGTCATTCTGATGTATGATGAATCTAAACCAAATTCTTCGTTTTTTGGCACAAACTAAGACTAGCATAGCATGCTTGTCGATTTTGATCGAAATCAGAATCAAATATCAAACTAGTTAATTAAAGACCGAAGACTAATTGGCACCAAAACCCTAATATAGACTTATCAAGGACCTTCTATATATTTAACTAAAAATAAGATCCTTTAGTTCTTTATGTTTTTTTATAAACAAACATCATTAACTGTTTTGTTATAAAAACTATTTGTATAATCAAGTAATTTTATCTTTTAGTTTGAAATTAAACCCGAGGCTCAAACAATGGTTAAAACATAAGGTGTTAGCTCAAATTCCCAATTTCATTTTCTCAGTCTAATTATATTAGTTTCCCTTGTACAGAATACTTATACTTTATAATAGTTATCCAATGTTATTCTGATTCTATAATGATATATAAATTATATATATATATACAAAGTGAAATCATATATATCTACTTTTGTGTGAGTTCAATAGATTATTGTTATGGTATAATTAATTGCTTTAAAACCACATCTAACAATATAAAATAGTTATGAATCAAAGTTAATGTCAATAACTTCGTCTAAATATTTTTAGTATCAGAAGCTTAATTTAAAAGTAAAATAACATGTATTCATACTTTTTCTCGGTCATAGTCTTCTCAAATCGGTTTATCATGCTTTATAAACGTTAAATAATAATTTAAAACAATGTGATTTGAAGTTGAATAGTTGTTAATATGTCATATCATGATTGAACATGAGATTACTGTCTCCAAACAGGACTCCCACATAAAATGGAATTTTTCAGATTTAGTAACCTTTTTTTGTTACATTATCATTATATTTTCAATGATGAATTTATTTTTAGGGACTTTTAATTTCCTTTTATATTTAACTATGTAAATAAATGATTAGACATTTGATTTGATTTATAGTAGTGTCTAATTGACCCTCAAATATGATTAGACATTTGATTTGATCTAAAGTAGTGTCTAATTGACCCTCAAGATTTTGTTTTTGAACCTTTTACATTGTTGAGAGCCTAATCTGTTAAGGGGGGAGAGGTGGTTCAGTAGTGATAGTTTCTATTATTCACACTGTCTAATAAAATCGTGTCATGTCATCAACCAAATTTCTATCACTAGTGATAGAAATGTAGGGGGGGTGGTATCACTAGTGATGAAATTCTATCACTCTCAAATTTTTTTAATTTTTATTTTAAAATTAAATTTCACTAATTTTTTAAAATTTTTATTTTAAATTAGAAATTAACAATAAAATACTAAAATTAAAAATTTCATTAAATTTAAAACATACTACTTCAATTTAACATACTAGAAACATACAATTAAAAAAAACATACTCCTCGTCCGAATCATGAAACTCCAAACCTAGAGAACCTACTAGTTCGATTAAATCGTATCTCAACCGAAAGTGAGTTTCTTCGTTACGCAATTGTAGATGGATATCTTGTGGAACTTGAACTTGTGTAGGAGGATCCGGCACCCAATCCGGGGATATTGCACGTTGGTCTTTTGATGTCTCCCCTAACATACGCCCCTCGCAACTCTCTTGGACAATCTCTCCACTCGATATGTGTACAATCAATGCTACCGAGCATCCCGAGAAAATGTCATCTAGCCTCGTGTGCGGCGTAAATACGTGAGATGTCGTGGCTCGTCGGTTTACGTAAAAACTCGTTAGCATACAACTTAATGACCGTGTTGCAAAAAAAAATTGCAAACATTCACATGAAGTTCTTTCCGACATAGCTAGATATTCATCATATTGATCGGGAGGGTTACCTGTCGCTAGTTGGCGAATGGCGGACGTGCATTTTTGTATCGGCGTGAAGCTTGCTTTGCCCCTCGCATCGTAACTTTCTTGAAACCATTCCTCGCTTGCTTCGATGTCTCCAACAATCTTTAAAAATAATTCTTTGGTTAAACGAAACCGATCTCTAAACGTTTCGGCATTGTAGAGCGAATTTTCCACAAAATAATCGTTCATCAAAACTTCGTTGGCACGTATACGATCACGGTCGACCATCTTCTTCTTTGGGCGGGACGACTCGGCATCAAGCTCGTTATATACCGACACAAAATATTTTAGCGTCTCGGTATCGCTATCGCTAGGCATCGGAAACGTCGAATCCGTAGGGAATTCCATTTGAGAAAGATATAAAAATTGTGTGAAATGGGTTTAAATTGGTTTAAAATATGTAGATTGGTGTGTGTAAAATGGTTTAAATTGGAGATATATAAATAGATAAAATAGTTAAGGTTTTTTTTTAAATGAATGTTACCGTTTTAAACGGTCAATAAATCAACAAACGGTCCAAATTTTCAAAACTTCAACGCGTGCTCGGCTCAACGCGTTTTATTTACCACACGTGGTGGGGTGGTCGGCGGTGGTGTAGCGTGATGGTTCAACGCGTTGTGGGGTGGTATAACGGACCACCCCGTGTGGCCTTAATAATACATGTGCGACTAATAACAGTGTAGTATTGTAGATCCATTTGTTGGTGTTAGTATATATGATAACTCGGTAGATCCAATTTGGGGGATGTCACTAAATCTTACCATGGTTAAATGAGCAGGAAGAGTCAGGCAAAGAAAGTGGTGTGCATTCCGGCACCAACACCAGTAAATAGTAGACCCACGGGTGAAGTAGTTCCGTCGGATCTTTGGGCATGGAGAAAATATGGTCAAAAGCCTATCAAAGGTTCCCCTTATCCAAGGTATGTTCTCTAATCCACTCTTCTATTTAAATTATTGTCAACCAAAGCAAGTGTTGATTAAACTTTTATAGTTTTAGCGAGAGTTAAATATAAAAACATGTAGAACTATCGAAGCTCTCTTTAATTAGTTTTTTAAGTTATTTTTAACATAAAATGTAATTGACTCTTCATCAAGCATAGTCTTAAAATTAAGTTTGCCATCTCATATGTTTTGCACTATAAACTAGAGGACCTTCATCGACGAAAAAGTCGCTTGTGGTAAAGGTACACAGGTAAAGAGGGAGTGGGTAAGCAATCGCTAACAGACTTTACCTAGGGATCACCGACCAACACTAGTCAAGGTTAGATAACCGTGGCAATATCATCAAGTGACTACCGACATGTGTATATGGGAAGGTTCTTGTACAAGAATGGTTATCGTGCCAAGTGTAGAAGAAGATATGGACCATTGATCAATCAATCCAATAGTTGGAGATTAGATGGTCCCTAAATCTAGAAATCCCACAACACAAACAAGTGAAACAAGTGAGGAAAAGACAAAATATAGTAATATAAACTATTGTTGACTTTTTAACCCACTTCCTCACAATTTTTAAATGGCTATTCGTCAGATAATTTTTTTTAAAATACACAATGTTAACGAGCATTTTATTCTCTTTTTATTTGAGTAGGCTACTGCCATAGTTTTGTCTTTAATTTAAGAAAATTACAAGCTACATGAATATATGTTATTACATAACGTTATGTAATCCGTAGTATGCATTATATTTAGTAACAAGTAGGATGTTACGTGATTATGTACCAGTACGTAATTACATAAGACTACATGACTGTTTATTATTACAAGATTACGTGATATTGAATACCCACTATGTAATTACGTGATTTTCATTTATAATATCATGTCAATATCTACTAAGTGATTACGTAATTCCCAGCACCGGCCCTAGCATAAGTAAAAACAAGCTAGGGCTTTGGGCCACCAAATTTTTAGGGCCTCGTTTGGGGAAAAAATAGGTAAAATGTTTATGTTATAATAGTTTTGATCAGCATGGCAAGTAATATGATTCTAGTCAGCTGGTAAAATTTTATGGTTTTCCTGCTTAGATTCCGGTTCGAATCTAAGTAGTCGCAAGTTTTTTCTCTAGTTTTCTGAATTCTTAGTCATTTGCATTTAAAGCGGCCCTAGCTTCTTAAAAACATCTTTCTTCAAAACCCATCTACTAAAACTTTGACGATCATATCAAAATTCATTATATTCCTAAAAGCTTTGGTTTTGTCATCTATTTAAACTCTTGAAAATTTACCCGCGTTTAGTTTCACTAACAAATTCTTGAATATTTAGTCGCATGTTGGCTACTATTATACCAGTGCATTCATTAATTTGACAAATACTAATATCCTTAGTATTGATATGTAGTTTTGTGGTTTTTGATTTTAAAGAAAAATAATTAAAAAATGTATTAAAATGTATCAAATATTAGAGAATGTTTATGTATAGTCGATTAAACCTATAATCCTCGAAACCTATAACATATTTAGGTTTAGTATTATTGAACAAAGATGTACCGTTACTTTTTGGTGCTTTTTTTTTGCTACAAGTTTGCTACTATAGTATTTTTATTTGACGGAAAAACACTTAACTTATAAATTCATTAGATGTTATATAAGTTTCATATATGTTCATTCTTAGTAATTTCCACGTTAAATAAAAACCAAAAGTTTGAATCAAAAAAATAAAACTCAAAAAGCCCTCAAATTTTTTGTATCGCTTTGGGCCTCAAAAATAGTTGAGCCGGATTTGGGGTAGTTGCGTATTCGTACTTAATCACGTAACGTTACAAAATTGCGTAACGTTATGCTATGTTTTTGAATAAAATGTATATTACATACATGCACCATAATCTGGTGACATTATACAAGACGCATAACGTTATACAAAAAAACACGTAATCACATAGCTTGTAAAAAAATAAAAAACTATAGCAATAGCTTACTCAAATTAAAGAGAATAAAATGCTCGTTTTATAGTATAATCTTCTTAAAATATTAATATATAAAAAAGTTATGAGCGTTTAAAAACTATGGAGAAAGTGGATTTATAAATCAACAATATTAGTTCTTCTTATAATACATTTGGCTGAGAAACCTTCCTATATTAGTTCTTCTTATAATACATTTGGCTGAGAAACCTTCCTACACTTCGCACACTTTCAGTCTGTTGTTCACTAACTAAAAAGGGTATTAGAGTTTAAATGAAAAGGGTATTAGAGTTGCATTAGTTAGGTTAAGGGGTGTGGATCCCCTACCCCACCTCCACATCACCTTCACCTCATAACCTTCCCCTTCAATCAACACTTTCCAATCACCACACTCAACAAACAACAACACATCAGGGACAAACGGAGAGAATCTACCAACGACGCCAAATAAACCGGAGGGCTTCTTCATCAGGCCGAATGCCACGTCGGCTCCTCAACCCTTTCCCCCTTCCCACACCCCTTAGCATTATATTTTCCATGCAATGCTAATTAGAAATCTATTCAATTAATGCTAATTATATTTTCCATGCCTTGTATTTTCCACACCCCTTAGCATTATATTTTCCATGCAATTAATGCTAATGAACCATCCTACACACTTCCATTTTCTTCCTATAGATTAGGAATCTATTCATACACAACTTCAATTAGAATGATTTAATCCTACACATCTTCAATTTCTTCCTTACACATTTTCCATTTAAATGATATAATCATATACACATTTGCAGTTTATTCCTACACATCTTCAATTTGAATGAAAAAAAATCCTATACATCTTTAGTTTTAATGATATAATCATATACACATTGCAATTTTTTTGCAATTTTTTTTACACATCTTCAATTTGAACGATTTAATCCTACACAGCAGCATTTTGAATCGCTCATTTATTTCAATCACAAAATTTTAAATTTAGAGAAGATGTGGTGGAGATGAAGAGAGAACAATTTTAGAAAAAAAAAAAGATTTGAGAGAGATATGAGAGAAAATTAGGTTTAAAATAAAGAACGTTATAAAATAATTGAGATTAAATACGCATTGCATTCTTATCTCATTTAATTAGTTTAAAAACTATGGAGAATGTGGATTTATAAATCAACAATATTAGTTCTTCTTATAATACATTTGGCTGAGAAACCTTCCTACACTTCGCACACTTTCAGTCTGTTGTTCACTAACTAAAAAGGGTATTAGAGTTTAAATGAAAAGGGTATTAGAGTTGCATTAGTTAGGTTAAGGGGTGTGGATCCCCTACCTCACCTCCACATCACCTTCACCTCATAACCTTCCCCTTCAATCAACACCTTCCAATCACCACACTCAACAAACAACAACACATCAGGGACAGACGGAGAGAATCTACCAACGACGCCAAAGAAACCGGAGGGCTTCTTCATCAGGCCGAATGCCACGTCGGCTCCCCAACCTTTTCCCCCTTCCCACACCCCTTAGCATTATATTTTCCATGCAATTAATGCTAATTAGAAATCTATTCAATTAATGCTAATTATATTTTCCATGCCTTATATTTTCCACACCCTTAGCATTATATTTTCCATGCAATTAATGCTAATGAACCATCCTACACACTTCCATTTTCTTCCTATAGATTAGGAATCTATTCATACACAACTTCAATTAGAATGATTTAATCCTACACATCTTCAATTTCTTCCTTACACATTTTCCATTTAAATGATATAATCATATACACATTTGCAGTTTATTCCTACACATCTTCAATTTGAATGAAAAAAAATCCTATACATCTTTAGTTTTAATGATATAATCATATACACATTGCAATTTTTTTGCAATTTTTTTTACACATCTTCAATTTGAACGATTTAATCCTACACAGCAGCATTTTGAATCGCTCATTTATTTCAATCACAAAATTTTAAATTTAGAGAAGATGTGGTGGAGATGAAGAGAGAACAATTTTAGAAAAAAAAAAGATTTGAGAGAGATATGAGAGAAAATTAGGTTTAAAATAAAGAACGTTATAAAATAATTGAGATTAAATACGCATTGCATTCTTATCTCATTTAATTAGTTTATAAATTTTCATATAATTACAATAGATTAGGGACCTGTGTATTACGCAGGTTAAACAGTATTTATTTAATAATATTAATTTTTAACAACATTTCATATAATTCTTAAAATCTATTGCTTATTAGAAGTTAACACGTGAAATCGAATATTTAATATTCGAAAGAGACGGTAAAATCAAATTTTAGATGGCTTACAAAGCTAACACGTGACTTCCATTATATAAAATATGTCACCTGTGATAATAAAACGAACATATTTTGAACTTACCCCCGTAAAAATTTAATTATAACTACCATATAATTATTTGTACATAAATGTTGTAAACTGGATGCATACTATATAATTTTGAACACGTATAATTTTATATATTAATAAGAAAATAATTATATATTTAAAAGCATGCATGTTGCATGGGTTAAATGTAATATAATCAGTTAACACATATAGTTGTCAAGATATGTATTTAAAAAATGAACTTTGTTGTACTTTTACTTATTAGAACATTTAATTTGTTTTTTTTATTTATTATTATGTTCAATTGTTAAATAAAAAATTCAAACCAAACAGTTGTTCTTTTTTTAATCAATACCATTGGGTTGTGAAAGTTTTACAATTATTTAGACTTTTGAAATAAACTCAACCCTTTATTATAAAATATTACAAATTATAGATTGTTAGAGTATTAATATAAATTATTTTGTTATAAGTTATTATTCACTTATATTTATTAAAAATACATAAATTCAAGAAAAAAACAATTAAACATCTCCTAAAAAACAAATTCAACTGAAAAATACAAATACATGAAAAAAAAAGATACAAACTCCACCCACTATTTTACGTATTGAATTTATATATATATTTCTATCATAAATAAATATAAACAATAAAAGGGTAAACAATTGATATCAACCCATATAGTGTCATGTGTCCCTTATATGGTTTCTTTTATTATAGAAAAAATTACACCATTGGTACTTGTGGTTTCTGTCAAATTTCAATGCCGGGTACTAATAGTTTTTTTGTTGCAAAATCGGGTATTAATGTTCTAATTTGTTACAATGTTGAGTAGTAAGGCGAAATCTTGTCACAATGTTGAGTACTAACGTCAAACCTTGATAACTTTTTATGTTAAGTCTTACTAAAATGACTAAAATGTCCTTTAATTTTTAAATAGTCTATTTTTTTAATTAATTATATTTGACTAAAATAATTTAAAGTTTTATTTATATTTATATTTTTCTGTTTTATTTATAGTTTTTATAAAATTAAATGGATTTCAAGTTTATTATTTATAAACTTTGAGTTTATATATAATAATATGCTAGTAAATAAACTTTTTAACTTAATCTAAATAATATTATATAGAAAAAATTACATCGTTGGTCCTTATTATTTATAAACTTTTTAACTTAATATTATTTTTTTATTTTTCTGTTTTATTTATAGTTGGAACAAAAAACTATTAGTACCCTACATTGAAATTCGGTAGAAACCAAAAGGACCAACGGTGTAATTTTTTCTATTATATATAAACTCAATGTTTATAAATAATAAACTTCAAATCCATATAATTTTATAAAAAAAATATAAATATAAATATAAAAGTTATAAATATAAAGATAAATAAAACTTTAAATTATTTTAATCAAATATGATTAAGTAAAAATAGACTCTCTATTTATTAAAGGGCATCTTAGTCATTTTATTAAGACTTAACAAAAAAATTTAACAATGTTTGACCTTAGTACTCAACATAGTGACAAATTAGAAAGTTAATGCCTGATTTTACAACAAAAAACTATTAGTACCCTACATTGAAATTTGATAGAAACCACAACAACTAAGGGTGTAATTTTTTCTTTATTATATAGTATATATTTATAACACAACTAATTAAAGTCATTGATCATGGTCTAATGGTTGAGATGGGATTTGAGTTATTTGTGATTAATCATCAAAGGATTACTGATATATATTTATAATGTAGTTACATATAGTGGAAGGTTCAAATGAGAAGAACAATTTTGTAAGAATAAAAAGAATAAGTTTTAAACCAATAGAAATGCTCCATTTTACATCATTTAATATGTGTAGTTAATGTAATTAATAAGGGCATATAGGTAAATTTCTAATTGTAATTAATTAGCTAACTAATTAAATTTGTAACTCACTTTTAAATATACTCTTTAAAGATAAAATAATTTATGGTGAAGGACAATTTTCGACATGTGTAGGATAAATTTTAGTATGTGTAGGATAAATTGTTAAATGTGTATGATAAATTTAGATATTCGTAGGGTAAATTTCGGTAAGTGTAAGATATTATGTAGGACAAATTTTGAAATGCGTAGGATAAAATGTTTTTTGTTTTATTAATGAGAGATAACATAATTAATAGGAGGTGTTATAAACTATTTAATGATTTACCATTATGTCCTTTCTTCTTTTTTCTTCTCACGTTAAATTTATTCTTTAATGAACATTCCCCTGTATATATACATGCATATACATACACACATATATATATACACGAGTGTGTGGTTTGAATTATCCGTCAGTAAGTTTTTTAGCTGGAAATATATTTTTAGTAGTGTTGGGATGTATATAATAATTTTATTACATGTACAACCTTAATAAAAACAAAGTAAATTACGTAAGTTATTCAATCTATTAGTTTTATAATAACGATAATAAAACACTTAGATTTGTACTACATGGACACATACTATGTGCATAGATAGGTAGAAAAACGGTATATGCACGATGCGTGAACTAATGTTAATATTACTACTAGTTTTTGTAATTATCTAAGATATTTTTAAAGGAATAGATTTTTTATCATTGGGTTTTTTTTTTTGTTGTTGTTGTTGTTGCTGCCTAACAACTAATATACGAGAAATATTGAAAAAGAATAGCAACTTGTTACATGTACAATTTTGATAGAGGTGGTAAATGTTATTAAAAAGTAAAATTATTTTCATATCTTTAGTCAAATTTATATCCATATTTTTAATACAGTATAATCACTTGATGCATTTTCTATCGTTAAAAAAGTTATATTACTCATCATATCTTTAAAAACAAATCACAAAATTCTTGATCTTAAGTTTAACAAAAAGTTGTTTCGCTTTTAGCAAATTCAAATATAGAAGCTACTTATCTTTACACAATGCAGATTCTTGTTAGTGACTTGGATCAAAAGTGAACAACCCACGGGGACGAAAATGACACTTTATGATTTATAACACATTAAAAATAAAATTAGCTATAACTGTATTAATTTTGTTAGGGACAGATGGTTGCCTGGTTGGTATGGAAAAACAGAAATGACTCCTATGCATATGCCTAAAATGCATATTGACTTTGAGACTAACACAATGACAAACATCAAAGGAAAATCATAAAAAGAAAAAAGGAAAATCATGATAATGTTTTGGTTGTGTGTTAAATTATTTAAATTTTTAAATAATACATGTATTACATGTTACTTATAGGTCACTTAAATTTTTTCCATATGTTATAAGTTAAAAACTTTTAAACTTTATACATTCATATTCATATAAGATACAAATTTATTCTAGGAATTCTTATTCAAATTTCCACATTTTTATGGTGAAATAAACATTCTTTGTGACGATTTTTCAGAGGGTACTACAGATGTAGCAGTTCAAAGGGTTGTTCAGCAAGAAAACAAGTGGAAAGAAGCCGAACTGACCCCAACATGTTGGTGATCACCTACACTTCTGAACACAACCATCCATGGCCAACACAAAGAAATGCCCTTGCTGGCTCCACTAGAGGCCCACAACCACCAAAGACCGCCACCGAAACCACAGAACAACAACAACAACCACCACCGCAAAAAGAAACCATAGAAGATGAAGGATCAGCCTTACTAGGAGGTGGTGGGATCCAAGTGAAAGATGAATTACAAGTATTGGAAGGAAGTTTTCCTCAAGGTTACCGGCCAGAGTTGCCCGGCTCTGGCGGTCAACCGGATGATTTTTTTTCGGGTTTAGGAGAGATTGAAGTTGATCCCATAAGCATGTTGTTGAACCATGGTTTCTTGGGTGGTGGTGGTGATGATGAAGAAGCAGAAAATTATAACAAGGATTTGGATCCTTTCAGTTAAAATTAGTTATCCAACTAAAGATTAATTTGTCTAAAAGAAATATAATTTATTTGCTTGGTGTTTGTATTATCTGAGTAAAATATATTTTTTATTTTATTTTATTAAATTGATTGGCTGATCTTAGTTTTTCATTTAACTGAAAAAAACAATATTTTATTTTTTAATTTTATTTTATATGATACTGAGCCATGCTAAGATGCATTAAACTCCAAATTACTAGATTTTCTTTTGGTGTGGGCAAGAATGTTGAATGTCAGTTAATTAGATTTTGACTAAGATTTTCTTTTACAAATCTTTTTTATTTTCGAAATTCACAAGTACACATATACAAATTTAGGGACTGTGATATACAAATATTGAGTTGAGGATTTTTTTTTTCCCGTGTACCTTTTTTACACGTCTAGGATTTTTAATATACCAAATTACTTTGGTTTTGTATGATATTAACTATTAATCCTTGTTTTTATTTAACATATTGATGTTTATTAGTAACCAAAAAAGATCGAAAAACTAATTTGTATTAACATTAAAAACAATACAATACCTTTGATTTAAAAAAAAAAAAAAAAAAAAAAAAAAAAAAAAAAAAAAAAACAGTATATAAGCAATAGCTTTCTATGTTTGAATATAAACTTATAAAAATCATAAACATTTTATGTGTGTGTATTTTGGGACATAAAAACAGTGAAAAGATAAGGGAGCCCCACTCCCACACATCGGTTTGAAGGGAATAACGTAAGTGGGGTGTTGATGAGACTGAAAGTTTTGAGGAACAGTTGATGCAAAAGGTCATCAAAAAGTTTGTGTTAGATTAGATGCAACTCACTTGAGTTTGTCAGTGCATACAATTGTTAGATCGCTAAAACATGTAAGGTGAACTTTTATCAACTAACTCGAGTTTGTCAGTGCCGACTTTTTGACCAATTCATGCTTGAACATAATAACAATCTACAAACATATAACAAGCTAAATGCGCTCTCATAAAGACGCTAAAAATAGTCAATGATGCTTGCATTAATCATTGTTCATTGTTAGACTTATCTAAAAAAGATATTTAACTTTTGGTCAATTTTTGTTGTGATCTTTTATATAATTGTTATCTTTTGTTATAGAATTTAGCTTCTATATATGTTTTGACATAAGTCTGGTTTATTATCTTATTAATATTCGAGCTTTTCCACTCGAGCTCATGATTGCTTCACAGAGCGTCGTTGAGTGGCCAGGTTGAGCTGAGCTAAGAGTCAAAAAAGTTAAGCCATGTCTGAGCTAGAACTCGGCTCGACTAGTTTACAGCTTTAAAACAGGAAGAAGGATAACCCAACATGACAAGCGCTTGACTGATATGATCTGGGTTAAGACGTGAACAAGGCTCGATCTGGGTTGAGCCAGAGCCTACTATAACTCGAGCCTAGCCAGATTTCAGTCAAAGCCCAATCAAGGTTAGAAAATGGATCTGATTTGGGCCATATAATCCCAACTGAGCCCAATATTCACACGGTATTCTCGAATTTAGTTTTAAACATTACATAGGGAAAAAATCAAAAAAAAAAAAATTAAACATATATAACTGGTGTGACATTCTCAACTCTTGCAATATCTCTTATAGTCTTATACTGTTTTTAATTAAAAAAATTGAGTAGAAACCTGATTGTCGAAAACACAACGCTATTATAGACTGAACACATAATCTGCTAAACGTGAGGGTTTCAATAGTCAAGTACTAATACCCTTAACACTAAAAACAATTATCAAGACTCGAAAAGCTGGAAAGAACAGTACCATTAGTCATTTGCCTTGCTCAACTAACTGTTTGCATCGCTCTATCGAAATTTTCTTCTGCGGTTAATCCCCGTTTGACCAAGATGTGTTCTGGGTCTGACAGTTTCAGTTGACTGCAAAACAAACAGATTATCATACATTCAGAACCAAACAGGTATTTTACAGGTCAGGTCCAGTCAAATTTAGAAAAAAAAAGAAAACAAAATAATTAATATTTGCATATGATTACAAAATATATATCATTACAATAAACATTTTCTTTTTTTTTTTTACATAATGACTTAGAAGGTTTCATGCATTTGACCTGCTCAATCTGTTTTCTTTTCAGCATAATCTTTCAACCCATTTGACCCATTAGAGATTAAAAAGGAAACCCAAATCAATCCATTTATTTTCCTAGTAACAAGCCTTTGCTGGAATCAGAATGATGAGTCATGAGTATTTAGCCTTTTTTTAAATGATTTTATAATCCATATATCCATTATCCTCGTTTCTGATCTACAAGTCAAGAATCCAAGTCATAGAAACAGTCTGTTCATAAAACCATAAGGGAAAGACGAAAAAACTAGAGCTTGTTTTTCTCAAACTTGCACCATCTTGTTTCAAATTGTTCCTCGTGTATTTAGGGACCAATAAACTACCCACATTTAAATTAATATGCAACTTGGATCCAAGTTTACATTTGGAAGAGTAATATCGTTATGCCGATATAGTTAGTAATGTGGAATGCTAGGGTCAAATTAAATCAGTTAGAATTCCATCTGTTCGGTTCTTGTTTTGGTTCAGCAATAATAATAATTTCTGTAACTCGTTTTATCTCAAATTTCTGTTTCTGTTTAGGAGCGATTTCATAACAATTGAAGATGCAAGACAGATTAGTTTCTATTGTATAGTTCCTACTAATAAACAAGAAAGTCCATTTCAATCAACTAGCAACAATCTTTGAACACAGCATGATATTGATATCAGTGAAGTAGTGTGATTTTCATACCTTAAAAACCGTGCAGAAGGTTTCCCAAGATGAAGACAGCATACAACCAGATTAGCCAGTGTTTCTCGGTCCTTTGCATCCTATATGTAGGCATCAAAATATTATATTAAGGTTGGCTAACGGATCAAAACAAGTTCAGCTTGATACATGTCATTTTTAGTACCAGTCAAAAGAGGAAGAGGCAGGTCGGGTTGACCCGTAGACACATCGACAATTTAAAAGTAGTTATACCAGATTACCAAAAGAATATTTGAAGAACAATTATCTAAATTTAAATTAGACGACTCAAGAGGTTGTATTGTATGCATTAACAATAGAGTTCGGATAACCCTCAACCCAGTCTACCCATTTTATTTGTTCTCCTTTCAGTTAATTTCTTTTCATTTTAACTGTTCTTGAGATAAAATACAACCGAAAGCTACTCATTCATAAGTATACGGACCGAAATTTCCACGACTAATATATAATGTTGGTTAAAAAATTTTACCTTGTTTAGTGCTTCTAGTAAAAATGACTCAGCTTCATCAAAATTGCCCATGTGCATGCAGCATACAGCTTTTCCATTAAGTATCAGACTAGTCATCTGGTACTTCTCAGAGAAGTCCTGGAATATGAGATACGCTTCCTGTATCTTCGAACCACCCTAATTCACCAAACAGTTTCAAGAATTAATAATAGATTAAATTACATATAAGATGACCTAAAGAGAAGAACATGTACCACAGCTAAGTTAAGCCATGCAGTTGCAAGCTGAGTCAGCGTGTGATCCTCATCAATCTGTTGCATAACTCTCAACTGCTTCTCAGCATAATCTGATCTGTTCATCTTTAGGAAAATGTGGATGTTCAAGGCGTATCTGGAAAGAACATAATGCATTAGGTCTAGGGTATTTGCTATATAGAATGTATCGTTTATGACGGGAATGTCAACAAACTAAATTATAATGTGTAATTTTAGTGAAAGGCAAAGTAAAACTCAACAGTTCCATAGTCCCCCCAGCATTTGTGTATTTAAGAGCCTCATTGTAGTCCTGCTCATGCATGAATATGGTCCCAGCAATAAGCCTGAGTATTGGATTGTTCCCAATGGCTGCATCACCCAACCACTCCTTTATACTTGAAATTGCGCCTTCCTGTCAAACATAAAAACTAGATAATATTACTACTTATAATCCGTTTACACTAAAAACATCTATACTCATCCTCATTAACAATACATCTGATACCTTCAACTTTGTAATCAACTCCAAATCTCCAATATAATGTTTTTATATCATCAATGTTGCAGTTTATGAAAATATAACCTATTTGATAGACATCAAACTTAACACAATGATTCCTCAAACCAAAATTACTGCAGTACAGTTCATGAGTAAGCACTGAATCAAGAAAAAACAAAGCAGGTGGTGTAGGGCACTTAGTGGTACCAGCTCTAAAGAACGAAGAACTATATCAATCATATCCATTACCAAAACAAACAAGTTCCTCCATTCACAAATATGAAACTGGTTTTAAGCTCTAAAGAACGAAGAATCATTTTCAAAATCAATATATTTATTAGAATTAAATTAATGACTATACTAATCATATAAAAGTAACTAAATAGAACACAATCTGTTTTAAGTTTGTAACATAATGCATATCAAGTTATCAACCACAATTTTGAAGTCACAAGTGTTTTCAAGTGTGAATGGTGTGGTTTTGCAACAAAATCAACAGGCAACCCAAAATTGTTAGTCCTCCCAACAAAATTGGAACTGTTACTTGACTATACACAAAGAATAATCCATTTCTCAAATAGTTAAGAAATTCTTAAATTACATATCATATAAAATACCATGCATCACATCACATTTTAAGAGTAAAACCAAGGAATCATCTAGGCTTGAATCGATAATGACAGATTGAAACTTCTAAATAAAACTTTCACCAAAAGATATGCTACAATTTTCATGAGACAGAACTACATTTCACAATTTCAGTGACATTCTAAATATGCATTCTCCTTTCATTTCACAGTAATACAATACATTCCCTCATTTCATACCCTAACTTTCAACAAATGTCACAGCCTTAATAAAACCTCAAAAAGCACATTTCATAATTTCTATCTAAACATCTAACAACAAATAATCTCACCTTATTATCAGGACTGAAGAGATACAACGCGAGCAGTTTCACGGCCTGAAGAGGCGTTGCCGCAGACGAATCCACTTCGTTAATCACAAGCTATCGAAGATCAAATCAATTAATTATACACGAAATGAGATCAGCAACAATTGAGTGAACGACTGAATAAAATACAGTGAAATCATATACCTGATAGCTTCCTAGGGCTATGTAGGATCTGTACACGAGGCAATCGCGTTCGATTGCATCGTCTTCTGATAGGTTTGGAATGTCGCTGTTGTTGATGGCGGCTTGATATGCTCCTAAGTAGAAGTTGTTTCGAAGATTGAACAACACGTCTGGTGTCATCGCCATGGTTAATCGGATCTAGATCGTAGATATTATTAACAGATCCAAGAGAGAAAACGCCAGGAAGAAGATGTCTGTTCTTCAGCAGTTCAGGAACAACGAGTTGTAGGGGTTAAATTTTGTTATTTTTTCACAACTGTTCAGAAACGCACCGAACCGAACCGAACCGGAATCAAACTGTATTTTGACGATTCCGTTTTAGTTTGGAACCGGGCTAAACGGTTCTCGACAAAACCGGTTCTCAATTAAATCCTAAAACTAACAAGAAAAATAATCAAACTCTTTAAAACATACAAAGTTCTAACCACTCAAAATAAAAGTAGAAATGATAAAATTTTTAAACCATGAAACGAGAGTATACAATGTTTCAAAAAAAGTCAACTAAAAAGCTTTTAGTTAACCATCACAAAAACTTTATTCAAACGTCGTGTAAAAACTATTTTTATATTCTTTATTCCTAGGAACATTTTTTTAAATATAATATTTAAAGTTTAAATAAATTAATAGGGTTTTTGAATATATATTTTAAGGTTTGAACCCTGATGAAACACAGGTTAACACCAAGGTTAATCTGTGGGGTTGTTTGTTCTGTGGGTTCAATCTCCTTTTTTACTCGTAGAAATGACCTGGGTCCTGCAAAACAGCAACACCGTTAGTCTCGTTAAGGGGGGAATATGGGGGTTTCCCTCTTAACCAGGCTCCAGCGTGAGAATAAGTACTGTTCTGAGGGAGAATAAACAGTGTGTGTAGAGTGTGTGAGTATAGAGAGCAAGATTGTCGAACCTGGATGATGAAGGGTCCTATTTATAGCTGGAGGGAGGAGCAGCTGTGCCAGACGTGGTTGCGCGCCAGCTGTCCGACCAAGTGGAATATCCTTTTGGTCTCCTCTGTCGTGGTCAGTGTAGTGGTACACGTGGCGCGCTTACATTTGCTTATTTTGGAGACGTCGTACTGGTCCTGTCGGACTGCTCCTTGATTCGTCGCAGGCCTACCTGGCGCTTGATGTCTGGTGACACGTGTTGTCCTTTTTGCCGGATGGAGCATCTTTGGTGCCACCTTGATGTTTTCCAGAAGCTTCTAGAAGCTTCTGGATGATCTCGCTGATGTAAACGCCACATGGGATGGAAAAGTGGTGTGGTCCTTGCCACGTGGGCAAGGAATTGGGACCATACCTCTTCAAGTCCCCCCAGTCCAGTGTGCCTTCTAGTTGAGTTGATCGTCTAGGAGGGATTCTGGACTTATGAAGGTAGTGGTTTCTATGACGTATGTTTATTATGCGAAGTTGTACTGACAGGACGTATGGCGCATGTTTTTTGGTAACTTGAAAAGTTGAGCCAAATGGACGCATGGCGCATGGGTTTTGGTACTTGAAAAGTTGAGCCAAATGGACGCATGGCGCATGGGTTTTGGTAACTTGAAAAGTTGAGCCAAATGGACGCATGACGCATGGGTTTTGGTAACTTGAAAAGTTGAGCCAAATGGACGCATGGGTTTTGGTAATTTGAAAAGTTGAGCCAAATGGACGCATGGCGCAATGGCACTTGTTGTTTTCTTCTGAAGGAAGTTTTGTTGTCTTTGGAGGGAGCGACTGATGTGACTGTCGGGTGTCCCCTGTCTTATCGAAGGTGAACAGGCGCCTTTTTCAGTCATGTCAGTTACTTTCTGTCAAGGTGTCAGGCGTCTGTTTACTTGCTCCCGAAAAAAGAGGTGACGTCTTCTCTCTCTTGACGTGTTGCTTCCCCATTGGTTGCCTTTCTGGATTCTGACGGCCCACTACCCATCGCATTAAATGCGATGGGTATAAATATAAAGGCGGTTTCTCCTTCTTCCCCACTTTTCAAAATTTGAAGTTTGGTTTTCTCCCACTCCTTCGTCTTTTCTCCTTCTTTTCTTTGAGAGTTTTCGTCCAACTTCCAATTTTCTTCATCATGTCTGGGGCAAATCCTTCCCAGAAGAAGAAAAGAAACAAAGGGAAAACTCCCCCGGGTCCCGACCAGGCGGTTATAGGGTGGAAAGAATAGGAGTTCCACAATCTGGTGAGGGAGATGGGTTTCCTACCTGAATGGGGAGCCCAGTATCCGACTGCTGGTTCTACTGCTATGGATGCACCCCCGGGCTACATGACTTTGTATGCTGCTTTTTTCCGGGATGGCAACTTCCGACTACCAATCACCAGGTTTACTGCCGAAGTTTTGAGGAACTACGGGCTCCATCTTTCTCAGATCAATGCCATTGGGCTTCCCCGTATTACTCATTTTGAGTTTGTTTGCATGGCTAACCGTGTGGAGCCAACTTTTGCGATGTTCAACGTCTTCTATACCGTTACGTATACCAGTGGTTTTTATTCCTTTAACTCTCGGACCGGTGTTGCTCCAGTTTGTTCTGTTCCTTTGAAGAGTTTGCATGACTGGAAGCAAAGGTTTTTCTACATTCTCCGTGGTGTTATCCCGGTAGAGATGCATTACCGGTCAGCAAGTGAGGGGATCCCCAAGGTTGATGTGGTTGCAGATTTTTCTGAACAAGCGTGGTATAAAAAGTTGACTCATAAAGCCACTCATATTCTTCAGCTTGAGGAGATGGCGTTGGTGGGTGCTGGTATGAGTATGTTGTGGATCCCGAAGCATCCTTTGGGGGTCCTAGCTTATGGTTATAATGGCAAACGTATGTGTTGTTCTATAACTTTTTGTTTCTTTCTCTCTTCATTTTTTTTATATTATTCCTCATCTCCTTGTTTTTCGCAGTAGGTTACAGCTTGTTGAATGTTTTGGATACGAAGGCCGGTGGTGCCATGGTTGAGGCGGTTCAAGGGGCTGGGAGACAACCTTGGTTGGATCAGATTCGCCCCCGTTTCTTGCATCCGACCAACGAGAGTTTTACTGCTCATGCCAACACTGTTTTAGGTGAAGATAGTGAGGATGATGATGATGCTATTAATCCTACTCGGGAAGAAGTTGTTGTTCTTTCGAGTGATGGCTCTGACAGATCTTGTAAAGGCCTAACTTCTCATTCCCCGCGTGCAGGTCCAGCACAAGGGGTTGCGCGTGAGCCTGTTTGTCACACCCCTATTTTCCACGTGTCACCGGTGGGCCCGGTGGGGAGTATAGTGACGTAGTTGGTATCATCATAGACAAACAACACAATGTAATAATGCACAGCGGAAGCAAAGATAGATTCATTTCAACTTTAAATAAAATGTAATAATAAATATCACAAGTAGTTGAAACGGATCCACAGGCGGATCAAAATAAAATAAGATATTGTTCAACAGTTTAATGTCGTCCAAGCTTGCGAGACTTATTGTGGACACTCTAGAAGACAGCCAGCCTATTACGTGTAGTACCTGCACTTAACCTTTTGGGAAAATACGTCAGTTTACACTGGTAAATACAAATTAACTGACTCATTTTGAAATGATTGAAAATTGATTTGTATGCACATGGCACAAAAATATTTTTATAACTTGGGATAATTATATTACATAATCTTGTAAAGGATTTACATGTTACTTATGCGTTCAGTAGCCCGGTTCGTGCCGGGTTAAAGATCAATTGACACACCACAATATTTGAGTTATACACTTGACAGGTGTACGCCTACACCCCGTGCTCAGGTCGTGGCCATCTCGTAAGATAATGCCGAGGATATCCGGGACATGGTCATTAACCCCCCAAAGGCTTTAAGCAAACAAAACATACAATCAAAACATAGCATCTCAATAAATTTAACCACTATTCGATTAAAGAATTTAATGCTAGACCAAGCGGTATTTTATATACCGTACCCCAAGCGCGTATAGGGAAAATAAGTTAAAAGTATTTACCTTGGTAAGTATTTATCTCAACAAGCAATAAGGCAGATAGCTTTTACCGGGCTCCTAATCTGGAACGAAGGTTTATAAATAACCTATTAGATTCCCAACGGTCTTTATTTAAGCCTAAGCCTAGACCGGTTAGTTAAAAGGACGAAACGGTTTAAACGCACGATTAAGCGAAGACCGGATAGAATGTGATTTAGACCCGACAAGTTGGAATACTTGTTTAATATGGGTTTACTAAACACATTCTGGATTTTGAGACAAAAATGATAATGTTTGACCCGTCTCGGTCAATTTATGCAAACTAGTTACATAAACCGAACCGAACGCGAAAAGAGCGTTACGGGTATCTAAAAGAGTCATATGCAAGTTCCCTGAGTTAATATGCTCTAAATATGATACAATATCAGCAAGTCATTTCCTATATTGCCCAAAATAGATTTAAACACAATTCATGCTTCATAAGGGCATTTTGGTCATTTTAAAGTATGTAAAAGAGTTAAATTAGAAATCTGAGTTACAGGTCTGGTTTGTACAGCAAACATACTTAATTTAACATATTATAACAGTAGGGTATGACCCATAAGTGAAAATTATCATTTAAAACCAAACTATGCTCGTTAGGGGTATTTTGGTAATTTTACAAGGGCTTAAAATGTCAAAATCGGGAATCTGAGTTTATAAACTTATACTTACTGTTATTTTATAAAAATATGCTAAAAACATCAGTAGGTATCAACCTTATAGATTTAATATGATTATAGTACATACTATGCGATAAAAATGCGTAAAAAGGCGATTTGAAGCCATTTCCGGGTTTGTACAAGATAGCTGAGATTTTTATACTTCCAGAAGGTTCAAAATACTTTATTTAATAAATAAAATCAGTAGGAAGTGGTTTGGGGTCAATCGGATTTATAAAACTCGTTTTATGGCCAAAAAGGGCAATTTCGGTATTTACCGAATTAAACTTAGAACCCTATGTTATGATCAGCCAAAAATAAAATAAAAATCTTTAAAAATCCTAAAATATTATATAATATCAGTGAGTAAAAAGTTTTATATCAAAAAGTGGGTTTAAGTGGGTTATATGCTAATTACGCCGTTTAAGTAACATAAAGCTTGTAATTTACGATAATGAGCATAATTCTTATTCTGGACCTCAAACTGATATGAAATTTTCGGTGCAAGTTTATATATCAGTAACAAATGTTTCTAGTCTTTCACTTTTTCAAAAATCACGTTTTATAGCAAAAAGGGCAAAATAGTCATATTTAAGCATAAACCGGTAACATGCATATGAATCGGTTAAACATGGAACCAAGATGTAAAATTCCAGAGAGTTAAACATATATGAAAGTTGGTCTAAAATGTGCTCTAATACAGATCTTAACATGCATGTACGGATCAGAACCGATAGTCAAAGAAAAAGTCCGTTTATGAGACTTTTGGTTCCGATTCGGGTGTAATACAGAAAATTGTCGAGTTGATCAAGTTGAAACATGTTCTTACATTATTTATAAAGTTATTTTGATGATCAAACAGGTTGCATGTAGCCTACATTACTGATTATGCTTAAATTTGCAAAAACACATTCTGTTGACTTTTTATGAAGAACTTTGACTCGACAATTAGCATGCTTAGAGTGTGAATCTGAACATACCCTTTTAGGGGTTTGTTATAATCATAAATACCAACTTGTTGGTACTTTTGATTCGGGATATGACTGAGCACATTTCGATTTATAGCAAAGTCAAACTATATTTACGACGAATTGACTTTTAGATGAAAAACCAAACTAGAATGAATTAAAGAATGATATGAACACTTACAATGCTCTTAATCAAGCTTAGTGATCACTAGGAAGTGGTCTTCACGCTCAGAAAGCTCCAGAGAAAGATCTTGTGAATATTGAAGTTCAAGTGTTCTTGGGTTTGCAACAATAAGTGCCTTATATGCAACTTTGGATCAGATTTATGGCTGAATTAGAGTGTTTCTGATGTTATAAGATGAATACAAAGGTTCTAGAATGCATGTAAGGTGATTGGGGAGTCCCTTGAGTCGAATATAGCTGGCATAAGTCGGTTTAAAGCTGCAACAGGCAGCTGTGGGTCATTTTCGCGAACTGGGCAGGTCACACGGCCTGCATTAGGGCCCAGGCGGGCCGCCTGGCATCTTCTGATCTGCAATAACTTTTAAACATTTGCGGTTTGGCCCCTGATCTTTAGTTACGTGTTTTTGGCGACTTATCTTGCTCATTAGACCCTAAATTCTTATTTTTAAGGGCCTTGGGATATTTACCAACATGGTAAAACCCTCGAACAACTTTGCGCTTACCCGAATAGTCATGAAAATCAACGTTGACGCTTTTAACCCCTCGTGTACGGTTTTGGCCATAACTTTCTCATACGATAACGAAACTTTATGAAATTTTTATCACATAATCTAGTGAGTATATTTTATCATTACAAGGCTTCGGGTTTGAAAAAAGATCACTCAGAGGTATAATTTCAACATGTTGACACTTTTAGTCCCTGTAGTTTGTAATTCCTCACTTTCTTTCATTTTTCGCTTCGTATGATCCATGATTTACCCGTTTAAGATTATAAACATTATGTAGGGTTATTATAGAGTCTATTTATCCATTGTTGACACTTTGGACCCTTACGTTCCATAGTTTTCACTGTTTGTCAACTTTAGTCCCTCTAAAGTATGTTTTTGCACATTCTAAGTCCATGACACGTGTCACCACATTATTGGACGTAAATTTCTGAGGTGTTACACTGTTAATGAACCCATTGATGATGATGTGGAGATTCCGGTTGAGACTGCTGAGCAGTTGGAAACAAGGAGAAAAACGAAAGCTGACAAACCAGAAGGGAAAGGGAAGAAGGCTGAGGAACATGCCACTGAAACTCCTCGTAAGCGACCTTCTACTCTTCCTATCCTAGATTACGTTGTAGTTTCTGATACGTTGTCCGGTTTAGGGACCAGAGAGAAACATCGTGGATCTGATCCTGAAGACCGCGCTACTCTGACAGAGATGATGCAGAAAAAGGCTTTTGACGATAGAAAACGGAAACTTGACGAGCAGGCTGCTGCTATGTTTGCATCAAAAAAGGTTAAACTTCAGAAGGAGGATCCTCCCGCTCCCCCGGAGTCGGAGGTTGACCTGGGTGTTTTTACTGAGAGACATGGGAATTTGTTGGAGAAAATTTTTGAGGCTTCTGGTACTCGTTTTATCAGTTTTCCCGTTTGTCTTTTCTGGTTGCTTACTCCCTTCTTTTCTCTAAATGTGTTGCTCGTTTTGGAGCAGGTGCCAAGCCAGCCAAGACTTCACACAAAATTGACCTTTCCAAAATCACTACTCCTGCTTCTCCGCCCTCGAGGACGTTTGATTTGTCTCCTCCCCATGATGATCTGGGTGAGAAGAAGAAAGAAGATGACGTAAATGTTGAGCAGGTTGGGGAGGGTGGTGGCGATACGGGTGGCGCTGGTGGTGTTAATCGTGGTAAGGGTGTTGAAATCGGGGTGGAGTCAAGTGAGACTGCTCCTCGCCAAACCATATATTCCAAGCGTCCACCGGGTGGTGGTGGTGCAACTTCCGGAGTGGTTCGGAGTCCACAGTTTGAGAATGTTCAGGGTGGGTCTTGGGACACTTAAAACCCAGCGTGTGATGATATGCCACATACTCCTCGGTGGAATCTGACCCAAGGCTCTCGGATGAACGATCTTGACAACTGCCATGAGTTCTTCTCGTTGTCTCTCCCCCCGGCTGAGAGGTTATTTCAGAAAAGGCGCCGCCGATTAGAGCTATTAGACGATCATGTTCGTGCCGGGGTCAACTTTTTGTCCACCTCTCAAGAGATTGTGCGCGAGTGGAAACTGATGGGGGAGGACACACTTGAGTTTGAAAATGAGAAGAACATGTTTGTTGAGGAGAGGGAGAAATTTAATGCTGAGAAGAAAGGTTTGATGTGGAGGGTTTCGGATGCGGAGAACAAACTTGCTGCAGAAAAGCAGGCTAATTCGCAGAAACAGAAAGATTGGGAGGTTGCCTGTGAGCGTACCAACAAGGAATTGCAGTCGCAACGTGATGCGATTGTGCAGATGTCTGCTGAGAAGCGTGAGATTAGTGAGAAGGCTGAGCAAGCGCGTGTTGCATCTGAGAAAAGGGAGGCAGAGTATGTTGAGCGTATAGCTGCGTTGGAAGAGTTTGTTGAGAAGAAGATTGCTGAATGTAAAGCCTCTGAACTCCTTGCTGAGGAGATGTCCGCGGATTGCAAGTGGTTGCTATCGTGTGTTGTACCTCTAGTAACCTCCTTTGTTTATGTTTGCTTTTGGTTTGTGGTAGTTACTCTATTTACATTGTTGTGTGTTTCTCGTAGATTGTTGGTCGTATAGTGAACTCCCATGAACTTGCCAACTATATGTTTGAGTTGGGGCAAGCTGAGTACAATAGTGGACGCAAGGATGGTTATAGTGAGGGTAGAGCTGCGGCTCTCAATAATGAGAAGGACCATCACTTCGAGTTATATAAGGAGGATTGTGGTGCTGCTTATACTGCAAAACGACAAGAGTTCGTGTCTTTAGATTTTGCTGTCGTTAAGGTAACGCGGCTGGAGCTTCTGGAACCAGTTCGCGTCTCAAAAATTGGCTCGGAAGCCTAATGGTGTTGCCTTTCTGAAAAAAGTTGTTGGTGATTAAGGTAACGCGGCTGGAGGTACTGGAACCAGTCATCCCAAGTGAAGGATTCCGTGCCGCGTATGGCCTTAGACGGCCCTGTAATCATTTGACAACTTTGTGAACAATATTAATTTTTGCTTACCTGTTATGCTTGTAAACATTTGACTATGCTTGACGTTTGTTATGTTAATATTTGCCTTTGTTTTATGCGAATTTTGTTATCGTCATAATATGTGCATGTATAATTACTTTGATTCAGGTATCACGAATGAATGATGGCGCTGACAGGTTGTGTTGTGTTAGTTACAACGTTTTATTCTGTCGTTCATGTGCACAGGTTGGTTCATGGGTACGAAGTGATCGAGTTACAGGTTATTGTGTGGACCCAGCTGTGCTCAGCCTTGGGGGTGTTTACAATGTTTGTTTATCCTGTGTTCGATGTTTTCGTGTTTATGTGGGCACGAAGTATTTATTTGGCTTTTTTAGGCTTTAGTTGTGTTTTTTACCCGGCTGTGCACTTGTTTTGTGACAGGCCTTGGAGGTCTACAACGTTTCCTAATGGTCGAGTCATTGATGTTTTCGTGTATGCCCAAAGTAATGTATGCAGTTGTGACGAGAAATTTGCATTCCAATTGAATAGCAAACACTTCTTGTATTAATACTAACTGTGTTGGCGCGCGGCCGTTACAAGTACATAAAAAACTTCGGCTTTTTACATGTAGCATCTTCTTAACTGTTGTTCGTTCCAGGTTCTTGGAACTTCTTTGTCGTCTAGGGTGCGTAACTTGTATGCCCCTTTTCCGAGTATCGCATCTACTACATAAGGCCCCTCCCACTTGGGGGCTAGCTTTCCCGGTTTTTCGGCATTAGATGCCTCATTGTCCCTTAGGACATAATCTCCTGGATTGAAGGTGCAGATGCGGACTTTGGAGTTGTAATACTTCTCCAGCTTTGTCTTTTACTTTGCTTCATTTATCGCCGCCATCTCTCTCCTTTCTTCTAGGAGATCAAGGTCTAACCTCCGCTCTTCCTCGTTGTTGATCACGTTCATGGAAAGCATTCTTGGCGATGGCAGCCCTATCTCAGCTGGTATCACAGCCTCGGACCCGTAAACTAAGCTAAACGGTGTCTCCCCGTTGCTTGTTTTCGGCATTGTTCTATGGGCCCATAATATGCTGGGCAGTTCATCAACCCAACCTCTTCTTTTGTCTCCCAATCTTGCCTTGATTCCGTCGACGATACTCTTGTTGACGGCTTCCACTTGACCATTCCCCTCTGGGTGCGCAACTGAGGAGAAGGTGTGCTCAATGTGTAATTCTTTAAACCATTGCTGAAGACCGTCTGTGGCAAAGTTCGTTCCGTTGTCGGTGATGATCCTGAGTGGTAGTCCGAAACGGCATATGATTTGTTCCCATATGAATCTTTTGACGACAGTGGATGTGGTTGATGCCAGTGCCTTTGCCTCTACCCATTTTGTAAAATAGTCGACTGCGACTATTATGAATCTGACAGCACCTGGGGCTTCAGGGAAAAGGCCGACCATATCTATTCCCCACTGCTGAAAAGGCCACGCTGTAACAACCCGCACTTCTGTGCGTTGTTACTACTCGCTGCACTCGTTACGCCTAGCACCAGAGATTCGGATCATAATGTAACTATATCGCATACATCGCTTTATCGCAGTATATTCGAATATTTCACGTATTTTATCGCTATAACACCTCATATCGCACATACTAACACTCACGATGACGTTGAGTGAGGACTTATTCTACCCTCCTCGACGATCGTGATGTGTCGCAATGCAACAATTAACGCTAACAAAGACTTTTGGGTGAGTGTTATCCCTCCAGTCGTCATGACGATGATGACAACATGAGTGGTTGATACCCCGACAGTCCTTGTGGCACAACGTAAACACTAAACACTCACGGAGACGTCAAGAGAGGACCTATTCTACCCTCTGAGATGGCCGTGATGCGTCTTAACGCAATGCATACTCGAAACGAACACTTGGGAATATGGATACGTATATACGACCTTCTTGTGATTAAAAATATATCTATATAATAAAAACGATTAAATATATGTACCCAAGACTACCGCAACGCTTAACAATTGAAACGGAACGCCAAACACAACTCGACAATGCCAGCCGATCGGACAAGGCCAGCCGATCGGACAGGCCAGCCGATCGGACAAAGGCAGCCGATTGGACAGCCATCCGATCGGACAGGCCTGCACTTCCTTCCTTCCCTCCTTGCCTATAAATACCCCATTGACACATCAAGCACACATGCTGGGACTGTTGCTGTTCGACCAGACATTCCAACCCCTTTTTCTCTCGATTTCTCGTGATTCTTGTAAGTTTCCAACCTGATTCTTGTACTTCTATGATATGTATTCAATTCTACACCTTCCTACCTTTTAGATCTTCACTTTTAACCGTGAAATCTCTGGATTTTGGGCATTCTAAGGTGATGTCATCATGGAGTTCTTATGAACTTCAAGAGTGATGTCATCCCATGAACGAACGACTCGGATCTGGATGATTTCCATACGTTCTTACATAAATCTAGTCTAAACCTACATTTTCTAATCAAGGAGTTATGTGATTGCCATGGATTTGAGGTGTTTTAAAGATGATGTCATCATAAGTTAACATGAACTTCAAAGTGTGACCTCATTCTTACCATAAACAGCTCGGATCTAAGCGATTTCACATGTTTGCATAACAATCCCACCTAAATCTATGTTATCTAACCAAAGTGTGTGTGTTTTCAGGTTAAACACAGGAAAGACCATCAAGAACGGCCAGATCTGATAGAACGGGGTGGTTCCCGGCCGTTAGAACGGGTCGGATTTGATGGGGTTTTAGTAGTTTAACACAAGGACACCCCATCTCAGTCAAATCACCTGAAATCTTTCTAAAACCCATCAAGTGTGACACGATCAGGACAATGGAACGAATTGCCGTTCGATCAGACTGCTGTCCGATCGAACAGCAAACAGAGTTCAATCGTCCGGTCGGACAATGTGTTAACCGATCGGACCACATGTTAACCGATCGGACAACATGTTAACCGATCGGCTAGCATGTTAACCGATCGGACAACATGATAACCGATCGGCTAGCATGTTAACCGATCGAACAACATGCTAACCGATCGGACAGCATGTTGAACGATCGAACAACATGTTAACCGATCGGATAGCCTGGTAGCCGATCGGACCACCTGTCCAGCCGACCGGACGAGCCCAAGCATCAATGTCCGAACCAATTTTGGTTCTCTCGCCACCGATTAACGCGCTATTCATCGCTTAACGATCTATAACCAGGATAACTCAGGCGTACTCTCAATCGATCTAAATCAAGTTGTGTTTACTTGTCAATTACGCACTGTGAGTATACTTGAACCCTTTTTAATCGCATTTTGGGTGTAACATACGTTTCTAACAAATCGAACTTATCAAACGAATTATTCAATCAATCGAATTATCACTTGTGAATAACTGTTATGCATAGATATACGTGATGCTAGTTGCATATGTGCTAGGGCTTATACTCGCGACGTCCCACCATGACTAGTATAGTACTATTGCGCCCGATGGGGTCTAGTTTGCCATCGCATATTCGAGCATCGAGGACTTAGTTGGTAGTATCAACTTTGTGAGTATATATGTCATGTGTTACGTTTATGCATGTGGCAAATTCGCTACACCTTTTAATTTATTACGATACATATCAAACCTGTATACTCGCCAATACTTTTGTATTGACAAATATTTTAACGTATGTTGCAGGTTAGATCGCAGGCTATTTCAAATCAAGCTAGGAAGTCTAGAAACTCAACTGAAATCTAGGTTGTCGGATTTGTATTGTTCGAGAGGACAAGAAATTTGTGATAACTTATGTGATTGTATTATTTTTTAGTATGGGATAACGAATGTATTAAATATTATCGCAATGTAGTTGTTATGGATTCTCTTGAGCAATCTGATTCGCCTAGTGCCGCGCCCCGATGATTCCGCCATCGGTTGGGGTGTGACACACGTCGTTGTGACTGGTACCAATTCGTTCTTGGGGCGCATCGTTTTGGGGGCGTGTCTTTGGCATCCACTGCATTTCCTCAATTCTTTTACTGCGTCTAAATGCATCCCGGGCCAGTAGTACCCGGCATTCATCACCTTTGCCACCACCATTCTTGGCCCGGCATGTATACCACAAATTCCTTCATGCACTTATTTGATCAGATATTTTGCGTCTTCGGGGTCGACGCATCGTAACAGTGGCCCAAGGTATGACTTCCGGTATAGAATCCCATCAGTCATCCGATAATGTTCAGCCTTGTACTGGATTTTTCTCGCTTCAGCTTTGTTCTCTGGGAGTATCCCAGATTGGAGGTACGCTATTATCGGAGTCATCCATGACGTTGTTCCTACTTGAATAATGCTTACTTCTCTTAATGGCACTGATGGGTTGCTCAAAACTTCTATGCGCACATCCTTTGCCAGGTGTTGAAAACTTGTGGATGCAAGTTTACTCAGCGCGTCTGCTGGTTTATTCTCGCTTCTATTAATGTGGTGCACCTTGTAGGAGTAGAAG
This sequence comes from Helianthus tuberosus, assembly GCA_030545235.1. Classification (NCBI taxonomy): domain Eukaryota; kingdom Viridiplantae; phylum Streptophyta; class Magnoliopsida; order Asterales; family Asteraceae; genus Helianthus; species Helianthus tuberosus. The sequence goes on along the minus strand of CM060424.1, from coordinate 37,533,429 downwards.
GTTTGTAGCAACGCCTTTGCTTGACTCAGGTAGAGCGCCATTACTTCTCCTTTGGCTTCGTATTGCCCGTCGATTTGCCCGGCCACTAACATGGAGTCCACGTGTGCTTCAATGTGTCGAACTCCCATTTTGATTGCCAGTCTTAAGCCAGCAAGGAAAGCTTCATATTACGCTTCATTGTTCGTGCTTTTGAAATCCAAACGTATGGCGTAGGTGAATTCATGCTTGTCAGGGCTCACCAGCTGAAGCCCTGCGCCTGCGCCGTCTTCGTTAGACGCGCCGTCTGTGTATAACAACCACGGTTCTTCTACTTGCTGTTTTTCGGCTTTTTCCATTGCTTTACATTCCCGATCCTTGTCGTCCGGCACTTCTGTCATGAAGTCTCCTAGCACTTGGCCCTTGATTGCTGGTCTTGGCCTGAAAACCACATTATGGCCACCGAGTTATATCGCCCACTTTGCTAGTCTTCCTGAAATCTCTGGCCTTGCGAGGATGTTGCCAATATTGTAGTTTGTTAACACGTGAATGGCGTGATTGGCAAAGTACCTGCGCAGCCGTCTTGATGCATGGATCAATGCGAGTACTAGTTTCTCCATGATGGCATACCGGGTTTCTGGGTCGGTCAAGGTTCGTGACAAGTAGTAAACTGGTGTTTGGATACCTTGTCGATCAACAAGTAACACTGCTCCTACTGCTCTGTCGGAGGCTGACAAATATAACACCAAATGTTCTCCCTTGACTGGTGCAGCTAATGTTGGCAACCTGATGAGGCAGTCTTTCATCTCTCGGAACGCACTTTCGGCTTCCGGAGTCCACTGTAATTGGCTTTTCTTCATGCAGTTGCGGAGTGTTTTGATAAACGGGAAAGATTTAGCTGCGTGATTGGCCAGGAAACGGTTAAGTGCTGCCAACCGCCCTGCCAATTTTTGCATCTCTTTGATCGTCGAAGGTGAAGGCATATGTTCGATTGCTTGTATCTTATCAGGATTTACTTTGAAGCCATCTTTTGTGACGATAAAACCCAGGAATTTTCCCTCCTCCATGCCGAAAGAGCATTTCGCTGGGTTTAGCTTGATACTTACTCCTCGCAAGGTGTCAAACGTTTTTTTGGATGTTCATCAGCATTGTATTCTCTTCTTTGCTCATAATGACTAGGTCATCCATATACACTTCGATGTACTTGCCGATAGCATCGTGGAATGTTTCATTCATCAGCCTCTGATAGGTCGTGCCCGCATTCTTTAAGCCGAAAGGCATCTTGGTGTAGCAGTATAGCCCTGTCGGCGTGCGGAATGCGGTTTTGTCTTCATCTTGCACCGCCATCTGTACCTGGTGGTACCCCTTGTAACAATCAAGGAAACACTTCCACCGGAATGTTTCCAGCGAATCAATCTTTTCATCGATGTCTGGTAGGGCGTAACAGTCGCGCGGACGTGCCTTGTTTAGATCCTTGTAATCTACACACGTTCTCCAACTACCATTTTGTTTCTGTACCATTACTGGGCTCGCCACCCAAGTTTGGTATCTGACTTCTCTGATGATTTCCGCATTTAACAGTTCCATCACCTGCTCTTTCATGGCATCGTGTTTTATGTCTCCTAAGTGGCGCTTGGCATGTACCACCGGCTTTGCTTCTTCTGAGACGTTTAGTCGATGTTCAGCTATGTGCCGTGGAACACCCACCATGTCTGTTGGTGTCCAAGCGAACACATCCATGTTTTGGAACAACAGTTTTTTTAGCGCCGCGCGCGTTAGATCGGACATTGCAGGTCCTAAGGTAACTGTCTGTTCTGGGTATGCGCTGTTTAACACCCATTTTTCTACTTCCGCGCGTGGTGCTGGTTTACTTGCCTTTGCAGGTCTGAGTTCATCTGTTGCTAAGACTTCTTTGCTTGCGTATATTATGGCTCCCCCCGTTTCTGTTGGGAATCCCACAGCTGAATGTGGACCGGAGCAAATCATACTGAAGTCTCCTTGGGACTCTCTTCCCAGCAGGATGTCATGTCTTGAATGTGCGGGTAGCACCATGAAGGTAACATCTTCTGTTCTTGAATTCCTTCCATCCGAGAGTAACACCAGGAACGATATCTGTCCGAGGGGAAAGACGGCTTCATTGCAGAAACCAGTGAGTGGGTAATCAACTGGTTCTAAGCGCGCCTTATCCTCCTGGTCGAATTGATTGAAACATTGTTCATATATGATGTCCGCGGTGCTCCTTGGATCAATGAAAATGTAATCGGTTTGGTAGTGTCCGATCACGCCCGAGATGACTATGGGTCTTCTTTCTCTTGGGCCTCCTCTTACAATAGGAAAAACAACCTGCCTTTCGCGCCACGAGTCGTCTTGTGTGCGCTTGTTGTAGTTTTTCTTTGGCCTTCGCTGACCTCCTTGAATCATGTGGGTTTCTAATTTCCGGAGTTTTTTGTTATCTGGTACTTCTTCTTTTCTTTGTATCTGGCGATAATCGCGTTTTCCGCCCTTTACCAAATGAGTGAGTTTCCCATCTCTTAATGCCCTTTCTATTTCTTGCTTTAAACTGAAGCAATCGTTAGTTAAGTGACTCGTGTCTTTGTGAAACTCGCAGAAAAGATTGGGATCTTGACCCCTCTTGTTTCGCATTTGTAGGGGTGGTTTGAACTGGTGATTTTCAGTGGCCAAGACCTCGGAAGGGGTCTTTGTTAGTGGTGTCCACTGTTTCTCCCTGTTTTCTCTTTTTACCTCTTTCCGGTGGGCTATCTAATTGATTGTGTGGCGCGCATCTTCCCTTGCTGGGCTTCTCTCTCTGTGACCAGACGCTTTCCATGGTTGGCCTCTGCCCTTTTTGTTGTGCCGGTCATTGTGGTTATATCCGCGTTGACGGTGGTCATCACCGGTCAACTGTCTGTCAGACTGCGTAAAGGTTTTTGCTGCCTCTATGAAGGTGTCCCAATATTTGGGTCCTCCGTCTCTTCCCTTTACACGTTTGATTAGATCATCGCACTTGACTGCCCTCATGAAGTGTGCGCGCATCATCTTTTCGCCTACATCTCCAATTTCCAGATATTCTTTGTTGTACCTAGTGATGAAGTCTTCCACACTCTCGTGGTCTCTGCGCCATATGTTTAAACAATCAGCTGGGTCTCTGGTGTGTCTACGTTGCTGAGAGAAGTGTGCAAGGAACTTCTCTCGGAAATCGACCCATGACTTGATTTTTCCTGCTGGTAGGCTGTCCAACCAAACGCGCGCTGCGCCGACGAAGGTTTGAGCGAAGAGATGGCACCATGTCGGTAAGTTCCATCCACCTGTTGCTCCAGCGCCATTAAAAACTTGGAGGTGATCATCTGGGTCTGTCAAGCCGTTGTATTTGCCCACGTTGTGTGGTAGCTTCGTTTTGTCGATAGCGGCTGTGGCAATCTCTTTGATGAATTTTGAATTTTCAGCCATGTCGTCTGGACGATAGCTCAAGGTGTAATCATGTTCTCCTTTTGGGTTATACCCTGCGCGTTTGTGAGGTTTGTATGCTTCATGTTCTGGCGGCAGTCTGTTGAACACTGTGCTTTCTTTGTATGTCTCGTCGTTTTCCTCTTTATAATTATCGAGCTCGTCGTTTATGTTGCGCGGACCTAGACGACTTTGTACTGGCTTCCTTGGTGGATGAGAATACTACACATAGTTGCTTTCCGTTTCACCGTAGGTATCGTGCGTGTCTTGCGCACTTGGTTTTCTGATGTTTGGCACAGGTCCTTTTTCTGGGCGTAAGTTCCATGCATTGGTCCGCTGAGTTGTGTGCATACTCAGAGACCTTTGCGGTGGGGTAACAAATACAGACTGGTTGGCTTGTGCTTGGAGCAAAGCTTGTTGCGCGCTTAGTTGTGTATAAACAAGGTTTATAGACGCCATTTGTTCGGCATACCAGGAAGCCAGAGTTTTTCCTTCTGGTAGCCCTAAGAGTGCAGAAAAATTCAGTTGTGCTTGTTCCGATGGAGCTGAGGGACCAGCTCCATGGCTTGGTGTCTGCACTGGTGGAGGTGTTTGTTGGACTAGCCCAGGTGGAGGTTGGAAAGTGGCCCCATTTGTGGTTTGGGTGATGATCCTAGTTGGATGTTGGAAAGTCGGTCCAGTTGTAGTTTGGCTAACAACCCTGGAGGCACTTCCAAAAATACTAGGAAAATCATTGTTTGCCAGCCCTTCTTGGATGATTTCGTTCCTTTGACCCCTTTGGACGTGTGTTGTGTCCGAAACGAGCTCAAAGGAAGAAACTTCTCCGTCGACTTGGTATGAAGGGTTTTGTTCAGCCATTTTGACGAGTGTTTTTCAAAAAGAAAAGAGATGAGAGTGGTTTTGCTAAAAGCGGATGGCGCCAATGATGAAACACAGGTTAACACCAAGGTTAAGCTGTGGGGTTGTTTCTTCTGTGGGTTCAATCTCCTTTTTTACTCGTAGAAATGACCTGGGTCCTGCAAAACAGCAACACCGTTAGTCTCGTTAAGAGGGGAATATGGGGGTTTCCCTCTTAACCAGGCTCCGGCGTGAGAATAAGTACTGTTCTGAGGGAGAATAAACAGTGTGTGTAGAGTGTGTGAGTATAGAGAGCAAGATTGTCCAACCTGGATGATGAAGGGTCCTATTTATAGCCGGAGGGTGAAGGAGGGAGGAGCAGTTGTGCCAGACGTGGTTGCGCGCCAGCTGTCCGACCAAGGGGAATATCCTTTTGGTCTCCTCTGTCGTGGTCAGTGTAGTGGTACACGTGGCGCGCTTACATTTGCTTATTTTGGAGACGTCGTACTGGTCCTGTCGGACTGCTCCTTGATTCGTCGCAGGCCTACGCCTACCGCTTACCTGGCGCTTGATGTCTGGTGACACGTGTTGTCCTTTTTACCTGATGGAGCATCTTTGGTGCCACCTTGATGTTTTCCAGAAGCTTCTAGAAGCTTCTGGATGATCTCGCTGATGTAAACGCCACATGGGATGGAAAAGTGGTGTGGTCCTTGCCACGTGGGCAAGGAATTGGGACCATACCTCTTCAAACCCAAACTAGTTATGGCGGTTTTTTAGACGGATTCGTCGGTCATAACTGGAACCGAACCAGAAAACGTTTTCTCCTAAAATTTAGAACCAGAACCGGACCCGAAATATAACAATACGGTTCGAAAGTGACGGTTCCAGTTCAGTTCCTCAGTTCTAAATGAGTTAAAGTAAAAAAGAGAATCACAAAATATAACTAGTAGCGTAAAGCCGTAAACTACACAGATCGTTTTTCTTGTATTGTAAAATTTCACTTTTTGTTTTTAACTTTTAAAAACTATATGTATGGTCTTAATTGTTTGCTCAGTTTTCACACTTTGTTTCTTGGGATAGATATCCTTCCTTTTTGAGGGAGTTTTCTTTTTTTAGAAACTAGCTTATGACCCGTGTATTATACGGGTTTGTTTTAGACCAGGAGTTTTCTTTTTTTAGAAATGGCCAGTTAAATAACACTTAACAACATACCAAACGAGTGAACAACGACTACCCACTATAGAACTAGCTTCGAACTAAAGTCAAGAGCAAATGATACACATGTAGTGAGTAGTGACATTCATTTCATGATAAAAGTGTGACAGTCGATCAAAAAATGCTCATAAATAAATTTCTAAAAGTTAAATACATTGAGTTCAACACATATAGACTACCTATTTTATATTATTATAAATGCAAATGTTGAAATAAATGTTGCGTAAAAGTTCTAATTGGGGATTTGAGGGGTGCTTGAAAAACACCTTCAACTGAACTTGAATCGACTATTCAGAACAAAAAGAAGTATTCTACCCGAATTTAAATTACTTTTTTTAATGGCGAATTTATTAAGTAAACTTCAATTTACAACCCCGAGGTTTGGGGGCAAAATCAATTTAGGCCCCTTTAAGAAACCTTTTGCTATTTACAACCTTGACGTTTAAAAAGCGCTACATAATACAACCATATGTGAGTTGACTGCTAAGTTTTTGCTATTTACAACTTTTTGTTGGAACCCCATAACAGTGGTGTGTGGTATTGGTGTTTTGTCTTTATTTTTATTTGATGTACTCCTAATGTAATTTTGGAGGTCTTCTAGACCTTTGCGGGGAGATGTTTATCTTGTTTTTGTGTTAAAAGATATTTGATTGCTATCCAAAAATAAAAATAGTAACAAATGTGGTCGGCTTGTGTCAGTCACAAAGAAGCACAACCTCTCTCTAGATTTCTAACATTGTAAGCAAGGTTGAGCAAAGGGAAATAGAACCTAAAAAATTTAACTCAAATATCAAATAATTATTAGAATCAGTTACACAAATAATCACCATGTAAGGTCAAATTACGGTTTTTGTCCAACTTTTTGAAAATCACGGGCTTGGTCATCACTTTTTGCCAACTACTAACATGATTGGTAACTTGTATTAATGAACGTCAAAAATTCTGGAAAACAAAAATAAAATAAACCACTAAACCCCCCTCTCGTTTTACCCATAAAATGAGAAGCGATTCTCATCGTACCCCTCTTCTATGTGTTTTTTCGTTTTACCCACAAGGCGATTCTCATCGTAACCCTCTTCTATGTGTTTTTTACCATCCTTCGTCTCAACATCGCTCTCTTCATCGCAACCCTCTTTTTTCGTCACCATCATCATAACTTCACACACAATTGATTGAACAAGAAGAAGCTCAATGAAGAGTTTTGGGAGTATCAATTATTCATCCATGAAAGTAACACAAAAACTAACCAAATATATTTTTTACCACTAAATTTAGGTCTTCCTAGAACAGACTTTGACCACACAACATTAAAGTCAAAATAGCTAATAAACATACAAATATTTTTCAAATTTAATATTTTATTTTCCAATTCTACTCTTCCCATGACAAATTTTTCTTGTGCTTATGTTGCTTCCCTCTACCCTTTTCAACCTTCCCACTTGCATTATCTTGCTTGCTAACACTTCCCTCTTGTGCACTACACATTTGAGACTTGAGTCTGAACCCGAACTTCTTCGACACGTTACTCCAAGTACCGCCGCCCTTAACCCGACCCAGTTTTTCAATCTCCTGTTTCATGTCCGAACACTCTTTTTCAAGCTCGGATACCCTCATTCTCATGCTATCCATACCCACTTTCAGAACTTGATTCTCTCTCACAGCCGTGTTCCAACCGCCTTCCTGTGACGCTGCACCCAACCCGCTTCTGAATTGTCGTGACCCGTCTGCGAGATTGTCTGAGACCAAGAAACAACCGGCTATGGAAGTCCGGAGCTGCAACTGCTCAAAGAAAAGAACTTGGACTATGATTCTTAAGGGTAATCTTTCGTTCTGTGCTGCGTGTGTGCACGCTTCTAATGATAGTTTTTGGCAATCCATGAGCCTGCAGAGTTCTTCTCTGTCCGAATCTGCTAGCATTGGATGAGACTGCATTTGTAAAATTAACAACAATCAGAATGGACCATTATACCCTTCGGAATACCTGTCTCGCAATGTTAACGGAGGCGTAATCCAGTCTTTTACATACTAGCTTTCCCCTATGAGAATTGTAAAATTCACTTTTTTATGGATTTTTTTTAACTGAAGTTAAATTTCACAACTCGTACGTAATAATTATATCAGTACACAAAAATTTTATGTGAATGGACCATTTTACCCTTAAGCGGTAACTAGGATGGTAAAAGTAGTCTAGGGGTAAAATCGTAAATTAGTCCATTCATATGTGTTCATGTCAACCCAACCCGTTTTGTCACGTATCGATACGTCCCTCTTTATTGAAAAATTTAGATTATTTTTGGATCAAAATATTTTTCTAGTCGTATTTGACACACTAACTATTAAAAAAAACAATAAAATTTGAACTAATCAGTTTGTTACCTTCAAATATATGTCAATTGCACGATACAAGCCATCATCCATCGGTCTAGCATACTCGGGAACAGCCCCAGCAAGAGACATGAACTTTGTAAGCTTTAAATTAACATCGGGTGCAACTTCCGCCAAGTAACCGTCAATTAGCTTAGCCACCATGGTGACAGGTGTCAGAGATGGTGAACCCAACAACTGTTCATCCTCGATAGAACAAGGAGACGCACCACCTGTTGCTTGATCAATAGCCATAAAATGTTGAACCATCCTCAACACGCATTCAAAATTATACAACGTTTCCATCGAATAAGAAAAATTCGGCATTAATAAATCTTCAAGGGTTGCCTGATCAAGTTGCATCCCAATTCTTTTTTCCAAATTTGATATGCAAGACGGGCTAGCCCGAAGAATCAAAGCGGTTCGTAAAAGCCCGAATAAAAACTTCGTTGAGACGAGCCCTTTTTGCATCGGAAGTAAACCGTCAATTTCCTCGAGTAAAATCTTTTGGTCTTCTTCCGGTGGCGGATCGATTGCGGTCGGGCCCATCTGAGAACCTTTCCGGCGACTTAACCCTGGTAAATACTTCTTTGCATAATACTCAAGTGAGCCTGCTATGATTTCTTGTTTAATTCCGCGAGCTTCCATTGCCAAAGTCAACTTTTTGTAAAGAGGTAAAGTCAAAGAAGAAACGTCATCAAACCACCAATCCGAGCTAAGATTTACAGGACGGGCCCCGGTGCTTATACCATTCCACAACAAACTACCGCCCGGGCTCTGCATGGGCCCACCATGGTCAATCATGGGCCAACCGAACAAATTCGGGTCGGTGCTCGCCTTGACCGCCAACGACTCTATACACCGTTTTGTAATGTTAAGCTCTTCAGCATGAGGGATAATATTTTCATCGCCACATGTTTGGATACATTTTAATGAATCTTTCCAATTTTTAAGAACGACTTGATTAAAAAAGATTTCGGTTTGTGAAATTAAGTTGTCCTCGCCATACTGTTCAGTCATTTCTAGATGCTCGGCGGCACAACGGAGGTGTACTACATTTGAGGCGGTGATTTCGTGTTTTACTCCGTAACAGAATTTTGCAACAAGTTCAAATGTTTTGGCACCGCCCGGAATGTCTTTGAGGTTTATGGTACAATTTGCGTCTCCTTTCTCAGATGCATCTGCTATCAATTTTTCCATAACCCCGCTTCTTGAAAGCAAAGGAAACTGAAAACAAAAAATATAAAAAGATAAATAAATAAAATAATTGAACACTCTTGTTTTGCATCTTTTTTTATTCTTAGCCTGTTGACATTGAAAATCAAACTTTCATTGGCTAGAATTTTAATTTCTCTAAACTGATTTCACAATTTTAACAAAAAAAAAAAAAAAAACTCTTTTCATGATTTATACACTCAGTCAACTTTCTGATGGTCGTTTGACATCCAAAGTCAAAGTCAAGCTCAAAGTATTACGATTTACGACTAATAGAGAACAGTAAAAACAGTCGAGTTTACCTTATGAAGATGGAAAGACATGTCCTCCACTTCAACAACAATATCACTTGGAAGACCGGTTGTGCAAAACCTACGATTACAATCATATTCAAACATTCAAATAACTGCATGAGAAATAAAGCCATATATTCATTCAAAATACATATAAAACCACAAATGCGTCTTGATTATATAAACCCCACAACAACAACAAGAAAAAGTCATGAATAGCTCATAATAACTCAAATGCACCAAATGGATCAATTGCCAAAAGAAACCATAAGTACAAACATGAAGTAGCATAGCATTTTATAGTCATTGACTCATTGGTGTACAAAACATCCATGCATTTTTTTTATTTTGAGGTCGAGTGTTGACCTTTAACTTCAACTTCGATATGACTTCTTAAATTCTTGGCTAACATCGCGATAACCATATCTTAAGTGAACAGATATCGTGTTAAACATGATATAGCACCCCATGCGCAAACTTGGAAAATTAAACTTTAATGCAATCGAATTTCTGTTGATAGGAAAGACAAGAACAGAGATGCCCTTTGACTTTTGAGGTCAAAATCGTTACTTTTAAAATTCTATCGATAAAATGGGTTCTTTAAATTCTGGGAAGCACATTCGTAGAGCTGAAAGATTATGGTGTAAACTTTAGAAAACACCCCTCAATGCAATCAATTTCCTGTTGAGATAACAGACCTACCCTTTGACTTATGAGGTCAAACAAATTACTTCTAAGCTTTAACACAAACACAACTTCTTTACATTTTCAAAAACAAGATAGTAACTTGAAAAAACAAACACAACTTCTTTCCATTTTCAAAAACAAGATTGTAACTTGAAAACACAAACACAACTTCTTTACATTTTCAAAAACAAGATGGTAACTTGAAAACACAAACACAACTTCTTTCCATTTTCAAAAACAAGATGGTAACGTGAAAAGCAACCCTCAATGCAACTAAGTCCCCTTTGACAGTTTGATTTAAAAAATCCAAATTTGACTTTTGAAGTCAAACACATTGCTTTTTCCCTCAACATTGATCTGGATCCTCTATGTCACATCAGAAAAACATATGATTTCAAACTTTTAACATAACTTTGATGCTAAACTTTGTTAAAAAAAAAAAAAAAAAAAAAAAAAAAAAAAAAAAAAAAAAACCCTATATTGGATAAAGATAACCACCTAAAATCCACATATAATCAAGAAATTCATAACCACAAAAGTCACAGCATCATACTCCATCATGTTGCATATACACATTACACACACATACATACACATATACAATTAGTTATATCAATATGTACTCAACAGATCAGAAAGAATAACAAGTTTAACAAAGATTAAAGAACATACCAAGCTTGGCCTTTTTTCTGAAACGCATCTGCTTTGGATCCCAATTTCATACAAGCCATTTTTGCTACTTACAAAACAAAATCAAACCCTCAAACCACAATGGTCAACTTTAAAGAATCAAGAAACACAAATTGGGCCCCCAAAACCCTAATCTTTCAATCAATCAAAGAAAGAAAACCCACATTACAGAATGAAGAAGTGAACAAAAAGATCCTAACCCACTTGAAAAAAATTGAAATTTAGGTCAACCCCTCCACAAACACAAAGAAGAACCACCCACTTGACATTAAACCCACCACAAGATTCCAAAAATGAACCCTAAAATACCTGCAAAAATCAAGGGGTCAATGAGGTGTGCACGTGGTTGGAAGCTTACTGCAAAAACACACAATCAAATATCTCTCTACCCAAAGACCTTTATTTCTGTTTTGTTAAACACTATAAAGGTGGGGTCCTTTTGGGGTAACCTACTCATTATTATTTTCTTGAACTGAGAGAATCTTGGTAAACAACATGGTGTGTGTAATTATGATATGTTTAAACAAATGGAGTTGTTGTAGTCCTAATTTGTTTTAAATTTGCTACAGTAACACTTGTGGTGTGTTTTGGTCCAGCTAGGCCATGTGTGGTGCTTTGCTTGCTCATTAATGAAGTTATATTGTATATAGATGGGTGGAGTACAAATTCATTTAACACCATTAGTACTCGGTATGGTCTTTGGAGGATGGCCCTCCATCTTAGCGTCACGTAGGATGGGTATGAGGATGAGTCAAAGGGGATGTACCTAAAGACAGTGGCGGATTCAAGAACTTCTTTCAGTGGGTTCGTTTTGGTAGATTCTCACTATTTTTTCCAAATCATACAAAGTTCTTACTAATTTTTTTCAAACCGAGTGGGTTCATGTGAACCCACAAAACAGGGTTGGATCCGCCACTGCCTAAGGAAATGGAAGATGGACCTAAAATATATGTGCATGTGTGAGAAGAAGAGCCCCGTCCTTAACATCTGAAGGTTGCCGCTGAAGACGCTGCCGACCCCGGAGAAATGGTGTGGGGGGCGTCGCTGGGCCAGGCCGGGCCTGGATGACCCCCACACCGAGTGGCCTAATGAACGTCTAAGGTTATAAGAAGCAAAGTCCTTAAATCGTGGGGGCAACGACCCTACCAGGGATTGACATAGCATGATAGGATAACTACATTGGCTATGACTTATAGTCAAATGTATAAGTCTATATCCGTGAAAAATTGCATGAAGTTGTTGGTTAATTGCTTTTTCAATTCAATTTAAATATTAGGAATTAGTTGTACCACTTACGAGATTAAGGTTGATACACCAGTAATTATTTTTTCATAGAAAAACTTCAAAATTAAATGTTTTAAACCCCCAAAATAATTGGGAAGCCATTGTACCATCTGGATCTATTACCTTAACTCCAAATGTCCAATCTATTTCATTAGGTTTGGGTTTGTAAATTTGTTCAATTGAATAATCTGATATTTATATTCAAGGTGTATTGTTTTAATTTTGAAAATCTTGGTGTATAATTATTAGATGTTTGCATCGTGTATTCGTGTTGGTGGATTTGGAGATCAAGAAACGACAAAGTCTTTGCAGATAAAGACTGGAATATTGAAGATATTAAGGGGCTGTTTGTTTGGTGCTGAATGGATCCATTCAGAGCTTAACCTCTGAATCGGTCAGAGGTTGGGTTGTTTGGTTCACAAAACCCTTACCTCTGAATGGTTTCATTCAGTCTGAATGGTTCAGATTTGAGAAGTTGCTGAATGAAAAACTTGACATACCTGCCCCTTCCTCCCATCTCCTCCACAGCTCCTCCTCCCCCTCCACTGCTCCTCCACCGTCTCCTCCTCCACAACCGTCGTCTCCCCCTCCACCGCCCTCATCCCTCTCCTCACCGCCGCCTTCCCTTCTTCCACTGTCGACCTTCTTCCACTCGATTCCCTGTGCCGATTGCCTTCTCCTCAGCCACAATCGTTCAGCAGCGGCGGAGTTCAGCGGCGGCACACAGCAACAACGTCAAAGTTTAGTGGGGAGTTCAGCGGCGGCACACAGCGGCGGCACCGGCAGCGGAGGTTTGTTCTCAGTCTGTATGTTCATGTTCCGATCCAGAAAAAGGGGTGTTAAAGTTTGGTGGTGGAGATGATGATGATGATGGCGGTGGCGGTGGCGGTGTTGCAGGTAGGGAGAGAAAGAGGGAGGGGGGGTGATGACTGATGAATGATGATGATGATATTGGGTTTATAGAAAAAAATCTATAAAGGGTTTATTTTGTGGGGAGGGGTAAAAATGTCATTTTACACTGTCATTCAGATATGGAACCAAACAGCACTTTACTGGTTCAGCACTTACCCATTCAGACCCTCTTACCCATTCAGACCTCTTATTCATTCAGCACTTATTGGTTCAGATGTTGCCAAACAGCCCCTAAGAGTAATATTAGATCCTTTGGTTATCTGTGTTTCAAGAATAGATCTATTTATAAATCTATATCTTGGAATAGTTGGTGTTGCTTCGATTTTGTTTGAGTTTTTGTTGTAGCTCCTTTGAGCCGTCCTTGCGCTTTTTTCACACCGCGGTGTTTGTGTGAATGAAAAATATTTTCCAAAAAAAAAGATGTTTGCATTTTTTTCAGCAGTAGATAAATAAAACTGATCATACTAAGAAGGCCTATTTAATTTAATACTTGGTTTTGACTACAACAAAATTTAGTTTTCTAGTTGTGAATTTAACAACTTTTATTTAAAACCTTTTAATCAAACAACGTTCTTGTGTTGAATCATTAGTAACAGGGGCGCAGCTATTGAGGGGCGGGGGGGGTCGCCCGACCCTCCGAACTTTTCGGTTAGTAGTGTTACGTATATGTTTTTCGTATAGAAATTTTTAGGGATATACGTGTTAGACCCCCCGGTTTAAAAAAAAAAAATTATGTATATACGTGTTAGACCCCCCGGGTTTCTAAAAAAAAAATTATGTATATACGTGTTCGACCCCTCCGGTTTTCTAAAAAATAAATTATATAACCCAAACAAAATAACCCAAATAAAAGTGTGTTATTAACTTATTATATGTATGTCAGTTATTATAAGCCCAAAATACCTTATCCAAATCAAAACTAATGGCCCATATATGGAATTAGACCCAATATTCAAACTAATAACTAAACCCAATATCAACTCATGTGTAACAGAAGAAAAAAACGCTGGGCAGGGGGAAACTGGAAGAAAGCGACTGGGCTGCTTGTTCGACGGCTGCTGCTTATTCGAGACCTCAATTCGAGATTCCTTGTTCGAGACTTCTTCTTCACTTGTTCAATCGTCCTCACAGGTATGTTAATTTTTATGCTTAGATTTGATTTAGGGCTCCAATTTATATGAATTAGGTTGAAATAAGGTGTGAGTTTTAGCCCTAAACTTGTTGAATTTTTATGTTTAGGTTTGATTTAGGGCTTCAATTTATATTAATTTTTATGTTTAAGTTTGATTTAGGGCTCCAATTTATATTAATTTTTATGTTTAGGTTTGATTTAGGGCTCCATGGGGAAGAAGAATAAATGCATAACCTCTTTTTTTAAAAGAAAGATTGAAAATGAAGAACAAGTAGAGGGTATTGTTGATGGAAACAATGAGAAAAGGAGATTGCTGAGAATTTTGATTCGGAGTCCATAATTGAAGAATTCAAAAATCTTAAAGGAAGACGAGCAGAACTATAATTCTTCATCCAACTAAACCCGGTACCCACCTTCCTCTTCTTTTTAATGTTTTGGTATCTTTATTCAATTGTTTGTTAAACAATGTTTACGTTTTAATGTTTGAGAACGGTTTTTAATTTGATATTATTGTTTGACCCGACCCGAATCACCGACACCCTACCCGACCGGCCGACCCGACCCGAATCGAATCCCCGTTGCCCGACCGAACATAGAAATTTTTTTTAGGTCTAATGCCTTCCGAGTTCCGACCCCTCGATTTTTTTTTTCAAGCTTCGCCACTGATTAGTAATATAAAATTTCTAAATAATTTTATATCAGAATAAAAAAAAACAATACATTTATATGATAAAAACCAAAATAGAAGATTTGTTTGACTAAAATGAACACTAATGTTTCATTCATATCTCACCAAAGGACCCACACGACTGTGGGCGAGTACATAATACATCAATAAACATTATGTTGTTTTCTCGATCATAATAATATGTTACTAATGCAATTTAAGAATTGATGATATAATCAAACAACTGATACATACTAACCTTTTTTTAAATGGGAAACTTAAACATTGCTTAAACTTACTTTTAAATCTACACAAATATTCATCATCAACCATATTAAAAGAAACACTTTTGCAACACCTTTTAGTTGTGTGCTACTGTTAAACTACAAGTTGTTTGGTTGATAAAGAGTTTTATTGTTTACAGGAAACACAATGTAACACCCTTGTCATTATTTAATGGTTTTTGTAAAGTATACGACAAACAACATGTAATTATGACTACATATACTTTGTAAATTACGGGTTTGTTTAAACTTTACAATTTTAAAATAATACAACATAACATAATTGAGTTCGTCGTTTAAAAGTTACGACGAAACGACGTGCGGAAGCTTTTATCTTATTCGTGTTCGGTTCTCCGTTGAGCTTGATCGTCCTCCGGTAACTCTTGAAATTAATCTGTGATCGAAACCAACCTAAAAGTTAGTTTCGATACTTAAATAATAGCTTAAAACATGTACATCGCATCAAACAACAAAACAAAAAATAATTTCTCAGATTTATGCCTCTCGCGCCACGCGAGAGGCTCAACTCGTTCTTTCGCGTGCTGCGACGCCTGTCGCGTGTCGCGCCCGGTTTCAGGTGGTCCCTTGCGTGGCGCGGGGGAAGCTCTTTTCCAGCAGGTCCGTATCTAGACCTGCATTTCCTGCCCAGCTCTAGTTTTGATCAAACTCTAAACTTCAAAATGCCATAACTTTCATTCTACTAATCCGTTTTGCACGATTCTTTTTCCTACGCGTTCGTAATTTAATTCTCCATTTTATGGAGTCAATACCTGATATTGAACTACTTCAAAAATTCAGATTTCAAGCTCTCGGCTTGAAATCCCTTTTCAACACCTTTGACCCGTTTACGATTTTAATCAAACAAACTTGTTAATTACCTTCAAAATGTCATGCAAATCACATTATATCAGTTTTCTAATATTCAAGGTTCAAATTACGGGTTCTTATGCAAATCTTAACCCGTTTTGCATATCTACTCATTTTGACCCGTTACGGGGTATTTAACACTTTTAAGCTTAATTCACGCTTCTTTTAGCTTACACCCTATCTCCATTTTATACATATCCCAATGACTCAATTAAAAATCCTTCATTTTGCAACGAAGAGCTTTCGCCAATAATTGACCACGATATCGTTTCTAACTACAATACAAAATATGCGTACCTAGCTCGGATCAACATATTGACTCGTTTAATACCTTGCGTCCATAATATGCTAATTCATAGCACCGCTAAATCATAACCATTTTATCCTGTGCATATAAGACTCGACAAACACTTATTAGTCATTATTTGTCAAGTGGTATCTACATTATCATTTGACCCGTTTGGTCTAAACGATTTAAACACTTTGCGCTTATATTGGAATTGTATCTATTTACCATTTCATTAAATAACTAAATTCAGATTTCTCACATCTTTAACTATGTCTCTTAAACCCTTTTTCTTACACATTTAGCCCGACATGACTTATGTCGCTTAGTGTGGTTTTATATTTCAACTTTTACCTATTTGTTCGTGACTAAATCACCGTTTCCCCTTTTTACTCGTTTAGGCTTACTTATAAAATAGCCGTTCGAAAACCCATTTTTATTTATGTCACTTCATGATCATTTTGCCTCTTTATCATAAAACATGGTTTTCATCATTAGATATGCTCCGACCCGTATCGTTTCGTGTCGGAGCCATATCATGAATATCATCTTAATAGTATAAGAAACTTTTAGAACAAACACATATTCTACAAAAAGTGTAAGGGGCTGTTTGGTAGCCTCTTAATCCATTTAGAGGCTGTCTCTTAATGAAATCATTTGTGGCCCTTATGTCTGAATGAATAAGAGGTAACCTTATGTCTGACTGGATAAGAGGTAACATCTGAATGGTAAACCATCACATGTCACATTTTTCTACATTATCTTTGTTAAACTCCTAAATGATTTCATTAAGAGGTAGCCTCTTAATGTCATTCAGATGCTACCAAACAGCCCCTAAGTTTCACTTACCTTGCATCCGGTTATGTCCTTTTTCCGCGTACTCGATCCGTTTGACCCGCTTCTTTCCCAAGTCTTCATCTAGCTTGTCTAGAGTCAAACTATCATCATCACAATTCGTAAGACGGTTAGATTAGTCATAATCGTTTACAACTATTCCATCCTACGGGTTTTATGTCGAATTTATCATTCGACCATATCAAAATTATCATTCGATCTAATCATTGGTCGGTTTGACTTTTTAAAAGTCAATTGACTTATCAACATATTCAAATGCACATTTGGTTCATTGAACTCACTTAGGCATATTTCATCCGAATTCTTAATGAAATCAAATTTTACACACAACCTAGTAGACCGCGATTTCATTTAGGTATTTCATATCACTGAAAATTGGTTGTTTTTGGTGACTTGTTTAACCTGTTTACAAGTCTTCAAAAATTATGATTTTTTTTGTGGCGTACCTCTCGGAGGGTTAGGCCTTGTGTTAAAATTTTAAGATCTAACTCTTTATCAAAAATTCGTAAAAATTCATTTACTAAGCTGCAATCAGATTCGTCACTTCTAACTGCAGCTTACGGAAAAATTCATTTAAAATTCCTCATTTATCCGATTGACGAAATTCCAATTGGCGATTCTTTTAATCACTTAAAACTATCTACAGTAAAAATTTGAGATCATAACTAAATTCCTAAATTGAGTTATGACATTCGTAATGGGCTGCAAATTCTGCCAGAAAACGCAGCTTGAACCTTCGATACGGAAAAATTCATAAAACGCTTAATTTTCGTCGAAAAAATGCAATTCCAGTGGGGTTTTAAAGATATTTCCTGGAATTACATTTTAGACTCAAAAAACACATGCTTTTGTCACGTTTTGTCTATGTTACAGCCAATACAAGTCGGCTGTAAATTCTGATCAGAAGCTGTTTGGATTCAGCTTTCAATTAAAGCATGTTCATGACATCATAACACTAGTTTTAGCAATCAATACCCTAAAAACATCACATACATGAATTTAGCATCAACAAATCTGAATTTACTTCATATTTCTACTTAGGGTTTGTTCTTAAGCAATCACACTTCATTAATTCGGCCATAGCCTCTACGAATGTCAAGTTAACTAATTTTCATACATAGATCGCATCATGCAAAGTTAACTAATTTTCACAACTTCATGAATGTCAAAAATTCGACATACCTTACGATCCTCTTGACTTGGTGATCGTTTATATATATTCAAATCTGAATTTGGCCTTCGTTTGATCCTCCAATTTGAAGGTTTTGTTGAATTAGGGTTCATCCCCTTTTTCTCTGGCTCTGGTCGATCGAACACACCTCATGTGTGCGTGTTTTGTTATTTTATTTTTTTATAAATGTTTAATTAAAACACTTTCCTAATTACCCACCTTTAGCCCCTCTTGTTTTGGTTTGTTACCAAGTAGGCTATAATTCATTATTTATCACTTAATCACATATTACCAACTAGGTCAATTATTCCGAGTTAACTTAATGAGTTTGGGACCCGTTTTATTTTAAGTCCCGTTAACTCAGGCCTTTTATATGCCTTGTTTTTATTTCTTGAAAGTTCTTATCCACTTTTTAATTAATATTAGGATTATTTATTTAAATCCTAATATTCACCGGGCTACTTTTACCACTAACGGTACTTTACCCGTCTTGTAGTATTTAACAGGGTTTGATTACCAAACCCGTTTTCGGGGTGTTACACACACATCTTTACAAACTCCATAAATTTTAAACCGCAAAACACCTATCTACAAATCTAAATCGTTAGAAAGAAACAAGCTAATATTATATAATTAATGTAAAAAATTGGGAAGGCAGAGTATTCACAATTAATTCCTTATTCATATCCATATATTTACACTAAAAACAACTATTTTTTCTCTCTCCTTTTCAATTAAATAATATTTTTTATACCTTTATCATTACACTAGCTTATGACCCGTGTATTACACGGGTTTGTTTTAGACCAGAAGATCAATCTTTCCATCAAATCAATCATAAGTACATAATTCTGTAAGTTTAATTTATTAATCGATATAAATACGAAATGCCATATGCTGAACACTATAAATTTGCTAACAACGTTACAACGCTAATCGTTAATCGACAAAAATACAAAATAATTACGGAGCATTTGCTCACAAGTTATTCATATGCTCACTACATTAAAAAGTTATTATTTATACCATAAGTGAAACCGGATCATTATTTTTTATAATAGATTCCAAGCCAAAAACTATGACACGTTAACACCTAGTTTAAGTACTCGTGTGTTAGACGGGTTACCTAAAGTAAATCATATAATATTCAAAGTGTTGACATAAAATTTGAAATGAAAGAAACGTTCCCTTACTAATGTAAATATTAAATTACAATGAACTGAAAAAAATAAATACGAAAAAAATCACAAGTCGTTAAAGATTTCTTTATGCACCACATTTGTTTCATGGGTAAAAACCAGTTGTTTCAATTACAAACCAACCCTAGATAGTGACTGAATTTGCACTGCCACTACATGGCATCACCAATTGAAATTGTCTGCTAGTTAACGTGACACAAGTTTGAGATGCAGACTTGAGAAATCCACTAATCAAACTCAGGCCGTAGACTTGGTGAAGTATGCTGCCATGGATTGCAGCCTTCCGCCACTACCTGCAAATCTTTGCCACGTTACCTGTAGTTTGCCAGAAACCAATGAAGTCTGGTCTCTCAATTAGCATACTACCTATTACCATTTAACTTCCACTCTCCCACCTAAAAACACATTGAAAATCTATAAACCACCTATTTATATAAGATATCAATTTTATGCTTAAACATATAATTATTTCAAGGCTATTATATTGTTTCAAATTTTCAGTAAAGTTTGGTGCAACTATTTCCTGCTATTCACATTCCACATAAAATTCTGGGTAAATGATTAATTCTATTAATATAGGAATTAAACCCACTACCAATAGACATACTTGTGGTTTTCTACTATAACAACTTCCACTTCGTTGGGCCTCCCCAACAAACTCTTTAAAATTTTGCTTTAGGAAATCAGATGAGTCATTTTTTATGAAGTAGAAATCTTCTACAGCCTTCATTCAAAAAATATATAAATAACGAAATTAAAACATACATTCAAGGTAGCCTTTCCTTAACAATTTTTTTCAAAAATAATACTTTCATGACTTGTAAATCTTAAAGAGAAAGGGAAAAGGTTAGCATTTACCGAGGTCCTTGTTTATAAATAACATAAGCCGAGGTATAATCAATGACCAGTATATAAATAACAACCATACCCTTGCCACGAAGTTTGGTATAACTTAGAAAATTCCAACCTACCATGATCTCAAATATCTCTCATGCAACGACTTCAAGTGGACCAGAGAGGCCACTATGCTACTGTATTGTGAATTGCAATCATATATCAAACTATACTTCAACAGAAGACAACTTACATAATCTTAATCACTGCTTTAATCATGATCACTATTTATCAAAAAATAAGATCAAATTTAAGTCCTATTGAAACAAATAAAAACATCCGCAGAAGAAAATGAAATTTTAGTTTTAAATACATTTTCACATAAGTTTCAATATTAAGAAGAAATGATGGCCGCTAGAAAAGCTCATAAAATGTACCTTATTTAACTTAAATCTGTAAAGACTTTTCCATTGCTCATGACCAAAATCATTTTCCCCCAACCACTGAAATTCGGCATTTCATTGAGGAAAATGATCGAACAACATGTGTGCATCACCAATTACATAACCCATTAACTCCATTGTAGAAGAACACATTCCAAACAAATTTAATATAGTAGCAAGGATCAATAAGCAAACTGTATAAACTATGCAGCAAAAAGGATGACCAACATCGTGTAAATGGATTGAGATGGAAAAACTTTACCGAATCAGGAGTGTAGAGGATTCGATTACGATGATACAGGGTAACTGACTCTTCTACCTTGTTAATATAACATACAACTTTTTCCCCTTTGTTGAATAGTCGATGCTTTCATGGCATCAAGTGAGCTCATTTTAGGTAACCGAATCTGTGGCTATCACCATGAGCAGACACATCACTAATTGTCTCTCCTTTTTTCCTATGTGTTCCCAGGTGAATATACTTATCTAGCCAAACAACAAAGAGAACAGATTAACCACATAGTGTAACAAAATTTTTTAGATCTTTAACTAAAGTAGTCCTATACTTCTTTAACACGCTAGACAATTAAATAAATAAGTAAATTCACATAGTGAGACACCAACATATAGATAACAAATGTTGTGTTGTATATATTTCTAGAAACTCATACAAATACTTGTAAAGCACGTTAACACAAACACTTGTGGTAAATATATATCTGCTGAAGGCAAATGAAATTACTCTATTACACCTAAAAAGATAACCATTAATTTAATCATCCAATATGATACTACACAAAATGATACTGCACTGTAGAAGTTAACTACCTGGCGTCAAAAGATTTCGACCTGTTAAACCACTACTTAGAGAGACATCTATCTATTAAAATGATGTTAGATTTTGTAATTAGTTGGTATTTCCTATATTTCTATTATGAAAACAAAAGTATTTGTCCTCTATCAAAATGGAAATTACTACCCAAAGGAAGGGACAATTTGATTTGCTAAATAAACTGTGCAACCTAAACTGGATATAAAACCATAACATTAACAACAATAATAATGACTCACTTTTTTTATATATTGATAACATAATTGAAATTTAAATGTCATGATATTAATTACCCTATATATTAATAATTGAAGTCTTAAAACAGTAACGAGGGGCATTTTTGGGCTTTCATACCAAACATGTCACCTTCTTCTCTTTTGCTGTATCAACACAGAAGAAGAGGGTTTAGAGAGAGGAGTAAGAGACAGAGACAGATTAGAACTTCAGAGAGAGCAGACTCATCGTCTCCAGCTGGCCACGCTCTTGGCGGTGGTGATGGTCGGGTGGTTTTGACGCGGCAAACGGTAGAAGGCGGTGGTGGTTAAGGGTTCCGCTTCCCATTTTTCATTTTCTTTCGTAGTAAGAGAGAGAGAGATAGAGCAGCGATGGATAGAGAGAGAGGAGCGGCGGTCATGGAAAAACCGGCCACGTCTCCTACCGGCCGCCCATGGTGGTGGTTGACGGCGACCGTGACGGCTGTGGCTTCTAGGATTCCGTCGAGGGTACCGGTGTCTCTCATCGGACGATCTAGAGACTTAATGGGAAACTTGAAGGTGATCTTGAACAACCGCAACGTCTGAGTAGCTACAGTGCCAGGCATGTGCTCATTCTCTCACTCTCTCTGTTTCTCCACCGTCGCAGACACCAGCTTCCACCTACAAACTTACCTCCAATGACGTCGCTGCTGCTTCATTTTCCTCGCTTCACCTCCGGCTATGACCGTGTGTGATTAGGGACAGGTGCACACCAACTGTTTGATGTTTTGACTCAGTTAAAAAACTTTCGGTTGAGTTAAATCTTATGACTCATTGATGTTTCTCAATTTAATAAATGAAATTGAGCCTAGCCTGGATGGAGTTACGAGTCATGTTTCATTAAGCAAACAATCGTGTCAGTCCATGGTTTGTTCAATGTTATACCTCCTTCAAATTTTGTTATATATGATTGTACCATTGTAGAACCTTCCTTCCTTCTTTTAAAAGATTATATAATTACACCCCCAACCAATTGAAGTTTGAAATTATGTCTAAATAGATTCGTATTCATTTCTCACTACATTCAAGTTCGGATGATTTTGGCGCCTTGGTTAGGCTTGAATTAATCGAAAAATTAGTGGGTTGGATGCTTACTACAAAAAATATTAGCTAAGGCTATAAGAATGACGAATAACATGCTATTCAGTTTGCCTATTCGAAATACACATTAGGTGTAGACCATCAATCATCTAAAAAAGATCAAGCTTTTGTGTATTCGCGGTCATTATCAGCTGCCTGGTTATCTGGTGCATCTAACGTACCCATGCTTTTCATGGGCCACTCACTTGGTCGAGACAAGGAAGATCAACTAAAGATGAAATTCATACTACATACAAAATCATGCCTATGATAGAGGCTGAGGTGGTTATAACTAGCACCTGATAGGAAATTAATGAACAGTGGCGGTTGTATGATGCGTTTGACCCAGTTTTAGAGAAGAAAGTTCAGGCACAATATGAGTTGTTATGGTAGGTTCATGCCTCGCATGATTGTAAGTTCCAAAAATGCTCCTATCTTCTGTTTCTCTCTTCAGGGTAGACATTTGTATGGGTCAAAATGGTCTGTGGTCATCATCAAATGCTTTTTGATTTTTCTCATTTATTGAGTTTTTACTACTTTCTTTCAAAAACAAAATGCATTTACATTAGATTTTGGAAGAGTAAAATTCTCATCTAATTACAGACTTTAATTATTCCAACTGATATGCTTTTCGCCTTCTCCTCAATCTTTGGTTAGAGTCATTTACTTATTAGAATTCTGAATCCATTTGCTAATTTGAAGGTGAATAATGTGTTTTGAATAAGGTACTTGAAGTTGCTTATATAGGTTTATTAGAACTGTGAATCCATTTGCTATTTTGAAGGTGAATAATGTGTTTTGAGAGCACGTTTATGTGTTTTGCGGTTTAGCGCGCTGTGTTTCAGATCACATCCGAACTGGCATCAGACAACTTTGGTGCTTATATAATCTCTTTGGTGCCATCAGAAGACTTTGGTGCTTATATAATCTCATTGTCACCTCAAAAGCCCGTTAAGAGTCATACCCTTCTTTGAAAAGCTAGCTGATCTTAAGGTTGGACCTGCTGCCATGGCTCGCTTATTTTCCATACAGTGGTATAATAACCGAATCAAATTGTAATGGCACAAACAACATGCCTAATTTGTGGAATGTCTTGTCTTTGATTTCCAAGTGTCTGTGATGGTCATGTGGGTTTTTTTCCGCATGGCAATCGGCGTTACCCTTCAATTTGTGGATTTTTTTGGAATAGTGAGCATTAAGCTTTAGATCTGTTGTGATTGTTGGCTTCGATATTGTATCACATGCATGTATGAGTCCCTGCCATTTTTATTTATCGGATGCTTCAATGGCTATGATGGTCACCTGTCACGGCCCCTGACCCACCCTGGACGGAATAGGGAGTCGCGAACAGCCCAGTGGTACCGGTGATTATTTTTGAAAAATATTGCAGCGGAAATTTCATCAGGACCGTGAGTTAGGAAAAATTTCAGAGTTTAGAAAACACCGGATTTTATTTATTAAATAGATGGGATAAACCCATGTTTTACAATGGTAGCTTTAATAAAGATAAATTTGATTACATAAAACAATATTTCTTAATTTGATTTAATTAATAAAATAAGCCACTTCTTGAAGTCTTTCAGTGCCGTATCCTTCTCTTATTCCAATCTACTGTAATTACCTGAAACATGTTTGAAAAAGGTTTTGTCAGCGGGAAATACTGAGTGAATCATTCTATTTACATAAAATGATGCATAGTTATTAATTACAACATAAGAGCGATTACAATGGCTTCTATCTTATTTTTATCTGGCGCCTTATCACAATGGTGGCATGTCACAATGGTAACGATGGTCATACCACTATTAGGTCAATGAACCTAAATAGTGATGATTATCCCTAGTAGGTCAATGAACCTAACTGGGAGAAAATTAGTAATGTGCACAATACCCCACTAGCCAGTGATTCAAGATATCCACGACTTAGTCCCTGTAATTATAACTTTTGAAAATAATTTGAGGTATTGTAAAATAGTTGATAAAAAGAGAATGACTCGCATTATAAACATGCATATTCATATGGGCAAAGTTTAGCCTACAGATAAGCCTTGATATATTGCAGATACAGGCAGAGCTTAGCCTATTGATTTACCCTTGTAACCTAGTGCACACGAACTAGGTAAGTAACTTAATACAGCAATTACGATAACTCACGAGATTAAAACCCTCAAAACGAATGGCAAAGTGCAATCACTTAAACATCCATCGGATTCACAACGAATGACAGAGTATTCCCCAAGTTCGGGTGGTACTCAAACATCCTGTCGGAATCACGACTAATGACAAAGGATAGCGCTTAAACATCCGGTCGGATAGTTTAAATCGATCGGACATTGAATCGTAGCAGCGATCGAGTTAATACCCTGTATCGTAGCAGCACCCCGCTATACTAATTAGTGATTTTGAGACTGTTTCTAATATAACTCAACGTACAAATTGAATTTGATCGTCGAACGAACGCCCAGTATCAAGTCCCACTGCCCTCTATTTATACCCAAAATTTGACCAGCCTTACGCACCGTAAGCCTTGTCCCTTACGGTGCGCAAGGGACATGAAATCACTATAGGCTTGCCACGTGTGTTTGGAGTTCAGGTGAGTCGACGGTTTCTCGAAATTTGTTTTAGACAGCGAGATATATGGATAATCGTTGAGTAGGAAATACCCCCCCTGAGTTTTAGGGGCCCTGGTCCTGATTCTGATTGTTCTGAAAATTTTAGGGTTTGTACAGAATCACTTGGGTGTCTCAATTAGGGTTTCCTCTTGGGTAAATTAAAATAAGAAATAGTATTTTTAATGAGAGTTGTTATATCAGGGGTCCGGGTTTATACTTACGGAACGTTTTTAGGATGTTTTTGTGTGAGTCGTTACATCACCTGAGCTTTCTGTTGCGAGAATCAGTTAGCATATGGGTTATGCATATAAGTTGTTCTTTAAAAGTGGCTATGATGCTTTTAAGTTTGTGATGGTACATGGGATATGATGTTTGCCTGTTCCCTTTTGAGAACATATGGCTGGTACATTTAACTTCAGGAATGTTTCAAGCTTATAAATGTTGTAAGTTGTGTTGTTTTCTTTGTAAGCTTTCCTTTGGAAGCCGCGTGTCCCGTTCCCGTGTACTATATAACCTCACATGTTGCTGATGTACATGTTGTTGCTGATACTATTGTACATGTTGATGTTGACTATTTCCGTTGCTGGGTTGACTTTAGTTTTATTATACGACAAGTTTAAATTTGCATAAATATATGTTTTTTTAGCCTTGGCTGGGCATCCGAGATGGTCATGTGAACGACTTTGCTTTCACATGGAAACCGGTTAGTGTGCATCCATAGCAAATCTATCCTCTTTCTTTGACTGTTTCCATGTCTAAGCCCCTTTGTGTTTATTATTCTGTTTTGTTTTCTGGTGATCCATTTCTTACACAAACATAAAGAGTACTGGTGGTTTAGCCACACCAATAGCGTAAGAAACTTGAACAATGCAACCATTATACATAACAAAGACAATAGCCGCTTCGAAAATAATTAGTAACTGACTTTGCTTATTGGTTACATGATCTTGGGCACACTTCACGACCTTTCCAGGTATGCTTTTCTATAAGTCTTTGTCGAGTGATTGTGGAATTGGAATACATTGATGCATTTCAGCGAAATAACAAATTATAACCTAATTTAGTTTTTTTCTACATACATGCATCTACCAGCTTGATTGACAGGTATAGAATTTTGGTGTTGGTTATGAATTTTGGTGCTGGAACTTGCTTATGAATTTCGGAACTTGCTAATCCCCAGGTAGGTAACATGGCTCTTTATCGCTTAAAACAATATATTTTTCCCGGAGATCTTAGTCAAATAATGTTTCATGTTAAGACATTTTCCAGTTAGAAGTTATGGAGAGAACATAGTTCAGAGGCTTTTGGAAATGAATGCAATGGAGCTGAAAGTGATCCTAAGTGCCACCACGAGAAGGCTGACCAAAATGGTAATCTCCATAAAGATGGTTTTATTTTGATCTCCATTTTTTACTACCTTTAAAGATGGTTTTATTATTGTTAGAAAGAAAAAATGGTAATCTGGTTTATAGTTGGGGGACTTGGCCTCGGTCATCAAGATCACCAAATGGAACAAGCATTGGGGGGTTTCACAACCAAGGAAAAGCTATATATGAGTCATTTACGTTTTGTGGATTTCATAACTTATGTTTATTTATATGTGTTTGAATTTATCACCATAAATTATTAACATTATATACTGTAATGTTGTTTTCCTTTTGATTCCTTATGAAACATGTATGTATGTTTTTGTAATTCAACTTGATTGATGTGTTTTAAGTTTTGAATGTCATAGGTTATAATGGTTAATGTCTAATGCCATTTAACATTCCCCGCTGCAACGCGGGGGGGCTTTCCATCTAACGTTTGTGGACGTTGCGTCTTAATATGTATGCCTTGGCCGCAACGCGGCGGGGGTTCCATCTAGTTTATTTCAAATTACTCAATCAATAGGATTCATGATGGTAATGCGTTTACCTAAAGAAACCAATTCAGATATAATAATGTGTTTACCTTAAGAAGCTGGTTCGGAGAAATCAGGATGCACTGCATTAAAAAAGTTAGTAAAAAAATTAGACAAAAAAACTTCAAAATGAAAACTTCAACATAATTAATGTCTTTTAAAACATCTGGTGGGCAGACTCTACATACTAAAGTTTAAGAACTAACAAAAAGCCAAGCAGAATCAAAATATTAAGTCCTAATTCTCTTTTTAGTCAGAATCAATTATGACTTTTAACACACTCCTGGTGCCCCTGATTGGCAAACTGCTCAAACTATAATCGAAGAACTTACAAAGAAACAGAACGTAATCAAACTATCAAGTCCCACCACTTTTTCAAGTCAGAAATAAGTAAAAAATCTAGATCAAATAAGCTTCAAAATGTCAACTTTAACATAATTGGAGACTTTTATCAAGCACCTGGTGGGCAGACTCTTCATACTAAAATTAAAAAACTAACAAAAAAACTAAACGTAATTAAACTATCAAGTTAATTCAAAATTCATAGAACACAACCCAAACTATCAAGTTAATGCAAGTTACCCGGGTTCCTTTAAATTGTTTGGCTTGCAAAACTGTTAAAGGAGGAAAATAAATCTAGATTAAACAAAGTTACATTTAGAAGATTATAGATGGAGAGAAGAAGTAACCTGGTTGCTTGACTGCTTCCAATCGCCATTGTAGATGTTTAGGGTTGTTGAAACTAAAAAGTCCCTGATAAACACAAATTCTAGTGTCTGGCAGTCCAGTGAACATATTTAGGATTAGGGTTTCAAATATTCAAAAGAAAAAAAAGCTATTACATATCCAAAAAATGTACCACAATGCAAAACATTTCAAAATATGATTGTAGATAAAGAGAGAACAAAATGAAAATTAAAATCAAGTCAAAATCGATGGATGTGGCGTCAGAATCATTGCTTCGCCATTAGAGAAGGATATCAATGTCTTCAACCATAACAGGTATTAAACATACCTACACACATGATTTGATAAACGAAACTAATATGGTAGGAGAAAAAGATACATCAGTGAATCGAATAGGGATCTAGCACCCTAAATGAAGACGCAATTCACAAAGAAAGAACATAAATTTAGAACAGATTACTAACCGTTGAATATCTCAATCAGAGCAGTTGATGAAGTTGTGAATCTAGGGTTTGGGAGCTTAGAGAGGCACATGAAAATATGTGAAATATATGTAAAACATACGTAAATCAAAGAATAACACATACCGATTGATGAAGAAAGATTGAAAGGAAAGGGTTTGGTAATGTTGCAACTGATTCTTCTTCAGATTATGTAACAGTAGAGAAAGAAGCGTGATTTGAATTTCAAAACTCTAGGGTTTGAAGTTTCATGTGATTAAATGGCGTGAAGGAGTGGTTGGAAGGTGTAATGGCGTGCAAAAAAGCTGCAGGGTTTAATTGGGAGAGAAGGTTGGCCCAATGAACAAGCTGCAGAGTTTTAAATAATCTAGGTTATAGTTTAAAAGAAGTCATTAATTCTTTTAATCCCCATTTATTTGATAAAAAGATTACAATTTTAATTTTAAATATAAAATCGTTTTATTGGTCAACTTATGTATGTATGTGTGCATGTATGTGGTCATGTATGTGTTTTAGAAAAAAGATGACATCATTTTTTAAAGAATTGACATCACCTTTTTTAAAATAACTGTCTATGATTGGGGGAGGGCTGTTTTATGACATCAGCCTTAATCCCCATTTATTAGATAAGTACGATTTTTTTCTCTCCTCCACTCACAACCATTTCTAAAAATATTAAAAAAATTTATAATGTTTTATCTCTCCATATATTTTTCTTACATATTTATAGATGAACAACAACTTTCCCATATATTTTCTCTCTCCCCAATCACGGTAACTCAAAAACACTAACAACTATTCGTTATAGGGCTGTTCATGAGCCAAGCCGAGCTGAGCTAGGCCAAGCTCGGGCTCGGCTCGATTATAAACCGAGCCGGCTCGGCTCGGCTCAGATTTAAAACCGAGCTGCAAATCTAAGCTCGGGCTCGGCTTGGTTTAAAACCGAGCTGGCTCGGTTCAGCTTGTTTGGGCTCGAATTAAAAAAGAAAAATTAATATATAGCTCTCTAAGTTCAATAGTCTAAAATATTTTCGATAATTTATAAGGCCATATTCAAAATGAGTTCAACCTTATACATTACAAGTGAAAAATCAAGTTCAACAACACAAAATAAGTTTCAAATTTCAACAAAATACAATATAAGTTTATTAGCATGGTAATCCACCTTCAAATATGTCATAGGTATACAATTACACTCATAAATACATGTAAATATAATTAGTTTTTTTGTAATATATTATAAAGTATATAAAAATAAAATACATTAAAAGTAAAATAATCTAAGCTAAGCCGAGTCGAGCTAAAAAGCGAGCCAAACCGAGCCAATTTGGCTCGTTACGAGCCGAGCCGAGCTAGGCTCACTTTCTTACCGAGCCGAGCCGAGCCGGATTAGTTTCAAACCGAGTCATATCGAGCGAGCTTTTTCCGAGCTAAATCCGAGCGAGCTTCGAGCCGCAAGCTTTTTGGACAGCCCTAATTCGTTATAATATAACTAAACTCACTCGCATATTTTTTAAGGTCGTCATTGTAAATGCTCTCATGTGTGTTTCAAGTTAATATTATATAATTAATGTAAAGGGTTAGGAAGTCACTTAAATAGCTTCAACAAAATTAAGTATAATAATTATATCAAGATCATTGTTTTTATACCACTTTCTACAATATTTAATAAAAATTTCCTTGAAATAATAATACACAAATTTGTCACATTTTAATACAAAAATACACAAACATATAGCACCTATAAATAATTATAGAACTATAGTACCACACAATCTTAGGAACACAAAGTTATTGATAGATTAGGTATTAACATGTTTGCTTAGGAGGTTGATTTTGAATCACTAACATGCTTAGAATTAACATGTTGTTTGCTAAGGAGGTTGATTTTGATTCATTTTTCATTCTTAGAATATTTTCTTATTTCAGATACACCGTCACAAATACATCATGTTAATCTGTGTTAAGGGTGCAAGGGGTGCCCCACTTGGGTGGGGTAGTCTACTATTCACCTCACTCAATCATACTATCTCATGTCAATTCCCCTCTTCACTTAGGGGATACGGAGTGGGGCGGCAAACAGGTGCGGCAATGGTGTTTGCCGCTCGGGAACACCACCGTCAACCTAGTTTGCCGCGCGGTTTGGTTACCCCTACGGCGTTTGATCACCGATCGGTGAGAAGGGATGGAAGGAGAGAGGGGGTAGTGTGTGGTGGGGTCCATGCCATCTCAAACAATCACACATTTTTCCTTTTTTTTAAATAGTTTACCAATTCATGAAGTGTCTAACCATTGCCAACACTTTGAGCATAGTTTACCACTTTGACATGACACACTCTCATTGGTTGATTTTGAAGTTTACCACTTTCAAGTGTTTAACCACTCCCTATATGTAACAACTCTCATCAAAAGTCATATTTATTAAATTAATTTGTCCAATAGGAAACCCTAATTAAGACACCCAAGTGATTCTGCACAAACCCTAAAATTTTCAGAACAATCGGAATCAGGATCAGGGCCCCTAAAACTCAGGGGGGATAAACCCTAGTTACGATTATCTAAATAAAACGCTGTCAAATTCGAATTTTACGAAGTTGTCAACTCAGCTAGGCTAGACCAGGACGTGGCTACCCTATAACAATTTCGTGTCCCTTGCGCACCGTAAGGGATAAGGCTTACGGTGCGCAAGCGAGGTAAATTTTTGGGTATAAATAGCAGGCATTGGCAATCGCATTTTTGCACTTGAACGACGAAGAAATTCGTTACGTAGACTGAGTTATAGCAGAAACACTTCTAAAAAACACACACGGATCACTAATCGCCGCCGCAATCAGGGTAATAACTCGATCGCTGATACGATTCAATGTCCGATTGATTAAACTATCCAATAGATGTTTAAGTGCTGCCCACATTAGGGTTTATGCTTTGTCATTCATTGTTAATTCAATGGATGTTTAAGTATCGCACTTTGTCATTCGATGTGAGGGTTTAATCTCGTGAGTTATCGTAAATGCTGTATTAAGTTACTAACCGAATTGTGTGCCTATTATTAATTTAGGTTAAAAGGCTAATCAGTAGGCTAGGCTCTGCTCAAATTAAATCTGCAATGTGAGTC
Organism: Helianthus tuberosus; assembly: GCA_030545235.1. Taxonomy (NCBI): domain Eukaryota; kingdom Viridiplantae; phylum Streptophyta; class Magnoliopsida; order Asterales; family Asteraceae; genus Helianthus; species Helianthus tuberosus. The sequence goes on along the minus strand of CM060424.1, from coordinate 37,501,831 downwards.
ATTCTCTTTTTATCAAATTTAATTTCAAAAGCATGTTTATTTTCAAAGTTATAATTACAGGGATTAAGTCTTTGTAATCACCAAATTACAGCCGGTATGTGGGGTTTTGTATACATTACTTGATAACCGTCACTATTGGACAACGAGTTAGCCAATGAGTGATATGACCATAGTCACAGACTCCATTGGACAATGAGGTTACCAATGGATGTTCGAGTGACAAATACTGTGGGTAGTTGGTTTGATATCTGGAAACATTGTAATCTCTCTTAATACTGTAAATTATAACAAACGAGTCGTTTTAGTAAAATGAATGATTCACTCAGTATTTCCCGCTGACAAAACCTTTTTCAAACATGTTTCAGGTGATCTGTTGTGATCCAAGAAAAGTGCAGAGAAGCACTACAAGCTTAAGGAAGTGGCTCAGTATAAAATAAAGAAACATGTTTTGTAAAATAAAAATATTTCTCTGTGAAATCTTATGATTGTAAATTACCGGGGTTTTATCCCGAGTTGTGAAATAAAATAATCGGGAAATTTCAGTTTTTAAAAGATCCTGAAGAAAACTTCCGCTGTTAATTAAATACCACGGGAATTTCTGTCCCGCGGCTCCTGAAACGGGTCAAACCGGGTCGGGGGTCGTGACACTATACCCTTACCATTTTGCAATCAATCATTGACAACACTCCATCCAAAAAAATATCTAAAAATAAAAGTGTGATTGTGTGGAAGAGAGTGGGACCCACCATTAACCCCCCTCCCCCTCTCACCATTAACCCCTTCTCTCTCCCTTCTTTTTTGAACGATGAATACTTCCCGTGTGATTGAGTTTATCGCGAGGTAAAGGGGGTTAGCGACGGCGTTCCCACAAGGAGAGTTGTCCCCTCTTCCCTTTCACCGATGGCACCCCTGGCAATCTTATTATCAACATAATAGTTGCATATGTAACAACATAAACAAAAGAGTAAACTGCCATTTTGGTCCCTGTGGTTTGGCCAGTTTTGCCACTTTAGTCCAAATCTCAAACTTATTACATCCAGGGCCCTGTGGTTTGCATTTTGTTGCCATTTTGGTCCAAAACTCAAAAAGTCTGATTTTTGACTGATTTTACCTCCTATTTTGTCTTTTAGTTCAGGGGCATTTTTGTCATTTTACTTTTCATTTAACATATAAATAATTAAAAATCTACATTAAATACATTTAATTCCTATTAACACTATCATCTATATCACCCCCTGTACATACAAATCCACATATCTATATCACCACCATTCATCACACACTCTCTTCATCCCTTTCACAAACCACCTTCAAAAAACTCGATGAAGATCTGAACCGATGAAGATCTGTACATACAAATCCACATATCTGTAACCGATGAAGATCTGAAGAAATCATACAAAAAACTCGCGACTAAATGGCATCCAGACAAGAACATCGCATCATCAACCGATGATAAAGTCGCTGAATCGAAGTTTAAACAGTGGTACGAATAAGAGTAGATCTGGTGCGAGGTTTAGGTTTGATCCGAGAGATGCAGATGAGATATTTGCGGAGTTTTTTTACAGATCGGAAGGTAGGGTTTCAGGTGTTGTCTGATCTTCGTCCCAACAGTGGTTCCGGTGGTGGTGGGGATGATGTGGTGGTGGGGGTGGGGGTGGTGCGGTGGTAGTTCAGAGAGAGAGAGAGAGAGAGCAAGTGCATTGGGATTATGAGAGGGTTAACTGCATATTTTGTTCTCTCTGTTCGTTATCTTCTCTTTAGGCGATTTAGGGTTTCTTTCGAGTAGTGAACATCTTTGGTGCTGAAGTAATTGAATTGTGTAGGTTAGGGTTTAATTGGATTAATTTGTTTAGATTTGGTTGTTTGTAGGTTTTGTTTAATTTGTATCATCGGTGAGTAATTGGATATGATTTGCTGCAGTTAGGGCTTTTGATTGAAAACAGTTAAGTGTTTAGTTTACTGCAGTTAGGGCTTTTGATTTGCTGGAGGCGGTGATGTTCTTGAAGATGATGTTCTTGATTTTCTGGGTTTTGATGATGTTTGAAGATGAACGAGGTCTGGGTTTTGATGATGTTTTGAAGATGATGTTCTGGATTTTCTGGGTTTTGATGATGATAAAAGATGATGTTCTTGAAGATGATGTTATTATTATTATATGGTTTTTTTAATTAATGAAATACATTAATGAATCTTTAATGCCCAAACTACCCCTCCACAACAGGACAAAAAAGGGTCAGAAAATCAGTCAAAAATCAGACTTTTTGAGTTTTGGACCAAAATGGCAACAAAATGCAAACCACAGGGCCCTGGATATAATAAGTTTGAGATTTGGACTAAAGTGGCAAAACTGGCCAAACCACAGGGACCAAAATGGCAGTTTACTCTATTAGATATTTTATACCTGATTGGGTGATTGGCAACTTCTGAATGGTTAAGTGCTAAACCAGATGTCTGAATCATTAAGTGTTGAACCAGTAAGAGCTATGAATCATTAAGAGCCAGTATAATGCTTAACCGTTCAAAGGCAAATATCTGACCAATTCAGATTAGAGGTCTTAACCATTCAGACTTTGTATAATTCTTAACCATCCAGAGGCAAATGTCTAAACCATTCAGACATTTGCTCGTGAAACGAACAGTCTGAACCATTAAGTGTTGAACCAGTAAGAGATCTGAACCATTAAGAGCCTCATTAAAAGGTAAACAAACATCCCCTAAGTATTAAAAGATGGAGTAAATTACAAGTTTTGTCCTTTATGTATGTCCCAAATTGCAGGCGCTGTCATTTGTCTTTAAAATTGATGAGTTTTGTCCTTAATGTTTGCAAATCTTACACGTTATGTCCTTTAGGGCAAACCCAGTTAGATTTTTTGGTTAAAACTGATCATGTGCATGGCACATGAGGGCATTCTTGTCATTGGAGCTTTCCAGGGGCTAGTTTGTAAATAACTTTTATTAAAGGGTATTTTGTACAACTTAAAAACAAAACAATATATATATAAACAAAACATTATTAAATAACTTTCATCTCTTCTCTCTCTCTCAAACAGATGCAGATGCAGGTGGTTGAGATGGTGAAGGCACGGCGGTGGTGGTGGGTTAGGTGCGGTGGTGAAGGCACGGCGGTGGTGGTGGGTTAGGTACAGGGTAAATCGCTCCGTCTTCTCCAGCGACATCACATACTGAAGGTCCTCCGTCTTCTACTGCGGTGGTGATGGTGCTGTGGTGTTCTGACGATGGTCTGACTGGACTCTTCTCTCCCCCTCTCTCTCACCTGCCGCCACCACCATCCCGGCGATTAGCTCCTCCAGAGATTCCGGCGAATCGGTGGTGGGTGTTAGACGAATCGGTGGCTCCGGTAGCGGTTTAGGTTTTCGTGCTTCTGATCGTTGGGGTTCTCGCAGACGATATATGTAGGTTACTTACTACTCAATTGATTGATCGTAAATCGTAAAACTTGGCCTATAACTGCAAATCCAGGCCCATTAGGAAAAGAGATGGCTGAATCTAGATAGGATCCAATCGGTTTTTTTTTTTTTTTGGTTGGGGAGGGGGGCTGATTTGGGTGGTTGCAGGTTCTTGGGGGTGGTGGGTTTAATGGTGTTTGTTGCTGGTTTGGGTTGTTGCAGGTTGGGGTTAGGGTTTTAGTGGGGGTGGTGATGGTGGAGACGGTGGTGGGTGAAGGAGAGAGAGAGAGAATCGATGGTGGTGGGTGGGTTGTGTGGGTGGTTTTGGTGTAGGTAGTACAGCTGTGGTAATGGTGGGGTTGCACTATTGAAGCGGTGGAGGTGGGTTATGCGGGGTGGTGGCGGTGGTGGTGGCGGCAGGTGGCGGTGAAGGGTGGTGGAGAAAGATACGGTATATATACACTTATAATAATAATAATAATAATAATAATAATAATAATAATAATAATAATAATAATAAGAGTAAACTGCCATTTTGGTCCCTGTGGTTTGGCCAGTTTTGTCACTTTAGTCCAAATCTCAAACTTATTACATCCAGGGCCCTGTGGTTTGCATTTTGTTGCCATTTTAGTCCAAAACTCAAATTTTCCCCTTTTTGACTGTTGAGAGCTGCCTATTTTGTCCTTTAGTACAGGGGTATTTTGGTCATTTATGTTTTATTTAAAACAATTCAACAACAACAACAACAACAACAACAAAACCCAGAAAATCAAGAACATCTTCTTCAACAACAACAAAACCCAGAAAATCAAGAACATCTTCAAAGTTCATCATCAAAACCCAGAAAATCAAGAACATCTTCAAGAAAAAACGAGGCTCGGATCTGTAAAACCGCCATGGCTGCAAACAGAGGTTGCAAGCGCACTTGCCCTCCTCCGATTCTGCCACGCCAAGCTCGGATTAGGTGAAATCATCACAGCCTCATGGTGAACAAGCATAAAAATCATCACAGCCTCATGGTGAACAAGCATAACAGAACAAGTAACACCTAATTTGAAAAAACTGAAACAAAATACCGAATTTGAAATGAAAACATCAGAAACAATCAAACAATCAAACAACATCAGAATACCGAATCGATCAAAATATTTCGATTTCGATTCAGATCTGAAACAAAATGAAACAAAATACCGATTTCGATTTCAATCAAACTCAAACAATCAAACAACATCAGAATACCGATTTCGATTTCAATCAAACTGAAACAAACTGCCTCTCTCTCTTCTCTCTCTCCTCTTTCGATCAAACTGCCTCTCTCTCAAAAAACTGAAACAAAATACCGATTTCGATTCAGATCTGAAACTCAAAGCTCAAAACCCTAACTGACTCTCTCTCTTATCTCTCTCCTCTTTCGATTCAGATCTGAAACTCAAAGCTCAAACCCCTGATTTCGATTCAGATATGAAACTGCCATGGTGTGAAGATGAGATGATGGTGATGAAGATGGAGGCGACGGTGGTGTTGGCGGCGACGGTGGTGAGATGATGGTGATGATGATGGTGATGAAGATGGCGGGGACGGTGATGTTGATGATGAAGATGAGATGATGGTGATGAAGATGGAGTAGACTGATGATGGTGATGAAGAGAGAACAGTGGAGAGAGAGAGAGAGATGTCTGTAGATGAAGATATGTTGAAGATGTAGATGATATGTTGAAGATGATGATAATCAGGCTTATATTTATTAAAAATACCCAAAATACCCCTGAGAATAAGGACAAAACAGGGGGGTCAAAAGTGGGAAATCTGGTCAAATTTGAGTTTTGGACTAAAATGGCAACAAAATGCAAACCACAGGGCCCTGGATGTAATAAGTTTGAGATTTGGACTAAAGTGGCAAAACTGGCCAAACCACAGGGACCAAAATGGCAGTTTACTCTAAACAAAATAGTTTGTATGTTTTATGCTAATGATCCGCCTACCAATTGGTTTGGGGGAGGTGGGAAGGTTTACTCACTTATGTGGGGTTTCTGTCCGTGAGGTCTCAGGGTCGAATCTTGCAAGGGGTGAACTGTGGCACAGGTTCAAACTGCAATAATATGCCAACCGTTAGATTCTTACTCGTGACCTGGGTGATCAAAGACCAAAGACCTAACCAGGTGATCTAGCGGTTCAAAGAAAAAGTTTGTATGTTTTATATTATATTCTAATCAGTTATCATATAGTCTAGATTAAATCAAGCATGTATGAGACATTGTTTTTATTCATAGACTCTTTATTTCCTTGTTTGAAAAGTAAAGGCCATGTGGTTGGTACGATCTTTTAAATCAATAACACCATCTCTACCTTGTCTTCTACAAAAAGAAAAATTCACAGCTCATAACATAAGATAATAACTAACAAATAAGTAACATGCCTAACTGACTAGAAATAATGGTTACGCTTTAATAAATAGTGATATCAAAATTGATAGTAGTAATATGAGAAAAAAAAATCAACACAACCACACCCTGCTGATCATCTTTTGATGCATTGAAAATCTCATGATTTTTTAAAGTGGAGGTTTGTATTCGAGTCTTGCCCAAAGCAAAATTGTTCTGAGTTGAGTACGGGGTTTTACTACAACAAGCCTTCAAATGACGAGTTTCATCTGCAATGGTAACGGGTTAGATCACCATCACCGTCAATATTTTACAGACGTAAATAATCATTTGTATCCACCATTTGTGGCTTAGTGGTAGAGAGGCTTGGGTTCTCCGGTGGAGACCCAAGTTCAATCATCACTTGTATCACTTTAGTGGATTAATCGATTAGACAATAGACAATGATGGATAAAGTATTGTCTCCTTGTCATTGAGCTCATCCGTCTTTTCGTCCCACCGTGTGTACTCAGGGGTACTTGTCGGCTAAATAAAGTATCTATTTCTTGAGATTTACGCCAACGTGTACTAGTTTTGCCACGCGTCACACGCGTACGCTACATCTTCATCAAGAGATGAGCACTAGAACGTTGTGATTTGATTTGTTAACGCATGTCACACTCATCGAATATCACCAAAATCGAAAAGCATTAAAGGCATAAATGCAAATCAAACGCTACAATCAGATTCTTCTTCAACTTGTGCTACTAGTTGTAGCATCATCATCCTTGTTCAATTCAATGGCGAATACTCTTGGAGGTGTGCGAAACTCATCGTCTTCCAACACCGACGAGATCCACGGTCTCGCTCGTTTTGCTGTCGATGAACATAACAAAAAAGAGGTTTCAGATCTCTTGCTTTTGTGTTTCTTGATCCGTTTCTTAAGTTTCATGTCATAATATGTTGATTTATTCGTTTCATTTGTGGAAATCGGTAACTTAGGGTTTTAATTATGCTGTTTATTTAGTGTTTGGATTAGTGTTTATTTAGTTTATGCTGTTTTTAGGGCAAAATTATGTTGAATTGGTAAGAAAGAGGTGTGTTGATTTTAATTTTGTGTTACATGTTTGATTAGGTCACTTTTCTCGTGCAAATAATGGTGATTTAGGAGGGCTACACACTTGTATTTTGAGTATTTGAGCTTGCTAAGCTTAATTGTTTGGTATAGTATAGTCTGTTTGAGTTGGTATTGAAAGTTGTAAGATATTTAGGGCCACCTGTTACGGGCCGCTAAATGGGGGCGTGGGGCTCTGTCGTGGAGGTGACCGCAGGCATGGGAGGAGAGATTTGAACGTTGGATAGTGGAAGGGGCCGCCTTTGGGGCATGGAACCATAGCAGGGGGCGTCATTGGGGCGTGGGGCATGATGGTTGCTTAGGTGGCATATACATGGCGCCACTATATGCCACATGGCATCATATTTTTCTCAACGGAGCTGGGAGTCTCTCCATAACACATGGTCTTAGAATTAGAACAAAGTTCAATTGTAAAACTAGAATTTTCAGAAAGGCTGTTAGATAGGGTAGTAAGTAAAACGTCAAAATCTGACCTATCTGATGCACCTCAGGCGCACTTTTTAAAGCTAATTTTACTGTTAGAATTCAAGATCATCCCCTTTGCTTGAAACAAGACTCTGATTTCAAATATTAAAATAATTTAGTAAAAGTTTTTCTTATTTTGTTTTCATCAGAATGCAATGCTGAAGTTGGCAAGGGTGGTAAAGGTGCAAGAGCAAGTGGTTGCTGGCACTTTGCATCATCTTACACTAGAGGTTGATGATGACGTGGGAAACAAGAAAATATACCTCGCCAAAGTTTGGGTAAAGCCATGGTTGAACTTTAAGGAACTGCAAGAGTTTAATCATATCGGTGAACCCAACTCTGATCGTGATATTGAAATAGGTAGTTACGAATTCTTGTTAAAATGTTAACTAAATTTAGTTTCTTGACAGCATAAAATTTACTGTTTTGAAACCAGAAGGCGATGGCTCAGGATATCAGGTTGTGCCTGTTCATGATCTTGTGGTCCAGGATGCTGCAAATCATGTCCTCAAGACGCTGCAACAGAGGTCCAACTCGTTATATCCTTATGAATTGGTAGAAGTAGTTCATGCTAAAGTAGAGGTAAGCAGCTTTTGTGTTGCCATGTTCTTTTGTTCACAATACGGGTCGAACTAGGCCACATGGGTTGGGTTACAACTTACAGGAACCACTTCTTTATGTAACTGACAGCCTGTTAGAGCCATTTGACCTATTAAAAGATAAAACGTAACCCAAATTAACTTATGGATTTTGAATTTGTGTGACAAGACTGCGGAAGGACTTGCAAAATATGATATCCTGCTGAAGCTAAAAAGGAATGACAAGGAAGAGAAATTTAAGGCTAATGTGCACAGGGACAACGAAGGTGCGTTTCATGTTAACCATATGGTGCAAGACCTTCCCTAGTTAGAACTTGCATCATGAATCTGACAGGTATCGACTATATGTGTAATAATGCTTTGCTAAAAGTAGTTTATGTGTAATAATCTTTTGCTACTGGATCATAATACTTCAATTACATAATATAAATACCTTTTGTGGCAACTGATGTGTTATGCGAGTAATGGTTTTTTATGCAACAACTTGTAAACTTGAATGTTGTACCCTTGTGTGTAGAATGTGGGATCCTGTGTTGGACCATCGAGTGGCTTAGTAGCGTCGGAAGCTATGTATTTGTTTTATACTATGTATTTGATTAGATGTGTTGGTTCGACCCAGTTGGGTTGCGTGTGTTGATTCGGGTTTTGTTGTCTTTAATGTGCAAAATTCGCACAAGTAGCTAAATTGAAAACATGAAAACGGGTCAAAGCTAGTCCAAAATGTATATTTAATAGTTAAAACATAGTGCCCTTTTTGAGCTATTTTTTTTTTTTTTTGTCGTCATCAAAATAATGTATATTTACTCATGTTCAAACAATTATTCACGCATTTCCTGATGGAAGTCATTGTTGTGGATGTTGATGTTCACTCTTGATCCAAACAAATGAAAGGTCATAATGTGTATTTTTTTATCTTCACTCTTAATCCAAACTATGCATGAGTCATAAGTTACCAATGTAGCTGTTGACGTTAAAAGCGGCAGTGTTCCAGTCGTCGATCTTCATTAAATATTTTGCGTATGGTTAAACGTATGGAATTGTTCAAATCTATAGAGATATAACACACTCGAAAAATGACTAATATACTTTGGAATTGTTCAAATCTATAGAGATATAACACACTCGAAAAATGACTAATATACTTTTGTGATTCTCTTGTTTATATATTGCAAGATTATAATAAAAATAAAGAACCATATTGTATTATTGAGATCTCTTGTTTATGGGTTGCTCTCTCATACTGCTTCAACCCCCCTTTCCCAAAGTAGAAATATACAAACAAACCTTAATGCATAAAATTCAAGTACCCACAACAACAATACCCCCAAAGACCCTATAGTTCTTGAAGAAAAATAGAATGTGTTTGTATAGGTAAAATTTCTTTTTTGGGATTGGTAGTAACTTCTAGAAAGAAGTCTTTGTGGGCCCATATCCATTATGATGCAACTTTTGCCATTTCCAGGCAACCTGTAAACTCTTTTCCAAATCTGTGTATTTTGCTGACCAATTAAGTTCACGAAGTATTTTTGATGGGTCACTGTACACCTCAGCATAGTCACCAGGACGACGTGGCAAATATTCGACATCTATAGACACCCCCGTTGCCCTCTTACAAGCTTCGACAAACTCTCTAACCGATCTTCCTCGTCCTGTACCAACGTTGTATATTCCAACTTCCCCGGGTTGTGCTTTCTGGAGTGCTTTTACATGAGCATCTACTAGATCGGTTACATCGATGTAGTCACGAATGCACGTTCCATCTGAGGTTTTATAGTCTGTTCCTCGAACCTGTGTCGCGCGTGAAACCATGATTTATTAAAGGCAGGTCAATATTTAAAAAAAGTTGTGTAAATAGCAAGTCAAAACATTTTAATTTTTCATGAGTGAAGTTTCAGATGAGAGTAAATCAGATTAAGCTAACCTTAAGACCTTTTGTAATCCCACGAGCGGCGTCAAAACATGCAGCGGATATCCGTCCATGTTCACGTAATTCTGGTCTTGGTGCTTCTCCTAACCTTCCTTCTGGATCTGAGCCAATCACATTGAAGTATCTGCAAATTGAACAGCAAGTTATAAAGTGATATAAAAACTCCAAATCTGTTGATTCTTGAGTGATTACAATAACTTGGAAATGCTAATTTGCGAATCTTGAACCGTTTCATTTTAACAATTCTAAAAATTATTGACCCACTATTTAATCAAATACAGCCCCAACTGACCCGTTACCGTATAAATGGATTTAAATTACCACTTCTACTGTAAAGTGTAAACCAAACAGAATCAAAATGCTCATTGCAACAACCTTAAGATCATGACCGCCATATCCGAGGTTTTATGGAAATCCAGGATAATATCTTCTGCCATCTTCTTGGCTTTTCCATACGGGTTAATTGGGTTCTGAAATATAAAACAGAAAAACAAGCATGTTAAGCAAGATAAACACATTCTGCACCAGAAAGAAGACAAATTTTGCATATAGAACCAGAGAACTATTTGTATATTATTGTTGAGGCGTTCGGTGTTCCACGCATATAGAACCAGAGAACTATTTGTATATTATTGTTGAGGCGTTCGGTGTTCCACATTTTTAAAACCAATAGTCTTACAATGTACCTGAGGGGTTTCTTCGGTAATGGGCATCTTATCAGGCTCCCCGTATGTTGCACATGTACTAGAGTATATAAACGTATTCACATTATGGGCTGCCATAGCCTCTAATACGACCATGGTATTCGATGTAATATTGTGATAATATCTGCATTATGACAACAATAACACACAGAAAGAAAGCACATTGGGCATCATATAAAATTCAACTATAATATAAACGGATTACAGATCCAAGAGGCGTACTTACTTTAGCGGATCAAGGGTACTCTCACCAACATATGCAACTGCTGCAAAGTGCATCACTGCATCAAACGCATTTTCCGAGAAGATTTTGTTTACCTGAAATATTTTATCAAGGAAACAAGAGTACAAGACATATCCATATTCGATTGTGTGTGTGCTACAGATGATGTTACCAAGTGAATATCATGATATCATGTTTTCAGCGTATGTTTCAAAGGATACGGCTTTTGGATCACCCAAGTCCGCATAAATGAACTGAAGTCTACCAGGTTCTGGAAACATGTCTTGAAGAACTTTGACTGCTCCTAGGTTTCCGCGTGAGAGATTGTCCTATCACAAAAGAATACAATTTACAACATGGGCCGCAAATCTTGATATCAATACTTGGAATATATTTACATAAAGATTAGCTGAATTTAGAGAGATACCACAATTGTGACACGATACGAGTCTTTTAGAAGGCGTAGTGAAGCATGAGAACCGATATAGCCAGCACCTCCCGTTACTAAGACATGAGTAATTCCTGTTTCATGAAGAGAAAACTTCAAGACAAAAAGAAAGAGAAAGTATTAAAAACTGCCAGATAATCAGACTATGGCACATATACGGTATAGATATCGACTTGTAGAAATATAAATTAATAACCAAACAAAGTACAAGCAACAAGTGCATAATTGGACATGTGTATATTACTGTTTTTTTTTATTTGGATGTCTTTACAAATCAAATCCACATTACAAGTTATTGTTCAAAACTATTTTGATTATCATCAACAAAGTTTTAATTGTGATAACTAAATAAAATCAATTTTAATCCTTTTTAAGTGATTATAACTAAAACATTATCCTATCCCATGGCATACTACTACAGAAGTTTGTTTGAAAAAATTGCAACTTGAAGAATCAGAATCAGATAACCAGTTGCTTAAAGCTAGGGGTATATAGGTAATTTTTACATGTATCTCAACATTCAGTTTTCTTACAGGAACTCCTTACTTGAGTAGTACCCATAGACAATTATTTTGACCATAGATGATTAAAAATTATAATCATAATCATGATCAGTTTATCCAACAAAAGTATTGATCAACTTAAAAGTACAGAAAACAAGAATCTATCTACTTACTTGGCTCGGGCTGCTGAAAGTCGGAGATGTTTTAATTATAACGATGCATAACGCGATAAGACCTGTAGCAAAAATAATCTTTCTTACTACACTGCTTTTCTTCACTGGATCCACAAAATCCATGCCTATAAACACAGCAAGAAAATAGCTTCAAAACCTCTACAGTTTCATGTTATGGAGTAATTAAAACCAAAAGAAAGACAAAAGAGAAACTGTCATCTGGCAGGCCAGCCAGCCTGCTTGTTTGACTTTATTCACTTAATATCTAGTTAATACCAAGTCAACGGTTTGCAAAGAGGAACTAGTCATAGAAAAACATTCCTTACAAACTAATAGCAAAGATTACACATATAACAAATTGAACATAAACTTGTAAACAATGTTTTCAATTTTCATAACCAGACTGGTCCGCTGGCGGATCCGTTTCAAAGAAAAAAAGTGACTTTATAAATAATTTATAAATTAAAAAAAAAAAATATGCGTCACGTGTCACATTTCTATAAGCCCAATATTATTCTTTATCCTCGCTTCTCTTATTTCACCCCTTCGTATTATATTTCTTAATTTAAAAAAGTTCATGTCAATCATATCTGAAAATATCGTTTTATAATTCCTAAATCTTTACAACTAACTATTTGATATTTCTTGGCCCTCCGGGGTGTGCGCATATAATTTATATATGTGTGGGCCCTCCTCAGACCCTACCTTTGCATTGCTATTGGTGGGATTTACTTTGTATGATGATGATGTGTGGGCCCTCCAGGGGCAAAAGTGAAATTACACTAATTTTAACGTTATTTTACTAATTTCGTGAAAATAATATTAAAACCAGCGGACAGTTAATCATTGCATCATGTGGTGGCGTTGATAGCCGAAAGACACGGGGTACATGCACCAATCGGTCTTTGTCCCGATTGTTAAGTGTTATGTGCCTTAGGTCCAAGGCTTGATGCAAAACTACTATGGAGTCGAGGTCTCACTAGAAGCAGCCTCTCTATTCCTACGGGGTAGAGGTAAGACTGTCTACATATTACCGTCCTCACATCCTACCTTGTTGGGAAATTTTGTAAACACAGATAATGAGAGAGGTGTGTAATCACTCTCAAATCAAATTATTTTGTTGGTTCTCCCGAATAATTCAATCGGATACAACTCTGGTTGAGAAATCGAACAATAGCATATTTGTTTGTGAAAATCGTATGAACCAAAACTGAGACCAAAAAACTGATACGAATTTCAGGGTTAGGGATGAGTAACTTTCTTTGGCAGTTATCTTTTAATATTTGAAAAAAAAACTTCAAAATGCCTTATTTTTTATTTCGAAAATAATATTCAAATTCTGTAAAATTAAATATGTAAGGCATTTTTTACAAAGCAATTTAATCAAAATAGCTCGACCCAGCCAGGGGATGTGCCTTGGTCACAAAGTTAGTCTCGATTACACTAAAATATCTAACGTACCTTAGCTTTGCTATTGGTGGGATTTACTGAGTATGATGACGACGATGATGAATTATACTTCCAAAATCTTTACAAATAACTATTTGATATTTCTTTTATTCAACACGTGTAATACACTACTAGTGTCGGTTCCTGGCCAGGTTCTGAAACAGCGATTGTATTAAAAGAAATAAATGAAAAAAGTTTACCTCCTAAAGAATTGGGCCTGTTGGGCCGCTGAGGTCTTGACCTGGTAAAATTCAGCATTTGCAGATGAATTCCTACCTGAAATGAATGCATGCTACTTGTAAACAAAGCTTCATGATAACCGAATCAAATTTCAGCATTCAAATTTAAATACCAATGATTGATGCTGATATGAATATGATGGTAAAAAACTGGTTTTGAAAATATTGTAAGATCTAAAGAGAGAGAGAGAGAAGATTATAAAGACAGCAGCAAAAGAGGCCATTAAATTAAATTAAATTAAATTCATGTGATTGATTGAGTGAAAAATCAGGAAAGGAATTAAAAATAGGGCTGAAATGGACAGCACATCAACCAACCGTGAATTAGATTAGATTCACAACACAAACAAGCATCATCATACTACTACTACTACTATAAACTTGAATTCTAATTGAGTTAAGAAGAGAGAATACAAACTTTTTGATTGATGATTGAGTAAATGAATAGTACCAAGTACTTGAAAAAGGTTTAAAAGTGTGGGGGAAAAGAGAAGATGTATGAATGCAGGACACGTGTGGTTGAGTGAAATTAATGAGAGAAAATCGAAAGAAACGCGGAAAATGTAATGCGTACCAAAACTAAAGCTTCTGCTGTGTGTTTTTGTGCGTACGTGAATGGAGCCGAGGGAGTGAGGAAGAATACATGATGAATTTGTAATGTAAGGAGATAGTTGGTCATCATCGGGTGGGGTAGGGTGGGTGGGTGCGTAGTTGGGGGTGGGGAACTGGAGTAGGTCGATTGGTGAAGGCTGCTTGCTGATTATATGTTTTTTTTTAAACGGGAAGAAACGACGTGTCAATCACTGTGACACCGGGCGCGGTCGACTGCTCGACCGCCGCCAGCTCTTTGGCTCTCCCAGATGTGCGGAAACCTGACCGAAGGCACGACAATGGAATAATCGGTAAAACCCCGCCTCCCATCCAAGACGAACCGGCGTCACCCGTATTCGCACTTCACCTGGATGCCGTAGAAAATAATATGGAGAGTGGGATATGGAGAGTGGTCACAATTTCTCCAACCGCTCCACCACAACCTCATTGGCTGCTGATTATATGTTGTTTTTTAGTGGTGTTTAATAATACTTAATAATAATGTAAGAAATTGTTATAAAATTGTATAAAATAGTAACCGACTAGTTTTCTCTTTTAAACAAAAAAGAAAAAGAAAACCTCATTGAAATACTAACCAGCCCATGAAACACCGCGGCCAACCAACACCAAACAACCCACTACATATTTACAAAGTTACACTAATCAGTCCACAACAAGGACCTATTTTTAGTTCTATTACTTAACCACAAAAACCCCGTAGATTTATATCCCTAATAATGTCTTCGGCCCTAACGTGCTTATTCTTGAACTTTAGCTTGTTCCTTGCGTTCCAAATGCATCAGTACCCAACCTTCATGTAACACTCATCTTGTAAATCCGATATTTTAAAGGTTTTCGTATATAAAACGAAAATTTAACATGTAATTACTATTAAGGATTCTTAGAAATTCGAGTAATTTAAAACTTTTACAAATCAAAAATTTACAACATAATTTATATATATAAGTTCGTCATTTACAACGACATCAAAACACCGTGCGGAAGCTTCATTCTGATGTGTTCGGTTCTTGTAAATCGCTTGATCTTCATCCGGACATTTTGGGAGCATTTACCTATTGCCAAAACCACACAAACTGTTAGTTTTGACATGTTTAATCACGTATAATCAAGTTCTAAGGGCCAACAATAGAAAAGAAACAAAATTTCTGAAATAATAGGCGGTCGCGCCCCGCGACCGTTCTCTAGTCATCCTTCGCGGCCCGCGACGATGGTCGCGTCGCGCGACCGTAATGTTAATATGCCGTCGCGTAGCGCGACGGCCTGTTTTTCACAGCAGGTTTGTTTCATTGTTGTTGCACTTGCCCAGCTACGAAAATTAACATTTAACAACTTAAAACCTGCATAACTTTTGCTATACAAGTCCGTTTTACTCGATTCTTTTTCCTACATGACCATAATTTGATTCTCATTCATATGAAGTAAAATCCTGCATCTGAATTCACAAAATCTTAGATTTCAAGCTCTCGACTTGAAATTCAATTATGACACTTTTGACCCATTCATGCTTTTACCAAACTAGCTTGTTATTTTCTTTCAAAACTACCATGGTCATCATGTTATATCCGTTTATTAATTTTCAAGATTCAACTTTTACGGGTTCCTTAAGAAATCTTAACCCGTTTTGCATATATACCCGTTTTGACCCGTTACGAGTATTTTACATTTTTAGGCTTAAATCATGATTCTATAGATCTACATCCTATCACCATTTTTATACGTATTCAATGACTAAATTTAACAAGACGCTAAATTCAAAACAACTCTTTAAAGGTTGTTTACTTTATTTACCCCTCAAGGACTTTTGTCAATTATTTAGCCCTTCATTTATGCGACGAAGGACTTCCGCTATTATTTGACCAAAATATCGCCTTTAGCTATAATTCTAAACATGCGTACCTGGCTCGGGTCATAAAATTGACCCGTTTAAATACCTTTTGCTATAAGTTTCTAGTTAATAGCAATGCGAACCATGTGATAATTCCTGTAATCACAAAACTCGACAAGCGATCATCAAATATTATTGACAAATGGTGTTAACAACACCATTTGACCCGTTTAGTCGAAATGACTAATTATCATTACGAGATGGTATTTAATTACCATTTCATCCCTCTTTCACCTATCCCGGTTTATTTTCGAATTCATCTTACTTACTTAGGAATCGTTCTCGTTTTGTTTGACCCTTTATGGCTTATGCCAAAATGGTGTCCTTTCAAATTCCTTTATATATTCGTTAGTCCATGTCCGGATTACTATTTAACCGTTTTTACCATAATTCATGGTTGCGTATTTTTTTTCTCACTTTTCCGACTCGTGCATAAGTCGTGCCGGAACTTCATATTTCATTTACTCAACATAATTCAGATTCAATACTCGAAATCAAGTAATTGGTAATAAAATAAAAGGCGTAAGCTTTACTTACCTTGCATCCATGCCACACTTTTCTTTCCATACTCGCTCCGTTTGGCCCGCTTCATCCACAAGCTTCCACCTAGCTTGTTAAGCGCCAAACTATTATCCAATGTTCACAAGGTGGTTCGATTAACCATAATTTAATATGATCTTCCACCTTACACATTTCTATGCATTCATCCGAACACTTAATGTAATCACGTTTTACACACAACCAAGTAGACCGCGATTTCATTTAGGCATTTCATATCACTGAAAATGGGCTGTTTTTGGTCACTTGTTTAACCTGTTTACAAGTCTTCAAAAATTATGATTTTTATGTGGCATACCTCTCGGAGGGTTAGGCCTTGTGTTAAAATTACAAGATCTAACTCTTTACCAAAAATTCGTAAAAATTCATTTACTAAGCTGCAATCAGATTCATCACTTCTGACTGCAGCTTATGGAAAAATTCATTAAAAATTCCTCGTTTATCCGATTGACGAAATTCCAATTGGAGATTCTTTTAATCGCTTAAAACTATCTACAGTAAAAATTTGAGATCATAACTAAATTCCTAAATTGAGTTATGACATTCGTAATGGGCTGCAAATTCTGCCAGAAAACGCAGCTTGAACCTTTGATACGGAAAAATTCATAAAACGCTCAATTTTCGTCTAAAAAATGCGATTCCAGTGGGGTTTTAAAGATATTTCCTGGAATTACATTTTAGACTCAAGAAACACATTTTTTGTCACGTTTTGTTCAGGTTACAACCAATACAAGTCGGCTGTAAATTCTGATCAGGAGCTGTTTGAATTCAGCTTTCAATTTAAGCATGTTCTTGACATCATAACACTATTTTTAGCAATCAAAACCCTAAAAACATCTCATACATGAATTTAGCATCAACAAAATCTGAATTTACTTGAGTTAAGCATGATTTCAATATATACTTGTCTAGGGTTTACTCCTAAATATGAATTCATCCTAGTTTCACCCAAACATCAATCATTCAAGCTTGAATTTCGATTTTCATAAGTACATCAAGAATCTCAACTTCATAAATATCAAAAATTTGACATACCTCATGATCCCCTAAGCTTGGTGATCGTTTTTATGTGTTCATGCATCGATTTAGGGCCTGAATTGAGCTTCAATTTGAAGATTCTTGAAGAACTAGGGTTGGCTCCCTCCCCTCTTCTCCTGGTCGCTCTGTGTGTGTTTTTTTTTTTTTTTTGTTATTTATTTAGTTAACTTTCAAGTTAACCCTTTTGGCCCCTCATGTTTATTTTGTTTCAAAAGAAGCTATAATTCATTATTCATCACTTAATCATATATTACTAACTAGGTTAATTATTTCTAGTTAACTTAATTTGTTCGGGAAGTCATAACCCGTTTTATTTTAAGTCCCGTTAACTCGGGCCTTCTATATACTTTGTTTTCTCAAAGTGTTTATCCTCGTTTTATTTATTATTAAGCTTATTTATTTAAATCCTAATAATTTCCGGTTTAATCTTTTCTGCTAACGGTATTATACCCGCTCTTTAGTATTAACGGGGTTTAATTACCAAACCTGTTTTCGGGGTGTTACACTTCACAATCCCTTCAAAGGCTTCCTTAGCTCCCCCATGGAGACCGACCTGATGATGAAGCTCCAAGAGCTCTCTAAACGACGAAGTAACGAAGGGCGCAACCTTGGTCCAAACCCCAACATGATGCCAAACACGAGATGCCACACTACAAAAAGAAAAAAAATGGCTGGCAGATTCTTCTTTCGAGTTGCAAAAAGGACACGAGTCATCTTCGATATCCACGTTACGATTTTTGAGCACCATAGCCGTAGGAATACGACCCATTTCAGCCCTCCAAGCAAAACATTACATTTAAGCGGGACCTTTTTTCTCCAATTCATAACGTAGTTACTACTATGGTCCACCCCTCCCGCTAGTAATTTCTTAACCACTCGAACAAAGAATTATTTATCCTCCTACCCAATCCAACTCCATTTATCCCTTTGCTGAAAGACTTTAACCGAATCCAAGGACATTGATACGTGGTCGAAAACCGGTGATCGTTTGTGCTTAAGTTGATGTTTTTACGTAGCTTTTAATATTTAATAGCCTACTTTTAATGGGTTTTGTGTTTTACAGGTCTAAAAGAGTTTAAGGAGCTAATCGGGAGCTAAACGGAGCACCGGGACGCGAATCGGATCAACCGGGGATGTGAAATGAACAAAACCGGGTTAATCACGAAGATTGGATGTGTTTTGGGGAATGTTAATGGATTTAAAATGAATATATTGGAAGATGGCATGATAGAGGGCTGAATTACGAGTACGTGGGCGAAAACGATGAGTAAAACGGAGCTATAACGAAGAAGTTATGAAGAAAACAAGAAATCAGGAAATCCGCATTTACAGGGGGCGTTGGGGACGCCCTAAATGGCCATCGGCGATGCCCTCCCAATTACCGTGTCGCGAAATTTGTGTTTTAATGTTTAGGGACGGGTTGCAAGGTTTTGTTTGACCAATTTTCGGGGGTTACGAGTTGGGGAAGCTGAAAACACCATCTTGGAACCATTCTTGATCATCTTTTTCATCCCTAACCCATCTCTAACACCACCACTACTCTCCTTCACCCCTAACCCTAACCGAATCACCTTCACCATCATCATCAAACCCTCAACCATCATCCCCAATCGATTCTCCACCAAACCCTAACACCTACCCTCCATCATTCCTCCAAGACTCAAGGTCATGGCACCATGTTCGTGCTCGTCATCCGGTGATCGCGTCCATTCAACCATGAGCGGCTAGTCTCGTCGGTTTCATCCCGGTGTAGATTGTTGTAAGAATTATAGGGTTTATGCATTTGTATTTTGATTTGTTTTTGTGACAAGTTGTTTAGTATTTGAACCCTTTGATAATTGTCGTGCATTTTAATTGAATTTGTGAATTGTCGAATGATTATAAAATTTGACTTTGCGAAATGAATTTGTGCACTTATGCCTTATCTTAGGTTAGGATTTACATGTCCGAGGTAACAAAGTGCATTACGGTCCGTTGTCTATGACGTTGATAGCAATTGGCACCTAAGCTTCGTGATAGTAATCCGTTAATCACTATATGCAACTGAATCAAGTTAAAACATGTAGGAACCCTAGGTCTTGCAATAATCGAACCGGGTGTGGAACTTGTCTCTAATTTCTTGTTTTAATCATTTAGTAATTTAGTTGAAATTTTATTTAATCACAAGTGTTTTAGATAATACCAATTGTCAGGTCACTCCGATTTATTTTCCAACCAAATAAACTTATAAAAAAATTAGCAATCTTCATAATCACATTGTACATTTTTGTAAATAGTCTAACCAGTCGAACAGGTCGTGCGATATTGACCACATGTTCTTCGTGGATTCGATACCCGACATACCCTAGCTACCTAGGTTTAATTGGGTTTTTGACTGATCGGGATGACACGGTCACGTCAGACATCATAAGCCAGATGAGCTCGGAGATCTCTAAAAAAGAGTTAGGCCCTCTAGTCCAATTCCACGAGAAGGAACTGAACCATTCTCCATCTTAATCATCTCCGCCATTGTGCATCTTGTTTCTGCCTCTAATTAAAAATGTTAGGAAAGATCTCTTTCAACGACTCGTTGTGTATTCATGGATCGATCCAAAAAGAGATGTCAGACCACTTCCTAGCTCACCTTCGAAGAAATTCCGTAACAGAGTCTCCTCAATGGTTGTTCTAGCAAAAGTTTTAACAATATTATTCCAAACCTTGTTTAGATTCTTCCTTAAAGGAAGGAAGTCTCAATTCCCTTTACTTATGTGAAGGGTCTCCACCACCTTAACCCAAAGATGATCTTTCTCCGTCTTGAACTGCCATCCCCATTTAGATAGGAGAGCCACATTGATATTCTTAAGTCTACTCAAACCAAGCCCCTCGCCTTCTTTAGAAATAGTTAAGCATACCTTCCACCAAATTCTACACGGATGGTTTTTATATTATAAAAAAATAGTTGTGAGTAGAGGGGGAGAAAATGTTATTGTTCATTTGTGTATTTGAGGGGACATTGTTCATCAACAAATTCTTTCTTTCAATTTCACTCTTAATACCTTACAACAACATCTAACTACAACAACATCAAACAAAACAACAATATATTCTTCATTTCTTTACCATCTTCTTCAACTTGAAAGATCTGATTCGAAACCTGTTTGTAGAGAGAGAAACCAAGTGTAAAGAGAGAAAAAACACCTTTTTTAAATAATCTTCAAAACTCTTCGTGAGAGAAAATGTAATGATAAAGGTATAAACAAATATTATTTGCCCATTGAATTATAGCCTGCATCTTGGGGGTGAGATAAGGCTTTGAACCATTCGGTCCTAGGTTCATTCCTACAAGGGGGTTTTCCCAGATTTATTGGGTTTTCTCCTGAATTTGTGGCACTATAGCCTCGTGGAGATGGATATGATCAGGTGGTTCCGCTAGTGGAGATGGATATGATCAGGTGGTTCCGCTAGTGGCACAATGATACTCCAGTGATTCGTTAGTGATCCAAATTTTCCGTTAAAAAATATTATTTAATCAAAAGGGCAAAGAAAATGTAGTTGTTTTTAGTGTAATTATAGGATAGAAATGATAAAAAGGATGTGAATGCTCTAAATAACTTAAGTGGAGCCTCAAGACCCAATCTCATCTAAGCAAACATGGCTTCTAGAGTTATGGTCTAGTGGTATCATGTTGTGTAAAGTGGTGTTTCAGAGTTCAAGTTTGCTAGTGAACGTTGATACAAAAGTAGAAGTAAGATTAGAGAATATGTGTATTAGTTGTTTCTAGAAAAAGTTTTCCAACGACTCTACTCATCTAAATTAACAGAATTTAAGTTTGACTCCTTTCTTATTTAATTTTAGTTATTTGTGTATACTAGCATTGTGACCCGCCGCAATGCGGCGGAGATTCTTTAGTTATAACTAAGTCAATCTAGAACCCGCACGTTATGTTAAACCTGTCAAACGGGGGGGAAAATAGACGATGTAAAAACGTTCACCCAAACACGCACGTTGCGTCGTGTTAACTCGCAAAATTTAGAACGAAACGTAAAACCGTTAAACCAAAGACGCACGTTGCGATGTGTTAAGTCACAAAATTTAGAACCAAGCATAAAGCGAAAAATTTGCGGAAAATGAAAACTATAAAGGATCAAAGTTGAAAGTAAAAAAAGTTGTGAGGATAGATTGTAAAAGATAAAAAGTTTTGGGTTAAAAGTAAAAAAAAATAGTTTTGGGTTAAAAGTAATTTATGAATTACTTTAGGGTGAAAAGTAAAAAAAATCAATTTTTTTTGGAAAACCCCCAAAGCCAACGTTACGACAACCATATGCGTAAACAATTTTTCTTTGAAAACCCCTCAAAGCACACCCCGGATTGCGGTGGGGCGTAAAACGGTGTGTCAAATGGTACTAATGTCACACAACCGTCATCTACCACCAACATTGACTCGATGTACGATATGCATGTTGTGACAAACCTGTCAATTATGGAAAAATAGAGGTAAAAACGTTGAACAACACATGCACGTTGCGTCGTATTAACTCAAAAAATTTAGAACTATAGGTAAAACGAAAATTTGCGAAAGATGAAAAGTACAAGTGACAAAAGTTGCGAAGTTAAATTGCAAATAATAAAAAATTTTGGGTTAAAGTTAAAAAAACAAAGTATGTAGGGTTAAAATTGGAAAAGATAAAAACCTTTTGGTTAAAAGTAAAAAATCAATTTTTTTTTTTGAAAAACTCACAAAGCACAATGTACAAGTGTTTATGCACAAAAAACTTAGGATAAATTACAAGTTTTGTCCTTTATCTTTAGGGTACTTTACAGGCGGTGTCCTTTTTTTCAAATGTTGACAGGCGGTGTCCTTTATTAGGTATTTTGTTACAAGTTTTGTCCTTTCCACCCAACCTGGTTAAAAAACCCAGTTAATTGTTGACAGGCGGTGTCCTTTACTAGGTATTTTGTTGCAATTTTAGTCCTTTACCTAGGTATTTTGTTGCAAGTTTAGTCCTTTACACCCAACAATTAACATGGTTTTTTAACCAGGTTGGGTGGAAAGGACAAAACTTGTAACAAAATACCTAATAAAGGACACCGCCTGTCAACATTTGAAAAAAAGGACACCGCCTGTAAAGTACCCTAAAGATAAAGGACAAAACTTGTAATTTATCCAAAAACTTACAAACTTATATATGGAATAATATGCACATAATATTATTTAGTTATTTTTATAGAACTTATTATGTATGCCAAAATATCACACTCACACAAATAAGCTCGTTTAACTAATAAGTCTAATCAAGCTCGGCATATGAAGTATGTGTTCAAGTTTCTCTAATACATACGTTTTATTTTATGTTCGAGCTCATTTAAGTTTGATTCGATTCAAGTTTTTAACAAGACGGTCACTAGTAAGTTGGGATAATATAACGTAGTTTTGTAATAATGACAAGGAAAAGAAAAAGGAAATAATGAAGAGCATTGATGGAAACACTTGACTAAGAATCACGTCAAGTTACGACATCGTTTTTCTCGGCAGGTGCTTGCCGTTCACAATGACATAAAACTAATTTTGGTTGGATGTCGTAAAAATAGATTAAGATGTATTCAATTTGTAACGTGTAATTAAAAAACTCGTGTACCTATATTGTCTTATTAAATCATAAGACTTCTTCGAGGTGAAACTAGTACGTCTAGCTATGTATAAAAATATTTTTGTGTCGGACAACGAGTATACAAGTTGAGCTAACGCATTAATTTTTTAGTAAACAGTTTAAATTATTTAAAAGTTGTATTCTAAATAAAATAAATATAATTTTCAATCAATCTTGTTTTTAAAACTTTTCTCCTGGTGTTTTTCTCCTGGTGTTTTTAAACAAGACTTTCTTTCTCACCGGGTTTAGTTTTTTGGATGCTTGTCAACTCGATGTCAAAATTTTTAGGTAAGACTGGGTGACATATAAAACTACAGTCACAATAAATAAATAAATAAATAGCAAGTAAAACATTTCAAAAACCATTAAAAAAGAGTTCCAAACATGTCTTTAAAAAAACATATAATCCACATTCGTCACCTTTAATATCATACAAAAAAATTGAAAACCTTTAAAGAATTAATTTGGGTGTCAACAAACGCATAACATTTTTATAGAGGTATTGGGTTTTATTAATACCACTTTAACAAACAAGTTGTCGAATCCCCAAATCACTGATGACGTTTAAAGGATCTCGCTGACGTTGTAATGCCATAGTCTTCGTCTTCTACAAAAAAGAAAACCGTTAGCCTCGTCACGAAGGGCCCCGGGAGGGGGATTCGTGACCAAGCTTCGGCGTGAAAGTAAGTAAACTTGCCAGAGATAAAATGAGAAGCCTATTCCGATGAGTATGATCGCCAGAATATTCTCTGTGGAGTGGATACTAATAAACTAGTTATTGTGTCGGAATTTAATGAGAGTGTATGTTGGTCGGAATAAATGAGAGCATATCGCATTAAGTGAGAGTTACCTTGGCCCATAAGGATCGCTGCTTACCTTCCTTATATAAAGGAAATGGCTTATCTCTCTTGGTAAATGGCACCTGAACGATCTAACGGCATCCTGCCGTCTTTGCGGGACTCAGACACGTGTCTGAGCCCCAACGGTCGGATCAGAAGCTTCAATTAATGAGGCCAGCTTGATTGTACTAGGTTTCCGGCGACCTCTTTCTCTTCATCTATGAAGCATTTAATGCTTTGCAGTATTCTTGGATTCCTTTCTTTAGTTTCCCGCTCATCTTTTATATACGAGACCCTTATCAAAAAGAAGTATTAACTTTGGGCTTTAGTGATTGGGCCCAGACGGTTAGAGCCCAAGACGAACTGGCCCGTTGTCACAAGTTTTGAAACATGTTATGTTTATTAAAGAGTAAATTACAAAACTTGTCCTTTATGTATGTATATTATTGCAAATCATGTCCTTTGTCTTTAATAATTACATTAATCGTACCTAATGTTAACAAATCCTAACATGATATATCCTTTACCCCAACCAAGTTCAAATTCTCAGTTAAGTTTAGTCACGTGGGGCCCACGTGAGGGTATTAATGTCCTTTCACCTACCATCTCTTTCTCCCCCATTTAAAACCCCCCAATAACCCTAATCGTCCCTCATTCTTCCCCTAAACAACATTCTGCAAAAACAAGTTTTAATCCTACAGATCTTAAACTCAGATTTGATGAACTTTCAAACTTGGTAAGATAGAGACTGTGCATTGAACACATTACATATTTGAAACATATAATTTATATTTGAATTGAAAAAAAAAACAATAACAAATCACCACTGATTATCGAGCCACGAGTTACGATTCAATCTGAAGGTATTTTGCTATTAGTTTATGTCATCTAGGGTTTCATTCTCACTGTTTGAAATATTTTTTAAATTTTGGATCTGTGTTTCTTTTCTAGAACTAATACGCTGATTGTTCAATTGATTTGTGGGGAGTGAATCAACTGATTATGAAAAAAAAATTTATCCGTTTTCAAATCGCTACACTCATATTAACAATTTTTCAAAAGTGCATCACAGTTACAGATCTGAATTTGATTCAAAGGTGTTATTTTATAGTTCGTGTTTGATTGAATAGTTGTGGTATAAGGTCAGATTTGAATCAGATTTATAGTTGCAGGTTATCGATTTCAGATTTGTTGTTGATCGATGGTGATTACTGATTGCTGGTTATTGTTGACTGAAAAAGATAAAAAAAACAGTTTTTGATGCATAGAATTACTTCTGATTTTGGGATGTTGTTATTTATGTTGTTTCTCATATGAGTTTAAGATCTGCAGGATTATAAATGTGTTTTTACAGAATGTTGTTCAAGGATTATTGAAGAAGAAGCAGAGTTTAAGATGACAGATTAGATATTGCGATTAGGGTTATTGGGGAGTTTTAAATGGGGGAGAAAGAGATGGTAGTTGAAAGGACATTAATGCCCTCACGTGGGCCCCACGTGAGTAAACTTAACTGAGAATTTTAACTTGGTTTGGGGTAAAGGATATACCATGTTAGGATTTGTCAACATTAGGTAACATTAGGTATGATTAATGTAATTATTAAAGACAAAGGGCATGATTTGCAATAACATACATACATAAAGGACGAGTTTTGTAATTTACTCTTTATTAAAAGAAGTTCAAGCAAAGCACTCTAACCAACTTGTTTCATTTATTAAAAAAAAAAGTTAAAGTAAACGACAACCATCTATCATTTTTCAATTTAAGGTTGGAGGGAGTGGTCTTGGTGACTTGATCGTGGAGGGTAGTTTACCGATTGGGGAACCATTGCTAGGGTTAATCGGTGAGTGGGGAGTGGAGGAGGCGGTGACTACTCACCGAGAGAGACACCGAAAGAGAAGAGAATAGATAGAGGAGAGAGAGAGGGTTAATGGTGGACCCCATCCTTTTTCAACCAATCACATTTTTTAATTGTTTACCACTCTCCATGTGTTTGAGCATTGCTAATGATTGAGTGCAAAATAGGGAGTGGAGTTATGACTTGACATGACATTATTGGTTAGAAAATAAGTTAAACACTCACCGTTTGGTGACCACTCCCTCCATCCTAAACACATACAAAATTTTAGGAATAGTTTGAAAAGGGTGAATTTTAATTGAAAAACGGCACTATACGTTACGTACAGGGGCAGACTTAAGACAAAGTCAAGGTGGGCGGGCGCACCCCCGGGAAAAAAAAAATTAGTTCTAAGTTCCGTCGAAAATTCCGTCCACACCCCTTGGAATTTTTCGTCCGCACCTCTTGGAATTTTTCGTCTGCACCCCTTAGGTAAAAAGTGTTATCAATTTATATTTTAATTTTTTTTAGCAAACTCTTTTTTTTTAAATACTACCTAAATTATATTACTTTTAATACCTAAATAACTAAACCCAAATACCCAATACCTTTAACTAGACCACTACTAAGTCTTAGCCCATTAAACAAACCCAACAAATCAACAATATTTCAAACTAAAATAAAATAAACAAGCCCAAAACCCTTACATATTCTCTCTCGCTCTCTCTATCCTCCCTGCACGCCAGCAATCAGAACATCAACGACAACAGTGAACAGTCAGCAGCCGTATACCACCGTAATCAGCCACCATACCACCGCCGATCGAACACGGGTAAATTTTTTTGTTATTTTTGATGAATTTTGGTTGATATTAGCAGCATACTAACCATGACAGTAGACACCACAGTTGATCTGGTGGGTTATATTTGTTAGTGAAGAATGTTTGACTTTTTCTTTTTATGGTGTATATTTTGTTTAGATGATTTTTAGGGTTATTTACATTATGATTTCTAGGGCTTGAATAGTTGATATATTATATAATATGTTATGGAGCCATGTTTTGTATAGATTTCAAAAAATGAAAACCCGTAGGGTGACGTTTTAATTATGTTTGTAACAAGGTTTGACATATTTTTGATGACCCGACCCGATCCGATACGGGTTCTTTTGTTTTAATTAGTTCGATATTCTTTTGTTTTACATGACCCGACCCGATCCGAACTGATTTTTTACTTATATATATACCTTGGGCCTAAAATTTTTAAAAATGTTCCGCATACCCATTAAAAAATTCATGGGTCCGCCACTGGTTACATATGGAAAGTAAAAGATGCAGAGTCGCTAGAACACAACTCGGGCTATAGAGTGGGCTTTTCAGAATGTTACATGGGTCACTCAAAACTTCTTTTAAGTTAACCACTCTAACTAAGACCATGTGTAGTGGTAGTGGGTTATAATGCCCCCACCATGGGGCATTATCCTACACGTGACGTCCTAGTCAGCGATGGGGCATTATAGCAAAAGTGGCGTAGTGGGGCATTATACCAATAACCCCCATTCAATCATTTCACAATCATTTCACAATTATTTTTTTAATTTAAAACATAAAAAAGTTCATTAATTTTAAAAAAAAATTACACTACTTGAAATTAAAAAAACAGAAAATAAAAAAACAGAAAAATAAAAAAACCGAAAATAAAAAAAAACAGAAAAAAAAACCGAATTTACGTGAAAGGGCATTTCGTCCTATCGAACTCCTCCAAAGTCCTCGTTAAAACCCCGACGTCACTTTCACCGCTCGGGCGATTATCGTAGTTACGTTGGTAAACTTCTTGGAACGCGTGACACTTGTTGTTGATGTCGGTCCATTTGCTAGAAATGGAATCTTTGTCCCGATGTTCGCCTTCACCAAAGGTGCTAAAAAATAGTGCTCGAACCCTATCCAAAAAAACGGGACCCGTTTGAAAGTTTGCTACAAATTAAAAAAAAAGTAAACAAATAAGTTGTATGTTAAAAATAAAAGTAAAAAATAAGTAAAAAAAAATAATAAAAGAGTTACCCGTTTCTTCGTCCTCCGAAACGTCGACCCACGCCCGAGTCAACGTGAATTCCTTTTCCTTCGTCCATTTAATGATATTTTTTGTACGCCGTGGTGCGTCTTTTTCCTTCTTCTTATGCGACCTTTTGCCGCGTCTCGATGTTTCTTGCACCGGTTCGGGTTGCGTCTCCGGCACGACTTCGACATCGGGTTCGGATTCGGGTTGTGACGGTTGAGACCCGCCGGCTTGACCATAGGGGAAAGTGGGAGGCACAAACGGAGTGGCGCCACTCAAGTAAGCCGCGTACGTTAAAATGCTCGGGTCCATGTCTTGAAGGTTATACGAGTTTTGCGGTTGAGTTGTGTTCGGGTTCGTGGGTCTTGCGGGGACACCAAAAGGGGGTCGAAATGGATGCATGATTGTATAAAAATGTAGGAGAAAGTGGGTGTTTTTTTTTATTAAAAATAGAAGAAAAGTGGGTTGATATATATAGTGGGGTAATTTATTAAATTAAAAAAAAAATAAAACAACTTTTGACCGTTTGACAACGGTCCTTTTCCTCGATCCTCGCAAACTTTCAGCGTTATTTTAAAAACGCCAAAGTGATTTTTTTGAAAAAAAAGGCCCGGTCACGCCCCCTGTAATGGTGACCGGGGCGTTTTACGGCGTTATTTTCGAAAAAAATTTAAAGAAAACGCCCCAGTACGGGTACTCTAACCATCTATATTTTTTTTCAATTTAAACTCATTCACAAATTTAGAAATAGTTTGAAAAAAACAGAATTTCAATTGAAAAACGGCACTATACGTTTACATATAGAAAGTAAAAGGTGCAGAGTCATTAGAACACGGACCTGGGCTTTTCGAATTGTTGCATGGGTCACTCAAAGCTTCTTTTAGTATGTTCAACAACTCAAGTTTACAAGACACACTAATTGCTTAAAATAGATGATGTGATGTTCCACAAAATTAGAAAATATAATTTATAGAATATAATTCATTAGAGTTGTTTTAGGTTTATTTTAACGGCGTCTGAAACTACTCCCAATATCTAAGTGAGCCAATTGATTTTGACGCTCCAAACCTGACTCACCCAAAAATACTATTAAAGAGGAAACCCACCACTATCAAACCCTCCCCCTGGTTAAATCAGTTGCCATAAATAATTTCAATGTACAAAATTCACTATTTTTTAGTTTATATTTACACGTGATTCTTTTGTCATATTTCTTTCTATTAAACTGGATTGTAAATAGTGTATAAAACTCGTTCCATTTCTGTTTGCTTTTATGGGTTTTATCATACCATATTTTCGTCACATATATTTAGGCAATGATGACATTCTCCTTTAACATTGGCAGTATGGAATTAATTAAAGAAATCAAGAAAAAAAAAATTGATTGTAGCAAATAGAGCCCACCAAATAAAGCACAGCTTAATGGTATTTTAGGGGTGAGATAAGATTTTAATACCAATTGGTCATGGGTTTAAATCTCAAAGGGGGTTTTTCCCATATTTATTGGGTTTCCTCCTGAATTTGTGTATAGGCATTATGCCTAGTGAAGATGAATATGATCGGGTGGTTCCGCTGGTGGCACGATGATACTACAGTGGTCCGTCAGTGATCCAAATTTGCCGTTCAAAAAAAAAAAAAAAAAAAAAAGAGCCCACCAAATAAAACCCTTAGCGTGGAGGGTATGGTTCAATCACTTTAGGGTGTTTGAGTTATTCTCTAGCCAATAATATTATGTCATGTCAAGTCCCCATTCCACTCCCCATTTTACACTCAATCACTAGGTATGGTTCAAACACCTTGAGAGTGGTAAAGAATTTAATAAAAAATGTGATTGGTTAAAAGGGGTTGGGACCCACCATTAAACTCAATCAATCATACTCAAACATTCGGTGAGTATACACCGAAACCCCTCACTCAATCATACTCAATCAACTACTAGGGATGGTTCACCGATCGGTGAAACCAATTACCGAACCCACTCAATCAGCCCATACCGTCCACCCTTAACGCCTGTTATTGAACTGGTGAGTCATCTGATGATGTCCCTCTTTAACGTGGGCAATGTTGTAGAAGACGCTAGTCGGGCGGTGAGGTACAGCCTAGGGATTAATCGGGATTAATCAGGATTAATCGGAATGGGATTTTTATATGTATTTTTTCAAAATTATATATATATATACCCAATAATATAAAAATAATACTTCAAAATTCACATAAATACTTCAAGTTTCAGATAGTATGGTTCGATTTTGACCGATTTTGACCGCCTAGGACCGATTTTGACCGCCTAGGACCGATTTTGACCGATTTTTGACCATGACCGATTAATTGACCGCCTAGCTCAAAATTAGGCAGTAATGGACCGCCTAGCGCCTAGGCGCCGATTAATCGGCCGCCTAGGCCGATTTCTGCAACCATGAACGTGGGAGAGGTGGTGTTAGAGTCACCACCCAGCTGAGGTGGCTAAGAGTGTTACTCTACACCGAGTGGCCTCAAAGCAAGTTATTTTGTATATTTCAAAATAATTTTGTTGATACTTAAAAAGATATAGTAAATATAGGAACTAATAAATAATTTCACGTATGTGATGTTGAATTGTTGATGGATGAATTATGTGGTCTAAGACATGCATTATTTAACTATAATTCTGAAAAGTTTAACAATGACTGGTTGTATTCGCCCGCGCTACACGGTAGAAATTCAATCGATAGTGGTTCAGTAACCGAAAGAGAAAATCCAATAAATAAAGTCGTGATATGTCCAAAAGAATACATCGATCAAAAACCGTAAAAACGTATATTGGTTCCGATAATATTGATACCGGTATAAATTGGAATTGTTCGGTCGGAATCGGTTCGGTTCGTCATGGTACTTGTTTATGATATCCATAAAAACTCTAATCTAAATACAACTTTGTTTTTAATAAAATTTACCTTGATCGATATTAGCATTGTTCAATCGGTATTGATTGGATATGACGCGATAGCGGTAACATATCAATACAACATGTGAGAAATTACAAATGTAGTTTGTTAGAATAGTATTATTAAATTTAATATAAAGAAATATAATTAAAAAAAAAGATGTATCTTTAAAACAAAATTTATTGCATATTTATAGTTTATCACCATTTCATTTTAATCTATAATTGGCTGAATTTCAGTCCACCCCTTTAGACCGTGGGGTATGGTGGGGCGTGTGTTGGGGGCAAGGTGCGACATGTGGAGTATGGGGCACCCAAGACCAAAACCCAATTTCAAAGGGGTATGGTGGGGCGTGGTTGGGGTAACGTGGAAAAAAAATCCAATTTCAAAGGGCTAGTGCTCTTGGCCAACGAGGTTCCACCATGTCATGTTCGTAGCCCCGCCCAACGCCCGGGCTGAAACCCCCGCCGAAGGGGCCACGCCGAAACCCAAGCCCACCCGGGGTGGTGACGTGGGCGTTTGTACCCAACCCACGCCCCATACCCCATAGTCTTAGTTTTATCCCAACTTGACATATTCTACTGCTTGCCACGTAAGATTTTTGCACACGTGTCGTATTTTCTTCATTCTACGCCTTTTGTTTTCTCATCTCCACCCTTCTCCTACCTTAGCCACCCATATGATGAAAACCCTCCCCACCCTCCTACCTTCAGTCAACCATATCAATAACATCGATTCCTACAATTCCACCCTATTCTTTTCATAACGATCTCCATTTGTCTGAAACAAAATCACACCCTATCATGAATACCCTAAATCAAATCAAATGACACTGCTCACCTTTTTCTTGAACACTCGAATAACCCATCTAGAAGGGAGAAGTCACCGCAGTTGCAAGCATTCAAATCAAGCTTCGCCGGTCGCCATTGATCCTTTTCAAACATATAAGGATTTGATCTCCTCAATAGATTCAATTACACCTAAAGACTCCTTAATTGGTTTAAATGCATCTATGCATGAAAATGATCAATGGCGGCCAAACTTTTACAAGTTGAGATTATTGAAGTGAATTTTTAAAGTCGGGATTATTATCGGCCAACAAGTGAAACTTAGGATTATTAAAATCCAATAACCCTTTTAAGTAAGCATAACACATCAAGTTTTGAAGGTTGTATAAATTATTATCATCTTTTTTCCGAATCCGGCATCAAATTATCATCCAAACAATTTTGTCACTACTTTAGTACAATAAATCTCAATAATAATAAAATACCCTGAAAATAATTAAACTAATATAACACATTATATGTATAATCAATCTTCCATGTTGTTTTATTTAAAAAATAGATTAACATAACATATTATCTCAGCCCGTGTATCACATGAGTAACTAACCTAGTATATATAAAATAATAATATTCAAACAATACTAAAATAATATTGTTCATCATCACTTGATATTAATATGTACTAGTTTTTTATATCGCGCGTTGCGGCGAAACTTAGCAAATGACAATGTAAAACAAACGTGATTTGAAAATAAAGCATGTTGTTTAGAAAGTCAAACCATTAGAACGATTTAATTTATCGTCGTTCCGTTTTATGATACCAAATAAATACTTTATTTTGAGTATAACATCGTTTTAACAAAACTTATAACAGAATGTCAGGGAAAAAATCAAGCACAACTACGTACTTAAGTTGTTAGAAAAAAGTTATAAACGTAACTTATTAAAGAAATATCAAATTATTCGATAAATTAATATATTCTTAGACTAAAGAAAAAAAAACAATTATTAAAAAAACAAGTATCAAATTAGTCGATAAATTAATATATTTTTAGAAAAAAGGAAAAAAAATTATTAAAAAAGTAAAGGAAATATATTCTTAAAAAAGAAAAATATGTTATTAAAAGTAAATATAATAATAAACTATTATAATATATTAAATAATAAAATAATAAAAAACTATATATTATTATAAAAATAAAGTTACTATTCATCATTCCTCGAAATCAATATATATATAATAGAACATTACTGTTCATTATCACTTGATATTAATATGTGTGCATAATATAATAGGTAAAGGATCCTGTAAAAAGTGCCCAATGGTTTAAAACACTTCTTACCCTTCTCACATTTTAGACACTTTTTACCATATCCCTGCCCTAATATAATAATATATATATAATAATGTATAATTCTGGAAAAAAAAATACTTCCTTTCATGATTTTCTATACTTCACCTCTTTACACAATGTTTGAGTGTAAAATACGAAGTGGAGAGGGGAATTGAAATGACATGAGATGATTGGTTAGGTGAAAAGCTTACCACTCCCCATATGGAAAATGATCCATTAATAAGACCATGTGTAGTGGTAATGCTCTTACCCTTGGTCATTTTGCGTCATGTGGCATCACAGTCAGCAATGAGGCATTATGGGACGTTTTCTAAAATGAGTGTAGTGGGGATGTGAGGCATTATGTTAAAAGAGGTGTAATAAAATTAAACAAAAAAAACCATCAAAAAATCTTATTGGACAAACAAAGGAAGATTTACTGTGATTGGCCAAAACAAATTCAACCGGGCGTGGAATAAAGAACGTCTCAAACATTTTCAAACAAGAAAACGCCCCTAGGGGCCGTATGTGGGCATTGTTTGGGCGTTGTTTGGCGTTTTGGGCAAAAAAACTCCCGACTACGCTTGGTCTAAGAAGCAAGGGATTAGCATAAAGGGATTGCACCCCTTGGCGTGAGGTCCATGAGACTGAGACCGAGACCATGCCAAAAACAATCACCGTAAGAGTCTCTAAATCTTGCTTCAAGCCAAAACGAGTAACCTTTGCGAATAACATCACCACACATTGCCAACGTATGTTGCCACACGGCACACGCACCACCCTACTTGCCGTTACCATTGACATAAAAGAATTATGCCATTGGGACCATTCTAAAGTTTTTAACCTAGACCTGTTTTTATCCATAGATAACTTAATGACTTGATTGAACAATTTTTCATTTTGCATTTAAGTGGCTCAAGCCATCCGGCCCCTCGGTCAGACCATTGTGACCAGAACCCAACAAATACCTTTTAAACCTTCCTTTGAAAAATAAATAAATAAATCAACTTGAGTTTAAAGTGCGATAAATTCCTTTGAAAAATAAATTAATAAATCAACTTGAGTTTAAAGTGCAATAAATATTAAATAGTAGTAGAACCCCGTGTCAAACCCTATGAAAAGTATGGACCACGACCAAGCAACCTTTTTTTGCTTACAACGCATGCCATGCATTTATTACTTTTCTTAAATAAGACGAAAAAGAGAGCTGCCTGCCTGCACGTGATCCCCACCTAGCAACATGCAAACGCTCACATGATATGCACGTGACATCATTCCATGATGCTAGGTATTCACGTTTAAAGTTGCGTGGTGGTCCATTAATAAAGACAAAATCTTTAAAACATTTGAGAGGGAAAGATCTTTAGTTCAAGTCCTACAAGCAGCAAGGAATAAAAGAAATTTGCTGATAAAAATAATATTCACGTTTAACTTTCATGATTTTTTTTTCATTTCTAATTTTAAAAACCATACCGTTAGCCGTTAGGCTGTGGAGTATGGGAGAGCTTCCCCAATATTCATATCACCTCCATCTCACCACATTCCTCTTCCCTATCAAAGGAGTATGGTTCCCCTACACCTTTTTTCCTTCCCCACCAATCAACAAACAACAACCATACCCCCACCGTCACAATAAGGGTAGAGGGTTGGGTCTAAGGTTAGAGGGTGTGGTTGGAGCCCCCTAGGGGCTTTATCAGACCACGTAAGCGACACATAAGATCTACGTTCCCCCCTTTAATTTGCATGGTGTGGATGAAGTCCCCTATTAAACAAAATTAAAAAAAAAGATTTCATTGGACTAAAACTAGTGGGCCCCACCTGAACCTTTCAACTTTGGCGTTACCATGGTGGCGAAGTAAGAATGGCGCCTCCCTCTTAAAATAGAAAGTGTGGTGATGGAGCCCTATGGGGCGCTATACATGATGAGCTAACGGGGGTGACGCCCCCACACCCTCTAGCCTAATTACAAAGCCTTTAAAGTTAATTAGTTAAAGTGAAGCTTAAAGTCATGGGTTCAAGCTTTGAAAGGTCATCGTCATTCAAAACCAAAAAAAGTATATATATAATAATAATCACAAAGGGTATGGGATATCATACCCAAGTTCAAGATTTTATTTCTAGTATTAAAAATAAAGACCATACCTGATAGACCTATAGCTAAAGATTCGAGTGTGCTAGCCGTTGGAAAAGATCCAGATCCAAATGGGTCATCAAATTGGGTAAAACTAGTCTACATGGAGCCCACAATCACTTAACCATGCATGCAAACATGCAGATCACCACACGTTGCCTACTACCCCATGTTCTTTTACTTTCTTTTTTATTTTATTTATTTGGTTTTAAAGTTGATTAATTTTCCCTAAGTTGTAGCAAGAGTGGTGGGCCATGTTCTTTTCTTTCTTATGTAATCGTATTTTGGATTGAAGGCAAAGACAGATTTTGAGTTTCTTTGAAAATAGTTTCTCTCTTTGCATGAGATTTATTTTTACCACTGCTATTATAATTTTGGCCGAATTAGAAGGTGTTCTGTGGAATTCCAATTGAACTGTGTGGTGTCTTCTGTATCATAGTTCTTTCGGAAGTGCCCAACGAATAGATCGAGTGGTGATTTTTTTCTGTATCTCGATTCCGTTCGTTTTTTATCGTTACCGTCAATTTCTCGTTCAAATTTTGAAATACCAAGTATTTGCCTATCATTTGGTATCAGAGCCGAAACATGATCCGTTTCGACTCAATTTGTTATTCGTTCCAAAATCACAAAATATCCAGTGCATCAATGGCCTACGAGAGGAAGACGATGGAACAACAAATCCAAGAGTTACAAGAACAACTTCAAGAGCTAACTGTTGCTGTGCATCGACGCCGAGGTGGTGATCGAACTCCTCCCCGGTATAGGCCTATTATTCGTCCGATGGAGGTGACAACCCTTTTGGTCGTCATGCTTCAAGACGGCACAACAACGACATCAAGGTTGATATCCCTGAATATGACGGCAGA
This sequence comes from Helianthus tuberosus, assembly GCA_030545235.1. Lineage (NCBI taxonomy): Eukaryota > Viridiplantae > Streptophyta > Magnoliopsida > Asterales > Asteraceae > Helianthus > Helianthus tuberosus. Next base: position 37,465,703 of record CM060424.1, on the reverse strand, counting down.
CTTGACCCGGATGAGTTCATCGAGTGGTTACGCACGGTTGAATGAGTGTTCGATTACAAACAAACACCGGAGGAAAAACGGGTGAAGCTGGTCGCCTTGAAGCTTAGGAAATACGCCTCGACATGGTGGGCTAATGTAAGTTCACAACGGGAGAAATTGGGTAAGAGTAAGGTCCGTTCGTGGCAAAAAATGAAGAAGTTGCTCAAGGACAAATTTAAGCCGGTGTATTACCTCCAAGAAAGCTTTTCAAAACTCCATTTTATCAAGCAAGGTACCAGATCTGTTGAATAATTTTCTCAAGAATTTGAACATCTTCTTATGAAGTGTGATCTTGGGGAAGACGACCCTCAAACATTGGTACGATATCTCGGTGGTCTAGAGTCAAGAATTGCAAACATTGTGGAGCTACAACCGTACTCGACGTTGGCTGAACTCAGGTTAATGGCGCACCAGGTGGAGTCTCAACAGAAAGCACAAGGCAAGACGGAGGCGGCCAAACAAGTTAACAAACCAAGTCTCGCACCGAACGCTTTATCCATGCCAACTTCCGAACCATCACCTATGAAGACTGTAGATGTGCCTGATGGTTCTAGTACTACTTCGAAGCATTCAAGGCATTGTTTCCGATGCCAAGGACTGGGTTTGACAACTGTCACTATTCTGTACATTCCGTACAATAATTGAACAGTAATCTGTGTTTCAAGAACTGTGCAGGGTATAGTTTACAAGACGAATGAATTTCTGATTACTGTTATATGCATACAATGGCATTTCATGTTGCAAGGCTTTTATCATTACTACATACAACACGATATAGTTCTATTAATGCACAGAACATAATTGGCACCATTATCAGACAAACTAAAAGCACTGACGGGAGTTCAGTACTTAGACAGACATGATGTTAAGACACAGAATGAGCCCCAGAACCAAATGATACACTAGGATAGTGTGTAGGAAAGAAGAGATTGCAAAATTGCCTTCCTAGTGATGAAATAGGTGCCGGAAAGTGCCAGAAACACACTAAAACCGCAAAATTCTGCAGAAAACAAATAAATTCAGCAATTTTCAGCAATTTAACATCTCATTATAATGCAGAAAAGTGGTTTAATGGTCCAGAATACTTTCCTAAGTGTCGGGAACCGAAACTGTCATAAAAGACTACATAAAGCACACTAAACTGCGCAATCTAGCACTTTAACAAACAGTAACGAACCGAACAACCGGACACTACCCGAAACATCAAATTTTCACTAGAAGCATTATTTTAGTGTTATGAAGCTAGTTATGAGCACTACTCATCATATTACTACTTAAAACACTAAAACACAATTAACCCCTAAATTAAACACTTAACGAGTAACTAGATTGTGTAACTAATAATTGAAACCAAACCAAGACCCCCCCCCCCACACTTAATGGACGGTTAGATAGTGGGTCCCACAAGGTGATTTTCTTTGATTGTTTAATAGATTTGTAGAGAATATGCTTGACACAATATTCCATATTCTATTCTAATGTTGGAGGATCTTTTAAATACACCATGGGTCTTGATCATTCATAACATACACCATTAAACCAACACAAATTCTCCTCCTCCTTCTTCTCCAAAGGCTACGGCCTCAAACCCCCCTCACCATATCTTCATTTTCAATCAATCTACAACCAATCCATGGTGATCTAGAGGTGTAAGAAGCAAAGTTAGGAAGTGTGGAAGCAACGGAACTTGAAGGACCTTCACCATTTGCTTTTATCCACCTCATTTCTTCTCTTGTTCATCCCTAGCCTTGTGCTAGTAGTAAGACTCTTGTGATCTCATTTTACTTCATATTATGTTGGTTAAAAGATGATATAAGTTGTTAAATATAAAGATCATGAAGAAACATAAGCATAATCATGAACATAAAGCTCTAAAACATGAAGATCAAGTTGTTTTAAGTGTATGAAGTATACTTGAATGATGATTTCTTGTGTTTATGATGTTGATCATCATAAGAACCTTGCTAGATGATGATTAAACACATGATCTAGAAAGTGTAAGGATGGATCTTGAGAAATTTGTAATGATCATCCTTTATGTAAACCACGAACTTGAAAATAAACTTGTTTTAATGTATGATAATTATTTCTACAAGTTATAAGTCTTGAAAATAAAAGATTTCAAGAATAATATTTTCGATAAACTAAAGTTTATTACAAGATCTAGCATGATCATGATGTTTAAAGGAAGTAAACATGTTTTAAGTGTTAAATCAAAGCTAGAAACTTATTGTTAACAAGAAAAATACAAGAATAAATATTTTTAGAAAATCTTCATACAAGTTGTGAAGATCTAAATTCTTCAAGAATGATATTTTTAAATAAATAACCACACTTTAAAGGGTAACTAAGCTTACTAAGTACACTAGTAAGTTACTACAAATTTTTACAAAGTTTCAAGTTCATGACATAGTGTAAATTTCATATTTTTGGCACATGCTAAGTCTTGAATGAATTGTTGATGACTGGTGATGATTTTAAAAAGAAAATGATATGCTTTGAAAGCATGGAAACCTCCATTTTCAAGGGGAAACTATGACAAAATTTTTCTAAAAATCAAACACTTAGAAAAATATTTCTAAATAAGTGTTTACAAGTGTATTTCAAACCATAAATTTTTACATAAAAGTTTGCCATAGATTTTGTTACAAAAATTATAAATATTGGAGGTTGGTTTTTATAAATAAAAGTGACCAAACATGTATGTAGGAAATATATATTTAGAAGTCCCCATGTGTGTGATTGTTTGTGTACTTTGTGTGTTAGTTATATTATTTTAGGACATAAAATAATATAACTCATTAAAATACCCAAAAATTACAATCCAAAATATTACCAAAATTCCAAGAATATGAATACACAAGTTACACACTGTAACACCCCGAAATTTATAAAACTTTATATTAAAATAATATAAAGTTAAAAATAAATAAAATAATAATAAATAAACGAGAATGAACTAACTAGGAAATAAATAACCTAGTTAGTTAGTTGGCATGTTTTAAAGCATAAATGAATTTAAAATGCCAAAGATATAAACTAGTTAGAAGTGGAGGGACCTATGTTGTTAAATTTGAAACTTGATAACATGAAACACAAATTAAAACAAACCAAACACCCACTTTGGGGGTGTCTGGTCGAACAAGAAGCAGGGGGCGACAAGAGGCTCCTCACCCAACCCCAATCTTCACAAAAACCACAAATTGAAGGCTTAAATCATGTCCAAATCGATTTTCAAGCATAAATTAATGATCACCTAGTTGAGGGGATCATAAGGTATGTAAAATCTTGATGTTTCGATTCATCTCAAGTTCTAGGTTAATTATGAAAGATCGAAATTTAGCTTGATTGTGTCATGCATGAATGTGATTAGAAGAAATATGGTGTCTAGGGATGAACCCTAGGTGAAATCTTGTTAAAGAAATCTTGTTAAAAGATTTCATGATAATTATAGAGTTTATAACCACCATTGTAGGTGATTAATGAACGTGAAGAAAACTTGATAAGCCCTAAAATTGTGATCTTGTTCTAACATTAATCTGAATTTAAGAATAAATTTCAGAAATATTGATGTTAAGACATGTGTAGAATTGACTAATTAAAGTTAGTTTAGATGATAATTACAAGTCATGAACTTGGTTTTGTTTATATAAAAATCTGACCCGCTAGGTGTTTGACGGAACAACTAAGTGAGGGTTAATATGTTAAAAGTTAGGTAAAAACGCAGATTTGATCATTGTAGAGGATTATGCGTTAAAGCTTGTGAAAGAGTTCTAAACTTATTGTGAATTGAACTCTTTAGGCAAAGAATCCGGAACGTCAAGCGGACACGCCGGGGGAGATACGCGCTTGAAGGGTGTGCTCTAAAGGTACGCGACTTGTTGTCTCGTTACATTCATGTAGATAAGCCTAGTCGTAAATATGCCTAATGTTGTTATAGCGAAAATAGTTGCGTTTGGTGAGTCTAAGAAGTGATGGAATTCACTAGATGATGAATGTGTTAAAATAATAGTCAAAATGGTAGTGTTTGGAGTGACTCGAACGTCACTCGTTAAATTGAGTTATAAAAGCAGAAACCATGATTAGAAGGGATACGCTAAGGTCGACAAGCCCGGGAATGGGTAATTATGGTTAGAAAGCAATGTCGACGAATTATGAAGGTATGTAACTTGACTCGTTACATTTGGGTAAATTTTGATATTTAGCATACATGTAGTTGAATTGTGGAATAAAAGTTGAGTTGGATTAAAGCAATAATGATTGCTATGTCGAATAGTAGGCCAAGAATTTGGTTAGACCTCGTTGGTAGTCATCAAAATGGAGGATCCCTTAGATGAGCCAAACGGGTCGAATAACCAAATAAGGCATGATAATGCTTAGTAGTATGGTCACTCGGCCTTTATTAATGTTCATAAAAGACATATTAAAATATGAGAAATCAGTGTATTGGTTTGTTGGAATGAGAAATCCGAGAATTTGGTTGGGCAAAACAAACAAAACAGTCAAAACATGAACTTACAGGGACTACCGTAAGTTACGGTACCCACCGTAACTTACGGTAGAGGTCAGGAACTTTACGGTGGTTCCATACTGATTTACGGTGGACCAGATTCCTTTAGTGACTACCGTAACTTACGGTAGATATCGTAAGTTACGGTAGAGTCCTATAATTTCTATAAGTTTTTGCATATTACAGTTAATCGAATCCGTTTTGATTGTAGTTTCGATTATGTAATATTTATAAGAACTCTAACACTAAGATTTGTTAAAAATCTTCAGTTTTCAGGTTTTACAAGTATGTGGACGATGACCAAGCATGTTTTGAAGAACCGAACACGAACTTTTGAAGCTTCCGCGTAAATTTAATTCTGTTTAGACAGTGTTATCATATAAACAATTTGCTAAACAACTTTGAATGTTTTAAATTAGTCGGTAGTTGACTAATGTTTGTTACCTTAGAATTTTACTTTTGGAACTTATGTCTTTAATTAGACATCTTTTATATAAAATCTTATGAATTATGATTAATTTCAAGTAGAAATTAAGACGAGTGTTACACACACAAAATACTGGTGAAATCGAACTAGAGAATATAACTTACAAAATACTCCGGAAATAATATTCATATGTATATTTTGGTAAATAATATTTTGGATACCGAGTGAATAAAAAAATGATTTTTTTTTACAATTACTACAAGAATATATCATATTTTTGACACAGAGAAAAATATATTATTTTTGGCAAGTATAAATATATATTTTTCTGGAAATTTTTAGAAGATATATTATTCTTGAAAGAAATATATATTTTCTCAACAAACATGAAATACACTATTTTTGGGTGAAAGATGTATTTTCTCAGTTAAATATAAAATATATCGTTTTTGGAGAAAGATAAGTTTACATATATTTTTTAAGTTAGACTTGAAAATGGAAAATTATAAATAATTTTCTTAAGTAATATTTATTGAAATATATATTTTGGAAATATATATCGATGAACTTTTATTAAAGATAATCTTCCGGAATAATTAATACGAAATTAAGTATAAGAATACTTAATAAATACAATAAAGATACGTATTCTCGTACGTATAAGCACACACCGGAATACGACACCAATACATGACAAAATATAAAAGTATAAGAATACGAATACGAATACAAATACACCCATCCTTAGGAAGGAAATACAAGTATAAATACTTGGGAAGTATCAAGTTAATGTATATTGTTTCAACAATTATTCCAAAATTTAACAAATATAATATAAGTTAAATTATTTATTATTTTAACGAGTAATTATATAACTTGGAATAATGTCGCGGACACTAAGAAACATAACTCAAAGACACTAAGAAATACTAAGTCAAGGCACGACCCGCTCGCCTAATAGACAGTAGTACATTGTAGGTTGTCGTGCACACAAATAGTGGCTTGAGTTTCGTCGGATTGAAGAACGCAAAACAGTGAGTTCATGTCCCCCTTTTCTTTAACTGTTTTCAGTTTTGTAACTCTCGGGGGTGGAATACATGTTATGGAGGTTTAAACGGTATGAATTGACTATGAAATGAACTACTAGATCATGTGAGCATAGACTAAATTTGAAATGCCATTAACTCTTAATTAGGGACGAAAGTTAGATCTAACGGGTACGGCCAAACCCCACTCATGGTACTTGTGACCACTTGAGTGATTCGGTGTCCCAGTCGAGGTGAATCGACATCAGTCGAGGTGAATCGACATTAGTCAAGGTAAATTGACATAGTCAAGGTGAATTCGACATAGTCGAGGGAAATCGACAAGGGTATAAGCCTACTCATTTCGAGTGTCCCTATGTCCTCACATGCCTTAGTGTCCTTGTAAAACATTAATTTGATATGTTCATAAATGCTTTTCATACCTGTTTTCAAAGGAGTCTCTCAAAGGATTACAAGGTTGTCAGTACGCACACAAAACGCATGAACTCGCTCAACTTTTGTTGATGTTTTCCAAAATTACATGTATTTCAGGTGCCAGGTTGGATCTTGGGCGCGGGTGTTGTTTCTAGAAGTAGACTTCAAGTTTAGATGTCATCTACTTTTGTTGTTTAATAACCTAGTCGAAGGTTGTATTTTAAAACTTAAATAACCGGTGTTTGTAATACTTAAATTTTATGAATGGATGAACATCGTCTTGATCATGTAGTTGTTTATTATGATTGAATGCAATGATATTAAACCAGTCACACATCATACGCTTCCGCAAAAGCCACGGTGTGACACTGGGACATGTCGCTTCGGAATGTGCCAACAAACGGGTCATCACTTTAGCAGAATCTGAAGCCTTGAGCGAGCCCAATGTAACGCCCTGCCCTTTCGTACTTTCCTTAATTAGAAAACGTGTCTTGTATTTCTATTTTTGGAAGCTTGTTCCTTTTGTATTTCGTATTTCGTTTCAAACCATTGTAAACCCGAGACTTCGATCGTAATGGAATTCTATTTTTTACATGCTTATATGTGTTGCAATACTTGGATTATACGTTACCAATCTCGAATTCATACGTGCAACCGATACTCGACTTCTCATACTCATAACTTATACATACTTGTTAATTATTAAATATGTGGTTAATAATAATAATAATAATAATAATAATAATAATAATAATAATAATAATATAGTAAACATTAAAGTAAAGTTGATATTACTATGTCCACATATATTTTGAAAAAAAAAAATGGTAAATGGTTGTACAAGCCATGCGACCAAAAATGTCAAAATATTAATTATTTATTTTTTTGTTTAAACAATCTACTACATGATGATTCTAATTGTTAGTTAGGTGTTTACTTAACTGGACATCATAAAATGTATAATATACATCAATTAATTATCACACTCTTATATAACTTGTGACACCTTAAGTTATGATTAAATCGTGCCTAATATATGTCTTGTCTGTTAAATAAATAACAAAAAAAAATAGAAATAGATGGCAGTTGCGGTCGCCACATTTGTGGCTGAATTATTGTTGTTTCAATTACTACAGCAGCACCCCCCCTACATTAATTCTACATCATAGTATAATATATATGTACTATACCTTATAACCACTTAAATTAATGTTCTAAAACAAAAAAAAAAAAAGATAACAACATTAAGGCTAGATAGAGCCTTCCAATCGCAGCATATGGCTGTGTTCTAGTTGTTGGCTTTTTTTATTCATTTTATTTATGTATTCCCCTAACTAACCATATTAATTGCCAACCAACTTAAACCCTAATCCTTCCCTATAAATACTACTCTAATCTCAGCCACTTTTCCACTTTTACAACCCTTAAACACACTAAAAAAACCTCTCAAATCGCAGCTGAAATCACAAGTTCGAGCAGATTGTTCAGCCTTCACGAAAATGAGCATAACTTCTTCATTTCTTGTCCGATTTGGTCCATTCTTTTTCCTATGTGCTTGGATCGACCTTAGCTTCGATTACATGGGTATTTCACAGTAAATAAGTCCCTGAAACTCCGGCAAATAGGCTCCAAAGTCCACTGTTCGTTTCTGTTTTCATTTAATCTTTGTTAAACTTAACCAAACTTGAGTTTTCTCATCTCAAACCTATGTCCTAATGCTCATAATCGAATGAATGGTTAGTTGGGCTTAAAAACAAGGCTGAGACATGTTAAATCAGAGGTTAAAACCTCACAAACTTTCTGTTTTAGTTAGGGTTTTTAACCCACAAGTGGTGTTCAAGCTTCAAGCTTGATAAAGGTATGATTGTGGACTAACTTGGGTTGTCCAACATAAAATCCTCACATCCCTTGATGATTTCTCATAGTGTAGTTGTTTCTTATTCTTGTAATGATATTAGTTCATGACCCTCCTTGTATGTTTTTACATCAAGTGTAGTGGGGAACCATAAGAGGTACCTAAATGGAAGCTTGTTCTTCCTACCTCCTACATGAATTATATGACACAATAGAGTTACCTAAATGAAGATTAATCTTCTACCTCATGCTTGATTAATGGACTAAATAATACCTATAATACTTATACATATATATACTATTCGAACCCTTGATGATGGACTTGTGTTCATTCGTCAAGATATTAGAATAACATCATCTAAGACATAAGACTTGTTACGATTCTAATGGGTATATTACTCATGAAAACATTAACCCTTGAGGTTTCATAGTGTCAAGAACAAGTACTTGGTGTTAAAGGATGATTACTTTCGAATACCTATATTCTTGTGTTTCAACTTCCTAAATCCCTACACGAACATATTCAACCTTCTAACCTCATCAACTTCGTCACATCGGATAATCGGAAAACTTATGCAAATTTTGTGAGTATACTCGCAACCCCCTTTTTATGTTTACCACTTTTTGGGGTGTAACATTTTAACTTTTAAACTACACTTAAACTTATTCTTTATGCAATGCACGAAAACAATCCTTATACATGAATACAATGTTATGATACTTGATGCTTATGTGGACCATACTTATGTGATATGTTTTAGTCATTAGCTTTCACGAGCCTCCATTCGACATGTATAGCGCTATAGGAGTAACGCACCGCCCCCCTTAAACTTGTGGTCATGTCGAATTAACTAAACTTTCTTGCGTAAACAGAGGATTGGCTAAAAATATTGCATGCCATGTTAGGTTGATCTTGTATAAACTAAGTTGCCATGTGGATTCGTTTTAAACTTTTATACTTATACTTATGCTTAAACTTGTATACTCGCCTTTGCTTTTGCATTGAATTGTATTTTAAACATGTTACAAGTTGAGGATTGATGATGCCACGAAAATAGATTAGCAAAGATGAATAGATACTCATTTAGACGTTTAGGTTTAAAGTGTTGTATAAATTTTGTTATGTTATGTTGAACAATGTTTTTATTTGAATTTCTTGTAATGCTTTGACAATTTATCTATGAAATGAAAATGGTTGAATTAAATATTGTCACAATTAGTGTTATGAAGTCTCTTGCAATCTTGAACAAGTCCCACTCCGATGATTCCGCCATTGGTTGGGGTGTGACACCCAAGTTCGACGAAGAACCAAACCACCAACGTGATAAAGAAGAGGTAGTGATTGGACCTGATGATGGAGATCGTTTGGTGATACATCAAGCTCTAAACGGAACTTTCGTTCATTGAGAAAACCTGCAACGTGAAGCCCTATTTCGTACTCGGTGCACCATTCGAGACAAGGTTTGCTCACTAGTTATTGATGGTGGGAGTTGCACCAACGTTGCATCACAAACTATGATCTCCAAACTGAACTTGTCCACAGAATCACATCCTTTTCCTTATGATATCCACTGGCTAAATGAAGGAAAAGGTATACGAATTTCAAAACGTGTTTTACTTTCATTCTCTATTAGGCAGGAATACAAGGACGAGATCTGGTGCGATGTTATTCCAATGGATGCATGTCACATGTTGTTAGGTCGTCCTTGGTTGTTCGATCGAACGGTTGTTCATCACGGGTATAAGAATACATACTCATTTACCAAGAATGATAGGACAATAACCTTGCTTCCTATATCAACCAGTAGTGCCAACCGTCACCAAACCTTATCTGTTTTTACACTTCTCCAATCAGAATTAGACGGATCAAAGCTTCCCAAAGAGCTTGGCCAAATTGAGCTCTCCGAAGATGAAGAACCTGTTTCCCCGGATCTACACTTCTTAGCCACACTTGATAATAAAGATCAAATTTCAAGTTTGAGGTCAAACTTTTTACAAGAAGGGGAGGATGATAGACCTATAGCTAAAGATTCGAGTGTGCTAGCCGTTGGAAAAGATCCAGATCCAAATGGGTCATCAAATTGGGTAAAACTAGTCTACATGGAGCCCATTATGTAACACCCCGAAAATATAAAACTTTATATTAGAATTATAAAGTATAAAATAAACGAGAATAAACTGACTAGGACTAAATAACCGAGTTAGATACAACATTGTGAAACCAAATAAATGGATGGGAACTCCTAAATTAATAAACGAAACAATAATCGAGGGACCTAAGTTACAAAGTTGGAAACTTGGGTGATTATAATCAAAATAACACACACCAAACACACACTTAGGTGAGTTTGGTCGAACAAGAACACAGGGGGCGACACAGGCTCCCCACCAAACCCTAGTGCATGTCAAACTTGATCAAATTGAGAGTTCAAATCAACTCCAAATTGATTTTCAAGCACGAATTAGTGATCACCTTGTTGAGGGGATAAGGTATGCAAAATCTTGATGTTTTGATCCATCTTAAATTATAGGTTAATTGTGAAAAACTGAAATTGAGCTTGATTATGTCTTGCATGGATGGAATTAGAAGTAATATGGCATCTAGGGATAAACCCTAGATGATTTCTTGTTAAAATCTATTATTATACTTGTGGGGTTTATAATCACCATTGTAGGTGATTAGTGAGTTGTAGAAACTAAATAAACACTAGAATTATGGTTCTTATTCTAGTGAAATCTGAATTCATGTGGTGAATCTGAAATTATTTATGTTAAAATTTAGTATAGGTTTGTTAATTGAAGCGAATGTAGATGAAAATAACATGTCAAGAACCTAGTAATGGTTATGTAAAAATCTGACCCGCTAGGTGTTTGTTAAAACGTCTAAGTGAGGAGTAAAACGTTAAAGATCGGACAAAAATGCAGATTCGAATATTATAATGAATTGTCTGATTTTTGGTTATAAAAGAGTTCTAAATTTGGTTGTGAATGGAACTCTATAGGTAAAGAATCCGGGTCGTCAAGTGGACAAGCCGGAGGTGATACACGCTTGAAAGGTGTGCTTTAAAGGTACGTAACTTCGGTTTCGTTACATTATGCATAAACAATAGTCTTAGAAATGTTAATGAGAATGTAGTGTCAATTGCGAGTTGGTATGTCATAGAAGTGACGAAGTTCACTCGACAAACAAACGGGTCAAATAGTTAATTAGAATTGTTGGTTAATAATGTTGTTTAATTATGTAAGTATGTAACTTGACCCGTTACATTAAATGAATTGTTGTTAAATTATGCATAGTCGCATTTTAGAATAGAAATTGTATTGATTTTAGTGACCATGATTGTTACTTGAATTAATAAGGTTAGAATTGATAAGGAACCGTTTGGTGGTCATCATATTGGAGGATTTCCACAAGATGAGTCCACGGGTCGAATAATAGTGTGAATTGTAGTATTGGTGTTTTAATTAGTTAGCTATGGCAATAACAATCACAAGAGCATTAAACCATGGGATTTGGTAAGGAAATGCAGGTGATGCTAAGCCCTGGAAGATGGGCATAAAGAGCCATAGGCTTACTAGTGAAATGGTAGTAAAATGGGTAGAGTTAGAGTGGGTCGAATAAATGCATAGTGACATTTAGTCGTTCGGTCCGTAAGTTAAATTTTCGGTATAATAGTTGTAATGAGTATGTCCGTAATGAATTTACAGACATATAGGAAAAGAATCACCTAAAACGACATGTGGATTCGGGTGAAATCAACAAAATGGTCAAAATAGCAAAGTTACAGGAGCTACCGTAAGTTACGGTATCTACCGTAACTTACGGTAGAGATCAAAACGTTACGGCAGAACTCTACTGCCTTACGGCAGACCAAAGTTTTTCAGCGTCTACCGTAACTTACGGTAGCTACCGTAAGTTACGGTAGAACCCTGTCATGAGAGTTAAATTTTGCATATTCTTGTTAATCGAATCCGTTTTTGAGTGTAGTTTCGATTATATAATAATTCTGAGATCTCTAATATTAATTTTTGTTAAAAATCTCCAGCTTTTAGGTATTGCTAGTATGCGGATCGACGATCAAGTTGATGCTTCAAGAACCGAACACAAAGTTTTGGATGCTTCCGCACTAATCTGATCTAGTTAAATTATGAAATTTTGTAATCACTACTGAATAACTTATGTTTGAAACCAGTTATCTGACTATGTTAAGAACTATGAAGTATGACTTAGTTTACCAACTAAACTTTAGTTAACTATGAAATATATTTTTACAAATATAGCATTTCTTATGATTAAATAATGAAATTATAAGACGAGTGTTGCACACTATCACTTAACCATGCATGCAAACATGCAGATCACCACACGTTGCCTACTACCCCATGTTCTTTTACTTTCTTTTTTATTTTATTTATTTGGTTTTAAAGTTGGTTAATTTTCCCTAAGTTGTAGCAAGAGTGGTGGGCCATGTTCTTTTCTTTCTTATGTAATCGTATTTTGGATTGAAGGCAAGACAGTTTTTGAGTTTCTTTGAAATTAGTTTCTCTCTTTGCATGAGATTTATTTTACCACTGCTATTCTAATTTTGGCCGAATTAGAAGGTGTTCTATGGAATTCCAATTGAACTGTGTGGTGTCTTCTGTATCATAGTTCTTTCGGAAGTGCCCAACGAGTAGACCGAGTGGTGATTTTTTTTCTGTATCTCGATTCCGTTCGTTGTTTATCGTTACCGTCAATTTCTCATTCAAATTTTGAAATACCAAGTATTTGCCTATCATTTGGTATCAGAGCCGAAACATGATCCGTTTCGACTCAATTTGTTTTTCGTTCCAAAATCACAAAATATCCAGTGCATCAATGGCCTACGAGAGGAAGACGATGGAACAACAAATCCAAGAGTTATAAGAACAACTTCAAGAGCTAATTGTTGTTGTGCATCGACGCCGAGGTGGTGATCGAACTCCTCCCCGGTATAGGCCTGACAGGGACGATTTCGACAATTATTCGTCCGATGGAGGTGACAACCCTTTTGGTCGTCATGCTTCAAGACGGCACAACAACGACATCAAGGTTGATATCCCTGAATATGACGGCAGACTTGACCCGGATGAGTTCATCGAGTGGTTACGCACGGTTGAATGAGTGTTCGATTACAAACAAACACCGGAGGAAAAACGGGTGAAGCTGGTCGCCTTGAAGCTTAGGAAATACGCCTCGACATGGTGGGCTAATGTAAGTTAACAACGGGATAAATTGGGTAAGAGTAAGGTCCGTTCGTGGCAAAACATGAAGAAGTTGCTCAAGGCCAAATTTATGATGGTGTATTACCTCCAAGAAAGCTTTTCAAAACTCCATTTTATCAAGCAAGGTACCAGACCTGTTGAAGAATTTTCTCAAGAATTTTAGCATCTTCTTATGAAGTGTGATCTTGGGGAAGACGACCCTCAAACATTGGTACGATATCTCGGTGGTCTAGAGTCAAGAATTGCAAACATTGTGGAGCTACAACCGTATTCGATATTGGCTGAACTCAGGTTAATGCGCGCACAAGGTGGAGTCTCAATAGAAAGCACGAGGCAAGACGGAGGCGGCCAAACAAGTTAACAAACCAAGTCTCGCACCGAACACTTTATCCATGCCAACTTCCGAACTGTCACCTATGAACTCTGTAGATGTGATTGATGGTTCTAGTACTACTTCGATGCGTTTAAGGTGTTGTTTCCGATGCCAAGGACTGGGACATATCGCTTCGGAATGTGCCAACAAACGGGTCATCACTTTAGCAGAATTTGAAGCCTTGAGCGAGCCCAAGTTCGACGAAGAACCAAACCACCAACGTGATAAAGAAGAGGTAGTGATTGGAGCTAATGATGGAGATCGTTTGGTGATACAGCTCCAAATGGAACCGCCGTTCATTGCGACAACCTGCAACGTGAAGCCCTATTTCGTACCCGGTGCACCGTTCGAGACAAGGTTTGCTCGCTAGTTATTGATGGTGGGAGTTGCACCAACGTTGCATCACAAACTATGATCTCCAAACTGAATTTGTCCACAGAATCACATCCTTTTTCCTTAAGATATCCACTGGCTAAATGAAGGAAAAGGTATACGAATTTCAAAACGTGTTTTACTTTCATTCTCTATTGGGCAGGAATACAAGGACGAGATCTGGTGCGATGTTATTCCAATGGATGCATGTCACATGTTGTTAGGTCGTCCTTGGTTGTTCGATCGAAGGGTTGTTCATGACGGGTATAAGAATACATACTCATTTACCAAGAATGATAGGACAATAACCTTGCTTCCTATATCAACCAGTAGTGCCAACCGTCACCAAACCTTATCTGTTTTTACACTTCTCCGATCAGAATTAGACGGATCAAAGCTTCCCAGAGAGCTTGGCCAAATTGAGCTCTCCGAAGATGAGGAACCTGTTTCCCCGGATCTACACTTCTTAGCCACACTTGATAATAAAGATCAAATTTCAAGTTTGAGGACAAACTTTTTACAAGAAGGGGAGGATGATAGACCTATAGCTAAAGATTCGAGTGTGCTAGCCGTTGGAAAAGATCCAGATCCAAATGGGTCATCAAATTGGGTATAACTAGTCTACATGGAGCCCACTATCACTTAACCATGCATGCAAACATGCAGATCACCACACGTTGCCTGCTACCCCATGTTCTTTTACTTTCTTTTTTATTTTATGTATTTGGTTTTAAAGTTGGTTAATTTTCCCTAAGTTGTAGCAAGAGTGGTGGGCCATGTTCTTTTCTTTCTTATGTAATCGTATTTTGGATTGAAGGCAAGATAGTTTTTGAGTTTCTTTGAAATTAGTTTCTCTCTTTGCATGAGATTTATTTTACCACTGCTATTCTAATTTTGGCCGAATTAGAAGGTGTTCTGTGGAATTCCAATTGAACTGTGTGGTGTCTTTTGTATCATAGTTCTTTCGGAAGTGCCCAACGAGTAGATCGAGTGTAGGGGCAGACCTAGCATATAAGAAGGGGTAACCTCCACTACGGTTTGACGCTCCGACGGTAGTGTAAAATTAGTGTAAATTTTGGAAAAAATTGACGTTTTTACGATTTCGTTACGGCTTTTTTATAAAACGTTACGGCTTGGCGGATTTTCTAGATCCGCCACTGATCGAGTGGTGATTTTTTTTCTGTATCTCGATTCTGTTCGTTGTTTAGCGTTACCGTCAATTTCTCGTTCAAATTTTGAAATACCAAGTATTTGCCTATCAATACCTTAAACCAAATACTTGCTATGATTGTCATTTCCATTCCATCATATTCCTAACACCCAAATCCAAATAATAATGGATTTTAATAATCCTAACTATTAGTCATTGGCTACAACGATTCCAACTTCAAAATAACCAGTGGTGATCCCACTTTTTCACATATTGTAAACCAATGGAACTTACTAACATAACCTTAATTTCTTTTTGTCCCTTTCTCTTTTTCTGTTAATAAATGTCCATTGATTTACAATATGTGAAAAGGTGGAACAACCACTAGTTATTTTTTAAGTTGGGACCGTTACCGACCAACGACTAATAATTGAGATTATTAAAATCCATTATTCCTTATCCAAACACACCCTCGGTAACTTCTCTAGTGAGATTATTAAAATCCATTACACAATTATTAAAATCCACTTCTTTGTAGGTTTCCCTGATGCAAAGTATAATGTGCTTGTCACAAATATAAAGCCACACAAGCATTCCAAAAAAGTGAAAACATATGTAGAATTCGTTCATTCTTAGAATCTTATAAAGTTTAATGCAATTATTTATATATATGATAAAAATCAAACTGAATGAACAGTGATTTACTATTAAATTAAAATTAGAATTACATTAAATTACATTACACAATTACACATTACACATTACACAATTATTTAAATTTAGAATGGAATGAATAGTAACATCATTAAGAGATGAGCAAATGGTATCGGGTATAGGTACCGGTCTCAAATTTATCAAACCAATGTATTTTCGGTACCGGTTCTGCACATGTATTCACCGGTTTTTACCCTCAAATACCGGTGTCGTACCAGTACCGAACCGTACTATACTAGGTATATTCGGTACCCGTACCCACTTTTGGGGATTTCGGTAACGGTATTTTCGGTACCGGTTGGTACCGAGCTCATCAAATCCTGTAGCAACGCAGTAATGCAAGTAATTGCACCGTTTAGATTACTTTTCATACACACAGTAAGTAAACTGTATTTCGTTTGAATGAGGTTTTATATACACAACAACTTATTTTGCTTTCTTTTTTGTCTTTTTCTGTAAATGAATTGTAGTATGTAAAATTAACTTGGATATTTAGAATATTGATGAGCAAATCGTATCAAATCCTGTAAACGAACCGGTATCGTATCGGTACCAAATTTACTATACCAAATCACTTTCGGTACCAATTTGGTACCCACCTTTTGGCGTTTTCAGAATCGTTACTTTCGGTTCGACACCGGTCTAGCACCATACCTGTATTTATTGATTTTTACCTTCAAATACCATACCGTATTGTACCGAGCATTTTCGGTGCCGGTACCTAATTTTGATGATTTTCCGGATCGGTACTTTCGCTGCCGTTACCGGTACCGAGTTCATCCATATTTTAACGTGTTAGTGTAAGATTAAATATATTATGTATTAATATTTAATCTATAGCCATTATAATCATTTATATAATATAGATCAAAATATATTATAACCTATTAAATAATTAGTTGGTAATTGTTGATGGACCATATTACCCTTATTAACTAATTAGGTTTCCTCCTGGGTGCTTATATAAGGAGAATTATGTGGAGGTTAAGGGGTTAGACAGTTACACATTAGAAACACCCCATTAGCCATAACATCAAATTCGACCTCCTCTCCTAACAGCCGATACCCTTTTCGGTTTTCTAAGTTCCCATCATCAGTCAGCACCCTAAGGAGGAACTAGATCAAGATGACAAGCATGTCGAACTCCATTACCGGATTCACCACTACACTATCTGCTGTAACAGGTATGTTTTACTGTTTTCCCTCATGAATAAACAGAACTGAACCAACATGTGGTATCAGAGCATATGTTGATTAGTCGGTTCTGTTTTGTATCCGTAAATCTGGATTAAAAATAGGAAAACAGGTTTTTAAAACCATAATAAAATTCGTTTTCATTATCAGAAATCATTACTGTTCGATTTCTGTCATCTGATATACATCTCGGATCGTCATGTTCATTCGTGATTACTGGTCCGAAATCTGAAGTTTCAGAAATATGTTTAAATGTGTAATAAAATTCCAGATTTCGGATGAATGTTTAAGTTAATTTTATTTAGGGTTCATCATGTTCTTAGTTAAAATTCGAAATATCCTATAAGTTTTGGAATATGATTTGAATTGTTATATGTTTTCCTGATTTTGATCTATTTTTTCTAATAAGGATTTTCGAAATCTGTTAAAAGGATAAACAGATTATGTTTTCGAAATTTTATGATAAAATTAGATCAAAGTTATAATAGGAAACTATATCACAATTCTTAATTTCGAATTTTCAGTTGTTATAACCATAAACAACAACTGGATCGCACAAGATAAGATCACATAAGAGATGATCTGATCGCATAAGATAATCGCACAAGACTTGTGGATCGCACAAGACTTATGGATCGCACAAGGCATAACGGATCGCACAAGGCATTACGGATCGCACAAGGCCTTATTGATCGCACAAGTTTACTTGGGCCTTATTGATCGCACAAGTTTACTTGGGTCTTATTGATCGCACAAGTTTTGGGTCTCACTGATCGCACAAGTTTTGGGCCTTACTGATCGCACAAGTTTTTTTGGGCATTACTGATCGCACAAGTTTTGGGCCTTACTAACGGGTGGTTTGCTATTAAATAATTGGTTTTGTAATTACTTAGTTAATTAATCAGAATCGGATAATGTTTTACAAAACCAAAATAGCTTAACTTGAATGAGTTTTTGATGTATCATTTCTGGCCAAAGCTGACTTGACACATCTACTTATCGTTCAAGTATTACGAAAGCTATGTTGTGTGTGCATCATAAGCATGAATGTCTTAATTTCTGGCCAAAGCTGATTTAATTCATTCATAGATGGCATACTCAACAAGTGCATAACTAAAGTGATTGTTTCAATTTCTGGCCAAAGCTGATTTGTTACAACCACTTTGCACATATGCTTAAATGATTACACTTCTGGCCAAAGCTGTTTTGTCTTCGTTTAAGTAGAATTTTTAGCTAAGTCTATTATTTTGATGATAGTAATAGACAATATCACAGCTTCATAATGTAAAATGGTCATTATTTATGCCTGCCTTAGTTTAACGTGCCCTTAGATCACATTAGGACTTCTTCCTTAGTATCATAACTTGCTCATCTTATTTCCACAAACAGCACCCAACTGCGGGATTCCACCTTTGACTGGTGATAACTTTGCTGCATGGAAGGATGCTCTCATGCTTACTCTTGGGCTGCTGGATTTTGATTATGCTCTGAGAGAGAATAAGCCAGCGGACCTTACCACTCAAAGTACTGCTGCTGAGCAGTTAACTCATGATAAGTGGACTAGGTGTAACCGCATGTCTCTCATGTTTATGAAGCAGTCCATAAGCAATGCAATCAGGGGAGCCATTCTTGATTCTGAAGATGCTAAAACCTACTTGGAACATGTGGAGGCGCAATTCAAAGGGACGTCTAAAGCACACGCTAGTACTCTTATTCTCAAGCTGGTGACAACTAAGTATGATGGGAGGAGCGACATTCGCGAGCACATCATGATGATGAATGACATGGCCAATAAGCTGAAGGGGCTGGAAATGGAAATCAGTGATGGTTTCCTTGTTCATTTCATCATTACTTCGCTTCCTTCGTCCTTTGAAGCATTCAAGATCAATTACAACACTCAGAAGGACAAATGGACAATGAGTGAAATGGTCGCTATGTGCGTACATGAGGAAGAGCGTATGAGGATGGATCGCACTACTGATGTTGCAAACTTCACCACCTCCAACCCTAAGAAGAGGAAGAACAATTATCAGAGGAAGGATGCTTCAAAAGTCCAAAGGCCTAATCCTAATCCTAATCCTAATACAAGTGTACCTTCCAGCTCTAAGAACTCCTTAGGCAGTATCCGCTGCAAATTCTGTAAAAAGACAGGACACATGCAGAAGGAATGCCCTGACTTTAAGGAGTGGCTGGCTAAGAAAGGTAACGATTATTTTATGATACTTGAGTCCTATAATTTAAGTGTTCCTGCTAATTCTTGGTGGTTTGATTCTGGTTCTATGGTTCATGTTACCAATTCAACTCAGGGATTCCTTTCAATCCGGAAGCTGGAAAGAAACCAAAGAACGCTTAAGGTTGGGGATGATCGAGAATTAGAAGTGAAGGCCATTGGAACATTACAATTAGTTATGAAAACTGGTTTATGTATTAAACTTTATGATACCTTATATGTTCCTGAGGTAACTCGGAACCTTGTATCAGGACCAAAGTTAGACATGGACGGTTTTATTGTTTCCCATGGTCATCGCAAACTCTCTATCCTTTATGATTCTGTTCTTTATGGTACTGGTATTCTGGATGGTGGTCTCTATAGATTAGAACTAGAAGATAACTTTTCCAAATCTTTGTTGTCATATAACATTAATGAATCACTCACAAAGATGGAAGAGAAACGAGACTTAGAAACTTCATCCATGTTGTGGCATCAGCGTTTAGGCCACATCTCAAGAGAACGATTAAATCGTCTCGTAAAGGATGAAGTCTTACCTCCTCTCGATTTCTCTGATTTTGGAACATGTGTCAAATGTATTAAGGGTTAAATGACATTAGCGAATAAGAAAGGTGCCACTAGGAGCTCTAATTTATTAGAACTCATTCATACTGACATTAGTGGTCCCTACCAAATCGCTGGCATAACAGGACATACTTCATTTATCACTTTTATTGATGATTATTCTCGTTACATGTACTTGTATCTTATTAAGGAAAAGTCTGAATCTCTAACAACTTTTAAAGATTATAAGGCTGAAGTTGAAAAGCAATTAGATCGTCAGATTAAAGTTGTGAGACCAGATAGAGGCGGTGAATATTATGGAAGACATACTGATGTGGGTCAAGCTCCTGGTCCATTTTATGAGTTTTGTAAGGGCCAGGGGATTGTGAACCAATACACCATGCCTGGTACACCTCAGCAGAACGATGTGGCTGAAAGAAGAAACCGTACCCTTATGAACATGGTGCGCAGTATGTTAGCCAACACTAATTTACCATTATTCCTCTGGACTGAAGCGTTAAAAGCAGCTGTTCATATACTCAATAGAGTTCCTTCTAAGTCTGTCCCTAAAATTCCTTATGAACTTTGGACAGGAAGGAAACCGAGTCTTAAATATATGAAAGTATGGGGCTGCATTGCTGAAGTAAAACTTTACAATCCTTTCCTAAGGAAACTTGACCCTAAAACAGTGACCTGTTTCTTTATCGGGTATCCTGCGAACTCTAAGGGTTATCGTTTCTATTGTCCTTCCCATGTCACCCGTATTGTTGAAACCAAGCGTGCCGCGTTCCTGGAGGATTTCAAGGTCAGTGGGAGCAGTACCAACCCTTACGAAGAATTGCAAGAAGTACAAGACGCGGGGGGGGGGGGGGGGGGGGAGACTCGTCGCTTACCATTACTCCGATTACTCCTCTTGTACCCAATGCAACTACTGTACCTGAACCTATTGCACCAACTCCAAATTTACCTCTACAATCAGAACCCATTATACCTCATGACGAAGGCACATCAAACGCTCAAAACCAAGAGAACGATGAACCCGATAATCCACTCAGGAGGTCATCTAGGCAAAGAAGGCCTACTAATTGGGATGATTATGTTACCTACCTGACTGAAATGGATCCCGGAAAGCTCAATGATCCTATCTCTTACAATGAAGCCATTATCAGTGATCAGTCTTCTGAATGGAATAAAGCGATGATTGATGAGCTTGAATCCATGAAGAAAAATGACGTTTGGGATTTGGTAGAGTTACCCAACGGAGCCAAACCCGTAGGATGTAAATGGTATTCAAAACAAAACTGGATCCGAATGGGAACGTTGAACGCTACAAAGCGAGATTGGTTGCAAAGGGCTACACTCAGAAAGAGGGAATTGATTATCAAGAGACGTTTTCGCCTGTCTCTCGTAAAGATTCATTAAGGATCGTCATGGCCCTAGTAGCTTATTTTGATTTGGAGTTACATCAGATGGACGTTAAAACCGTTTTCCTTAACGGAGATTTGGACGAAGATGTTTACATGAAACAACCTGAAGGCTTTAAACCTGAAGGTGAAGAGCATCTAGTCTGTAAGACGAAGAAATCCATTTACGGGTTAAAACAAGCATCACGTCAGTGGTACCTCAAGTTTGATGAAGTCATGAAGAAACAAGGTTTTATGAAGAATCAAGTGGATCAATGCACCTACCTCAAGATGAGTGGGAGCAACTTTACTATACTTGTCCTTTACGTAGATGATATTCTATTGGCAAGTAATAGTTTAGACATGTTGCATGAGTCAAAGCGGTTACTTTCGCATAACTTCGACATGAAGGATCTCGGAGAGGCTTCTTACGTCATTGGCATCGAAATTCACCGAGATAGACACAAAGGGATCTTAGGATTGTCCCAGAAGGCTTACATAGATCGTGTCCTTACACGATATAACATGCAACAGTGCAAACCCTCCATTGCTCCAGTAGACAGTAGTTAAAGGAGATGTTTTCGGTTCATTCCAGTGTCCGACAACAGAGGTTGAGAAGGAGCAAATGAGCCAGATACCTTACGCGTCAGTAGTCGGGAGCTTGATGTATGCTCAAGTCTGTACTCGCCCAGATATCGCTTATATTGCTGGAATGCTAGGCCGTTATCAGACTAATCCTGGCCTAGATCACTGGAAAGCAGCTAAGAAGGTACTTCGATATCTGCAAGGGACGAAAGACTATAAACTGACTTATAGAAGAAGTGATCATTTAGAAGTGGTGGGCTACTCTGATTCTGACTTTGCAAAGTGCAAAGATGACAAGAAATCCACTTCGGGCTTTATCTTTATGTTAGCAGGCGGCCCTATCTCTTGGAAGAGTCATAAACAACAGTTGACCACAACTTCCACAATGGCAGAGTACATTGCTGTTTATAACGCAACCTGTCATGGAATGTTGCTTAGAAATCTGATCACTGGACTCAAAATCGTTAATTCCATTTCTAGACCATTGAAGCTTTATTGTGATAATTCAGCTGCCGTTAGTTTCTCGAACAGTAACAGTTCGACTGGAGCTGGTTTATATCTCGATACAAAATATTTGTTCGTACGAGAACGAGTTGAGGAAAATAATCTTTGTATCGAGTATATTAGTACTAAAGATATGCTTGCGGATCCGATGACTAAAGGTCTCCCTCCTAAGGTTTATGAAGAACATGTTCGGAATATGGGATTTAGTAAAGACCTTAATTGAGCATATTGTACTAGCTTATGTTTTATGATTAATGAAATTTCCTCATTTTGATTTTGTATGTCTCTTAGAATATGTTCAACCGGTATAATGGCATATTGATAAATAAAGTTACAAATCAAACAAAGGGCTTATGCGTATTTTGATCATAACGATTAGGTTTTAAATTAAGGCTATAGTATGATTAATGGGGGTCCCGAGTCGCATAATGATTCAACGGCTGTATTTCTCTGCTATAGTACTTGTTTAAGGCTAAAATGAGTGTTAACTCCTGATCAGGCTTATCTAATACTCATAGTAAATGATTACCCGGCTAAGTGGGAGAATGTAAGATTAAATATATTATGTATTAATATTTAATCTATAGCCATTATAATCATTTACATAATATAGATCAAAATATATTATAACCTATTAAATAATTAGTTGGTAATTGTTGATGGACCATATTACCCTTATTAACTAATTAGGTTTCCTCCTGGGTGCTTATATAAGGAGAATTATGTGGAGGTTAAGGGGTTAGACAGTTACACATTAGAAACACCCCATTAGCCATAACATCAAATTCGACCTCCTCTCCTAACAGCCGATACCCTTTTCAGTTTTCTAAGTTCCCATCATCAGTCAGCACCCTAAGGAGGAACCAGATCAAGATGACAAGCATATCGAACTCCATTACCGGATTCACCACTGCACTATCTGCTGTAACAGGTATGTTTTACTGTTTTCCCTCATGAATAAACAGAACTGAACCAACAGTTAGCACCGTAATAACTGAACTGAAAACAACCGAATTTCCAACGTGTAGGACGTGTGGGTCCTATAATTATATATTAGGTTATTTAAAATCGTTTTTTTATGCCGGAGTGACTATCCTTACCACGTCATTTTATTTATGTTTTGATATTCGGTATCTGCTTGCCGTTGCTGACACGCCTTTTGTAGTCATTGGGTACCGCCGCAACGCGCGAGCGGAAAATAATTGGTTATATTAATTTGTAAACTTTTGGAAATATAATGACTAGCAGCCCAAATCTGAAATATGATGGTTGATAACCCCAACTGTTGGGCTTGCAGTCGATCATGAGGCCCGTTATGTCAATTCTTTCCACCTATTTATGTGAATGGTTCGACATCTCATAAGTGCCAAATCATGTTGTAATAAAAAAATGTTTTTCTTCAATCATAATAAGTTAACAAAAAAAAAAAGCAGACATAGCCACATAGGAGTTTACGGGTCAACCCAACCCAACCCAACTTGGCCCGTTTCAACTTTCAACCAAGGCCCGTTTTCACCGGTTACCTAAATTACTCAAAATAGATGAAGTACATGATAAAAACATTAACCAAAAGGGTTGAACATAACATTTCACATATTTGGTGTTATAAATAGTGTTACATTTAATTCTGTATAAAATGTATAAGTCAATAACGTTGCTTCAAATATTACACATCAAATTTAATGTTTCAATTGAGGGTATTAAAGTGCTTATTGGTTAAATGGATCTGGTTTTCTCGTGTTTGTGTGTGTTTTAAACCGGTTGATATTTTTAACACTGTTATACTGTTGGCTTCCAACTAACTCATATACATGTAAAAAGCTTCATCAAAATACACAAGACTTGTTTTAGTAGAATTACGAAAATCTTATTACACTCTCAATGGTTGATTTCTCGTGGATGTTGATGCCCCCAATCGTGACAACTAAAGAAGTATGCTAGAAAATCCTATACATACACACACACACACATGAATGGTTTCAATAAGACCTAGACGGAAATGCGACATCACCGGTCTACATAAGGGATAATCCAGTTTAACTAGTTCTTTTACAATAATGTCCTTTTTTGAGTTGATAAATGAAGATACCCATTTTCGAATTCGTTTTGATCTTGTTGAACATCTTGAAACTCTAATCTACCCTACCTCAAGTCGGACGAGAAAAGGTTTAATTTTATATTTATTTATTATTTTTTATTTGAATTGTGTAATTTTCAATATTAAATGAAATTTTAATTATTTTATAGTGTTTAATTGTACAATTTATTTTTTGTTAAAAAAGGTTAGAGGGTACTTGAGTGGTGTGGTGCCATTTATTAAGTGATTTTAGGGTAGTTGATGGCATAAATGAGATGATAATATAGGATTGGTGGAATCTCTATTACTCCATAGGAGCACCCCTCACAAGTCACACCCTTATGTATAGCATGCTCGTTAAAAAATTAATGTTTAGAATGATTTGTTTAGCCTTTTTATTTAAAAGAGTCGTGTTCGATTAACATGTTTAACTCGTTTACTTTAAGACTTGTCATTGGTTGGAAACTGAACGGAAACTAAGGATTTTAAAAAACGTAGATATAGAACCATTTTAGTATAGCAATACTCGGGCTTAGTTTGGGTTGGTCAGCTATTCAGCACAAATTTGTAACTTTTTGCATGAACGGATGATATCTGGTCCAAAAATTTATTTGACGTGGGATCTTGCTTTCTCAATACCTAACGCATCAAAGTATGTTGTGTAATTCAAATTGAGGAAGCAATCACATGTACACGGTTTTGATCGATATGAAGAAGTCTCATGCACGTGGGGTTTAAGAGTTTTTAGCCATTTAATATGAACTAGTGGGAGACCCGCGCGTTGCGGCGGAGTCAATAACACGAGACATGAACAAATCACCAACTTAAAATCATTTCTGAATTAAGATAAATAATTGGCTAAGATGTTTATAACAATTTCGTTGAGATTTAACTATGTAATTGAGGATTCCTTTTGGACCGTATCTAGGTGTCTAGCCATTATAATCTTGACTGATAATTAACAAATACAAAAGTATTAACCTACAAACCAAACATGGAAAACAAAACCATCATCACCCTATAAAATTACCATACTTTACCAAAAAAGAACCCAATTTAGAAACTTGAAATGGGATTCCTGTAATATGCAGCTTGTGCGGCTTCTGTTAGTTCCCGAGGCAAGTTCTTCAAGAACCACGGATGGCTCTAGGTGATTCTCTGCAGCAAAAACAAACACAGATGTTCTGAGATTGTTTTCTATACGATATGATAAAGGTGTTTGCTACACGCACCCTCAATGCATTTGGAACAAAGATCCGAGATAGAAGATGTCTACAGTCTTGAGATATGTGAACATCGTCTGGGATTTTGTATTGAACAGCCATGATGCGCTGCAAGTCAAAGGTCAAAGTCAGCATCAGTAAGTCAAAAGAAATGTTACTATAAAGTGTGTAAAGAAAAGCTACTACTTGGATTGTCTTCCTAAAGTTCTTGGGATCTTCTTGGTCTTCAAAAGGATACGCCCCCACCAGCATCACGTAAACTGTCACTCCACAAGACCAAACATCTTCTGTCTAAAGACCACAAAGCAAAACTCACCAACACCAAAGGATATGGAATTTGAAACTTTACTTATAAATATATAATGCAGAAAAAGCGATGAACACAATCAATAATTATTTTACAACTGTCGTAAACAATTCAACAGTCATCCAAATCATCTATGGCATAACTGCAACATACCCAAAAAACCCTTCAAGGGGGTAGAGCAGCATAGTGGTAAGCACATGAGACCCTCTAGCAGAGGTTTTAGATTTGAATACAACTACTCTAGCACTTTCCGCTTAACCCCCTAAAAGTCCACCCACCCAACGTCTTTAAATAGAAAATGATGCACACCGAAGCGATAGATTCCCGAGCCCAAGACACAGGGCGTAAAGTGCAAAAGAGCAGCGCTTTTCATACGCAAAGCGCAAATTATCTATATAAACTTTTTTTATATTTCTCTAGGTTTTTAGCATTACCGACCAAAAAATTAGTATGGGCTTTCCAATGGAATTAACATACTCCTCGTCTGTAGGCAAACTTCTTTAGTAGACAACCATGCATGCATATAAAATTCATAAAAAATAATTTCAGTTTTAGCAAGTACTAATAAAAAAAAATGGGTTAAAAACTTTACATTCCCTGTACCAACAGTTACCTTATTAAGCCAAACTCATTTGAGACTTCTATTCAACCAGCTTTTAAAACAAACGTACCATACTGGCCCAACGAGGCGCGAACCTGAAAATCTGACACAAACCCGAACACAACCCGAACCCGAAAACCGGTTGTGAACCCAAACACTAAATGTTTTGATCCCAAAAGCGCACCTGAATGCACGACGTTGCTGTCATGTTCGCTGCACTATTTTAGCAGCTCAATACCGATGTTCTTCGCTGTCGTTTGGTCACTAAATGCAGCCTTTTACACTCTCACATCACCGCCAGATCAACCACCTATTACCACCAGATCAGCTGCCTCATTGACACCTGTGTAGCCGCCAAGAATGTTCTAACTACATCCCTTTTCTGTAACCAAAGGTTGTACTGGTTCACATTCATACACCAGATTAAGATCGTATAAGAGCTTGGCTGGAAAACGCTTTAAGACCGACTTCGTATCTTTCACACTCAACTAATTCACATTTTTTCAAATCACTTTATCATAGATGGTGAATGCATGAAACTTATGGGTGTTCATAAAACGTTAAAATCGACAATCTGGTCGACCCGAAGCAAGTTGACCGGTTCGGCATAGAGTTTTATACGGTTTGGTCTTGCGTTTTGACACATTAACATTCCGGCCGACGGTTTGAAACTTGGAACCGCCATGTAAACTGAATTGGCCGTTAAACCTTTTCTATTTATTTATTTTTTTTTTTCATTTTTAGAATATTCATTAGTGTATATATGCATTATACTAATTAACCATTCTTATCATTTAAAATTTTTAATACAGCCTAACCGTTTAAAAAAAAGTAAAAATTAATCAAGTCAAACCATCGAAACTGAATCAAAAAACTACTAAAACCGGCTGGCCCACCCAACCCGACCAGTTTGGTTGGTTGTTTCAAAAAACCATAGTTTGCGATTCGTCTCAACTTTTTTTTTGTTAGATCTGGTCGAGCAAGACTGTAAACACCCCTAGCATCAATTTTACTTACAAAAATAACCTGTAAACAAAGATTACCTCTGCGATCCGAACTTTATGGGCTTCCGGTGGAATTAACATACTCCTCGTCTGTAGGAAAACTTCTTTAGTAGACAACAACCATGCATGCATATAAAATTCATAAAAAATAATTTCAGTTTTAGCAAGTACTAATAAAAAAAAATGGGTTAAAAACTTTACATTCCCTGTACCAACAGTTACCTTATTAAGCCAAACCCATTTGAGACTGCTATTCAACCAGCTTTTAAAACAAACGTACCATACTGGCCCAACGTGGCGCGAACCTGAAAATCTGACACAAACCCGAACCCGAAAACAGGTTGTGAACCCAAACACTAAATGTTTTGATCCCAAAAGCGCGCCTGAATGCACGACGTTGCTGTCCTGTTCGCTGCACTATTTTAGCAGCTCAATACCGATGTTCTTCGCTGTCGTTTGGTCACTAAATGCAGCCTTTTACACTCTCACATCACCGCCAGATCAACCACCTATTACCACCAGATCAGCTGCCTCCTTGACACCTGTGTAGCCGCCAAGAATGTTCTAACTACATCCCTTTTCTGTAACCAAAGGTTGTACTGGTTCACATTCATACACCAGATTAAGATCATATAAGAGCTTGACTGGCAAACGCTTTAAGACC
Organism: Helianthus tuberosus; assembly: GCA_030545235.1. Classification (NCBI taxonomy): domain Eukaryota; kingdom Viridiplantae; phylum Streptophyta; class Magnoliopsida; order Asterales; family Asteraceae; genus Helianthus; species Helianthus tuberosus. The sequence continues at coordinate 37,437,225 of CM060424.1, read as the reverse complement.
GACTTCATATCTTTCACACGCAACTAATTCACATTTTTTCATTAAAATTGGAATACAAGCTCCATAAAATATCAACCATACTGTTGAGATTTTAAACTGATATATTTTTAGTAGCATTTAAATATGCCTCGGGTCTCTACTGGAAGTATTCGAAGTTGACCCGTGGAGTGTATGTATGATGGTTTTCACGTTTTCATTACCCAGACCACCTCTACTCATCATATATACACTCATGGTGAAAATTTGTTTTCAACAAATGGCCTCATTATACTCGGTAGCAAAACAAACTATGATGATTAAACAATAACGAATACATTCACCCTATACCAACAGATTATAAAATTCCTTAAACATATGAAATTACATAACACACGTTAAACCAATCAGCAATGCATTTTACCACATGCTAGAAAATTTTCGAAGTGATATTAAAATGCAGGCACACGCCACCCTTACCTGATCACCCTCTGAAGACATTGTCAACGCCAAAACCGATAGTATATGCCCAAGCAATTTCTGCACCTAAAATTAAACCCAATCACGTTTTCATTACGGAGCTTCTTAATCAAAGCCATAGGCTTCCTCTTCAAACCCTCTCTGGAACCTACAAACACACAAATTACATATAAAAACGACAGATCTATCAAAATTACTATTTTAATCATACAAAATATTGCATATGAATATATATATATGTATATACCTTCTGCAAGCACGAGCAGTGAAGAGCTTAACAAGCTCATCAGTAGACATATCAAGGAGAGCATCCAGATCAACTCCTCTGAAACTGAACTTCTTGAACGTCCTCTTCTTTGGTGCTCCGGCTGCTGCAACATCAACCTCAACATCCGTCTGAAACAACAATGGATTAATATCAGATCAAATTGTGTATTTGAAAAGAAGAATTGAAGAAAATCACCATTGTTGGTTGCTGAATCTGCTTCGGCTCTAGTGCGGCATATAAAGCATCTAGGCACTTCTTATCATGGGTCGGATGGTTAGATCAATTGATCAATCAATTGTTAAAGCATAACTAAACAATCTCAAAAGATACAAATGAAAATTATCAAAATTAGGGTTCAAGTTCTTCCGAAATCAACTTCTCAATCAGTCAATTTCACTAACAGATAAATTCAACATATCTAAAGGCTTGTACGAACCTGATTGACCATATGGGAGGCAAAGAAATCGGAGGCATCAACCCCGGGTGCCGCCAAAGACCTACCAAAAACCACCAGCCGATCCCTATATCTCTCATTCCTGTATATTAGGGTTCCATAGCTTCTGTCTACTAACTAAGACTTTTGTTTGGGCCTTGGGGATATAATGAGAATTGAATACAGAGAAGGAAGATGAAGTGAAGTAACGATGAGATTAAATGCAAATGATTAGGTTTCTTAGAGAGAGGCGATTTGGCTGAAACCCTTAGATGCAGGATTGAAACGTGTTTTCTTTGGATTAATCGTTATTGATTAATAGGGTGTCTATTTTATGTGAGAAGGGCAGAATGGGAACAAAATGGTAAAAAATTAGGATTTTAAGTTAACCTTTCATATGCCATCTTAAAATTTCAAGGTGAAATTACATTTGAGTACATAGGAGATGTATTATATAGTTATATATTATATATAGATATATAGATTAAATGCAAATGATTAGGTTTCTTAGAGAGAGGCGATTTGGCTGAAACCCTTAGATGCAGGATTGAAACGTGTTTTCTTTGGATTAAACGTGATTGATTAATAGGGTGTCTATTTTATGTGAGAAGGGCAGAATGGGAACAAAATGGTAAAAAAATAGGATTTTAAGTTAACCTTTCATATGCCATCTTAAAATTTCAAGGTGAAATTACATTTGAGTACATAGGAGATTAATAGGGTGTCTATTTTATGTGAGAAGGGCAGAATGGGAACAAAATGGTAAAAAATTAGGATTTTAAGTTAACCTTTCATATGCCATCTTAAAATTTCAAGGTGAAATTGCATTTGAGTACATAGGAGATGTATTATATAGTTATATATAGATATATAGATTAAATGCAAATGATTAGGTTTCTTAGAGAGAGGCGATTTGGCTGAAACCCTTAGATGCAGGATTGAAACGTGTTTTCTTTGGATTAATCGTGATTGATTAATAGGGTGTCTATTTTATGTGAGAATGGCAGAATGGGAACAAAATGGTAAAAAAATAGGATTTTAAGTTAACCTTTCATATGCCATCTTAAAATTTCAAGGTGAAATTACATTTGAGTACATAGGAGATGTATTATATAGTTATATATAGATATATAGATATATAGATTATATTGATAGGGAGAAGATCATGCGAGAACCACCTCTTATTGCGAGAACCGCGAGAACCAATGTGAACACACCAAAAATGCATAAAAATAGCTAAAAATCACACAAATTTTTTTTTTTTGATTTTTTTAATATTTTTTAGGTTAAAATCGCTACTTTTCGAACCAAAAAAAAAAAAAAAAAAATTTTTTTTTAATTTTTTTTTTTTAAAAAAAAAAAAGTTTTTTTTTTTTTTTAAAAAAAAGTTTTTTTTTTTTGCTTCGAAAAGTAGCGATTTTAACCTAAAAAATATTAAAAAAATCAAAAAAAAAAAATTGGATTTTTTTTAGATTTTTTTAGGTTTTTTGGGGGTTTAGTTTTTAGCATTTTAGCTTGGGGGGGGGGGGGGTGGGGGGGGGGGGGGGTTTAGGTTTTTGGGGGGTGGGGGAGGGGGGTTTAGGCTTTTTTTGGGGGGGGGGGGGGGTGGGGTTAGGTTTTTTTAGGTTTTTTTAGCTTGGGGGGGGGGGGGGGTTTAGGTTTTTTTTTTGGGGGGGGGGGGGGGTTAGGTTTTTTTTGGGGGGTGGGGGTTTAGGTTTTTGGGTGGGGGGGGGGTGGGGGTTAGGTTTTTTTAGCTATTTTAGGTTGTGTTCACATTGGTTCTCATGGTTCTCACAATAAGGGTGGTTCTCGCATGAGCCCCTCCCTATATAGATATATAGATATATAGATAAAGCCAATTAAGTATATGTTGGTAGCTATTCGTTCGCCATATTTTTCATGCATTTCCCTTAACCATAGTTACATATTGATGAACAGAATAATCAAATGCAACGATAATGGAGTTTGAGGAACCTGTATACATTGAATGTTAGTTTAACCAGTGGCGGATCCAGCCAATTTTTTCACTGGGTTCCTTTTTCCAAATCATACAAGGTTTACACTACAAAAAAAAAATGTTTTTTTTTCCAAATCGACTGGGTTCCTGGGAACCCGGTAAACCCCTCTAAATCCGCCTCTGAGTTTAACCTTTGTTATTGCATGTTACTGGAGGTTGGTTGTTGTATATCTGGTTATTACGCACTTATAGATATTGATTTGCTTTTTTCTGTTTGTTTTATTAGGGTGTTCGGGGCGCTTCTCGGGGACTAGATGTCGCGCGGGGAGGAGTGCCGCCATCATCTTTCACCGCATGGAGGGATGGATTTCGTCGACTACTTACCGCATGAAGGGAGAGAGGGAGAGGGTGGCCCACCAGATTTTCAACCAATCAAGTTATTTTCCTTTTTTTCTTTTTGATTTTTTCAACTTAATTAAAAAAATAAAAAAACAAGTCCCCCAAGATAGGAGTGCCGCCATCAAATTGAGGGTGTGGGGGAGTTAAGTGGGGAGTTGACGTGGCGCGTGCTGATTGGCTGTGGGTAAGAGAGGTCACTCCCCACTTAGAGGAGTGCCCCTTACACCCTTATTGTGGTTGAACATTTCATAGGTTTGTGATGTTAATGATGTCAATGGTGTAAGACGACTTGCATGTGAATCTTTATATCGGTGATGATAGACCGAGATGCACTTAAAATTACCAATTACATAAAGACTTATCATAATAAAATCATAAGTTTATGACTAAATGATATATCTCTATATGTACATTCCCCATGAAAACCGGGTTCTTTTAATATTTTGTTGGTTTTTACCCTTTTCAACTTCGTATATGTATATTGAAAGCGATTACATATATGAAAATAACATTTGTGTGATTATTCCATTTGAAATATGCTCTACTGAAATCAAACCCGGGTTCGAAACCCAGGAATTGCAAATATGTTTTTTTTCATTTTTTAATTTAAGCTATTATATTTAACATCCATTAACTTTACCCTGTATTTTTCTAATTTTTTTTTTAAGTTAGCTTATGCTTCTGGACTTTAATAAAGCTACTCTATAGTTCTTAAACTTTCGTAATTTTTTCTCTTTGACTAATGTATTTTTATCTGTCTTGATGAAATTTTTATTGAGATCGAGTTATAAGTAGTCTGTACAAGTAATCAAAACACAGACCTACATTTTATCAAGCTGGTATATATTTTGTTTAGCGCCCTGCAATACGGGCAGGGCATAAAACTAGTATGATACATATTTGGTATATAAAATTAATAATTATAAATAATATTAAAAATAACGATATACAAACCCAAACAAAATACTTAAATATTTTATAAGTAATAAAACGAGTCGAGTTCAAAACAAGCTCGGTTTTGAAAAATAATAAACGAGTTGAGTTCATGTTCTAGGCATGAAGTTTGAAACAAGCTCTTATATATTTAGATGCCTTGTAATTTAGACGAGCCGAGCTCGAGCTTAACAAGCTTGAAATCGACTCTTGTAACACCCGTTACTAAAATAAAACCATCTTATATCTGTAACTGTCAAAACCAAGAACCAAAACGAAAATATTTATTTTCTTTCTAAACAAAGCCTATCCACATCTTGATGCCACTAGACCAAAACGCTTCGGACCAAAACCAAAATTATCAACTGATCGGTCCAATTTGATCTCATTCCCATAAAACCCGGTTCAGAAAAAGAAAAACAGTCAAACCGGTAGGGCTGTTCATGAGCCGAGCCGAGCCGAGCTAGGGCAAGCTCGGGCTCGGCTCGATTAGAAACCGAGCTGGCTCGGCTCGGATTTGAAACCGAGCTGAAAATCTAAGCTCGGGTTCGGCTTGGTTTGGCACGATTTTAAAAATAAAAATTAATACATAGCTCTCAAAATTCAGTATTTTAAAATATTATTCAATACTTCAAAAGAACATATTCAAAATAAGTTCAACATAATATATTACAAACCAAAACCACGTTCAATAACGCAAAATAAGTTTTATATTTCAAGTAAATACAATATTTGTTCATTAGCACGGCAATCAACCTTTAAATATGTCATAGATATCAAACTACAAGCCTAAATACATGTAAATAATAATTATTTTTTTGTAATATATTATATATATATTAAAATAAAATATATTATAAGTAAAATAATTCGAGTTAAGCCGAGCCGAGCTACCAAGCGAGCCAAACCGAGCCAAATTGGCTCGTCACAAGCCGAGCCAAGCTAGGCTCACTTTCTAACCGAGCTGAGCCGGCTCGGCTCACTTTCAAACCGAGCCATATCGAACGAGCTTTTTCCGAGCTAAATCCGAGCGAGCTCCGAGACGTGAGCTTTTTGGAAAGCCCTACTGAAACCAACCGGCAGTTATAATGGGCTTTATTTGGACCGGACCAAGCTTACACGAGAACACAGAAGATCCGAAATTTCAGAAGACAGTAAAGGAGATCATCCATGGCTGCTGCCGATCCCGAAAAGCTCATCGCCAAAGCCGATAAACTGTCAGTTTACACTCTTCACAATCCCTTACGATCTGTTTATTTCATACTCGTGTTGTTTGTGATTGAATTTGCAATGATTTAAGTAGGTTTAGTAAATTAACATATAATCTCAACCAGTTAGGGTTTATTCGTTCGTTTTCTGTGACGATTTGACTCGAATGATATGAGCACGAGGACGTTACATGTTAATCTGTACCAGCAGCAGCTTGAATTAGGTTATATGTGTAGTAGTTGCAGATCACTAGATAAGTTCTAGCACTGGAATCTTGGAGTTAAAACCTAATGTTATTTGGCTCATACGCATTATTTCAGTTTATTAGGTTATACTTTAAAAGATATTAGGTGTTACTTGATTTACAGTAATGAAATGGACATCATGCTTCTATTGGATCACCTGAAAAATGTTGATTCGTTTTGGATCAAAAGGTTCACTTTAATTTTGACGTGTTGAGATGGTTCAAGGTTGTTAAAAATGAAGGCATTTGTTAATTAGTTACATTGATTTGCATATATAGTGGAAGATTTACGCCCCGCTTGCGGTATGCTCATATAATGTATATATGTGTGGGCGCTCGGGGGGCAAAAGTGAAAGTGTACTAATTTTAACGTTATTTTACTAATTTCATGAAAATAATGTTAAAAGAGAGGATGGTTAATCATGCATCATGTGGTGGCGTTGATAGCCGAAAGACAAGAGGGTACATGCACTAATCGGCGTTTGTCTCAATTGCTGAGTGTTATGTGCCTTATGTCCAAGGCTTGATGCAAAACTACAATCGAGCCGGGGGTCTCATTGGAAGCAGCCTCTCTATTCCTACGGGGTAGAGGTAAGGCTGTCTACATCTCACCCTCCTTAGACCCTACCTTAGCTTTGCTATTGGTGGGATATACCGAGTATGATGATGATGATGATATAGTGGAAGATTGCAGTCCTAGTGAGATATGGATTATGGAGTACCTTATTCTGAACAAGCTTCTAGAAAATGATATATGAACTGCTTGTATAGATACAGATAGAAGTCTAGGTGAAAGATAGTTCAATTTGTAAACAAGGTTAGTCGTAAGAGTATTGTTTATATACAGATCTAAATTTAAAATTTGCAACAACCTTTTCGATTAATCGTGGGACAAGGTATTTTTTAGTCAGTATAATAGATGCTAAGGTCTGTTACATGGCAGAATTCACATACATTTGCTTTTCTTCATGACCTCTGAATTGATATTAGTTCTTGAATAGAATTTTTATTGTATGATGCTGTAGATTGTATGTGATTTACACTGTAGGTAATAAGTATTTGAAGTCAGTAATTCAGTATCTTAATGCCGGATTTCTAATTGCATCATAGGCTTTATTTGTACTTTCTAGTGAATATTACATAAGAAAAAAGTGCTTCTTAGTTATATTATCTTCTTGTTTATAGTTGCCTGTTTTAATTTCTTTCTCTCATAATGCGACAGAACAAAACTCACTTTAACACGATGGAGTGCGGACTGGAAGAATGCAACTCAATATTATGAGCAGGCAGGTAAATAATTTTGTAGAATTAACATTTAGCCTTTATAAATTGTTGCAGCTTACATTTTGGATAAAAGCAGCTATAAGTTTAAGAGGTTGTTACTTGTTAGTCTAATGAGGATGAAATCATGTATTACTCTTGGCAGCTACTGCTTTTAGGTTTGCCAAAAAACATGAGAAAGCAAAAGTAGCATTTGAGAAAGCTTCAAAAGGACAAGAAATGCTCGCCTCATATCCTTTTTAAACTGATCATGTCTTTCTGTTAGAGAATCATTTGTGTTTACAACTGTTTAGACTTGACAAAAAGTCAAACCATGGGATGCTGCTAAGCATATGGAGTCTGCTGCTGCGTTAGCTGTTGAATTAGGCATCTGGAGTGAAGTTGCTGACTTTTACAGAAGGGCGTCTGAGCTGTACAATGAATGCGGCAGGTCACAACCTGCGTCTGATGCGCTTGCAAAAGGTGCCCGGTAGGCATTTATTTTCCCCTGCTAACTGTAAATAAAACACTTTATATCACACTTGATTTCGTTTTGAATATCTTGCAGCATAAGATGTGATATTATTTAGTTTAGTCAATTGTAACAATCCTTTTCTGGGTCAAAGAATTTATGAATGTATACTGTAAATCAAATGTGATTTTTCCCTGCTAACTGTAAATAAAACGCTTTATATCACACTTGAATTCGTTTTGAATATCTTGCAGCATAAGATGTGATATTATATTATATAACAAATTTATTTTACAGTGCTCTGGAAGATGCTAAGCCTGAGGATGCCATTGCAATGTATACTGATGCTTGCTCACTACTTGAGGAGGATGGCAAGGAAAATATGGCATTTGATTTATATCGAGCCATTACTAATGTTTACATAAAGCTTGAAAAGTACGGATCTTTTTCTCTTACATAATATCAGTATCATTTAATTATGTGATTGACTGATTGTTGATAAATCTGGTGGCATCTTAGACTTTGCATTACGAAGCTTTCTTTTTAGATTTCGTGTTTCATACCAAATATTGTTGTTATTTTGCTTCAAGGTACACGGATGCTGCAAGTTTTCTTTTGAGATGGGCTGTAGCAGCTAATAAATGCAATGCTCTCCATAGCCAATGCAAGGTGAGTTAGTTTTTCTTTCTTAAATTTCATGCTTTTGGGCTCTGTTTTTCTACTCTTTTGTAGTTAATTTTTTTCCATGTAACGGTCTGTTTGGCAAGTAATAATAAATCATGTTTTTTTTTTAACGCAGGCTTATCTTAGTGCAATTATTGTATACCTTTCTGCTCATGATATCAAGCAAGCAGAACAGTGCTATAACGACTGTTGTCAGTAAGTCAACTTTTTTTTTACTCCATGGTTTTGTAAGTTGTAACTCACTAACTTGGTAAAACTATAGTTTTTGTCCCTTTCATAAAGAAATTTTACGAGTATCTTGGGTTCCAAAAGTAGGACTGAAACAAGTTTGGTTTCAGAATAAGAGATGCCGAATAGTTCTAATCAATATTGGATACAAAATATAATCCTATGTGGTAGGAAAAATTTTAAGTTTCCTGATAATAATAGAGTTAAGATGCAGATTTTTCTTCTATGACAATTACCTGAGACAACTTTAAACAAACAAATATTGTATAATTAATGGGAATAAGGGAAATAGTTACACTCTTTGTTATGTATAATGGGATTAGTGTTGTAGGAATCGAGTATCAATGGGGTGAGACAATAGTAAATTCGTAATCAAGGTTGATGCCTCTCTTTTCTCTTATAGTTTTTTTTATGTGATGCTTTAAAACAACTTCCTTATTAATGCTATGTGAGTATGTGCTTATTGACTGCTTTTAAACATTCCCAAACACCCTCACAGTAGGAAATTTTAAATGATGCATTAATTATGTTAGTAAATTTCATGCTCGAAACTGAACCCTTGTTGTATTGAAATTTAGGTAAATTTTGGCTTCTGTTTTGCAGGATTGATACGTTTCTGAGTAGTGACCAGAGTCATTGTGCCAGTAAGCTTCTTTCTGCATACAGAGAGGCTGATGTTGAAGAAATCAAACGTGTAGCTAAATCCAGTACTATATCCAATCTCGATCATATGGTAAACCCTTAACCGTTAACTTTTTTTTAAACATTTTATGTGGTTTTAGGCATTTAATTAATAATGAGTTAGTTGGTAATCCAAGATTACAAATACGCCCAAATAGTGACGTTGCAAGTTAAATGGGATCGTAGTTGTAACAAACTGTTTTGGTATACGTGTTGGAATTTATTAAATTGAAATTGGTAGGATTTTTTAGTATGGTATTAGAAATGTAGAAATATCAAGTTTACTTGAAATAACAATGTTGCAGATCATCAGACTTGCAAGGAAGCTGCCTACTGGTGAGCTGGTTGCAATGGAAGTTAATTCACTGGAGAATGGAGAGGCCCTTGATGAAGATGACCTAACATAGTCATAAACATAATACATATATATGCATATATATCCATATATATGTATATACATAACAAAATATGTGTGTGTGTGTGTGAAAATGGTGGAACTATATATTTGATTGATTATGTGGCATATTATTATTTGCATGATGCATTATATTGTTATTCTACATATTATGCATTTGAAAGGCTCAATGTACTTGAAAGTTATACTCTTTTGATATAACAGACTGGTAACTCTTTGTAAAAACTTCTTGGTAGCTCACTTGTTCTTTCTTCTTTGTTTAAAAATTGTCAAGACTTCGTCAATCCCAAATGGTCTTTTAGGGTTAAAGTCGAAGAGTTCGGTCTTATGGTCCGAGGCCCCCAGGCCTTGAGTGGCGGCGATGTATGGGTGTGGACATGTGTAAAACGTCAAAACGACTTTTAAACAAGTCACTTTAGTAAGTGTTGAGAATGGTAGGAGTAGGTTGAGCTAAGTACAAGTGTTCATTTAATAATACAAACTATACCCCCATATTGGAAGTGGTAGAGGCTCGATGTGATGTCCAGGTTCAAACCTGAGCGAACCTGAGCAAGAGAAGTATTTAAGTATAACTAAAGTAAAGTTTAATAAGAGTAATATTTGCCGTTCAAAAAAAAAACATAATAATAATAATACAAACTAACATGTTAGAAAATGGTAGGAGTATGTTGGGCTAAGAACAAGTGTTCATTTGATAATACAAACTAACATGATTAGATGGGTTTAAATTGTTTAGCCTTTTTTCAACTAATATTAATTTAATCTGAAATAGAGTGTGTCGATGCCAACCTAATTTTAATGAGGTAATTATAGCTAAAAGTGTCAAACCTGTCAATTTAAAATGTATTTGATGATTTGCTAGCAACTCCCCCCCCCCCCCCCCCCCCCTCCCCCCTCCCTCTTCTATTATCAGCTTAGGAGTTAGTTACATTTTTTTCATAATCGAAACTCCAAACGAAACTATATACTCATAAAAAAAAGAAAATTTTATGTTACGAATGTGTTTTAATTAAATCATATTGTTCACTATTAGAATAAATTTTATTGAAAACGAAGTTATGTTCAAAATAATTTTATTTTCCTTTATAATTTATATCAAGTATCGTTACTGTACCGATGTTCATCTTTATGTTTTCCCGTTTCAATACTATTTCATTTATTGTTGAATTTAAGTTTTCACTACAGCCTGTGTACGTTGACTTTTTTGGAAAAATCTTAGGGTGGTCGGGGTGTAACCCGTCGGTACCCTCTCAACATCCAATTAGAAGTGTACACCTCGTCTGGTCTGAATTGAACCTGTGAAACCCACGTCCTTTGGCGGCTACCCGAAGCTTGCACCGTCTCACAAGCACACACGAGCTTTCTTCAGTGACTAGTCAAGGAATTCCTTACTTGATTTTGGTACCTAATTGACTGGTGGCGTACCCCATTGGGTATAGGTACTTGGATTGGGGTTACCGACTACGTCCTACCTACCCTTATTACACAATTACTTTTAATTTATTTTTTTTGTCTACCATTCGGATCTACCCTTATTACACACTTACTTTTAATTTATTTTTTTGTCTACCATTCAGAACGATTCCCACAAGGGAGGTTTTTTTCCCATATTTATTGTGTTTCCTCCTGAATTGGTATATAGACATTAGGGATGAGATTTTTTACCGAAATACCGGTACCGAACCGGTACCGTACCGTACCAATCATAAACGGTACCGGTATCGGTAATAGATTTTTCGAAATTCGGTATCGGTAAAAAACGGTATCGGTATAGATATTTTTCGGTAAATACCGGTTTTAATACCAAATTTAATAATGAATTCCAATGGGTTTTTAGGTTGGATTACGAAAAGTCCAAGTTCCTGTGAATCTTGAAAGTTAATATTCAAACGAATTCGTCTGTACGTTAAGATTAAATTAAAACATTAGATGGTTTCATGGCAACTAAGTTAATATTTAGTTTAGCTTATAATCATAAAAAAGAGATTCTAATATAATGTAAAGCTTATATTCATTCAAATCTAAAGGCATCATTATACCATGAATCATCTTTTTCCAATAACAATGATTTATAGTATAATCTTTTCATAAAGCGGATATAAAGTTATTTTAATCGTATATAGATACGAAGCCTCAAAAAATAATAATAGTATAATCTTTTCATAGCATATTATATTTTTTTACATATTTGAGAGAGAATGGAAATTTTTTAATTGATAAGCTTTTATGGTTTTCATTTTAGTGACTTGTAGTTATTCAAAGTTTGTGTGTTTTGCCTGATTTTGTTTGCTGTTGTGCTTCATTTCACATATCGAGGGTTCAACATAGGAATTATATTATGTAATTGCATATGCATTAGCTATTTCGTGTGGTGTCCTGTTATTGACTGATAAGTTTCAGCCTAGTTACATGATTATATTTTCCTTCACATATTTACATTTGAAAAAAAGAGTATGGATGGATGGGTTGCACATGATATTTTTTAGGTAAAACAATGGATGACACCAAAGCGGTACCAATGTGGTAAATTACCGAAATACCGGTACCGTACCGGTTCTATAAACACGGTACGGTAATCGGTATCCACATTTCCTCAATTTCGGTAACGGTATTTGCGCTATCGGTACCGGTACGGTACCGGTATCGTACCGATCTCATCCCTAATAGACATTATGCCTAGTGGAGATGGATATGATCAGGTGATTCCGTTAATAACACGAAAATACTCCAGTGATCCATCAGTAATCTAAATTTGTCGTTAACAAAAAAAAAAAAAAAAAAAAAACTAAGAGCTATACACAATTTGATCTTTAGCTACAGCCTACAACATGAACACTTGTTTTTCTTGAAATTTATGACTTTTAAAAATTAGTATTACTTTTACCTTTATATATATAAAAGAGGCACTGTTAATATCTTCATGTTCACAAATACCTTCTTCTCTCACACACAAAAACACACACTTGCTCGGTCCAATCTACTCATCATCAGTCATCGCAAGTAATCAAAATAAACACAGATCCAAACACTTTGAATACGTCTCCCTGCATCCAGATTCACACTTCTCTCATTCATCAATTTCAACTTCTTCATTCAAAATCATCTTCTACACAATTGAAGCGGTTATCCAGCTCTTGAATCCGTCATGGAAGAGTATGTGTAGTTCTAATTCCAATTCAACAATAATAATGTTAGTTTAATAACGTTTCTACATGTACTGATATGTATGGATTTGTTTGTGACAGGGAAAACGAAGTGGAACTTTTGCAGAGGTACCGAAGAGATAGGCGGATACTTCTTAATTACTTGTTGTCTGGTAGTTTGATTAAGAAAGTTGTTATGCCACCTGGTGCTGTTTCATTGGATGATGTGGATCTAGATCAAGTTAGTGTTGATTATGTTCTCAATTCCGTCAAGAAAGGTTTGTGGTTTTGTGATTGTTTTGTACAGCTGCATTTTGACTTTGAATGTGTTAAGAGTTATTACTTTTGAATGAGGTTATGTTAAGCACTAGGGTTAGGAATTAGGATTATGTTGTAAGATGATAAAATAGTGAATTGATTATTACTGAATAATGCGTTGCAAACCCTAGATACCTAATATCTGATATCCAGTAGATGTTTGTTTGCAGCAAAATGTATTATGACTATGTGTATGGGGGTGGGAAGAATTAGGTGTGATGTGAAAACAAAATGCAGCTATTTGAAACAGATGTGGTATTTAGGGTTTGGCTGTTTGTTTTCATTTTGGTTAACTTAAGATCGATGTTTTTACTAGGTGCTGAAGTTGAATTGTAATGCAGGTGACGAGCTTGAACTTTCGGAAGCTATTAGAGATTATCATGATAGTACTGGATTGCCTCATATGGTAAGTTGAGCTGTTGAAGGTTGAACTAGCTAGTATTGAATGTCGAAACTGATATGAGATATTTTGTGTTACTTATATGTGATGGTGAAAGTAGTGTTGTTAGGAGTGGCTATGGAAATGTGGTAATTGAGTATTTCATGTCACTATATAATATATAATTTAGATTTTCATCTCTTTTTGGTGAACGGAGACAGACAGAAACTTATCTATTTAGATTGAAACATTTTGTAGGTGACCTGCCACATATTGCTCTTTTTTTAATGATGCTGGCCAAAAATATATAGTCTTTGTGCCCTTGGTAGAAACAATAATTGACCCTACATGCATATAGTTTGAAGCTTTTAATTATTATACGGCATTCAAATCAACCTTGCAATACATAATCTTTTGATGGATATAAATCATGATGCCTCCTAACTTTTAATCAATGTAAACACGTGGACCATTATCCATTTCACAAAGTGGCTTGTAATTTTTCAAGAACAAAGGTTGCTATAAATGGAGGGCATTCCAATTTGGTAATTGTTGCAATTTTGTTGGAATGAAAGTGATACATTACTGCGGCACTTGTTACTATTAATGCTGAACCTGCATCATCTTTCTGGTGGTTTATTATATAATTATTTCCTTTTTTTTCATCACAATGAAGAATGCAGAATCTGAAGGTGAGTTTTTTTTGGCTACCAATCCTGAATCATCAGGGTCGCCTCCAAGGAGGGCTCCACCAGCTGTTCCTTTTGTGGTACCATCACCCATTATGCCAGACATAACATCATCAAATCCATTTGATGCAAATGAAGAGGATGAACCTGCACCTGCTATGATATCAAAATCACAATCCATTAACTCAGGGCAAGATCGTAATTTAACCGTTGATGACATTGATGATTTTGAGGATGAAGATGATTTAGAGGAACTTGCTAGTCGTAGGTATTCACGGAGAACATTAAATGATACTGCTGATCTGGTGGTGGGTTTGCCTTCATTCGCAACAGGTAAACACAGATGTGGAGAAGCTTTGTCAGTTAAAAAGATTCTTTTTCATGTTCAGTTAATGCGAATTTTGTTTTCATGGTGTAGAGTCACAACACTGTTATTTTGTTTTTGATCAATTATGTTAAAGCTGCACTGACAACACGCAAAATTAGTGTCAGCTTCAAATAGTTTTCTTTGAGTAAATTTTTGGGACATATGATTTTTAAGTCGGTTAAGAAGGAGATTTATGGAATTGAAATGTGCTAAGAGCTCCAAAGATTACTCTGTATAAATACATATAATAAGTCCATTGAAATTGGATTTTTTTCACAGTATAATTTGAAATGGAATGGAATACCAGAGGTTTAATCTTTATCTGAAGTTTCTTATTTCATAGTATAATTTAAGTTTGGTCTGTTATTCAGGTGTAAACGATGATGACCTCCGTGAAACGGCTTATGAAATTCTGTTGGCTGCTGCTGGGGCTTCAGGGTATTCATTTTTTTCCTTAATCTTTCTTGACTTGAACTTTATATATATGTGTAAATCTGTTTGTGTATGCATATATCTACCTATCTATATACACACACACAATTTTAATGTTGTATTCGTGGTCATTTTGCTGTGCTTGGTTCTTTTACAACCCTAGTGCTGCCAGTATCTTTTGACTGTAATGAAATTGTTGTTCAAACAGGGGCCTTATAGTGCCATCAAAGGAAAAGAAAAAAGAAAAGAAATCCAGACTGTTGAAGAAGCTTGGACGGAGTAAGAGTGAACAGGTTACAACCCAACAGTCAACTGGTTTGACTGGCTTGCTGGAGACAATGCGCGTCCAGATGGAGGTACAGTGTGAACGAAGGCGTGCCAGATCTTTTATAACTATAATTTGCTTGAGTTGACTATGCTATGTCTCCAAATAGAAAAAAATATATGCACACTTATCAAGTAAAAATGGCTCTCTTGCATATTTATAAAAAAAGGACATTCAGTACAAACAAGTATATGAAGTAGTATGGTTTGTGCTTAGACATTTGTATAATAATAATGATGATTGTTGTAACCACAGATTTCTGAGGCAATGGACATCAGAACAAGACAAGGGCTACTGAATGCAATGGCTGGCAAAGTGGGAAAAAGAATGGATGCTCTTTTGATTCCTTTGGAGTTATTATCTTGTATTTCTCGAACTGAATTTTCTGACAAGAAAGCTTATATTAGGTGGCAAAAAAGACAAGCAAGTCCCTTCTCTCTCCTTGATTTCTCTTTCGTCAATTGCGCATATTGTTTCATTGCTTTATCTTATTGTGGTTTAAGACTGTGGGGTGTGGGGCTTGGGTTGGGGGCGGCGGTTTGGGTTCAATGTCGGCTGCTCCACCCTGGGCAAGCGTTGGGCATGGCGTTGCCCTTTTGGCGTGGGGATTGAGCCTGGCGTGGGGGGGGGGGGGGCTGGGTGACATGGCTGGCTGGTTCGATCTAGCCGTTGGGGGTAGTCGTTGCCAAACCAAAAAAAACTCCACATGGCTGGCCACGCCACACCACACCCCTAGTTTTTGAGTATTACCTTGTGGATCCCACCCTCGCCACGTGTCGAGCAATGCCCCCAACCCAAGCTCCTCCAAGCCCCTCCACACCCCGTACTCCAAGCAGACCTAAGACTTTACTTGATATTCGTGTAATATGTTTCCATTATTGTGTTAGTTCAGTTGAACATGCTCGAGGAAGGGCTTGTGAATCACCCAGTTGTGGGATTCGGGGAATCTGGGCGCAAAGCAAGTGAAATGAGGGTTCTTCTGGCAAGAATTGAAGAATCTGAGGTCAGTATTTTCTTGTTGATGGTTTAAGGGTTAAAACCTTTTGAAATTATCTATAATAGTTCTTATCTTTTTTTTTTGTTCATAATATATCAATGTACTTTCACGTGTGTCCCGTTTTAGTCACTGTACTCCTTTTTGCACATTTAAGTCATTAAAAATGGCATCTTGTTCTGTTTGGTTCGTTATGCGGACTTGCTGAGTTTTTGTCCTGTTTGGGCATCACTAAATAACCTTTTAGTGGCCCATACAAGACAAAAACCCATCTTTCAATGACCCAATAGAGCAAAAACAAAATACAATGACTAAAATAGTACCAAAGTGCAAATCTGTTGATATCTTATTCAGTTATGCTAAAACCCCTATTCGGCTATGAGTTGAAGGAGGTTCTATTATGTTAATTCCAATATATGGGCTTAAAGTTCTTGAATGTATAGCTGATAGAGCCTAATATATTGTGTACAGTCACTTGTGGAAACGATGTAGTTTTGGGAACAAAAAAAAGTTGCATTATGAAGCAACATAAAGCCAACACTGTTTAAGGCTTACATGCCATTATACTATTCTATGCTTGTTGATTATTTTAAAATTGTCCTATCTCAGTCGTTTGCACCATCTGTGGGTGAACTTCAACGCATAGAATGTTTGAGATCTCTGAGGGACATTGCTATACCACTTGCAGAGAGGCCAGCTCGCGGTGACTTAACGGGTGAAGTTTGTCACTGGGCAGACGGCTATCATTTAAATGTCAGATTATATGAAAAACTCCTTCTTAGCATTTTTGATGTTCTCGATGAAGGAAAACTAACAGAGGTTAGCATATTTAACGTTAAACATTTGGTATTATATTTATATTCTATTAGTGTCATACAAAATCCAACATCTTTGGAAGCCTAACCACCTTTAAATTAGAAAAGTCAGCAGATTTTATGGTAGTATATGATGACGATCCATAAAATCAGATAATTTTCTATGCTTTGCATGCAGGAAGTTGAAGAAATACTTGAGCTTTTAAAGTCAACATGGCGTATTTTGGGAATTACGGAAACCATTCACCACACCTGCTACGCATGGGTACTCTTCCGTCAGGTATCAAAAACTCTTTATACGTAGGCAGGCTTGTTTGAATTGATGCATGTATATCACTCTTGATAACAAATACATACAGTTGTTTTTGTACCGACTCGTATCTCCTTGTTATTGGAATTACATGAAGTGCTTATCACGAATCAGCTGTTGTTATGCAGTTTGTTATGACGAGGGAGCATGCACTTCTTAGACTTGCCATTGAACAATTAAATAAAGTACCCTTGAAGGAAGAACGGGGCCCACAAGAGAGAATGCACTTAAAAAGCTTGTATTGCAAAGTTGAGACTGAAGAGGGCTCTCAGGAGCTAACCTTTTTACAGTCCTTTTTAATGCCTATTCAGAAATGGGCTGACAAGCAACTTGCAGATTACCACTTGAACTTTTCTGAGGTTAATTTTTCTATCTTTTTGTTTTCAGAAATGCAGGCTGAACAATGTCTAATTGATACCATTGTTTGGATGTCTGTTTGTTGCTGTGTAACGTCCAATTTTAGCTTGACATCAAACAAAAAAACCGCTAGCCTGACTTGATGCTTTTGACTATATTAGCATTAAATTTTGATGCCGACTCAGATCTTTCTCCCATACCTTATAGGCATTGGCAATGATGGAGAATGTAGTATCGATTTCAATGGTAGCAAGGAGACTTCTTCAGGAGGAACCTGGATCGGTGAGTAACAGGCCATTCTATCTTAACTCTGTGTGTGTGTAGGGGGGTTATCTTCAGAACGCTAAATATTGCGAGAACCGTGAGAATGAATGAAAACACCAATCAATTCTTTAATACAAACCTCATTATAATTAAAATACAACATTAAAAAAATTACTCTTTAATAAAATTTTTACACGTGTAAATACAACAAATTTACACGTGTAAATGGCAAACTTACACGTATGAATATTTTTTATTTACGAATACATGTTCTTTAAACGTGTAAATTTAATTTCTAATATTGTATACGAATATAAGTGTAAAATAATTTGAATTTTGACCAAGTTCTCACGGTTCTCGGAACATTTAACGTTCTCAAGATAACCCTCCGCTATATATGTGTTTACACAGGCACGCACACACACAATGGAATCATTTTTCTCTTAATGCAAAGAAAACAACCAAGTTCCTTCGCCTGAAATGCTGTTCTTACTCACTGCTTGTACCTAACTAAAGTTCACTTTCGGTTTTTATTTGTTTTTCAGGCAATGCAACATGTGACAGATGGGGATAAGATTGAGTCCTATGTCTCATCATCCATCAAAAGTGCATTTTTAAGGGTAAGTGGTATTCAATATGAACATGGTGAATAGGAAACTGGAGATTTTGTTTTTTTTTATCACTTATTATACTTCAGTTGACTGGATGTGTCAGTTTTGTAAAAAAAGATTAAATATATTGTTCAAATATATTAAACTACTGCCTCTTTTTCTATTTCAGACATTGCAGGATGTTGAGACCATGTCCAACGCAACAGACGAACATCCACTTGCACTATTAGGAGAAGAAACCAAGAAACTTTTAAAAAAAGACGCAACTGTGTTTATTCCAGTATTATCTCAATGGCATTCACAAGCTGTCGTTGTTTCAGCGTCTCTTCTTCACAAGCTTTATGGAAGCAAGTTGGTAAGCTCATCGCTCATCAACTGGTTGCTTATCTTTTTCTTCAGTATCTCACATATTTGTTAAATATGCAGAAGCCCTTCCTTAACAGCGTTGAGCAACTTACAGAGGATGTCGTTTTGGTATTTCCCGCTGCTGATAGTTTTGAGGAATATGTTATGGAACTTATCGCGTCTTCGAGTGGACAGTCAGAAGTGTCCTTGAAAAAACTTTCTCCGTATAAGGTACAGTTTTCCGTATTTATGTATGTACCAGTGTGTTTGTCTCAGAATTAATATAGCATTATAAGTATATTGTTTTCAACTGTTCTTTTTCTTATAACAGATCGAAACAATATCTGGAACCCTAGTGTTGCGGTGGGTCAACGCGCAACTAAGTAGAATTATGGGTTGGGTTGAGCGAGCCATTCAACAGGAGGTAACATAATAAATGATTACTGGTCCAGTACGTCTTTCTGAATTTTGTTCACAAAAGTTTGATTTCAGCTGGCATCTCAAATATTTAGGTCATAAAATGTCACTTGGCTAATGATTTTAAATAAATTTTCAGCGATGGGAACCTGTTTCAATGCAGCAACGGCATGGAAGTTCAATTGTTGAAGTTTATCGCATTGTGGAAGAGGTCCCTAGTAATTTAATAATTCATAATTTACTTTTCTCCTTTTTGGTCTTTTTTATATTTTGTTTGAGCATCTATTTCCATATCTATTCACTGTAAATACGTAAATAACATGTATTTCTATGTTCTTTCAGACTATTGATCAGTTTTTCGCTCTAAAAATTCCAATGAGGTCCGGAGAAATGAATAGCCTGTTCCGAGGCATTGATAATGCATTTCAAGTATATGCAAAACATGTTGTTGACAGCCTGGGTATGTATATTAAGTTTTTATCAAATATATTGGCAATGTACAACATAGAATATATAAATAATAGTGAACTTGAATGACCATGCAGCTAGCAAGGAAGATATTATTCCACCTGTGCCAATTTTAACGAGATACAGAAGAGAGAGTGGAATCAAAGCTTTTGTTAAGAAAGAGTTAAATGACCCAAGGCTGCCTGATATGAGAAAGTCAAGAGACATTAATATTTTGACAACACCTACCCTGTGTGTGCAATTGAACACCCTTTATGTGAGTGGCTATTTTATTTATATTTAAAGGTAAAGGATCAAATAAAAATAAAATAAACGTACGAACTGTACGAATTGAAAGAAAAGTCAAAAAGTGGCGGTGGCAATATGGTAATTATCAGCAACTTCAAAAGTACTGTACTGGGGAAAAGCAAAAAGTGGCGGTGGCAATCTGGTAATTATCAAAAACTTCAAAATTACTCTAGTAGGGTAATTTTGAGCATCAATAGGGTAATTTTGAGCATTTGTAGAGTAATTTTGAGAAATGTAGGGTAATTATCAAATTACTCTAGTAGAGTAATTTTGACTTCTGTAGGGTAATTTTGGGAAATGTCTTGTAGAGTAATTTTGTTAGCATTTAGTTATGGGGTTTAGCTTTATGGTTTAGTTTTTAGCTTTTAGTTTGGGTTGGGGGGGGGGGGGGTTAGGTTTTTTTAGGTTTTTGGGGGGTGGGGGGGGGGGGGGGGGGGGTGGGGTGGGGTTAGTGTAATTTTGATAATTACCCTACAATTTTGATAATTACCCTACACGACCAAAATTACTCTACTTGAACTTTTACAATGGTTTAGGTTTTTGGGGGGTTGGGGGGGGGGGGGGGGGGGGGGGGGGGGGGGGGGTTTAGTGTAATTTTGATAATTACCCTACAATTTTGATAATTACCCTACACGACCAAAATTACTCTACTTGAACTTTTACAAAATTACCCTACAGAAGTTCAAAATTACTCTACTAGAGTAATTTTGAAGTTGCTGATAATTACCAAAATGCCACCACCACTTTTTTTGACTTTCTTTCACTTCGTACGTTTCGTACGATAATTTTATTTTCACAGGAACTTAACTCTATATTTAAAAGTTGGCAATATTATTGTTTAATTGTATGAGAATGTACTATAATTTCATCTTATTCTTCTTCCGACGACAAGAAATTTATATTATATTTAGTTTTCCAAATAATTTAAGTAAATCTTTTTTAATATCAAAAAATTAATGGAATTGCATTTGTGCGACAAATTTAGATCCTTAATTACTAGCTAAGTTTTGTCTATTATTAAAATTGACTAATTTATTTTTGTAGTACGGAATCAGTCATCTTAACAAGCTGGAAGACAGCATATGGGAACGCTGGACAAAGAAGACAAAACATGGAAAATCCAATAGTATATCTTCTAGACCGTTACATATAGCCTCAAAAATCTTATCATGTTTTATTCTGAAAGAAACATTTATTATGATGTTTATCGCATCTAAATGAAATATTCATCTTACAGATGAGGCCTCAAAAAAAGAAAGCTTTGATGGAAGTAGGAAAGACATTAATGCAGCCATTGACCGGATTTGTGAGTTCACCGGTGAGGCATACTTTTTAACTTCATAATGGTTAAAATAGATTTGAGATCTGATTTTAAGTTTCATAATGTTCTACAGGAACTAAGATAATATTTTGGGATCTAAGAGAACCATTCATTGAAAACCTATATAGACCTAGTGTTTCTGAATCCAGATTGGAAACACTCATTGAGCCACTTGATGCGGTATGTTTGGACAACTTTTTTTATTTTTCAATAAAACTCAAATGTGAATTTTGTTTTTTTTAATAATGTGAGATACAAGTAATATTTGATCAACCACTACAGGAATTAAATCAACTATGTGATGTCATTGTGGAACCACTTCGAGATCGAATTGTAACAAGTCTCCTTCAAGCATCACTGGTCTGATTCTTCTTTCTTCTTTCTTCAAATGCTTAACTGTTTTTATTTTTTTACTTTTCCTATAAGAATTTTTGTTGTTGTTTTGCAGGACGGTCTAATTAGAGTGTTATTAGATGGAGGTCCATCACGGTTGTTCATTCCTTCTGATGCTAAATCATTGGAAGAAGATTTGGAGGTTCTAAAGGTATGTAAAAAACCTAAAAAAAAACAATTATTTCTTATAATTCATAGTTCTGGGACTGTTGCAGTATGTATGTATGCGTGTGTATGTGTGTGTGTGTATGAAACACCTGAAGAATGTCATTTTTAATGTTTTTGTTTAGTTATGGTGCCCATCATCCCGTAAAACCGCTAACATCATTGCACTGGAGTATGTGCAACATAAAATAAATATTTAAATGTTGACATAAATCATATGATTATTATATTGAAATCGTAATTTATATAATTAGAATGAATGCATCCAAACGTATTTTTTCTGATTACAAACATTCTTTTGCTTGATTTTTGTTAGGAATTTTTCATATCTGGTGGAGATGGACTTCCTCGTGGAGTTGTTGAAAATCAAGTTGCACGTGTTCGACAAGTTATAAAGCTGCAGGGTTATGAGGTTAGTTATTCGAAAATTTATAAAAGGGGCCATTCCATATATGCCCCTAAAATCACGTAATATCGTATTTACCCAACCAAAAAATGGATATCAAATATACCTTTCATATTTACCCATTTCATTAAATATAATATGTAATATGACTATTTTAACTGTCTCTTTCTCCCTAGACCCCAAACTTGTATTTTAATGCAAGTTTTAATACTGTGATTTAAAAACTGGTATATTTAATACTGTGATTTTTTGGTAAACATGATATTATACCTATAGTTTTGAGGGGATATCTAAAAGCTTCACACGAACAGGCTATATATATAAATATGGTTGGGGTGGAAAATGGGCGGGTCATGTGTGTTGAGTAACAGGTCAATTGGTGAAACCACATTATTTTAAGCCAACATGCACATGTTTATGCACTCATGGTTGACCAAATGCAGACACGGGAGCTTATAGACGACCTAAAATCTGCAAGTGCTTCGGACCGAAGCAAGTTGGGTGCTGATACGAAAACACTTTTGAGAATATTGTGTCACAGGTGTGATTCTGAGGCATCTCAATTCCTAAAGAAACAATACAAGATCCCTAAATCTGCTACTTAGGGGTTTCAGTACCTGTGGAGTGCTTTCATCATCATCTGTTTATTATGTTGTTTTTTTATGATTTTTGGTTAGAGGAAAACAAATAGCTCATGGAGTAATTATACAACCAAAAAACTTGGCTTTTGATCTATTTCAAAAACATTTGTATTTTAAACTTGGAGGATGATTGATGTTTTGTATGTACGGGTTCGGGTTAAAGCTGCTAGTATTTTAGTATATGTTGAAACAGGCTGGATCAGGTCGAGTTGGGTCAGACTTGTTGAATCTGATGTGGTCGTTTGAGTATTTTTTACGATTAAAAGCTAGACAAAAGATCAAATACAAATACCCTTATCTTACAAAACGTACGAATAAGGTAAAAAAGTTAAAAAAAAAAAACCACAGTTACACGTAATTATTTACCCGTAGAGTAATTATCAAAATTACCCAATGATCTTGTAAGGGTAATTTTGTAAAATGTTTTTTGTAGGGTAATTATGATCTTGTAGAGTAATTTTGTATAGTATCATAGTTACTTTACAAATGATCTTTTAAGATAATTTTGATCTTGTAGGGTAATTTTGTAGAGTATCACAATTACTCTACAAGTGTATCAAAGTTGCTCTGCAAGTTTCAAAATTACCCTACAAGATCAAAATTACCATAAAAGGACATTTTACAAAATTACACTACAAGATCAAAATTACCCTACATATCATTTATAGAGTAATTTTGATGAGTACCCTACAAGCAAATAATTACGAAAATGCCACCGCGTTTTTTTTTTGTCTTTTCATGCATTTCATACGTTTTGTACGATAAGGTTGTTTATACGTGAACTTAACTTTAAAAACTAATACTGATAAAAAAACTCATGGCGTGCAAACTTGAAATGATTTGTGGTGGAAAACACTAGAGTTTCATATTGTTTATAGACATGCGTAGGTCTTCCACGTGTTGATCAGTTCCGTTTAAACATAATGGAAAACATGTAATTACATACCTGTAACGGCAGCAAGGCCAGCAGAGAATCCAGTTAGAGACGAAGCCATTGAGTTCGATATCTTTGTCGATACGATCTGGTTCCTCCTTAGGGTGTACGTGCTTGATGGTAGTACCGATTCTAGGGGCTTAGAATCGTATGGAGAGAGAGAGAGAATTATGATGTTAAGAATAGGTTGTGTATGAGCATCTCTTAGTGCAACCCTTAGCTTCTATATATAGACTCTCTAGATACACCCAAGAGGAAACCATAATTAGTCATTAAGGGTAATATGGTCCATCAACAATTACCCACTAATTATTTAATAGGTTTAATATATAATGATCTATTATTATGTAAATTGATTATAATGACCATAGATTAAATATACTAAATATATTTAATCTTACATTCTCCCACTTGGCCGAGTAATCATTTACTATGAGTATTAGATAAGCCTGATCAGGAGTTAACACTCATTTTAGCTTTAAACCAAGAACCGTAGCAGAGAAATACAGCCGTTGAATCATCATTCGACTCAGGACCCCATTAGTCATACTACAACCTCAATCTAAAACCTAACAATTATGATCAAAATATTCAAGTAAGCCCTTTATCATTTGATATGTATTTTTATTTGTCTATATGTCATTACATGCACAGAACATATGTTAGAGACATACAAAATCAAACTGAGGAAATTTCATTAATTAAAACGTAAGCAAGTACAATATGCATTTAAATAAGGTCTTTAGTAAGTCCCATATTAGAAACATGTTCTTTAAAAACTTTAGGTGGGAGACCTTTAGTCATCGGATCCGCAAGCATATTTTCAGTACTTATATACTCAATACAAAGATTATTTTCCTCAACTCGTTCACGTACGAACAAGTACTTCGTATCAGAATATAAACCAGCTCCAGTCGAACTGTTACTGTTCGAGAAACTAACGGCAGCTGAATTATCACAATAAAGCTTCAATGGTCTAGAAATGGAATTAACAATTTTGAGTCCAGTGATCAGATTTCTAAGTAACATTCCATGACAAGTTGCGTTGTACACAACAATGTATTCTGCCATCATTGTGGAAGTTGTAGTTAACTGTTGTTTATGACTCTTCCATGAAATGGGTCCGCCTGCTAACATAAAGATATAGCCCGAAGTGGATTTCTTGTCATCTTTGCATTTGGAAAAGTCAGAATCAGAATAACCCACCACTTCTAAATGATCACTTCTTTTATAAGTTAGTTTGTAGTCTTTCGTCCCTTGAAGATATCGAAGTACTTTCTTAGCTGCTTTCCAGTGATTTGGGCCAGGATTAGTTTGATAACGGCCTAGCATACCAACAATATAAGCAATATCTGGGCGAGTACAGACTTGAGCATACATCACGCTCCCGACTACTGACGCATAAGGTATCTGACTCATTTGCTTCTTTTCAACCTCTGTTGTCGGACATTGGAAAGAACCGAAAACATCTCCCTTAACTACTGGAGCGACGGAGGGTTTGCACTGTTGCATATTGTAACGTGTAAGGACACGATCTATGTAAGCCTTTTGAGACAATCCTAAGATCCCTTTGTGTCTATCTCGGTGAATTTCGATGCCAATGACGTAAGAAGCATCTCCGAGATCCTTCATGTCGAAGTTATGCGAGAGTAACCGCTTCGATTCATGCAACATATCGAAACTATTACTTGCCAATAGAATATCATCTACGTAAAGGACAAGTATAGTAAAGTTGCTCCCACTTATCTTGAGGTAGGTGCATTGATCCACTTGATTCTTTGCAAAACCTTGTTTCTTCATGACTTCATCAAACTTGAGGTACCATTGACGTGATGCTTGTTTCAACCTGCATATGGATTTCTTCAACTTACAGACTAGATGTTCCTGACCTTCAGGTTTAAAGCCTTCAGGTTGTTTCATGTACACATCTTCGTCTAAGTCTCCGTTAAGGAAAGCGGTTTTAACGTCCATCTGATGCAGCTCTAAATCAAAATGAGCTACTAGGGCCATAACGATCCGTAATGAATCTTTACGAGAGACAGGTGAAAAGGTCTCTTGATAATCAATTCCCTCTTTTTGAGTGTAGCCCTTTGCAACCAATCTCGCTTTGAAGCGTTCAACGTTTCCATTCGGATCCAGTTTTGTTTTGAACACCCATTTACATCCTACTGGTTTGACACCATTGGGTAATTCTACCAAATCCCAAACGTCATTTTGCTTCATGGATTCAAGCTCATCATTCATCGCTTTATTCCATTCAGAAGACTGATCACTGTTAATGGCTTCATTATAAGAGATAGGATCATTTTGCTTTCCGACATCCATATCAGCTTCAGTCAGGTAGGTAACATAATCATCCCAATTAGTAGGCCTTCTGAGCCTAGACGACTTCCTGAGTTGATTTTCGGTTCCAGCGTTGTCTTGGTTTTGGGTGTTTGATGTGCCTTCGTTATGAGGTATGATGGGTTCTGATTGTGGAGGTGAATTGGGAGTTGGTGCAGTGATATTAGGTGCAGTTGTTGCATCGGGTACAAGAGGAGTAAACGGAGTAATGATAAACGACGAGTCTCTCCCCCCCGCGTCTTGTACTTCTTGCAAATCTTCGTAAGGGTTAGTACTGCTCCCACTGACCTTGAAATCCTCCAGGAACGCGGCACACTTGGTTTCAACAATTCGGGTGACATGGGAAGGGCAATAGAAATGATAACCCTTTGAGTGATCAGGATACCCGATAAAGAAGCATGTAACTGTTTTAGGGTCAAGTTTCCTTAGGAAAGGATTGTAAAGTTTTGCTTCAGCAATGCAGCCCCATACTTTCATATATTTAAGACTCGGTTTCCTTCCTGTCTAAAGTTCATAAGGAGTTTTAGGGACAAACTTAGAAGGAACTCTATTGAGTATATGAACAGCTGCTTTTAACGCTTCAGTCCAGAGGAATAATGGTAAATTAGTGTTGGCTAACATACTGCGCACCATGTTCATAAGGGTATGGTTTCTTCGTTCAGCGACACCATTCTGCTGAGGTGTACCAGGCATGGTGTATTGGTTCACAATCCCCTGGCCCTTACAAAACTCATAAAATGGACCAGGAGATTGACCCACATCAGTATGTCTTCCATAATATTCACCGCCTCTATCTGATCTCACAACTTTAATTTGACGATCTAGTTGTTTTTCAACTTCAGCCTTATAATCTATAAAAGTTGTAAGAGATTTAGACTTTTCCTTAATCAGATACAAGTACATGTAACGAGAGTAATCATCAATAAAAGTGATAAATGAAGTATGTCCTGTTATGCCAGCGATTTAGTAGGGACCACTAATATCAGTATGAATGAGTTCTAATAAATTAGAGCTCCTAGTGGCACCTTTCTTATTTGCTAATGTCATTTTACCTTTAAGACATTTGACACATGTTCCAAAATCAGAGAAATCAAGAGGAGGTAAGACTTCATCCTTTACGAGACGATTTAATCGTTCTCTTGAGATGTGGCCTAAACGTTGATGCCACAACATGGACGAAGTCTCTAAGTCTCGTTTCTCTTTCATCTTTGTGAGTGATTCATTAATGTTATACGACAACAAAGTTTTGGAAAAATTATCATCTAGTTCTAATCTATAGAGACCACCGTCAATAATGCCAGTACCAAAAACAACAGAATCATAAAGAATAGAGAGTTTGCGATGACCATGAGAACAAACAAAACCGTCTATGTCTAACTTTGGTCCTGATACAAGGTTCCGAGTTACCCCGGGAACATATAAGGTATCATAAAGTTTAATACATAAACCAGTTTTCATAAATAATTGTAAGGTTCCAATGGCCTTCACTTCTAATTCTCGATCATCCGCAACTTTAAGCGTTCTTTGGTTTCTTCCCAGCCTCCGGATTGTAAGGAATCCCTGAGTAGAGTTAGTGACATGGGTCATAGTTGTATTAGGCTTTTGGACTTTAGAAGCATCCCTCATTGAGTGATTATTCTTCCTCTTCTTAAAGCTGGAGGTAGTGAGGTGAGCAACATCAGTGGTCCTATCCATCTTCATACGCTCTTCTTCTTGCACACACATGGCGATCAGCTCACTCATTGTCCATTTGTCCTTCTGAGTGTTGTAATTGATCTTGAATGCTTCATAGGAAGAAGGAAGAGAGGTCATGATGAAGTGTACGAGAAAACCATCACTAATCGCCATGTCTAGTCCCTTCAGTTTATGGGCCATGTCGTTCATCATCATGATGTGTTCACGAATGCCGCTCCTCCCATCATACTTAGTCGTCACCAGCTTGAGGATAAGGGTACTAGCGTGTGCCTTAGACGTCCCTTTGAACTGCTCCTCCACAGAAGCCAAGTAGGTTTTAGCATTATCAGAATCAGGAATGGCTCCTCGGATAGCATTGCTAATGTAATTACATATTTATTCCGCTGCGTTTTTATCAATTATATATTTAATTAATAAAATATGTCAAACCCGTTTTGATAAAAAGTAAAATTGATCACCACTGAATCCCAACAGTGGTATCAGAGCCAGGCTTACAACATGCAAATCGGTACCGGTCTTTTAACCGGAATTAGAACACAAACTTTAATTTTATTAAAGTTTCTATTCTAAATAATTTTAGGGGCAACTTTTATTTTGGTCAATATTTTATTTGTTTTGCTTGACCAAAAGATTGCCCGGTATATTTCGTGATTGTTGTGGAATATGTAAATCTGGCCCGACCTTGTGATTATGTTGAATATGTAATAAGCAAAGTGTTGTTTTTATTTCTGTTTTGATATTATTTTTTTTGGCAACCTTGATGGTTCAAAGTTGTATAGATAGGGTTTCTTCCTTTATTGTATTCTGAAAAATATTGTAATAAACGAAGACCCGGAGACAAAACTGAAGACGCTAAACAGGAGTCATGAAGTCAGTGGGAGTTACTCGAGACGACTGGATGCACTCAAGTCCATCCTTGTGGTTGTTTGTGTGTTGTGACCCCGTGACCCGTTTGATCTTGCTATAAGGCTCTAGCAAGATCAAACAATTTTTTTGGCCATATAGATTTACATATTTATTTTGCTATTGTGGTTGCTTTTTATCTTATAATTTGTTATAACATAACCAACCTAAATACCAACATGATTTTAAAAGGAGTTTTCAAATATTAAAACAATCACATTAAAACAAGTTCTAAATTGTTTTACAACTTGTTAAAATTTTGTTATAAAACAAAGTTTGTTTTTAAAACGAACAATAACCAATTAAGTTTTGCAAATTAAACTAGATTTAATTTTCCAAAACTATTAACTTAATAGAATTCTATTAACTCAAAATTGGTTGTATAAGTCGCGACAAACTTAGTTTTAATAGGTTATTTAAAAACTAAGTGTCCTGAGAGATGAAAAGGTTCATCAAGTTGTCACGACTAAAATATATACTAAAATTGGCTCTTGCGACCCTATTTGGTAAACATTAAAATTAACCCATAATTAAAATCAATAGTCTATGCCATCCTATCACAAGCTACACTTGGAACGTAATGCGAACCATCAGTGTTTGGAGCCACAGCACCACACTTGTTGTCTAGCTTATCCTTCCAAGGTGCAAGGGTTTCGTTGACACATCCGGCCCTTCCACAAGTACCTTCTTTTAGGACGACTATTACTTTTTCTTTTCTCATCACATGCTCCAGCTATCTTGAAAGTAAAAGTCGGCATAGATGAGGCTAAACGTATCAATGCATAAGACAAGAGTTGTCTTAACGGCCTCATACCCAAGAGTTGTGCAATTCTCACAATTGACACTCGTTGTCAGTCTGCCTAGTCACTTACTAAAGTGTATGCCACAACTGCCTTTAATATTGACCTAGCCAGATTCTCATTCCTTGTTCTAATTACTGTAATGGGTCATTAATTAAATAAGGAAATATACATCGAAAATACTAATTAAATAATTTTTTCTTAACAGATGTCATCTGAAAACAACTCCTCTTTTGCTCTCAAGTTCATACTTGAGAAAGATAAACTGAATAACACCAATTTTCTTGAGTGGCACCGCAACTTGAGAATTGTTCTCAAAATGGCAAAGAAGCTTTATGTTTTGGAAACCCCAATCCCAGCTGCACCTGAAAATGGTTCTGCTGCTGCGAAGAAGGCTTTCGATAAACACAAAGAAGATGCCATAGAAGTTGCTTGCCTTATGCAAGCCACCATATCCCCAGATCTCCAAAAGAATATGGAATACATGAATGCTTTAGACATGATTGAGCAACTCAAGGGCATGTTCCAGAAACAAGCCCGTCAGGAACGCTATGACACCATGAAATAGCTTATAAACTGTAGAATGCAAGAGGATTCCTCAGTTAGTGCTCATGTCCTCAAGATGAAAGGCTACATCGATCAATTAAACAAACTTGGTTATCCTCTCCTAGATGAGATGGCTGTTGACTTCATTCTCAACTCTCTTTCCAGTCACTATGATCAATTTATTATGAACTTTAACATGAATGACTGGGTAAAGACAGTGCCAGAGTTGCATGGGATGCTCAAAACGGCAGAGATGAACATTTCCAACAAAACAAACCAAGTATTAATGGTTCGATCTGGTGGTGTTAAGAAGCCCAAAACAAAGAAAAGGTATTCTAACAGCAAAGGCAAAGGAAAAACTCCCGTTGCTGCTAAACCTGCCACCAACAAGAGTAAACAAGCTGTGAAAGCCCCTCTTCCTGAAGAGCGGCAATGCTTTGAGGATAACAAGATGGGACACTGGAAACATAACTGTCCCGAGTATCTTGCCAAACTCAAATTGAAGAAGGCTACTGGAGAAGGCACTTCTTCAGGTATTCTAATATATGTTATTGAGCTTTTCACTGTTTCTAGCAACACATGGGTATTTGATACCAGATGTGGTTATCACATCATTAATGTCTTGCAGGAGCCTGAGAAGTGGAGAAAACTGAAACCAGGGAGCATGGAGCTAATTGTTGGCGATGGAAATAAAGTCCCAGTTCTAGCAACTGGCACATTTAATCTTACATGTCCTTCTGGTCTTATTGTTGTTTTTAACAATTGTCTTTTTGCACCTGGTTTGACTAGGAACATCATTTCAGTTTTGTTGTTGTTTGAACAAGGTTTTAAGTACGCTTTTGATGGTATTGCTATTTCTGCCTACTTGAATAATATCTTTTATTTTGAGGCTAAACCTCGAAATGGTATTTATGAGATAAATGTTCAAACTGACAATAATATATATAATCTTTCTAAACGTAACAAAGCTGGTATTAATGAAACATTTCTATGGCATTGTAGACTTGGCCACATAAGTAAGACACGCATAAAATGGCTCCAATCCGAGGGGATTCTTGAATCCACTGGACAGGACTCCATTAATGATTGCGAATCTTGCTTAGCTGGCAAACTCACAAAGTGCCCTTTCACTAGTGTTGGTGAACGGGCCAATGGTCTGCTAGGACTCATTCACGCTGATGTATGTGGCCCTTTTAGAACCATGACAAGAAACCATGAAAAATACTTCGTTACTTTCATTGACGATTATAGTCGATATGCTTATGTCTATCTTATGAAGCAGACGCATGAAACTTTTGAAAAGTTCAAAGAGTTTCAAAATGAAGTAGAGAACCAACTTACTAGAAAGATAAAAGTACTTCGATCAGATCGAGGTGGCGAATACCTCAGCTTAGAGTTCCTCAATCATCTGAAAGAGTATGGAATAATTTCAGAACCCACTCCACCTGGCACACCCCAACTTAATGGCGTGAGCGAAAGGAGAAATCGAACCCTACTTAATATGGTTCGATCGATGATGTGTAGAACTAACTTGCCTCACTCCTTTTGGGGTTACGCTCTTATGACTGCCGCCCGCATTGTCAATCTAGCTCCGACTAAAAAGGTAAACAAAACTCCATATGAGATATGGTATGGGTGTAAACCCAATTTGGAATACCTTAGAGTATGGGGATGTGATGCATACATCACAAGTGATTCTGATGATAAGCTCGATCCTCGAGGCGAAAAGGTTGTTTTCGTCGGATACTATAAAAGAAGCGGATATTATTTCTATCATCCTGATACAAATATTATTTCCATCAAAAGGAAGGGACGTTTTCTCGAGGAAGAACTTCTTAATCGAGGAACTGGAAATAATGTGGTTGATCTTGAAGAAATTCGAGAACCAACAACAACCGCTGATGAAGTCGGAACGTCTGAACAACAAGAAATTGTTGCTGATGAATCAGACATGAACACAGGCGTTCGCAGAAGTAGCAGGACTCGTAAAGAACCTGACTGATACCTTTGGGATCTCGAAGGTGCTGAAGTCTTGGTAGTAGATGAGTCTAATGACGAACCTGCTAACTACAAATCTGCTATCTCAGATCCTAAATCTGCGAAATGGCTGGAAGCCATGAACGCTGAGATGCAATCTATGCGTGATAATCAAGTCTGGGACTTGGTTGAGCTACCCCCCGAATCTCGGGCAGTAGGGAGCAAATGGATTTTCAAAAGAAAAACCGAAATGCATGGAATTGTACACACCTATAAAGCACGGCTAGTTGCGAAAGGTTTCACTCAAACTCAGGGTATTGACTATGATGAAACCTTCTCGCCCGTTGCTATGATCAAATCGATCAGGATATTGCTTGCCATAGCCGCGTACTATGACTACGAGATATGGCAAATGGATGTCAAAACCGCTTTTCTTAATGGGCATCTCTCTGAAGATGTCTATATGGTTCAGCCAGATGGTTTTGTTGATCCAAAATATCCTAATAGGGTGTGCAAACTGAATAAGTCCATTTATGGACTCAAACAAGCATCTCGTAGCTGGAATCTTCGTTTTGACCAGAAGATCAAAGAGTTTGGTTTTGTCAAGAATGAAGATGAGCCTTGTGTTTACAGAAAGGCTAGTGGGAGCACCATATCATTCCTCATCCTGTATGTGGACGATATACTAATTATTGGAAATAACATCCCTATGCTTAACGAAGTTAAACACTATTTGGGATTTGCTTCGCAATGAAAGATCTTGGAGAAGCAGCTTATATTATGGAAATTAAGATCTACAGAGATAGATCTAAGCGGCTTCTAGGGCTGAGTCAAAGTACATACATAGACAAAATAATGACACGCTTTAAAATGGAAAACTACAAGAAAGGAGGTGTTCCTATGACTAAAGGAACCGTGTTGGACAAATCGCAATCTCCTACAACGGACATTGAAATTAAGCAAATGAAAGCAGTTCCATATGCTTCAGCGATTGGTTCTATCATGTATGCTATGTTATGTACTAGACCTGACATCTCGTATGCTTTAAGCATGACCAGTCGTTTTCAGCAAAATCCTGGCATTGCCCATTGGACTGCAGTAAAGAACATTCTAAGGTACTTGAGAAGAACTAAAGATATGTTCTTGATGTTTGGAGGAGTGGAAGAAGAGCCCACTGTAAGGTGTTACACTGACGCTAGCTTCCAAAGTGACCAAGATGATTCTCGCTCACAATCAGGATTTGTATTCACTCTAAATGGAGGAGCTATCTCATGGAAAAGCTCCAAGCAGAGTGTAGTGGCGGATTCAACCACGGAATCTGAATATATTGCTGCATCAGATGCTGTAAAAGAAGCTGTTTGGATGAAGAAATTCATCACCGATCTCGATGTGGTTCCAAGTATTCAGAAACCATTCGAGGTGTTCTGTGATAACACAGGAGCCATTGCTCAAGCCAAAGAGCTCGGATCTCATCACAGGGCCAAGCACATTCTAAGAAAGTTCCACTATATACGAGAAATACTGGAATGAGGAGACATCATAATAAGCAAAGTAGACATAGATCAAAACCTAGCAGACCCGTTCACTAAACCGATGACTCAGGACAAGCATGACCAACATAGGGATGCTATCAGTCTTAGATTAGCTGGCCATATGTTTTGATTTAGTATTTGGATGTACGAACATTCAAACAGTTGTACCTTTTGAATTCACCTTTGGTTTACTGGTTAAATGCAAACTTTGAATCTTACAACTGTGTTCGATTTTAATACGTTTAATCCATGAATCTTGTATTCTAAATTATCCGTAGTCGGTCAGACTCGTGGGAACGACTTTGAATTAAGACTATTCTGACTTTGGACTCAAGGAGTTGACTTCCAAACTCACAGACCTCATTATGAATGACGTTGGATGTAACTCACATCAAATCATCTTCATGGATCTTTTTCATAAGATGTTTTGATATTGGTATACTCATTTAGTATCCTCTGACCTGAGATACATATGAGAACTTCTGTTTACCAAGGATTATTCTTTGATTATTGTCAACCGCTGTCGCGTAACTGCCAGTCATAAAGGCATTAATTGGGAATAGTTCTGAAGTTCAGTGGGAGTTGTATGTAGTCGATAAGGGATTCTGTACTCTTACATGATATGTAATAGTTAGACATTGTGGCGCCCTCGTTGATTCAAACTGGTGAAGTGTAAGGCCTTACCCAAACTTACTGTGTGTTTGTTCGGACCAATTTGACTCTTGATCGAGAACAATAATAATTGAACGCCATATGAGAATGAACTTAATCCATGTCTCATTGATTCAATTTATGTCTTTTAGGGAAAGGATGAATGACAACAATTACCATAAGTCTATTGTCTTGTAATAGTAAGTTGTTACTAATAACAAGATGTTTTGGTTAATGACTTTAAAGTCATACCTTTTGGGTCTATAATTATGAGATGTCATACCTTTTGTTTGGTTGTCATCTATTATTATTTTAATATTTTTTTAAGTTGCATAACTGGAGTCTTCATCTTTGCTTGAATGGAAATATTCCATTTCTAAAGTTGAATGATAAAGTGGTGGTACATGTGTCTGCCATCATGTTTTGCTTCCACTATCTTACCCCTTTTCTTAGTTGTCGTTTGCATAAATTAAAGGAAAGGTTTCACTTTTCATGATATATATAACAGTCACATTACAATCACAAAAACACAAGGAAAACATTGGCTGCCACTCTTTACAAAAATAGTGCCGTCCATTTTTCTTTTTGATTGTGACGACCGGCCAAGCCAAAGCTGCCGCCGCTCGGTTCGTGTTCGTATCTAGCACTCGTTCGTTGTACCTTGGTATCTCGACCGGTTAGTTATTAACCACTAAGGTATATCTATCTCATCGGTAGATTAATAAATATTGTATACCGTGTTTGCATGTTTGTAACCATGATCCTGTTCGTTTCGTTTTTGGTGTTGATTAATATATTTATTCCACTGCGTTTATTAATTACCTATTTAATTAATAATATATATCAAACCCGTTTTGATAAAAAGTAAAATTGATCACCACTGAACCCCACTTAATCCATGTCTCATTGATTCAATTTATGTCTTTTACGGAAATGATGAATGACAACAATTACCATAAGTCTATTGTCTTGTAATAGTAAGTTGTTACTAATAACAAGATGTTTTGGTTAATGAATTTAAAGTGTCATAACTTGTTGGGGGCAGCTATGTGCAACTAGAGCGCCGCTGACTATCTGCGTTAAGGATATAAACAAGGAATTGAACTTGTTGCTCTGGAATCATTTTGTGTTGGAAATATTGGTGTGAATGAAAGTCTCAAATGTGGTAAAACATGTCATAAAGCTATACTAGTAGGTAAATGCTTTACCTTATAAATAGCCATTCCTTTTGTTCCCACACCAATGTGGGACAAAGTGTTTACCACATTTGAGACTTTCATTCACACCAATATTTCCAACAATCCCCCACATGAATGGAGGTCGATCTCAGAACAACATTATTCCAATTAAATTTCAGCAGTTGAATCTTGCATACAATAAGTAGGTGTTACCCTTTGAACCTTCGCCCATGAAATGCACTTAGCCCACTGGCTCTGAGTAGACATTGATGTCTTTGAACTCTTCTGCCGTTTGTGTAGACGACAATACACTTCACACAAGACTCTCCCTGACAAAGTCAAGTCCTCATAGTTATGTTCGTTATGGTCATGAACATGAGCCTGGTTCTGCGAGAGCCATTAAGTATTGAGCCCCATCAATACCCTTCGAAGCGACCCCATTTCTCTCTCACATAGGTGATTCACTATGTAAGGTTACCTTAGTCGAATCATTAAAAGCCATAGGATTAGCCTCACACTTGTCACTTTTAGGAATGGACTAGGAAGTTTACTAAGCTTTGCAATAACTCCTTTTATTTATATGTAGGGTTATCCCCTACAGTGACCTTACCAATTCATACAATTAGGTTTTCCTATTGAACTCAGCTCTTGGGATCTCCAGTCTACTGAGTTAGGTTTCCATCATATGAACTTATATTTTCAAGGGCTTCAGTCCCATTCCCATGGACGACTTCTGTACTAACTCTCTACTTAGGCCTTTTGTCAGCGGATCCGCAATATTATCCTTTGACCTCACGTAGTCAACAGTGATAATTCCTGTAGAGATTAGTTGTCGTATCGTATTATGTCTACGTCTGATATGTCTGTTCCTACCATTATACATGGGAAACGAGCCAATCTTCAAAGTCGTAAGGAGCGACCGTGGAGGTGAATAAGTTCTGGTGTAAACCAAAACATGTGGGGGGAAGCAATCTTATCGGTAAATTATGTGTTGAACATGATACCCAATAATAAAAAAGATGTAACGCCTTACGAATTATGGACGGGAAAGAAACCACCATGGACGGGAAAGAAATCATATAGTATACATTATTCCAATTAGATTTCAGCAGTTGAGTTTTGCATACGATAGGTAGGTGTTACCCTTTGAACCTTCGCTTATGAAATGCACTTAGCCCACTAGCTTTGAGTAGAACTCGATATCTTTGAACTCGTCTGCCGTTTGTGTAGACGACAATGCACTTCATACAAGACTCTCCCTGACAAAGTCAAGTCCTCATAGTTATGTTCGTTATGGTCATGAACATGAGCCTGGTTCTGCGAGAGCCATTAGGTATTGTGCCCCCAACAACACCCTTCGAAGCGACCCCACTTCTCTCTCACATAGGTGATTCACTATGTATAGTTACCTTAGTCGAATCATTAAAAGCCATAGGCTTAGCCTCACACTTGTCACTTTTAGGAATGGACTAGGAAGTTTACAATAAACTCCCTTATATATATACGTAGGGTTATCCCCCACAGTGACCTTACTAATTCATACAATTAGGTTTTCCTATTGAACCCAGCTCTTGGGATCTCCAGTCTACTGAGTT
Organism: Helianthus tuberosus; assembly: GCA_030545235.1. NCBI lineage: Eukaryota > Viridiplantae > Streptophyta > Magnoliopsida > Asterales > Asteraceae > Helianthus > Helianthus tuberosus. Next base: position 37,399,984 of record CM060424.1, on the reverse strand, counting down.
AGGTTTCCATCATATGAACTTATATTTTCAAGGGCTTCAGTCCCATTCCCATGGACGACTTCTGTACTAACTCTCTACTTAGGCCTTTTGTTAGTGGATCCGCAATATTATCCTTTGACCTCACGTAGTCAACAGTGATAATTCCTGTAGAGATTAGTTGTCGTATCGTGTTATGTCTACGTCTGATATGTCTATTCCTACCATTATACATTGTGCTACGAGCTCTGCCAAGTGCCGATTGGCTATCACAATGTATACAAATGGCCGATGCCGGCTTAGGCCATCTTGGTATATCCTCAACAAATTGACGTAGCCATTCTGCCTCTTCACCTGCTTTATCTAAAGCGATGAACTCTGATTCCATCGTGGATCTAGCGATAACCATTTGTTTTGACAATTTCCACGATATAGCAGCACCTCCAAGTGTGAATACATACCCACTTGTTGCTCTGGAATCATTCGTGTCAGATATCCAATTTGCATCACAGTGTCCTTCTATAACTGCTGGATATCTGTTATAATGCAACCCGTATTCCCGAGTGTATCTTAAGTAGCGAAGCAACCGAATTATACAATTCCAATGAATTGAACTTGGGTTGCTCGTGTATCTACTTAGCTTGCTTACAACATATGCTAAGTCTGGTCTAGTACAACACAAAAGATACACCATCAGATAATATACGAATCGCGACTCCTTCTTTCTGCAAGTATTCCAGTTTTATTTCAGAATGGCATCCCAACCAATGACCACTGATGTTTCTGCAGTCATGACTGAGGCTGTTACTGTCACAACCGGTTTGGTTGCACCACTGCCTAATGCAGTCACATCGCACGCAGAAAAACCAGCGAAATTCAACGGAGTGAATTTCAGACAGTGGCAGCAAAAGATGTTCTTTTATCTGACTACGTTGAACCTTGCGAGGTTCTTGACTGAAACCAATCCCAACGTTGATGAAGGGAATATGGATGTTCAGTCTGTGAGCGCTGCTCAAGCTTGGAATCATTTGGATTTCTTTTGTCGCAATTTTATTCTGAATGGTTTGGCAGATGCATTATATAATGTGTATTACAAAGCCAAGACTGCCAAAGAATTATGGGATTCTTTGGATCGTAAATACAAAACAGAAGATGTGGGCACTAAGAAGTTCATGGTGGCTAAGTTCTTGGAATTTAAAATGACAGACTCTAAAACTATCACGAGTCAAGTCCAAGAATTTCAAATTATTCTTCATGATATTCATGCGAAAGGAATGGTGTTGAGCGAGACATTCCAAGTGGCTGCTATGATTGAAAAGCTACCACCAAGCTGGGTAGATTTCAAGAACTATCTCAAGCACAAGCGAAAGGAAATGACCATTGAAGATCTTATTGTTCGTCTTCATATTGAAGAAGACAACAGGGTTGCTCTAAAAGGGAGTGATGATCCTATAAAAGCCAATGTTGTTGAACATGGCCAATCTTCAAAGGGAATCAAGAACGGCAGATAGGGTGGAAAGAAGTTTCATGGGAAACGATCCAACCTTAGTCCTAAAGGGGGCGTTGGGAAAAAGAAGTTCAATGGAACTTGTTATAACTGTGGAAAGCAAGGCCATAAGGCCAACGATTGTAAGCTTCCAAAGAAAGAAAATGCTCAACAAGCGAACATGGTTCAAGAAGTTGATAAACTTGTTGCCATGGTCTCGGACTTCTCAATCTTGGTCACTGAAGTTAACCAGGTTGGGCAAAACCACAAAGATTGGTGGATTGATACGGGGGCTACCCGTCATGTGTGCTCTGACAGAAGCCTTTTTAGCACCTTCAAGGAGGTGACTAATGGAGAAAAGGTCTTTATGGGAAACTCAGCCACGGCCAAAATTAAAGGCGAGGGGAATGTGGTTTTGAAGATGACTTCTGGAAAGGAACTCACCTTCACAAACGTGTTGTATGTTCCAGAAATTCGTAAAAACCTTGTGTCCGGGTGGCAATTAAACAAGTTTGGTTTCAAAATTGTAATTGAGTCGGACATGGTCGTGTTGACCAAAAATGGTATGTATGTTGGCAAGGGCTATGCCCTCAACGGTATGTTTAAACTGAATGTAACCGTTATGAATGGAATGAATGAAAACTCTACTAGTTCTGTTTACTTGATTGAGTCTTCTAATATTTGGCATGGTAGACTTGGTCATGTTAATTTTAATTCCATTCGTCGTTTGATTAAACTTAATTGCATACCAACATTTGATATTGACTCAAATAATAAATGTGAAGTTTGCATAGAAGCAAAACAAACGAGATCGTCATTCAAAAAGGTTGAACGAATCACTGAACCCCTCGAGATGATCCACACTGATGTGTGTGATCTAAAAGCAATTCCTACTCATGGTGGGAACAAGTACTTCATCACTTTTATTGATGATAGTACAAGGTATTGCTATGTGTACTTACTTAAGAGTAAGGACGAGGCTATTGACAAGTTTGTCTTGTTCAAAGGCGATGTTGAGAATCAACTAAATCGGAAAATCAAAGTCGTAAGGAGCGACCGTGGAGGTGAATATGTTTCACCTTTTATTGATGTATGTGCGAAAAGTGGAATCATACATGAACTCACGGCTCCTTACTCCCCTCAATCAAATGGCATAGCGGAACGGAAAAATCGCACTTTGAAAGAAATGATGAACGCCATGATGATAAGTTCTGGTGTAAACCAAAACATGTGGGGGGAAGCAATCTTATCGGCAAATTATGTGTTGAACATGATACCCAATAAGAAAAAGGATGTAACGCCTTACGAATTATGGACGGGAAGGAAACCACCATATAAATCCTTGAAAGTGTGGGGGTGTTTAGCTAAGGTGGTGGTCACACCACCTAAGCGCCTACTAATAGGACCCAAAACGGTGGATTGTGTATTTATAGGATACACCCGTTCTTATGGTCCTTATCGTTTTCTTGTACATGATTCCAAGAACCCTGGAATATGCAACGACACCTTAATAGAATCTAAGGATGCTTCATGGTTTGAACATATGTTCCCATACTCAGGTAAAGGTGAACCGAGTTTCACTAGACCAGTTGAGGAAATTGTTCCAGAAGATGAGGGTGCAAATAATGAACCTCAGGAACAATCTAAGATTGAGGAAGTTGTAATCAGGAAAAGTAAACGGCAAAGGACTGAAAAATCCTTTGGGCCTGATTTTCTTACCTTTATGGTAGAAGAGGAACCTCAAACGTACCAACAAGCGGTAAATTCCTCAGAAGGACCTCAGTGGAGGGAGGCCATCAAAAGTGAGATAGATTCTATCTTACAAAATCATACATGGGAACTAGTGGATCTTCCTCAAGGAAGTAAACCACTAGGATATCGATGGATCTTCAAGAAGAAGATGAAACCAGATGGGACCATCAATAAATACAAGGCAAGGTTGGTGATCAAAGGATATAAACAACGAGAAGGTTTAGATTACTTTGATACATATTCGCCGGTTACGTGAATAACCTCCATCAGGTTGGTGCTTGCCATTGTAGCCATTAGAAATTTGGAAGTTCATCAAATGGATGTGAAAACAACTTTCTTGAATGGAAATCTCGAGGAAGAGATTTACATGGAACAACCTGAAGGTTTCATAGCCACTGGGCAAGAAAAGAAAGTTTGTAAACTTGTAAAATCCTTGTATGGATTGAAACAAGCTCCAAAACAATGGCACCAAAAGTTTGATCAAGTCATACTTGATGCTGGGTTCAAAATCAATGAATGTGACAAATGTGTATATGTGAAGGACACATCTGATGGATATGTCATTTTGTGTCTATATGTAGATGATATGCTCATTGCTGGAAGTGATGAAAAAATCATAAAAACTACAAAGGACATGCTAAAGGCAAGATTTGACATGAAAGACATGGGTCTTGCAGATGTGATTCTGGGAGTTAAAATCACATGAACCCAAAGTGGACTTGTTTTAAGTCAATCCCACTATGTGGACAAAATTCTTGAGAAATTTAATGCAAATGACTCTAAAGTAGCTAGAACTCCCATTGACACGAGTCAACATCTAGCTAAGAATAGAGGTGAACCTGTTAACCAGGTGGAATACTCAAGAATTATTGGCAGCCTGATGTATCTTATGAGTTGTACTAGACCAGACTTAGCATATGCAGTAAGCAAGCTAAGTAGATACACGAGCAACCCAAGTTCAATTCATTATAATTGTATAATTCGGTTGCTTCGCTACTTAAGATACACTAGGGAGTACGGGTTGCATTATAACAGATATCCAGCAGTTATAGAAGGACACTACGATGCAAATTGGATATCTGACATGAATGATTCCAGAGCAACAAGTGGGTATGTATTCACACTTGGAGGTGCTGCTATATCGTGGAAATCGTCAGATGTAAGATTAAATATATTTAGTATATTTAATCTATGGCCATTATAATCAATTTACATAATAATAGATCATTATATATTAAACCTATTAAATAATTAGTGGGTAATTGTTGATGGACCATATTACCCTTAATGACTAATTATGGTTTCCTCTTGGGTGTATCTAGAGAGTCTATATATAGAAGCTAAGGGTTGCACTAAGAGATGCTCACACACAACCTATTCTTAACATCATAATTCTCTCTCTCTCTCTCCATATGATTCTAAGCCCCTAGAATCGGTACTACCATCAAGCACGTACACCCTAAGGAGGAACCAGATCGTATTGACAAAGAGATGCTCACACACAACCTATAATTAACATCGTCTCTGACTGGATTCTCTACTGGCCTTGCTGCCGTTACAGGTATGTAATTACATGTTTTCCATTATGTTTAAACAGAACTGATCAACATATGGTATCAGAGCGAATGTTGATAAATCAGTTCTGTTATGTATCCATCAATCTGGAATAAAATCTGGAAAACAAGACTCAAGAACAATTTTCGGATAAAAGTTATTGTTTGGAAATCCATGTTCTAAATAAGATGTTTAAACACATCCTAACTAATAATTTCGAAATCTGAATAAGGAACTATAAAGATTTTCAGTTTTGGAATTCCAGAATTTATGAGTATGTTCTTAGTGTTCTTAAATGTTCATAATAAAATTCGCATCGGAATGGTACACGGTTGAATCTGAATGAAACTAGACTTTCATTTTTTTATTCGAGCACTATCGATTATAATCACTTTTGATAGTGTTAGTGGTGCAAGTTTTTGATGGTACTTTAATAATTGTTCACTTTAGTAAATGTTCGCTTTAATAATTGTTCATCATGATTTGAGTTCACATTAATTAACATTAGTGGTGCGAATTGATAATCGACAATATATTCCATTATGTATACATAAGATATTATCACTCACTAAGTTAATATATTTAGTTTATGGAATATATTATTTCATACTAATTCCAACTTATGTCATATATTAATATATTTATTAAATAATATACATTACATATTAAATAATATACAATTATAATTTCAAACATGCTTAAAATGACGGACATGTAGTAACTGGAAGGGTTACGTACCGGTAGTTGAGAACTCCTGTCTAGGCTGGCATTCGTACAAATCCAATTAAAGGACCCGTTGCCTACCTGGGGACTATCAATGAGAGTACCGATACCTATTAGGCCAAAGCATGTCCATCTAATCAATTAAAATGGTTTTGTAAACACTTAATCAGAATCAATAATCTTTTTTTACAAAACCAAAATAGCTTAACTTGAATGAGTTTCTGATATATTACTTATGGCCAAAGCTGATTTGATACATCTATTTATTGTTCAAGTATTACAAAAGCTATGTTAATTATGCCTTACAAATGTGAATATTTAATTTCTGGCCAAAGCTGATTTAACTCATTCATTTCTTGCATATTTAACAAGTGCATAACTAGGTAATTGTCTCATTTCTGGTCAAAGCTGATTTGTCACAATTACTTTGCACACATACTTAAATGATTACATTTCTGCCCAAAGGTGATCTGTCTTCATTTAAGTAGAATTTTTAGTCTATTATTTTGATGTTAGTAATAGACAATATCACAACTTCATAACTAAAATGGTCATTACTTATGCCTGCCTTAGTATGACATTCCCTTAGATCACGTTAAGGCTTCTAACTTAGTATCATAATTCGCTCAATCTTATCTCCACTCTCAGCACCCAACTGTGGGATTCCACCATTAACTGGTGATAACTTTGCTGCATGGAAAGACTCCCTCATGCTTACTCTTGCTCTACTGGACTTTGATTATGCTCTCAGAGAGACTGAACCTGCTGCACTCACTGCTTCTAGCACACATGCTGAACAGATTACTCATGAGAAGTGGACCAGGTGTAACCGCATGTCTCTCATGTTTATGAAGCAGTCCATTAGCAATGCTATACGAGGAGCCATTCCTGATTCTGATAATGCTAAAACCTACCTGGCTTCTGTGGAGGAGCAGTTCAAAGGGACGTCTAAGGCACACACTAGTACCCTTATCCTCAAGCTGGTGATGACTATGTATGATGGGAGGAGCGGCATTCGTGAACACATCATGATGATGAACGACATGACCCATAAACTGAAGGGACTAGACATGGCGATTAGTGATGGTTTTCTCGTACACTTCATCATGACCTCTCTTCCTTCTTCCTATGAAGCATTCAAGATCAATTACAACACTCAGAAGGACAAATGGACAATGAGTGAGCTGATCGCCATGTGTGTGCAAGAAGAAGAGCGTATGAAGATGGATAGGACCACTGATGTTGCTCACCTCACTACCTCCAGCTTTCAGAAGAGGAAGAAAAATCACTCAAGGAGGGATGCTTCTAAAGTCCAAAAGCCTAATACAACTACGCCTTCCAGCTCTAAGAACTCCTTAGGCAAACCTTACTGCAAGTTCTGCAAAAAGAATGGACATAAGCAGAAGGAATGCCCTGACTTTAAGGAGTGGCTGGCTAAGAAAGGTAATGATTTTTTTTATGATACTTGAGTCCTTTAATTTAAATGTTCCTATTAATTCTTGGTGGTTTGATTCTGGTACTATGACCCATGTCACTAACTCTACTCAGGGATTCCTTACAATCCGGAGGCTGAGAAGAAACCAAAGAACACATAAAGTTGCGGATGATCGAGAATTAAAAGTGAAGGCCATTGGAACCTTACAATTATTTATGAAAACTGGTTTATGTATTAAACTTTATGATACCTTATATGTTCCCGGGGTAACTCGGAACCTTGTATCAGGACCAAAGTTAGACATAGACGGTTTTGTTTGTTCTCATGGTCATCGCAAACTCTCTATTCTTTATGATTCTGTTGTTTTTGGTACTGGCATTATTGACGGTGGTCTCTATAGATTAGAACTAGATGATAATTTTTTCAAAACTTTGTTGTCGTACAACATTAATGAATCACTCACAAAGATGAAAGAGAAACGAGACTTAGAGACTTCGTCCATGTTGTGGCATCAACGTTTAGGCCACATCTCAAGAGAACGATTAAATTAACCCATAATTAAAATCAATAGTCTATGCCATCCTATCACAAGATACACTTGGAACGTAATGCGAACCATCAGTGTTTGATCCACAACACCGCACTTGATGTCTAGCTTATCCTTCCAAGGTGCAAGGGTTTCGTTGACACATCCGGCCCTTCCATAAGTACCTTCTTTTAGGACGACTATTACTTTTTATTTTCTCATCACATGCTCCAGCTATCTTGAAAGTAAAAGTCGGCATAGATGAGGCTAAACGTATCAATGCATAAGACAAGAGTTGTCTTAACGGCCTCATGCCCGAGAGTTGTGCAATTCTCACAATTGACACTCATTGTCAGTCTGCCTAGTCACTTACTAAAGTGTATGCCAAAGCTGCCTTTAATACTGACCTAGCCAGATTCTCATTCCTTGTTCTAATTACTGTAATGGGTCATTAATTAAATAAGGAAATATACATCGAAAATACTAATTAAATAATTTTTGCTTAACAGATGTCATTTGAAAACAACTCCTCTTTTGCTCTCAAGTCCATACTTGAGAAAGATAAACTGAATAACACCAATTTTCTTGAGTGGCACCGTAACTTGAGAATTGTTCTCAAAATGGCAAAGAAGCTTTATGTTTTGGAAACCCCAATCCTAGCTGCACCTGAAAATGGTTCTGCTGCTGTGAAGAAGGCTTTCGATAAACACAAAGAAGATGCCATAGAAGTTGCTTGCCTCATGCAAGCCACCATGTCCCCAGATCTCCAAAAGAATATGGAAGACATGAATGCTTTAGACATGATTGAGCAACTCAAGGGCATGTTCCAGAAACAAGCCCGTCAGGAATGCTATGACACCATGAAACAACTTATAAGCTGTAGAATGCAAGAGGATTCCACAGTTAGTGCTCATGTCCTCAAGATGAATGGCTACATCGATCAATTAAACAAACTTGGTTATCCTCTCCTAGATGAGATGGCTGTTGACTTCATTCTCAACTCTCTTTCCAGTCACTATGATCAATTTGTTATGAACTTTAACATGAATGACTGGGTAAAGACAGTGCCAGAGCTGCATGGGATGCTCAAAACGGCAGAGATGAACATTTCCAACAAAACAAACCAAGTATTAATGGTTCGATCTGGTGGTGTTAAGAAGCCTAAAACAAAGAAAAAGTATTCTAACAGCAAAGGCAAAGGAAAAACTCCCGTTGCTGCCAAACCTGCCACCAACAAGAGTAAACAAGCTGTGAGAGCCCCTCTTCCTGAAGAGCGGCAATGCTTGGAGTGTAACAAGATGGGACACTGGAAACGTAAGTGTCCCGAGTATCTTGCCAAACTCAAATTGAAGAAGGCATATGTTTTGATTTAGTATTTGGATGTACGAACATTCAAACAGTTGTACCTTTTGAATTCACCTTTGATTTACTGGTTAAATGCAAACTTTGAATCTTACAACTGTGTTCGATTTTAATACGTTTAATCCATGAATCTTGTATTCTAAATTATCCGTAGTCGGTCAGACTCGTGGGAACGACTATGAATTAAGACTATTCTGACTTTGGACTTAAGGAGTTGACTTCCAAACTCACAGACCTCATTATGAATGACGTTGGATGTAACTCGCATCAAATCATCTTCATGGATCTTAGTCATAAGATGTTTTGATATTGGTATACTCATTTAGTATCCTCTGACCTGAGATACATATGAGAACTTCTGTTTACCAAGGATTATTCTTTGATTATTGTCAACCGCTGTCGCGTAACTGCCAGTCATAAAGGCATTAATTGGGAATAGTTCTGAAGTTCAGTGGGAGTTGTATGTAGTCGATAAGGGATTCTGTACTCTTACATGATATGTAACAGTTAGACATTGTGGCGCCCTCGTTGATTCAAACTGGTGAAGTGTAAGGCCTTACCCAAACTTACTGTGTGTTTGTTCGGACCACTTTGACTCTTGTTCGAAAACAATAATAATTGAACGCCATAAGAGAATGAACTTAATCCATGTCTCATTGATTCAATTTATGTCTTTTACGGAAATGATGTGTCAACGAAACCCTTGCACCTTGGAAGGATAAGCTAGACATCAAGTGCAGTGCTGTGGCTTTAAACACTGATGGTTCGCATTACGTTCCAAGTGTAGCTTGTGATAGGATGGCAAAGACTATTGATTTTAATTATGGGTTAATTTTATTATTTACCATATAGGGTCGCAAGAGCCAATTTTAGTATATATTTTAGACGTGACATCTTGATGAACCCTTTCATCTCTCAGGACACTTAGTTTTTAAATAACCTATTAAAACTAAGTTTGTCGCGACTTATACAACCAATTTTGAGTTAATAGAATTCTATTAAGTTAATAGTTTTGGAAAATTAAATCTAGTTTAATTTTCAAAAAACTTAATTGATTATTGTTCGTTTTAAAAACAAACTTTGTTTTATAACAAAATTTTAACAAGTTGTAAAACAATTTAGAACTTGTTTTAATGTGATTGTTTCAATATTTTAAAACTCCTTTTAAAATCATGTTGGTATTTAGGTTGGTAATGTTATAACAAATTATAAGATAAAAAGCAACCACAATAGCAAAATAAATATGTAAATCTATATGGCCAAAAATTGTTCCATCTTGCTAGAGCCTTATAGCAAGATCAAACGGGTCACGGGGTCACAACACACAAACAACCACAAGGATGGACTTGAGTGCATCCAATCGTCTCGAGCAACTCCCACTGACTTCATGACTCCTGTTTAGCGTCTTCAGTTTTGTCTTCGGGTCTTCGTTTATTACAATATTTTACAAAATACAATAAAGGAAGAAACCCTATCTATTACTACTTTGAACCATCAAGGTGGCCAAAAACCATAATAACAAAACCGAATAAAATATACAACCACAAAACAAGGTCAGGCCAGATCTACATATTCCACAACAATCACAAAATATACCGGGCAATCTTTTGGTCAAGTAAAACAAAAAAATATTGACCAAAATTAAAGTTGCCCTTAAAATTATTTAGATCAGAAACTTAAAAAAAAAAAAATTAAAGTTTGTGTTCTAATTCCGGTTAAAAGACCGGTACCGATTTGCATGTTGTAAGCAAGACTCTGATACCACTCGTTGTCAGTCTGCCTAGTCACTTACTAAAGTGTATGCCACAGCTGCCTTTAATACTGACCTAGCCAGATTCTCATTCCTTGTTCCAATTAATGTAACAGGTCATTAATTAAATAAGGAAATATACATCGAAAATACTAATTAAATAATTTTTGCTTAACAGATGTCATCTGAAAACAACTCCCCTTTTGCTCTCAAGTCCATACTTGAGAAAGATAAACTGAATAACACCAATTTTCTTGAGTGGCACCGCAACTTGAGAATTGTTCTCAAAATGGCAAAGAAGCTTTATGTTTTGGAAACCCCAATCCCAGCTGCACCTGAAAATGGTACTGCTGCTGCGAAGAAGGCTTTCGATAAACACAAAGAAGATGTCATAGAAGTTGCTTGCCTCATGCAAGCCACCATGTCCCCAGATCTCCAAAAGAATATGGAAGACATGAATGCTTTTGACATGATTGAGCAACTCAAGGGCATGTTCCAGAAACAAGCCCGTCAGGAACGCTATGACACCATGAAACAACTTATAAGCTTTAGAATGCAAGAGGGTTCCTCAGTTAGTGCTTATGTCCTCAAGATGAAAGGCTACATCGATCAATTAAACAAACTTGGTTATCCTCTCCTAGATGAGATGGCTTTTGACTTCATTCTCAACTCTCTTTCCAGTCACTATGATCAATTTGTTATGAACTTTAACATGAATGACTGGGTAAAGACAGTGCCAGAGCTGCATGGGATGCTCAAAACGGCAGAGATGAACATTTCTAACAAAACAAACCAAGTATTAATGGTTCGATCTGGTGGTGTTAAGAAGCCTAAAACAAAGAAAAAGTATTCTAACAGCAAAGGCAAAGGAAAAACTCCCGTTGCTGCCAAACTTGCCACCAACAAGAGTAAACAAGCTGTGAGAGCCCCTCTTCCTGAAGAGCGGCAATGCTTGGAGTGTAACAAGATGGGACACTGGAAACGTAAGTATCCCGAGTATCTTGCCAAACTCAAATTGAAGAAGGCTAATGGAGAAGGCACTTCTTCAGGTATTCTAATATATGTTATTGAGCTTTTCACTGTTTCTAGCAACACATGGGTATTTGATACCGGATGTGGTTATCACATCATTAATGTCTTGCAGGAGCCTGAGAAGTGGAGAAAACTGAAACCAGGGGGCATGGAACTAATTGTTGGCTATGGAAATAAAGTCCCAGTTCTAGCAACTGGCACATTTAATCTTACATGTCCTTCTGGTCTTATTGTTGTTTTTAACAATTGTCTTTTTGAACCTGGTTTGACTAGGAACATCATTTCAGTTTCGTTGTTGTTTGAACAAGGTTTTAAGTACGCTTTTAATGGTATTGCTATTTCTGCCTACTTGAATAATATCTTTTATTTTGAGGCTAAACCTCGAAATGGAATTTATGAGATAAATGTTCAAACTGACAATAATATATATAATCTTTCTAAACGTAACAAATCTGGTATTAATGAAACATTTCTATGGCATTGTAGACTTGGCCACATAAGTAAGACAAGCATAAAATGGCTCCAATCTGAGGGGATTCTTGAATCCACTGGACATGACTCCTTTAATGATTGCGAATCTTGCTTAGCTGGCAAACTCACAAAGTGCCCCTTCACTGGTGTTGGTGAACGGGCCAATGGTCTGCTAGGACTCATTCACACTAATGTATGTGGCCCTTTCAGAACCATGACAAGAAACCATGAAAAATACTTCGTTACTTTCATTGACGATTATAGTCGATATGCTTATGTCTATCTTATGAAGCACAAGCATGAAACTTTTGAAAAGTTCAAAGAGTTTCAAAATGAAGTAGAAAACCAACTTACTAGAAATATAAAAGTACTTCGATCAGATCGAGGTGGCGAATACCTCAGCTTAGAGTTCCTTAATCATCTGAAAGAGTGTGGAATAATTTCAGAACCCACTCCACCTGGCACACCCCAACTTAATGGCGTGAGTGAAAGGAGAAATCGAACCCTACTTAATAAGGTTCGATCGGTGATGTGTAGAACTAACTTGCCTCACTCTTTTGGGGTCATGCTCTTATGACAGCCGCCCACATTATCAATCTGGCTTCGACTAAAAAGGTAAACAAAACCCCATATGAGATATGGCATGGGCGTAAACCCGATTTGGAATACCTAAAAGTATGGGGATGTAATGCATACGTCACAAGTGATGCTGATGATAAGCTCGATCCTCGAGGCGAAAAGGTTGTTTTTGTCGGATACTATAAAACAAGCGGATATTATTTTTTCCATCCTGATGCAAATGTAATTTCTATCAAACGGAAGGGACACTTTCTTGAGGAAGAACTTCTTAATCAAGGAACTGGAAATAATGTGGTTGATCTTGAAGAAATTCGAGAACCACAAACAACCACTAATGAAGTTGGACCGTCTAATCAACAAGTAGTTGTTGCCAATGAATCAGACATAAACACAGATGTCCGCAGAAGTAGTAGAATTCGCAAAGAACCTGATAGATACCTATGGTATCTAAATGGTCCCGAAGTCTATTAGTAGCTGAGTCTAATGACGAACCTGCTAGCTATAAATCTGCAATCTTAGATCCAGAATCTAAGAAATGGCAAGAAGCCATGAACGTCGAGATGCAATCTATGCGTGACAATCAAGTCTGGGACTTGGTTGAGCTACCCCCTGAATCTCGGGCAGTAGAGAGCAAATGGATTTTCAAGATAAAAATCGATATGCATGGAAATGTACACACTTATAAAGCACGGCTAGTTGCGAAAGGTTTTACTCAAACTCAGGGTATTGACTATGATGAAACCTTCTCGCCCGTTGCTATGATCAAATCGATCAGGATATTACTTGCCATAGCCGCGTACTATGACTACGAGATATGGCAAATGGATGTTAAAACCACTTTTCTTAATGGGCATCTCTCTGAAGATGTCTATATGGTTCAGCCTGAAGGTTTTGTCGATCCTAAATATCCTAGTAGGGTGTGCAAACTGAATAAGTCCATTTATGGACTCAAACAGGCATCTCGTAGCTGGAATCTTCGTTTTGACCAGAAAATCAAAGAGTTTGGTTTTGTCAAGAATGAAGATGAGCCTTGTGTTTATAGAAAGGCTAGTGGGAGCACCATATCATTCCTCATCCTGTATGTGGAAGATATACTAATCATTGGAAATAACATCCCTATGCTTAACGAAGTTAAACACTATTTGGGATCTTGCTTCGCAATGAAAGATCTTGGAGAAGCAACTTATATTCTGGGAATCAAGATCTACAGAGATAGATCTAAGCGGCTTCTAGGGCTAAGTCAAAGTACATACATGGACAAAATAATGACACGCTTTAAAATGGAAAACTACAAGAAAGGAGGTGTTCCTATGACTAAAGGAACCGTGTTGGACAAATCGCAATCTCCTACAACGGACATTGAAATTAAGCAAATGAAAGCAGTTCCATATGCTTCAGCGATTGGTTCTATCATGTATGCTATGTTATGTACTAGACCTGACGTCTCGTATGCTTTAAGAATGACCAGTCGTTTTCAGCAAAATCCTGGCATTGCCCATTGGACTGTAGTAAAGAACATTCTGAGGTACTTGAGAAGAACTAAAGATATGTTCTTGGTGTTTGGAGGAGTGGAAGAAGAGCTCACTGTAAGGTGTGACACTGATGCTAGCTTCCAAACTGACCGAGATGATTCTCGCTCACAATCTGGATTCATATTCACTCTCAATGGAGGAGCTGTCTGTTGGAAAAGCTCCAAACAAAGTGTAGTGGTTGATTCAACCATCGAATCCGAATATATAGCCGCATCGGATGCTACAAAAGAAGCTGCTTGGATGAAGAAATTCATCACTAACCTCGATGTGGTTCCAAGTATTCGGAAACCAATAGAGGTATTCTGTGATAACACAGGAGCCATTGCTCAAGCCAAAGAGCCCAGATCTCATCACAAGGCCAAGCACATTCTAAGAAAGTTCCACTATATACGGGAAATACTGGAACGAGGAGACATCGTAATAAACAAAGTAGACACAGATCAAAACCTAGCAGACCCGTTCACTAAACCGATGACTCAGGACAAGCATGACCAACACAGGGATGCTATCGGTCTTAGATTAGCTAGCCGTATGTTTTGTTTTAGTATTTGGATGTACGAACATTCAAACAGTTGTACCTTTTAAATTCACCTTTGATTTACTGGTTAAACGCAAAGTTTGAATCTTACAACTGTGTTCGATTTTAATACGTTTAATCCATGAATCTTGTATTCTAAATTATCCGTAGTCGGCCAGACTCGTGGGAACGACTCTGAATTAAGACTATTCTGACTTTGGACTCAAGGAGTTGACTTCCAAACTCACAGACCTCTTTATGAATGACATTGGATGTAACTCACATCAAATCATCTTCATGGATCTTAGTCATAAGATGTTTTGATATTGGTATACTCATTTAT
Source organism: Helianthus tuberosus (assembly GCA_030545235.1). NCBI lineage: Eukaryota > Viridiplantae > Streptophyta > Magnoliopsida > Asterales > Asteraceae > Helianthus > Helianthus tuberosus. The sequence continues at coordinate 37,384,946 of CM060424.1, read as the reverse complement.
TATCCTTTGACCTGAGATACATATTAGAACTTCCGTTTACCAAGGATTATTCTTTGATTACTATCAACCGCTGTCGCGTAACTGCCAGTCATAAAGGCTTTAATTGGGAATAGTTCTGAAGTTCAGTGGGAGTTGTATGTAGTCGATAAGGGATTCTGTACTCTTACATGATATGTAACAGTTAGACATTGTGGCGCCCTCGTTGATTCAAACTGGTGAAGTGTAAGGCCTTACCCAAACTTACTGTGTGTTTATTCGGACCACTTTGACTCTGGATCGAGAACAATAATAATTGAACACCATATGAGAATGAACTTAATCCATGTCTCATTGATTCAATTTACCATAAGTCTATTGTCTTGTAATAGTAAGTTGTTACTAATAACAAGATGTTTTGGTTAATGACTTTAAAGTGTCATAACTTGTTGGGGGCAGCTATGTGCAGCTAGAGCGCCACTGACTGTCTGCGTTAAGGATTTTATCGAAGGCCGTCCAACTGGGAGATTGTTGTATTTATATGTACGGATTCGATAATATAACGCTACTGACCGAGCTATGACCCGTAAGAGTTACACCTTGGGCAACAGACATTAAATCCACTTAATTCCATTAACTGGTGATCACGAACAATTAAAGGAACGAAATATATTGGGCTTCGGGCCTAAGAGATAATTAGGGATGTTAACCTAAATATATATATATATATATATATATATATATATATATATATATATATATATTCCTATATATATTTTAGGTCTATTTTTTATTACTTTTAGTTGTCCTCCATCTTTTGAGTTGTCATGTGCTACTTTTGAGTTGTCCTATGCTACTTTTGGTTGTCTTCTGTCGAAGACTTAACAAATAAAGGAAAGGAAATTCACTTTGTCTATGGAGGCAGACAATCTCAAAAGAAAGGCACTACAGCCATCAACAAAGAAAAGGAAAGGCACCACTTTTCATTAGTGCTGCCATTGTTTCGTTGTTTGGTATTACGACCGGCCAAGCCAAAGCCGCCGCCACTCGGTTCGTGTTCATGTCTAGCACTCGTTCGTTGTAACTCGGTGTCTCACACGGTTATTATTAACCAAAAGGGTATATTTTTCTCATCGGTAGATTAATAATAATATATACCGTGTTTGCATGTTTGTAATCATGATCCTGTTCGGTTCGTTTTTGGTGTTGATTAATATATTTATTCCGCTGCGTTTATTAATTACCTATTTAATTAATAATATATATCAAACCCGTTTTGATAAAAAGTAAAATTGATCACCACTGAAACCCAACAGTAGAACTTCCCAGGGGGTTACCCATCCTAGTACTACTCTCGCCCAAGCACGCTTAACTGCGGAGTTCTGATGGGATCCGGTGCATTAGTGCTGTTATGATCGCAACCACATAGTTACCATTTAGACAAAACACTACCGAATCCCATAGATTTAGGATTTCCAATTATCAAATTAAACATTATTGTTGATACATATTCCATATTGTTGCATGTTCAATCAATTAGAGTGACGTGGAATCTTATTTCCAAGAACTCTCACATTAGCGTACTTGTTTGGACTTACTCGCAATCAAGGTGAGTTCATGTCCCCCTTTTCTCTTAACTGTTTTCAGTTTTATACTTCGGGGTGGAATACATGTTACAACTATTACAGACATTTTTATACATGGTATGGTTAGCTTAAGGAAGGTTTACTACTAGACTGTGAAAGGTGGGCATAACACTTAAGGCCATTAATCCTCGTCGTAGGACCGAGGGACATGAGTGATAGATCTATTTGGGTATAGCGAGCCCACACCCATGAGGCCGGGGCTGCCCATAGAGGTGACAATGTCTTCCAGCCGGAAGCCCGGTACAAATTTGCTAGGTTTGGGTACTTCCTGCACCTTTTCACATATACCATTGGCTTTGCAAACCATTGGTGATCTCTTTTTCCTTAATTGCTACATACCAGGGACATTTATACACACAAGACATATTTTAAAGGCTTATACACACAGACTTACACATGAACTCGCTCAACTTTTTGTTGATTTTTCAAACTACATGTATTTCAGGGAACTAGCGGATCTGGCAGGGTATGCATGTGTCTAGCTGCGTTGAATAAAATATGTCATCCAGGGTTGTGGGGTTTGAGAGGTGTAACCTATTCCTGGACGGGTTATACGTCTCTAAACCTCGTCTTATCTAAAGTCTTTTGTGAGTCTTATGAACACGTTTTAAATAACTTATGGTTTGTAACTTATTTCAAGTGTCGATGTTTCTAAACAATGATATTGTGGTATTTTCTCACTTTAATTAATGGATGTACATCTCGTATATTTTTTTATCATATAGCCTTTTTATGATTATTGCTATGGTATTAAGAAGTCACACCAAATAAACCCACGCTTCCGCAAAAGCCAGGGTGTGACAGCTTGGTATCTATCAACATGTGGTATCAGAGCATATGTTGATAAATCAGTTCTATTATGTATCCATCAATCTGGAATAAAATCTGGAAAACAAGACTCAAGAACAATTTTCGGATAAAAGTTACTGTTTGGAAATCCATGTTCTAAATAAGATGTTTAAACACATCCTAACTAATAATTTCGAAATCTGAATAAGGAACTATAAAGATTTTCAGTTTTCGAATTCCAGAATTTATGTATATGTTCTTAGTGTTCTTAAATGTTCATAATAAAATTCGCATCGGAATGGTACACGGTTGAATCTGAATGAAACTAGACTTTCATTTTTTTTATTCGAGCACTATCGATTATAATCACTTTTGATAGTGTTAGTGGTGCAAGTTTTTGATGGTACTTTAATAATTGTTCACTTTAATAATTGTTCGCTTTAATAATTGTTCATCATGATTTGAGTTCACATTTAATTAACATTAGTGGTGCGAATTGATAATCGACAATATATTCCATTATGTATACATAAGATATTATCACTCACTAAGTTAATATATTTAGTTTATGGAATATATTAGTTCATACTAATTCCAACTTATGTCACATATTAATATATTTATTTAATAATATACATTACATATTAAATAATATACAATCATAATTTCAAACACGCTTAAAATGACGGACATGTAGTAACTGGAAGGGTTACGTACCGGTAGTTGAGAACTCCTGTCTAGGCTGGCATTCGTACAAATCCAATTAAAGGACCCGTTGCCTACCTGGGGACTATCAATGAGAGTACCGATACCTATTAGGCCAAAGCATGTCCATCTAATCAATTAAAATGGTTTTGTAAACACTTAATCAGAATCAATAACCTTTTTTTACAAAACCAAAATAGCTTAACTTGAATGAGCTTCTGATATATCACTTCTGGCCAAAGCTGTGATATTGTCTATTACTGTATCACAGCTTTGGCCAGAAGTGATATATCAGAAGCTCATTCAAGTTAAGCTATTTTGGTTTTGTAAAAAAAGGTTATTGATTCTGATTAAGTGTTTACAAAACCATTTTAATTGATTAGATGGACATGCTTTGGCCTAATAGGTATCGGTACTCTCATTGATAGTCCCCAGGTAGGCAACGGGTCCTTTAATTGGATTTGTACGAATGCCAGCCTAGACAGGAGTTCTCAACTACCGGTACGTAACCCTTCCAGTTACTACATGTCCGTCATTTTAAGCATGTTTGAAATTATGATTGTATATTATTTAATATGTAATGTATATTATTTAATAAATATATTAATATATGACATAAGTTGGAATTAGTATGAACTAATATATTCCATAAACTAAATATATTAACTTAGTGAGTGATAATATCTTATGTATACATAATGGAATATATTGTCGATTATCAATTCGCACCACTAATGTTAATTAAATGTGAACTCAAATCATGATGAACAATTATTAAAGCGAACAATTATTAAAGTGAACAATTTTTAAAGTACCATCAAAAACTTGCACCACTAACACTATCAAAAGTGATTATAATCGATAGTGCTCGAATAAAAAAATGAAAGTCTAGTTTCGTTCAGATTCAACCGTGTACCATTCTGATGCGAATTTTATTATGAACATTTAAGAACACTAAGAACATACACATAAATTCTGGAATTCGAAAACTGAAAATCTTTATAGTTCCTTATTCAGATTTCGAAATTATTAGTTAGGATGTGTTTAAACATCTTATTTAGAACATGGATTTCCAAACAATTACTTTTATCCGAAAATTGTTCTTGAGTCTTGTTTTCCAGATTTTATTCCAGATTGATGGATACATAACAGAACTGATTTATCAACATTCGCTCTGATACCATATGTTGATCAGTTCTGTTTAAACATAATGGAAAACATGTAATTACATACCTGTAACGGCAGCAAGGCCAGCAGAGAATCCAGTCAGAGACGAAGCCATTGAGTTCGACATCTTTGTCGATACAATCTGGTTCCTCCTTAGGGTGTACGTGCTTGATGGTAGTACCGATTCTAGGGGCTTAGAATCGTATCGAGAGAGAGAAAGAATTATGATGTTAAGAATAGGTTGTGTGTGTGTATCTCTTAGTGCAACCCCTTAGCTTCTATATATAGACTCTCTAGATACACCCAAGAGGAAACCATAATTAGTCATTAAGGGTAATATGGTCCATCAACAATTACCCACTAATTATTTAATAGGTTTAATATATAATGATCTATTATTATGTAAATTGATTATAATGGCCATAGATTAAATATACTAAATATATTTAATCTTACATTACTGTTGGGAATCAGTGGTTCAAAATAGCGGAAGCGGTTTATATATAAAACTCATTAAGTCCGATTTTATATATAAAAACTCATAGTTAAATTTATTAACCCGGTTAATAAATATTCCCAATCAGGATCAAGATTACACACGTATAAACAAATAAATAAACAATCATAGAGAGTTTAGTAATCAACCTTTGACGACTACACCGGGATTGTAACAGGTGGGTTACAACGAATCCTCGCTAGTAGGAACTTCAGAAAAAAATGTGAATGCTCGAGCAGAAATATCAAGTAGGTTTAGTATGGTTTTTCTTCTCATCTTTTCTTCTGCACGTTTATGTGCTATTTAAATCAAATTGCATTTTCACCTTTTTTAGAAAGTGAGCAATTATCATTTCATAGTGGACAATTATTATCTCATAGTGGCCAACTATCATTATAATGTGCCATTATCATCTTGTAGTGGGCATATACAATATTATAGAATTGTCGACATATGAAGCCAAAATGATTTGTTTGAGTTATAATATAACACTTATCAAATTGTCTAATATTTGATACATTATATTTATAAAACTCAATCTTACACCAAACCCCTTGAGATTATACTCTTATAACCTTCTTAACAATAATCTAATTAATATTAAGTCCCTCGAGTTCAAATATTATTATTTCAGAAATAATAACCCACCTTTTCGTGAACATATACGATTCGTGTACCAACGTGTAACTCTTCAGATCGTACCGAGTTGGTTACGTTGACATTCAATTACATCGGACATATATCTCAAACAATCTCCCACTTGGACGATTTTAATTAAAATGAGTCAACGTGTGCAGAGTTGGACGACTAGCTTCATCGCACTGCTCCTAACACGGTATGACAATTTACAGTCGTCAACTAGTTCTTTGAGTTCAAGTAACACTTTACTTAACCAAATACTTTAGCCTTGATATTCCTATCAATAAGTCCCTTCTGTATAGAGCATTCGTTGATAATAAGACATGGATCATTCATTCTTATATAGTGATCAACCATTCTCTATTCTCGTCCTTAATTCAAAATGGTCTACCACGCTCTTTAGTCCGGGCGTGGCCACGCGTTTATTCCAGTTTGAGTTAACAAGGGCGCCAAAATGCCTAAACTTCTAATCACATAGAAGTACAGAATTCCATCAGCATCATACAACTCCCACTTAATCTTGGATTTTTCCCAACGCTACCCGGATTACTACCCATGTTTCAGGACAGTGTTAGATAACATCAAAGATTGTCCTTGATCAATGTAGTTTAATATGTGCCTAAGGAAAAAGGACAGATTGAACATATCAATATCAAAACATCTCATGACTTAGATCCATGGAGATCGTTTTGAAGCGAGTCACATCCAATATCATTCCCAAGTGATATCTGTGAATTTTGATTCTCAAACTCTTGAGTTATTCATCTCATGAATACAATCATCTCAATTCACAATAGTCTTACATTCAAATTCATTCCCATGTAATTTGATCGACTATGGATATTTTAGAATACGCTTATTCAAGGATATAAACATACAAATAATGAACACAGTTACAAAATAATTAAACTTGCATTTAACCAATAAATCAAATAACTTATTTCAATGTAACTGTCGTAGTTCAAGATTAAAACACCAATACTAACTACAGATCATGCCCACTGTCTAGCAAATCTAAGCCCTATTTTTCAGCATGCTCCTCATGTTTAGCTTGAGGCAAAGGCTTAGTAAAGGGGTCAGCCAGATTTAGATCTGTATGAACTTTGCTTATTACGATGTCTTCACGCTCTATTATCTCTCTAATATAGTGGAATTTTCTGAGTATATGCCTTGTGGTTTGATGCGACCTTGGTTCCTTTGCAAGAGCAATGGCACCATTGTTGTCACACAGCATCTCGATTGGTTTCTCTATGCTAGGCACAACGTCAAGATCAGTAATGAATTTCTTCATCCAGGCAGCCTCCTTAGCAGCATCCGATGCAGCATTGTATTCTGATTCACAGGTGGATTGAGCAACCACACTTTGCTTCGAGCTCTTCCAAGTAACAGCCCCACCGTTCAGAATGAAAACATATCTTGTCTGTGATCATGAATCGTCACGATCAGTCTGGAAACTTGCATCAGTATAACACTTAACTGATAGCTCCTCATCCAGCCCTCCATATATTAAGAACATGTCCTTAGTCCTTCTTAAGTACTTAAGAATGTTCTTCACTGCAGCCCAGCGGCTCTCTCTCAGATTCTGTTGATATCTACTCGTCATGCTAAGAGCATACGAGACATCAGGTCTGGTACATAACATGGCGTACATTATGGAACCGATAGCAGAAGCATATGGAACCTTTTCCATTTTCTTCTTTTCTTCACCAGTCTTTGCACACTGCTTGCTGTCAAGAATGGTTCCATGTGCCATGGGCAAGATCCCTCTTTTTGAGTCTTGCATTGAGAAGCGTCGTATAACCTTATCAATATATGTATTTTGACTTAAACCTAATAACCGCTTTGATCTATCTCTATAAATCTTTATTCCTAGAATATAAGCGGCTTCACCAAGATCTTTCATTGCGAAACATTTACCCAACCAAGCCTTAACATCTTTTAGCATAGGGATATTGTTTCCAATGATTAGTATGTCATCTACATACAGAATTAGAAAAGTGATATAGCTCCCACTAGATTTCTTGTAAACACATGGTTCATCTTCGTTTTTAATGAAACCAAACTCTTTGATTTTCTGATCAAAACGAAGATTCCAGCTGCGAGATGCTTGCTTTAGTCCATAGATGGATTTATTTAGCTTGCTCACCTTATTAGGATTCTTTGGATCAACAAAACCTTCAGGTTGAACCATATAGACATCTTCAAGTAAGTGTCCATTAAGGAACGCGGTCTTGACATCCATTTTCCATATCTCATAGTCATAATATGCAGCAATAGCAAGCAGAATTCTAATAGACTTAAGCATGGCTACTGGCGAAAAGGTTTCCTCATAATCAATTCCTTGAGTTTGAGTGTACCCTTTTGCTACAAGCCTTGCTTTGTAGGTTTGCACATTTCCATCCATATCGGTCTTCTTTTTGAAGATCCATTTGTTTCCGACAGTCCGACATTCGGTAGGAAGATCAACCAAATCCCATACCTGGTTATCATACATGGATTGCATCTTTGTATTCATGGCTTCTTGCCATTTCTTGGATTCTGAATCCAAAATTGCAGCTTAGTAAGTAGCAGGTTCAGCTTCATCAATCATGAAGATATCGTCATACCTTTCAGGTGCACGACGATCCCTAATATTTCTTCGAACACTTGGTGTTTCTGTTGTTTTTTGAGTCCTTTCAGGCTCAACTTCAACAACTGGACCAGTTACTTTTGGTTCTGACTCAACATTTGATTCAGTCACTTGTGATTCTCGAATTTCTTCAAGATCCACATGGTTTTCTCCAATCCCCCACGCCAGAAGCTCTTCCTCCAAGAAAGTGCCTCTGCGTTTAGTGAAAACTTTATTTTCAGTGGGGTGGTAGAATAGGTAACCGATCTTTTTGGCGTATCCGACGAAAACCACTTTTTCACCTCTGGGATCTAGTTTATCCGAAGATTCTAGAGTGACATAAGCATCACATCCCAGACCTTAAGATAGGATATTTTAGGTTTCTTTCCATGCCATATCTCATAAGGCGTTTGGTCAACCTTCTTTGTTGGAGCTATATTCAAAATTCTTGCGGCAGTTTCTAGAGCGTAACTCCAAAAGGAGCGTGGGAGGGTTGTTCGACACATCATAGATCGAATCATATCTAATAGAGTTCGATTTCTCCGCTCAGACACACCATTATGTTGTGGTGTTCCAGGTGGAGTGAGTTGTGAAACTATTCCATAATCCTTCAGATGGTCGATGAATTCCTGACTAAGATATTCACCGCCTCGATCTGATCGAAGCATTTTAATAGTTCTATTTAGCTGATTCTCTACTTCGTATTGGTATTCCTTGAACTTTTCAAATGTTTCATGTTTATGCTTCATAAGATAAACGTAACCATATCTACTGAAATCATCAGTAAATGTAACAAAGTATCTTTCTCCATGTCTTGACATTGTTCTGAATGGACCACATACATCTGTATGTACAAGTCCTAACAGATCATTAGCTCTTTCTCCAACATTTGAAAAAGGTGCGTTTGTTAACTTTCCACTTAAGCAATATTCGCATTTCCCAAACGACTCAGAACACTTTGAATCTAATATTCCTGCGGTTTTGAGTTGTTTAACACGGTCCTCGCTTATGTGACCAAGTCTACAATGCCACATATACATATCATTAAAGTCTAACTTATTACGTTTATGAGAGATGTTGCATAATAAGTTATTGTCTTGGATTTCTATCTCATAGATTCCATTGTTTGGTTTTGCATTAAAGTAAAATATATCATTAAAATAAGCAGAAATAAATTCACCATTAAAACGATAATTAAAACCTTGTCCATGCAAAACAGAAACCGAAACAATATTTCTAGTAACACTAGGAATAAAATAAACATTGTTCAAAACAAGTTCTAAACCAGAAGGAAGTAAAAGAACATATTCTCCAATTGCCTTCACAGCAACTCTTTGTCCATTGCTAACATGGACCTCCAAGTCGCCCTGTTTCAGCTTCTTAATCTTTTTAGCTTAAGTCCCCTGCAAAGCATTACAAATGTGAAAACCACATCCTGTGTCAAACACCCATGTTTTGCCAGAAAAAGAAAAGATTTCAATAACAAATATACCTAAGGACTCTCCTCCTGAAGCCTTGGCTTGCTTCAGTTCAGCCAAATACTTAGGACAGTTTCTCTTCCAGTGCCCGATTTCATTACAATGAAAACCTTTGGCATCCTTCTGAGACTTCTTGTTTGCAACGGATTTGCCCTTGCCCTTCCCTTTGCCCTGATGGCCCTTTTTCTTGGTGTTAGGTTTCTTGACCTGACCCTCCTTGATCATCAGTACTGGTGCAATCTTGCTGGGTATATTCACCTCAGCAGTTTTGAGCATCTGATGCAGCTCTGCAAGTGTCTTCTCCATCCCATTCATATTGTAGTTCATAGTGAACTGATCATACGACTTGGGCAATGAGTTAAGGATAATATCTCCAGCTAACTCATCACTCAAGGGGGATTCCAGACGAGCCAAGTGATCAACATATGCCTTCATTTTTAGCACATGAGCGCTAACTGATGTACCCTCTTGCATACGAGTGGTTATGAGTGATCTCATCACATCAAACCTTTCATGACGAGCCTTCTGTTGGAACATTTCTACCAGGTGCTCATTCATCTCGTATGCCATCATATCCTCCATGGACTTTTGAAGTTCAGGGATCATGGATGCCAGCATCAGACATGAGACTTTCATAGAGTCATCATAATGCTTTACATAGCTTCTGTATGCAACAATTTGCTGATTGATGGGTTCATCAGGGAGTGGCGTATCAAGAACGTACAGTTTGTTCTCTGCTTTGAGAACAATTTTCAAATTGCGGTGCCAGTCCATGAAGTTGGATTGGTTAAGTTTGTCCTTCTCTAAGATGGACTTGAGAGAGAATTGGGAGGAATTGTTTTCGTTTGACATCTTCAAAATTCAAAATTAATTAATTAGTATTTTATGTTTTAAATATCTTAATATAATTTTATGACCCAAAAACAAAATTTTTAATTAAGACGAGACCCCGATTCATCAAAACACAGTGAACTGTCTAAAGCACTATCCACTGGTATGATTATGTAGGTAAACAACGATTGTTAATTGTGTCCACTACACAACTCTCCATTTGGGGTTTTCGTTTAAAAGCGAAGTATGTTTAACCCCAACTATGCCCACTTGTCAAACAAGTGATGTTTTGTCCTTTACTATTAACTGTAACACCGGCCTATGTTACACAGGAAACGCGATGATTACCTTCTTTCATGATGGACTCCCAGATGCAGGGTATGGCACTAACATTTGGGTTCAATTTAGAATGAAATGTTAATTTGTTAAGGGTGGCATAAAACATCAATTTAAAATTTGGGATTTATTTTAATATTTATCAAAAATATTTTGAATAACTCGTAGCATGAGGCGAGTTATACAATGGTTTATAAAATCCAATTTTATTTGATTCGTGATAATAGGAACTCCTTTCCACACTCGACTCGATATAGTTTTAAATACCCTATTAAACTATGTTGGTCGTTATATCGCGAATAATCTTGTTTTAAATTTTAATAAAACTCTTTTATTAAATTTACTTTTCAGTTTTATAAAACTTGTTTTAATAAAACTGTTGTCTTGATTCTAAAAATTATTTAATTTTGGGTTATCTATATTATTTACGATGAATAAAACACAACCACACAATAATAAATAATTGAATCGAGCCCCTAGTAGGTTGCCCGTTTCGTTTTAGCCAGGAACGAAACGAACTAGTCTAAAGGGTTTCAAAATCTAAAATTGAAATCTCCCACTTGACCCGCGATCTCTATCTTCATGGTACATGTTCGCCATTTATCTTTATCTTTATCTTGATATTTATCTTTATCTTGATCTTGTACTTTTGAGATTACAATAAAACAAATCTAATCTAATCCTATCTATTACATCGGATCCATTATCCGCCAAAAATACAAATAAAAATAAAATAAAATTATTACATTGGATCCAAATATCCGCAAAATAATACAAACCAAGATAAAATAAAATAATAAAATACAACAAACACAACCATGACAAGGGTCGTAACCTAGGGCTCGATTCACATCACAATCCAAAGACAACCAAAAGTTTTGATCTTTTGTCAATTTTTTTTTTGACAAATAAAACATAGATCAAAATTTATATCCTTTACCATCTATACGCGTGTAACCGTAGCTCTGATACCACTGTTGGGAATCAGTGGTTCAAAATAGCGAAAGCGGTTTATATATAAAACTCATTAAGTCCGATTTTATATATAAACCACTTCCGCTATTTTGAACCACTGATTCCCAACAGTGGTATCAGAGCTACGGTTACACGCGTATAGATGGTAAAGGATATAAATTTTGATCTATGTTTTATTTGTCAAAAAAAAAAAACTTAGATCAAAATTTATATCCTTTACCATCTATACGCATGTAACCGTAGCTCTGATACCACTGTTGGGAATCAGTGGTTCAAAATAGCGGAAGCGGTTTATATATAAAACTCATTAAGTCCGATTTTATATATAAAAACTCATAGTTAAATTTATTAACCCGGTTAATAAATATTCCCAATCTGGATCAAGATTACACACGTATAAACAAATAAATAAACAATCATAGAGAGTTTAGTAATCAACCTTTGACGACTACACCGGGATTGTAACACGCGGGTTACAACGAATCCTCGCTAGTAGGAAGTTCAGAAAAAAATGTGAATGCTCGAGCAGAAATATCAAGTAGGTTTAGTATGGTTTTTCTTCTCATCTTTTCTTCTGCACGTTTATGTGCTATTTAAATCAAATTGCATTTTCATCTTTTTTAGAAAGTGAGCAATTATCATTTCATAGTGGACAATTATTATCTCATAGTGGCCAACTATCATTATAGTGTGCCATTATCATCTTGTAGTGGGCATATACAATATTATAGAATTGTCGACATATGAAGCCAAAATGATTTGTTTGAGTTATAATATAACACTTATCAAATTGTCTAATATTTGATACATTATATTTATAAAACTCAATCTTACACCAAACCCCTTGAGATTATACTCTTATAACCTTCTTAACAATAATCTAATTAATATTAAGTCCCTCGAGTTCAAATATTATTATTTCAGAAATAATAACCCACCTTTTCGTGAACATATACGATTCGTGTACCAACGTGTAACTCTTCGGATCGTACCGAGTTGGTTACGTTGACATTCAATTACATCAGACATATATCTCCAACAATCTCCCACTTGGACGATTTTCTTTCCTTTATCATACCCTTAGTGCAAAAATGGGTTTGATATATATTATTAATTAAATAGGTAATTAATAAATGCAACGGAATAAATATATTAATCAACACCAAAAACGAACCGAACAGGATCATGATTACAAACATGCAAACACGGTATATATTATTATTAATCCACCGATGAGAAAAATATACCCTTTTGGTTAATAATAACTGTGTGAGACACCGAGGTACAATGAACGAGTGCTAGACACGAACATGAACCGAGTGGCGGCGGCTTTGGCTTGGCCGGTCGTAATACCAAACAACGAAACAATGGCAGTACTAATGAAAAGTGGTGCCTTTCCTTTTCTTTGTTGATGGCTGTAGTGCCTTTCTTTTGAGATTGTCTGCCTCCATAGACAAAGTGAATTTCCTTTCCTTTATTTGTGAAGTCTTCGACAGAAGACAACCAAAAGTAGCATAGGACAACTCAAAAGTAGCACATGACAACTCAAAAGATGGAGGACAACTAAAAGTAATAAAAAAATAGACCTAAAATATATATAGAAATATATATATATATATTTAGGTTAACATCCCTAATTATCTCTTAGGCCCGAAGCCCAATATATTTCGTTCCTTTAATTGTTCGTGATCACCAGTTAATCGAATTAAGTGGATTTAATGTCCGTTGCCCAAGGTGTAACTCTTACGGGTCATATCTCGGTCAGTAGCGTTAACTTATCGAATCCGTACATATAAATCCAACAATCTCCCACTTGGACGGCCTTCGATAAAATCCTTAACGCAGACAGTCAGCGGCGCTCTAGTTGCACATAGCTGCCCCCAACAAGTTATGACTTATAAAGTCATTAACCAAAACATCTTGTTATTAGTAACAACTTACTATTACAAGACAATAGACTTATTGTAATTGTTGTCATTCATCCTTTCTGTAAAAGACATAAATTGAATCAATGAGACATCGATTAAGTTCATTCTCATATGGTGTTCAATTATTATTGTTCTTGATCCAGAGTCAAAGTGGTCCGAACAAACACACAGTAAGTTTGGGTAAGGCCTTACACTTCACCAGTTTGAATCAACGAGGGCACCACAATGTCTAACTGTTACATATCATGTAAGAGTACAAAATCCCTTATCGACTACATACAACTCCCACTGAACTTCAAAACTTGTAGGATCGTTTTGTGACCCGAATGAGTCGTTCAGAAGAGATTTATCAGTTTCAGAGGCGGAAACTAAGAAACGGATTGCGAAACAGCTTGCGTATCACTTTAAACCTCGTGTATATTGATTTAACAGTAATTACAATCACGAAAAATACCGGCAGCACTTCGGTATCGATTACAAGGCTCTGATCTGTCCGCTTGAAAATGACACACATGACACATATATATAGTCTAGTCTTGATCGCTTGAAATGAACATGTATGTGTTCAAGCGATCAGACTTTCAAGCGAATAAGACATAAAAGAACATTCAAGCGAACAAGACAAAAATACAATTCCTATTTCAAGTGACCACTAATTTGTCTTCATTCGGCTTGACTTTCACGTGAACATGCAATCTGATTTGTGTAATAACTTTTAATGATGATGTCACTTGATGTCATTAGTATGATGTCATCTTTTGAAATGATGACATCATACTCGATCAAATCCGCAACGAACTCGAGACTCGATATTAAGATGAAATCAACAGATGTAGTGCACCAACAAAACTATTCCCAATTAAAGCCTTTATGACTGGCAGTTACGCGACAGCGGTTGACAGTAATCAAAGAATAATCCTTGGTAAACGGAAGTTCTAATATGTATCTCAGGTCAAAGGATACTAAATGAGTATACCAATATCAAAACATCTTATGACTAAGATCCGTGAAGATGATTTGATGCGAGTTACATCCAACGTCATTCATAATGAGGTCTGTGAGTTTGGAAGTCAACTCCTTGAGTCCAAAGTCAGAATAGTCTTAATTCAGAGTCGTTCCCACGAGTCTGACCGACTACGGATAATTTAGAATACAAGATTCATGGATTAAACATATTAAAATCGAACACAGTTGTAAGATTCAAACTTTGCGTTTAACCAGTAAATCAAAGGTGAATTTAAAAGGTACAACTGTTTGAATGTTCGTACATCCAAATACTAAATCAAAACATACGGCTAGCTAATCTAAGACCGATAACATCCCTGTGTTGGTTATGCTTGTCCTGAGTTATCGGTTTAGTGAACGGGTCTGCTAGGTTTTGATCTGTGTCTACTTTGCTTATTACGATGTCTCCTCGTTCCAGTATTTCCCATATATAGTGGAAATTTCTTAGAATGTGCTTGGCCTTGTGATGAGATCTGGGCTCTTTGGCTTGAGCAATGGCTCCTGTGTTATCACAGAATACCTCTATTGGTTTCCGAATACTTGGAACCACATCGAGGTCAGTGATGAATTTCTTCATCCAAGCAGCTTCTTTTGCAGCATCCGATGCGGCTATATATTCGGATTCGGTGGTTGAATCAGCCACTACACTTTGTTTGGAGCTTTTCCAACAGACAGCTCCTCCATTGAGGGTGAATATGAATCCAGATTGTGAGCGAGAATCATCTCGGTCAGTTTGGAAGCTAGCATCAGTGTAACACCTTACAGTGAGCTCTTATTCCACTCCTCCAAACACCAAGAACATATCTTTAGTTCTTCTCAAGTACCTCAGAATGTTCTTTACTGCAGTCCAATGGGCAATGCCAGGATTTTGCTGAAAACGACTGGTCATGCTTAAAGCATACGAGACGTCAGGTCTAGTACATAACATAGCATACATGATAGAACCAATCGCTGAAGCATATGGAACTGCTTTCATTTCCATAATTTCAATGTCCGTTGTAGGAGATTGCGATTTGTCCAACACGGTTCCTTTAGTCATAGGAACACCTCCTTTCTTGGAGTTTTCCATTTTAAAGCGTGTCATTATTTTGTCTATGTATGTACTTTGATTTAGCCCTAGAAGCCGCTTAGATCTATCTCTGTAGATCTTGATTCCCAGAATATAAGCTGCTTCTCCAAGATCTTTCATTGCGAAGCAAGATCCCAAATAGTGTTTAACTTCGTTAAGCATAGGGATGTTATTTCCAATGATTAGTATATCATCCACATACTGGATAAGGAATGATATGGTGCTCCCACTACGAGATGCCTGTTTGAGTCCATAAATGGACTTATTCAGTTTGCACACCCTACTAGGATATTTAGGATCGACAAAACCTTCAGGCTGAACCATATAGACATCTTTAGAGAGATGCCCATTAAGAAAAGCGGTTTTAACATCCATTTTCCATATCTCGTAGTCATAGTACGCGGCTATGGCAAGTAATATCCTGATCATAGCAACGGGCGAGAAGGTTTCATTGTAACAACCCGCACTTTCGTGCGTCGTTTCTACTCGATATACTCGTTACGCCTAGCACCAGAGATTCGGATCATAATGTAACTATATCGCATACATCGCTATTCGAAGGATAATCGCATATTTTCTCAATACATTATCACTACACCATATCACAAACACTAACACTCACGATGACATTAAGTGAGGACCTATTCTACCCTCCTCGGTGGCCGTGATGTGTCGAAACACAGACAATTAACGCTAACAAAGACTCTCGGGGGAGTGCTATAGCTCCAGTCGTCGTGACGATGATGACCATACGAGCAAGTGGTACCCCGTCAGTCATTGTAGCACAACACACAATAACGTTCACGATGACATCAAGAAAGGACCTATACTACCCTCCTTGATGGTCGTGAAATGTCGCTAATAATCACATACTCGAATCGAAAACCGATTGTTATTTCGGAACTTTGGAATGTGGATACGTAAATACGACCCCTAGTGATATATATACATATATAATCATAATATAAATTGACTATGGAAAGCGCGTACCCCAAAAACTATCGCAACGCTCGAAAACGGAAGAAATCCCCCGCGCCGGAGTGGGCATCCGAATGGACAGCCTCATCTGAATGGATGGGCCATCCGAACGGATGGGCCATCCGACCCAGTAACCCTCCAGCTCCTCTTTTGCCTATAAATAGCACGTCACGTCACATCACTGTTCAAGTGATGTGACAGCTCCCACTCGACCCAGCACGCTCTAGGACCCTTTTCTCTCGATTCCTCTCGATTCCGGTAAGATTTCAACCTAAAAACTTGTACTTCTATGATCTACACTCAATTCTACATCATTCTGTCTTTTAAAACTCGATTTTTAACCGTGAAATCTACTGATTTAAGGTGTTTTAAGGTGATGTCACCAAGAGTTCATATGAACTTCAAAGTGTGACCTCATCCCACCATAAACGACTCAGATATGAGTGATTTCCACATGTTTTATAACAAATCTCACCTAAGAATCTATTTATCTAATCAAGGTACTGTGCGATTTCATGTTAAACATGGGAAAACGTCAAGAACGGCCAGATATGCTGGAACGGGGTGATTCCCGGCCGTTAGAACAGGTCGGAACTGATGGAATTTCATTTGTTAACACGAAATCACACCGTCCCAGCAAAACCGCACGTATTCCTACCAAAAACACTCAAAAACGACTAATCGGGATGATAAAACAGATGTGTCATCCGACTGGATAACATGTCATCCGAACGGACCACATGTCATCCGACCGAATCACATGTCATCCGATCGGATAGCATGTCACCCGATTGGATAGCATGCCACCTGATCGGATAGCATGCCACCCGATCGGATAATGTCATCCGATCCGGACATGTGCCATCCGATCCGGACATGTGCCATCCGATCCGGATAATGTGTCATCCGATCCGGACATGTGCCATCCGATCTGGACAATGTGTCATCCGATCCGGACATGCGCCATCCGATCCGGACATGTGCCATCCGATCCGAATATGTGCCATCCGATCCGAACCATGTCATCCGATCAGAATCCTTGTGATCCGACCAGATGAGCCTATCCGACTGAACATCAGTCTTTACGATATCATTCCCGTTTGGACCATGCATCGCTTACTATATCATTCACTAACTACCGCAGACGTACTCGTAACCGATCCAAGCAATTGTGCCCTCGCCGAATACGCACTGTGAGTATACTTGAACCCTTTTTTTATCGCATTTTGGGTGTAACATACGTTTCTAACAAATCAAACTTATCAAATGAATTATTCAATCAATCGAATTATCACTTGCGAATAACTGTTATGCATAGATATACGTGATGCTAGTTGCATATGTGCTAGGGCTTATACTCGCGACGTCCTACCACGACTAGTATAGTACTATTGCGCCCGACGGGGTCTAGTTTGCCATCGCATATTCGAGCATCGAGGACTTAGTTGGTAGTATCAGCTTTGTGAGTATATATGTCGTGTGTTACGTTTATGCATGTGGAAATTCGCTACACATTTTAATCTATTACGCTACATATCAAACCTGTATACTCGTCAATACTTTTGTATTGACAAATATTTTAACGTATGTTACAGGTTAGATCGCATGCTATTTCAAATCAAGCTAGGAAGTCTAGAAACTCAACAAAAATCTAGGTTGTCGGATTTGTATTGTTCAAGAGGACAAGAAATCTGTGATAACTTATGTGATTGTATTATTTGTTAGTATGGGATAACGAATGTATTAAATATTATCGCAATATAGTTGTTATGGATTCTCTTGAGCAATCTGATTCGCCTAGTGCCGCGCCCCGATGATTCCGCCATCGGTTGGGGTGTGACAGATTGGTATCAGAGCCATAACTATATGGAATTAGGCCAGACACGACCTAGTCCGGGTCGACGTCTTAGAAATTGACCTAGTCTATAGTCTAAGTACCAACAGGCCGACTCGTACGAACCCAGTAGGGTTGTGTCGGGCCTACTTGATGCTCTCGATCGAAATTGCTAAAAGCTACAACTTTGTGTGAACATCGCGTACTACAGCTTCACACGAAGGAGCCTTTCCTAAGGCTGAAATGCTACTTAGCCTTTCCTAAGGCTGACACAATACACATGTTTCGAAAATACTCGCATAACAAAACCGAGTGATCCAGTCGAGATCAGGTGTGAAAACCGAGAACTCTCGATGAGATCGCTCACTCAGCGCATTTTCTAGCACGAGAACCTTCCATCGAGTTAGGAGTGACATCCACATCTCGACGAAGGTCTCCATTTCGAAATCTAGTGGAACTCACGAATTTATTCGAAGAGTATAACCACAATTAGGAACAAAGTTGTTAAGTCAGGGGTGAAACCCGTACCTTAATAAGCCGTTCCACTCTCTATAAATTGGTTTCCAAAAGCTCTCACCAAGGACTCGACTATCACGATAACTCGAGCCACGCGATGACTAGGAAGACGAGTTCCATGAGCTGCATCCCAGTGGAAGCATGGAGTCTTCTAGGTCAACGCGCATGCACGAACTTGTTAAATATAGTTGGGTTACCTTGGATAGTCGACGCCTAAACGCCCAAGGCACTCTAACATACGAACCGCCAATTTTACAACTGGTTGGAACTTATTTACGTTTTGAAACTTTACGCCATATCGATTTATCGATTTAACGATTTTCACTCCCTGTTTTATAAACGCACAATTCGCACAGCCATCGCAATCTAAAACGAAACCCGAATGTTCGCAACAAAACTAATGCATAAACTATCGCCTTCATTCTCGCTTTCTCACCTCAACGCATCCTCGCATATTCTAAATCGACCTGTATATGTACGATTACAAATTACATTTATATAAAAATATATACATACGTATAAACGAGCAAGTCATTGTGTGAGAACTTAGGAAATTTCGTGCCTCCTATGTGATTCGCATTACTAATATACTATCGCATCAAGTTTTGGACGCGCTCAATCGCATCGCAAAACTCAAAAACCATTATGATCGAATCTCATTCCAAGTCTCTTCCTGTCTAGATGCCTTCCAACGATTCTACCTCGAGACGAACAGCTAGGAGAAGAGCCAAACGAAGCGCTGATAAGAGGATTGCATCACTTGTGACCAAGGAAGTGGTCAAGCTCATTCCTCAAATTTCCGCTCGAGTGCACTCTCTCAGCAACTCTCGAGCCTTGGAAGACTGCAAGACGGAGGCGTCGCAATCTGCTTTTCTTTACAAACACTTCAAAGCCTGTGAACCGATGGAATTCACGGGTGAAGGAGGTGTGACCCAACTACTCCAGTGGTTCGATTCTATCGAAGTTACCCTTCGTCAAAGTGGGTGTCCCGATAGTTTCCGTACTAGTTGCGCTACCAAAGTATTTCAATCACGAGCACTCGACTGGTGGACCGCCGAACGTAACAAACGTGGGATCTCTGCAGCTTACGCTCTCTCTTGGAATGAGCTGAAAGAGCTCATGAAGAAAGAGTACTGTCCTCCTCACGAAATTCAGAAGCTGGAAGATGAATTCTGGAAAATCAAGCAAGTCGAAAGTGACAACGCTGGCTACACCGCAAGGTTCAAACAGCTTAGCATAATCTGCCCAAGTCAAGTCAGCACTTCAGAAAAAGCCATTTCGAAGTACATTCGCGGCTTGCCTGAGTGTGTGGGTGATTTTGTCGAAGCTGCAAGACCTGCTACTATCGAAGAAACCTACCGCTTAGCCGCATAAATCAACAACAAACGACTCATGGAAGGGTTCTTCTCAAAGAATCATGTCAAGCAAACTTATCAAGCAATCGCCATTAATTCTTCAGGCGATCCTGTCGACGATTCTCCTGACAAATCTACTGACAATTCTTCTGACGAATCTGCTGACGATTCTTCTGATGAATCTGCTAACGATTCTTCTGAAGAATCTGCTGCCGATTCTTCTAACAAATCTGCCGACAAATCTTCCGACAACTCGGCCAAAGATTCTGCAAGTGAGTCCTCAGACGAATCCTCCAACGACGATACCTCGTCGCAAGACACCGACAAACCCAGCCGCAAACGAAAGACTTCAAGCCCGAACTCATCAACCACCGAACTGCCGCAGCCGAAGCCTCTTCAAGCAGTCCCGGTGTTCCCAAAACGAGCATACACTGGAGCTCATCCTCAGTGCTACTCATGCACCTATCATCATCCAGTTGGGGCTGACTGTCGCTATTGCAGTAACTGCAACCGTTACGGTCACTTCACCCGCAACTGCCGCATCGAACCGTGAACTTGAGTACAACAACAACAGCTCCAGCAAAAGTCTTCAACATTGAACATCTAGCAAGCGTAGGATAAAGTTGTAATGATACGATTTTCGACGTTAATTTCTAAGTTTTGAACCTGCTCTATTACTCGGTGTGCCACTATGCGTAACACTAACTCTCGCTTTCGTATTCTCCTTCACACTCTAGTCGTCGCACTTAGACTAGATTTACACACATACTATATGCTATATCACGAAATAATGTGTTTTACCCTCACCACACCTTTAGAACGGGGTACGATAAACGTGCAAGGAACGATTAATCACGGGTGCACACGGGATTAATTGGGTCAGTGCACGGGGATCGTAGTAAATTCTAAGGTGCCATAAGCATTACGACGAAGTATGACACCAAACCACGGGATCTAAGTAGTAGGGGTCAAACAAGGTGTGCTTTATCATACTACCGGAGTTTCGTGAAGAAAGTGCCACGTGGAGTTGAATGTTATTAGACCTATTATACTATTGTGATTATTTTCAACACACTACACTCAATCGCAAGGCGTAACAAACCACATCATCGAAAGACTTGTCGTAAGTCTGCAAACGCAATGCAATCGCCTCATCGATGGACTCTGGAGAGTCTACCTCGCAGGACAATTGCATCAACGCAAGACCGTTCATAATTCTGTAGCAACCAATCTCATCGAGTACATAAACGCTCACGACATTGTTGAGTGAGGACCTATTCTACCCTCCTCGATAACCGTGATGCGTCACAACGTAACGTTAAACTTATTCGAAACAAAACTCGGCAAATCGCAATCGCTTATCATGTGTATCTCGCAATCTCTATCGCTTATTATGTGAATCTATATCGTTTGCTGTGTATCAATCTATCGCTATACCGTTAACTGTGATATTTGTGTTAAGTTAGCACGCATGACCTCGCTTCACGAGATGAAGCTCATATGGTTAAAGCAAGGTGTTTTAGTCATATCAGCGGGATTTCGTGGAAAAAGGCCATGTGGGGTCTGATGTTAGTTAAACTCTGTGGTGTTAATTAATCAAATCGAATCGCACAGATCGCGCATACCTCCATCGCTTGCAACGCAAAAACTGCCAATTATCGTAATTCGTTTATCGCCGCCATCATTACTGGTGTTGTGTTGTGTTATTCGCATTAATCATCTAATCGCTTATCGCTTATCGTGTATAGTCTACCGCTTATTCGCGTATCGCGTACCGCTTATCGCTCGCTTAGTATTCACTGCAGTCTGTGTGGTATTATTACGCATGACATCGCTTCACGAGACAAAACTAACCTGGTTAAATGTGGTGTTTCACCATGTTAGCAAACTCTAGTGGAAACGTGCCATGTGGGTTCAAAGTGGAATCTAATTGAAAACGCGCTATTCGCTTATCGCTTATCGCTCGACGCCTACCCAGACACGACACATAAATGTTTTGTGTCATCAGGCTACTCGCGCACGCTGTTGTAGCTACATTCGCAATTCAACTCGCCGGTTTAACCTACTCAATTCTACCTTATACTCGGTCTGACTTTCTATCGATTGGACCGAGTGAGCGCAATTCTATCCGTGTCGTATCGACGCACATGACACCGCCTCACGAAACAGAAGTAATATGGGAGAAACATGGTGGATACGCCGGTTTAACGAACTTCCGTGGGAAGGTGCCAAGTGGGGCTCGATGCTAAATTGTCTTTTTCAAATGGTTAAAACTGATTTATATAAAACTTTTATTAAAACCATAGGACAAGTGAAATTCCTCACAATGTGGAGGTAACATCGAACCAGCTTAACTCCATGACCAAGGGGAGCTTTCATGAGTCCAATTTTTCCTTAAAACCTTTTACAATATCAAGAACAAGACTTTCTTGAGACGTTGGTTCAACATCAAGTTCAGCTGAACCCATGTCGTAGGAGAGTTTTCGTAACCCCGGTTTTCATCTTCGAATTCCTTAAAATCTGTAAAACCTAAACTTCCTTGCAATGTTGGTTAACATCGACTCAGTTGGCCATACGTAAAAGGAAATTTTTCGAGATTTCCACCCAAAATTCCTTTTTGAATATCTAAAAACGAACGCTTCTTGTAACATTGGTTAACGATCGACTCAGTTAATCCTACGTCATAAGAAACCTTTCAAGTTCTTTAAAATTTCAATCGCATCGAACTAACGAATTCTCCGCGACACGAGGTACTTTGGAACGCCAACTCGTGGGACATTACTTTTGTCTTTTACGTCGCCTTCTCGCTATCGCAATCGATCTCTCTTATTCGAAGCACTCTCGTTTGTCAACTCACGGTCAATTCACTCGCTGTATCGCTACTTATGCAGGATCAACTCTCAAAAGTCTACCTGTTGGATTAATTTCGGGACGAAATTTCCTAAAGCAGGGGAGACTGTAACAACCCGCACTTTCGTGCCTCGTTACTACTCGATATACTCGTTACGCCTAGCACCAGAGATTCGGATCATAATGTAACTATATTGCATACATCGCTATTCGAAGGATAATTGCATATTTTCGCAATACATTATCACTACACCATATCACAAACACTAACACTCACGATGACATTGAGTGAGGACCTATTCTACCCTCCTCGGTGGCCGTGATGTGTCGAAACATAGACAATTAACGCTAACAAAGACTCTCGGGGGAGTGCTATAGCTCCATTCGTCGTGACGATGATGACCATACGAGCGAGTGGTACCCCGTTAGTCATTGTGGCACAACACACAATAACGTTCACGATGACATCAAGAAAGGACCTATACTACCCTCCTTGATGGCCGTGAAATGTCGCTAATAATCGCATACTCGAATCGAAAACCGATTGTTATTTCGTAACTTTGGAATGTGGATACGTAAATACGACCCCTAGTGATATATATACATATATAATCATAATATAAATTGACTATGGAAAGCGCGTACCCCAAAAACTATCGCAACGCTCGAAAACGGAAGAAATCCCCCGCGCCGGAGTGGCCATCCGAATGGACAGCCTCATCTGAATGGATGGGCCATCCGAACGGATGGGCCATCCGAACGGATGGGCCATCCGACCCAGTAACCCTCCAGCTCCTCTTTTGCCTATAAATAGCACGTCACGTCACATCACTGTTCAAGTGATGTGACAGTTCCCACTCGACCCAGCATGCTCTAGGACCCTTTTCTCTCGATTCCTCTCGATTCCGGTAAGATTTCAACCTAAAAACTTGTACTTCTATGATCTACACTCAATTCTACATCATTCTGTCTTTTAAAACTCGATTTTTAACCGTGAAATCTACTGATTTGAGGTGTTTTAAGGTGATGTCACCAAGAGTTCATATGAACTTCAAAGTGTGACCTCATCCCACCATAAACGACTCAGATATGAGTGATTTCCACATGTTTTATAACAAATCTCACCTAAGAATCTATTTATCTAATCAAGGTACTGTGCGATTTCAAGTTAAACATGGGAAAACGTCAAGAACGGCCAGATATGCTGGAACGGGGTGATTCCCGGCCGTTAGAACAGGTCGGAACTGATGGAATTTCATTTGTTAACACGAAATCACACCGTCCCAGTAAAACCGCACGTATTCCTACCAAAAACACTCAAAAACGACTAATCGGGATGATAAAACAGATGTGTCATCCGACTGGATAACATGTCATCCGAACGGACCACATGTCATCCGACCGGATCACATGTCATCCGATCGGATAGCATGTCACCCGATTGGATAGCATGCCACCCGATCGGATAGCATGCCATCCGATCGGATAACATGCCATCCGATCGGATAACATGTCATCCGATCCGGACATGTGCCATCCGATCCGGACATGTGCCATCCGATCCGGACATGTGCCATCCGATCCGGACAATGTGTCATCCGATCCGGACATGCGCCATCCGATCCGGACATGTGCCATCCGATCCAAATATGTGCTATCCGATCCGAACCATGTCATCCGATCAGAATCCTTGTGATCCGACCGGATGAGCCTATCCGAATGAACATCAGTCTTTACGATATCATTCCCGGTTGGACCATGCATCGCTTACTATATCATTCACTAACTACCGCAGACGTACTCGTAACCGATCCAAGCAATTGTGCCCTCGCCGAATACGCACTGTGAGTATACTTGAACCCTTTTTTTTATCGCATTTTGGGTGTAACAAATCGAACTTATCAAATGAATTATTCAATCAATCGAATTATCACTTGCGAATAACTGTTATGCATAGATATACGTGATGCTAGTTGCATATGTGCTAGGGCTTATACTCGCGATGTCCCACCACGACTAGTATTGTACTATTGAGCCCGATGGGGTCTAGTTTGCCATCGCATATTCGAGCATCGAGGACTTAGTTGGTAGTATCAGCTTTGTGAGTATATATGTCGTGTGTTACGTTTATGCATGTGGAAATACGCTACACATTTTAATCTATTACGCTACATATCAAACCTGTATACTCGCCAATACTTTTGTATTGACAAATATTTTAACGTATGTTGCAGGTTAGATCGCAGGCTATTTCAAATCAAGCTAGGAAGTCTAGAAACTCAATAAAAATCTAGGTTGTCGGATTTGTATTGTTAGAGAGGACAAGAAATCTGTGATAACTTATGTGATTGTATTATTTGTTAGTATGGGATAACAAATGTATTAAATATTATTGCAATATAGTTGTTATGGATTCTCTTGAGCAATCTGATTCGCCTGGTGCCGCGCCCCGATGATTCCGCCATCGGTTGGGGTGTGACATTCATCATAGTCAATACCCTGAGTTTGAGTAAAACCTTTCGCAACTAGCCGTGCTTTATAAGTGTGTACATTTCCATGCATATCGATTTTTCTCTTGAAAATCCATTTGCTCCCTACTGCCCGAGATTCAGGGGGTAGCTCAACCAAGTCCCAGACTTGATTGTCACGCATAGATTGCATCTCGACGTTCATGGCTTCTTGCCATTTCTTAGATTCAGGATCTAAGATTGCAGATTTATAGCTAGCAGGTTCGTCATTAGACTCAGCTACTAATAAGACTTCGGGACCATTTAGATGCCAAAGGTATCTATCAGGTTCTTTGCGAATTCTACTACTTCTGCGGACATCTGTGTTTATGTCTGATTAATTGGCAACAACTACTTGTTGATCAGACGGTCCAACTTCATTAGCGGTTGTTTGTGGTTCTCGAATTTCTTCAAGATCAACCACATTATTTCCAGTTCCTTGATTAAGAAGTTCTTCCCAAGAAAGTGTCCCTTCCGTTTGATGGAAAAAATAATATCCGCTTCTTTTATAGTATCCGATGAAAACAACCTTTTCGCCTCGAGGATCGGGCTTATCATCAGCATCACTTGTGATGTATGCATTACATCCCCATACTTTTAGGTATTCCAAATCGGGTTTACGCCCATGCCATATCTCATATGGGGTTTTGTTTACCTTTTTAGTTGGAGACAGATTGACAATGCGGGCGGCTGTCATAAGAGCATGACCCCAAAAGGAGTGAGGCAAGTTAGTTCTACACATCATCGATCGAACCATATTAAATAGGGTTCGATTTCTCCTTTCGCTCATGCCATTAAATTGGGGTGTGCTAGGTGGAGTGGGTTCTGAAATTATTCCACACTCTTTCAGATGATTGAGGAACTCTAAGCTGAGGTATTCGCCACCTCGATCTGATCGAAGTACTTTTATCTTTCTAGTAAGTTGGTTCTCTACTTCATTTTGAAACTCTTTGAACTTTTCAAAAGTTTCCTGCTTGTGCTTCATAAGATAGACATAAGCATATCGACTATAATCGTCAATGAAAGTAACGAAGTATTTTTCATGGTTTCTTGTCATGGTTCTGAAAGGGCCACATACATCAGTGTGAATGAGTCCTAGCAGACCATTGGCCCGTTCACCAACACTAGTGAAGGGGCACTTTGTGAGTTTGCCAGCTAAGCAAGATTCGCAATCATTAAAGGAGTCCTGTCCAGTGGATTCAAGAATCCCCTCAGATTGGAGCCATTTTATGCGTGTCTTACTTATGTGGCCAAGTCTACAATGCCATAGAAATGTTTCATTAATACCAGCTTTGTTACGTTTAGAAAGATTATATATATTATTGTCAGTTTGAACATTTATCTCATAAATTCCATTTCGAGGTTTAGCCTCAAAATAAAAGATATTATTCAAGTAGGCAGAAATAGCAATACCATTAAAAGCGTACTTAAAACCTTGTTCAAACAACAACGAAACTGAAATGATGTTCCTAGTCAAACCAGGTGCAAAAAGACAATTGTTCAAAACAACAATAAGACCAGAAGGACAAGTAAGATTAAATGTGCCAGTTGCTAGAACTGGGACTTTATTTCCATCGCCAACAATTAGCTCCATGCTCCCTGGTTTCAGTTTTCTCCACTTCTCAGGCTCCTGCAAGACATTAATTATGTGATAACCACATCCGGTATCAAATACCCATGTGTTGCTAGAAACAGTGAAAAGCTCAATAACATATATTAGAATACCTGAAGAAGTGCCTTCTCCATTAGCCTTCTTCAATTTGAGTTTGGCAAGATACTCGGGACAGTTACGTTTCCAGTGTCCCATCTTGTTACACTCAAAGCATAGCCGCTCTTCAGGAAGAGGGGCTCTCACAGCTTGTTTAATCTTGTTGGTGGCAGGTTTGGCAGCAACGGGAGTTTTTCCTTTGTCTTTGCTGTTAGAATACTTTTTCTTTGTTTTGGGCTTCTTAACACCACCAGATCGAACCATTAACACTTGGTTTGTTTTGTTGGAAATGTTCATCTCTGCCGTTTTGAGCATCCCATGCAGCTCTGGCACTGTCTTTACCCAGTCATTCATGTTAAAGTTCATAACAAATTGATCATAGTGACTGGAAAGAGAGTTGAGAATGAAGTCAAAAGCCATCTCATCTAGGAGAGGATAACCAAGTTTGTTTAATTGATCGATGTAGCCTTTCATCTTGAGGACATGAGCATTAACTGAGGAACCCTCTTGCATTCTACAGCTTATAAGCTGTTTCATGGTGTCATAGCGTTCCTGACGGGCTTGTTTCTGGAACATGCCCTTGAGTTGCTCAATCATGTCAAAAGCATTCATGTCTTCCATATTCTTTTGGACATCTGGGGACATGGTGGCTTGCATAAGGCAAGCAACTTCTATGACATCTTCTTTGTGTTTATCGAAAGCCTTCTTCGCAGCAGCAGTACCATTTTTAGGTGCAGCTGGGATTGGGGTTTCCAAAACATAAAGCTTCATTGCCATTTTGAGAACAATTCTCAAGTTGCGGTGCCACTCAAGAAAATTGGTGTTATGCAGTTTATCTTTCTCAAGTATGGACTTGATAGCAAAAGAGGCGTTGTTTTCAGATGACATCTGTTAAGCAAAAATTATTTAATTAGTATTTTCGATGTATATTTCCTTATTTAATTAATGACCCATTACATTAATTGGAACAAGGAATGAGAATCTGGCTAGGTCAGTATTAAAGGCAGCTGTGGCATACACTTTAGTAAGTGACTAGGCAGACTGACAACGAGTGGTATCAGAGCCTTGCTTACAACATGCAAATCGGTACCGGTCTTTTAACCGGAATTAGAACACAAACTTTAATTTTTTTTAAAAGTTTCTGATCTAAATAATTTTAAGGGCAACTTTAATTTTGGTCAATATTTTATTTGTTTTACTTGACCAAAAGATTGCCCGGTATATTTTGTGATTGTTGTGGAATATGTAAATCTGGCCCGACCTTGTTTTGTGGTTGTATATTTTATTGGGTTTTGTTATTATGGTTTTTGGCCACCTTGATGGTTCAAAGTTTTAATAGATAGGGTTTCTTCCTTTATTGTATTTTGTAAAATATTGTAATAAACGAAGACCCGAAGACAAAACTGAAGACGCTAAACAGGAGTCATAAAGTCAGTGGGAGTTGCTAGAGACGACTGGATGCACTCAAGTCCATCCTTGTGGTTGTTTGTGTGTTGTGACCTCGTGACCCGTTTGATCTTGCTATAAGGCTCTAGCAAGATGGAACATTTTTTGGCCATATAGATTTACATATTTATTTTGCTATTGTGGTTGCTTTTTATCTTATAATTTGTTATAACATAACCAACCTAAATACCAACATGATTTTAAAAGGAGTTTTAAAATATTGAAACAATCACATTAAAACAAATTCTAAATTGTTTTACAACTTGTTAAAATTTTGTTATAAAACAAAGTTTGTTTTTAAAACGAACAATAATCAATTAAGTTTTTGCAAATTAAACTAGATTTAATCTTCCAAAACTATTAACTTAATAGAATTCTATTAACTCAAAATTGGTTGTATAAGTCGCGACAAACTTAGTTTTAATTGGTTATTTAAGAACAATAATCATGCGAAACATTTTGGAAGTGTGGTGATAGACCTGTGTTACGTCATAACGAAGGTTTGAATGTACCACTAAGTGACTACCTGTATTACTCTTTTGCTTAAAGACATATCACATGCCACAGTGTTAAACCATTTTCATATCACATTGTTATTTTTGCCTAACAAAACCTATGAATTCACTCAACCGTTTGTTGACCCAATATTTTTCTAACATATGTTTCAGGTGACAATGTTTGATGCCATGATTTGCAAGAATATTTCATATAGGATTGATCAAGACTTATGCCTTAGATTAAATCCGAATCTATCATTTGTGAAACAATTTGTTATGATGTATTTTGTTTATATACTCTTATTTACTCGGATGTGAATGCAATCTCTTTAATTGAATCTAAACTATATTTCAACTTAATTTAATCATCATGTGCTCAAATGCATTCTGCCATGTTTCGTGATGCCCTTGACTTCTCCGCCTCCGGTCAGGGTGTCACAGATTGGTATCAGAGCCATGGTTATAGGGATTTAGGTTATTAGTAATACTTTGACCTAGACTATAACTTACCTAGGACACTTTCCATTAGCAAACTCTTCCGTTATCTTTGCCTTGTCTTCACCCCTATCCTTATCTTTTGTAACCAATGCCTCGTCACCGCGGATCTCATCTTTAGATTTTACAAATGCTCATCACCTATCTTTAGGTGATTATTTTCAAAACCTCTTCTGATTTTTAAATTCTCATCAAAGTCTTGGGCTCTAATAACGAACTCGTGCAATCTGGAAGGGTGGATGCCTGTATTCGGGGTTTTCTGTCTAGGCAAGCACTTCGTATAAATTCCAACTCAAGGAACCAGTTGTGCTTACCTGGGAATTCTTTGGATGAGTGTCCACTTATAGGCTAAAGCATGACTTCACTAAGTTATAAGAACCCAACTACTTTGACTTGTCATTGATGTCGTTTATTCGTGGAATAAATGATATCCATCTTGTTACGTGTTTTCTCTTATCCTCATTGATTTTATGAAACTACTTTATCCCATTATGAAATCACCATGATCTTATGTTTTACCTACCTCGTGTAGATGCCTCCTCGACGTGCATCACAAGACAATGTCACGAATGAAGAATTGGCAGCTCTTCTTGTTCAACAGATAGCTGCAGTACTTCCCGACCTTGTAACACAACTTTCTCAAGCCACCAACGGACAAAGTAGCAGCAGAACCAACGGAAACCATCATGACTCTCCATGCAACTTCAAACAATTCAACTCTTGCCACCCCACTAAGTTTACGGGGAGTGAAGGTGCTACTAGACTCCTTCAATGGACCGAAAGTATGGAGAATACATTCCGCCACAGTCAGTGTACAAATGAACGCAAGGTCAAATTTGCTTCTAGCATCTTCCAAAAGAGGGCGTTAACTTGGTGGAATGGAATCATGAAGGATCGCACAGCCGAATTTGCTATGGCTTTGACCTGGGAAGAATTGAAAGTTCTCATATTAAAGGATTTCTGCCCGCGAAACGAAATGAAAGCACTGGAAGATGAGTTCCACGACCTTAAACAAGATAGTGGAGAAAACCGCGCTTATATAAACCGGTTCGAAGAATTATGCATTCTCTGTCCCACAAACCTAGCTCCCGATCGCTTGATCGAGAAATTCATTAGTGGACTGCCTAGTTGCATCAAGCACATAGTGACTGGAAGCAGACCAGCCACACTTCGAGACGCTTATGAACTCTCTGCTATCTTGACGGATGCTCAAGTCAAGGAATGGAACTTATCCCGAAAGAGTGACAAGAAGACACCATCTAAAGCTGCATCCGACACTATCAAAGCGGCAAATGATGGAGCCCAATCTTCGAGGAAAAACAGGAATGCAAACAAACGCAAAGTAGTCAGAAACTTTGCCATTACAACTCCTGCTCCCTCCAACCAGACTCCTCCTGCCAAGAAGCCATATGTTGGTGAAGCACTGTTTTGCAACCGTTGTAACTACCATCATCAAGCCCATTTTCCTTGTAAACAGTGCACAAGTTGTGGACGCTTTGGTCATCTTGCAGCCACATGCCGTACACATCAAGCTGTTGCTCCTCTGGCTATTCAAGCTGCTGCACCACCTCGTTATCCTGTTGGAACTTGCTTCAATTGCGGTGATCTAAATCACTTCAAAAGGGAATGTCCCAAACTTGCAAGTGCATTCAACCTGAATGTCAATGAGGCTCGTGCCGCAAATGATGTGGTCAACGGTACATTTCTCGTTAACAATCGCTATGCTTCTGTTTTGTTTGATCCGGGTGCAAATAGGAGTTTTGTTTCACTTAAGTTTGAACCTTTGGTTGCCTTACCACGTACAAAACTGAGTGAATCATTTGAAGTTATAGTAGCTAGTGGCGATCACTCCGTGTTAAATTCTGTCATTACCAATTGTAAACTTGAACTTCAAGGCCATGTTTTTCCGATCAACCTTATTCCCATGAAACTTGGATGTTTTGATATCATAGTAGGCATGGACTGGTTAGCTCCAAATCATGCCGAAGTTGTTTGTCACGATAAATTCGTTCGTTTACCATTGCCGTCTGGTAAAGTTCTGAAAGTCTATGGGGAAGGACCCTATAAAAGTCTCAACCTCATATCTTGCGTTCAAGCTCAGAAGTATTTGCACAAGAACTACGTGGCTTTCCTAGCCCATGTAGTAGAGAAGGAGGAAGAAACCAAGAACATTAAAGATATTCCAATCATTCGAGATTTTCCTGAAGTTTTTCCCGATGATCTACCTGGCTTACCTCCCGTGCGTCAAGTAGAATTTCGTATCGATCTTGTTCCTGGTGCTAATCCTATTTCCAAATCTCCCTATCGTCTTGCACCTTCGCAAATGCAAGAACTTGCTAACCAACTTCAAGAGCTTTCTGACAAAGGTTTCATTCGCCCCAGTTTTTCTCCTTGGGGAGCTCCAGTTTTGTTCGTCAAGAAGAAAGATGGTTCCATGCGCATGTGTATCGATTACCGTGAGCTGAACAAACTCACCATAAAAAACCGTTATCCCCTGCCTTGCATTGATGATCTCTTCGATCAATTACAAGGTGCCACTTGCTTCTCAAAGATCGACTTACGCTCTGGTTATCACCAACTATGCATTTTTGAAGACGACATTCCTAAAACCGCTTTTCGCACACGCTACGATCACTATGAGGTCACCGTTATGCCATTTGGTTTAACCAATGCCCCTGCGGTCTTTATGGATTTAATGAACCGTGTTTGCAAGCCCTACCTAGATAAATTTGTCATTGTTTTCATTGATGACATTCTTATCTATTCCAAAACCAAAGCTGATCATGAGAATCACCTTCGATTGATCTTAGACCTCCTAAAGAAAGAATAGCTTTATGCCAAATTCTCGAAATGTGAATTCTGGCTTAAGGAAGTTCAATTTTTGGGACACATCATAAACAACAAAGGAATTCATGTTGATCCTGCAAAGATTGAAGCCATAAAGAATTGGAGTGTTCCTACCACTCCAACTGAAATCCGTTCTTTCCTTGGTTTAGCTGGGTATTATCGACGTTTCATTGCCAATTTTTCCAGACTTGCTGTTCCGCTTACGTCTTTAACTCACAAGGGTAAACCTTTTGAGTGGGGACCAAAACAAGATGAAGCTTTCCAAATTCTTAAACAGAAACTTTGTGATGCTCCTATTCTGACTCTCCCCGATGGTAACGATGATTTCGTGGTGTATTGTGATGCTTCCAAACTTGGCTTAGGATGCGTCCTCATGCAACGAGGCAAAGTCATAGCCTATGCATCTCGACAACTGAAAGACCATGAAAAGAGATACACTACCCATGATCTTGAATTGAGTGCCGTAATCTTCGCTCTCAAAATCTGGAGACACTATCTTTATGGTACAAAATGTGTGATTTTCACTGATCACAAGAGTCTCCAACACATCTTTGATCAGAAGGATTTAAACATGCGCCAACGTAGATGGATTGAACTTCTATACGACTACGATTGCGAGATTCGCTATCACCCCGGAAAAGCGAATATTGTTGCCGATGCTTTAAGTCGTAAAGAACGCATTCAACTTCATAGCATACAAATCCATTCTGACATCCAAACCCGTATTCTCCAAGCTCAGCGAGATGTTGTGGCCAGCGGTGATCTGCTTACTAAATTACCTCATAAACTTGATCTCCTTCTTGACACCAAAGAAGATGGCTTACGACATTTCAAAAACCGTCTGTGGGTTCCTAATCGTGAAAACCTTCGTACATTCTTGATGGATGAAGCCCACAAGTCCCGATATTCTATTCATCCCGGTGCAGACAAGATGTACATGGATCTTCGAAACCTTTACTGGTGGCCCGGAATGAAAAAGGATGTTGCTCTCTACGAGTCCAAATGCCTCACATGTTTGAAGGTTAAAGCTGAACACCAACGACCTTCGGGATTACTTGAACAACCCGAGATTCCTGTGTGGAAATGGGAGGAAATTGCTATGGATTTCGTAACCAAGTTGCCACGCACTTCTCGAGGTTATGACAGCATTTGGGTGGTCGTTGACCGTCTAACCAAATCAGCTCACTTTTTGCCAATCCGAGAGGATTACTCTGTTGCTAAACTTGCTAAACTCTACCTTGACGAGATTGTTGCTCGTCATGGTGTGCCCTTGAACATTATTTCTGATCGTGATGGCCGTTTTACGTCTCGTTTTTGGGAAACTATGCAATCTGCTTTAGGAACTCGACTAAATCTCAGCACAACTTATCACCCTCAAACTGATGGTCAGTCTGAATGAACCATTCAAACCCTTGAGGATATGTTACGAGCTTGCGTTATAGATTTTGGTGGTAATTGGGATTCACATCTACCTTTGATTGAATTCTCTTACAACAATAGTTACCACTCCAGTCTTTGAATGGCACCTTTTGAAGCTCTCTATGGTCGCAAGTGTCGTTCTCCTGTTTGTTGGAACGAGATTACTGAGGCACAAATCACTGGTCCTGAACTAATCCAAGAAACGACTGACAAGATCTTTAAAATTCGTGACAACCTTATCGTGGCTAGAAGTCGTCAAAAGAGTTATGCTGATAAATGACGCAAACCCCTTGAATTCTAAGTCGGTGAAATGGTACTTCTCAAGGTCTCTCCTTGGAAAGGTATTGTACGCTTTGGAAAGAAAGGTAAACTAGCTCCACGATATGTTGGTCCTTTTAAGATCATCGAAAAGATTGGTAAAGTAGCCTACAAACTTGAGTTACCTCCTGAACTCAGCAACGTTCATCCTACCTTTCATGTCTCCAATCTCAGAATGTGTCTTGTTGATGAAAACCATCATGTACCACTCGACGACATTCGCATCGACGACTCCGTGCACTTTGTTGAAAAACCGGTAGAAATCATGGACCGCAAAGTGAAGAAACTTAGACGAAGCCGCATACCTATCGTTAAGGTACGTTGGGAATCCAAACGTGGCCCATAATTCACTTGGGAACGTGAGGGTGATATGAAGACCAAGTATCCGCATCTCTTTGCAAAAGAATATCCTACACCAATTTCGGGACGAAATTCTCAAAAGTAGGGGAGACTGTAACCATCTTGGTTTTCACATATGTTTTTGTTTTGACTTGCATTGCATTGTAACAATTACCGTATTTGGAATGAAACTTATTTGATCCTACTTGCTTTGTGCTCATACATGCTTATACCGACACGAACACGTGGATAATTTCATATTTGCTGTTATTTATGCTATTAAACAATACCACGTAAATTATAAGGACCTATTTGACATTCTTGGAAACTTGCTTGAAATTATTACTTTTTAATTTCGAGGACTAAAACCGTCATTATTTGAATGTACAAAGTTTAGGGACTAAAATTATCATTTTTTGAAACTATATAAGTACAAGGGTTAAAAGTGCAATTATTGCAAACTACAAGTTTAGGGTCCTTTTGGTCATTTTTGAAACTTATATTATTAAAAATAAATATATATATTTAGTTTTAAAAGTCCAGGGTTCATTTGGTCATTATCTCAAACTTAAACTTTAGGGGCTAACTCTGCCATTTTAAAACCCTATTTAACTGAATTATGTTAACTGAGTTAGTCCTTATATAATAAATTCTTCTTTAAAACTTAACCTAGTTAGTTTAACTAACTGGTTATTACAGGGACCATTTGTGTCAATTTCCGAAACTATAGGGACTATTTTTGTAAAAACTGAAACTACAGGGACTAAAGTGTAAATATCTCAAAAATCGGTAAAACTTTATATAAGAAATACTCTTTAAATATTAACCTAGTTAGTCTAACTAACCGGGTATTACAAGGACTGTTTATGTAAATGTGGAACCACAGGGGCCAAAATGTAAATTTTCATTTAAATGAATAAAAATGGTTTAAACCATTCGGACCGGCCGCGAACAAGGATCGAACCCGGGTGTCTTGCGTATAACCGAAACGACTTAACTAGTTTATCCTCTGTACAGAGCTGATATGTTTTGAGATTTAATTAAACTTATATATAACTTAGAATTTTATATTATATATTCAAAGTTACATATCGCACTAATCTCCGGTTTCGATCCAAATCGAAATTGTTTAATGTTTTCGATCTGTCCAAGCCTTACCCATGATGCCCCAGACCCACAACCAACTCACACTTGCATCGAATTCGACTCAATTTGGTACCAATACATCTGTAATTCGAACTTTTTATAAAAAAATTAAAGTGGATCGATTCCACTACGAATTGTTGGATCTGAGATCAAATTGAACTGTTATATAAATCCCTCAGATTCACACGAACTTCCTACACCCCTCAAATTCACTTAAACACTTCGAAAACGTCGGATTTCAGACCTGCAACTTCACCGGAACAGTCACTCGCCGGAGTTTAATCGATTCACCGTTTCTGTCATTACTGGTTAGTTATTATTTGATCAATTAGTTCAATTACACTTGTTCAATGTTTCCCTAAAGTTAATTTGAATATAACATAAGTTTCCCGTAGAAATTCGATAGTTGACTTTTTCTGTTTGACTCGAATTGTACATTTGGGGAAGGTGGCACATTTCGTTTCAATATATATTTAATATAATCTAAACTTAAACACAAACCACCAGGCCTAGCCCAGTGGTTGTGTGTGTGTTTGTTTTCTCAATTGACCCGGGTTCGAACCCGGGTATGTGCAAACATTTTTAAACTTTTTATTTTTCTTATTTTACACCTGCCATTATTTTTAATAATACTATTAAACACTGTTACATTTTATAAAAATATGAAAACAACTGTTTTATTTATAAAACAACTTTATTATTTATGATAAATAAGTATTTTTCATAAATAATTCCATTACATCATATTCACTTTCCAAGTCCTCTTGCTAGGTTATCCAAATTCCATAATTATTGATGTGCGATAAAGTGTTACTTATTTTAGGTGTATATTTTAAGCCCTTTTTAACACTTATTTTAGCCAAGTTTTAAATTTATAAAACACGATATTTCAGTAACACTAAACACACATATGGGCAAGTGCACCCATCGTTGAGTGTAGTATAGCGTTGGTAAGATACCGAGGTCGTCCAAGGACACAAGAGCTTTTAGTACCGGTTTATCCTCAACGTCTAACCAAAATAAAAAGTTTAGAAAAAAGTTTTAAACTAAGAAAAATAAAAACTAACTAAAATGCTGAAAATAAAATAAAAACAGATAGACAAGATGAATCACTTGGTTCCGACTCGTATCTAGTATAACCTTTGATTATTTCCGCACTTTTGCACATAATTAAGAGATTATCTTAGTTATTGTAGTAGGCCCCTCTTTTGAAGGTGACGTTACCCTCACCCCAGTAGTTTGAGTCAGCAGGGATGCAATCCTAAAAGGGTGGATTATTGGAAGATAATGAATTAAGTTATTAATGCAATATTGTGGTAGGCCCCGCTTTTGGCGGTGACGTTACCCTCGGCTAAGTAGTCTGAGTCAGCAGGGATACAGTCCTAAATAGCCGGGTTATAGTATTAATAGTAGTTAACTTATGAGGGGATCAAAGAGTTTGGACCCCCGCCATCCAATACCGTGAAGTATTGAAGGAGGTCCTACTAAATTTGACCCAGGTCCATTGCAGGACCTCTAAACGCTGAACAATGGCAAGACCTTTACCAAACCGTTCCCTTAACCCCCTACCAGGTAGCCAACATATCTCCATATAGACCGTGGAGATATGAATGGTGAAAATCCTTTATTTTATATAGACAGTAAAATAATGCCAAGACACCACGGACAAACGATAAGGAAAGATCACCTTCAACATAAGTAACTAGTTATTAAAGTCATTAATACAAAACCAAATAAAAAGTGCAAAAGATTAAAAATAAAAAGTATTATACTAGACACTTTGTCTTCACCAAGTGATGTAAGAGACTTAGGCAAACATGGCCTTGATTGTCAAGAACTCTTACGATCAATCTTGGATCCCGAGACGACTCACACACTCTACGATGGACAATGGATGATGGTGGTGGATGATGGTGTTGTGATGGTGGTGGGTGGTGGATGAAGTGTGAGAGAGGTGGTGTGCCAAGGGATGAGATGAAATGAATCCAAGCACTCCTATTTATAGGCTGAACAGAGAGCTGGACACGGCCCCGTGTCCGCTGGGCACGGCCCCGTGTCCGTCTGACAATCTCTCTCCTCATTAATTGTAATTCGCAATTACAATAAATGCGCCTGCTGTACTTTCGACACGCCCCCGTGTCCGCTGGGCACGGCCCCGTGATGGGCAATAGAAGCTTCTATAGATTTGTCTTTTCTGCTGCTTCTTGGGCACGGCCCCGTGCTGGCTGAGCACGGGGCGTGTTCAGTCTTCTGATTTCTCTATTTTGCTTTGGAAGGTGCCGTTGAGGGGTCGGGCAGTCCACTAATGTTCCTTTTCTTGTATTTATGTTGGATTTAGCTGTCTTTTTGCTTCTTTTGCGTTTTTGAGCTCATTTAATCCTGAAAATACAAAAGGAAGACAAAAACACTCTTTTTCCAATATTAGTACTTAAAAAAGGTTAGTTTTATGCCTCATTTGATGTAATTTATATGTTGCATTTTACACACATCAAATACCCCCACACTTGAACTTTTGCTTGTCCTCAAGCAAAACTCTTTAATATGTGGCTTACACTCCCAAATGGAATAGGTAGAAGAGAAGGTTTTGGGCTTGTCGTAGAGTGTCGGGATTTCCAAGATCTTTTTGGGTTTTATTTTTATTTATTTACACTCCTATTCGTAATGATTTATTTAGAACTTTTCATAAAAGAAATTACTTATTTGGGCATAACATGCCTTTTTTAAAATTCTATTTATATACAAGTTCACATACCTCACGGGGAAATCACTCACACTCGGCCGAAGGTGTATTTTTATGAATCACTCGAGAGCGGCATGGAACTTATTCCTACCATAGGCTTGCCAAGAAATCAATCCTCCTCATTTTTAACTTTTATACATTTGTAGATATCAAGAGGACTTTGTGGGTTAAGGGTTAGGCTAGGGTTAAAGGTAGGTGGTTGGGTTAGTGGTTAGTAGAAAAAGGGCTAAAAGCGTAACAAGTGTCGGTTTTCGTATTTTTGCAACTTTTTTTTTATTTTTTTATTTTTATTTTTATTTTTATTTTGATGAAGCTTTTATTCAAACTAAGTTATTTTTGATTAACTTGTTTGTTTATTTTCTTTTTGCTTCATCATTTTTTTTTTTTTTTTTACGAAGAACCGAACTTGTTACAAAAATAAAGGGTTAAAAATGAAAAAGGTTTTTGGTGGGTAAAAGGGTTTTTGTTTGGGTGATGAAACGAAAAGGTTTAGGCTCAAAGGGGCTAACTAGGGGGATTTTTGGGTAGATGGTAAAAGAAAAAGAAAAATAATGGTGTAGAAATAAAAAGGGTTAGTCCTAATGCCTCCATCATTTACTTACTCGGGTTTAAGTTGATAAGGACCGGGAATGTATTGTCATGGCAAGTTCTAGAGTCGTAAGAACCAAGCGGCTATTCACACAAGAAACGAAAAATGAGCATTTAGTCAAATGATATGTAATTGTGTGCTCAATAAAGACTCAAAACTCACTTTTGTGGGAATGGGTTTTTATGTGATCAAGTATATATAATCAAATTTTAAATAAGTTTGCTATGCCTTTTCATAATTTTCTTATGTTGGTTCTTTTTATCACTACGCTATCAGTTGTAAATTTGTAAAAATATAACCTTTTTGAGAACTTGAATTTCCCGAATTAAACCTAGACAAGTAAAAAAAATGAAATTTTTGAAAAAAATTTGGGGTGATTAGCGGTTCCAATAGAGTTTTGTGTAAGGCTTGTATTTAGGACTTGCAAAATTCAAGGTTTTAGCATCCCCCCCACACTTAAATTACACATTGTCCTCAATGTGTCCCAAAAATAAATTTTTAGGTTGATTAGATGTGTAAAATAGTGTTTAAAAAGCAAAAAATTGTGTTACTGGGCACTGAACACGGCCCCGTGTTCAAGTGCCAGTAACAGAATTAAAACAAGAGAAACAGAAGCCTGGACACGGGGGCGTGTTGGGTGAACACGGGCCGTGTCCAGTTACCTGTACTGGGCGTTTTCTGCAGGGTGCTCAGCACGGGGCCGTGTTGGTTGGGCACGGCCCGTGTTGAACCTTCTGAAATGGGGAGAATTGTCGGGTTGCCTTGTTCTTGTGCATGGGTTCATTTTTCTCGTTCCCCTTTTCATCCTTTACCACCATGAGTGTGTTTTATTCATTACAAACCATCCAAACCTTAAAACCATCATTTCATTTCATCATAGAGAGAACTTACATAGTCCTAAATTAAGATAAAATTAAAACTTAACTAAATAGGTCAGCAGGTACACGAGGTTATCATAAGGAGTTCTACTATTTTAGGAAAATTTCGAGAATAGTTTCCCGATATAGTAAGACTTTTAGCCGAATGGATTCTTCCCTTAAACGTTGTTCAAAGCCATTCTTCGATCTCCCTAGGAAGGAAGAATGCGGCTTCATTTTCCTCCGCAGCTGGTGGTTGAGGATGAACATTCACCGGGACTCCTTGCACCACTCTTCGCGGAGGCTCTTGGTGCATGGCGTACCATTCGGCTGGAATGACAACTTCGGGTACCATGTTCCACGCCCTTTGGGTTATTACAGGTACCAAAGGCGGGGAGGCGAGAAGGTTCAACCTCTGGTGCAAGAGGTTTACTTCATGGAGACAACCCTCCAGCCCCACTGTAAGATGGTTGATACGGTCGACCAATGCTTCCTCCACTCCCGTCATTTCATCAATAGCCTCTCTTAGAGCGTAAACATAGTTCACAAGAGAGTCTTCTGCTGTTGAAGATCTCCTCCCTTGTCGGTTACTTCTTGAAGATGATCCGCTTGTTCTGCTTGCCATTTTCTGTGAAAGAAACCGAAGAAAGCTGAATTTTTACAAAACAGAGCCCTGGACACGGCCCCGTGCTTGTTGAGCACGGCCCCGTGTCCATTTGTCTGCAGGATTTTTGGCTAAAGGTTCTTGGAGTTTTAAATTATTTTCATGATTTTTATCTGGGTTTTAAGCTCAGATAATTTAAAACAAAGTTATACAACTAACTTTAAACAAGAATCTTTAGCAAATAATCTTACAAACTTCACATAGAAGGTTGGAATAAAGGGATTTCCAAGCTTCCATGGAGGAAATTTTGAAAAAAAAATTGAAAGAGGAGGAAATGAATAAAAGTGGAAGGGACAAGAGGGTCCCTTGGAACCTTCTTTTAGCACTTACCTAGGATGGTATGAGTGAAAATCCCAGGGATCTCTGTCAATTGAAGTGGTCAAAGTGAGCAGGAATCAGGCTGCATTTAAAGAAAACGACAGCGCACTGGGCACGGCCCCGTGTTGACTGGACACGGCCCCGTGTTCAGAGGAAATCCTGGCACATTTTGTCCGTATTCTGACCAAATCAGCAGCGAATCTTTTTGGTGGGCACGGGGGCGTGTTGACCTGGACACGGCCCCGTGTCTGGAGGCTGTTTTATGGAGTTTTGCTACTTCAAGGATCTCGTCGAAATCGGGTGGTTCCTTACTGGTTGGAACAACCCCAAAGTGCCTAAGATACCTTAATTGTCCTAGACTAAGGCGAGAACGCAAGAGGTTGTCGGTGAGGGTAATTCCTATTTTCATTCTAGGTGGACAAGTCCAACCCTTTCCCGGGCTCTTGTTAAAGAAGGTGTATGCCGAATCGCTCAGGTCTATGTATGCACCGAACGAAGTCGATGGAGAGTCCTTCATGGCACAATCGACACAGGGACGACTATCGTCCAAGTCTTTGCTAGGAACGAAGGTATTTTCGGGAGCAACGAGGTTGTCGGAATGCGGTTCCAACATTTCTTCATGGTTATCGTCTTGGGGTGGATTAATAAAATCCTTCCTAAGCTCTTTTAACCAATTCAGAATTAGTTTTTCTAGTTGAAAATACTCATCAAGGAGCATTTCCCCTAGAATATCTGGCTGGGCGCATTCGAGGGAGAAATAGTGCTTATTTTTACTTTCGCCCCTCTTAAGGTTGTGAGAAGTTGGTGGGTCCATGTAGTGGGGCCTATAATTTAGGAAGTAGCATTTTACTTCTTCATGTTTGCCACCACATAATTGACACCACGTACCATAAGAGTGCCGAAAGTAAAAACAATTACTATCACTCATGTTTATGTCAGAAATTACCAACCGCCGGGATCTAACGGTTCTGTTTTCAGTAACTGAAACTTGGGCACGGGGGCGTGTTGAGTGGGCACGGCCCCGTGTTCAGCTTACTGTCTGACGTAAAACAGGATTGCCAGTTCCAATGATTGAGCACGGGGCGTGTTCAGCGGGCACGGCCCGTGCTGAGCTCTGCAGAAGCTGAAAAACTAAGAAAAAATCCTAAAAAAATAAAAAAAAAATTAGGCCGTTGATTCCTAACTTTCTTAAAATCCTTGTGTCCCCGGCAACGGCGCCAAAAACTTGATGTGCGATAAAGTGTTACTTATTTTAGGTGTATATTTTAAGCCCTTTTTAACACTTATTTTAGCCAAGTTTTAAATTTATAAAACACGATATTTCAGTAACACTAAACACACATATGGGCAAGTGCACCCATCGTTGAGTGTAGTATAGCGTTGGTAAGATACCGAGGTCGTCCAAGGACACAAGAGCTTTTAGTACCGGTTTATCCTCAACGTCTAACCAAAATAAAAAGTTTAGAAAAAAGTTTTAAACTAAGAAAAATAAAAACTAACTAAAATGCTGAAAATAAAATAAAAACAGATAGACAAGATGAATCACTTGGTTCCGACTCGTATCTAGTATAACCTTTGATTATTTCCGCACTTTTGCACATAATTAAGAGATTATCTTAGTTATTGTAGTAGGCCCCTCTTTTGAAGGTGACGTTACCCTCACCCCAGTAGTTTGAGTCAGCAGGGATGCAATCCTAAAAGGGTGGATTATTGGAAGATAATGAATTAAGTTATTAATGCAATATTGTGGTAGGCCCCGCTTTTGGCGGTGACGTTACCCTCGGCTAAGTAGTCTGAGTCAGCAGGGATACAGTCCTAAATAGCCGGGTTATAGTATTAATAGTAGTTAACTTATGAGGGGATCAAAGAGTTTGGACCCCCGC
The DNA here is from genome assembly GCA_030545235.1 of Helianthus tuberosus. NCBI lineage: Eukaryota > Viridiplantae > Streptophyta > Magnoliopsida > Asterales > Asteraceae > Helianthus > Helianthus tuberosus. Next base: position 37,341,992 of record CM060424.1, on the reverse strand, counting down.
CATCCAATACCGTGAAGTATTGAAGGAGGTCCTACTAAATTTGACCCAGGTCCATTGCAGGACCTCTAAACGCTGAACAATGGCAAGACCTTTACCAAACCGTTCCCTTAACCCCCTACCAGGTAGCCAACATATCTCCATATAGACCGTGGAGATATGAATGGTGAAAATCCTTTATTTTATATAGACAGTAAAATAATGCCAAGACACCACGGACAAACGATAAGGAAAGATCACCTTCAACATAAGTAACTAGTTATTAAAGTCATTAATACAAAACCAAATAAAAAGTGCAAAAGATTAAAAATAAAAAGTATTATACTAGACACTTTGTCTTCACCAAGTGATGTAAGAGACTTAGGCAAACATGGCCTTGATTGTCAAGAACTCTTACGATCAATCTTGGATCCCGAGACGACTCACACACTCTACGATGGACAATGGATGATGGTGGTGGATGATGGTGTTGTGATGGTGGTGGGTGGTGGATGAAGTGTGAGAGAGGTGGTGTGCCAAGGGATGAGATGAAATGAATCCAAGCACTCCTATTTATAGGCTGAACAGAGAGCTGGACACGGCCCCGTGTCCGCTGGGCACGGCCCCGTGTCCGTCTGACAATCTCTCTCCTCATTAATTGTAATTCGCAATTACAATAAATGCGCCTGCTGTACTTTCGACACGCCCCCGTGTCCGCTGGGCACGGCCCCGTGATGGGCAATAGAAGCTTCTATAGATTTGTCTTTTCTGCTGCTTCTTGGGCACGGCCCCGTGCTGGCTGAGCACGGGGCGTGTTCAGTCTTCTGATTTCTCTATTTTGCTTTGGAAGGTGCCGTTGAGGGGTCGGGCAGTCCACTAATGTTCCTTTTCTTGTATTTATGTTGGATTTAGCTGTCTTTTTGCTTCTTTTGCGTTTTTGAGCTCATTTAATCCTGAAAATACAAAAGGAAGACAAAAACACTCTTTTTCCAATATTAGTACTTAAAAAAGGTTAGTTTTATGCCTCATTTGATGTAATTTATATGTTGCATTTTACACACATCAATTATCATTTAAACAAAACACTACCGAATCCTATAGATTTAGGATTTCCAATTATCAAATTAAACATTATTGTTGATACATATTCCATTTTGTTGCATGTTAAATCAATTAGAGTGACGTGGAATCTTATTTCCAAGAACTCTCACATTTGCATACTTGTTTGGACTTACTCGCTATCAAGGTGAGTTCATGTCCCCCTTTTCTCTTAATTGTTTTCAGTTTTATACTTCGGGGTGGAATACATGTTACAACTATTACAGACATTTTTATACATGGTATGGTTTGCTTAAGGAGGGTTTACTACTAGACTGTGAAGGGTGGGCACAACACTTAAGGCCATTAATCCTCGTCGTAGGACCGAGGGACATGAGTGATAGATTAGATCTATTTGGGTGTAGCGAGCCCACACCCATGAGGCCGGGGCAGCCCATAGAGGTGACTATGTCTTCCAGCCGGAAGCCCGGTACAAATTTGCTAGGTTTGAGTACTTCCTGCACCTTTTCACACATACCATTGGCTTTGCTACCCATTGGTGATTTTATTTCCTTAATTGCTACATACCAGAGATATTTATACACACAAGGCATATTTTAAAGGCTTATACACACAGACTTACACATGAACTCGCTCAACTTTTTGTTGATGATTTTTCAACCTACATGTATTTCAGGGAATTAACGGATCTGGCAGGGTATGCATGTGTCTAGTTGCGTTGAATAAAAGATGTCATCCAGAGTTGTGGAGTTTGAGAGGTGTAACCTATTCCTGGACGGGTTACATGTCTTTAAACCTCGTCTTACCTAAAGTATTTTATGTGTCTTACGGACACGTTGTAAATAACTTATGGTTTGTAACTTATTTCAAGTGTCGATGTTTCTAAACAATGATATGGTGGTATTTTCTCACTTTAATTAATGGATGTACATCTCGTATTTTTTTTATCACTCACTAAGTTAATATATTTAGTTTATGGAATATATTAGTTCATACTAATTCCAACTTATGTCATATATTAATATATTTATTAAATAGTATACATTACATATTAAATAATATACAATCATAATTTCAAACATGCTTAAAATGACGGACATGTAGTAACTGGAAGGGTTACGTACCGGTAGTTGAGAACTCCTGTCTAGGCTGGCATTCATACAAATCCAATTAAAGGACCCGTTGCCTACCTGGGGACCATCAATGAGAGTACCGATACCTATTAGGCCAAAGCATGTCCATCTAATCAATTAAAATGGTTTTGTAAACACTTAATTAGAATCTATAACCTTTTTTTATAAAACCAAAATAGATTAACTTGAATGAGCTTCTGATATATCACTTCTGGACAAAGCTGATTTGATACATCTATTTATTGTTCAAGTATTACAAAAGCTATGTTAATTATGCCTTACAAACGTGAATGTTTAATTTCTGGCCAAAGCTGATTTAACTCATTCATTTCTTGCATATTTAACAAGTGCATAACTAGGTAATTGTCTCATTTCTGGTCAAAGCTGATTTGTCACAATTACTTTGCACACATACTTAAATGATTACATTTATGCCCAAAGGTGATCTGTCTTCATTTAAGTAGAATTTTTAGTCTATTATTTTGATGTTAGTAATAGACAATATCACAGCTTCATAACTAAAATGGTCATTACTTATGCCCGCCTTAGTATGACATTCCCTTAGATCACGTTAAGGCTTCTAACTTAGTATCATAATTCGCTCAATCTTATCTCCACTCTCAGCACCCAACTGTGGGAATCCACCATTAACTGGTGATAACTTTGCTGCATGGAAAGACTCCCTCACGCTTACTCTTGCTCTACTGGACTTTGATTATGCTCTCAGAGAGACTGAACCTGCTCCACTCACTGCTTCTAGCACACCTGCTGAACAGATTACTCAAGAGAAGTGGACCAGGTGTAACCGCATGTCTCTCATGTTTATGAAGCAGTCCATTAGCAATGCTATCCGAGGAGCCATTCCAGATTCTGATAATGCTAAAACCTACTTCGCTTCTGTGGAGGAGCAGTTCAAAGGGACGTCTGAGGCACACACTAGTACCCTTATCCTCAAGCTGGTGACGACTAAGTATGATGGGAGGAGCGGCATTCGTGAACACATCATGATGATGAACGACATGGCCCATAAACTGAAGGGACTAGACATGGCGAGTAGTGATGGTTTTCTCGTACACTTCATCATGACCTCTCTTCCTTCTTCCTATGAAGCATTCAAGATCAATTACAACACTCAGAAGGACAAATGGACAATGAGTGAGCTGATCGCCATGTGTGTGCAAGAAGAAGAGCGTATGAAGATGGATAGGACCACTGATGTTGCTCACCTCACTACTTCCAGCTTTAAGAAAAGGAAGAACAATCACTTAAGGAGGGATGCTTCTAAAGTCCAAAAGCCTAATACAACTACGCCTTCCAGCTCTAAGAACTCCTTAGGCAAACCTTACTGCAAGTTCTGCAAAAAGAATGGACATAAGCAGAAGGAATGCCCTGACTTTAAGGAGTGGCTGGCTAAGAAAGGTAACGATTTTTTTATGATACTTGAGTCCTTTAATTTAAATGTTCCTATTAATTCTTGGTGGTTTGATTCTGGTACTATGACCCATGTCACTAACTCTACTCAGGGATTCCTTACAATCCGGAGGCTGGGAAGAAACCAAAGAACGCTTAATGTTGCGGATGATCGAGAATTAGAAGTGAAGGCCATTGGAACCTTACAATTATTTATGAAAACTGGTTTATGTATTAAACTTTATGATACCTTATATGTTCCCGGGGTAACTCGGAACCTTGTATCAGGACCAAAGTTAGACATAGACGGTTTTGTTTGTTCTCATGGTCATCGCAAACTCTCTATTCTTTATGATTCTGTTGTTTTTGGTACTGGCATTATTGACGGTGGTCTCTATAGATTAGAACTAGATGATAATTTTTCCAAAACTTTGTTGTCATATAACATTAATGAATCACTCACAAAGATGAAAGAGAAACGAGACTTAGAGACTTCGTCCATGTTGTGGCATCAACGTTTAGGCGACATCTCAAGAGAACGATTAAATCGTCTCGTAAAGGATGAAGTCTTACCTCCTCTCGATTTCTCTGATTTTGGAACATGTGTCAAATGTCTTAAAGGTAAAATGACATTAGCAAATAAGAAAGGTACCACTAGGAGCTCTAATTTATTAGAACTCATTCATACTGATATTAGTGGTCCCTACCAAATCGCTGGCATAACAGGACATACTTCATTTATCACTTTTATTGATGATTACTCTCGTTACATGTACTTGTATCTAATTAAGGAAAAGTATGAATCTCTTACAACTTTTAAAGATTATAAGGCTGAAGTTAAAAAACAACTAGATCATCAAATTAAAGTTATGAGATCAGATAGAGGCGGTGAATATTATGGAAGACATACTGATGTGGGTCAATCTCCTGGTCCGTTTTATGAGTTTTGTAATGGCCAGGGGATTGTGAACCAATACACCATGCCTGGTACACCTCAGCAGAATGGTGTCGTTGAATGAAGAAACCGTACCCTTATGAACATGGTGCGCAGTATGTTAGCCAACACTAATTTACCATTATTCCACTGGACTGAAGCGTTAAAAGCAGTTGTTCATATACTCAATAGAGTTCCTTCTAAGTCTGTCCCTAAAACTCCTTATGAACTTTGGACAGGAAGGAAACCGAGTCTTAAATATATGAAAGTATGGGGCTGCATTGCTAAAGCAAAACTTTACAATCCTTTCCTAAGGAAACTTGACCCTAAAACAGTTACCTGCTTCTTTATCGGGTATCCTGATCACTCAAAGGGTTATCGTTTCTATTGCCCTTCCCATGTCACCCGAATTGTTGAAACCAAGCGTGTCGCGTTCCTGGAGGATTTCAAGGTCAGTGGGAGCAGTACTAACCCTTACGAAGATTTACAAGAAGTACAAGATGTGGGGGGGAGAGACTCGTCGTTTACCATTACTCCGTTTACTCCTCTTGTACCCGATGCAACAACTGCACCTAATGTCACTGCACCAACTCCCAATTCACCTCCACAATCAGAACCCATCATACCTCATAACGAAGGCACATCAAACACCCAAAACCGTGACAACGCTGGAACCGAAAATCAACTCAGGAAGTTGTATAGGCTCAGAAGGCCTACTAATTGGGATGATTATGTTACCTACCTGACTGAAGCTGATATGGATGTCGGAAAGCAAAATGATCCTATCTCTTATTATGAAGCCATTAACAGTAATCAGTCTTCTGAATGGAATAAAGCGATGAATGATGAGCTTGAATCCATGAAGCAAAATGACGTTTGGGATTTGGTAGAATTACCCAATGGTGTCAAACCAGTAGGATATAAATGGGTGTTCAAAACAAAACTGGATCCGAATGGAAACGTTGAACGTTTCAAAGCGAGATTGGTTGCAAAGGGCTACACTCAAAAAGAGGGAATTGATTATCAAGAGACCTTTTCACCTGTCTCTCGTAAAGATTCATTACGGATCGGTATGGCCCTAGTAGCTCATTTTGATTTAGAGCTGCATCAGATGGACGTTAAAACCGCTTTCCGTAACGGAGACTTAGACGAAGATGTGTACATGAAACAACCTGAAGGCTTTAAACCTGAAGGTCAGGAACATATAGTCTGTAAGTTGAAGAAATCCATATACGGGTTGAAACAAGCATCCCGTCAATGGTACCTCAAGTTTGATGAAGTCATGAAGAAACAAGGTTTTGCAAAGAATCAAGTGGATCAATGCACCTACCTCAAGATAAGTGGGAGCAAATTTACTATACTTGTCCTTTACATAGATGATATTCTTGTCACACCCTGGCTTTGCGGAAGCGTGGTTAATTTTGGTGTGACTTCTTAATACCATAGCTTAATCATACCAAAGCTATATGAGTTAAAAACATGCAAGATCATCCATTAAGTTTTGAAAACCAAACACAATACCATTGTTTTAACATACCCTGACTACCATAATCTTGTTCAACAAACATTACAAACTGAAACATAACATGAACATGGTTTAAGGACTGTGTCTTGTCCAGGAAAGAGACACATCCCCTAAACCCCGGATGACCTTGGAAACAAGTGCAGCGGAAAACATGCCATACCGTGCCAGATCTCGTTAATTTCCTGAAATACATGTAAGTTGAAAAATCAACAATAATGTTGAGCGAGTTCATGTGCAAGTGAGTAAGTAAAACACTTGTAAGTATAAAAGTTTCCTGGTATGTAGCAGTGTAAGAGGACTTGTGATCACCAATGGTTTGCAAGGCCATTAGCATGTTGTGAAATGCAAGTAGGAAGACACAACCCTAGCCGATTTTTGCGTTGGGCAACCAAGTCACTCCAGGTCCGTTCTGTTGGTCCTCAGAGAGGTCCGTTCTGTTGGGCCTAGAGCTGGGCTCGCTACACCCAGATAGATCTACCGCTTAAGTCCCTTGGTGTTCTAACTACCCATTCACATGATCTAAAACCTCCTTACGTTAATCATACCATGTATAAAGTACTTGTAAACAAAGTAACATGTATTTCACCCCCGCAGTTAAGAAAACTGAAAACAGTTAGAGAAAAGGGGGACATGAACTCACAGTCGGTGCGTCTCTACCAAGTGTCTCCAAATCTGAAAGCTGTGCGACGACCTACAAGTGCTAATTCTATTAGACGGACGGCCGTGCCTTAGCTTTATAGTTAAGTCTTCGGGAAATAGTTAGACAACTATTTCGTGTTTATGTTCTGTATATACTTGGTAGTTATAATCCTTCCCAAGGATGGGGGATACAATACATGTGCGTAAGTTACGTTTTATCAATCTTGTGGTAATGTAATTACCGGTGTAACTTATATATTCATGGTGAAAGCGTTCGCAAAGTTTTGGGATCATTAACGCTTGTAAATATTATTTTTACTCTAAAATAATATTTATGTACTTTCACAAAATAATCATAAACAGTGCTGTGACAAAACATATTTATCACGTTAACTTAGTGAAAATCCCACCTCCGAATATTTAGTAAAATACAGTTCTGGCGAAATTTATGTTTCGAAAACAAGTCAAAAATGATTCTAGCACTTGTTGTGTAAATAATTCCAAGTGTTAGGTTTTTAGGAAAATTTCGCCAGAGTTTCCTCTGTAACTGGAGGTGGCCACGCTTTCAAGCGTATCATTTTCTTTTAACAAATCAATCAATCAATGTTCTCAACATTATCAAACAACTTTTTAACATTTTAACTAGTCAACAAGTATGTAAATCGCATAATCGCATGAACTTGTAGTTTTTCCGCATCTATAGTGTAAATCCCATTATATTTTGTGGATCTTTATATAAGGAAACTTTAACCTCGTAAAAACCTCGTTTTTAGAGAAATCCGTCTTTACAACTTCTAGTAACAAGTGACAAAGCTAGTCCTTTGTCGGATCTTTTTGTTTCACAAGTGTTTACACACTTGTGGTTTATAAAAATATCATATTTGTTAGTGTAAGATCCTTTCTTTAGAAAACATGATTCCTTTAAAGTGTGGTTCTTCAAAAATACCACTTGCAGATACGTAGATCCGCTAGTTTTAAACACCAATGTACAAGTTAAATCACTTTTACACAAGTAAAATATTTTTGCACAAGTTCATGTCTCTAGTGTGGTAGAGTTTCACCTTTTAACCCTTGTGTTAACCAAAAACGAGCTTATGTTAAGATCCATGATCTTACAAAGTCGGGTTAAACGGTGATCCGAGCTACCACAACATAGATCGGGTCTCAATAATCACAAATTCCAAATACTACAACTTTTACACAAGTTATAAGCTATTAACCACCATTTTTAGAGTTTTTACTAGACTTTTATACTTCAAAACGTATGTAGACGATATTTAACCGACATAAATCCTTTTATCCACTTTATATATGTTCAAACAAGAGTTTTAAGTGTTATACCTCTAGCTCGGGGCTAGGGAAGAATCTTGACGGAAAGTGGGTGGATAAAAGCTAACGGAAGTGGTCCTTCGCGTTCCGAGTGCACCAAAGCTCCTAATACGCGACCCGTGAAGCTTGTATCTACTTGGAATGGAATGATCAAGGACCGAAAGTGGGTGTAAGGGGGGGCTGGGGTGTTCGGCCGAGAGTGGATAGGGAGGGAGAGAGTTTAGTTGGTTGGTGTTGTGGAGTGAAAGATTATGTTATGTTTAAGTGTGTATATATAGAAAACTTTGGGGTTAATATCCAATGGTAATTATGTCTTAAAGATACTAAACATCCCCAAATATAATAATCAACATTAGTACTTGCTTGTTCCCTTGGTTGGGGCCGATTGTAATGTGGGGGGGGGGGGGGTCTAGTTCGATTACAAGTAGATAGTTAGGATAAAGTTTAAGTTAAGTAGGTTAACTAAGTGTTTAACTTAGTTAGTTAAGTATGGCGTGTTATAACGGGTGTTAGGGTAATCAGGGACCCTAACTGGCTCAGAAAAATATAATTAGTGAAAATAGTAATATTTTCATGTTCCGGGTAAAGTCCGGTTGTTCAGTTGGATATTAATCCGTTAAAGCGTTACAAAAGCTTTAAAGTGTCGTTATTGCTATTTTTAGTGACACATTTTGTTTCCACACTTTAGAAAGTGTCTAGTAATATTTTTCCCCATGTTTTGGCACTTTACTAGTCAGCTAAAAGCTGGGTTAATTATTAAAGTGCTGTGTTTGGTACTAAAAGTACGTTTTTAGGCACATCCAATCAGTGTATCTTATTCCTAGAGACGCAGTTCCACAACCCTTATAACCCTACACTCACTACCAGTGTAGTCAGATATTTGAGGCTCTCAACAGGCCTTAGAGGCAGTGTCTGCCTGATGCTGGTTATATCAGCATGTTCACGGTGTATCCGTTTAGTGCTACTGTGCTTTTTGTGCATCATGTTTGTCACCAAAGTTCAGCATGTAAATAATGTAGTGACAGCAAATAAAGTATGATGCAAGTAAGTGCATGTATCAGTATGCAGGTAGCAGTTTATCAGCAATTTCAGTTAAGCACAGTAATTTAGCAGTAATTAATCATTAATTAAGTTGTACGGATACCTGGTTTAGTGCGGGTTGTCACATTCTCCCCCCGTTAAATAAATTTCGTCCCGAAATTTAAGTTCTGCTTGTAGATGCAGAGTTCTTAGGAAATAAGTGGGGGTATTTCTCTTTCATCCGGTCCTCACGTTCCCAGGTGAATTCAGGACCATGTCTGGCATTCCAACGAACTTTGACGAGTTTGACACTGCTCCGGCGGGTCTTGTTAACTTTCCAATCCGTGACCTCAACAGGTTCTTCAACGAAGTGGAGCGTGTCGTCAATATGAATCTCGTCGATGGGAATGGCAACGTCAACTTGAGTTGGACTTTTCTTCAGATTGGATACATGAAATGTATCGTGAACTCCATTCAGTTCAGCAGGTAGGTCCAACTTGTATGCTACTGTTCCAATTCTTTCCAGAATTCTGAAAGGTCCAATGTAGCGCGGATTTAACTTCCCACGCTTTCCAAAGCGTGCCACCCCCTTCCAGGGTGAAACTTTCAATAACACCATTTCTCCAACTTGGAAATCCACATGCTTCCGGTTTGGATCCGCATAGGCCTTTTGTCTGTGGCGAGCTGCTTCAATGTGTTTAAGAATTTGCGCAATTTTGTCTGTCGTCTCTTGGACGATCTCTGGACCAGCAAGCTGCCTATCACCAGCGTCAGCCCAACATAGTGGTGATCGGCACTTGCGTCCGTATAGGGCTTCAAATGGCGCGACACCAATACTGGTGTGGTAGCTGTTGTTGTATGAAAATTCGACCAAAGGTAAATGTTTGTCCCAGCTACCGCCCAAATCCATCACACATGCTCTCAGCATGTCTTCCAAAGTCTGTATCGTTCGCTCGCTCTGGCCGTCGGTTTGCGGATGGAACGCAGTGCTCAAATTTAATTGTGAGCCAAAAGCTTCTTGGAAGGATTGCCATATCCTTGACACAAATCTTCCGTCTCTATCAGAGATGATTGAGAGAGGTACTCCATGGCATGCGACAATCTCTCTCATGTATATTTCCGCAAGTTTACTGGTACTGTCTTTCTCTCTGATTGGCAGAAAGTGTGCGGACTTTGTTAGGCGGTCAACAATCACCCAAATCATGTCATGGCCTCTTGGCGTTCTTGGCAATTTCGTAACAAAATCCATTGAGATTTGTTCCCATTTCCACTTGGGAATCTCAGGTTGTTGCAGTAGCCCTGAAGGCTTCTGGTATTCCGCTTTAACCTTAGCGCACGTTAAACATTTGCTCACGTAAACAACAACATCGCCTTTCATCCTAGGCCACCAATAATATTCCTTGAGATCCTGGTACATCTTATCCGATCCAGGGTGGATAGAGTACCGTGACTTGTGCGCTTCGTCGAAAATAACTTCCCTTAATCCACCAAACAGAGGAACCCAAATCCTTTTCTCAAAACATAACGTTCCTTCCTCGTTTGGTACCAAAAGCTTCTCCATCCCACGGAGATATTCCTCTTCAAGATTCCCTTCCTTGAGAGCTTCCTTTTGTGCGGCACGAATACGCAAGGAAAGATCGGTTCGGATAATCATTTCTAGAGCTCTAACCCTTATGGGCTTGATCCTTTCCTTTCGACTTAGGGCATCGGCGACCACATTCGCCTTCCCCGGATGATATTTTATCTCGCAGTCGTAATCGTTTAACAATTCAACCCATCGTCTTTGCCTCATATTCAACTCCTTCTGGTTGAATATATGCTGCAGGCTCTTGTGATCTGTGAAGATCGTACACTTCGTACCATAAAGGTAGTGCCTCCAGATCTTTAAAGCAAAAACCACTGCGCCAAGCTCTAAATCGTGTGTGGTATAGTTCTTTTCGTGCACTTTCAGTTGACGCGATGCGTAAGCAATAACCTTCTGGCGTTGCATCAACACGCAACCCAATCCTTGTCGCGATGCGTCGCAGTATACCACAAAATCGTCAGTACCTTCCGGTAGAGCTAAGATTGGCGCATTGCAGAGCTTATCCTTCAGTATCTGGAATGCTTCTTCCTGTTTGATTCCCCAATCAAACGTCTTATCCTTCTGGGTGAGTAGCGTCAAAGGTTGAGCGATCTTTGAAAAGTCCTCAATGAACCTTCGATAGTAGCCAGCCAAACCCAAGAATTGCCGAATCTCGGTTGGCGTCTTTGGCGTTTCCCAATCCTTGATCGCCCCGATCTTTGTTGGGTCCACGTGGATTCCATCTCCATTTACCACGTGCCCAAGGAATTGGACTTCGCGTAGCCAAAACTCGCACTTAGAGAACTTGGCATACAACTGTTCCTTCTTTAGCAGCTCCAAAATAGCTCTTAGATGCTGTTCGTGCTCAGCCTTCGTCCTTGAATAAATCAAGATGTCGTCGATAAATACAATCACGAACTTGTCCAAGTATGGCTTGCAAACCCTATTCATCAAGTCCATAAACACTGCAGGTGCGTTTGTCAAACCAAACGGCATAACAAGGAACTCGTAGTGTCCATAACGAGTTCTGAAGGCTGTCTTCGGGATACTTTCCTCCTGTATCCTTAACTGATGGTACCCAGATCGAAAATCGATCTTTGAGTAAAAGCTTGAGCCTTGCAGTTGATCAAACAGATCGTCGATTCTTGGCAGAGGGTACCTATTCTTGATTGTTAGCTTGTTCAATTCTCGGTAGTCGATACACATGCGGAAGCTACCGTCCTTTTTCTTGACAAACAGGACTGGAGCTCCCCAAGGCGAGAAGCTTGGTCGGATAAAACCCTTGTCTAACAACTCTTGAAGTTGTGTCGACAATTCCTGCATCTCAGACGGCGCGAGTCTGTAAGGTGCCTTAGCTACAGGCGCGGCGCCTGGAACTAAGTCAATGTGAAACTCTACTTGCCTCTGAGGTGGCAGTCCAGGCAAGTCTTCTGGGAAGACTTCTGGATACTCCCTCGCGACAGGGATGTCTTCGATTCTCGGCTCAGCAGCCTTCTTATCCACAATGTGTGCCAGAAAAGCAACACATCCTTTCTGTAAACACTTCCTTGCTTTCAAGCAGCTGATAATCCTCAACGGCGTCTCACGCTTTTCTCCATGAACAACAATGGTCTCACCATCATTGGTTGGGATACGAACAACCTTTTCGTGACATACTATCTCAGCCTTGTTGCCTGATAACCAATCCATTCCTACCACCACGTCGAAGCTTCCCAACTGGACTGGTAGTAGATCCAAAGTAAACTCACGTTCTCCCAATTCTATCACGCAGCCTCTGATTACTTCGTTGGCTTCAACTAACTTTCCATTAGCTAATTCGATCGAGTAGGGAATATCTAACTTATTAGCGGCTAACCCAAGCATATTCTTAAATTCTAACGATACGAAGCTATAATCGGCACCAGTATCAAATAAAACGGATGCATAGCGTTGGTTCACAGGGAACGTACCAGTGACGACATTGGGGTCCTGGCGTGCTTCCCTTGCTTCGATTTGGAACACCCTTCCACGGGCTTGGTTTAAATCTGGGCAGTTCTTCTTAAAATGCCCAACATCGCCGCAGTTAAAACATCCAAGTTTTCGACCACTTCCGGCGCCATCCCCAACTTGCTGGTTGTTTTGGTTCGCATTGTTGACTCCGTTCCCTCCATTATTTCCTTGTGGGCGATTACCACCACGATTACTGTTTCTGTTTCCATATCCTCCCTGGCCTCCTCGACCGGCAGGGGCCCAACAAGTGTCCTTCAGGTGACCACGTTTCCCACATACTTCGCATACTTTTTGCCCACATTGACCAGTGTGGTGGCGTTGGCAGGCATTGCATTTGGGCTGGGTGCCCATGTATCCTCTTCCTTTCTTTCCACTACCAGCTGTAACCTGAGCTGGTGCGTTTGGTTCCCCTCTCTTACCAACACTGCCAATGCCTTGTTTGAAGTTCGAGAACTTCCGTTTGTTACCTCCTGATGACTCAACGTGAGTCTCTTCCTTCTTGGTCTTGACCTCATCAAACTTGTTCAAACGAATTGCCTCCTCGGTGAGAGCCACGCTCAAATCAATGGCTTCAGTGATAGTTGCTGGTTTGGAGGAGGTTACCATACTTATGATTTGAGGAGCTAATCCCCAAATGAAGCGTTCAATTCTCTTGAACTCGGGAGTGACCATGTAGGGAACCACTTGAGATAAGTCATGGAATCTTTGAACGTACTCCGCTACCTTTGGACCATCCATTTTCAAGTGCCAGAACTCGGTCTCCAACCTCTGGATTTCTGCGCGGGAACAGTACTTTTTGCGCATAAGTTCTTTTAGTTCGGTCCAGGTCAGCGCGTAGGCAGCAGCTTCGCCTAGTGTTTGTACTTGTAGATTCCACCAGGATAGGGCTCCATCTAGAAACAGCCCTGAGATATACGTGACTTGCTGATCCAGCGCGCATTTGCTCATGCGAATAACAGAATCGGTTTTCTCAGCCCAGCGGACAAAGGCGACAGCACCTCCAGTGCCATTGAAGTTGACCGGTTTGCAGTCTAAGAACTGCTTGTAGGTGCACCCTGCACATACGTTACAACATATGAACGGCATTAGCATCATTGCTAAAGATATCCAAATAGGTCACGGTATGTCTTAATGACTGAGTATTACCGTGAGGTGGATTGTTATTGCCTTGGTTAATACTTCCACTCGTTCCTGGCTGAGAAGCTGCATACTGTGCTATGGCAGCAGCAATAACTTGCTGTAGTTCTTCCGGAGTGGTAGGCATGGGCTGTTGTTGACGTCTTGGCGGCATCTTCTAAAAGATGTGTTTACGTCGGTCAGGTCATAATAAGTAGAGTGTAAGTATATAACAATGTCAACACATAACATCTCATGTTATCAATCACATAACATCTCATGTTATAAATCACCCATATTGATAGCCTCTGCAATGGTTGAGGGCTTCGAGGTAGTAACCATACCCCTGATCTGGGGTGCAAGTGTCCAATGATTCGTTCAATCCTTTTGAACTCTGGTTTGACTAAGTAGGGGGCGACCCTAGACAAGTTGTGAGATTGCTGGACGTATTCAGGAATCTTTGATCCGTCCTTGTTTAATTCCAGAACTCCACCTCAAGCTTCTAAATTCCAGTCCTAAAACAACATTTCTACTCACTCGTTTCCTTGAGCTCGTCCCAGCTCAGTGCATATGCAGCGTCTGTGCCAAGGGTCTGAACCTGGAGGTTCCATTAAGAGAGTGTGCCATCTAGAAATATCCCCGAGATATAGGTAACACTCTGTTGGGGCGAACAGTTACTCGTTCTTAGAATGGAGTCGGTCTCTTCGGACCAACGAACAAATGCAACGGTGCCTCCTGTTCCGTCAAAGTTTAAAGGCTTGCAGTTCAGGAACTGTTTATCGGTGCAGCCAGTTGGAGGGTTATTTCCAGTAATGCCATCGTTGTACTAGAGCGGAGGGCTTCATGTCGTGCATTTATCTGTGAGATGCGTTCTTGCAGCTCGGCTTCTGTCCTTGGCAACGTACTGGTGTTTGTGTCACGCCTGGGTGACATTCCCTTTTATCGAAGTGGTGTGAAGCGGGTTAGACAACGTTTCAATTGTCTATGAGGTGTATATAGCAACATAGGCCATCCTGTAATCACCCAATTTCACACGCAAATATACTCAACGTATGAGTGGGGAAGTAAATTTCTGAGCCTTCACATAGGCTTGCCAATTTGGCTTGTTGCTCGTAATAGAATGAACTCGAGGCTACATCGCCTTGGTCATTTTGAGTTATTTCCTGCTGCATTGGTTATCATTAGCTTGACCCGCAGAGTCCACCAGGATTCCTGTGCACTACAAATCGTTATTACGTGGGCCCCCGTAATAATAAATTGTCTTGCACAGTTACCCCATTTTCTCTCGTCCAAGCAGATGATCAATCAAGGAGCAACAGTAGGTGCATTGGCATGAACAGGGTCATGCTCCAATGCGGGGTCAGGAGCAGCGCCTGGCTCAGGGGCCACGGCCGGCTCCGGATCAAAAACTCCATCTCAAGATTAGCTGGATTAACAAACACAGGGGGTTACAGGATCCTCCAAGGGCTGGTCTAAGTGTATGAACTCAAGGTCATGGTCTGGATCAAAACCAGTTGGAAAAGCAGGATCAACCTCAATATCGTGATCGACTCAAAGCTGTGGGCGGGATCCGGTGCAGCTGATGATGACATATCAGGGTCGGCGTCGTGTGAGTGGTGCTGCACTCCCTGTGTATGCAAAGATGCGGATGTCAGAAACTCAAATGAGTCTGGGATAGGGGAATGGGCATGAGTTTCCCCTGCAGAAGCGTCCGCATGCAGTAGTCTAATACCAGCAGCAATAGGGCCCTGCCCTCGAATGGGTCCTCCTCCAGTAGATCGTTATCGTCGTCAGAGGCCACGTCGGGAGGGCATATCATCAACAGAATAAGCGGCAAGGGGGGCAAATTCCCAACAAGATGGCCATCAGTAGGCTCTGCTACGACTTCAGGCAGCGCAAAAGGGCTGAAAGTCGTCATTGTCTGTGCCGGGAGTATCGGAAATGTACACCTCGTGCTTCGATGAAACTATGTCGTCTGATACTATGGCCATGGGATTCGTAGTGTCCATCTTTCTAGTATATGATGAAAGCATGACGTTTGTAACACAAACATATATACGTATGATAATCAATCATATAATCATATAATCACATAAGTCACCAAGTAAGCATTCAAATCATTCTCCTAGTCCCACTAGCCTCCCAGCCTCTCAGACTGCTCTTCCTAGTCCCACTAGCCAATTCTCCTAGTCTCACTAGCCAATTCTCCTAGTCTCACTAGCCAACTTCCTCGATCTCTCAGACCGAGCCTCAGTCTCTCAGACCGAGCCTCAGTCTCTCAGACTAAGCCTAATGAATAAAATGTGCTCAACATTTGTTTTGTAAAAAGTTGTGGATCTGGACTTAAGTGGTATGCAGAAAAATGTTTTCGTGAGAGCCCTAGTGATCATAGTCTAGACTCGAGAAAGAATCCTAGTTCGCTATGATCAGAGCTCTGATACCAAGCTGTCACACCCTGGCTTTGCGGAAGCGTGGTTAATTTTGGTGTGACTTCTTAATACCATAGCTTAATCATACCAAAGCTATATGAGTTAAAAACATGCAAGATCATCCATTAAGTTTTGAAAACCAAACACAATACCATTGTTTTAACATACCCTGACTACCATAATCTTGTTCAACAAACATTACAAACTGAAACATAACATGAACATGGTTTAAGGACTGTGTCTTGTCCAGGAAAGAGACACATCCCCTAAACCCCGGATGACCTTGGAAACAAGTGCAGCGGAAAACATGCCATACCGTGCCAGATCTCGTTAATTTCCTGAAATACATGTAAGTTGAAAAATCAACAATAATGTTGAGCGAGTTCATGTGCAAGTGAGTAAGTAAAACACTTGTAAGTATAAAAGTTTCC
This sequence comes from Helianthus tuberosus, assembly GCA_030545235.1. Classification (NCBI taxonomy): domain Eukaryota; kingdom Viridiplantae; phylum Streptophyta; class Magnoliopsida; order Asterales; family Asteraceae; genus Helianthus; species Helianthus tuberosus. The sequence continues at coordinate 37,325,438 of CM060424.1, read as the reverse complement.
TGGTATGTAGCAGTGTAAGAGGACTTGTGATCACCAATGGTTTGCAAGGCCATTAGCATGTTGTGAAATGCAAGTAGGAAGACACAACCCTAGCCGATTTTTGCGTTGGGCAACCAAGTCACTCCAGGTCCGTTCTGTTGGTCCTCAGAGAGGTCCGTTCTGTTGGGCCTAGAGCTGGGCTCGCTACACCCAGATAGATCTACCGCTTAAGTCCCTCGGTGTTCTAACTACCCATTCACATGATCTAAAACCTCCTTACGTTAATCATACCATGTATAAAGTACTTGTAAACAAAGTAACATGTATTTCACCCCCGCAGTTAAGAAATCTGAAAACAGTTAGAGAAAAGGGGGACATGAACTCACAGTCGGTGCGTCTCTACCAAGTGTCTCCAAATCTGAAAGCTGTGCGACGACCTACAAGTGCTAATTCTATTAGACGGACGGCCGTGCCTTAGCTTTATAGTTAAGTCTTCGGGAAATAGTTAGACAACTATTTCGTGTTTATGTTCTGTATATACTTGGTAGTTATAATCCTTCCCAAGGATGGGGGATACAATACATGTGCGTAAGTTACGTTTTATCAATCTTGTGGTAATGTAATTACCGGTGTAACTTATATATTCATGGTGAAAGCGTTCGCAAAGTTTTGGGATCATTAACGCTTGTAAATATTATTTTTACTCTAAAATAATATTTATGTACTTTCACAAAATAATCATAAACAGTGCTGTGACAAAACATATTTATCACGTTAACTTAGTGAAAATCCCACCTCCGAATATTTAGTAAAATACAGTTCTGGCGAAATTTATGTTTCGAAAACAAGTCAAAAATGATTCTAGCACTTGTTGTGTAAATAATTCCAAGTGTTAGGTTTTTAGGAAAATTTCGCCAGAGTTTCCTCTGTAACTGGAGGTGGCCACGCTTTCAAGCGTATCATTTTCTTTTAACAAATCAATCAATCAATGTTCTCAACATTATCAAACAACTTTTTAACATTTTAACTAGTCAACAAGTATGTAAATCGCATAATCGCATGAACTTGTAGTTTTTCCGCATCTATAGTGTAAATCCCATTATATTTTGTGGATCTTTATATAAGGAAACTTTAACCTCGTAAAAACCTCGTTTTTAGAGAAATCCGTCTTTACAACTTCTAGTAACAAGTGACAAAGCTAGTCCTTTGTCGGATCTTTTTGTTTCACAAGTGTTTACACACTTGTGGTTTATAAAAATATCATATTTGTTAGTGTAAGATCCTTTCTTTAGAAAACATGATTCCTTTAAAGTGTGGTTCTTCAAAAATACCACTTGCAGATACGTAGATCCGCTAGTTTTAAACACCAATGTACAAGTTAAATCACTTTTACACAAGTAAAATATTTTTGCACAAGTTCATGTCTCTAGTGTGGTAGAGTTTCACCTTTTAACCATTGTGTTAACCAAAAACGAGCTTATGTTAAGATCCATGATCTTACAAAGTCGGGTTAAACGGTGATCCGAGCTACCACAACATAGATCGGGTCTCAATAATCACAAATTCCAAATACTACAACTTTTACACAAGTTATAAGCTATTAACCACCATTTTTAGAGTTTTTACTAGACTTTTATACTTCAAAACGTATGTAAACGATATTTAACCGACATAAATCCTTTTATCCACTTTAGATATGTTCAAACAAGAGTTTTAAGTGTTATACCTCTAGCTCGGGGCTAGGGAAGAATCTTGACGGAAAGTGGGTGGATAAAAGCTAACGGAAGTGGTCCTTCGCGTTCCGAGTGCACCAAAGCTCCTAATACGCGACCCGTGAAGCTTGTATCTACTTGGAATGGAATGATCAAGGACCGAAAGTGGGTGTAAGGGGGGGCTGGGGTGTTCGGCCGAGAGTGGATAGGGAGGGAGAGAGTTTAGTTGGTTGGTGTTGTGGAGTGAAAGATTATGTTATGTTTAAGTGTGTATATATAGAAAACTTTGGGGTTAATATCCAATGGTAATTATGTCTTAAAGATACTAAACATCCCCAAATATAATAATCAACATTAGTACTTGCTTGTTCCCTTGGTTGGGGCCGATTGTAATGTGGGGGGGGGGGGGGGTCTAGTTCGATTACAAGTAGATAGTTAGGATAAAGTTTAAGTTAAGTAGGTTAACTAAGTGTTTAACTTAGTTAGTTAAGTATGGCGTGTTATAACGGGTGTTAGGGTAATCAGGGACCCTAACTGGCTCAGAAAAATATAATTAGTGAAAATAGTAATATTTTCATGTTCCGGGTAAAGTCCGGTTGTTCAGTTGGATATTAATCCGTTAAAGCGTTACAAAAGCTTTAAAGTGTCGTTATTGCTATTTTTAGTGACACATTTTGTTTCCACACTTTAGAAAGTGTCTAGTAATATTTTTCCCCATGTTTTGGCACTTTACTAGTCAGCTAGAAGCTGGGTTAATTATTAAAGTGCTGTGTTTGGTACTAAAAGTACGTTTTTAGGCACATCCAATCAGTGTATCTTATTCCTAGAGACGCAGTTCCACAACCCTTATAACCCTACACTCACTACCAGTGTAGTCAGATATTTGAGGCTCTCAACAGGCCTTAGAGGCAGTGTCTGCCTGATGCTGGTTATATCAGCATGTTCATGGTGTATCCGTTTAGTGCTACTGTGCTTTTTGTGCATCATGTTTGTCACCAAAGTTCAGCATGTAAATAATGTAGTGACAACAAATAAAGTATGATGCAAGTAAGTGCATGTATCAGTATGCAGGTAGCAGTTTATCAGCAATTTCAGTTAAGCACAGTAATTTAGCAGTAATTAATCATTAATTAAGTTGTACGGATACCTGGTTTAGTGCGGGTTGTCACAATTCTATTGGGAAGTAATAGTTTAGATATGTTGCATGAATCGAAGCGGTTACTCTCGCATAACTTCGACATGAAGGATCTCGGAGATGCTTCTTACGTCATTGGCATCGAAATTCACCGAGATAGACACAAAGGGATCTTAGGATTGTCTCAAAAGGCTTACATAGATCGTGTCCTTACACGTTACAATATGCAACAGTGCAAACCCTCCGTCGCTCCAGTAGTTAAGGGAGATGTTTTCGGTTCTTTCCAATGTCCGACAACAGAGGTTGAAAAGAAGCAAATGAGTCAGATACCTTATGCGTCAGTAGTCGGGAGCGTGATGTATGCTCAAGTCGGTACTCGCCCAAATATTGCTTATATTGCTGGTATGCTAGGCCGTTATCAAACTAATCCTGGCCCAAATCACTGGAACGCAGCTAAGAAAGTACTTCGATATCTTCAACGGACGAAAGACTACAAACTAACTTATAGAAGAAGTGATCATTTAGAAGTGGTGGGTTATTCCGATTCTGACTTTGCCAAATGCAAAGATGACAAGAAATCCACTTCGGGCTATATCTTTATGTTAGCAGGCGGACCCATTTCATGGAAGAGTCATAAACAACAGTTAACTACAACTTCCACAATGATGGCAGAATACATTGCTGTGTACAACGCAACTTGTCATGGAATGTTACTTAGAATTCTGATCACTGTACTCAAAATTGTTAATTCCATTTCTAGACCATTGAAGCTTTATTGTGATAATTCAGCTGCCGTTAGTTTCTCGAACAGTAACAGTTCGACTGGAGCTGGTTTATATCTTGATACGAAGTACTTGTTCGTACGTGAACGAGTTGAGGAAAATAATCTTTGTATTGAGTATATAAGTACTAAAAATATGCTTGCGGATCCGATGACTAAAGGTCTCCCACCTAAAGTTTTTGAAGAACATGTTTCTAATATGGGACTTACTAAAGACCTTATTTAAATGCATATTGTACTTGCTTACGTTTTAATTAATGAAATTTCCTCAGTTTGATTTTGTATGTCTCTAACATATGTTCTGTGCATGTAATGACATATAGACAAATAAAAATACATATCAAACGATAAAGGGCTTACTTGAATATTTTGATCATAACTGTTAGGTTTTAGATTGAGGTTGTAGTATGACTAATGGGGGTCCTGAGTCGAATGATGATTCAACGGCTGTATTTCTCTGCTACGGTTCTTGATTTAAAGCTAAAATGAGTGTTAACTCCTGATCAGGCTTATCTAATACTCATAGTAAATGATTACTCGGCCAAGTGGGAGAATGTAAGATTAAATATATTTAGTATATTTAATCTATGGCCATTATAATCAATTTACATAATAATAGATCATTATATATTAAACCTATTAAGTAATTAGTGGGTAATTGTTGATGGACCATATTACCCTTAATGACTAATTATGGTTTCCTCTTGGGTGTATCTAGAGAGTCTATATATAGAAGCTAAGGGTTACACTAAGAGATGCTCACACACAACCTATTCTTAACATCATAATTCTCTCTCTCTCTCCATACGATTCTAAGCCCCTAGAATCGGTACTACCATCAAGCACGTACACCCTAAGGAGGAACCAGATCGTATCGACAAAGATGTCGAACTCAATGGCTTCGTCTCTGACTGGATTCTCTGCTGAACATATTACTCATGAGAAGTGGACCAGGTGTAACCGCATGTCTCTCATGTTTATGAAGCAGTCCATTAGCAATGCTATCCAAGGAGCCATTCCTGATTCTGATAATGCTAAAACCTACTTGGCTTCTGTGGAGGAGCAGTTCAAAGGGACGTCTAAGGCAGACGCTAGTACCCTTATCCTCACGCTGGTGACGACTAACTATGATGGGAGGAGCGGCATTCGTGAACACATCATGATGATGAACGACATGGCTCATAAACTGAAGGGACTAGACATGGCGATTAGTGATGGTTATCTCGTACACTTCATCATGACCTCTCTTCCTTCTTCCTATGAAGTACATGTAGTAAATCTATACGATGCAATATGATAATGTTTAACTGTCGTATATTTCATTGTTAGATTTTCATTAAAAGCCATAGGCTTAGCCTCACACTTGTCACTTTTAGGAATAGACTAGGAAGTTTACTAAGCTTTGCAATAACTCCTTTTATTTATATGTAAGGTTATCCTCCACAGCGACCTTACCAATTCATACAATTAGGTTTTCCTATTGAACTCAGCTCTTGGGATCTCTAGTCTACTGAGTTAGGTTTCCATCATATGAACTTATATTTTCAAGGGCTTCAGTCCCATTCCCATGGACGACTTCTGTACTAACTCTCTACTTAGGCCTTTTGTTAGTGGATCCGCAATATTATCCTTTGACCTCACGTAGTCAACAGTGATAATTCCTGTAGAGATTAGTTGTCGTATCGTGTTATGTCTACGTCTGATATGTCTATTCCTACCATTATACATTGTGCTACGAGCTCTGCCAAGTGCCGATTGGCTATCACAATGTATACAAATGGCCGATTTAGTTGATTCTCAACTTCGGCTTTGAACAAGACAAACCTGTCAATAGCCTCGTCCTTACTCTTAAGTAAGTACACATAGCAATACCTTGTACTATCATCAATAAAAGTGATGAAGTACTTGTTCCCACCACGAGTAGGAATTGCTTTTAGATCACACACATTAGTGTGGATCATCTCGAGGGGTTCAGTGATTCGTTCAACCTTTTTGAATGACGATCTCGTTTGTTTTGCTTCTATGCAAACTTCACATTTATTATTTGAGTCAATATCAAATGTTGGTATGCAATTAAGTTTAATCAAACGACGAATGGAATTAAAATTAACATGACCAAGTCTACCATGCCAAATATTAGAAGACTCAATCAAGTAAACAGAACTAGTAGAGTTTTCATTCATTCCATTCATAACGGTTACATTTAGTTTAAACATACCATTGAGGGCATAACCCTTACCAACATATATACCATTTTTGGTCAACACGACCATGTCCGACTCAATTACAATTTTGAAACCAAACTTGTTTAATTGCTACCCGGACACAAGGTTTTTACGAATTTCTGGAACATACAACACGTTTCTCAAGGTGAGTTCCTTTCCAGAAGTCATCTTCAAAACCACATTCCCCTCGCCTTTAATTTTGGCCGTGGTAGAGTTTCCCATAAAGACCTTTTCTCCATTAGTCACCTCCTTGAAGGTGCTAAAAAGGCTTCTGTCAGAGCACACATGACGGGTAGCCCCCGTATCAATCCACCAATCTTTGTGGTTTTGCCCAACCTGGTTAACTTCAGTGACCAAGATTGAGAAGTCCGAGACCATGGCAACAAGTTTATCAACTTCTTGAACCATGTTCGCTTGTTGAGCATTTTCTTTCTTTGGAAGCTTACAATCGTTGGCCTTATGGCCTTGTTTTTGACAATTATAACAAGTTCCTTGGAACTTCTTTTTTTCCAACTCCCCCCTTAGGACCAAGGTTGGATCGTTTCCCATGAAACTTCTTTCCACCCTTTCTACCGTTCTTGTTTCCCTTTGAAGATTGGCCATGTTCAACAACATTGGCCTTTAAAGGATCATCAATCCCTTTTAGAGCAACCCTGTTGTCTTCTTCAATACGAAGACGAACAATAAGATCTTCAATGGTCATTTCCTTTCTCTTGTGCTTGAGATAGTTCTTGAAATCTACCCAGCTTGGTGGTAGCTTTTCAATCATAGCAGCCACTTGGAATGTCTCGCTCAACACCATTCCTTCCGCATGAATATCATGAAGAATAATTTGAAATTCTTGGACTTGACTCTTGACAGTTTTAGAGTCTGTCATTTTAAATTCCATGAACTTAACCACCACGAACTTCTTAGTGCCCGCATCTTCTGTTTTGTATTTACGATCCAAAGAATCCCATAATTCTTTGGCAGTCTTGGCTTTGTAATACACATTATATAATGCATCTGCCAAACCATTCAGAATAAAATTGAGACACAAGAAATCCAAATGATTCCAAGCTTGAGCAGCGCTCACAGACTGAACATCCATATTCCCTTCATCAACGTTGGGATTGGTTTCAGTCAAGAACCTCGCAAGGTTCAACGTGGTCAGATAAAAGAACATCTTTTGCTGCCACTGTCTGAAATTCACTCCGTTGAATTTCGCTGGTTTTTTTGTGTGCGATGTGACTGCATTAGGCAGTGGTGCAACCAAACCGGTTGTGACAGTAACAGCCTCAGTCATGACTGTAGAAACATCAATGGTCATTGGTTGGGATGCCATTCTGAAACAAAACTGGAATACTTGCAGAGAGAAGGAGACGCATTTTGTATTTTATCTGCTGGTGTATGTTGTGTGTGAGATCGACCTCCATTCATGTGGGGGATTGTTGGAAATATTGGTGTGAATAAAAGTCTCAAATGTGGTAAACACTTTGTCCCACATTGGTGTGGGAACAAAAAGAATGGCTATTTATAAGGTAAAGCATTTACCTACTAGTATAGCTTTATGACATGTTTTACCACAAGTCCTACCCGCGGGCGCAGGGGGGGTGCAAATTGGAACCGAAATTAGCTTGAACTTGTGTGTGCCCGCACGTCCTGCGGACACGAATGCAGCTCTGAAAAACCCGACCCGCGTGAGGATGGTTTTTGCACTTGAGACCCGTATTTTATTTTTGTTAAATAAAACTGATTGAGCAATAATGGAACGAATTATTTTGTGCACTATCGTTTGTTATAATCTGAAATAATTGATCCCATTATATCCAAATGGATACACTACTGGCCACGAATTCTGCAATGATTTTATGCCTATAAAGCAAGTGCATTCTAATCAGTTTAAGACACACACAAGCAGATAGTATACGAATCGCGACTCCTTCTCTCTGCAAGTATTCCATTTTTATTTCAGGCAATTGTGCAGGTCCGGCAGTGCGTTGTAACTGCTTCGAATCGGCGTACCCTAGGAACAGACCGCGAATCTGTTTAAGGGAATTGTGTTAAACACAAGCCCGGTTCACTGTTATTGTATTAATACGTTATTCGTTTATGTTTCCTTGTTTATATTCCCAGTTTTACGAGATAAGCTAGCTGTAATAAGTATTTCAGTAGCAGTTATAGAAGGACATTATTTATAACCAGTATAAATAATAAATTCCGTTTCGGGCTTGGTATCGCGTCTGGACTTGAACTTATTATATTGGGCTTCGGGACTAAGAGATAATTAGGGGTGTTAACCTAAATATATATACATATATAGTGATATATATATTTTGGGTCTATAATTATGAGATGTCATACCTTTTGTTTGGTTGTCATCTATTATTATTTTAATATTTTTTAAGTTGCATAACTGGAGTCTTCATCTTTGCTTGAATGGAAATATTCCATTTCTAAAGTTGAATGATAAAGTGGTGGTACATGTGTCTGCCATCATGTTTTGCTTCCACTATGTTACCCCTTTTCTTAGTTGTCGTTTGCATAAATTAAAGGAAAGGTTTCACTTTTCATGATATATATAACAGTCACATTACAATCACAAAAACACAAGGAAAACATTGGCTGCCACTCTTTACAAAAATAGTGCCGTCCATTTTTCTTTTTGATTGTGACGACCGGCCAAGCCAAAGCTGCTGCCGCTCGGTTCGTGTTCGTATCTAGCACTCGTTCGTTGTACCTCGGTGTCTCGACCGGTTAGTTATTAACCACTAAGGTATATCTATCTCATTGGTAGATTAATAAATATTGTATACCATGTTTGCATGTTTGTAACCATGATCCTGTTCGGTTCGTTTTTGGTGTTGATTAATATATTTATTCCGCTGCGTTTATTAATTACCTATTTTATTAATGATATATATCAAACCCGTTTTGACAAAAAGTAAAATTGATCACCACTGAAACCCAACAATGGTATCAGAGCCTTGCTTACAACATGCAAATCGGTACCGGTATTTTAACCGGAATTAGAACACAAACTTTAATTTTATTAAAGTTTCTATTCTAAATAATTTTAGGGGTAACTTTTATTTTGGTCAATATTTTATTTGTTTTGCTTGACCAAAAGATTGCCCGGTATATTCCGTGATTGTTGTGGAATATGTAAATCTGGCCCGACCTTGTGATTATGTTGATTATGTAATAAGCAAAGTGTTGTTTTTATTTCAGTTTTGATATTTTTTTTGGCAACCTTGATGGTTCAAAGTTGTAATAGATATGGTATATTCCTTTATTGTATTTTGTAAAATATTGTAATAAACGAAGACCCGGAGACCAAACTGAAGTTGCTAAACAGGAGTCATGAAGTCAGTGGGAGTTACTTGAGACGACTGGAAGCACTCAAGTCCATCCTTGTGGTTGTTTGTGTGTTGTGACCCCGTGACCCGTTTGATCTTGCTATAAGGCTCTAGCAAGATTGAACAATTTTTTTGGCCATATAGATTTACATATTTATTTTGCTATTGTGGTTGCTTTTTATCTTATAATTTGTTATAACATAACCAACCTAAATACCAACATGATTTTAAAAGGAGTTTTAAAATATTAAAACAATCACATTAAAACAAGTTCTAAATTGTTTTACAACTTGTTAAAATTTTGTTATAAAACAAAGTTTGTTTTTAAAACGAACAATAACCAATTACGTTTTGCAAATTAAACTAGATTTAATTTTCCAAAACTATTAACTTAATAGAATTCTATTAACTCAAATTGGTTGTATAAGTCGTGACAAACTTAGTTTTAATAGGTTATTTAAAAACTAAGTGTCCTGAGGGATGAAAGGGTTCATCAAGTTGTCACGACTAAAGTATATACTAAAATTGGCTCTTGCGACCCTAATTGGTAAACATTAAAATTAACCCATAATTAAAATCAATAGTCTATGCCATCCTATCACAAGCTACACTTGGAGCGTAATGCGAACCATCAGTGTTTGGAGCCACAACACCGCACTTGATGTCTAGCTTATCATTCCAAGGTGCAAGGGTTTCGTTGACACATCCGGCCCTTCCACTAGTACCTTCTTTTAGGACGACTATTACTTTTTCTTTTCTCATCACATGCTCCAGCTATCTTGAAAGTAAAAGTCGGCATAGATGAGGCTAAACGTATCAATGCATAAGACAAGAGTTGTCTTAACGGCCTCATACCTGAGAGTTGTGCAATTCTCACAATTGACACTCGTTGTCAGTCTGCCTAGTCACTTACTAAAGTGTATGCCACAGCTGCCTTTAATACTGACCTAGCCAGATTCTCATTCCTTGTTCTAATTACTGTAATGGGTCATTAATTAAATAAGGAAATATACATCAAAAATACTAATTAAATAATTTTTGCTTAACAGATGTCATCTGAACACAACTCCTCTTTTGCTCTCAAGTCCATACTTGAGAAAGATAAACTGAATAACACCAATTTTCTTGAGTGGCACCGCAACTTGAGAATTATTCTCAAAATGGCAAAGAAGCTTTATGTTTTGGAAACCCCAATCCCAGCTGCACCTGAAAATGGTTCTGCTGCTGCGAAGAAGGCTTTCAATAAACACAAAGAAGATGCCATAGAAGTTGCTTGCCTCATGCAAGCCACCATGTCCCCAGATCTCCAAAAGAATATGGAAGACATGAATGCTTTAGACATGATTGAGCAACTCAAGGGCATGTTCCAGAAACAAGCCCGTCAGGAACGCTATGACACCATGAAACAGCTTATAAGCTGTAGAATGCAAGAGGATTCCTCAGTTAGTGCTCATGTCCTCAAGATGAAAGGCTACATTGATCAATTAAACAAACTTGGTTATCCTCTCCTAGATGAGATGGCTGTTGACTTCATTCTCAACTCTCTTTCCAGTCACTATGATCAATTTGTTATGAACTTTAACATGAATGACTGGGTAAAGACAGTGCCAGAGCTGCATGGGATGCTCAAAACGGCAGAGATGAACATTTCCAACAAAACAAACCAAGTATTAATGGTTCGATCTGGTGGTGTTAAGAAGCCCAAAACAAAGAAAAGGTATTCTAACAGCAAAGGCAAAGGAAAAACTCCCGTTGCTGCCAAACCTGCCACCAACAAGAGTAAACAAGCTGTGAAAGCCCCTCTTCCTGAAGAGCGGCAATGCTTTGAGTGTAACAAGATGGGACACTGGAAACGTAACTGTCCCGAGTATCTTGCCAAACTCAAATTGAAGAAGGCTAATGGAGAAGGCACTTCTTCAGGTATTCTAATATATGTTATTGAGCTTTTCACTGTTTCTAGCAACACATGGGTATTTGATACCGGATGTGGTTATCACATCATTAATGTCTTGCAGGAGCCTGAGAAGTGGAGAAAACTGAAACCAGGGAGCATGGAGCTAATTGTTGGCGATGGAAATAAAGTCCAAGTTCTAGCAACTGGCACATTTAATCTTATATGTCCTTCTGGTCTTATTGTTGTTTTGAACAATTGTCTTTTTGCACCTGGTTTGACTAGGAACATCATTTCAGTTTCGTTGTTGTTTGAACAAGGTTTTAAGTACGCTTTTAATGGTATTGTTATTTCTGCCTACTTGAATAATATCTTTTATTTTGAGGCTAAACCTTGAAATGGTATTTATGAGATAAATGTTCAAACTGACAATAATATATATAATCTTTCTAAACGCAACAAAGCTGGTATTAATGAAACATTTCTATGGCATTGTAGACTTGGCCACATAAGTAAGACATGCATAAAATGGCTCCAATCCGAGGGGATTCTTGAATCCACTGGACAGGACTCCTTTAATGATTGCGAATCTTGCTTAGCTGGCAAACTCACAAAGTGCCCCTTTACTGGTGTTGGTGAATGGGCCAATGGTCTGCTAGGACTCATTCACACTGATGTATGTGGCCCTTTCAGAACCATGACAAGAAACCATGAAAAATACTTCGTTACTTTCATTGACGATTATAGTCGATATGCTTATGTCTATCTTATGAAGCACAAGCATGAAACTTTTGAAAAGTTCAAAGAGTTTCAAAGTGAAGTTGAGAACCAACTTACTAGAAAGATAAAAGTACTTCGATCAGATCGAGGTGGCGAATACCTCAGCTTAGAGTTCCTCAATCATCTGAAAGAGTGTGGAATAATTTCAGAACCCACTCCACCTGGCACACCCCAACTTAATGGCGTGAGCGAAAGGAGAAATCGAACCCTACTTAATATGGTTCGATCGATGATGTGTAGAACTAACTTGCCTCACTCCTTTTGGGGTTATGCTCTTATGACTGCCGCCCGCATTGTCAATCTAGCTCCGACTAAAAAGGTAAACAAAACTCCATATGAGATATGGCATGGGTGTAAACCCAATTTGGAATACCTTAGAGTATGGGGATGTGATGCATAAATCACAAGTGATTCTGATGATAAGCTCGATCCTCGAGGCGAAAAGGTTGTTTTCGTCGGATACTATAAAAGAAGCGGATATTATTTCTATCATCCTGATACAAATATTATTTCCATCAAAAGGAAGGGATGTTTTCTCGAGGAAGAACTTCTTAATCGAGGAACTGGAAATAATGTGGTTGATCTTGAAGAAATTCGAGAACCAACAACAACCGCTGATGAAGTCGGAACGTCTGAACAACAAGAAATTGTTGCTGATGAATCAGACATGAACACAGGCGTTCGCAGAAGTAGCAGGACTCGTAAAGAAACCTGACAGATACCTTTGGCATCTCGAAGGAGCTGAAGTCTTGGTAGTAGACGAGTCTAATGACGAACCTGCTAACTACAAATCTGCGATCTCAGATCCTGAATCTGCGAAATGGCTGGAAGCCATGAAAGCTGAGATGCAATCTATGCGTGATAATCAAGTCTGGGAATTGGTTGAGCTACCCCCCGAATCTCGGGCAGTAGGGAGCAAATGGATTTTCAAAAGAAAAACTGATATGCATGGAATTGTATACACCTATAAAGCACGGCTAGTTGCAAAAGGTTTCACTCAAACTCAGGGTATTGACTATGAAGAAACCTTCTCGCCCGTTGCTATGATCAAATCGATCAGGATATTTCTTGCCATAGCCGCGTACTATGACTACGAGATATGGCAAATGGATGTCAAAACCGCTTTTCTTAATGGGCATCTCTCTAAAGATGTCTATATGGTTCAGCCAGACGGTTTTGTTGATCCAAAATATCCTAATAGTGTGTGCAAACTGAATAAGTCCATTTATGGACTCAAATAGGCATCTCGTAGCTGGAATCTTCGTTTTGACCAGAAGATCAAAGAGTTTGGTTTTGTCAAGAATGAAGATGAGCCTTGTGTTTACAGAAAGGCTAGTGGGAGCACTATATCATTCCTCATCTTGTATGTGGATGATATACTGATCATTGGAAATAACATCCCTATGCTTAACGAAGTTAAACACTATTTGGGATCTTGCTCCGCAATGAAAGATCTTGGAGAAGCAGCTTATATTCTGGGAATCAAGATCTACAGAGATAGATCTAAGCGGCTTCTAGGGCTAAGTCAAAGTACATACATAGATAAAATAATGACACGCTTTAAAATGGAAAACTCCAAGAAAGGAGGTGTTCCTATGACTAAAGGAACCGTGTTGGACAAATCGCAATCTCCTACAATGGACATTGAAATTAAGCAAATGAAAGCAGTTCCATATGCTTCAGCGATTGGTTCTATCATGTATGCTATGTTATGTACTAGACCTGACGTCTCGTATGCTTTAAGCATGACCAGTCGTTTTCAGCAAAATCCTGGCATTGCCCATTGGACTGCAGTAAAGAACATTCTAAGGTACTTGAGAAGAACTAAAGATATGTTCTTGATGTTTGGAGGAGTGGAAGAAGAGCCCACTGTAAGGTGTTACACTGACGCTAGCTTCCAAAGTGACCAAGATGATTCTCGCTCACAATCAGGATTTGTATTCACTCTAAATGGAGGAGCTATCTCATGGAAAAGCTCCAAGCAGAGTGTAGTGGCGGATTCAACCACGGAATCTGGATATATTGTTGCATCAGATGCTGCAAAAGAAGCTGCTTGGATGAAGAAATTCATCACCGATCTCGATGTGGTTCCAAGTATTCAGAAACCAATCGAGGTGTTCTGTGATAACACATAAGCCATTGCTCTAGCCAAAGAGCCCAGATCTCATCACAGGGCCAAGCACATTCTAAGAAAGTTCCACTATATACGGGAAATACTGGAACGAGGAGACATCATAATAAGCAAAGTAGACACAGATCAAAACCTAGCAGACCCGTTCACTAAACCGATGACTCCGGACAAGCATGACCAACATAGGGATGCTATCGGTCTTAGATTAGCTGGCCATATGTTTTGATTTAGTATTTGGATGTACGAACATTCAAACAGTTGTACCTTTTGAATTCACCTTTGATTTACTGGTTAAATGCAAACTTTGAATCTTACAACTGTGTTCGATTTTAATACGTTTAATCCATGAATCTTGTATTCTAAATTATCCGTAGTCGGTCAGACTCGTGGGAACGACTCTGAATTAAGACTATTCTGACTTTGGACTCAAGGAGTTGACTTCCAAACTCACAGACCTCATTATGAATGACGTTGGATGTAACTCGCATCAAATCATCTTCATGGATCTTAGTCATAAGATGTTTTGATATTGGTATACTCATTTAGTATCCTCTGACCTGAGATACATATGAGAACTTCTGTTTACCAAGGATTATTCTTTGATTATTGTCAACCACTGTCGCGTAACTGCCAGTCATAAAGGCATTAATTGGGAATAGTTCTGAAGTTCAGTGGGAGTTGTATGTAGTCGATAAGGGATTCTGTACTCTTACATGATATGTAACAGTTAGACATTATGGCGCCCTCGTTGATTCAAACTGGTGAAGTGTAAGGCCTTACCCAAACTTACTGTGTGTTTGTTCGGACCACTTTGACTCTTGATCGAAAACAATAATAATTGAACGCCATATGAGAATGAACTTAATCCATGTCTCATTGATTCAATTTATGTCTTTTACGGAAAGGATGAATGACAACAATTACCATAAGTCTATTGTCTTGTAATAGTAAGTTGTTACTAATAACAAGATGTTTTGGTTAGTGACTTTAAAGTGTCATAACTTGTTGGGGTCAGCTATGTGCAACTAGAGCCCCGCTGACTGTCTGCGTTAAGGATTTTATCGAAGGCCGTCCAAGTGGGAGATTGTTGGATTTATATGTACGGGTTCGACAAGTTAACGCTGCTGACCGAGCTATGACCAGTAAGAGTTACACCTTGGGCAACGAACATTAAATCCACTTAATTCGATTAACTGGCGATCACGAACAATTAACGGAACGAAATATATAATCATCTAGAATAATTATATATTCACGAGAAATGGAATTTATTATTTATACTGGTTATAAATAATATAACGTTTAATTACTTATTAATTAAACTTTGTTTTTCGGGCTTGGTATCGCGTCTGGACTTGAACTTATTATATTGGGCTTCGGGACTAAGAGATAATTAGGGGTGTTAACCTAAATATATATACATATATAGTAATATATATATTTTGGGTCTATAATTATGAGATGTAAATCAATGTGCTAGCATATATCAGTTAACATACATAGCAGAAATGTAATGTAAAACAATGTACTAAGTATGCACACAATGGACATACATAGCATGAAATGTAATGTAAATCATGTACTAATAGTGTACTAATGAACATAACAAGTATATGATGTGAAAAGAGGAAAAGCACGAAAGTAACAAGTAGGCACATGTGTTCCACCCCAAAATGTTTGGAAAACAGTAAAAGAGGGGTCTATGTACTCACTTGAGATTGCTCAGAAGTCCCAAGATAACCACCAAGCAATGCTAGAGATCGCGGATATCAAACGGCACCTAATTTAGGTAACTACATTAATAAACCGGACCTAAATCGGAAGATCAGATAGAATGAGGGTTCGTAAACCAAATGAGTATGGGAACTCATGTAGTATGGTTTAACAAAGCCTACATACTAAATGAAACCTAACCTAAGTGTTTACGACCCATTACGACCCGTGTAGGTAGCTTATGCTACTTTAACGCGTCGTTCGCGTGAAACGCGTTCGGAACGTCTAACTAGTCCTATAACAAGTGTTATATGCCTAAACATGTTACATAATCAGTTATGTGACAAAATTTTAGATTACATATGCTTAATTACCAATTATACATGAAAAGGGTATTCTGGTAATTTACCTAAGGCATATAAACTACCTATCATACAACTACTTAACGAAGCGACCATAAGGTATAACCTCGGAAGGTTATTCCCTACCTACTATGGTCACCTAATGTATTTGGTCGGATCCTAATGATCGACCA
Source organism: Helianthus tuberosus (assembly GCA_030545235.1). Classification (NCBI taxonomy): domain Eukaryota; kingdom Viridiplantae; phylum Streptophyta; class Magnoliopsida; order Asterales; family Asteraceae; genus Helianthus; species Helianthus tuberosus. Next base: position 37,309,218 of record CM060424.1, on the reverse strand, counting down.
AATGGGTCAGGTTCGAAGGTATAAGCGATTTATTAGATCGCTTACCCTACGACCCTAGACAACGTGGTAATCAGTAGGCATAGTCCCAAGGGACTATAACCAACGTGATTACACTCACGTTGCGAAGTTCGAACGAACTTCGCATTGACCATAAACTGGTCAACGCAGAAAGTCAAACAAAGTTTGACTTTCAGACTCGAAAAGCAATAAAAGAACGAAAGAATACTTACGAAGGGTCCCCGAATGCTAATCTAGATCCAAATAACTCAGGTATGAAACAACGGTTCCAACTTAGAGTCTTTTAGATCAGATTCTAGTGAGTTTGAAGCAAATGGGGGTGGGGTATTTATAGTTTTCAGGTAACCGTTAAGATCGTTTCATGGAAACCGTGCTCAAATCTCATGCGTACACTTGTTGGAAAGTTAAGGTGACTAAAAATGGCCCCTAATCAGCTGAAAGGTCAAGTGTGAGCATGTGGTTGAGGATTAAACAGCTGGAATCTGCTGATTAAGCGATCTTATCTGATCAGAGAGGCTGATGCGGCCCGCTTCAGGATCAGACAAAGTTCAGGCGGGCCGCCTGGAGCTTCTGATCAGAAACCAAGTTTCAGAAATTACAGTTTCAGTCCCTGCACGTGTTTAAGGCCATTTCCGACACTTCTAAGGCCTGTAAAGCCAACTTTAAGGCCCTAAAATGATGCCTAAACATTGTGGACATGAAACATGCTTAAAAATATGTCGGATGTTGGTTCGTTTGGTCGTACGAACGCGATGTTCGCTTAATTACGACGGAATGCGCACAAGCGCGTAAAAGGATCCAAATGACGCAACGAATGCATTTCTCTTATTCCAAACACTAAAATAAAATATTTTAGTGCTTACATAAATTTTTGGATGTCCAGATGTATTCAGAACGTAAGTTATGCGCGAAAGTGCAAACTTGTGCACTTTTTGACACTTTTAGTCCCTGAATGACTCAAAAGTTTATTTTAGCATACCGAACCCCTCAAAGCCTATTTCTAAGCTATGTAAAGGATATTTATGGTATGTTTAACTCATGGTCATGTTCCGGAATGGTCATTACAGTTCAAATTGGCATACTTTCGCAGTTTGTCAAGTTTAGTCCCTGTAGGCGAATAAATTTGTTTTTGCCATACCAATGCCTTCAAAACTTATTTCTAAGTTATGTAAAGGTTATTTAAGGTATGTTAAGTATATGTTGATGTTCCGGAGTATTTGTCATATTAAACTGATTACGTTTACGCATCAGTTTGCGTAAAACTCTCCAGAAAGCGATGTAGAGTTTGAAATTACATAAAAGTCAAAACATGAAAAATGTAAAACACAACCAAACAAACATTGGGATCAAATAACATTGTTTTATTGATAATAGAACTGTTCACAATGATTACAAGCACGGATGTTACAGTCTCCCCTACTTGTGGAAATTTCGTCCCGAAATTTATTTAGAGGAAACTCGTGGGAAAAGATGCGGATATTTCGCCTTCATTTGATCTTCGCGTTCCCAAGTAAACTCGGGTCCACGTTTAGCTTCCCAGCGAACTTTGACCAAAGGAATGCGCTTGCGTTTGAGCCACTTGACTTCACGTTCCATGATTTCCACTGGCTTCACAACAAATTTCAGTGTTTTGCCAACACGAATTTCGTCAAGCGGTATGTGGAGGTTCTCATCAGCTAAACACCTCTTGAGATTGGACACGTGAAAAGTTGGATGAACATTTCCAAGTTCAGGAGGTAACTCAAGTCTGTAGGCTACCTTTCTGATTCTTTCGACGATCTTGAATGGTCCAACGTATCTTGGTGCAAGTTTTCCTTTCTTTCCAAATCTGATCACACCTTTCCAAGGTGAGACCTTAAGTAATACTCGATCACCAACTTGAAATTCCAAGGGCTTGCGTTTTGGATCCGCGTAACTATTTTGACGGCTTCTAGCTGTCTGAAGGTTATCACGAACTTTCTTTATCTTGTCAGTTGTCTCTAAAATGAGAGCAGGTCCAGTAAGTTGAGCCTCGCCGATCTCATTCCAGCAGACTGGTGAACGACATTTTCGACCATAGAGAGCCTCGAAAGGAGCCATTTTGATGCTGGTGTGATAACTGTTGTTGTAGGAGAATTCAATCAACTTAAGATGTGAATCCCAACTACCACCAAAATCGATCACACAAGCTCTAAGCATATCCTCCAGAGTCTGGATTGTTCTTTCAGATTGACCATCCGTTTGCGGATGATAAGCTGTGCTCAGATTAAGTTGGGTCCCCATAGCAGATTGCATGGTTCTCCAAAAATGAGATGTGAAACGAGCATCTCTGTCAGAAATGATGTTCAAAGGAACACCATGTCGAGCTACAATTTCATCCACATAGATTTTTGCAAGTCTGTCAGCAGGAAAATCCTCGCGGATTGGCAAGAAATGCGCTGATTTAGTAAGACGATCAACAACTACCCAGATGGCATCATGACCTTTCTTTGTGCGTGGAAGTTTGGTGATGAGATCCATAGTAATGTTTTCCCATTTCCAAACCGGGATCTCTGGTTGCTCCAATAAACCAGAAGGACGCTGATGTTCAGGCTTAACCTTAAGACAAGTAAGGCATTTTGATACGTATAAGGCAATGTCTTTCTTCATACCAGGCCACCAATAATGAATACGAAGATCCTTATACATCTTATCTGAGCCCGGATGAATAGAATAACGCGACTTATGGGCTTCATCCATAAGCAAGGTACGAAGATCATCCTGGCTTGGGACCCACAAACGGTCCATGAAGTAATACGATCCATTGTCCTTCAGTTCCAAAGCAGGCGTTATGTGATAGGGAAATTCCTTATCCATTAAACCTTGTGAAACACAAGATTGTTGAGCCTGAGAAATGCGTGCTTGGATATCGGATTGAGCTTGAATAACAGATTTAACACGTACACAATGAAGCTTAGTACGTTCCTTACGACTCAATGCATCAGCTACGCCATTCGCCTTACCAGGATGGTAGCGAATTTCGCAGTCATAGTCGTTTAAAAGCTCAACCCAACGTCGTTGTCTCATGTTGAGTTCTTTCTGGTTGAAGATATGCTGAAGAATTTTGTGGTCCGTGAAAACCACACATTTTGTACCGTACAAATAGTGTCTCCAGATCTTTAGAGCGAAAACAACTGCACCCAACTCAAGATCATGAGTGGTGTAGTTCTTCTCATGTATCTTCAACTGCCTCGATGCATATGCTATGACTTTGTTCCTTTGCATCAGGACACAGCCAAGACCCAATTTAGATGCATCGCAATAAACGACGAAATCATCATTTTGCCCTCAGGCAAAGTTAGAACAGGCGCGTCGCAAAGCTTCTGCTTCAAGTTTTGAAAAGCTTCCTCTTGTTTGTATCCCCAATCAAAGGGCTTGTTCTTCTGAGTTAAAGCAGTTAGAGGAACTGCAATTTTCTAGAAATTCCCAATGAAGCGGCGGTAATAACCCGCTAGACCAAGAAAAGAACGAACCTCAGTGGGGGTAGTAGGCGTATCCCAATCCTTAATCGCACTGATCTTGGAGGGATCTACATGGATACCTTGTTCGTTGATAATATGCCCCAAAAATTGAACTTCTTTAAGCCAAAATTCACATTTGGAGAATTTGGCGAAAAGTTGCTCTTTCTTTAGGAGTTCTAGAGTAAGACGAAGATGTTGCTCGTGATCAGCTCGCGTCTTGGAGTAAATCAAGATGTCGTCAATAAAAACAATGACGAACTGATCCAAATAAGGTTTGCAGACCCTATTCATTAAGTCCATGAAAACAGCAGGAGCATTAGTCAAACCGAATGGCATGACTGTGAATTCATAATGCCCATAACGAGTACGGAACGCTGTCTTGGGAATATCTTCTTCATGCACCCGAAGTTGATGATATCCAGAACGTAGATCAATCTTCGAAAAATAAGAAGCGCCCTGTAACTGATCAAAGAGATCGTCAATGCGCGGTAGGGGATATCGATTCTTGATGGTAAGCTTGTTAAGCTCACGATAATCGATACACATCCTAAAAGATCCATCCTTCTTCTTGACAAAAAGAACGGGAGCACCCCAAGGTAAAAAGCTAGGATGGATAAAACCTTTGTCAGAGAGCTCCTGAAGCTGCTTAGACAACTCTTGCATCTCAGACGGTGCAAGACGATATGGGGCTCTGGCAATGGGATTTGCACCAGGTACGAGATCAATGCGGAACTCGACTTGGCGTGCTGGAGGTAGACCAGGTAACTCTTCAGGGAATACTTCAGAATAATCCCGAACGACAGGAATATCTGAAATAGACTTACCCTTGCCTTTATCTGCTGTAACATGTGCTAAGAAAGCCACATAGTTCTTCCGTAGATATTTCCGAGCTTTAAAACAAGACATGAGCTTGAGACCACCAGACGGTTTCTCACCTTGAACCTGTAGGATCTCGCCTGTCGAAAGCGGTACACGAACGATCTTCTCGAAACAAACCACCTCTGCGTGATGCTTGGATAACCAATCCATTCCCACAATAACGTCGAAGCTTCCAAGTTGCATAGGCGTGAGGTCGATAGGAAAAAGATGGTCGTTAAGATTTAACTGGCAGTTGTGAAGAACAGAATCAAGAATAATGGGTTCACCACTAGCAACCTCTACTGTCAAAGGTTTTCCTAGTTTTGTTCTAGACACGCGAAGTAATGGCTCAAAAGACAATGACACAAAACTCTTGTCGGCACCCGAATCAAAAATAACAGATGCAGGCTGATTATTAATAAAGAACGTACCGTTCACCACATTATCGTCCGCCTGCGCCTCTTGGGCATTCAAGTTAAAAGCTCGCCCTCGAGCCTGATTTTGGTTCTGATTCTGATTTTGGTTGACTAGCCTTGGGCACCGGTTCCTGTAGTGGGTCAGATCCCCACAATTGTAGCACGAACCAGGAGGAAAATGAGGTCGTGCAGCTTGACCTTGTTGCTGAGCAAGAGGCTGAGCAACTTGTTGGGCTTGGTTCTGAACTGCCTGGTTCTGGTTAACAGGAATGCGGCAGGTGGCAGCAAGATGACCAGGCCTTCCGCAGTTGGTGCACTGACGACACTGGAGGTGTGGTTGATGATGGCCGTTACACCTGTTGCACAAAGGTGCATTGCCAAGATAAGGCTTCTTGGCTAGTGGTTGCGCAAGCTGATTTGGTGCAGCTTGAGCCTGTGCAGTAACAGCATAGTTTTGGGAAGCCTTCCACTTCCTAGACCCTCCAGAATTCTTTCCCTTCTTGTTTTGACCTTTCTTGCTATCTTCCTTATCAGACACCTGCTTCTTACCCTTGTTACCCTTTTTGTGCAGCTTCCCCTTTCGAATTTGCGACTCAGTCAATGTTGCTGATAACTCGATCGCCTGACGGAGTGTGGTAGGGTTACTACCAGTAATGATGTTTTGTACTGAGTCAGGTAGGCCGTCGATGTATCTTTCGATAGCCTTGTCGAGTGGGGTAACCATAGTTGGGCAAAGCAGACTCAACTCTTCAAACCTCTCAGTATAAGCCATGTGCTTGCCACTGTCTTGTTTCAAGTCCTCAAACTCTTTCTCCAACGCTCGCTGTTCATGACGAGGACATAATTCCCTCATCATAAGGGCCCTAAGTTCAGCCCAAGTTTGCGCTAGAGCAACTTCTGCACCCCGATCTCTCATAACCCCGTTCCACCATGTGAGAGCCCTCTTCTGAAACACGCTCGAAGAAAACTCGACCTTGTGATTATCCGGACACTGCACGTGGCGGAAAGTATTCTCAATGCTCTCAAACCATTGAAGAAGCCCAGTCGCTCCTTCAGAACCACTAAACTTGAGTGGTTTAGCCGAGTTAAAATCTTTGTATTTGCATGGAGCATTGTTGTTTTTGTTGGCTTGTTGCCATTGAGCAAAGAGATTTGGGAATTGAGCAGCCATCTGCTGCGCAATGATTTCTGCCAGTTCGGTAGTCGCTATTTGGTTTTCGCGTCGAGGAGGCATTCTAAAAGAGGAAAGCATGAAAGGAAACGAGTGAGATGATTGGGTGAAAAGAATGAGATGAAACAAAATTAACAAAAGCAAAGATGGTGGTCATTTGTCCGCATTACCAAGCAAACAAACGACGCACAGTGACTAATCAAAGTAAATGGATAAAAAATAATGTATCACGAAGACATGCTCGCCTATAAGTGAACACTCATCCCAAGAATTCCCAGGTAAGCACAACTGGTCTCACGTCTGATGAGATGTATACGAAGTGCTTGCCTAGACAGAAAACCCAGAATACAGGCATTCACTCTTCCAGTTTGCACGTGTTCACATTATTTAAAACCCAAAACGTTGACGAGATTTTGAAAATTTGAAGGCATAAGGCCAAAAATTTAGTCAAACTAGAAGGGTTCAAAACCTTGTAATAAATCATTCAAAAACAGAAGGTTGTTTTTCAAAAATCGTTTCGAAAAATTTGGTTTCTTGTTTTGATAATCACCTAAGGATAGGCGATGTACATGTTTTAAGATCTAAACACAAGATAACTTGTGTTAGGGTCCTAGAAAGGTTATAGTCTAGGTCAAAGCATCACTAATAACCTAATTCCCTATAACCATTGGCTCTGATACCAACTCTTCTGTCACACCCCGACCACATATAACATACAAAACGTGGCGGAAAACGTCGGGGAGTGTTGTAACAGAATTAATTGTTTCATAACCATGGCATTCAAAGTTGTATTTTATTTATCAACAAGCGTGTTACATTGTCAATACATGAAATAAATAGTTTATAACATAATTAAACTAGTTCTATCTTCATTTTATGTCTCTAAGGCACAGGTCCGCCCTAGTGTCGCGATCATCAACTCACGGAAAAGCTCCTGAAAACACATGTGAAAATAGGTACGTCAGCATAAAAATGCCTGTGAGATACATAGGTTTGTGAAAATAAGGTTCATGACTTATGTTTGAGAAAATGTTCAGTCATGAACCTCGTAATTTGATTTGTTTTGTAAATCACTTGAAAAACAATAAGTTCAGTTGATATGTATAAATAAGAGAATAATGTATGATTAAATGAATAACCATGTAAAATGAGTTGTATAAAATAAACTGTATTGTAAACCAAAGTCTTGTAAAAACATGCTACTTGTGTAAAATGTATAAGTCCAAAATGAATGATTTAAATAACGCTATGATATGTAATATAATACAAACACTTATATATAGGAAGTACCATCGGCGTATCCACCATGCTTGTATCATATTACTCACATCTCGTTACTTAAGTCACTTAAACAATCCACCAATGTATAAAGTCTATGTTTAAACCAATAGTCCAAAGTCCTTGTATAAACCATGTCAAACGTTTAAAAGTCCAAGAGTAGTCAAGTAATGTGTAACAAAAGTCATGTATTGTAAGTAAAGTATTGTCACATAATCTAAATGTAGAAATGTACAAAACAAAGTATTTTGAATATATCAAAAAGTTATGTTTCGCAAAGTAATACATGTTACATTGATACAAACACTTATGTGGTAAGTTAACGAATACATTCAAGCCTTGAGACAGTCGGATAACCCTTTCAGTCAAGGTTATCAAAAGAAATGTTTTCGGATTCAGTCATTCCTTACATCCAAACAAACCCGGGATGTCAGGAATGGGATTTGTCAAGTCCTATGGTACCAGTACTTACTACCGAGCGGCGTAGCTAATGTTAATGAACGTATAATAGTCTCGTTTGTGCAAACCAAATGTCATAGCAAAAGTGAACATGTTATATGAAAACAATGTACTAAGTATGCTAAGTTAACATACAAAGCAGAAAGTCATGTAAATCAATGTGCTAGCATATATCAGTTAACATACATAGCAGAAATGTAATGTAAAACAATGTACTAAGTATGCACACAATGGACATACATAGCATGAAATGTAATGTAAATCATGTACTAATAGTGTACTAATGAACATAACAAGTATATGATGTGAAAAGAGGAAAAGCACGAAAGTAACAAGTAGGCACATGTGTTCCACCCCAAAATGTTTGGAAAACAGTAAAAGAGGGGTCTATGTACTCACTTGAGATTGCTCAGAAGTCCCAAGATAACCACCAAGCAATGCTAGAGATCGCGGATATCAAACGGCACCTAATTTAGGTAACTACATTAATAAACCGGACCTAAATCGGAAGATCGGATAGAATGAGGGTTTGTAAACCAAATGAGTATGGGAACTCATGTAGTATGGTTTAACAAAGCCTACATACTAAATGAAACCTAACCTGAGTGTTTACGACCCGTGTAGGTAGCTTATGCTACTTTAACGCGTCGTTCGCGTGAAACACGTTCGGAACGTCTAACTAGTCCTATGACAAGTGTTATATGCCTAAACATGTTACATAATCAGTTATGTGACAAAAGTTTAGATTACATATGCTTAATTACCAATTATACATGAAAAGGGTATTCTGGTAATTTACCTAAGGCATATAAACTACCTATCATACAACTACTTAACGAAGCGACCATAAGGTATAACCTCAGAAGGTTATTCCCTACCTACTATGGTCACCTAATGTATTTGGTCGGATCCTAATGATCGACCAAATGGGTCGGATTCGAAGGTATAAGCGATTTATTAGATCGCTTACCCTACGACCCTAGACAACGTGGTAATCAGTAGGCATAGTCCCAAGGGACTATAACCAACGTGATTACACTCACGTTGCGAAGTTCGAACGAACTTCGCATTGACCATAAACTGGTCAATGCAGAAAGTCAAACAAAGTTTGACTTTCAGACTCGAAAAGACTCGAAAAGCAATAAAAGAACAAAAGAATACTTACGAAGGGTCCCCGAATGCTAATCTAGATCCAAATAACTCAGGTATGAAACAATGGTTCCAACTTAGAGTCTTTTAGATCAGATTCTAGTGAGTTTGAAGCAAATGGGGGTGGGGTATTTATAGTTTTCGGGTAACCGTTAAGATCGTTTCATGGAAACCGTGCTCAAATCTCATGCGTACACTTGTTGGAAAGTTAAGGTGACTAAAAATGATCCCTAATCAGCTGAAAGGTCAAGTGTGAGCATGTGGTTGAGGATTAAACAGCTGGAATCTGCTGATTAAGCGATCTTATCTGATCAGAGAGGCTGATGCGGCCCGCTTCAAGATCAGACAAAGCTCAGGCGGACCGCCTGGAGCTTCTGATCAGAAACCAAGTTTCAGAAATTACAGTTTCAGTCCCTGCACGTGTTTAAGGCCATTTCCGACACTTCTAAGGCCCGTAAAGCCAACTTTAAGGCCCTAAAATGATGCCTAAACATTGTGTACATGAAACATGCTTAAAAATATGTCGGATGTTGGTTCGTTTGGTCATACGAACGCGATGTTCGCTTAATTACGACGGAATGCGCACAAGCGCGTAAAACGATCCAAATGACGCAACGAATGCATTTCTCTTATGCCAAACACTAAAATAAAATATTTTAGTGCTTACATAAATTTTTGGATGTCCAGATGTATTCAGAACGTAAGTTATGCGCGAAAGTGCAAACTTGTGCACTTTTTGACACTTTTAGTCCCTGAATGACCCAAAAGTTTATTTTAGCATACCGAACCCCTCAAAGCCTATTTCTAAGCTATGTAAAGGATATTTATGGTATGTTTAACTCATGGTCATGTTCTGGAATGTTCATTACAGTTCAAATTGGCATACTTTCGCAGTTTGTCAAGTTTAGTCCCTGTAGGCGAATAAATTTGTTTTTGCCATACCAATGCCTTCAAAACTTATTTCTAAGTTATGTAAAGGTTATTTAAGGTATGTTAAGTATATGTTGATGTTCCGGAGTATTTGTCGTATTAAACTGATTATGTTTACGCATCAGTTTGCGTAAAACTCTCCAGAAAGCGATGTAGAGTTTGAAATTACATAAAAGTCAAAACATGAAAAATGCAAAACACAACCAAACAAACATTGGGATCAAATAACATTGTTTTATTGATAATAGAACTGTTCACAATGATTACAAGCACGGATGTTACATTGATTAATATATTTATTCCGCTGCGTTTATTAATTACCTATTTAATTAATAATATATATCAAACCCGTTTTGATAAAAAGTAAAATTGATCACCACTGTAACCCAACAGTGGTATCAGAGCCAGGCTTACAACATGCAAATCGGTACCGGTCTTTCAACCGGAATTAGAACACAAACTTTAATTTTATTAAAGTTTCTATTCTAAATAATTTTAGGGGCAACTTTTATTTTGGTCAATATTTTATTTTTTTTGCTTGACCAAAAGATTGCCTAGTATATTTCATGATTGTTGTGGAATATGTAAATCTGGCCCGACCTTGTGATTATGTTGAATGTGTAATAAGCAAAGTGTTGTTTTTATTTCTGTTTTGATATTATTTTTTTTGGCAACCTTTATGGTTCAAAGTTGTAATAGATAGGGTTTCTTCCTTTATTGTATTCTGTAAAATATTGTAATAAACGAAGACCTGGAAACAAAACTGAAGACGCTAAACAGGAGTCATGAAGTCAGTGGGAGTTACTCGAGACGACTGGATGCACTCAAGTCCATCCTTGTGGTTGTTTGTGTGTTGAGACCCCGTGACCCGTTTGATCTTGCTATAAGGCTCTAGCAAGATCGAACAATTTTTTTGGCCATATAGATTTACATATTTATTTTGCTATTGTGGTTGCTTTTTATCTTATAATTTGTTATAACATAACCAACCTAAATACCAACATGATTTTAAAAGGAGTTTTAAAATATTAAAACAATCACATTAAAACAAGTTCTAAATTGTTTTACAACTTGTTAAAATTTTGTTATAAAACAAAGTTTGTTTTTAAAACGAACAATAACCAATTAAGTTTTGCAAATTAAACTAGATTTAATTTTCCAAAACTATTAACTTAATAGAATTCTATTAACTCAAAATTGGTTGTATAAGTCGCGACACACTTAGTTTTAATAGGTTATTTAAAAACTAAGTGTCCTGAGAGATGAAAGGGTTCATCAAGATGTCACGACTAAAATATATACTAAAATTGGCTCTTGCGACCCTATTTGGTAAAAATTAAAATTAACCCATAATTAAAATCAATAGTCTATGCCATCCTATCACTAGCTACACTTGGAACGTAATGTGAACCATCAGTGTTTGGAGCCACAACACCGCACTTGATGTCTAGCTTATCCTTCCAAGGTGCAAGGGTTTCGTTGACACACCCCGCCCTTCCACAAGTACCTTCTTTTAGGACGACTATTACTTTTTCTTTTCTCATCACATGCTCCAGCTATCTTGAAAGTAAAAGTCGGCATAGATGAGGCTAAACGTATCAATGCATAAGACAAGAGTTGTCTTAACGGCCTCATACCCGAGAGTTGTGCAATTCTCACAATTGACACTCATTGTCAGTCTGCCTAGTCACTTACTAAAGTGTATGCCACAGCTGCCTTTAATACTGACCTAGCCAGATTCTCATTCCTTGTTCTAATTACTGTAATGGGTCATTAATTAAATAAAGAAATATACATTGAAAATACTAATTAAATAATTTTTGCTTAATAGATGTCATCTGAAAACAACTCCTCTTTTGCTCTCAAGTCCATACTTGAGAAAGATAAACTGAATAACACCAATTTTCTTGAGTGGCACCGCAACTTGAGAATTGTTCTCAAAATGGCAAAGAAGCTTTATGTTTTGGAAACCCCAATCCCAGCTGCACCTGAAAATGGTTCTGCTGCTGTGCAGAAGACTTTCGATAAACACAAGGAAGATGCCATAGAAGTTGCTTGCCTCATGCAAGCCACCATGTCCCCAGATATCCAAAAGAATATGGAAGACATGAATGCTTTAGACATGATTGAGCAACTCAAGGGCATGTTCCAGAAACAAGCCCGTCAGGAACGCTATGACACCATGAAACAACTTATAAGCTGTAGAATGCAAGAGGATTCCTCAGTTAGTGCTCATGTCCTCAAGATGAAAGGCTACATCGATCAATTAAACAAACTTGGTTATCCTCTCCTAGATGAGATGGCTGTTGACTTCATTCTCAACTCTCTTTCCAGTCACTATGATCAATTTGTTATGAACTTTAACATGAATGACTGGGTAAAGACAGTGCCAGAGCTGCATGGGATGCTCAAAACGGCAGAGATGAACATTTCCAACAAAACAAACCAAGTGTTAATGGTTCGATCTGGTGGTGTTAAGAAGCCCAAAACAAAGAAAAAGTATTCTAACAGCAAAGGCAAAGGAAAAACTCCCGTTGCTGCCAAACCTGCCACCAACAAGAGTAAAAAAGCTGTGAAAACCCTTCTTCCTGAAGAGCGACAATGCTTTGAGTGTAACAAGATGGGACATTGGAAACGTAACTGTCCCGAGTATCTTGCCAAACTCAAATTGAAGAAGGATAATGGAGAAGGCACTTCTTCAGGAGCCTGAGAAGTGGAGGAAACTGAAACCAGAGAGCATGGAGCTAATTGTTGGCGATGGAAATAAAGTCCCAGTTCTAGCAACTATCACATTTAATCTTACATGTCCTTCTGGTCTTATTGTTGTTTTGAACAATTGTCTTTTTGCACCTGGTTTGACTAGGAACATCATTTCAGTTTCGTTGTTGTTTGAACAAGGTTTTAAGTACGCTTTTAATGGTATTGCTATTTCTGCCTACTTGAATAATATCTTTTATTTTGAGGCTAAACCTCGAAATGGTATTTATGAGATAAATGTTCAAACTGCCAATAATATATATAATCTTTCTAAACGCAACAAAGCTGGTATTAATGAAACATTTCTATGGCATTGTAGACCTGGCCACATAAGTAAGGCACGCATAAAATGGCTCCAATCCGAGGGGATTCTTGAATCCACTGGATAGGACTCCTTTAATGATTGCGAATCTTGCTTAGCTGGCAAACTCACAAAGTGCCCCTTTACTGGTGTTGGTGAACGGGCCAATGGTCTGCTAGGACTCATTCACACTGATGTATGTGGCCCTTTCAGAACCATGACAAGAAACCATGAAAAATACTTCATTACTTTCATTGACGATTATAGTCGATATGCTTATGTCTATCTTATGAAGCACAAGCATGAAACTTTTGAAAGGTTCAAAGAGTTTCAAAATGAAGTAGAGAACCAACTTACTAGAAAGATAAAAGTACTTCGATCAGATCGAGGTGGCGAATACCTCAGCTTAGAGTTCCTCAATCATCTGAAAGAGTGTGGAATAATTTCAGAACCCACTCCACCTGGCACACCCCAACTTAATGGCGTGAGCGAAAGGAGAAATCGAATCCTACTTAATATGGTTCGATCGATGATGTGTAGAACTAACTTGCCTCACTCCTTTTGGGGTCATGCTCTTATGACAGCCGCCCGCATTGTCAATCTGGCTCCGACTAAAAAGGTAAACAAAACTCCATATGAGATATGGCATGGGTGCAAACCCAATTTGGAATACCTAAAAGAATGGGGATGTAATGCATACATCACAAGCGATGCTGATGATAAGCTCGATCCTCGAGGAGAAAAGGTTATTTTCGTCGAATACTATAAAAGAAGCGGATATTATTTCTACCATCCTGATGCAAATGTTATTTCCATCAAAAGGAAGGGGCGTTTTCTAGGGGAAGAACTTCTAAATCGAGGAACTGGAAATAATGTGGTTGATCTTGAAGAAATTCGAGAACTAACAACAACCACCGATGAAGTCGGAACGTCTGAACAACAAGAAATTGTTGCGGATGAATCAGACATGAACACAGGCGTTCGCAAAAGTAGCAGGACTCGTAAAGAACCTGACAGATACCTTTGGCATCTCGAAGGTGCTCAAGTCTTGGTAGTAGACGAGTCTAATGACGAACCTACTAACTACAAATCAACTATCTCAGATCCTGAATCTGAGAAATGGCTGGAAGCCATGAACGCTGAGATGCAATCTATGCGTGATAATCAAGTCTGGGACTTGATTGAGCTACCCTCCGAATCTCGGGCAGTAGGGAGCAAATGGGTTTTCAAAAGAAAAACCGATATGCATGGAAATGTACATACCTTTAAAGCACGGCTAGTTGCGAAGGGTTTCACTCAAACTCAGGGTATTGGCTATGATGAAACCTTCTTGCCCGTTGCTATGATCAAATCGATCAGGATATTGCTTGCCATAGCAGCGTACTATGACTACGAGATATGGCAAATGGATGTCAAACCCGCTTTTCTTAATGGGCATCTCTCTGAAGATGTCTATATGGTTCAGCCAGACGGTTTTGTTGATCCAAAATATCCAAATAGGGTGTGCAAGCTGAATAAGTCCATTTATGGACTCAAGCAGGCGTCTCGTAGCTGGAATCTTCGTTTTGACCAAAAGATCAAAGAGTTTGGTTTTGTCAAAAATGAAGATGAGCCTTGTGTTTACAGAAAGGCTAGTGGGAGCACTATATCATTCCTCATCCTGTATGTGGATGATATACTGATTATTGAAAACAACGTCCCTATGCTTAACGAAGTTAAACACTATTTGGGAACTTGTTTTGTAATGAAAGATCTTGGAGAAGCAGCTTATATTCTAGGAATCAAGATCTATAGGGATAGATCTAAGCGACTTCTTGGGCTAAGTCAAAGTACATACATAGACAAAATGATGACACGCTTTAAGATGGAAAACTCCAAGAAAGGAGGTGTTCCTATGACTAAAGGGACTGTGTTGAACAAATCGCAATCTCCTTGAACGGACATTGAAATTAAGCGAATGGAAGCAGTTCCATATGCTTCAGCGATTGGTTCTATCATGTATGCTATGTTATGTACTAGACCTGACGTCTCGCATGCTTTAAGCATGACTAGTCGTTATCAGCAAGCTCCTGGCATCGCCCATTGGACTGCTGTCAAGAACATTCTAAAGTATCTGAGAAGAACTAAAGATATGTTCTTAGTATTTGAAGGAGTAGAAGAAGAGCTCACTGTAAGATGTTACACTGATGCTAGTTTTCAAACTGATCGGGATGATTCTCGCTCACAATCAGGTTTCGTATTCACTCTAAATGGAGGAGCTATCTCATGGAAGAGCTCCAAGCAGAGTGTGGTGGCGGATTCAACCCCCGAATCTGAATATATAGCCGCATCAGATGCTGCAAAGGAGGCTGCTTGGATGAAAAAATTCATAACCGACCTCGATGTGGTTCCAAGCATTAAGAAACCCATCGAGATATTCTGTGATAACACAGGTGCTATTGCTCAAGCCAAAGAGCCCTGGTCTCATCACAAGGCCAAGCACATTCTAAGAAAGTTCCACTACATACGAGAAATTGTGGAACCTGGAGACATCGTGATAAGCAAAGTGGACACAGATCAAAACCTAGCAGACTCGTTCACTAAGCCCATGACTCAGGACAAGCATGATCAGCACATGGATGCTATCAGGCTTAGATTAGCTAGCAGTATGTTTTGATTTAGTATTTGGATGTACGAACATTCAAACAGTTGTCCCTTTTGAATTCACCTTTGATTTACTGGTTAAATGCAAAGTTTGGATCTTACAACTGCGTTAGATTTTAATACGTTTAATCCATGAATCTTGTATTCTAAATTATCCGTAGTCGGTCAGACTCATGGGAACGACTCTGAATTAAGACTATTCTGGCTTTGGACTTAAGAAGTTGACTTCCAAACTCACAGACCTCATTAAGAATGACGTTGGATGTAACTCGCATCAAATCATCTTCATGGATCTTAGTCATAAGATGTTTTGATATTGGTATACTCATTTAGTATCCTTTGACCTAAGATACATATTAGAATTTCCATTTACCAAGGATTATTCTTTGATTATTATCAACCGCTGTCGCGTAACTGCCAGTCATAAAGGCTTTAATTGGGAATAGTTCCGAAGTTCAGTGGGAGTTGTATGTAGTCGATAAGGGATTCTGTACTCTTATATGATATGTAACAGTTAGACATTGTGGCGCCCTCGTTGATTCAAACTGGTTAAGTGTAAGGCCTTACCCAAACTTACTGTGTGTTTGTTCGGACCACTTTGACTCTTGATCGAGAACAATGATAATTGAACACCATACGAGAATGAACTTAATCCATGTCTCATTGATTCAATTTATATCTTTTACAGAAAGGATGAATGACATCAATTACCATAAGTCTATAATCTTGCAATAGTAAGTTGTTACTAATGGCAAGGTGTTTTTGGTTTAATGGCTTTAAAGTGTCATACCTTGTTCGGGGCAGCCATGTGCAGCTAGAGCGCCGCTGACTGTCTGCGTTGAGGATTTTATCGAAACCCGTCCAAGTGGGAGATTGTTGGATTTATATGTACAGAGTCGATAAATCAACGCTACTGACCGAGCTATGACCCGTGAGGGTTACACCTTGGGCAATGAACACAAAATCCACTTAACTCGATTAACTGGTAATCACGAACAATTAACGAAATAAACGGATGTATTATTTATACTCGTTATAAATAATATATATATATATATATATATATATATATATATAACGTTTATTCAGTTATTTTCGGGCTTTGCATCGCGTCTTGAACTGGTTCTACATATATTAGATTTGGTACCCGGTTAATTATTAAATTAAAGAAAACTATCCATCAATGCATATGATCCGAATGGAAATACCACTAATTCTTTAGTGGGATATTATTGGACTTGCCAATTATTGATCGTCCATTGAATGTGGTTAACACCTTGGAAGCCACTGAATGGGGTAACCATCAATAATGACATGGTTATATATAAATCTATTCACTACTCCATTAATATATATATATATATATATATATATGGATGTATGAATTCAAGAAGAGAAAACAAATGAATTATTGTTTTGTCCTTTTGAACTTGAATTCTAAGAAGTAAAAAAAAATCAATTTTGTTCGATCGCTGCTATTCAGTTGAACACCACCGGTTACCCGACGCACCCCGTTTTAGTTCATGTTCTAGCACTCGTTCATTGTACCTCGGTGTCTCAACCGGTTAGTCTTTAACCACTAAGGTATATCTATCTCATCGGTAGATTAATAATATTGTATACCGTGTTTGCATGTTTGTAACCATGATCCTGTTCGGTTCGTTTTTGGTGTTGATTAATATATTTATTCCGTTGCGTTTATTAATTACCTATTTAATTAATAACATATATCAAACCCGTTTTGATAAAAAGTAAAATTGATCACCACTGAAACCCAACAGTAGAACTTCCCAGGGGGTTAACCATCCTAGTACTACTTCGCCCAAGCACGCTTAACTACGGAGTTCTGATGGGATCCGGTGCATTAGTGCTGTTATGATCGCAACCACATAGTTACCATTTAGACAAAACACTACCGAATCCCATAGATTTAGGATTTCCAATTATCAAATTAAACATTATTGTTGATACATATTCCATATTGTTGCATGTTCAATCAATTAGAGTGACGTGGAATCTTATTTCCAAGAACTCTCACATTAGCATACTTGTTTGGACTTACTCGCAATCAAGGTGAGTTCATGTCCCCCTTTTCTCTTAACTGTTTTCAGTTTTATACTTCGGGGTGGAATACATGTTACAACTATTACAGACATTTTTATACATGGTATGGTTAGCTTAAGGAAGGTTTACTACTAGACTGTGAAAGGTGGGCATAACACTTAAGGCCATTAATCCTCGTCGTAGGACCGAGGGACATAAGTGATAGATCTATTTGGGTATAGCGAGCCCACACCCATGAGGCCGGGGCGGCCCATAGAGGTGACTATGTCTTCCAGCCGGAAGCCCGGTACAAATTTGCTAGGTTTGGGTACTTCCTGCACCTTTTCACACATACCATTGGCTTTGCAACACATTGGTGATCTCTTTTTCCTTAATTGCTACATACCAGGGACATTTATACACACAAGACATATTTTAAAGGCTTATACACACAGACTTACACATGAACTAGCTCAACTTTTTGTTGATTTTTCAAACTACATGTATTTCAGGGAACTAGCGGATTCTGGCAGGGTATGCATGTGTCTAGCTGCGTTGAATAAAAGATGTCATCCAGGGTTGTGGGGTTTGAGAGGTGTAACCTATTCCTGGACGGGTTATATGTCTCTAAACCTCGTCTTATCTAAAGTCTTTTGTGAGTCTTATGAACACGTTTTAAATAATTTATGGTTTGTAACTTATTTCAAGTGTTGATGTTTCTAAACAATGATATTGTGGTATTTTCTCACTTTAATTAATGGATGTACATCTCGTATATTTTTTTTTATCATAAAGCATTGTTATGATTGTTGCTATGGTATTAAGATGTCACACCAAATAAAACCCAATCTTCCTCAAAAGCCAGGGTGTGACAGCTTGGTATCTATCAACATGTGGTATCAGAGCATATGTTGATAAATCAGTTCTATTATGTATCCATCAATCTGGAATAAAATCTGGAAAACAAGACTCAAGAACAATTTTCGGATAAAAGTTATTGTTTGGAAATCCATGTTCTAAATAAGATGTTTAAACACATCCTAACTAATAATTTTGAAATCTGAATAAGGAACTATAAAGATTTTCAGTTTTCGAATTCCAGAATTTATGTATATGTTCTTAGTGTTCTTAAATGTTCATAATACAATTCGCATCGGAATGGTACACGGTTGAATCTGAATGAAACTAGACTTTCATTTTTTTTATTCGAGCACTATCGATTATAATCACTTTTGATAGTGTTAGTGGTGCAAGTTTTTGATGGTACTTTAATAATTGTTCACTTTTATAATTGTTCGCTTTAATAATTGTTCATCATGATTTGAGTTCACATTTAATTAACATTAGTGGTGCGAATTGATAATCGACAATATATTCCATTATGTATACATAAGATATTATCACTCACTAAGTTAATATATTTAGTTTATGGAATATATTAGTTCATACTAATTCCAACTTATGTCATATATTAATATATTTATTAAATAATATACATTACATATTAAATAATATACAATCATAATTTCAAACATGCTTAAAATGACGGACATGTAGTAACTGGAAGGGTTACGTACCGGTTGTTGAGAACTCCTGTCTAGGCTGGCATTCGTACAAATCCAATTAAAGGACCCGTTGCCTACCTGGGGACTATCAATGAGAGTACCAATACCTATTAGGCCAAAGCATGTCCATCTAATCAATTAAAATGGTTTTGTAAACACTTAATCAGAATCAATAACCTTTTTTTACAAAACCAAAATAGCTTAACTTGAATGAGCTTCTGATATATCACTTCTGGCCAAAGCTGATTTGATACATCTATTTATTGTTCAAGTATTACAAAAGCTATGTTAATTATGCCTTACAAACGTGAATGTTTAATTTCTGGCCAAAGCTGATTTAACTCATTCATTTCTTGCGTATTTAACAAGTGCATAACTAGGTAATTGTCTCATTTCTGGTCAAAGCTGATTTGTCATAATTACTTTGCACACATACTTAAATGATTACATTTCTACCCAAAGGTGATCTGTCTTCATTTAAGTAGAATTTTTAGTCTATTATTTTGATGTTAGTAATAGACAATATCACAGCTTCATAACTAAAATGGTCATTACTTATGCCTGCCTTAGTATGACTTTCCCTTAGATCATGTTAAGGCTTCTAACTTAGTATCATAATTCGCTCAATCTTATCTCCACTCTCAGCACCCAACTGTGGGATTCCACCATTAACTGGTGATAACTTTGCTGCATGGAAAGACTCCCTCATGCTTACTCTTGCTCTACTGGACTTTGATTATGCTCTCAGAGAGACTGAACCTGCTGCACTCACTGCTTCTAGCACACCTGCTGAACAGATTACTCATGAGAAGTGGACCAGGTGTAACCGCATGTCTCTCATGTTTATGAAGTAGTCCATTAGCAATGCTATCCGAGGAGCCATTCCTGATTCTGATAATGCTAAAACCTACTTGGCTTCTGTGGAGGAGCAGTTCAAAGGGACGTCTAAGGCACACGCTAGTACCCTTATCCTCAAGCTGGTGACGACTAAGTATGATGGGAGGAGCGGCATTCGTGAACACATCATGATGATGAACGACATGGCCCATAAACTGAAGGGACTAGACATGGCGATTAGTGATGGTTTTCTCGTACACTTCATCATGACCTCTCTTCCTTCTTCCTATGAAGCATTCAAGATCAATTACAACACTCAGAAGGACAAATGGACAATGAGTGAGCTGATCGCCATGTGTGTGCAAGAAGAAGAGCGTATGAAGAAGGATAGGACCACTGATGTTGCTCACCTCACTACCTCCAGCTTTAAGAAGAGGAAGAACAATCACTCAAGGAGGGATTCTTCTAAAGTCCAAAAGCCTAATACAACTACGCCTTCCAGCTCTAAGAACTCCTTAGGCAAACCTTACTGCAAGTTCTGCAAAAAGAATGGACATAAGCCGAAGGAATGCCCTGACTGTAAGGAGTGGCTGGCTAAGAAAGGTAACTATTTTTTTATCAGTCCTTTAATTTAAATGTTCCTATTAATTATTGGTGGTTTGATTCTGGTACTATGACCCATGTCACTAACTCTACTTAGGGATTCCTTACAATCCGGAGGCTGGGAAGAAACCAAAGAACGCTTAAAGTTGCGGATGATCGAGAATTAGAAGTGAAGGCCATTGGAACCTTACAATTATTTATGAAAACTGGTTTATGTATTAAACTTTATGATACCTTATATGTTCCCGGGGTAACTCGGAACCTTGTATCAGGACTAAAGTTAGACATAGATGGTTTTGTTTGTTCTCATGGTCATGGCAAACTCTCTATTCTTTATGATTCTGTTGTTTTTGGTACTGGCATTATTGACGGTGGTCTCTATAGATTAGAACTAGATGATAATTTTTCCAAAACTTTGTTGTCGTATAACATTAATGAATCACTCACAAAGATGAAAGAGAAACGAGACTTAGAGACTTTGTCCATGTTGTGGCATCAACGTTTAGGCCACATCTCAAGAGAACAATTAAATCGTCTCGTAAAGGATGAAGTCTTACCTCCTCTCGATTTCTCTGATTTTGGAACATGTGTCAAATGTCTTAAAGGTAAAATGACATTAGCAAATAAGAAAGGTGCCACTAGGAGCTCTAATTTATTAGAACTCATTCATACTGATATTAGTGGTCCCTACCAAATTGCTGGCATAACAGGACATACTTCATTTATCACTTTTATTGATGATTACTCTCGTTACATGTACTTGTATCTAATTAAGGAAAAGTCTGAATCTCTTACAACTTTTAAAGATTATAAGGCTGAAGTTGAAATACAACTAGATCGTCAAATTAAAGTTGTGAGATCAGATAGAGGCGGTGAATATTATGGGAGACATACTGATGTGGGTCAATCTCCTGGTCCATTTTATGAGTTTTGTAAGGGCCAGGGGATTGTGAACCAATACACCATGCCTGGTACACCTCAGCAGAATGGTGTCGCTGAATGAAGAAACTAGCCAACACTAATTTACCATTATTCCTCTGGACTGAAGCGTTAAAAGCAGCTGTTCATATACTCAATAGAGTTCCTTCTAAGTTTGTCCCTAAAACTCCTTATGAACTTTGGACAGGAAGGAAACCGAGTCTTAAATATATGAAAGTATGGGGCTGCATTGCTGAAGCAAAACTTTACAATCCTTTCCTAAGGAAACTTGACCCTAAAACAGTTACCTGCTTCTTTATCGGGTATCCTGATCACTCAAATGGTTATCATTTCTATTGCCCTTCCCATGTCACCCGAATTGTTGAAACCAAGCGTGTCGCGTTCCTGGAGGATTTCAAGGTCAATGGGAGCAGTACTAACCCTTACAAAGATTTGCAAGAAGAACAAGACGCGGGGGGAGAGACTCGTCATTTACCATTACTCGGTTTACTCCTCTTGTACCCGATGCAACAACTGCACCTAATATCACTGCACCAACTCCCAATTCACCTCCACAATCAGAACCCATCATACCTCATAACGAAGGCACATCAAACACCTAAAACCAAGACAACGCTGGAATCGAAAATCAACTCAGGAAGTCGTCTAGGCTCAGAAGGCCTACTAATTGGGATGATTATGTTACCTACCTGACTGAAGCTGATATGGATGTCGGAAAGCAAAATGATCCTATCTCTTATAATGAAGCCATTAATAGTGATCAGTCTTCTGAATGGAATAAAGCGATGAATGATGAGCTTGAATCCATGAAGCAAAATGACGTTTGGGATTTGGTAGAATTACTCAATGGTGTCAAACCAGTAGGATGTAAATGGGTGTTCAAAACAAAACGGGATCCGAATGGAAACGTTGAACGTTTCAAAGCGAGATTGGTTGCAAAGGGCTACACTCAAAAAGAGGGAATTGATTATCAAGAGACCTTTTCACCAATCTCTCGTAAAGATTCATTACGGATCGTTATGGCCCTAGTAGCTCATTTTTATTTAGAGCTGCATCAGATGGACGTTAAAACCGCTTTCCTTAACGGAGACTTAGACGAAGATGTGTACATGAAACAACCTGAAGGCTTTAAACCTGAAGGTCAGGAACATCTAGTCTGTAAGTTGAAGAAATCCATATACGGGTTGAAACAAGCATCACGTCAATGGTACCTCAAGTTTGATGAAGTCATGAAGAAACAAGGTTTTGCAAAGAATCAAGTGGATCAATGCACCTACCTCAAGATAAGAGGGAGCAACTTTACTATACTTATCCTTTACGTAGATGATATTCTATTGGCAAGTAATAGTTTAGATATGTTGCATGAATCGAAGCGGTTACTCTCGCATAACTTCGACATGAAGGATCTCGGAGATGCTTCTTACGTCATTGGCATTGAAATTCACCGAGATAGACACAAAGGGATCTTAGGATTGTCTCAAAAGGCTTACATAGATCGTGTCCTTACACGTTATAATATGCAACAGTGCAAACCCTCCGTCGCTCCAGTAGTTAAGGGAGATGTTTTCGGTTCTTTCCAATGTCCGACAACAGAGGTTGAAAAGAAGCAAATGAGTCAGATACCTTATGCGTCAGTAGTCGGGAGCGTGATGTATGCCCAAGTCTGTACTCGCCCAGATATTGCTTATATTGCTGGTATGCTAGGCCGTTATCAAACTAATCCTGGCCCAAATCACTGGAAAGCAGCTAAGAAAGTACTTCGATATCTTCAAGGGACGAAAGACTACAAACTAACTTATAGAAGAAGTGATCATTTAGAAGTGGTGGGTTATTCTGATTCTGACTTTGCCAAATGCAAAGATGACAAGAAATCCACTTCGGGCTATATCTTTATGTTAGCAGGCGGACCCATTTCATGGAAGAGTCATAAACAACAGTTAACTACAACTTCCACAATGATGGCAGAATACATTGCTGTGTACAACGCAACTTGTCATGGAATGTTACTTAGAAATCTGATCACTGGACTCAAAATTGTTAATTCCATTTCTAGACCATTGAAGCTTTATTGTGATAATTCAGCTGCCGTTAGTTTCTCGAACAGTAACAATTCGACTGGAGCTGGTTTATATCTTGATACGAAGTACTTGTTCGTACGTGAACGAGTTGGGGAAAATAATCTTTGTATTGAGTATATAAGTACTAAAAATATGCTAGCGGATCCGATGACTAAAGGTCTAGCACCTAAAGTTTTTGAAGAACATGTTTCTAATATGGGACTTACTAAAGACCTTATTTAAATGCATATTGTACTTGCTTACGTTTTAATTAATGAAATTTCCTCAGTTTGATTTTGTATGTCTCTAACATATGTTCTGTGCATGTAATGACATATAGACAAATAAAAATTCATATCAAACGATAAAGGGCTTACTTGAATATTTTGATCATAACTGTTAGGTTTTAGATTGAGGTTGTAGTATGACTAATGGGGGTCCTGAGTCGAATGATGATTCAACGGCTGTATTTCTCTGCTACGGTTCTTGGTTTAAAGCTAAAATGAGTGTTAACTCCTGATCAGGCTTATCTAATACTCATAGTAAATGATTACTCGGCCAAGTGGGAGAATGTAAGATTAAATATATTTAGTATATTTAATCTATGGCCATTATAATCAATTTACATAATAATAGATCATTATATATTAAACCTATTAAATAATTAGTGGGTAATTGTTGATGGACCATATTACCCTTAATGACTAATTATGGTTTCCTCTTGGGTGTATCTAGAGAGTCTATATGTAGAAGCTAAGGGTTGCACTAAGAGATGCTCACACACAACCTATTCTTAACATCATAATTCTATCTCTCTCTCCATACGATTCTAAGCCCCTAGAATTGGTACTACCATCAAGCACGTACACTAAAGCTACCACATGTCGCGTACCTCCTCCTGCTGCTGCACAACCGCGTTACCCTATCGGAACTTGTTTTAACTGTGGAGACCCAAACCATTTCCAACAAGAATGCCCCAAACTCGCGAATGCCCAACCCGCTCGAGGTCGTGCATTCAATCTCAACGTTAACGAGGCTCGTGCCCCGAACGATGTAGCCTGAGGTTGTGGGCTTACTTAGCCGGATCCAAAGGGTCATGCATAATAATGTTATGACTCCGACATCTATAGGTGTTGTTTTAGCTTTGTTATTCAAAAAGGGTTTCGGCGCAGTCTGTTGCCCGTTTACCGTCTCTTTCAATGTACTAAAGACCTTGTATTATCTTGTGTGTTTTAAATTATCAATTTGGCTAATAAGTTTCCATTTTGTTTGACCCAAGTACGAATAGAAGTTTCGTTTCACCTAAGTTTGAACCTTTGCTTGCTATACCATATTCAAAATTTGTTAAACCAAGTCCTCAAACCCTACTTGGATAAATTTATCATTTCTTCATTTATGATATTCTTATCCACTCCGAAACCAAAGCCAACCAAAAGATTCACCTCCGCTTTATCTTTGGGCTCCTAAAACGAGAACAACCTTATGCCTAGTTCTCAAAATGTGAATTTTTGCTTAAGGAACTTTATGCTTAGTAAATACATCTTTGCTTTGTATATTGACCTATCATGCTTGGTATACGCTTACAAATACATTTTGCTTCGTATATTGATTTAACATACTTAATGCATAAATTACAAACACATATACGCTTAGTACAGTCTCACAATAAACTTATATTGCTTATGACAATCCATGCTTAGTTTATAATGCACACTATTAGTTTGATTTATGTGAAACATAAAATTTCATTGTGCTTGAAATACCTACGACTAATTTTGTTGTATGCAAAACAAACGATGCTAGCATTACAAATCTGAAATACGTTTTGAATCAATTGATGTTCTGTTATATTGATGCTTATTTGATTTAAACGATACCTCAACCTTATTTGTCTTCCTCACTTAACTAGAAGTGCTATGTGGACCATGCGACGAAACGCGTAATTTTGGGTGCACACTAAATTATGAGGTTCGACGTATGAGAATCATAGTAAGCCTTGTTAAGTACGGTGGCATATAAAAACATTATGTGGTTATGTGATTATCCATTATTTGTTTATTTGTGCACCCATTTGTTTGCCTAATATTTACATTACAAATTCAGCATAACATAAGTGCCATGCAAAACAATTTCTATACAATGATCCTCGTAGATTCCTCAAAATTATCAACACCAAACAATGCTCTAGAAACTAACTCCTTGCTTATCTTTCTAATCATTACAATTACATTCTACGGTCTCTTTCGAATAAATTTCGGGACGAAATTTTCTAAAGTAGGGGAGACTGTAACCACCCTGGTTTTCACACTTGTATTTGTTTGGCTTACATTGTAACAACTACCGTATTTAAAATGGAATGTATTTGAACATACTTGCTTTATACTCATACGTACTTATACCGACACGAACACGTGGATAATTTCAAAATTTGTTGTTATTTATGCTATTAAACAATACCACGTAAACTATAAGGACCTATTTGACATTCTTGGAAACTTGCTTGAAATTATTACTTTTTAATTTCGAGGACTAAAACCGTCATTATTTGAAAGTACAAAGTTTAGGGACTAAAATTATCATTTTCTTGAAACTATATAAGTACAAGGGTTAAAAGTGCAATTATTGCAAACTACAAGTTTAGGGTCCTTTTGGTCATTTTTGAAACTTATATTATTAAAAATAAATATATATATTTAGTTTTAAAAGTCCAGGGTTCATTTGGCCATTATCTCAAACTTAAACTTTAGGGGCTAACTCTGCCATTTTAAAATCCTATTTAACTGAATTATGTTAACTGAGTTAGTCCTTATATAATAAATTCTTCTTTAAAACTTAACCCAGTTAGTTTAACTAACTGGTTATTACAGGGACCATTTGTGTCAATTTTCGAAACTATAGGGACTATTTTTGTAAAAACTGAAACTACAGGGACCAAAGTGTAATTATGCAAAAATGCGGTAAAAAGGGGGTCTTCTGGGTAAGAACCGGCCCTTGCTAGAATCGAACTCGTGACCTCTAAGTTAGAACCGCAACGCCTTAACCAGTTTATCCTCCTACTAGGAGCTGTTAGAATATGAAACTTAAATTCATTTATACACTATTTAGGATTTTAATATTTAATTAATTTTAATTCAAAAACTAAAAGGGTTTAAACCCAATCAAATCGGCCACAAACGGGACTCGAACCCGGGCCTCCCCGCAAACAAAGCACACGCACAAACCAACTGGTCTACCAGTTGGGATGTGCAAGATTATAGATTGTATTATATTTAAACACTCGTTAAAACAGATCTGATTATATATATACAGATCTGCAAGTCGCAGATCTCGACCAAAAAACCACCAAATCCGACCAAAATCAAAATTTTCCACTTTAATCATCAACCACGAGTCCCCAACCCCATTGCCAACCAATTGAGCACTTATTCGACACATTTCCGTGCCAAACTTCTGTAAATTCGAACTTTTTATAAACAATTTAAAGTGGATCGATTCCACTATGAAATGTTGGATCTGAGATCGAATTGAACCAGTATATAAGTTCCTTAGATCACCACACTTCTCACAATTAACAAAAACATCGAAATTCGTCGGAATTAAACCTGCAACAGTCGCCGGAGAATAGCCGATTCATCGTTTTAATCGATACCGGTTAGTTTTTATTTGTCCAATTAGTTTAATTATACTTGTACAATGTTTCCTTAAAGTTAATTTTGATATAACATAGTTTTTCCGTAGAATTTCAAAGTTTTGACTTTTCTGTTGACTTGGTCTGAATATTTGGGGAAGATGACCGATTTCGATTTCAATTATATATTTTTGCAATTATATTATTTATGTTAAATAAATATTTTTCATAAATAATTCCTTTATATCATATTCATTTTCCAAGTCCTCTTGTTAGGTTATCCAAACCACATAGTTACCATTTAGACAAAACCCTACCGAATCCTAGAGATTTAGGATTTCCGCTTATTCGACTAAACATTATTGTTGATACATATTCCATATTGTTGCGTGTTCAATCAATTTGAGTGACGTGGAATCTTATTTCCAAGAACTCTCACATTTGCATACGTGTTTGGACTTACCCGCAATCAAGTGAGTTCATAGTCCCTTTTTACATTATTTTTGGGATGAAACATATGATACGATGTGATTCAAACTTATTTGGTATTTGTGGTTATTTCGATTGTCTTTGCAATTGTTTGATACTTGTTGTTGTTGCTGTAATGCTTTACGTTCATCAACTTGCATAAGCCTATCGGTTATATTATAGCGCTATAGGTGTGACGGCCCATCCAGACTTCTAGTTCTACATAAACTTATTATTGTTGCTTATCCTTTTGTTGCTTATCCTTTTTGTTGCTTTTGGAAGTTGGATGATAAACTCGATTAACGTCATAGGTTTGAACGTACCACCAAGTAACTACTTGTATTAATCATCTTGCTTAAAGACATATCATATGCCACTATGTTAAACTTTTCTTATATCACATTGTCATTTTGCTTAACAAAACCTATGAATTCACTCAACCGTTTGTTGATCCTTTATTTTCTAACGTATGTTTCAGGTGACAATATTTGATGCTATGATTTGCAAGAATATTTCATATAGGATTGATCAAGACTTATGCCTTAGATTAAATCCGAAATCAATTGTATTTATGATCGATTTTTTGGATTGTATTTTGTTTATATACTCTTATTTATTTCAGATGTGAATGCAATCTCTTTAATTGAATCTTAATTATATCAGTTCTGTTTAAACATAATGGAAAACATGTAATTACATACCTGTAACGGCAGCAAGGCCAGCAGAGAATCCAGTCAGAGACGAAGCCATTGAGTTCGACATCTTTGTCGATACGATCTGGTTCCTCCTTAGGGTGTACATGCTTGATGGTAGTACCGATTCTAGGGGCTTAGAATCGTATCGAGAGAGAGAGAGAGAGAGAGAGAATTATGATGTTAAGAATAGGTTGTGTGTGTGTATCTCTTAGTGCAACCCTTAGCTTCTATATATAGACTCTCTAGATACACCCAAGAGGAATCCATAATTAGTCATTAAGGGTAATATGGTCCATCAACAATTACCTACTAATTATTTAATAGGTTTAATATATAATGATCTATTATTATGTAAATTGATTATAATGGCCATAGATTAAATACACTAAATATATTTAATCTTACATTCTCCCACTTGGCCGAGTAATCATTTACTATGAGTATTAGATAAGCCTGATCAGGAGTTAACACTCATTTTAGCTTTAAACCAAGAACCGTAGCAGAGAAATACAGCCGTTGAATCATCATTCGACTCAGGACCCCCATTAGTCATACTACAACCTCAATCTAAAACCTAACAGTTATGATCAAAATATTCAAGTAAGCCCTTTATCGTTTGATATGTATTTATATTTGTCTATATGTCATTACATGCACAGAACATATATTAGAGACATACATAATCAAACTGAGGAAATTTCATTAATTAAAACGTAAGCAAGTACAATATGCGTTTAAATAAGGTCTTTAGTAAGTCCCATATTAGAAACATGTTCTTCAAAAACTTTAGGTGGGAGACCTTTAGTCATCGGATCCGCAAGCATATTTTCAGTACTTATATACTAGGGGTGAGCATGGTGTGGTTCGGTTCGGTTATTACCTATAACCGAAACCATAACCGCACACTGCGGTTATCAAAAAATCATAACCGTTCGGTTTTGGTTAATCGGTTATTGCGGTTAATGCGGTTTCAGTTCGGTTATAGGTCGGTTATTATTAGTGTAAACTATAATGGGCCAATAAGGTTGGGTCATGGTTAGTGTCAAATGTAATGTGCCAATAAGGTTGGGTCATGGTTAAAAGTTAAAACATTCAAATACTTCACCAAAGATACATATAGATTAGGCCATGGTTAAGCATTTAAATACAAACTTAAAGACTTATGGTGCTACGGATTTGGCTATGTTTAAAATATTCGGTTCGGTTCGGTTATTTACGGTTATGAAAATAAGAATAACCATAACCGAACCGCAAAAATCGGTTATTAAAAATATAAATAACCAACCCTTTGGTTATTTCGGTTATCGGTTATTTCGGTTCGGTTTTTTTGGTTATTTCGGTTACGGTTCGGTT
Organism: Helianthus tuberosus; assembly: GCA_030545235.1. Classification (NCBI taxonomy): domain Eukaryota; kingdom Viridiplantae; phylum Streptophyta; class Magnoliopsida; order Asterales; family Asteraceae; genus Helianthus; species Helianthus tuberosus. Next base: position 37,279,571 of record CM060424.1, on the reverse strand, counting down.
AATTCGGTTATATGCTCACCCCTATTATATACTCAATACAAAGATTATTTTCCTCATCTCGTTCACGTACGAACAAGTACTTCGTATCAAGATATAAACCAGCTCCAGTCGAACTGTTACTGTTCGAGAAACTAACGGCAGCTGAATTATCACAATAAAGCTTCAATGGTCTAGAAATGGAATTAACAATTTTGAGTCCAGTGATCAGATTTCTAAGTAACATTCCATGACAAGTTGCGTTGTACACAGCAATGTATTCTGCCATCATTGTGGAAGTTGTAGTTAACTGTTGTTTATGACTCTTCCATTAAATGGGTCAGCCTGCTAACATAAAGATATAGCCCGAAGTGGATTTCTTGTCATCTTTGCATTTGGCAAAGTCAGAATCAGAATAACCCACCACTTCTAAATGATCACTTCTTCTATAAGTTAGTTTGTAGTCTTTCGTCCCTTGAAGATATCGAAGTACTTTCTTAGCTGCTTTCCAGTGATTTGGGCCAGGATTAGTTTGATAACGGCCTAGCATACCAGCAATATAAGCAATATCTGGGCGAGTCCAGACTTGAGCATACATCACGCTCCCGACTACTGACGCATAAGGTATCTGACTCATTTGCTTCTTTTCAACCTCTGTTGTCGGACATTGGAAAGAACCGAAAACATCTCCCTTAACTACTGGAGTGACGGAGGGTTTGCACTGTTGCATATTGTAACGTGTAAGGACACGATCTATGTAAGCCTTTTGAGACAATCCTAAGATCCCTTTGTGTCTATCTCGGTGAATTTCGATGCCAATGATGTAAGAAGCATCTCCGAGATCCTTCATGTCGAAGTTATGCGAGAGTAACCGTTTCGATTCATGCAGCATATCTAAACTATTACTTGCCAATAGAATATCATCTACGTAAAGGAAAAGTATAGTAAAGTTGCTCCCACTTATCTTGAGGTAGGTGCATTGATCCACTTGATTCTTTACAAAACCTTGTTTCTTCATGACTTCATCAAACTTGAGGTACCATTGACGTGATGCTTGTTTCAACCCTTATATGGATTTCTTCAACTTACAGACTAGATGTTCCTGACCTTCAGGTTTAAAGCCTTCATGTTGTTTCATGTACACATCTTCGTCTAAGTCTCCGTTAAGGAAAACGGTTTTAACATCCATCTGATGCAGCTCTAAATCAAAATGAGCTACTAGGGCCATAACGATCCGTAATGAATCTTTACGAGAGACAGGTGAAAAGGTTTCTTGATAATCAATTCCCTCTTTTTGAGTGTAGCCCTTTGCAACCAATCTCGCTTTGAAGCGTTCAACGTTTCCATTCGGATCCAGTTTTGTTTTGAACACCCATTTACATCCTACTGGTTTGACACCATTGGGTAATTCTACCAAATCCCAAACGTCATTTTGCTTCATGGATTCAAGCTCATCATTCATCGCTTTATTCCATTCAGAAGACTGATCACTGTTAATGGCTTCATTATAAGAGATAGGATCATTTTGCTTTCCGACATCCATATCAGCTTCAGTCAGGTAGGTAACATAATCATCCCAATTAGTAGGCCTTCTGAGCCTAGACGACTTCCTGAGTTGATTTTTGGTTCCAGCGTTGTCTTGGTTTTGGGTGTTTGATGTGCCTTTGTTATGAGGTATGATGGGTTCTGATTGTGGAGGTGAATTGGGAGTTGGTGCAGTGATATTAGGTGCAGTTGTTGCATCGGGTACAAGAGGAGTAAACAGAGTAATGGTAAACAACGAGTCTCTCCCCCCGCGTCTTGTACTTCTTGAAAATCTTCGTAAGGGTTAGTACTGCTCCCACTGACCTTGAAATCCTCCAGGAACGCGACACGCTTGGTTTCAACAATTCGGGTGACATGGGAAGGGCAATAGAAACGATAACCCTTTGAGTGATCAGGATACCCGATAAAGAAGCAGGTAACTGTTTTAGGGTCAAGTTTCCTTAGGAAAGGATTGTAAAGTTTTGCTTCAGCAATGCAGCCCCATACTTTCATATATTTAAGACTCGGTTTCCTTCCTGTCCAAAGTTCATAAGGAGTTTTAGGGACAGACTTAGAAGGAACTCTATTGAGTATATGAACAGCTGCTTTTAACGCTTCAGTCCAGAGGAATAATGGTAAATTAGTGTTGGCTAACATACTGCGCACCATGTTCATAAGGGTACGGTTTCTTCATTCAGTGACACCATTCTGTTGAGGTGTACCAGGCATGGTGTATTGGTTCACAATCCCCTGGCCCTTACAAAACTCATAAAATGGACCAGGAGATTGACCCACATCAGTATGTCTTCCATAATATTCACCTCCTCTATCTGATCTCACAACTTTAATTTGACGATCTAGTTGTTTTTCAACTTCAGCCTTATAATCTTTAAAAGTTGTAAGACATTCATACTTTTCCTTAATTAGATACAAGTACATGTAACGAGAGTAATCATCAATAAAAGTGATAAATGAAGTATGTCCTGTTATGCCAGCGATTTGGTAGGGACCACTAATATCAGTATGAATGAGTTCTAATAAATTAGAGCTCCTAGTGGCACCTTTCTTATTTGCTAATGTCATTTTACCTTTAAGACATTTGACACATGTTCCAAAATCAGAGAAATCGAGAGGAGGTAAGACTTCATCCTTTACGAGACGATTTAATCGTTCTCTTGAGATGTGGCCTAAACGTTGATGCCACAACATGGACGAAGTCTCTAAGTCTCGTTTCTCTTTCATCTTTGTGAGTGATTCATTAATGTAATACGACAACAAAGTTTTGGAAAAATTATCATCTAGTTCTAATCTATAGAGACCACCGTCAATAATGCCAGTACCAAAAACAACAGAATCATAAAGAATAGAGAGTTTGCGATGACCATGAGAACAAACAAAACCGTCTATGTCTAACTTTGGTCCTGATACAAGGTTCCGAGTTACCCCGGGAACATATAAGGTATCATAAAGTTTAATACATAAACCAGCTTTCATAAATAATTGTAAGGTTCCAATGGCCTTCACTTCTAATTCTCGATCATCCGCAACTTTAAGCGTTCTTTGTTTTCTTCCCAGCCTCCGGATTGTAAGGAATCCCTGAGTAGAGTTAGTGATATGGGTCATAGTACCAGAATCAAACCACCAAGAATTAATAGGAACATTTAAATTAAAGGACTCAAGTATCATAAAAAAATCGTTACCTTTCTTAGCAGCCACTCCTTAAAGTCAGGGCATTCCTTCTACTTATGTCCATTCTTTTTGCAGAACTTGCAGTAAGGTTTGCCTAAGGAGTTCTTAGAGCTGGAAGGCGTAGTTGTATTAGGCTTTTGGACTTTAGAAGCATCCCTCCTTGAGTGATTGTTCTTCCTCTTCTTAAAGCTGGAGGTAGTGAGGTAAGCAACATCAGTGGTCCTATCCATCTTCATACGCTCTTCTTCTTGCACACACATGGCGATCAGCTCACTCATTGTCCATTTGTCCTTATGAGTGTTGTAACTGATCTTGAATGCTTCATAGGAAGAAGGAAGAGAGGTCATGATGAAGTGTACGAGAAAACCATCACTAATCGCCATGTCTAGTCCCTTCAGTTTATGGGCCATGTCGTTCATCATCATGATGTGTTCACGAATGCCGCTCCTCCCATCATACTTAGTCGTCACCAGCTTGAGGATAAGGGTACTAGCGTGTGCCTTAGACGTCCCTTTGAACTGCTCCTCCACAAAATCCAAGTAGGTTTTAGCATTATCAGAATCAGGAATGGCTCCTCGGATAGCATTGCTAATGGACTGCTTCATAAACATGAGAGACATGCGGTTACACCTGGTCCACTTCTCATGAGTAATTTGTTCAGCAGGTGTGCTAGAAGCAGTGAGTGCAGCAGGTTCAGTCTCTCTAAGAGCATAATCAAAGTCCAGTATAGCAAGAGTAAGCATGAGGGAGTCTTTCCATGCAGCAAAGTTATCACCAGCTAATGGTGGAATCCCACAGTTGGGTGCTGAGAGTGGAGATAAGATTGAGCGAATTATGATACTAAGTTAGAAGCCTTAACGTGATCTAAGGGAATGTCATACTAAGGCAGGCATAAGTAATGACCATTTTAGTTATGAAGTTGTGATATTGTCTATTACTAACCTCAAAATAATAGACTAAAAATTCTACTTAAATGAAGACAGATCACCTTTGGGCAGAAATGTAATCATTTAAGTATGTGTGCAAAGTAATTGTGACAAATCAGCTTTGACCAGAAATGAGACAATTACCTAGTTATGCACTTGTTAAATATGCAAGAAATGAATGAGTTAAATCAGCTTTGGCCAGAAATTAAACATTCACATTTGTAAGGCATAATTAACATAGCTTTTGTAATACTTGAACAATAAATAGATGTATCAAATCAGCTTTGGCCAGAAGTGATATATCAGAAGCTCATTCAAGTTAAGCTATTTTGGTTTTGTAAAAGGTTATTAATTCTGATTAAGTGTTTACAAAACCATTTTAATTGATTAGATGGACATGCTTTGGCCTAATAGGTATCGGTACTCTCATTGATAGTCCTCAGGTAGGCAACGGGTCCTTTAATTGGATTTGTACAAATGCCAGCCTAGACAGGAGTACTCAACTACCGGTACGTAACCCTTCCAGTTACTACATGTCCGTCATTTTAAGCATGTTTGAAATTATGATTGTATATTATTTAATATGTAATGTATATTATTTAATAAATATATTAATATATGACATAAGTTGGAATTAGTATGAACTAATATATTCCATAAACTAAATATATTAACTTAGTGAGTGATAATATCTTATGTATACATAATGGAATATATTGTCGATTATCAATTCGCACCACTAATGTTAATTAAATGTGAACTCAAATCATGATGAACAATTATTAAAGCGAACAATTATTAAAGTGAACAATTATTAAAGTACCATCAAAAACTTGCACCACTAACACTATCAAAAATGATTATAATCGATAGTGCTCGAATAAAAAAATGAAAGTCTAGTTTCATTCAAATTCAACCGTGTACCATTCCGATGCGAATTTTATTATGAACATTTAAGAACACTAAGAACATACACATTAATTCTGGAATTCAAAAACTGAAAATCTTTATAGTTCCTTATTCAGATTTCGAAATTATTAGTTAGGATGTGTTTAAACATCTTATTTAGAACATGGATTTCCAAACAATAACTTTTATCCGAAAATTGTTCTTGAGTCTTGTTTTCCAGATTTTATTCCAGATTGATGGATACATAACAGAACTGATTTATCAATATTCGCTCTGATACCATATGTTGATCAGTTCTGTTTAAACATAATGGAAAACATGTAATTACATACCTGTAACGGCAGCAAGGCCAGCAGAGACGAAGCCATTAAGTTCGACATCTTTGTCGATACGATCTGGTTCCTCCTTAGGGTGTACGTGCTTGATGGTAGTACCGATTCTAGGGGCTTAGAATCGTATCGAGAGAGAGAGAATTATGATGTTAAGAATAGGTTGTGTGTGTGTATCTCTTAGTGCAACCCTTAGCTTCTATATATAGACTCTCTAGATACACCCAAGAGGAAACCATAATTAGTCATTAAGGGTAATATGGTCCATCAACAATTACCCACTAATTATTTAATAGGTTTAATATATAATGATCTATTATTATGTAAATTGATTATAATGGCCATAGATTAAATATACTAAATATATTTAATCTTACATTACATCCAACGTCATTCATAATGAGGTCTGTGAGTTTGGAAGTCAACTCCTTGAGTCCAAAGTCAGAATAGTCTTAATTCAGAGTCGTTCCCATGAGTCTGACCAACTACGGATAATTTAGAATACAAGATTCATGGATTAAACGTATTAAAATCGAACAGTTGTAAGATTCAAAGTTTGCATTTAACCAGTAAATCAAAGGTGAATTCAAAAGGTACAACTGTTTAAATGTTAGTACATCCAAATACTAAATCAAAACATATGGCCAGCTAATCTAAGACCGATAGCATCCCTATGTTGGTCATGCTTGTCCTGAGTCATCGGTTTAGTGAACGGGTCTGCTAGGTTTTGATCTGTGTCTACTTTGCTTATTATGATGTCTCCTCGTTCCAGTATTTCCCGTATATAGTGGAACTTTCTTAGAATGTACTTGACCCTGTGTGACAACCCAAGTTTCCAAGATTCCATCTTTGCATTAATTGCACGGTAATTGTTAAGTTGTTGGTTTATACGACTTGTTTGCTTTGTAACCGTACACGTTTGTGATACGTTAAAATGTTCTGTTCGTCTAACTTTGTAAAACTGATTGATACAATAACTTATTAAGTAATGTTTTGACATTGGGCTACACACATTTTGGATTCCCACCTTACTACACATCGGCCATACTTGAACTACCACTAAAACCCAAACTGCCTTTGTAATAGATAGCAAACATATGGGCTTGAGCCCACCTCGGTTAAGTAATGAACCGCCCTAAACCATTGTTTTGATTAGCAATCATAACCGGCTCAAAACTGTTGTGTGTCTAGCTATTGCAACCGGCCCAAACTCCTTTTGTCCATATATCAACGTGTACGTAAATAAGAATACAAACTAGAACAAACCCTACCCTTGTATCCATTGTGCGACGGCAGTAGTAAAAGACCCCCACCCCTTTCTCGTGACATCATCCTAGCGAATCAAATTACTGGTTTGTGATTTCTGTTGTTTGAGTTGTTTTGATAATCATGCTTGTGTGAGTAAGATTGATGTGTCGCATGAATATGATGTATAACCTATTTGTTGTGTTAGTGATGGCATGGATTAATCTGCTTATTGTCAATCTGCTCGTTATGATGTTGATGGCATGGATATGTTATGTGATTAATCTAATAACCCGAACAGTGGTAGTTGATAGATAATTATATACATGTTGCAACCCTAAGGCTTGAGTGTGCTAGAGAATCGTCACAACAGATGCATGATGTGCGTACGAAACGTGTTTCGGTTTGACAGAGAGGAGTAATATGCTAATTGGTGTGGATGGTCGGTTAAGTGCACATTATATATTTAAGGTTGTTGTTCGATTTGGTAGTTTTCATCAGTAATAATGATATACTTCTTGATTATGTGTATTGAATCCCTAGTGTTGTTATTTATAGATTGCATGATTTAGTTGATTTTTGAGTGGACCGAATACATTAACAGATCATACATATATGATTTGGGCTAATGCTTGTTAATGGATTGTTAGAGGTTGTTGGATGAACTTATTAGTTGGGCCACTTATCTTTACACTAATTGGACCGATATAATTGCTTTATCACATGTAATCACATGGGTCTTCACATTAATTGCTTTATCACATGTGTTAATGATTAGCACATGAAATTGAATTGTATGTTGGTGGCAGATTTCGATGTGTGTGTATGTGCATGGAGTCAAAGTGTGATTTATAATCAATGTTGAAAATGAATATGGTGGCCATGTGATCAAATCAAATCATATAGGCATTTAGAGATGTTGTCAGTAGGGATATCATGTGCATTGAATGATGAGTTGCATGATTTGATTACTCCTTATATTTTCATGATTTAATTGATGTTCGGATCACTGATATAAGCATTGAACACATGATTTGGATTTATGCTTGAACCAAATACCTTAACAGTTTATATATATACACTTTGTTTGGGCTGATGTTTGTTACTTATTCGATACTGTATGAGCATGAATGATACGTGAACTATGTGGATATAAACTGATTGTGAATACGTGCGTACTATAGGCCGTGATTGATTACTTGTGAGCACATAGTTTAGCATACCGAGCAAACCAAGGTGAGTTCACACCCTTACCAAGGCATGGGATTCCCGGGGTTGGGAATGGCGTTAAATGATTACTTGTACTTTCATCGTTACTGGAATACGTACCACTGACCTCGTTAGGGGAATGTCACTTATAGATACAGCTAGACTAGTAAAACATGGGAAGCCCCCACTAATCTTCGCACACATGCCTGGAATGGCCGCGCTCGCACACATGCCTGGAATGGCCGCGATACGAATACTAATCTTCGCACACATGCCTGGAATGGCCGCGATACGAATACTAAACTTCGCAAACATGCCTGGAGGGCCGCGATACAAATACAACTAGTCTAGAATACATGGGAAACCCCCACAAATCTTTTCAAACATGCCTGGAAGGCCGCGATACAAATAAATACGATACATAGTTTACTAAACAAACATACGGTTTATGAAACGAATACTATAACTAAACAACCAACTGTGAACTCGCTCAACTTTGTTGTTGACTCGTTGTTACATGCCTTGCAGGTCGTTAGGTACTCATGGAGCTTGCACGGGGAGGCACAGTCGTTGTGGGACATGGATCGAGGATGCCATGTTAAACGTTTATGACATTTCAAACTTATTGCTTATGTTGGGTTTTACATTTATGCTTCCGCTAAACACTTAACTATGCTTTGGTTTTGAACACCTTTCATATTGTTTGGTTTATTATTTTTACTACATACATGGTTCAATATGATTAGTGGCTTGATCCTGGTCATGTCACGCCTCCAAGCGGTGATACTCCGCGTGTGGATTTTGGGGGTGTGACAACCTGTGATGAGATCTGGGGTCTTTGGCTTGAGCAATGGCTCCTGTGTTATCACAGAACACCTCGATTGGTTTCTGAATACTTGGAACCACATCGAGATCGGTGATGAATTTCTTCATCCAAGCAGCTTCTTTTGCAGCATCTGATGCAGCAATATATTCAGATTCCGTGGTTGAATCCGCCACTACACTCTGCTTGGAGCTTTTCCATGAGATAGCTCCTCCATTTAGAGTGAATACAAATCCTGATTGTGAGCGAGAATCATCTTGGTCACTTTGGAAGCTAGCGTCAGTGTAACACCTTACAGTGGGCTCTTCTTCCACTCCTCCAAACATCAAGAACATATCTTTAGTTCTTCTCAAGTACCTTAGAATGTTCTTTACTGCAGTGGAATGGGCAATGCCAGGATTTTGCTGAAAATGACTGGTCATGCTTAAAGCATACGAGACGTCAGGTCTAGTATATAACATGGCATACATAATAGAACCAATCGCTGAAGCATATGGAACTGCTTTCATTTGCTTAATTTCATTGTCCGTTGTAGGAGATTGCGATTTTCCAACACGGTTCCTTTAGTCATAGGAACACCTCCTTTCTTGGAGTTTTCCATTTTAAAGCGTGTCATTATTTTGTCTATGTATGTACTTTGACTTAGCCCTAGAAGCCGCTTAGATCTATCTCTGTAGATCTTGATTCCCAGAATATAAACTGCTTCTCCAAGATCTTTCATTACGAAGCAAGATCCCAAATAGTGTTTAACTTCGTGAAGCATAGGGATGTTATTTCCAATGATCAGTATATCATCCACATACAAGATGAGGAATGATATAGTGCTCCCACTAGCCTTTCTGTAAACACAAGGCTCATCTTCATTCTTGACAAAACCAAACTCTTTGATCTTCTGGTCAAAACGAAGATTCCAGCTACGAGATGCATGTTTGAGTCCATAAATGGACTTATTCAGTTTGCACACCCTATTAGGATATTTTGGATCAACAAAACCGTCTGGCTAAACCATATTGACATCTTCAGAGAGATGCCCATTAAGAAAAGCGGTTTTGACATCCATTTGCCATATCTCGTAGTCATAGTACGCGGCTATGGCAAGCAATATCCTGATCGATTTGATCATAGCAACGGGCGAAAAGGTTTCATCATAGTCAATACCCTGAGTTTGAGTGAAACCTTTCGCAACTAGCCGTGCTTTATAGGTGTGTACAATTCCATGCATATCAGTTTTTCTTTTGAAAATCCATTTGCTCCCTACTGCCCGAGATTCGGGGGGTAGCTCAACCAAGTCCCAGACTTGATTATCACGCATAGATTGCATTTGAGCGTTCATGGCTTCCAGCCATTTCGCAGATTCAGGATCTGAGATAGCAGATTTGTAGTTAGCAGGTTCGTCATTAGACTCATTTACTCGAGACGACTGGATGCACTCAAGTCCATCCTTGTGGTTGTTTGTGTGTTGTGACCCCGTGACCCGTTTGATCTTGCTATAAGGCTCTAGCAAGATCGAACAATTTTTTTGGCCATATAGATTTACATATTTATTTTGCTATTGTGGTTGCTTTTTATCTTATAATTTGTTATAACATAACCAACCTAAATACCAACATGATTTTAAAAGGAGTTTTAAAATATTAAAACAATCACATTAAAACAAGTTCTAAATTGTTTTACAACTTGTTAAAATTTTGTTATAAAACAAAGTTTGTTTTTTAAACGAACAATAACCAATTAAGTTTTGCAAATTAAACTAGATTTAATTTTCCAAAACTATTAACTTAATAGAATTCTATTAACTCAAAATTGGTTGTATAAGTCACGACAAACTTAGTTTTAATAGGTTATTTAAAAACTAAGTGTCCTGGGAGATGAAAGGGTTCATCAAGTTGACACGACTAAAGTATATACTAAAATTGGCTCTTGCGACCCTATTTGGTAAACATTAAAATTAACCCATAATTAAACGTTATATTATTTATAACCAGTATAAATAATAAATTCCGTTTCTCGTGAATATATAATTATTCTAGATGATTATATATTTCGTTCCGTTAATTGTTCGTGATCACTAGTTAATCTAATTAAGTGGATTTAATGTTCGTTGCCCAAGGTGTAACTCTTACGGGTCATAGCTCGGTCAGCAACGTTAACTTATCGAACCTGTACATATAAATCCAACAATCTCCCACTTGGACGGCCTTCGATAAAATCCTTAACGCAGACAGTCAGCGGTGCCCTAGTTGCACATAGCTGCCCCCAACAAGTTATGACACTTTAAAGTCATTAACCAAAACATCTTGTTATTAGTAACAACTTACTATTACAAGACAATAGACTTATGGTAATTGTTGTCCTTCATCCTATCACAAGCTACACTTGGAACGTAATGCGAACCATCAGTGTTTGGAGCCACAGCACCGCACTTGATGTCTAGCTTATCCTTCCAAGGTGCAAGGGTTTCGTTGACACATCTGGCCCTTCCACAAGTACCTTCTTTTAGGACGACTATTACTTTTTCTTTTCTCATCACATGCTCCAGCTATCTTGAAAGTAAAAGTCGGCATAGATGAGGCTAAACGTATCAATGCATAAGACAAGAGTTATTTTAACGGCCTCATACCCGAGAGTTGTGCAATTCACACAATTGACACTCGTTGTCAGTCTGCCTAGTCACTTACTAAAGTGTATGCCACAGCTTCCTTTAATACTGACCTAGCCAGATTCTCATTCCTTGTTCTAATTACTGTAATGGGTCATTAATTAAATAAGGAAATATACATCGAAAATACTAATTAAATAATTTTTGCTTAACAGATGTCATCTGAAAACACTCCTCTTTTGCTCTCAAGTCCATACTTTAGAAAGATAAATTGAATAACACCAATTTTCTTGAGTGGCACCGCAACTTGAGAATTGTTCTCAAAATGGCAAAGAAGCTTTATGTTTTGGAAACCCCAATCCCATCTGCACCTGAAAATGGTTCTGCTGCTGCGAAGAAGGCTTTCGATAAACACAAAGAAGATGCCATAGAAGTTGCTTGCCTCATGCAAGCCACCATGTCCCCAGATCTCTAAAAGAATATGGAAGACATGAATGCTTTAGACATGATTGAGCAACTCAAGGGCATGTTCCAGAAACAAGCCCGTCAGGAACGGTATGACACCATGAAACAACTTATAAGCTGTAGAATGCAAGAGGATTCCTCAGTTAGTGCTCATGTCCTCAAGATGAAAGGCTACATCGATCAATTAAACAAACTTGGTTATCCTCTCCTAGATGAGATGGCTGTTGACTTCATTCTCAACTCTCTTTCCAGTCACTATGATCAATTTGTTATGAACTTTAACATGAATGACTGGGTAAAGACAGTGCCAGAGCTGCATGGGATGCTTAAAACGACAGAGATGAACATTTCCAACAAAACAAACCAAGTATTAATGGTTCGATCTGGTGGTGTTAAGAAGCCCAAAACAAAGAAAAGGTATTCTAACAGCAAAGGCAAAGGAAAAACTCCCGTTGCTGCCAAACCTGCCACCAACAAGAGTAAACAAGCTGTGAAAGCCCCTCTTCCTGAAGAGCGGCAATGCTTTGAGTGTAACAAGATGGGACACTAGAAACGTAACTGTCTCGAGTATCTTGCCAAACTCAAATTGAAGAAGGCTAATGGAGAAGGCACTTCTTCAGGTATTCTAATATATGTTATTGAGCTTTTCACTGTTTCTAGCAACACATGGGTATTTGATACCGGATGTGGTTATCACATCATTAATGTCTTGCATGAGCCTAAGAAGTGGAGAAAACTGAAACCAGGGAGCATGGAGCTAATTGTTGGCGATGGAAATAAAGTCCCAGTTCTAGCAACTGGCACATTTAATCTTACATGTCCTTCTGGTCTTATTGTTGTTCTGAACAATTGTCTTTTTGCACCTGGTTTGACTAGGAACATCATTTCAGTTTCGTTGTTGTTTGAACAAGGTTTTAAGTACGCTTTTAATGGTATTGCTATTTCTGCCTACTTGAATAATATCTTTTATTTTGAGGCTAAACCTCGAAATGGTATTTATGAGATAAATGTTCAAACTGACAATAATATATATAATCTTTCTAAACGCAACAAAGCTGGTATTAATGAAACATTTCTATGGCATTGTAGACTTGGCCACATAAGTAAGACACGCATAAAATGGCTCCAATCCGAGGGGATTTTTGAATCCACTAGACAGGACTCCTTTAATGATTGCGAATCTTGCTTAGCTGGCAAACTCACAAAGCGCCCCTTCACTGGTGTTGGTGAATGGGCCAATGGTCTGCTAGGACTCATTCACACTAATGTATGTGGCCCTTTTAGAACCATGACAAGAAACCATACTTTGTTACTTTCATTGACGATTATAGTCGATATGCTTATGTCTATCTTATGAAGCATAAGCATGAAACTTTTGAAAAGTTCAAAGAGTTTCAAAACGAAGTAGAGAACCAACTTACTAGAAAGATAAAAATACTTTGATCAGATCGAGGTGGCGAATACCTCAGCTTAGAGTATCTCAATCATCTCAAAGAGTGTGGAATAATTTCAGAACCCACTCCACCTGGCACACCCCAACTTAATGGCGTGAGCGAGAGGAGAAATCGAACCCTAATTAATATGGTTTGATCGATGATGTGTAGAACTAACTTGCCTCACTCCTTTTGGGGTCATGCTCTTATAACAGCCGCCCGCATTGTCAATCTGGCTCCGACTAAAAAGGTAAACAAAACCCCATATGAGATATGGCATGGGCGTAAACCCGATTTGGAATACCTAAAAGTATGGGGATGTGATGCATACATCACAAGTGATGCTGATGATAAGCTCGATCCTCGAGGCGAAAAGGTTATTTTCGTCGGATACTATAAAAGAAGCGGATATTATTTCTACCATCCTGATGCAAATGTTATTTCCATCAAAAGGAAGGGGTGTTTTCTCGAGGAAGAACTTCTAAATCGAGGAACTGGAAATAATGTGGTTGATCTTGAAGAAATTCGAGAACTAACAACAACCGCTGATGAAGTCAGAACGTCTGAACAACAAGAAATTGTTGCTGATGAATCAGACATGAACACAGGCATTCGCAGAAGTAGCAGGACTCGTAAAGAACCTGACAGATACCTTTGGCATCTCGAAGGTGCTCAAGTCTTGGTAGTAGACGAGTCTAATGACAAACCTACTAACTACAAATCAACTATCTCAGATCCTGAATCTGCGAAATGGCTGGAAGCCATGAACGCTGAGATGCAATCTATGCGTGATAATCAAGTCTGGGACTTGATTGAGCTACCCTCCGAATCTCGGGCAGTAGGGAGCAAATGGGTTTTCAAAAGAAAAACCGATATGCATGGAAATGTACATACCTTTAAAGCACGGCTAGTTGCGAAGGGTTTCACTCAAACTCAGGGTATTGGCTATGATGAAACCTTCTTGCCCGTTGCTATGATCAAATCGATCAGGATATTGCTTGCCATAGCAGCGTACTATGACTACGAGATATGGCAAATGGATGTCAAACCCGCTTTTCTTAATGGGCATCTCTCTGAAGATGTCTATATGGTTCAGCCAGACGGTTTTGTTGATCCAAAATATCCAAATAGGGTGTGCAAGCTGAATAAGTCCATTTATGGACTCAAGCAGGCGTCTCGTAGCTGGAATCTTCGTTTTGACCAAAAGATCAAAGAGTTTGGTTTTGTCAAAAATGAAGATGAGCCTTGTGTTTACAGAAAGGCTAGTGGGAGCACCATATCATTCCTCATCCTGTATGTGGATGATATACTGATTATTGGAAACAACGTCCCTATGCTTAACGAAGTTAAACACTATTTGGGATCTTGCTTCGCAATGAAAGATCTTGGAGAAGCAGCTTATATTCTGGGAATCAAGATCTACAGAGATAGATCTAAGCGGCTTCTAGGGCTAAGTCAAAGTACATACATAGACAAAATAATGACACGCTTTCAGATGGAAAACTCCAAGAAAGGAGGTGTTCCTATGACTAAAGGAACCGTGTTGGACAAATCGCAATCTCCTACAACGGACATTGAAATTAAGCAAATGGAAGCAGTTCCATATGCTTCAGCGATTGGTTCTATCATGTATGCTATGTTATGTACTAGACCTGACGTCTCGTATGCTTTAAGCATGACCAGTCGTTTTCAGCAAAATCCTGGCATTGCCCATTGGACTGCAGTAAAGAACATTCTGAGGTACTTGAGAAGAACTAAAGATATGTTCTTTATGTTTGGAGGAGTGGAAGAAGAGCCCACTGTAAGGTGTTACACTGATGCTAGCTTCCAAAGTGACCAAGATGATTCTCGCTCACAATCAGGATTTGTATTCACTCTAAATGGAGGAGCTATCTCATGGAAAAGCTCCAAGCATAGTGTAGTGGCGGATTCAACCACGGAATCTGAATATATTGCTGCATCAGATGCTGCAAAAGAAGCTGCTTGGATGAAGAAATTCATCACCGATCTCGATGTGGTTCCAAGTATTCAGAAACCAATCGAGGTGTTCTGTGATAACACAGGAGCCATTGCTCAAGCCAAAGAGCCCAGATCTCATCACAGGGCCAAGCACATTCTAAGAAAGTTCCATTATATACGGGAAATACTGGAACGAGGAGACATCATAATAAGCAAAGTAGACACATATCAAAACCTAGCAGACCCGTTCACTAAACCGATGACTCAGGACAAGCATGACTAACATAGGGATGCTATCGGTCTTAGATTAGCTGGCCATATGTTTTGATTTAAGTATTTGGATGTACGAATATTCAAACAGTTGTACCTTTTGAATTCACCTTTGATTTACTGGTTAAATGTAAACTTTGAATCTTACAACTGTGTTTGTTTTTAATACGTTTAATCCATGAATCTTATATTCTAAACTATCCGTAGTCAGTCAGACTTGTGGGAACGACTCTGAATTAAGACTATTCTGACTTTGGACTCAAGGAGTTGACTTCCAAACTCACAGACCTCATCATGAATGACGTTGGATGTAACTCGCATCAAATTATCTTCATGGATCTTAGTCATAAGATGTATTTGATTTAGGTATACTCATTTAGTATCCTCTGACCTGAGATACATATTTGAACTTCCGTTTACCAAGGATTATTCTTTGATTATTGTCAACCGCTGTCGCGTAACTGCTAGTCATAAAGGCTTTAATTGGGAATAATTCAGAAGTTCATTGGGAGTTGTATGTAGTCAATAAGGGATTCTGTACTCTTACATGATATGTAACAGTTAGATATTGTGGCGCCCTCGTTGATTCAAACTGGTGAAGCGTAAGGCCTTACCCAAACTTACTGTGTGTTTGTTCGGACCACTTTGACTCTTGATCGAGAACAATAATAGTTGAACACCATATGAGAATGAACTTGATCCATGTCTCATTGATTCAATTGATGTCCTTTACAGAAAGGATGAATGATGACAATTACCATAAGTCTATTGTCTTGGAATAGTAAGTTGTTACTAATAGCAAGGTGTTTTGGTTAATGACTTTAAAATGTCATACCTTGTTGGGGGCAGCCATGTGCAGCTAGAGCACCGCTGACTGTCTGCGTTGAGCATTTTATCGAATGACGTCCAAGTGGGAGATTGTTGGAATTATATGTACGGGTTCGATAAGTCAACGCTGCTGACCGAGCTATGACCCGTAAGAGTTACACCTTGGGCAATGAACACTAAATCCACTTAACTTGACTAACTGGTAATCACGAACAATTAACGAAATAAACGAATATATTATTTATACTAATTATAAATAATATATATAACGTTTATTCAGTTATTTTTCGGGCTTTGCATCGCGTCTTGAACTTGTTCTACATATATTAATTTGGTACCCGGTTAATTATTAAATCATTATATTTAATAATTATAATTCCTTTTTCTTTACTTTAATCCTTATATTATTATTATGTCATATAGTGGTGGAATTTGGTCATTTCCTTTCTGGCGCACTAAGGAAAAAGGAATTAATATTAATATATATTGGACCATAGTGGAGAAAGTTGGTAAATTGAGAATTGGCATTATATATACCACTTATTAAATACTCCACCATATGTATGCACCACCAATTAATGTATGTTGTGCTCTTGTCCCACATGTAAAGAAAAGATAACCTATTATGTATGTGTATATATATATATATATATATATACACATAAGAATGGTGAAGCAGGATATGAGGGAATATCTATTCTCTTTCAAGTCTTTAGAGGTTTTGGGTTACAGATTCTCTTGTGAGAATTTTGAACATCATTTTGGTTTGATCGTTGTTGTTCAATCGAACACCACCGGTTACCCGACGCGCCCCGTTTTAGTTCGTGTTCTAGCACTCGTTCATTGTACCTCGGTGTCTCGACCGGTTAGTTATTAACCGCTAAGGTATATCTATCTCATCGGTAGATTAATAAATATTGTATACCGTGTTTGCATGTTTGTAACCATGATCCTGTTCGGTTCACTTTTGGTGTTGATTACATATTTATTCCGCTGCGTTTTTATTAATTATATATTTAATTAATAAAATATGTCAAACCCGTTTTGATAAAAAGTAAAATTGACACCACTGTATCCCGACAATGGTATCAGAGCCTTGCTTACAACATGCAAATCGGTACCGGTCTTTTAACCGGAATTAGAACACAAACTTTAATTTTTTTAAAGTTTCTGATCTAAATAATTTTAAGGGCAACTTTAATTTTGGTCAATATTTTATTTGTTTTGTTTGACCAAAAGATTGCCCGGTATATTTTGTGATTGTTGTGGAATATGTAAATCTGGCCCGACCTTGTTTGTGGTTGTATATATTATTCGGTTTGTTATTATGGTTTTTGGCCACCTTGATGGTTCAAAGTTGTAATAGATAGGGTTTCTTCTGTTAGTACATTTATGTCTATCGCCTTCGTCAATCTGAGCCGTAGCAAGAAACAGAAGAAAACGGGTCGTTATATTAGTGATAGCTAGACAAAAAGGCAAGGTGGCATAATTGTAATAATGAGAAATCTTATTAAATGCCTTGGACTATAAATAGGAGATTATGTCATAGATTAGGGACTTTTGCCATTTAGAACATTTGGAACTCTCTAGATCTAAAGAGAGAATCTAGAGAGAGAAAGTGATTCAGGTGGTGTACAATTTCATATTTTTCTATAGAATCACGTTTATATTACGTCGTGTGTATTAGGTCACGTTCGTGTACGATTTCCGCACGTGTCACGTCCGTTTCGCAATCGTTTCAGAGTCAAAACCGGTCCTACAAGTGGTATCAGAGCAGGAGCTCGATTGCACTGATCTATCACACGATTTCGCACAGGATTACATCGATTTCAGATCTGAATATCATCTATTTCTTCATCTTCTACTCATTTTTCATGTTTTTAACGGTTTTTCGTCAAATTGAACAGGTTTTTACGGTCCAAATCGTCTGATTTTTTGATATGTTGTTCGAAAACATCTGATTTACAATCCTACCAAGTTTCAGATCCTAATTCCTAGCCGTTTAGGAGAAATCGAAAGTTTTAGGTCCGATTTCGTGATTAACAGCTGGCTTTCGCTTGGAAACAAAGGCTTTCGCTTGAATATTCTGAGGTTTCGCTTGAATATTAAGGCTTTCGCTTGAAATATCTGGGTTTCGCTTGACCGAACTGTACCCTATCGCTTGAAAATCGAGTCTCTCGCTTGAATTTTTATCATATCGCTTGAAACACATGGCAATTTGAAGCGAGACACACCCTTTCGCTTGAGTTTACCTGTCTAAAATTAATCAGGGGGTTCGCTTGAGTTGATCGCTTGAACTGATTTTGATTGAACGTGAACATAACAGTTGTTGGTCAAATGAAAAGTGTTCTCGTGAATCAAAATTGTCAGACCCATGTGCTTTGAATGTTAGCGGCCTAATCAAAGTTCAGAATACATGAGAATTGAATTGTGACTTATCGATTGTCGGCCACATTTAATTAGAATGTCCAATTAAAATCAAGTCTTGATATAAGTGTTTGCATGTGAAAGATATTAAAGGGATAGTCAGAAATCACGTGTATACAAGGATATCGGCTCAATCACTAATAAATTGCTAAAGTTGTTGTCGGCAGCATGTGATACATATTAAAGGCTCATGTGACATTGATTTTGGCGGTTCTTCTAATGCACTGATATTTTGCATGTGAAGATATTGTTTGTTGTCGGCTAATCATAACATCACGTGATTTGATTTAAGTTTACATGTGAATGCATTAGAGGTTGCATGTGATGTTGTTTTGTTAGTCAAGTTTATTATTGTGGTCAAAAAGACAACTAGCTAAGTGATCGACCAAGAATTTTGTCGTGTAGTGTGATTCGATCGAAAAACCAATTCACCTGGATTGATCAGTCAAAGGTCCAAGTCTCACGGTTTGATCATTCAAAGGTCCATTTCGTTTGAACCTTGTCAAATTGTTTGGAGTAGGGTCAGGTTGTTTGAAATTGATCCGGGTCATAGCAGTCTGCACAGTTCGACAACTTGAACCTCAGTTCGCACAAGATATTCACCAGTTCGAGTATCAGTTTGATTCAGTTGTTTGATATTTTTAAACTGATAGTTTGTTTGTTTGATTCGGGAGATTCAAGATTTACAAAGTGCAAAGTTCAAGGTGTTTGAAGATGTCAAGCAACGGTGAAGAATTCTACAATACATTCTACAAAGCGTTCACTTCCGAATCGTCAGATAGAAGATCTGAGATGAAAGAATATTCAAGAGAGATTTCGGAGAATTTGAAGTTTGAGAACATGTACGGAAGCCAACAGAAGCCACCAAAGCTAATGAAAGTGGAAGATTATCACTGGTGGAAAAACATATTTGAGGGTTGGGTAAAAGCTTTCGCTCCTGAAAGCTGGATAAAACTGACAAAGGGATACATTGAACCAGTAAAAGAGGGAGGAGAGTTAATAGATCCAAAAGATTTCTCAGATATAGACATAAAAAATGTTGTGGCTGAATATAAAATGATCACATTCATCAAACAGTCAGTGAGAGAGGATATTATCTCATTACTTGAACAAGAGAAAACTTCAAAGAGTTTGTGGGAAGCGTTAGAGAGAAAATGTGTAGGAAGTAATGAAATTGTTAAAAACAAAAAGAAATTGTTGCGTAAAGAGTTTGATTTATTCAACTGTATGAAAAATGAGTCTGTTTGTAAAATGATTGAGAGATTCGGATATCTAAAAATGGAGCTGACCAGACATGAAATTTTACCTTCTGAAGAAGAGCTGGTGGATAAATTGTTTGATTCATTGCCAAATGATCAAGAGTGGCAATACTTCGCTCTAATGTTGAAAAATACAATCAAGCCTGAAGATTTAAAAGTAGATTTGCTGATTGAAAGGCTTGAAAGCCATGAGTTGGAGATAAAGAGATCTAAAGTCAACAATCCGGCTTATCAGCAAAATGTGGAGCTTTACTACCGAGGAAATGTACAGCAGGCTGGGTCTCTAAAAATAGCATTTTCTGCAGAAAGTTCAAATTCAGTGAACAATGAAAGTCTTCAAAGTGGTTTTCACAGTGGATCTTCTTCAAACACTTCAAGTCAATCTGCTTCCAAGAATTTGTTTCAGTGTAATATCGCAGTGGATCTGAAGAATGGGCAGAATTTCAGTGAAGAATCGGCGAAACAACAGATGGTTTTCTTGGCATCTATACTTGAATCGTATGAAAGCCTCGTTGCAGGGAAGATTGGCAACACCAACTTGACAAAAGAAGATTATGATCAATTAGACCCCGAGGAGATGGAACTAATGGATATAAGATGGTGCATGGCCAGTGCGGTTCGTCGGGCACAGCGGTTTATGGAAATCACGGGGAGAAAGTCAATTGGTGGACCATCTACCAAACTAGGATTTGATAAATCTAAGGTGACATGCTTCAAATGCAAACAAAGAGGTCACTTTAAGCGCGAGTGCAGAAATGCGTATGCTAATGATGATTCTGCAAACCCATTCAACGAAGATTATTGCAAGAAAGCGATTTACCATCAGAACAAGTCTGATCCACCAAGATTGAAACAGCCTGAAGAAAAATCAAGGGCTCTTGCAGTTATATATGACGATGAAGGTTATGACTGGAGTCAGGTTTGCCCTGAAGAAGATGCAGTTGGATATGCATTTGTGGCTGATGCTGATCCTGATAGATATTGGAAAGCAGACTATGCAAGATGGGAAATTGGAAAATTAAATGAACCATTCAAAGAAGCCCAGAGAGCCAAACGATGGAATGATGAGTTGGAATGTTACATGGATCCACGGGGTAATCCAGTAGCTGACCCATCAAAAGTGGATTTCGAAGCTGTAACAAATTTGGTTCCAAGGCAGGCTACTTTCAACACACGAAGGTTATCTGATAAAACATATTTGCCTGATTTGGAGAAGAAGATTAGAGAAGTTTGTGAAGCAAGTCTACCGAAGGTGGTAAAAATAAAGAAGAGAAAAGAAGTAGAATTGAAGAAGATGATTGAAGAAGTAAAGAATGTTGTGAAGATTGCTGCTGAACAAGACCAGAAAGCTGAAGAAGAACAGAAGAATGAAGAAGCTCAGAAAGAAGAAAAGGAGCAAGATCAGAAAGTTGAATCAGAAGAATCGGTGCTGAATGAGACTGAGGTTAGAAAATCTTCTGATCTATCGAATGTTGAATTGGTTGATGAAAAAGAAAACAAGTGCAGGAATTGCATAGAAATGTGCAAAGCCTGTACTGAAAAAGATGACATCATAAAAACAAAAGACAATGACATAGTTAAACTTGAAAATGTTTTCACAACAAAATGTAAAGGTATGATAGAAAAAGAAGAAATTTTGAAACTAAAAGTTGAAAAATTGACACAGAAATGTCAAGGTCTTGAAAAGGATAATGATGTTTATAGACAACTGTGTTCAGCAAAATGTGTCGATTGTGTTGAAAAAGAATCTAAATTTCAAGATTTACAAAAACAGTATGATTCTTTAAAGTGGTCGAGTCAGAGAGTACAAGAAGCTTATGATACTTTGAAGAGCCAAGTCAAAAGTTTTGATCAAAGATTGTCAGAAACTTTAGTCAATAAAGAAATGTATGAAAGAAAGTTTAAAGAAAAGCAAATTGAATTGAACAAATGTGTTGATGAAATTGCTAATCTTAAACAAGTCTTGGCTGAAAAGGAAAAGATTGTTACAAAACTTCAAAGTTATCATAACTCTTCGTACATTCTCGATCGCATTTTCAACATCACACCAGATGACAAAGATACTGAAAATTGCAAAAAGGGTATTGGTTCAGAATTTCATCAGGTACCACCACCATTGAGAAACAATTATACTTTTTATGATGAGGAAAAGGTGGCAAAGGGTTTGAACATAGCTGACCAGTTACCTGAAAGTATCGATGTGACTTACTCCAAATCTGATGATGCTAATGATTCAGAGGTGGTAAGTAAGGTTGTTGAAAGCGTTTTGAAAGATGAGTCTACAAAAGATAAGTCTGAATCACAGGATGAAGATGAAGGAAATCTTTATGATGGTTATCTGAAAAACACAAAATCTGAGAAAAATTTGAATGATGATTCAAAAGGATTGGTTTATACCATGATTGGATCGGATAAATTATTCTTAGATGTTGTATTCCCGATTCAGAATGTGATTTCAGAAAAGGTTGATAAAGTTTTCAAAATGGTTGAGATTGAGAAGTCTGAGATTCCAAAGTTTGCTGGTAAAGGTCATAAATTTTTTTATAACAAACCTGGTTTTAAGAAGAAAAACATGAAGGCTGGTTTGGGTTATAAAAAGAAACGGAATTGGAATCAAAGTAAAAAACCAAATTTGCAACAAAAGATGAGTTTTGTTCAAGGGAAAAGCTTGAAAGAAGAGGAAAAACTCAAATTTGGAAAACAGTCTAATGAGGAGTTTGATGCTATGAAAAAGAAACAACAACAGGCCAAGGACGTTTCAAAGAAAGTGTGTTTTAAATGTGATCAGATTGGACATGTTGCACGAAAGTGTCCAAATCCAAAGCCTGTTGATGTTGAAAAACATAAATCTGAGGATGTGAAACCAAGGTCAACCAGATTTGATTCGAAACAAACTTGGAGATACAATACAAACAAGTTTGCTTCAAATCAAAATTAGAAATTAAACCCGAACAGGTTCGATTCAAGACAGACCTGGAACTCTCACACACCCAGATTTAGAACAACACAGAGTTGGAAAACGTCTGTTGATATGACAAAACCTCAAGAATTTTGGAAACCTAAAAATGTTATTCAAAATCAAAAGGTTCAAAAAGAGACAAACTTTTATAAAAGAGGTACTCCCCGAGGTCAAATGTGGAGTGCTAAGAAACAAGTAACGATGGTAAAAGATGAAAAAGTTGAAGTCAAAATTGAAAACGTTTTAAATGACAAAGAGTTTCCGAAATTAAATGAACATTATTGTGTTGAAATGCCTAAGGTCCAACAGACCTGGGCTAAATTGTTCAAATAATTGATAAAGTTTGAATGTGCAGGTGCTCAACGAAGCTGAAGATTGTGAGAATGGTAGTTGGAGCAACCTGGCACAGGAAGAGGTTGCAGGACCCTGTTTTGGTTGAACAGGGAGTTTAGTTTGATTGTTTTCTGTATATAAATAAACAATATTTTCAAAACCCTAAAAATTTGAAAAATTAAAAACCAAAAATATGTTTTTAGTTTGTTAAAATTTGAAAAAAAAAATTTGTTGTTTTTAATATTGTTTTGAATGTATGTTGATTGAATACGCCGAAACCCTCACGGCTGAACAAACATGATTACTTTCATCAGATTGAAAAACGGTTTTCAAACTGTAAAATATCAATGTGTTGTAAATTATGGGGGTATGTATATTTTCTGCAAATCAGAGCACTTTAAGCAGAAAATGGATGGCGAGACAAAGCTATCAGTATTGTGTTGTCAAATTTTTTAATGATTTTGCATTTTAGGGGGAGAAAATTTGTCATTAGAAAATCCAAAAACAATAGAAAATTTGAAAAAGCCAAAAACATGATAAAAATTTAAAAATTTGAGTTTTGTGTAAAAAGAGGAAATGATAGTACATCAGTAGACAGTTACAGTACGCTAAAGAATTGGAAAGTCAAAATGTGTTAAATGATCTCACCGTGGATGTGTCGGTAGATTTTTATACACTTTGTAAATTTTTTTCGGGATATAAACCTAAATTCAAACACTTGCTTATTTCGTGGGGAACACTACTTGGATATATAGGTAACCCCTGAAATCTCGTTTGAAAGGTCTCATAATCTGATATACTAGGTTTTTATACTCAATGATGTCTGGGGTATTATTCCGGGACTTTTGCTGAATGGAAGTTCTGACCTAGTCCTCGAATAATACTTTCTGCAAATGCTTGAAACACAGCATCACCCTCAGCATATATGATAAGACAATAAAATTGCTTAGCAATGCTGTTGTAAAAAAGATCCTCTAAAGGGGACACACCCAAGTTGAGTCATGATCTCTCTGCTGAACGGTAGTTCTGACCTGAGCTCTCATGATTCTTCATAATTTATTAACCCCTTACAGATATCATTTGTGTTATAATTGCCTGTAAGACTGAATATTGGGATCTGGATACGGGAGTATATTCAAGAGGTGGGACACATGAATGGGTTTAAGTTCTTAAAATACCTAATTCGTATCCTGAATCAGTTGAAATTTGTATGAAAATTTAAGTGGACCAGTATATCGACAATCTAAGTGAATTGTTTAATTCTTAATATGTAATTAAGCTCAACGGTACTTGTGACTTGTCAAAAACTGATATGATCCTCTGACGCATACTCAAACAAAAATATTGTCTGTAAATATGTTTGTACATATTTCTTTACTGCTTTATATTTTCAGAAAATACAAAAAGATTTTGATTTCTGCTTTATTTTCGACAACCGATGTCTGAGTGCTGAGTTTCAAAATCTAAGTAAGTTGATCGTGTTTCTGAAAATAAATCAAGTTCATTAATTTGAATCTTGAAGTTTTAAAATCAAAAATCAAAAACAGTTTGTGATATCTCCAAGGTCATTAGTTTGGACTTGGATGATTAACTGTGGGGGATTTGGATGCTTATACTGTTATAGAGCTAGTTTCCGATTCGATTCAATGAAACTACCAAATTCATGAAAATTGTTTGTTTAGAATGTTTGAGTGAGCTAGGTTACAATTCATGGATAGCTAAAATTTGAAATGCTGTTACTTATAAATGTTTGAGTGATTGCAGATGACATTTCAGACTACGATCCCGGAAGCAGAGTCTAAGGGGGAGTCTGAAGACGAGCTCAAAGCAAGGGGGAGCTTGTAATCGGAAAGCAAGGTGTCGATCCCAAAGCACGGAAGCTTGATGAAAGGGGGATCCTGATGAAGAAAAGAGTTTACAGAAAAGAGAAGCTGAAGCTGAAGACAGATCCATCGGGATTCTGTTCAAGAAGATTCAAAGAGAGAGAGAAAGAGAAGACGCTACGAGTTGACTCAATGATCGAGATTGACTGCGGCAATATCCAAGGGGGAGTCTGTTAGTACATTTATGTCTATCGCCTTCGTCAATCTAAGCCGTAGCAAATAACAGAAGAAAACGAGTCGTTATATTAGTGATAGCTAGACAAAAAGGCAAGGTGGCATAATTGTAATAATGAGAAATCTCATTAAATGCCTTGGACTATAAATAGGAGATTATGTCATAGATTAGGGACTTTTGCCATTTAGAACATTTGGAACTCTCTAGATCTAGAGAGAGAATCTAGAGAGAGAAAGTGATTCAGGTGGTGTACAATTTCATATTTTTCTATAGAATCACGTTTATATTACGTCGTGTGTATTAGGTCACGTTCGTGTACGATTTCCGCACGTGTCACGTCCGTTTCGCAATCGTTTCGGAGTCAAAACCGGTCCTACATCTTCCTTTATTGTATTTTGTAAAATATTGTAATAAACGAAGACTCGAAGACAAAACTGAAGACGCTAAACAGGAGTCATGAAGTCAGTGGGAGTTGCTCGAGACGACTGGATGCACTCAAGTTCATCCTTGTGGTTGTTTGTGTGTTGTGACCCCGTGACCCGTTTGATCTTGCTATAAGGCTCTAGCAAGATCGGACAATTTTTTTGGCCATATAGATTTACATATTTATTTTGTTATTGTGGTTGCTTTTTATCTTATAATTTATTATAACATAACCAACCTAAATACCAACATGATTTTAAAAGGAGTTTTAAAATATTAAAACAATCACATTAAAACAAGTTCTAAATTGTTTTACAACTTGTTAAAATTTTGTTATAAAACAAAGTTTGTTTTTAAAACGAACAATAACCAATTAAGTTTTGCAAATTAAACTAGATTTAATTTTCCAAAACTATTAACTTAATAGAATTCTATTAACTCAAAATTGGTTGTAAAAGTCGCGACAAACTTAGTTTTAATAGGTTATTTAAAAACTAAGTGTCCTGAGAGATGAAAGGGTTCATCAAGATGTCACGACTAAAATATATACTAAAATTGGCTCTTGTGACCCTATTTGGTAAACATTAAAATTAACCCATAATTAAAATCAATAGTCTATGCCATCCTATCACAAGCTACACTTGGAACGTAACGCGAACCATTAGTGTTTGGAGCCACAACACCACACTTGATGTCTAGCTTATCCTTCCAAGGTGCAAGGGTTTCGTTGACACACCCAGCCCTTCCACAAGTACCTTCTTTTAGGACGACTATTACTTTTTCTTTTCTCATCACATGCTCCAGCTATCTTGAAAGTAAAAGTCGGCATAGATGAGGCTAAACCTATCAATGCATAAGACAAGAGTTATTTTAACGGCCTCATACCCGAGAGTTGTGCAATTCACACAATTGACACTCGTTGTCAGTCTGCCTAGTCACTTACTAAAGTGTATGCCACAGCTTCCTTTAATACTGACCTAGCCAGATTCTCATTCCTTGTTCTAATTACTGTAATGGGTCATTAATTAAATAAGGAAATATACATCGAAAATACTAATTAAATAATTTTTGCTTAACAGATGTCATCTGAAAACACTCCTCTTTTGCTCTCAAGTCCATACTTGAGAAAGATAAACTGAATAACACCAATTTTCTTTAGTGGCACCGCAACTTGAGAATTGTTCTCAAAATGGCAAAGAAGCTTTATGTTTTGGAAACCCCAATCCCAGCTGCACCTGAAAATGGTTCTGCTGCTGCGAAGAAGGCTTTCGATAAACACAAAGAAGATGCCATAGAAGTTGCTTGCCTCATGCAAGCCACCATGTCCCCAGATCTCCAAAAGAATATGGAAGACATGAATGCTTTAGACATGATTGAGCAACTCAAGGGCATGTTCCAGAAACAAGCCCCTCAGGAACGCTATGACACCATGAAACAGCTTATAAGCTGTAGAATGCAAGAGGATTCCTCAGTTAGTGCTCATGTCCTCAAGATGAAAGGCGTGATGCTTGTTTCAACCTGTATATGGATTTCTTCAACTTACAGACTAGAAGTTCCTGACCTTCAGGTTTAAAGCCTTCAGGTTGTTTCATGTACACATCTTCGTCTAAGTCTCCGTTTAGGAAAGCGGTTTTAACGTCCATCTGATGCAGCTCTAAATCAAAATGAGCTACTAGGGCCATAACGATCCGTAATGAATCTTTACGAGAGACAGGTGAAAAGGTCTCTTGATAATCAATTCCCTCTTTTTGAGTGTAGCCCTTTGCAACCAATCTTGCTTTGAAGCGTTCAACGTTTCCATTCGGATCCAGTTTTGTTTTGAACACCCATTTACATCCTACTGGTTTGACACCATTGGGTAATTCTACCAAATCCCGAACGTCATTTTGCTTCATGGATTCAAGCTCATCATTCATCGCTTTATTCCATTCAGAAGACTGGTCACTGTTAATGGCTTCATTATAAGAGATAGGATCATTTTGCTTTCCGACATCCATATCAGCTTCAGTCAGGTAGGTAACATAATCATCCCAATTAGTAGGCCTTCTAAGCCTAGACGACTTCCTAAGTTGATTTTCGGTTCTTTCCAATGTCCGACAACAGAGGTTGAAAAGAAGCAAATGAGTCAGATACCTTATGCGTCAGTAGTCGGGAGCGTGATGTATGCTCAAGTCTGTACTCGCCCAGAT
This sequence comes from Helianthus tuberosus, assembly GCA_030545235.1. Taxonomy (NCBI): domain Eukaryota; kingdom Viridiplantae; phylum Streptophyta; class Magnoliopsida; order Asterales; family Asteraceae; genus Helianthus; species Helianthus tuberosus. The sequence continues at coordinate 37,251,739 of CM060424.1, read as the reverse complement.
ATTGCTTATATTGCTGGTATGCTAGGCCGTTATCAAACTAATCCTGGCCCAAATCACTGGAAAGCAGCTAAGAAAGTACTTCGATATCTTCAAGGGACGAAAGACTACAAACTAACTTATAGAAGAAGTGGTCATTTAGAAGTGGTGGGTTATTCTGATTCTGACTTTGCCAAATGCAAAGATGACAAGAAATCCACTTCGGGTTATATCTTTATGTTAGCAGGCGGACCCATTTCATGGAAGAGTCATAAACAACAGTTAACTACAACTTCCACAATGATGGCAGAATACATTGTTGTGTACAATGCAACTTGTCATGGAATGTTACTTAGAAATCTGATCACTGGACTCAAAATTGTTAATTCCATTTCTAGACCATTGAAGCTTTATTGTGATAATTCAGCTGCCGTTAGTTTCTCGAACAGTAACAGTTCGACTGGAGCTGGTTTATATCTTGATACGAAGTACTTGTTCGTACGTGAACGAGTTGAGGAAAATAATCTTTGTATTGAGTATATAAGTACTAAAAATATGCTTGTGGATCCGATGACTAAAGGTCTCCCACCTAAAGTTTTGGAAGAACATGTTTCTAATATGGGACTTACTAACGACCTTATTTAAATGCATATTGTACTTGCTTACATTTTAATTAATGAAATTTCCTCAGTTTGATTTTGTATGTCTCAAACATATGTTCTGTGCATGTAATGACATATAGACAAATAAAAATACATATCAAACGATAAAGGGCTTACTTGAATATTTTGATCATAACTGTTAGGTTTTAGATTGAGGTTGTAGTATGACTAATGGGGGTCCTGAGTCGAATGATGATTCAACGGCTGTATTTCTCTGCTACAGTTCTTGGTTTAAAGCTAAAATGAGTGTTAACTCCTAATCAGGCTTATCTAATACTCATAGTAAATGATTACTCGACCAAGTGGGAGAATGTAAGATTAAATATATTTAGTATATTTAATCTATGGCCATTATAATCAATTTACATAATAATAGATCATTATATATTAAACCTATTAAATAATTAGTGGGTAATTGTTGATGGACCATATTACCCTTAATGACTAATTATGGTTTCCTCTTGGGTGTATCTAGAGAGTCTATATATAGAAGCTAAGGGTTGCACTAAGAGATGCTCACACACAACCTATTCTTAACATCATAATTCTCTCTCTCTCTCCATACGATTCTAAGCCCCTAGAATCGGTACTACCATCAAGCACGTACACCCTAAGGAGGAACATGTTGATCAGTTCCGTTTAAACATAATGGAAAACATGTAATTACATACCTGTAACAGCAGCAAGGCCAACAGAGAATCCAGTCAGAGACGAAGCCATTGAGTTCGACATCTCCCATCATACTTAGTCGTCACCAGCCTTCAGGATAAGGGTACTAGCGTGTGCCTTAGACGTCCCTTTGAACTGCTCCTCCACAGAAGCCAAGTAGGTTTTAGCATTATCAGAATCAGGAATGGCTCCTCGGATATCATTGCTAATGTACTGCTTCATAAACATGAGAGACATGCGGTTACACATGGTCCACTTCTCATGAGTAATATGTTCAGCAGGTGTGCTAGAAGCAATGAGTGCAGCAGGTTCACTCTCTCTGAGAGCATAATCAAAGTCCTGTAGAGCAAGAGTAAGCATGAGGGAGTCTTTCCATGCAGCAAAGTTATCACCAGTTAATGGTGGAATCCCACAGTTGGGTACTGAGAGTGGAGATAAGATTGAGCGAATTATGATACTAAGTTAGAAGCCTTAACGTGATCTAAGGGAATGTCATACTAAGGCAGGCATAAGTAATGTCCATTTTAGTTATGAAGCTGTGATATTGTCTATTACTAACATCAAAATAATAGACTAAAAATTCTACTTAAATGAAGACAGATCACCTTTGGGCAGAAATGTAATCATTTAAGTATGTGTGCAAAGTAATCGTGACAAATCAGCTTTGACTAGAAATGAGACAATTACCTAGTTATGCACTTGTTAAATATGCAAGATTAGAACTAGATGATAATTTTTCCAAAACTTTGTTGTCGTATAACATTAATGAATCACTCACAAAGATGAAAGAGAAACGAGACTTAGAGACTTCATCCATGTTGTGGCATCAACGTTTAGGCCACATCTCAAGAGAACGATTAAATCGTCTCGTAAAGGATGAAGTCTTACCTCCTCTCGATTTCTCTGATTTTGGAACATGTGTCAAATGTCTTAAAGGTAAAATGACAATAGCAAATAAGAAAGGTGCCACTAGGAGCTCTAATTTATTAGAGCTCATTCATACTGATATTAGTGGTCCCTACCAAATCGCTGGCATAACAGGACATACTTCATTTATCACTTTTATTGATGATTACTCTCGTTACATGTACTTGTATCTAATTAAGGAAAAGTCTGAATCTCTTACAACTTTTAAAGATTATAAGGCTGAAGTTGAAAAACAACTAGATCGTCAAATTAAAGTTGTGAGATCAGATAGAGGCGGTGAATATTATGGAAGACATACTGATGTGGGTCAATCTCCTGGTCCATTCAATGAGTTTTGTAAGGGCCAGGGGATTGTGAACCAATACACCATGCCTGGTACACCTCAGCAGAATGGTGTCACTGAACGAAGAAACCGTACCCTTATGAACATGGTGCGCAGTATGTTAGCCAACACTAATTTACCATTATTCCTCTGGACTGAAGCATTAAAAGCAGCTGTTCATATACTCAATAGAGTTCCTTCTAAGTTTGTCCCTAAAACTCCTTATGAACTTTGGATAGGAAGGAAACCGAGTCTTAAATATATGAAAGTATGGGGCTGCATTGGTGAAGCAAAACTTTACAATCCTTTCCTAAGAAAACTTGACCCTAAAACAGTTACCTGCTTCTTTATCGGGTATCCTGATCACTCAAAGGGTTATCGTTTCTATTGCCCTTCCCATGTCACCCGAATTGTTGAAACCAAGCGTGCCGCGTTCTTGGAGGATTTCAAGGTCAGTGAGAGCAGTACTAACCCTTACGAAGATTTGCAAGAAGTACAAGACGCGGGGGGAGAGACTCGTCATTTACGATTACTCCGTTTACTCCTCTTGTACCCGATGCAACAACTGCACCTAATATCACTGCACCAACTCCCAACTCACCTCCACAATCAGAACCCATCATACCTCATAACGAAGGCACATCAAACACCCAAAACCAAGACAACGCTGGAACCGAAAATCAACTCAGGAAGTCGTCTAGGCTCAGAAGGCCTACTAATTGGGATGATTATGTTACCTACCTGACTGAAGCTGATATGGATGTCGGAAAGCAAAATGATCATATCTCTTATAATGAAGCCATTAACAGTGATCAGTCTTCTGAATGGAATAAAGCGATGAATGATGAGCTTGAATCCATGAAGCAAAATGACGTTTGGGATTTTGTAGAATTACCCAATGGTGTCAAACCAGTAGGATGTAAGTGGGTGTTCAAAACAAAACTGGATCCGAATGGAAACGTTGAACGCTTCAAAGCGAGATTGGTTGCAAAGGGCTACACTCAAAAAGAGGGAATTGATTATCAAGAGACCTTTTCACCTGTCTCTCGTAAAGATTCATTACGGATCGTTATGGCCCTAGTCGCTCATTTTGATTTAGAGTTGCATCAGATGGACGTTAAAACCGCTTTCCTTAACGGAGACTTAGACGAAGATGTGTACATGAAACAACCTGAAGGCTTTAAACCTGAAGGTCAGGAACATCTAGTCTGTAAGTTGAAGAAATCCATATACGGGTTGAAACAAGCATCACGTCAATGGTACCTCAAGTTTGATGAAGTCATGAAGAAACAAGGTTTTGCAAAGAATCAAGTGGATCAATGCACCTACCTCAAGATAAGTGGGAGCAACTTTACTATACTTGTCCTTTACGTAGATGATATTCTATTGGCAAGTAATATTTTAGATATGTTGCATGAATCGAAGCGGTTACTCTCGCATAACTTCGACATGAAGGATCTCGGAGATGCTTCTTACGTCATTGGCATCGAAATTCACCGAGATAGACACAAAGGGATCTTAGGATTGTCTCAAAAGGCTTACATAGATCGTGTCCTTACACGTTACAATATGTAACAGTGCAAACCCTCCGTCGCTCCAGTAGTTAAGGGAGATGTTTTCGGTTCTTTCCAATGTCCGACAACAGAGGTTGAGAAGAAGCAAATGAGTCAAATACCTTATGCGTCAGTAGTCGGGAGCGTGATGTATGCTCAAGTCTGTACTCGCCCAGATATTGCTTATATTACTGGTATGCTAGGCCGTTATCAAACTAATCCTGGCCCAAATCACTGGAAAGCAGCTAACTACAACTTCCACAATGATGGCAGAATACATTGTTGTGTACAACGCAACTTGTCATGGAATGTTACTTAGAAATCTGATCACTGGACTCAAAATTGTTAATTCCATTTCTAGACCATTGAAGATTTATTGTGATAATTCAGCTGCCGTTAGTTTCTCGAACAGTAACAGTTCGACTGGAGCTGGTTTATATCTTGATACGAAGTACTTGTTCGTACGTGAACGAGTTGAGGAAAATAATCTTTGTATTGAGTATATAAGTACTAAAAATATGCTTGCGGATCCGATGACTAAAGGTCTCCCACCTAAAGTTTTTGAAGAACATGTTTCTAATATGGGACTTACTAAAGACCTTATTTAAAGGCATATTGTACTTGCTTACGTTTTAATTAATGAAATTTCCTCAGTTTGATTTTGTATGTCTCTAACATATGTTTTGTGCATGTAATGACATATAGACAAATAAAAATACATATCAAACGATAAAGGGCTTACTTGAATATTTTGATCATAACTGTTAGGTTTTAGATTGAGGTTGTAGTATGACTAATGGGGGTCCTGAGTCGAATGATGATTCAACGGCTGTATTTCTCTGCTACGGTTCTTGGTTAAAAGCTAAAATGAGTGTTAACTCCTGATCAGGCTTATCTAATACTCATAGTAAATGATTACTCGGCCAAGTGGGAGAATGTAAGATTAAATATATTTTGTATATTTAATCTATGGTCATTATAATCAATTTACATAATAATAGATCATTATATATTAAACCTATTAAATAATTAGTGGGTAATTGTTGATGGACCATATTACCCTTAATGACTAATTATGGTTTCCTCTTGGGTGTATCTAGAGAGTCTATATATAGAAGCTAAGGGTTGCACTAAGAGATGCACACACACAACTTATTCTTAACATCATAATTCTCTCTCTCTCTCTCTCTCGATACGATTCTAATCCCCTAGAATCGGTACTACCATCAAGCACGTACACCCTAAGGAGGAACCAGATCGTATCGACAAAGATGTCGAACTCAATGGCTTCGTCTCTGACTGGATTCTCTGCTGGCCTTGCTGCCGTTACGGGTATGTAATTAAATGTTTTCCATTATGTTTAAACAGAACTGATCAACATTTGGTATCATGTGACAACGCTCACAATTACAGGTATCCGTACAATTAATTAATATTAACTTTATGCTTAATGACTGTGCTAGAATTACAACTGACGAGTTAAGCTGCTTTATGAGTTCTGCATCATACATACATACATATGCATCACATTCATACTGTCACTCCATTTATTACACACAAACTTTAGTGATAAACTTGATGCACAAAACACAGTTAGCACAGTGAACGGATAACTCAGAAACATGCTGACAATGCCAGCACATAGACAAACAATATGTTGAGGCCAATATGAACCAGAGTCAAGGTACTACACTAGTATGGAGTGTAGGGAAGTAGGGACCTATTTGACATTCTTTGAAATTTACTTGAAATTATTACTTTTTAATTTCGAGGACTAAAACCGTCATTATTTGAAAGTACAAAGTTTAGGGACTAAATTATCATTTTTTTTACTATATAAGTACAAGGGTTAAAAGTGCAATTATTGCAAACTACAAGTTTAGGGTTCATTTGGTCATTTTATGAAACTTATATTTCAGGGACTAAAACTGACTTTTAGAAACTTATTTTAACTGAATAGTCTAACCAGGTTAACTTTCATATAAAGGTTTTCTTCTTTAAACACTAACTCAGTTGGTGGATTTAACTGAACAGTACAGGGATCTGATTATATATACTCAGATCTGCAGGTCAATTGGTCTACCAGTTGGGATGTGTTAGAATATGGATTGTGTGATATTTATAAACTCGTTAAAACAGATCTGATTATATATACTCAGATCTGCAGGTCACGAATCTCGACCAAAAACCACCAAATCCGACCACAATCAAATTTTTTCCACTTTAATCATTACCCACGAGTCCCCAACCCCATTGCCAACCAATTGAGCACTTATTCGGCACATTTTCGTGCCAAACTTCTGTAAATTCGAACTTTTTATAAAAAATTTAAAGTAGATCAAACCCAGTACGAATTGTTGGATCTGAGATCGATTTGAGCTGTTATATAAGTCCCTCAGACTCCCATTAAGCTCGTACACCCTTCACATCTCTCTAAAACATCGAAATTTGTCGGAATTCGAACATGCAACTATCGCCGGAGTCAAGCTCGCCAGAGTTTAATCGATTCACCGTTCCAGTCGATACCGGTTAGTTATTTTTGGTCCAATTTGTTCAATTTGGCTTATACAATGATTCCTCAAAGTTAATTTAATTATAACATAGAGTTTCCGAAGAATCGCGACGTTTGACTTTTAGTTTGACTCTGATTTGGAGAAGATGGCTCATTTGATATCTCTATATATTTTGAACAAACTAAACTATTAAACAACCACCAGGCCTAGCCCAGTGGTTGTGTGTGTTTGTTTCAATCATGTTGACCCGGGTTCAAACCCAGGGACAACCAAACATTCTAATCTTTTTATTTTTGACATTTTTTAACATTTCAATAATTTTTATAACATTATTATACATTGTTACTTTTATTAAAAATATAAAATCTATCAAATTATTTATAAGACTAATTTTTATAATATTAAAACAGTTTATTATTAAATAATTAATAATAAATCAATTTTTAAGAAATAAATACTGCAATTTGCAGATTAATTATTTTAAGTGCTGATCTTTACAAAAATAATGTTGCTACTGATATTTTATATAATTTTGATATTTATATAAATAAATCAGTATTTATACTTAAAAATATAGTTTAATTTAATGTATTTAAATTATATAACTATATAAATTTAATCCAAACCACATACTTACCATTTAGACAAAACACTACCGAATCCCATAGATTTAGGATTTCCAATTATCAAATTAAACATTATTGTTGATACATATTCCATATTGTTGCATGTTCAATCAATTAGAGTGACGTGGAATCTTATTTCGAAGAACTCTCACATTAGCATACTTGTTTGGACTTACTCGCAATCAAGGTGTGTTCATGTCCCCCTTTTCTCTTAACTATTTTTAGTTTTATACTTCGGGGGTGGAATATATGTTACAACTATTACAGACATTTTTTTATACATGGTATGGTGTGAAGGGTGGGCACAACACTTAAGGCCATTAATCCTCGTCGTAGGACCGAGGGACATGAGTGATAGATTAGATCTATTTGGGTGTAGCGAGCCCACACCCATGAGGCCGGGGCGGCCCATAGAGGTGACTATGTCTTCCAGCCGGAAGCCCGGTACAAATTTGCTAGGTTTGAGTACTTCCTGCACCTTTTCACACATACCATTGGCTTTGCAACCCATTGGTGATCTCTTTTTCCTTAATTCCTGGACGGGTTACATATCTCTAAACCTCGTCTTATCTAAAGTCTTTTGGTGTCTTATGAAAACGTTTTAAACAACTTGTGGTTTGTAACTTATTTCAAGTGTCGATGTTTCTAAACAATGATGTTGTGATATTTTCTCACTTAAATTAATGGATGTACATCTCGTATCTTTTTATCATATAGCATTGTTATGATTGTTGCTATGGTATTAAGAAGTCACACCAAATAAACCACGCTTCCGCAAAAGCCAGGGTGTGACAGCTTGGTATCATGTTGATCAGTTCCGTTTAAACATAATGGAAAACATGTAATTACATACCTGTAACGGCAGCAAGGTCAGCAAAGAATCCAGTCAGAGACGAAGCCATTGAGTTCGACATCTTTGTCGATACGATCTGGTTCCTCCTTAGGGTGTACGTGCTTGATGGTAGTACCGATTCTAGGGGCTTAGAATCGTATGGAGAGAGAGAGAGAATTATGATGTTAAGAATAGGTTGTGTGTGAGCATCTCTTAGTGCAACCCTTAGCTTCTATATATAGACTCTCTAGATACACCCAAGAGGAAACCATAATTAGTCATTAAGGGTAATATGGTCCATCAACAATTACCCACTAATTATTTAATAGGTTTAATATATAATGATCTATTATTATGTAAATTGATTATAATGGCCATAGATTAAATATACTAAATATATTTTATCTTACATTCTCCCACTTGGCCGAGTAATCATTTACTATGAGTATTAGATAAGCCTGATCAGGAGTTAACACTCATTTTAGCTTTAAACTAAGAACCGTAGCAGAGAAATACAGCCGTTGAATCATCATTCGACTCAGGACCCCCATTAGTCATACTACAACCTCAATCTAAAACCTAACAGTTATGATCAAAATATTCAAGTAAGCCCTTTTATCGTTTGATATGTATTTTTATTTGTCTATATGTCATTACATGCACAGAACATATGTTTGAGACATACAAAATCAAACTGAGGAAATTTCATTAATTAAAACGTAAGCAAGTACAATATGCATTTAAACAAGGTCTTTAGTAAGTCCCATATTAGATACATGTTCTTTAAAAACTTTAGGTGGGAGACCTTTAGTCATCGGATCCGCAAGCATATTTTTAGTACTTATATACTCAATACAAAGATTATTTTCCTCAACTCGTTCACGTACGAACAAGTACTTCGTATCAAGATATAAACCAGCTCCAGTCGAACTGTTACTGTTCGAGAAACTAACGGCAGCTGAATTATCACAATAAAGCTTCAATGGTCTAGAAATGGAATTAACAATTTTGAGTCCAGTGATCAGATTTCTAAGTAACATTCCATGACAAGTTGCGTTGTACACAGCAATGTATGCTGCCATCATTGTGGAAGTTGTAGTTAACTGTTGTTTATGACTCTTCCATGAAATGGGTCCGCCTGCTAACATAAAGATATAGCCCGAAGTGGATTTCTTGTCATCTTTGCATTTGGCAAAGTCAGAATCAGAATAACCCACCACTTCTAAATGATCACTTCTTCTATAAGTTAGTTTGTAGTCTTTCGTCCCTTGAAGATATCAAAGTACTTTCTTAGCTGCTTTCCAGTGATTTGGGCCATGATTAGTTTGATAACGGCCTAGCATACCAGCAATATAAGCAATATCTGGGCAAGTACAGACTTGAGCATACATCACGCTCCCGACTACTGACGCATAAGGTATCTGACTCATTTGCTTCTTTTCAACCTCTGTTGTCGGACATTGGAAAGAACTGAATACATCTCCCTTAACTACTGGAGCGACGGAGGGTTTGCACTGTTACATATTGTAACGTGTAAGGACACGATCTATGTAAGCCTTTTGAGACAATCCTAAGATCCCTTTGTGTCTATCTCGGTGAATTTTGATGCCAATGACGTAAGAAGCATCTCCGAGATCCTTCATGTCGAAGTTATGCGAGAGTAACCGCTTCGATTCATGCAACATATCTAAACTATTACTTGCCAATAGAATATCATCTACGTAAAGGACAAGTATAGTAAAGTTGCTCCCACTTATCTTGAGGTAGGTGCATTGATCCACTTGATTCTTTGCAAAACCTTGTTTCTTCATGACTTCATCAAACTTGAGGTACCATTGACGTGATGCTTGTTTCAACCCGTATATGGATTTCTTCAACTTACAGACTAGATGTTCCTAACCTTCAGGTTTAAAGCCTTCAGGTTGTTTCATGTACACATCTTCTTCTAAGTCTCCGTTAAGGAAAGCGGTTTTAACGTCCATCTGATGCAACTCTAAATCAAAATGAGCTACTAGGGCCATAACGATCCGTAATGAATCTTTACGAAAGACAGGTGAAAAGGTCTCTTGATAATCAATTCCCTCTTTTTAAGTGTAGCCCTTTGCAACCAATCTCGCTTTGAAGCGTTCAACGTTTCCATTCGGATCCAGTTTTGTTTTAAACACCCATTTACATCCTACTGGTTTGACACCATTGGGTAATTCTATCAAATCCCAAACGTTATTTTGCTTCATGGATTCAAGCTCATCATTCATCGCTTTATTCCATTCAGAAGATTGATCACTGTTAATGGCTTCATTATAAGAGATAGGATCATTTTGCTTTCCGACATCCATATCAGCTTCAGTCAGGTAGGTAACATAATCATCCCAATTAGTAGGCCTTCTGAGCCTAGACAACTTCCTGAGTTGATTTTCGGTTCCAGCGTTGTCTTGGTTTTGGGTGTTTGATGTGCCTTCGTTATGAGGTATGATGGGTTCTGATTGTGGAGGTGAATTGGGAGTTGGTGCAGTAATATTAGGTGCAGTTGTTGCATCAGGTACAAGAGGAGTAAACGGAGTAATGGTAAATGACGAGTCCCGCCCCCCCCCCCCCCCCCCCCGCGCGTCTTGTACTTCTTGCAAATCTTCGTAAGGGTTAGTACTGCTCCCACTGACCTTGAAATCCTCCAGGAACGCGGCACGCTTGGTTTCAACAATTCGGGTGACATGGGAAGGGCAATAGAAACGATAACCCTTTGAGTGATCAGGATACCCGATAAAGAAGCAGGTAACGGTTTTAGGGTCAAGTTTCCTTAGGAAAGTATTGTAAAGTTTTGCTTCAGCAATGCAACCCCATACTTTCATATATTTAAGACTCGGTTTCCTTCCTGTCCAAAGTTCATAAGGAGTTTTAGGGACAGACTTACAAGGAACTCTATTGAGTATATAAACAGCTGCTTTTAACGCTTCAGTCCAGAGGAATAATGGTAAATTAGTGTTGGCTAACATACTGCGCACCATGTTCATAAGGGTACGGTTTCTTCGTTCAGCGACACCATTCTGCTGAGGTGTACCAGGCATGGTGTATTGGTTCACAATCCCCTGGCCCTTACAAAACTCATAAAATTGACCAGGAGATTGACCCACATCAGTATGTCTTCCATAATATTCACCGCCTCTATCTGATCTCACAACTTTAATTTGACGATCTAGTTGTTTTTCAACTTCAGCCTTATAATCTTTAAAAGTTGTAAGAGATTCAGACTTTCCTTAATTAGATACAAGTACATGTAATGAGAGTAATCAGCAATAAAAGTGATAAATGAAGTATGTCCTGTTATGCCAGCGATTTGGTAGGGACCACTAATATCAGTATGAATGAGTTCTAATAAATTAGAGCTCCTAGTGGCACCTTTCTTATTTGCTATTGTCATTTTACCTTTAAGACATTTGACACATGTTCCAAAATCAGAGAAATCGAGAGGAGGTAAGACTTCATCATTTACGAGACGATTTAATCGTTCTCTTGAGATGTGGCCTAAACGTCGATGCCACAACATGGATGAAGTCTCTAAGTCTCATTTCTCTTTCATCTTTGTGAGTGATTCATTAATGTTATACGATAACAAAGTTTTGGAAAAATTATCATCTAGTTCTAATCTTGCATATTTAACAAGTGCATAACTAGGTAATTGTCTCATTTCTGGTCAAAGCTGATTTGTAACAATTACTTTGCATACATACTTAAATGATTACATTTCTGCCCAAAGGTGATCTGTCTTCATTTAAGTAGAATTTTTAGTCTATTATTTTGATGTTAGTAATAGACAATATCACAACTTCATAACTAAAATGGTCATTACTTATGCCTGCCTTAGTATGACATTCCCTTAGATCACGTTAAGGCTTCTAACTTAGTATCATAATTCGCTCAATCTTATCTCCACTCTCAGTACCCAACTGTGGGATTCCACCATTAACTGGTGATAACTTTGCTGCATGGAAAGACTCCCTCATGCTTACTCTTGCTCTACTGGACTTTGATTATGCTCTCAGAGAGATTGAACCTGCTGCACTCACTGCTTCTAGCACACCTGCTGAACAGATTACTCATGAGAAGTGGACCAGGTGTAACCGCATGTCTCTCATGTTTATGAAGCAGTCCATTAGCAATGCTATCCGAGGAGCCATTCCTGATTCTGATAATGCTAAAACCTACTTGGCTTTTGTGGAGGAGCAGTTCAAAGTGACGTCTAAGGCACATGCTAGTACCCTTATCCTCAAGCTGGTGACGACTAAGTATGATGGGAGGAGCGGCATTCGTGAACACATCATGATGATGAACGACATGGCCCATAAACTGAAGGGACTAGACATGGCGATTAGTGATGGTTTTCTCGTACACTTCATCATGACCTCTCTTCCTTCTTCCTATGAAGCATTCAAGATCAATTACAACACTCAGAAGGACAAATGGACAATGAGTGAGCTGACCACCATGTGTGTGCAAGAAGAAGAGCGTATGAAGATGGATAGGACCACTGATGTTGCTCACCTCACTACCTCCAGCTTTAAGAAGAGGAAGAACAATCACTCAAGGAGGGATGCTTCTAAAGTCCAAAAGCCTAATACAACTACGCCTTCCAGCTCTAAGAACTCCTTAGGCAAACCTTACTGCAAGTTCTGCAAAAAGAATGGACATAAGCAGAAGGAATGCCCTAACTTTAAGGAGTGGCTGGCTAAGAAAGGTAATGATTTTTTTATGATACTTGAGTCCTTTAATTTAAATGTTCCTATTAATTCTTGGTGGTTTGATTCTAGTACTATGACCCATGTCACTAACTCTACTCAGGGATTCCTTACAATCCGGAGGCTGGGAAGAAACCAAAGAACGCTTAAAGTTGTGGATGATCGAGAATTAGAAGTGAAGGCCATTTGAACCTTACAATTATTTATGAAAACCAGTTTATGTATTAAACTTTATGATACCTTATATGTTCCTGGGGTAACTCGGAACCTTGTATCAGGACCAAAGTTAGACATAGACGGTTTTGTTTGTTCTCATGGTCATCGCCAACTCTCTATTCTTTATGATTCTGTTGCTTTTGGTACTGGCATTATTGACGGTGGTCTCTATAGATAAGAACTAGATGATAATTTTTCCAAAACTTTGTTGTCGTATAACATTAATGAATCACTCACAAAGATGAAAGAGAAACGAGACTTAGAGACTTCGTCCATGTTGTGGCATCAACGTTTAGGCCACATCTCAAGAGAACGATTAAATCGTCTCGTAAAGGATGAAGTCTTACTTCCTCTCGATTTCTCTGATTTTGAAACATGTGTCAAATGTCTAAAAGGTAAAATGACATTAGCAAATAAGAAAGGTGCCACTAGGAGCTCTAATTTATTAGAACTCATTCATACTGATATTAGTGGTCCCGACCAAATCGCTGGCATAACAGGACATACTTCATTCATCACTTTTATTGATGATTACTCTCGTTACATGTACTTGTATCTAATTAAGGAAAAGTCTGAATCTCTTACAACTTTTAAAGATTATAAGGCTGAAGTTGAAAAACAACTAGATCGTCAAATTAAAGTTGTGAGATCAGATAGAGGCGGTGAATATTATGGAAGACATACTGATATGGGCCAATCTCCTGGTCCATTTTATGAGTTTTGTAAGGGCCAGGGGATTGTGAACCAATACACCATGCCTGGTACACCTCAGCAGAATGGTGTCGCTGAACGAAGAAACCGTACCCTTATGAACATGGTGCGCAGTATGTTAGCCAACACTAATTTACCATTATTCCTCTGGACTGAAGCGTTAAAAGCAGCTGTTCATATACTCAATAGAGTTCCTTCTAAGTCTGTTCCTAAAACTCCTTATGAACTTTGGACAGGAAGGAAACCGAGTCTTAAATATATGAAAGTATGGGGCTGCATTGCTGAAGCAAAACTTTACAATCCTTTCCTAAGGAAACTTGACCCTAAAACAGTTACCTGCTTCTTTATCGGGTATCCTGATCACTCAAAGGGTTATCGTTTCTATTGCCCTTCCCATGTCACCCGGATTGTTGAAACCAAGCGTGCCGCGTTCCTGGAGGATTTCAAGGTCAGTGGGAGTAGTACTAACCCTTACGAAGATTTGCAAGAAGTACAAGACGCGGGGGGAGAGACTCGTCGTTTACCATTACTCCGTTTACTCCTCTTGTACCCGATGCAACAACTGCACCTAATATCACTGCACCAACTCCCAATTCACCTCCACAATCAGAACCCATCATACCTCATAACGAAGGCACATCAAACACCCAAAACCAAGACAACGCTGGAACCGAAAATCAACTCAGGAAGTCGTCTAGGCTCAGAAGGCCTACTAATTGAGATGATTATGTTACCTACCTGACTGAAGCTGATATGGATGTCGGAAAGCAAAATGATCCTATCTCTTATAATGAAGCCATTAACAGTGATCAGTCTTCTGAATGGAATAAAGCGATGAATGATGAGCTTGAATCCATGAAGCAAAATGACGTTTGGGATTTGGTAGAATTACCCAATGGTGTCAAACCAGTAGGATGTAAATGGGTGTTCAAAACAAAACTGGATCCGAATGGAAACGTTGAACGCTTCAAAGCGAGATTGGTTGCAAAGGGCTACACTCAAAAAGAGGGAATTGATTATCAAGAGACCTTTTCACCTGTCTCTCGTAAAGATTCATTACGGATCGTTATGGCCCTAGTAGCTCATTTTGATTTAGAGCTGCATCAGATGGACGTTAAAACCGCTTTCCTTAACGGAGACTTAGACGAAGATGTGTACATGAAACAACCTAAAGGCTTTAAACCTGAAGGTCAGGAACAACTAGTCTGTAAGTTGAAGAAATTCATATACGGGTTGAAACAAGCATCACGTCAATGGTACCTCAAGTTTGATGAAGTCATGAAGAAACAAGGTTTTGCCAAGAATCAAGTGGATCAATGCACCTACCTCAAGATAAGTGGGAGCAACTTTACTATACTTGTCCTTTACGTAGACGATAATCTATTGGTAAGTAATAGTTTAGATATGTTGCATGAATCAAAGCGGTTACTCTCGCATAACTTCGACATGAAGGATCTCAGAGATGCTTCTTACGTCATTGGCATCAAAATTCACCGAGATAGACACAAAGGGATCTTAGGATTGTCTCAAAAGGCTTACATAGATCGTGTCCTTACACGTTACAATATGTAACAGTGCAAACCCTCCGTCGCTCCAGTAGTTAAGGGAGATGTATTCGGTTCTTTCCAATGTCCGACAACAGAGGTTGAAAAGAAGCAAATGAGTCAGATACCTTATGCGTCAGTAGTCGGGAGCGTGATGTATGCTCAAGTCTGTACTCGCCCAGATATTGCTTATATTGCTGGTATGCTAGGCCGTTATCAAACTAATCCCCGCACAAACCAACTGGTCTACCAGTTGGGATGTGTTAGAATATGGATTGTGTGATATTTATAAACTCGTTAAAACAGATCTGATTATATATACTCAGATCTGCAGGTCACGAATCTCGACCAAAAACCACCAAATCCGACCACAATCAAATTTTTTCCACTTTAATCATTACCCACGAGTCCCCAACCCCATTGCCAACCAATTGAGCACTTATTCGGCACATTTTCGTGCCAAACTTCTGTAAATTCGAACTTTTTATAAAAAATTTAAAGTAGATCAAACCCAGTACGAATTGTTGGATCTGAGATCGATTTGAGCTGTTATATAAGTCCCTCAGACTCCCATTAAGCTCGTACACCCTTCACATCTCTCTAAAACATCGAAATTTGTCGGAATTCGAACCTGCAACTATCGCCGGAGTCAAGCTCGCCGGAGTTTAATCGATTCACCGTTCCAGTCGATACCGGTTAGTTATTTTTGGTCTAATTTGTTCAATTTTGCTTATACAATGATTCCTCAAAGTTAATTTAATTATAACATAGAGTTTCCGAAGAATCGCGACGTTTGACTTTTAGTTTGACTCTGATTTGGGAAAGATGACTCATTTGATTTCTGTATATATTTTGAACAAACTAAACTATTAAACAACCACCAGGCCTAGCCCAGTGGTTGTGTGTGTTTGTTTCAATCATGTTGACCCGGGTTCGAACCCAGGGACAACCAAACATTCTAATCTTTTTATTTTTGACATTTTTTAACATTTCAATAATTTTAATAACATTATTATACATTGTTACTTTTATTAAAAATATAAAATCTGTCAAGTTATTTATAAAACTAATTTTTATAATATTAAAACAGTTTATTATTAAATAATTAATAATAAATCGATTTTTAAGAAATAAATACTGAAATTTGCAGATTAATTATTTTAAGTGCTGATCTTTACAAAAATAATGTTGCTACTGATATTTTATATAATTTTGATATTTATATAAATAAATCAGTATTTATACTTAAAAATATAGTTTAATTTAATGTATTTAAATTATATAACTATATAAATTTTATCCAACCCACATAGTTACCATTTAGACAAAACACTACCGAATCCCATAGATTTAGGATTTCCAATTATAAAATTAAACATTATTGTTGATACATATTCCATATTGTTGCATGTTCAATCAATTAGAGTGACGTGGAATCTTATTTCCAATAACTCTCACATTAGCATACTTGTTTGGACTTACTCGCAATCAAGGTGAGTTCATGTCCCCTTTTTCTCTTAACTATTTTTAGTTTTATACTTCGGGGGTGGAATATATGTTACAACTATTACAGACATTTTTTTATACATGGTATGGTGTGAAGGGTGGGCACAACACTTAAGGCCATTAATCCTCGTCGTAGGACCGAGGGACATGAGTGATAGATTAGATCTATTTGGGTGTAGCGAGCCCACACCCATGAGGCCGGGGCGGCCCATAGAGGTGACTATGTCTTCCAGCCAGAAGCCCGATACAAATTTGCTAGGTTTGAGTACTTCCTGCACCTTTTCACACATACCATTGGCTTTGCAACCCATTGGTGATCTCTTTTTCCTTAATTGCTACATACCAGGGGCATTTATACACACAAGACATATTTTAAAGGCTTATACACAGAGACTTATACATGAACTCGCTCAACCTTTTGTTGATTTTTCAAACTACATGTATTTCAGGGAACTAGAGGATCTGGCAGGGTATGCATGTGTCTAGCTGCGTTGAATAAAAGATGTCTTCCAGAGTTGTGGAGTTTGAGAGGTGTAACCTATTCCTGGACGGGTTACATATCTCTAAACCTCGTCTTATCTAAAGTCTTTTGGTGTCTTATGAAAACGTTTTAAACAAGTTATGGCTGTACCTACAAACAATTTCTGGATTGTAAGCCCTTAAATTACGATGGCACTGGGGTGCTGTTGCTTTCGTCAGGTGGACAGAAAAGACGGATTCGGTAATAAGGATGAGCAAGTGGGCTCCTGAAAACCAAGTTACTTACGTCTCAAGACTCTTTCTTGATGGTGCTTTATCCTGGTGGAACCTGCAAGTTCAAACCCTGGGAGAGGCGGCGGCGTATGCACTAACATGGGCTGAGCTGAAGGAGCTCATGAGGAAGAAATGTTGTTCATGTGCCGAAATACAGAAGTTGGATACGGAATTTTGGAACCTAAAAATGGACGGCCCAAAAATTGCAGAGTATGTGCAAAGGTTCCACGACTTGTCACGCGTTGTGTCGTATATGGTTGATCCTGAATTTAAACGCATTGAGCGTTTCATCTAGGGATTGGCACCCCAGATTATGAGCATGGTGACAACGTCCAAGCCTCCAACCATTACTGAAGCCATCGACCTGAGCGTGTCACTTACTGAGGAAGTTATCCGGCTAAACAAGTTTTCAAACTCTGACCTCAAGAAGGAAGAAACTCACGTGGAGTCCTCAGGAGAAAACAAAAGGAAATTCTCCAATTTTAAAAAGAGTATCGGCAGCACAAGTAAGAAAAACGTGAACCCACCAGAGGAAGCTAAAACTGGTGCTGAAGCAAGAGGGAAGGGATACATTGTCACACCCCCAAAATCCACACGCGGGGTATCACCGCTTTGAGGCGTGACATGACCAGGATCAAGCCACCAATCATATTGAACAAGCATGTGAATAGTATATAAAGATCCAACACAATACAATTGGTGTCTAAACAAAACAATAGTTTAAGTTGCAAGCGGAAGCATAATGTTTAAAACCAAGTCATAAGTTTAAACGTTTCAAAAGTTTAGCATGGCACACAGCTGTCCATGCCCCGCAACGACTCTTCCCACTCCAATGCAAGCTCCATGAGTACCTAACGACCTGCAAGGCATGTAACAACAAATCAACAACAAAGTTGAGCGAGTTCACAGTTGATTGCACAGTTAATGAGTTCGCATCAGAAATCGTAAGTCCGTTTCATAATCATGTATTACCCATTATCCTTGATTCCCAATCTTTACGATATTTAGTGGGGGCTTCCCAGTTTGTATGTACTAGACTAGGCGTATCTATAAGTGTCCTTCCCAATCCGAGAACAGTGGTAAGTATGAGTTTACGTAGGTTTAACGTAAGTGCCCTTCCCAATCCGAGGACAGTAGTAAGTATGAATTTACGTAGGTTTTACGTAACCCAATCCGAGGACAGTAGTAAGTATGAATTTACGTAGGTTTTACGTAAGTGCCCTTCCCAATCCGAGGACAGTGGTAAGTATGAGTTTACGTAGGTTTTACGTAAGTGCCCTTCCCAATCCGAGGACAGTAGTAAGTAGTCTAGTAGTGTTGATAGTATAAGTAGTTATTCAATCCCATTCCCTACCACCGGGAATCCCATGCCTTAGTAAGGGTGTGAACTCACCTCGGTTGCTCGGTTTGACTCTCAATATAGCTAACAGTCAAGGTCGGTCAATCACGTCCTATTATGATTACCAGTTAGTCATTTAGTGATTTTCAAAATAGAGCACAAAGTTCCTACACGTATCTATCACATAACATGCATCACTTTAACGGTTCATGCCCATATAAACTTCCCATCCATTCCCCACTCATAAACAAACATACAACATTTCACATAACACTTTTATAGACATATAGCATGTAATATCATTCTCGGATAACCTACCGGACATTTAGACACGCAAGTTACTACTTATGTCGTTTCAGCATTTATCTTCAAAACTGGGCTGTTTTTGGGGATTTTAATAAAATAGTTAACTTGTTTCAAAAATTCCCAACTTTTTACAGAAGGTCTTAAACGATCCAAATTTTATTGTGTAAAAATCTCGGGATCCAATTCATCACCAATATTTTATAAAAATTCATTTTCTGGACTGAACTCAGATTTATCTTTTTCTAACTGCAGTCCACGGAATAATTTATTTAAAATTCATCGAGAGTCCGATTTACGAAATTCCATTGGGTAATTACAAATACATCATTTGTCATCTACTGTACAAATTTCATGAGTTGATTCATCAAAGATTTCCAGTTATGACCAAAAATATAACACCTATTTTAAGCAGCAAAAATGCAGCTTGAGCTGCTGTTACAAAATGACCCTTTAAAAATAGTAAACCAAGTCCAAAAATTATGATTCCAGTGCCATTAGAACCGTATTTCATAATACATAAATCTAGAGTTCAGAAAACACATTTTTCGCTTTATTAAGGTTCGATTACAGCCAACTGAAGTTGGCTGTAATCACTAAACAGCTTTCTGTTTTTCAGCTTTTACATTCTAATGCGAGTTATATTGGTTCCGTTAACATGTTCAGTGAATGACAACATTTCTGGTAATCAATATTAACAAGTAATCAGCAAGAAATCAGCAACATTTCAAGACAACTTCATATTAACATAAATACGTCATGTTTCATCTTTATATTAAGCTTTATGTTCATCTTTTGGTTCTTGTTACTTTAGTGTTTAACATAAGCATCATACTACAAATTTTAGCTATAAGTGAGATGATCAAAGGTTAAACAAGAGATTACTACTAGCTTATAGCTAGGGATGATCTTCTAGTGCAAAGATGAAGAAAAGATGGTGAAGAAGGCAAGAACAAAGCTCCTTGAATGCTCTTCAAGATGCAAGCTTCTTTGTACCACCTTAAGGTCTTGAATGGAAAACTTTAATGGAAGGGGATGGTTGTGAAGTGGTGGTGATGGGGGCGGATGTAGATGACCAAGAGGAAGGGAGAGAGATGATGTGAGGGTGGAGTGAAATCTTAGTGAAGATATGTTGTAAGGTTGCACATGCTTATAAGGATCTTCCACATATTTTGTTCACTTCAAGAAGCAAGCAATCAACCAAAATATCAAGTAAAATCTTGGAGATATGGGGGGTGGGTCCCTTGACCGATTTCATACATGGGGGGGGGGGGGTCTTGTTTGCAAAATTGTAACTAGATGGTTACTTATTAGCTAGAAACCAAGTGTATGTTTACTAGAGTTAGTTACTAGATATTTAGTGGGTGTTATGGTGCACGGGGACCATAACAAGCCAAGAAATAAATAATCAATGTATTTGACAAATATTTGGTGTCCCGAGTAATGTCCGGTTGTTCGGTCGGATACTGTTCCGTTAAGTTGTTAAATTGTTCCGTAAGGCGTCTTATACATATATTTTTGTAACACAATTTAATTCCTAACACATAGGAAAATATTCAGGACCATTTAGTCAAGTTTTCTGCATACTACTAGTATGCTAACACGCACATGCAAGTATAACACAGTAATCAGAGAGCAGTTATATAATTTAGCACAATCATCAAGCACTTTAAATATCATTAATAAATTGTACGGATACATGGAATTACGAGGGTTGTCACATTCTCCCCCTGTTAAGAAAATTTCATCCCGAAATTTAGTGCGTAGTTACTGAGGAAGCTAGTTAAGTTACGGTGTTTACTGGCTTTTCCTGGGGTGTCACATCATCCCCCTGTTGATTTGGAATTTCGTCCCGAAATTCTGCAGTAGCTTCAGCCTCAGTAGTGGTTGCACTGTTTTCGAATAACTTGGGATATTTGAGTTTCATCTGATCTTCTCGTTCCCAGGTAAACTCTGGGCCACGACGGGAGTTCCAACGAACTCGAACAAGAGGTATTCTGGTGCGCTTGAGGACCTTAACGTCTCGGTCCGTGATTTCAACTGGTTCCTCGACGAATCGCAACTGATCGTCGATAGTGAGCTCCTTCAAAGGAACTATGAGGGTCTCATCTGACAGGCACTTCTTCAGATTTGACACGTGAAAAACGTTGTGAACTGCGCTGAGTTCTGCTGGTAGATCCAGTTTGTAGGCCACTTTGCCTATTTTCTCTATGATTTCGAACGGTCCGACATATCGCGGATTAAGTTTGCCCCTTTTGCCAAAGCGGACTACACCTTTCCAAGGTGAGACTTTGAGTAGCACTCGATCCCCAACTTGGAACTCGAGTGGCTTTCTTCCCTTGTCAGCATAGCTTTTCTGACGGTCACGTGCTGCCGCCATTTGTTGTCGTATCTGGGCAATTCTTTCTGTTGTATCTACTACGAGTTCTGGGCCAGTGATTTGACTGTCACCGACTTCTGCCCAACAGAGAGGTGATCGGCATTTACGTCCGTACAATGCCTCAAACGGAGCGGCTTGGATGCTGGTGTGGTAGCTGTTGTTATACGAAAACTCCACTAACGGGAGGTGCTTTTCCCAGCCATTACCAAAATCGATTACACACGCCCTAAGCATGTCTTCAAGGGTTTGGATGGTACGTTCAGATTGCCCATCCGTCTGTGGATGATAAGCGGTGCTCATATCTAAACGTGAGCCAAAAGACTTGTGCATTGCTTGCCACAATTCAGAAGTAAAACGCGCGTCACGATCAGAAATGATGGAGGTTGGCACTCCGTGCCTTGATACCACTTCCTTTAGGTAAATGTCTGCAAGAGTAGAAAACTTATCTGTTTCTTTGATAGCCAGAAAATGTGCAGACTTGGTCAGTCGATCTACGATCACCCAAATGGTATAATTTCCGCGTTGGGATCTAGGAAGGCCAGTAACGAAATCCATGGAAATTTGCTCCCATTTCCATGTCGGGATCTCTGGTTGTTGAAGTAGGCCTGATGGTTTCTGGTACTCGGTCTTGACCCTAGCATAAGTCAGGCATTTACTGACGTAGGTTGCTATGTGGGCTTTCATACCAGGCCACCAATATGTCGTCTTGAGATCGTGGTACATCTTATCCGAACCAGGATGTACCGAATAACGAGACTTGTGCGCTTCATCCATCACAAGCTCGCTTAAGTTTCCATAAAGTGGAACCCAGATGCGCCCTATTATGTAGTAGGCGTCGTTTTCCTTTTGTTCTAGCCGCTGCCTCGATCCTCGTAAGGACTCAGCCCTGATGTTTTCTGTTTTCAATGCTTCAACCTGAGCATCTCGTATCTGGGCAGGAAGACTAGATTGGATGGTAAGTTGTAACGCACGTACACGCTTAGGTATAGTATCCTTTCGACTGAGGGCGTCGGCCACAACATTGGCTTTACCTGGATGACACTTGATAGCGCATTCATAATCATTCAAGAGCTCGACCCATCGGCGTTGTCGCATGTTTAATTCCTTTTGCTTGAAGATATGCTCGAGACTCCTGTGATCGGTGTAAATGGTGCACTTGGTACAGTACAGGTAATGTCTCCATATCTTAAGTGCGAAAACAACTGCTCCCAATTCCAAGTCATGCGTAGTGTAGTTCCTTTTGTGAACTTTAAGTTGGCGTGATGCGTAGGCAATGACCTTGTCACGTTGCATCAATACGCAACCAAGTCCTTGGATGGAAGCGTCGCAATAAACCACAAAATCATTTGTGCCTTCAGGCAATGAGAGAATAGGTGCGCTACAAAGTCTATCTTTTAAGTGCTGAAATGCGGACTCCTGTGCATCTCCCCAACGGTAGATGACACCCTTCTGAGTCAGTGAAGTGAGAGGTTGCGCAATCCTTGAGAAATCCTTGATGAATCTTCTGTAGTATCCTGCCAAGCCCAGGAATTGACGGATTTCTGTTGGTGTACGTGGTGCAGGCCAGTTCTTGATCGAATCAACTTTGGATGGATCAACATGAATCCCATCCTTGTTTACTACGTGGCCTAGAAAGTGGACTTCACGAAGCCAGAAGTCGCATTTTGAAAATTTGGTATACAACTGTTCTGCTCGAAGAAGTTCCAGCATAAGTCGTAGATGATGCTCGTGTTCCTCCTGACTCTTAGAATAGATCAGGATGTCGTCAATGAAAACAATAACGAACTTATCCAAGTAAGTTTTGCATACTCGGTTCATGAGATCCATGAAAACCGCTGGTGCGTTTGTTAATCCGAAAGGCATAACCAGAAACTCGTAATGGCCGTAACGAGTTCTGAATGCGGTTTTAGAGACATCCTCATCTCGGACTCTCAGTTGATGGTAACCCGATCTCAGATCAATCTTGGAGTAGTAGCTCGACCCTTGCAGCTGGTCGAATAACTCATCAATGCGTGGGAGAGGATAACGATTCTTTACGATCACCTTATTGAGTTCGCGGTAGTCGATGCACATTCTGAAGGTACCGTCTTTCTTCTTCACGAATAGTACTGGAGCTCCCCAGGGCGAAGAGCTAGGACGAATAAAACCTTTTTCCAAAAGTTCTTGTAATTGCTTCGACAGTTCTTCCAGTTCGGTTGGGGCTAAGCGATAAGGTGCACGAGCTATGGGCGCTGCTCCAGGAGCTAGCTCGATTTGGAATTCGACTTGTTGATGAGGCGGAAGACCAGGTAATTCCTCAGGAAATACCTTAGGAAAATCGTGCACTATAGGAATGTCTTCAATTCTCTTCTCTTCCGTTGATGTGTCAGTAACGAGTGCCAGGATGGCAGTGTGGCCCTTTCGCAAACACTTCTGGGCCTTAAGGAAAGAGATAATGCCTACGACAGCACCACTCTTGTCGCCATGAATCACGAGGGGCTCTTTACCAGAACGAGGGATGCGGACGATTTTCTCCTTGCAAACAATCTCCGCTTGATGATGAGATAGCCAATCCATCCCAATAACGATGTCGAAACTACCCAGTGTGATAGGAATAAGATCGATAGAGAAATTCTGACCAGCTAAGGCGAGGTTAGAACCTTTGATTACGTGTGTGGCCTCGAGACTTTTACCGTTTGCTAGCTCTACTGTGTGTTTGGGGGTCAAAAGTGTTGGAGTGCGCTTAAGCATTTGACTAACTTTTAGAGACACATAACTGGTATCGGCACCCGAATCAATTAAAACAGTAACATAAAAGTCGTCGAGAAGGAACTTACCCATCACTACATTAGGATCATTCCTTGCGTCACCCTGACCAATCACGAACACTCGACCCCTGGCACCGTTGCCATCATTGTTTCCTCCATTGTTGCCCCCATTATTGTTCTCGTTTCCTTGGTTGTGATTCTGATTCTGATCTGATTTAACTGTGGGCAGTGTCTCTTGAAGTGACCTTCAGCACCACACTGAAAGAATCCTTTGTTGCCTTGTTGCTGTTGCTGATTCTGTGGTGCTTGCTGTTGCTGCTGACGATTCTGATTTGTAGGCCGTAAGCTCCTGTAATCCTTGGCTTCATGACCCATCTTGAGACAGCTCTGACAACGTCCCTTGTTGCACTGACCATTGTGGTGTCTGTTGCATTTGTTGCACTTTGGGTGGTTTCCTCGATATCCACCCTGCCCTTGACTACCAGAAGATTGCTGACCAGGACTCTGGTAGTCATCAATCTTTCGTTGTTGCGCCTGGGACTGAACTGTAGTCGAACCCTTGTTGGAGGCTCCATCCCATTTTCGTTTGTTGTCACTGGGAATAGCAGAAGTAGTAGTAGCAGTAGCACCTATACGCTTAGGCAGCCTGTTCTGTTCCACTGCCTGGTCTGTGAGGCGATGAGCGAGACGAGTAACATCCTGGATGGTAGCAAGGTTAGCAGCAGTCACATGGCTTTGTATCTCTGGTACTAAGCCCTTGAGGTACAGCTCAATGCACTTGATGGGAGGATCCACCATAGTCGGACATAACACTGCCAGTTCGTTGGATCGCTTCGTATACGCCTCTATCTCTGACACCGTCATCTTCAGGTTAAAGTAATCCACTTCCAACTTGTGGATGTCATCACGGTTATAGTATTCTTGCTTGATCAGCTCCTTGAAGTCGTTCCATGGGGTGGCATTAGCAGCTGCCAGCCCTAACATTTGAACTTGCGCGTTCCACCAAGTCAGCGCAGTGCCTTCGAGAGTACCAGTGGCATACTTCACCCTACGTGCCTCAGGGCATTCACACATTTTGAAAACCGATTCGAGCTTCTCGAACCAGTGGAGGAGTCTAACGGCTCCTTCAGTGCCACTGAAAGTACTAGGACGACAGTCCATAAAAGTCTTGAACGTGCACACAGGAGGCTGAGCATGCTGGCCTCCTACTTGAGCGGCTGCAAGTGCCGCAGTAACTTGTTTGTTGATCAAATCCATCAGCTGGGCTTGAGTCATGTTGACACGTCCACTCATGATCTTCATACCAAAGGAAACATGAGTGAGAGAGGTTCGCGAAAGTGCGATGACAGAAGAGAGTAAGCACGCATGTGTTTCAAGCAATAGTTGTTACATTTATCTAAGCATACTATGAGTAATGTACTATGTAATTAGCAAGTAGGCAATATAAACATAAATCATATCACCTATAGTGTTGAGTCTTGCACGTGGAGCGAAGCGTCGTTGTGGATCGTTGAGTACTGTACAGGTTATAGTCTGGTTTTAATAAAAACTTTTTCCCTTATTAAAACCAAGTTCTCTATAACCAATGGCTCTGATACCAATATGTCACACCCCCAAAATCCACACGCGGAGTATCACCGCTTTGAGGCGTGACATGACCAGGATCAAGCCACCAATCATATTGAACAAGCATGTGAATAGTATATAAAGATCCAACACAATACAATTGGTGTCTAAACAAAACAATAGTTTAAGTTACAAGCGGAAGCATAATGTTTAAAACCAAGTCATAAGTTTAAACGTTTAAAAAGTTTAGCATGGCACATAGTTATCCATGCCCCACAACGACTCTTCCCACTCCAATGCAAGCTCCATGAGTACCTAACGACCTGCAAGGCATGTAATAACAAATCAACAACAAAGTTGAGCGAGTTCACAGTTGATTGCACAGTTAATGAGTTCACATCAGAAATCGTAAGTCCGTTTCATAATCATGTATTACCCATTATCCTTGATTCCCAATCTTTACGATATTTAGTGGGGGCTTCCCAGTTTGTATGTACTAGACTAGGCGTATCTATAAATGTCCTTCCCAATCCGAGGACAGTGGTAAGTATGAGTTTACGTAGGTTTTACGTAAGTGCCCTTCCCAATCCGAGGACAGTAGTAAGTATGAATTTACGTAGGTTTTACGTAAGTGCCCTTCCCAATCCGAGGACAGTAGTAAGTATGAATTTATGTAGGTTTTACGTAAGTGCCCTTCCCAATCCGAGGACAGTGGTAAGTATGAGTTTACGTAGGTTTTACGTAAGTGCCCTTCCCAATCCGAGGACAGTAGTAAGTAGTCTAGTAGTGTTGATAGTATAAGTAGTTATTCAATCCCATTCCCTACCACCAGGAATCCCATGCCTTAGTAAGGGTGTGAACTCACCTCGGTTGCTCGGTTTGACTCTCAATATAGCTAACAGTCAAGGTCGGTCAATCACGTCCTATTATGATTACCAGTTAGTCATTTAGTGATTTTCAAAATAGAGCACAAAGTTCCTACACGTATCTATCACATAACATGCATCACTTTAACGGTTCATGCCCATATAAACTTCCCATCCATTCCCCACTCATAAACAAACATACAACATTTCACATAACACTTTTATAGACATATAGCATGTAATATCATTCTCGGATAACCTACCTGACATTTAGACACGCAAATTACTACTTATGTCGTTTCAGCATTTATCTTCAAAACTGGGCTGTTTTCGGGGATTTTAATAAAATAGTTAACTTGTTTCAAAAATTCCCAACTTTTTACAGAAGGTCTTAAACGATCCAAATTTTATTGTGTAAAAATCTCGGGATCCAATTCATCACCAATATTTTATAAAAATTCATTTTCTGGACTGAACTCAGATTTATCTTTTTCTAACTGCAGTCCACGGAATAATTTATTTAAAATTCATCGAGAGTCCGATTTACGAAATTCCATTGGGTAATTACAAATACATCATTTTTCATCTACTGTACAAATTTCATGAGTTTATTCATCAAAGATTTCCAGTTATGACCAAAAATATAACACCTATTTTCAGCAGCAAAAATGCAGCTTGAGCTGCTGTTACAAAATGACCCTTTAAAAATAGTAAACCAAGTCCAAAAATTATGATTCCAGTGCCATTAGAACCGTATTTCATAATACATAAATCTAGAGTTCAGAAAACACATTTTTCGCTTTATTAAGGTTCGATTACAGCCAACTGAAGTTGGCTGTAATCACTAAACAGCTTTCTGTTTTTCAGCTTTTACATTCTAATGCGAGTTATATTGGTTCCGTTAACATGTTCAGTGAATGACAACATTTTTAGTAATCAATATTAACAAGTAATCAGCAAGAAATCAGCAACATTTAAAGACAACTTCATATTAACATAAATACATCATGTTTCATCTTTATATTAAGCTTTATGTTCATCTTTTGGTTCTTGTTACTTTAGTGTTTAACATAAGCATCATACTACAAATTTTAGCCATAAGTGAGATGATCAAAGGTTAAACAAGAGCTTACTACTAGCTTATAGCTAGGGATGATCTTCTAGTGCAAAGATGAAGAAAAGATGGTGAAGAAGGCAAGAACAAAGCTCCTTGAATGCTCTTCAAGATGCAAGCTTCTTTGTACCACCTTAAGGTCTTGAATGGAACACTTTAATGGAAGGGGATGGTTGTGAAGTGGTGGTGATGGGGGCGGATGTAGATGACTGAGAGGAAGGGAGAGAGATGATGTGAGGGTGGAGTGAAATCTTAGTGAAGATATGTTGTAAGGTTGCACATGCTTATAAGGATCTTCCACATATTTTGTTCACTTCAAGAAGCAAGCAATCAACCAAAATATCAAGTAAAATCTTGGAGATATGGGGGGTGGGTCCCTTGACCGATTTCATACATGGGGGGGGGGGGGTCTTGTTTGCAAAATTGTAACTAGATGGTTACTTATTAGCTAGAAACCAAGTGTATGTTTACTAGAGTTAGTTACTAGATATTTAGTGGGTGTTATGGTGCACGGGGACCATAACAAGCCAAGAAATAAATAATCAATGTATTTGACAAATATTTGGTGTCCCGGGTAATGTCCGGTTGTTCGGTCGGATACTGTTCCGTTAAGTTGTTAAATTGTTCCGTAAGGCGTCTTATACATATATTTTTGTAACACAATTTAATTCCTAACACATAGGAAAATATTCAGGACCATTTAGTCAAGTTTTCTGCATACTACTAGTATGCTAACACGCACATGAAAGTATAACACAGTAATCAGAGAGCAATTAGATAATTTAGCACAATCATCAAGCACTTTAATTATCATTAATAAATTGTACGGATACATGGAATTACGAGGGTTGTCACATTCTCCCCCTGTTAAGAAAATTTCGTCCCAAAATTTAGTGCGTAGTTACTGAGGAAGCTAGTTAAGTTACGGTGTTTACTGGCTTTTCCTGGGGTGTCACATACATGGGCACTTTGCCCAAGTGTGATGTATACCAATATCATCACCCCGGGCCATGCCGATTCAGGAAATGTGAGTCATGTGGGAAGACTGGCCACACAAAAGAAACCTGCTGGGTTGGTAATGGTGCTGGTAGTGGTGGTCAGCAAGGATATGGAAATGGGAATGGAAACCGCCAACAGGGAGGAAATGGCGGGAATGGAAATCGAGGAAACCGTGGGAATTAAGCTGGTAACCAGGGAGCAGGCAATAATCGAGCTGGTAATGGTAATGGGAACGGAAACGGTCAAGGACCAGGATGCTTTAACTGTGGGGACATCGGGGACTTCAAGCGAGAATGCCCAAAGCTTAACCAGGCACAAGGAAGAGTTTTCAATATTGGAGCGAGGGAAGCTCGCCAAGATCCTAACGTTGTTACTGGTACGTTCACTATAAATCAACGCTTTGCATCTGTACTATTTGACACTGGTGCCGACTATAGTTTTGTATCGCTAGAATTTAAGAAAATACTTAGGTTAACTGCTAGTAAGTTAGACATTCCGGAGTGGGTTCTGAAATTATTCCACACTCTTTCAGATGATTGAGGAACTCTAAGCTGAGGTATTCGCCACCTCGATCTGATCGAAGTACTTTTATCTTTCTAGTAAGTTGGTTCTCTACTTCATTTTGAAACTCTTTGAACTTTTCAAAAGTTTCATGCTTGTGCTTCATAAGATAGACATAAGCATATCGACTGTAATCGTCAATGAAAGTAACGAAGTATTTTTCATGGTTTCTCGTCATGGTTCTGAAATGGCCACATACATCAGTGTGAATGAGTCCTAGTAGATCATTGGCCCGTTCACCAACACTAGTGAAGGGGCACTTTGTGAGTTTGCCAGCTAAGCAAGATTCGCAATCATTAAAGGAGTCATGTCCAGTGGATTCAAGAATCCCCTCAGATTCGAGCCATTTTATACGTGTCTTACTTATGTGGCCAAGTCTACAATGCCATAGAAATGTTTCATTAATACCAGCTTTGTTGCGTTTAGAAAGATTATATATATTATTGTCAGTTTGAACATTTATCTCATAAATACCATTTCGAGGTTTAGCCTCAAAATAAAAGATATTATTCAAGTAGGCAGAAATAGCAATACCATTAAAAGCGTACTTAAAACCTTGTTCAAACAACAACGAAACTAAAATGATGTTCCTAGTCAAACCAGGTGCAAAAAGACAATTGTTCAAAACAACAATAAGACCAGAAGGACATGTAAGATTAAATGTGCCAGTTGCTAGAACTGGGACTTTATTTCCATCGCAAACAATTAGCTCCATGCTCCCTGGTTTCAGTTTTCTCCACTTCTCAGGCTCCTGCAAGACATTAATGATGTGATAACCACATTCGGTATCAAATACCCATGTGTTGCTAGAAACAGTGAAAAGCTCAATAACATATATTAGAATACCTGAAGAAGTGCCTTCTCCATTAGCCTTCTTCAATTTGAGTTTGGCAAGATACCCGGGACAGTTACGTTTCCAGTGTCCCATCTTGTTACACTAAAAGCATTGTCGCTCTTCAGGAACAGGGGCTTTCACAGCTTGTTTACTCTTGTTGGTGGCAGGTTTGGCAGCAACGGGAGTTTTTCCTTTGCCTTTGCTGTTAGAATACCTTTTCTTTGTTTTGGGCTTCTTAACACCACCAGATCGAACCATTAATACTTGGTTTGTTTTGTTGGATATGTTTATCTCTGCCGTTTTGAGCATCCCATGCAGCTCTGGCACTGTCTTTACCCAGTCATTCATGTTAAAGTTCATAACAAATTGATCATAGTGACTGGAAAGAGAGTTGAGAATGAAGTCAACAACCATCTCATCTAGGAGAGGATAACCAAGTTTGTTTAATTGATCGATGTGGCCTTTCATCTTGAGGACATGAGCACTAACTGAGGAATCCTCTTGCATTCTACAGCTTATAAGCTGTTTCATGGTGTCATAGCGTTCCTGACGGGCTTGTTTCTGGAACATGCCCTTGAGTTGCTCAATCGTGTCTAAAGCATTCATGTCTTCCATATTCTTTTGGAGATCTAGGGACATGGTGGCTTGCATGAGGCAAGCAACTTCTATGGCATCTTCTTTGTGTTTGTCGAAAGCCTTCTTCGCAGCAGCAGAATCATTTTCAGGTGCAGCTGGGATTGGGGTTTCCAAAACATAAAGCTTCTTTGCCATTTTGAGAACAATTCTCAAGTTGCGGTGCCACTCAAGAAAATTGGTGTTATTCAGTTTATCTTTCTCAAGTATGGACTTGAGAGCAAAAGAGGAGTTGTTTTCAGATGACATCTGTTAAGCAAAAATTATTTAATTAGTATTTTCGATGTATATTTCCTTATTTAATTAATGACCCATTACAGTAATTAGAACAAGGAATGAGAATCTGGCTAGGTCAGTATTAAAGGCAGCTGTGGCATACACTTTAGTAAGTGACTAGGCAGACTGACAACGAGTGTCAATTGTGAGAATTGCACAACTCTCGGGTATGAGGCCGTTAAGACAACTCTTGTCTTATGCATTGATACGTTTAGCCTCATCTATGCCGACTTTTACTTTCAAGATAGCTGGAGCATGTGATGAGAAAAGAAAAAGCAATAGTCGTCCTAAAAGAAGGTACTTGTGGAAGGGCCGGATGTGTCAACGAAACCCTTGCACCTTGGAAGGATAAGCTAGACATCAAGTGCGGTGCTGTGGCTCCAAACACTGATGGTTCGCATTACGTTCCAAGTGTAGCTTTTGATAGGATGGCATAGACTATTGATTTTAATTATGGATTAATTTTAATGTTTACCAAATAGGGTCGCAAGAGCCAATTTTAGTATATACTTTAGTCGTGACAACTTGATGAACCCTTTCATCTCTCAGGACACTTAGTTTTTAAATAACCTATTAAAAGTAAGTTTGTCGCGACTTATACAACCAATTTTGAGTTAATAGAATTCTATTAAGTTAATAGTTTTGGAAAATTAAATCTAGTTTAATTTGCAAAACTTAATTGGTTATTGTTCGTTTTAAAAACAAACTTTGTTTTATAACAAAATTTTAACAAGTTGTAAAACAATTTAGAACTTGTTTTAATGTGATTGTTTTAATATTTTAAAACTCCTTTTAAAATCATGTTGGTATTTAGGTTGGTTATGTTATAACAAATTATAAGATAAAAAGCAACCACAATAGCAAAATAAATATGTAAATCTATATGACCAAAAAAATTGTTCGATCTTACTAGAGCCTTATAGCAAGATCAAACGGGTCACGGGGTCACAACACACAAACAACCACAAGGATGGACTTGAGTGCATCCAGTCGTCTCGAGTAACTCCCACTGACTTCATGACTCCTGTTTAGCATCTTCAGTTTTGTCTCCGGGTCTTCGTTTATTACAATATTTTACAAAATACAATAAAGGAATATACCCTATCTATTACAACTTTGAACCATCAAGGTTTACAAAAAAAATATCAAAACTGAAATAAAAACAACACTTTGCTTATTACATAATCAACATAATCACAAGGTCGGGCCAGATTTACATATTCCACAACAATCACGAAATATACCGGGCAATCTTTTGGTCAAGCAAAACAAATAAAATATTGACCAAAATAAAAGTTACCCCTAAAATTATTTAGAATAGAAACTTTAATAAAATTAAAGTTTGTGTTCTAATTCCAGTTAAAATACTGGTACCGGTTAAAATACTAATTCCGGACTCGTAAAGAACCTGACAGATACCTTTGGCATCTCGAAGGTGCTGAAGTCTTGGTAGTAGATGAGTCAAATGACGAACATGCTAACTACAAATCTGCTATCTCAGATCCTGAATCTGCGAAATGGCTGGAAGCCATGAACGCTGAGATGCAATCTATGCGTGATAATCAAGTCTGGGACTTGGTTGAGCTACCCCCCCCCCCCCCGAATCTCGGGCAGTAGGGAGCAAATGGATTTTCAAAAGAAAAACCGATATGCATGGAATTGTAAACACCTATAAAGCACGGCTAGTTGCGAAAGGTTTCACTCAAACTCAGGGTATTGACTATGATGAAACCTTCTCGCCCGTTGCTATGATCAAATCGATCAGGATATTGCTTGCCATAGCCACATACTATGACTACGAGATATGGAAAATGGATGTCAAAACCGCTTTTCTTAATGAACATCTCTCTGAAGATGTCTATATGGTTCAGCCTGAAGGTTTTGTCGATCCTAAATATCCAAGTAGGGTGTGTAAGCTGAATAAGTCCATTTATGGACTCAAACAGGCATCTCGTAGCTGGAATCTTCGTTTTGACCAGAAGATAAAAGAGTTTGGTTTTGTCAAGAATGAAGATGAGCCTTGTATTTACAGAAAGGCTAGTGGGAGCACTATATCATTCCTCATCTTGTATGTGGATGATATACTGCTCATTGGAAATAACATCCCTATGCTTAACGAAGTTAAACACTATTTGGGATCTTGCTTCGCAATGAAAGATCTTGGAGAAGCAGCTTATATTCTGAGATTCAAGATCTGCAGAGATAGATCTAAGCGGCATCTAGGGCTAAGTCAAAGTACATACATAGACAAAATAATGACACGCTTTAAAATGGAAAACTCCAAGAAAGGAGGTGTTCCTATGACTAAAGGAACCGTGTTGGACAAATCGCAATCTCCTACAACGGACATTGAAATTAAGCAAATGAAAGCAGTTCCATATGCTTCAGCGATTGGTTCTATCATGTATGCTATGTTATGTACTAGACCTGACGTCTCGTATGCTTTAAGCATGACCAGTCGTTTTCAGCAAAATCCTGGCATTGCCCATTGGACTGCAGTAAAGAACATTCTAAGGTACTTGAGAAGAACTAAAGATATGTTCTTGATGTTTGGAGGAGTGGAAGAAGAGCCCACTGTAAGGTGTTACACTGACGCTAGCTTCCAAAGTGACCAAGATGATTCTCGCTCACAATCAGGATTTGTATTCACTCTAAATGGAGGAGCTATCTCATGGAAAAGCTCCAAGCAGAGTGTAGTGGCAGATTCAACCACGGAATCTGAATATATTGCTGCATCAGATGCTGCAAAAGAAGCTGCTTGGATGAAGAAATTCATCACCGATCTCGATGTGGTTCCAAGTATTCAGAAACCAATCGAGGTGTTCTGTGATAACACAGGAGCCATTGCTCAAGCCAAAGAGCCCATATCTCATCACAGGGCCAAGCACATTCTAAGAAAGTTCCACTATATACGGGAAATACTGGAACGAGGAGACATCATAATAAGCAAAGTAGACACAGATCAAAACCTAGCAGACCCGTTCACTAAACCGATGACTCAGGACAAGCATGACCAACATAGGGATAGTATCGGTCTTAGATTAGCTGGCCATATGTTTTGATTTAGTATTTGGATGTACGAACATTCAAACAGTTGTACCTTTTGAATTCACCTTTGATTTATTGGTTAAATGCAAACTTTGAATCTTACAACTGTGTTCGATTCTAATACGTTTAATCCATGAATCTTGTATTTTAAATTATCCGTAGTCGGTCAGACTCGTGGGAACGACTCTGAATTAAGACTATTCTGACTTTGGACTCAAAGAGTTGACTTCCAAATTCACAGACCTCATTAAGAATGACGTTGGATGTAACTCGCATCAAATCATCTTCATGGATTTTAGTCATAAGATGCTTTGATATTGGTATACTGTAACACCTCGAAAATTCACGTCCTATAATGTATTGACACGTGTCATAAGCGTTGAACGTGTGAAAGAATACTCTACAAGGACTAAAGTTGACCAACATGGAAAATATGTGAATATAAGGGTTCAAAATGTCAACAATGGATAAATATACCCTAAAATATCCCTACATGATGTTTATACCCTCTGAGTGACCTTTTAGCAAACCCTAAGCTTTGTAACGATCAATTATGCTCACTAGAATACATGATAAAAATTTCACCAAGTTTCGCTCTCATATGAGAAAGTTATGACAATATTCGTATACGAGGGGTTAAAAGCGTCAACGATGAAATTTATGACTTTCGGGTAACCATAAAGTTACCCAAGGACTTAAAAAAGTTTGGTTATGTCTTAAGGCCCTTAAAAGTCAAGTTAGAGGGCTCAAAGTGCAAGAAATCAAGTTAAGATCAAGTGTAGAAGGATCAGGGACTAAAAGCGTCAAAAAGTGCATAAGTTTGCATTTTCGCGCATAACATACGTTCTGAATACATCCGGACATCCAAAAATTTATGTAAGCACTAAAATATTTTATTTTAGTGTTTGGCATAAGAAAAATCCATTTGTCGCGCAAATTGGATCGTTTTTCGCGCTTATGCGCATTCCGTCGTAATTAACCGAACATCGCGATCGTACGACCAAACGAACGTTGGTGACCGACCGGATAATATTTAAATCCCACAAATATTCTATTATGATTAAAATCTTATTTTAATCAGGTCCGTGTTGAAAAATAAATTAAAACACCTAAAAACGTTATTTTTCAAAGTTTAAGCGCGTACCGTGTGTTTCTGCGCAACACAGTGCTTCTACTGCAAAACGCAGACAACGCAGCCAGTCCTGGCAACTGAAATTTATTTCAGTAATATCTTGGCGAGTTTATTTTTATAGAGTAATAAAAATAATTTAGAACGCCATAAACCGGGATTTAAACGCTAGATAAAATACCCGGTACCTAGTTAAATACCCGTTTTAGCCATATGCCAGGAATATGCTAAGGTATATGCTAAGGAATATGCCAGGAATATGCTTGGAATATGCTAGGAATATGCTTGGCATATGCTTGGAATATGCTTGGAATATGCTAGGAATATGCTTGGCATATGCTTGGAATATGCTAGGAATATGCTTGGAATATGCTAGGAATATGCTTGGCATATGCTTGGAATATGCTAGGAATATGCTTGGAATATGCTAGGAATATTCTATATGGAAGATCCTATAAATACCCAACCCATTCACTTACAAAACCCACAAATCTGATCTAAGAATGCTCTAAGTTGAAGCCATTGCTTCATACCTAAGTTACTTGGATCAAGATTAGCTTTCGGGGACCCTTTGTAAGTGTTCCTTCGTTCTTTTATTCGTTTTAGCGTTAAAGTCAAACTTTGTTTGACATTCTGCATTGACCAGTTTATGGTCAATGCGAAGTTCGTTTGAACTTCATAACATGAGCGTAATCACGATGGTTATAGTCCCTAGTGACTATACCTACTGATTACCACGTTATCTAGGCTCAGCGACGAGTCGTAGTTTCGGCCAAAATGCGTATTCTTGCGTATTTTGTAACCAAACTACTCTTGGGTATCAAAACCGTTTGTTTTGATACCAAACCTATTTTCTAAACTTAGTTAAGCATGTTTTAACGTGCTTAGCTCGTCACTTTTAGTTTAGTGCTTATATAGGGTCGTAAGGTAAGCGATCTAAACAATCGCTTATACTTTCGAACCCGACCCGTTTGGTCGATCATTAGGATCCGACCAAACACATTAGGTGACCATAGTATATAGGGAATAACCTTCCGAGGTTATACCTTATGGTCACGACGTTTAGTTAGTTGTATGACAGGTAGTATATATGCCTTAGGTAAATGACCAAAATACCCCTTCGGGGCTTATATTGAGATTAAACTCGTTTTGGGCATATTGGAAGGTATCCTACTGATATCACAACATATTTAAGGCATATTAACTTAGGAAACCTGTATATGACTCTTATGGTTACTCGTTACGCGCTTGTCGCGTTCGGATCGGCTTATGTGACTAATTTGCATAAATTAGCCGAAACGGGTCAAACCATATCTTTTGGTCCCAAAATCCAGAATGTGTTTAAGTTACCCATATTAAACAAGCATACAAGCTTGTCGGGTCAAAACCACACTCTAAACCGGTCTTCGCCTTGTCATGCGTTTGAACCGTATCTTCCTCTTTAAAACTAACCGGTCTAAGCATAGGCTTAAATAAAGACCCGTTAGAAATCTAATAGGTTATTAAAAACCTTCGTTCCAGATTAAGAGCCCCAGTAGAAGTACTTGTGCTTGCTGAATTGATATACGGCTGGGATTGAATTTATATTTAGCTCAGGTAAATACTCTTAACTTATTTTCCCTATACGGGCTTGGGATACGGTATTATAATAATACCGCTTGGTCGGGTATTGAATGTTTAATCGTATTCTGATTAAATTATTGAGGTAACCCGTTTTAATCTGTATTGTTTGAAATAAAAGCCTTTAGGGGTTAATGACCATGTCCCGGATATCCTTGACATCATTGTATTATAAAATGGCCACGCCTTAAGCATGGGGTGTAGGCATACACTGAAAGTTGCTTAAAGGGAAACGGTATCTCACTCTCTTGTGGGCTTATACTTGTGGCGTGTCTGTTAATCTTGACTCGGTTTCTACATCGGGCCCTGAACGTATAACGAACCTGTAAATCTGTATACAAGATTATTTATATAATTGTCCCAATTTATAAAAGATTAATTTTGCCTTGTGCACTTTAATCAAAGTGTCAAAATATTTTGTGCCTGGTGCATCTAAATCAATTTTCTTAAACTCTTTTCAAATGAGTCGGTTGAGTGTATTTACCAGTGAAAACTGCCGTATTTTCCAAAAAGGTTAAGTGACAGGTACTGAACGTAATTGGCTGGAAGCTCAGGGCGTTAATAAGGAATCTTGCAAGTTCTAGGCGCCTAAAGTCTGTTGAACAATGTTTATGTTTTAAGATCCGCCTGTGGATCCTTTACTTTCCGTTGTAATACTTGATATTACTTTATATTCGGATTGTAATACATTTACCTTTTGCTTCCGCTGTGCATTTATATATTGTGTTGTTTGACTATGATGATATCAACTACGTCACGATACTCCCCTACCGGGCCCACCGGTGAAACGTGGAAATATCGGGGTGTGACATATACTCATTTTTTGTATCCTTTGACCTGAGATACATATTAGAACTTTCGTTTACCAAGGATTATTCTTTGATTACTGTCAACCGTTGTCGCGTAACTGCCAGTCATAAAGGCTATAATTGGGAATAGTTCTGAAGTTCAGTGGGAGTTGTATGTAGTCGATAAGGGATTTTGTACTCTTACATGATATGTAACAGTTAGACATTGTGGCGCCCTCGTTGATTCAAACTGGTGAAGTGTAAGGCCTTACCCAAACTTACTGTGTGTTTGTTCGGACCACTTTGAATCTTGATCGAGAACAATAATAATTGAACACCATATGAGATTGAACTTAATCCATGTCTCATTGATTCAATTGATGTCTTTTACGGAAAGGATGAATGACAGCAATTACCATAAGTCTCTTGTCATGCAATAGTAAGTTGTTACTACTGCCAAGATGTTTTGGTTAATGACTTTAAAGTGTCATACCTTGTTGGGGGCAGCCATGTGCAGCTAGAGCACCGCTGACTGTCTGCGTTGAGGATTTTATCGAAACCCGTCCAAGTGGGAGATTGTTGGATTTATATGTACGGGTTCGATAAGTCAACGCTGCTGACCGAGCTATGACCCGTAAGAGTTACACCTTGGGCAATGAACACTAAATCCACTTAACTCGATTAACTGGTAATCACGAACAATTAACGAAATAAACGGATATATTATTTATACTAATTATAAATAATATATGTAACGTTTATTCAGTTATTCTCGGGCTTTATATCGCGTCTTGAACCTGTTCTATATATATTAGATTTGGTACCCGATTAATTATAAATAATTTATTGCTTAAATTATTTTTTGCTTTTCTTATCTTTAGTGCACCACCAGTAGCCGCCCCACTTCCTCTTTCTCTTAAACAATTACGAATTGTAAATGGTGTCTGCCACAATGTTTTGTAGAAAAACAATATATATATTACAAGTGGTACTAAATTGGTTGGATTGTCAGCAACAATAAATATGGATCTTTCATTCAAGAAATGGAGGATAGTTTTGTTATTGTTGTCCATGTTTTCTCTGAGAGGCAAATAGTTTATTTTCTCTTCTACAAAACACAAAGATCGCTGTTGTTCAGTAGAACACCACCGGTTACACGACGCACCCCGTTTTAGTTCGTGGTCTAGCACTCATTCGTTGTACCTCGGTGTCTCAACCGGTTAGTCTTTAACCGCAAAGGTATATTTAATCTCATCAGTAGATTAACATCATTAATAATATTGTATATCGTATTTGCATGTTTGTAACCATGATCCTGTTCGGTTCACTTTTGGTGTTGATTACATATTTATTCCGCTGCGTTTTTATTAATTATATATTTAATTAATAAAATATGTCAAACCCGTTTTGATAAAAAGTAAAATTGACACCAGTGAATCCCAACAGTGGTAGATACGAACACGAACCGAGCGGCAGCAGCTTTGGCTTGGCCGGTCGTCACAATCAAAAAGAAAAATGGACGGCACTATTTTTGTAAAGAGTGGCAGCCAATGTTTTCCTTGTGTTTTTGTGATTGTAATGTGACTGTTATATATATCATGAAAAGTGAAACCTTTCCTTTAATTTATGCAAACGACAACTAAGAAAAGGGGTAAGATAGTGGAAGCAAAACATGATGGCAGACACATGTACCACCACTTTATCATTCAACTTTAGAAATGGAATATTTCCATTCAAGCAAAGATGAAGACTCCAGTTATGCAACTTAAAAAAAATATTAAAATAATAATAGATGACAACCAAACAAAAGGTATGACATCTCATAATTATAGACCCAAAATATATATATTACTATATATGTATATATATTTAGGTTAACACCCCTAATTATCTCTTAGTCCCGAAGCCCAATATAATAAGTTCAAGTCCAGACGCGATACCAAGCCCGAAAAACAAAGTTTAATTAATAAGTAATTAAACGTTATATTATTTATAACCAGTATGATATATTATCATACCCTTAGTGCAAAAACTAGGAATACAAATGTTTACTATTATATATTACTACATTTGATCAACTTACTATCAAATTTTTTTTCTTTTTATTACAAATTTAGTATAACATAGTGATATACAAAACAACCTCTATACACTCAATGATGCTCATAGACTCTTCGAAAACTATCAACACCACAAGATGCTCTAGAAACAAACTTCTTACTTACCTTTTCAATCATTACAATTACATTCTACGGTCTCTTTCGAATAAATTTCGGGACGAAATTTCCAAAAGTAGGGGAGATTGTAACCACCTTGGTTTTCACACTTGTGTTTGTTTTGACTTACATTGTAACAATTACCATATCGGGAATGAAACCTATTTGATCCTACTTGCTTTGTGCTCATACCGATACAAACACGTGAAACAATTTCAAATTTGTTGAGTTTTTATGCTATTAAACAATACCACGTAAACTATAAGGACCTATTTGACATTCTTTAAAACCTGCTTGAAATCTATTACTTTTTAATTTCGAGGACTAAAACCGTCATTATTTGAAAGTACAAAGTTTAGGGACTAGATTTATCATTTTTGAAACTATATAAGTACAAGGGTTAAAAGTGCAATTATTGCAAACTACAAGTTTAGGGTCCTTTTGGTCATTTTTGAAACTTAGATATTTAGTTTTAAAAGTCCAGGGTTCATTTGGTCATTCTTTCGAACTTAAACTCAAGGGACCAAAACTGTTGACTTTGAACCTATATTAACTGATTTCACTAACCGGGTTAAACCTTTATATAAGAAATACTCTTTAAAAATTAACCCAGTTAGTCTAACTAACTGGGTATTACAGGGACTGTTTATGTAAATGTAGAACCATAGGGGCCAAAATGTAAATTTTCAATTAAATGAATAAAAATGGTTTAAACCATTCGGACCGGCCGCGAACAAGGATCGAACCCGGGTGTCTTGCGTATAACCGAAACGACTTAACCAGTTTATCCTCTGTACATGGCTGATATGTTTTGAGATTTAATTAAACTTATATATAACTTAGAATTTTATATTATATTTCATAGTTACAGATCGCACTAATCTCCGGTTTCAATCCAAATCGAAATTGTTTAATGTTTTCGATCTGTCCAAGCCTTACCCATGATGCCCCAGACCCACAACCAACTCACACTTGCATCGAATTCGACTCAATTTGGTACCAATACATCTGTAATTCGAACTTTTTATAAAAAAAATTAAAGTGGATCGATTCCACTACGAATTGTTGGATCCGAGATCAAATTGAACTGTTATATAAATCCCTAAGATTCACACGAACTTCCTACACCCCTCAAATTCACTTAAACACTTCGAAAACGTCGGATTTCAGACCTGCAACTTCGCCAGAACAGTCACTCGCCGGAGTTTAATCGATTCACTGTTTCTGTCGTTACCGGTTAGTTATTATTTGATCAATTAGTTCAATTACACTCGTTCAATGTTTCCCGAAAGTTAATTTGAATATAACATAAGTTTCCCGTAGAAATTCGATAGTTGACTTTTTCTGTTTGACTCGAATTGTACATTTGGGGAAGGTGACACATTTCGTTTCAATATATATTTAATATAAACTAAACTTAAACACAAACCACCAGGCCTAGCCCAGTGGTTGTGTGTGTGTTTGTTTTCTCAATTGACCCGGGTTCGAACCCGGGTATGTGCAAACATTTTTAAACTTTTTATTTTTCTTATTTTACACCTGCCATTATTTTTAATAATACTATTAAACACTATTACATTTTATAAAAATACGAAAACAACTGTTTTATTTATAAAACAACTTTATTATTTATGATAAATAAGTATTTTTCATAAATAATTCCTTTGCATCATATTCACTTTCCAAGTCCTCTTGCTAGGTTATCCAAATTCCATAATTACCATTTAAACAAAACACTACCGAATCCTATAGATTTAGGATTTTCAATTATCAAATTAAACATTATTGTTGATACATATTCCATATTGTTGCATGTTAAATCAATTAGAGTGACGTGGAATCTTATTTCCAAGAACTCTCACATTTGCATACTTGTTTGGACTTACTCGCTATCAAGGTGAGTTCATGTCCCCCTTTTCTCTTAACTGTTTTCAGTTTTATAACTTCGGGG
The DNA here is from genome assembly GCA_030545235.1 of Helianthus tuberosus. Lineage (NCBI taxonomy): Eukaryota > Viridiplantae > Streptophyta > Magnoliopsida > Asterales > Asteraceae > Helianthus > Helianthus tuberosus. The sequence goes on along the minus strand of CM060424.1, from coordinate 37,209,828 downwards.
GTGAAGTACAAGTTACTAAATGTTTACAGACAAGTGAGTTCATGTCCCCCTTTTCTCTTAACTGTTTTCAGTTTTATACTTCGGGGTGGAATACATGTTACAACTATTACAGACATTTTTATACATGGTATGGTTAGCTTAAGGAGGGTTTACTACTCGTATATTTTTTTTATCATATAGCATTGTTATGATTGTTGCTATGGTATTAAGAAGTCACACCAAATAAACCCACGCTTCTGCAAAAGCCAGGGTGTGACAGCTTGAAGCTGTCACACCCTGGCTTTTGCAGAAGCGTGGGTTTATTTGGTGTGACTTCTTAATACCATAGCAACAATCATAACCATGCTATATGATAAAAATACGAGATGTACATCCATTAATTAAAGTGAGAAAATACCACCATATCATTGTTTAGAAACATCGACACTTGAAATAAGTTACAAACCATAAATTATTTAAAACGTGTTCGTAAGACACACAAAAGACTTTAGGTAAGACGAGGTTTAGAGACATGTAACCCGTCCAGGAATAGGTTACACCTCTCAAACTCCACAACTCTGGATGACATCTTTTATTCAACGCAGCTAGACACATGCATACCCTGCCAGATCTGTTATTTCCCTGAAATACATGTAGTTTGAAAAATCAACAAAAAGTTGAGCGAGTTCATGTGTAAGTCTGTGTGTATAAGCCTTTAAAATATGTCTTGTGTGTATAAATGTCCCTGGTATGTAGCAATTAAGGAAAAAGAAGTCACCAATGGGTTGCAAAGCCAATGGTTTGTGTGCAAATGGTGCAGGAAGTACTCAAACCTAGCAAATTTGTACCGGGCTTCCGGCTGGAAGACATAGTCACCTCTATGGGCCGCCCCGGCCTCATGGGTGTGGGCTCGCTACACCCAAATAGATCTAATCTATCACTCATGTCCCTCGGTCCTACGATGAGGATTAATGGCCTTAAGTGTTGTGCCCACCCTTCACACCATACCATGTATAAAAAATGTATGTAATAGTTGTAACATATATTCCACCCCCGAAGTATAAAACTGAAAATAGTTAAGAGAAAAGGGGGACATGAACTCACTTGTCTGTAAACATTTAGTAACATGTACTTCACCCCCGAAGTTATAAAACTGAAAACAGTTAAGAGAAAAAGGGAGACATGAACTCACTTGTCTGTAAACATTTAGTAACATGTACTTCACCCCCGAAGTTATAAAACTGAAAACAGTTAAGAGAAAAGGGGGACATGAACTCACTTTGATTGCGAGTAAGTCCAAACAAGTATGCTAATGTGAGAGTTCTTGGAAATAAGATTCCACGTCACTCTAATTGATTGAACATGCAACAATATGGAATATGTATCAACAATAATGTTTAATCGAATGAGCGGAAATCCTAAATCTCTAGGATTCGGTAGGGTTTTGTCTAAATGGTAACTATGTGGTTTGGATAAAATTTATATAGTTATATAATTTAAATACATTAAATTAAACTATATTTTTAAGTATAAATACTGATTTATTTATATAAATATCAAAATTATATAAAATATAAGTAGCAACATTATTTATGTAAAGATCAGCACTCAAAATAATTAATCTGAAAATTTCAGATTTTAATTCCTAAGAATTGATTTATTATGAATTATTTAGAAATAAACTGTTTTAATATCATAAAATTAGTTTTATAAATAATTTGACAGATTTTATATTTTTAATAAAAGTAACAATGTATAATAATGTTATAAAAATTATTGAAATGTTAAAAAAACGTCAAAAATAAAAAGATTAGAATGTTTGGTCGTCCTTGGGTTCGAACCCGGGTCAACTGATTAGAAAACAACACACACAACCACTGGGCTAGGCCTGGTGGTTGTTTATTAGTTTAGTTTAATTAAAATATATACAGAAATCAAATGAGTCATCTTCCCCAAATCAGAGTCAAACTAAAAGTCAAACGTCGCGATTCTTCGGAAACTCTATGTTATAATTAAATTAAATTTGAGGAATCATTGTATAAGCAAAATTGAACAAATTGGACCAAAAATAACTAACCGATATCGATTAAAACGGCGGTTCGACTAAATTCCGGCGACTGGTTCGGTTTTCCGGTGAGTTTCCGATTCGGGTTTCGTCGAAAATCGAAGTGTTGGTGGATTGTGAAGGGTGTAAGAGATTAGTGGTGATCTAAGGAACTTATATATTGGTTCGATTCGATCTCAGATCCAACATTTCATAGTGGAATCGATCCAATTTAATTTTTTTATAAAAAGTCCGATTTACAGACATTTTGGCACTGAAGTGTGTCGAATTAATGCGAAAATGAGTTGGCAATGGGTTGGGGACTCGTGGTTGATGATTAAAGTGAAAAAGTTTCGATTTTGGTCGGATTTGGTGAGTTTTGGTCGAAATCCGCGACCTGTAGATCTGTATTTATATATTCAGATCTGTTTTAATTAGTATATAAATATAATACAATCTAAGTTATAACCCATCCCAACTGGTAGACCAGTTGGTTTGTGCGCGTGCTTGTTTGCGGAAAGGCGCTGGTTCGAGTCCCGTTGTGGCCGGTTTGATTGGCTTTAAAACCCTTTTTTGTTCTGAATTAATTTAATTAAATATTATTAAATCAAATTAGTGTATAAAAGGAATTAAATCTTATATCCTCTCAGCTCTATCACGCATCCTCTGATGACTTCATTCGTTTCTACTAGCTTTCCATTAGCCAGTTCAATTGAGTACGGAATGTCTAACTTACTAGCAGTTAACCTAAGTAGTTTCTTAAATTCTAGCGATACAAAACTATAGTCGGCACCATGCTCATAATTTGGGGTGCCAATCCCCAGATGAAACGCTCAATGCGTTTAAATTCAGGATCAACCATATACGGCACAACGCGTGACAAGTCGTGGAACCTTTGCACATACTCAGCAATTTTTGGGCCGTCCATTTTTAGGTTCCAAAATTCCATTTCCAGCTTCTGTATTTCGGCACGTGAACAGTATTTCTTCCTCATGAGCTCCTTCAGCTCAGCCCATGTTAATGCATACGCCGCCGCCTCTCCCAGGGTTTGAACTTGCAGGTTCCACCAGGATAAAGCACTATCAAGAAAGAGTCCTGAGATGTAAGTAACTTGGTTTTCAGGAGCACACTTGCTCATCCTTATTACCGAATCCGTCTTTTCCGTCCACCTGATGAAAGCAACAGCACCCCCAGTGCCGTCGTAGTTTAATGGCTTACAATCCAGAAATTGTTTGTAGGTACAGCCATTGGATGGGTTGTTGTTGTTGTTTGAGTTATTCCTGCTTGTTTCGGCGTGTGAGGCCTCATAATCTGCTATTGCTTTTGAAATACGTTCCTGTAATTCTGCCTCAGTGGTAGGCAAACGTGTGTCTCGTCGTGGAGGCATCTTCTAAAAGAAAGATCCTATTGGTCCGGTCATAGTAAGTATAGTAAGTAAGTAATATGCTTATGTAATAACACAATAACTCCTAACATCCTATGTCATAACTCAAAATAAATAATCCAACAACGCATGTAAGTCACAATCAATGTAAGCAAGTAATCATCCTAGTCTTCCCCAGACTATCCCACCCAGTCTCTTAGACTGAACTCCCTAGTTTCTCAGACTAACTCCCTGACCTCTAAGACCAACCTTCCCAGTCTCTAAGACTAACTCCCTGGTCTCTAAGACCAAAACCTCCCCAATCTCTAAGATTGAACCCCTCACTCTCTAAAACTTGATGTGTAGGAAGCGGTATGTTAAAAACTTGTAAAAATGGTTAAATAAAGACTGACTCAAAAACTAAACTTTTTGACATGCTTTGGCCTAATAGGTATCGGTACTCTCATTGATAGTCCCCAGGTAGGCAACGGGTCCTTTTATTTGGATTTTTACGAGTGCCAGCCTAGACAGGAGTTCTCAACTACCGATACTTAACCCTTCCAGTTACTACATGTCCGACACGAAAAACACATGTTTGTAAAGAAACGTTTGTACCCTGGATCTGGAAACTTGTATATGCAATGTAAAAAAATTTTCGTGAGAGCCCTGATGATCATAGTCTAGACTCGAGAAAGAATCCTAGTTCGCTATGATCGAGGCTCTGATACCAAGCTGTCACACCCTGGCTTTTGCGGAAGCGTGGGTTTATTTGGTGTGACTTCTTAATACCATAGCAACAATCATAACCATGCTATATGATAAAAAAAATATACGAGATGTACATCCATTAATTTAAGTGAGAAAATATCACAACATCATTGTTTAGAAACATCGACACTTGAAATAAGTTACAAACCATAACTTGTTTAAAACGTTTTCATAAGACACCAAAAGACTTTAGATAAGACGAGGTTTAGAGACATGTAACCCGTCCAGGAATAGGTTACACCTCTCAAACTCCATAACTCTGGATGACATCTTTTATTCAACGCAGCTAGACACATGCATACCCTGCCAGATCCGCTAATTCCCTGAAATACATGTAGTTTGAAAATCAACAAAAAGTTGAGCGAGTTCATGTATAAGTCTGTGTGTATAAGCCTTTAAAATATGTCTTGTGCATATAAATGTCCCTGGTATGTAGCAATTAAGGAAAAAGAAGTCACCAATGGGTTGCAAAGCCAATGGTTTGTGTGCAAATGGTGCAGGAAGTACTCAAACCTAGCAAATTTGTACCGGGTTTCCGGCTGGAAGACATAGTCACCTCTATGGGCCGCCCCGGCCTCATGGGTGTGGGCTCACTACATCCAAATAGATTTAATCTATCACTCATGTCCCTCGGTCCTACGATGAGGATTAATGGCCTTAAGTGTTGTGCCCACCCTTCACACCATACCATGTATAAAAAATGTCTGTAATAGTTGTAACATATATTCCACCCCCGAAGTATAAAACTGAAAATAGTTAAGAGAAAAGGGGGACATGAACTCACTTGTCTGTAAACATTTAGTAACATGTACTTCACCCCCGAAGTTATAAAACTGAAAACAGTTAAGAGAAAAAGGGGGACATGAACTCACTTGTCTGTAAACATTTAGTAACATGTAATCCACCCCCGAAGTATAAAACTGAAAACAGTTAAGAGAAAAGGGGGACATGAACTCACCTTGATTGCGAATATGTCCAAACAAGTATGTAAATGTAAGAGTTCTTGGAAATAAGATTGCACGCCACTCTAATTGATTGAACATGCAACAATATGGAATATGTATCAACAATAACGTTTAATTGAATAATTGGAAATCCTAAATCTATAGGATTCGGTAGTGTTTTGTTTAAATGGTAATTATGGGGTTTGGATAACCTAGCAAGAGGACTTGGAAAATGAATATGATGTAAAGGAATTATTTATGAAAAATATTTATTTATCATAAATAATAAAATTGTTTTATAAATAAAACATTTGTTTTCGTATTTTTATAAAATGTAACAGTGTTTAATAGTATTATTAAAAATAATGGCAGGTGTGAAATAAGAAAAATAAAAAGTTTAAAAATGTTTGCACATACCCGGGTTCGAACCCGGGTCAATTGAGAAAAACAAACTTAAACACAAACCACTGGGCTAGGAATTAAAATCTGAAATTTTCAGATTAATTATTTTAAGTGCTGATCTTTACAAAAGTAATGTTGCTACTGATATTTTATATAATTTTGATATTTATATAAATAAATCAGTATTTATACTTAAAAATGTAGTTTAATTTAATGTATTTAAATTATATAACTATATAAATTTTATCCAAACCACATAGTTACCATTTAGACAAAACCCTACCGAATCCTAGAGATTTAGGATTTCCGCTCATTCGATTAAACATTATTGTTGATACATATTCCATATTGTTGCATGTTCGATCAATTAGAGTGACGTGGAATCTTATTTCCAAGAACTCTCACATTAGCATACTTGTTTGGACTTACTCGCAATCAAGGTGAGTTCATGTCCCCCTTTTCTCTTAACGGTTTTCAGTTTTATACTTCGGGGTGGAATACATGTTACAACTATTACAGACATTTTTATACATGGTATGGTTAGCTTAAGGAGGGTTTACTACTAGACTGTGAAGGATGGACACAACACTTAAGGCCATTAATCCTCGTCGTAGGACCGAGGGACATGAGTGATAGATTAGATCTATTTGGGTGTAGCGAGCCCACACCCATGAGGTCGGGGCGGCCCATAGAGGTGACTATGTCTTCCAGACGGAAGCCCGGTACAAATTTGCTAGGTTTGAGTACTTCCTGCACCTTTTCACAGATACCATTGGCTTTGTAACCCATTGGTGATCTCTTTTTCCTTAATTGCTACATACCAGGGACATTTATACACACAAGACATATTTTTAAGGCTTATACACACAGACTTACACATGAACTCGCTCAACTTTTTGTTGATTTTTCAAACTACATGTATTTCAGGGAACTAGCGGATCTGGCAGGGTATGCATGTGTCTAGCTGCATTGAATAAAAGATGTCATCCAGGGTTGTGGGGTTTGAGAGGTGTAACCTAATCCTGGACGGGTTATATGTCTCTAAACCTCGTCTTAGCTAAAATCTTTTGTGAGTCTTATGAACACGTTTTAAATAATTTATGGTTTGTAACTTATTTCAAGTGTCGATGTTTCAAAACAATGATATTGTGGTATTTTCTCACTTTAATAAATGGATGTACATCTCGTATATTTATCATATAGCATTGTTATGATTGTTGCTACGGTATTAAGAAGTCACATCAAATAACCCACGCTTCCGCGAAAGCCAGGGTGTGACAGCTCACTACAAGATAATAATGGCACACTATAATGATAATTGGCCACTATGAGATAATAATTGTCCACTATGAAATGATAATTGCTCACTTTCTAAAAAAGGTGAAAATGCAATTTGATTTAAATAGCACATAAACGTGCAGAAGAAAAGATGAGAAGAAAAACCATACTAAACCTCCTTGATATTTCTGCTCGAGCATTCACATTTTTTTCTGAACTTCCTACTAGCGAGGATTCGTTGTAACCCGCGTGTTACAATCCCGGTGTAGTCGTCAAAGGTTGATTACTAAACTCTCTATGATTGTTTATTTATTTGTTTATACGTGTGTAATCTTGATCGTGATTGGGAATATTTATTACCGGGTTAATAAATTTAACTATGAGTTTTTATATATAAAATCGGACTTAATGAGTTTTATATATAAACCGCTTCCGCTATTTTGAACCACTGATTCCCAACAGTGGTATCAGAGCCACGGTTACACGCATATAGATGGTAGAGGATATAAAATTTGATCTATGTTTTATTTGTCAAAAGTTTTTTTTTTTTTGACAAAAGATCAAAACTTTTGGTTGCCTTTGGATTGTGATGTGAATCGAGCCCTAGGTTACGACCCTTGTCATGGTTGTGTTTGTTTTATTTTGTTATTTTATTTTATCTTTGGTTTGTATTATTTTGCGGATATTTGGATCCGATGTAATAATTTTATTTTATTTTGATTTGTATTTTTGGCGGATAATGGATCCGATGTAATAGAAAGGATTAGATTAGATTTGTTTTATTGTAATTACAAATCTTATTGTAATCTCAAAAGTACAAGATCAAGATAAAGATAAATATCAAGATAAATGGCGAACAGGTACCATGAAAATAGAGATCGCAGGTCAAGTGGGAGATTTCAATTTTTAGATTTTGAAACCCTTTAGACTAGTTCATTTCGTTTCAGGCTAAAACGAAACGGGCAACCAACTAGGGGCTCGATTCAATTATTTATTATTGTGTGGTTGTGTTTTATTTATCGTAAATAATATAGATAACCCAAAATTAAATAATTTTACAATCAAGAGAACAGTTTTATTAAAACAAGTTTTATAAAACTGAAAAGTAAATTTAATAAAAGATTTTATTAAAATTTAAAACAAGATTATTCGCGATATAACGACCAACATAGTTTAATAGGGTATTTAAAACTATATCGAGTCGAGTGTTGAAAGGAGTTCCTGTTATCACGAATCAAATAAAATTGGATTTTATAAACCAATGTATAACTCGCCTCATGCTACGAGTTATTCAAAATATTTTTGATAAATATTAAAATAAATCCCAAATTTTAAATTGATGTTTTATGCCAACCTTAACAAATTAACACTTCATTCTAAATCGAACCCAAATGTTAGTGCCATACCCTGCATCTGGGAGTCCATCATGAAAGAAGTTAATCATCGCGTTTCCTGTGTAACATAGGCCGGTGTTACAGTTAATAGTAAAGGACAAAACATCACTTGTTTGACAAGTGGGCATAGTTGGGGTTAAACATACTTCGCTTTTAAACGAAAACCCCAAATGGAGAGTTGTGTAGTGGACACAATTAACAATCGTTGTTTACCTACATAATCATACCAGTGGATAGTGCTTTAGACAGTTCACTGTGTTTTGATGAATCGGGGTCTCGTCTTAATTAAAAAAAAATTTGTTTTGGGTCATAAAATTATATTAAGATATTTAAAACATAAAATACTAATTAATTAATTTTGAATATTGAAGATGTCAAACGAAAACATTTCCTCCCAATTCTCTCTCAAGTCCATCTTAGAGAAGGACAAACTTAACCAATCCAACTTCATGGACTGGCACCGCAATTTGAAAATTGTTCTCAAAGCGGAGAACAAACTGTACGTTCTTGATACGCCACTCCCTGATGAACCCATCAATCAGCAAACTGTTGCATACAGAAGCTATGCAAAGCATTATGATGACTCTATGAAAGTCTCATGTCTGATGTTGGCATCCATGATCCCTGAACTTCAAAAGTCCATGGAGGATATGATGGCATACGAGATGAATGAGCACCTGGTAGAAATGTTCCAACATAAGGCTCGTCATGAAAGGTTTGATGTGATGATATCACTCATAACCACTCGTATGCAAGAGGGTACATCAGTTAGCACTCATGTGCTAAAAATGAAGGCATATGTTGATCACTTGGCTCGTCTGGAATCCCCCTTGAGTGATGAGTTAGCTGGAGATATTATCCTCAACTCATTGCCCAAGTCGTATGATTAGTTCACTATGAACTACAATATGAATGGGATGGAGAAGACACTTGCAGAGCTGCATCAGATGCTCAAAACTGCTGAGGTGAATATACCCAGCAAGACTGCACCAGTACTGATGATCAAGGAGGGTCAGGTCAAGAAACCTAACACCAAGAAAAAGGGCCATCAGGGCAAAGGGAAGGGCAAGGGCAAATCTGTTGCAAACAAGAAGTCTTAGAAGGATGCCAAATGTTTTCATTGTAATGAAATCGGGCACTGGAAGAGAAACTGTCCTAAGTATTTGGCTGAACTGAAGCAAGCCAAGGCTTCAGGAGGAGAGTCCTCAGGTATATTTGTTATTGAAATCTTTTCTTTTTCTGGCAAAATATGGGTGTTTGACACAGGATGTGGTTTTCACATTTGTAATGCTTTGCAGGGGCTAAAAAAGATTAAGAAGCTGAAACAGGGCGACTTGGAGGTCCATGTTGGCAATGGACAAAGAGTTGCTGTGAAGGCAATTGGAGAATATGTTCTTTTACTTCCTTCTAGTTTAGAACTTGTTTTGAACAATATTTATTTTATTCCTAGTGTTACTAGAAATATTGTTTCGGTTTCTGTTTTGCATGGACAAGGTTTTAATTATCGTTTTAATGGTGAATTTATTTCTGCTTATTTTAATGATATATTTTACTTTAATGCAAAACCAAACAATGGAATCTATGAGATAGAAATCCAAGACAATAACTTATTATGCAACATCTCTCATAAACGTAATAAGTTAGACTTTAATGATATGTATATGTGGCATTGTAGACTTGGTCACATAAGCGAGGACCGTGTTAAACAACTCAAAACCGCAGGAATATTAGATTCAAAGTGTTCTGAGTCGTTTGGGAAATGTGAATCTTGCTTAAGTGGAAAGTTAACAAACGCACCTTTTTCAAATGTTGGAGAAAGAGCTAATGATCTGTTAGGACTTGTACATACAGATGTATATGGTCCATTCAGAACAATGTTAAGACATGGAGAAAGATACTTTGTTACATTTACTGATGATTTCAGTAGATATGGTTACGTTTATCTTATGAAGCATAAACATGAAACATTTGAAAAGTTCAAGGAATACCAAAACGAAGTAGAGAATCAGCTAAATAGAACTATTAAAATGCTTCGATCAAATCTAGGCGGTGAATATCTTAGTCAGGAATTCATCGACCATCTAAAGGATTGTGGAATAGTTTCACAACTCACTCCACCTGGAACACCACAACATAATGGTGTGTCTGAGCGGAGAAATCGAACTCTATTAGATATGATTCGATCTATGATGTGTCGAACAACCCTCCCACGCTCCTTTTGGAGTTACGCTCTAGAAACTGCCGCAAGAATTTTGAATATAGCTCCAACAAAGAAGGTTGACCAAACGCCTTATGAGATATGGCATGGAAAGAAACCTAAAATATCCTATCTTAAGGTCTGGGATGTGATGCTTATGTCACTCTTGTCACACCCCGACCACGTATAACATACAAAACGTGGCGGAAAACATCGGAGAGTGTTGTAACAGAATTAATTGTTTCATAACCATGGCATTCAAAGTTGTATTTTATTTATCAACATAAGAGTTACATTGTCTTAAACAGGAAATAAAGAGTTCAGAACATAATTAAACTAAGTCTATCTTCATTTTATGTCTCTAAGGCACAGGTCCGCCCTAGTGTCACGATCATCATCCTATGCAAAAGCTCCTGAAAACACATGTGAAAATAGGTACGTCAGCATAAAAATGTCTGTGAGATACATAGGTTTGTGAAAATAGGATTCATGACTTATAAGTTTAGAAAAAGTTGTTTATCAAAAGTCAGTCATGAACCTTGTAAATTGTTTTGTTTTGTAAATCGTTTAACAAGCGATAAGATCGAATGATATGTATAAATAAAAGAATAATGTGTGGTTAAATGTATAACCAAGTAAAATGAGTTGTATAAAATAAGTTGTTTGTAAAGCAATGTCTTGTGAAAGATATGTTATTTATATAAAATGTTATATGTCTCAAATTGAAATGATTCAAATAACGCTACGATATGTAATACCATACAAACACTTATATATAGGAAGTACCAGCGACGTATCCACCATGCTTGTATCATATTACACACGCCTCGTTACTTAAATCACTTAAACAAACCACCAATGTATAAAGTCCATGTTTAAACCAATTGTCAAAAAGTCCTTGTATAAACCATGTCAAATGTTTATAGTCCAAAAGTAGTCAAGTAATGTGTAACAAGTGTTATGTATTGTAAGTAAAGTATTGTCACATAATCCAAATGTAGAAATGTACAAAACAAAGTATTTTGAATATATCAAAAAGTTATGTTTTGCAAAGTAATGCATGTTACATTGATACAAACATTTATGTGGTAAGTTAACGCATACATTCAAGCCTTGAGACAGTCGGATAACCCTTTTAGTCAAGGTTATCAAAAGAAATGTTTTTGGATTCAATCATTCCTTACATCCAAACAAACCCGGGATGTCAGGAATGGGATTTGTCAAGTCCTATGGTACCACTACTTACTACCGAGCGGCGTAGCTAATGTTAATGAACGTATATGAGTCTCGTTTGTGCAAACCAAATGTTATAGCAATTGTATACATGTCATAGGAAAACAATGTACTAAGTATGCTAAGTTAACATACTAAGCAGAAAAGTCATGTAAATCAATGTGCTAGCATGCTATCAGTCAACATACATAGCAGAAATGTAATGTAAAGTAAAACAATGTACTAAGTACGCACACAATGGGCATACATAGCATGAAATGTAATTAAATCATGTACTATAATGTACTAACGAACATAGTAGGTATATGATGTGAAAACATGGAAAGCATGAAAGTAACAAGTAGGCACATGTGTTTCACCCCAAAACAGTTTGGAAAACAGTAAAAGAGGGGTCTATGTACTCACTTGAGATTGCTTAGTAGTCCTTGAGTAACAACCAAACAATGCTAGAAATCACGGATATCAAACGGCACCTATTATAGGTAACTATGTTAATATACCGGACCTAAATCGGAGGATTGGATAGAATGAGGGTTCGTAAACCAAACGAGTATGAGAACTCATGTAGTATGGTTTAACAAAGCCTACATACTAAATGAAACCTACCCTAAGTGCTTACGACCCATTATGACCCGTTTAGGTAGCTTATGCTACTTTAACGAGTCGTTCGCGTGAAACGCGTTCGGACCGCTTGCCTAGTCCTATGACAAGTAATATATGCCTTAACATGTCTAGTATTGTTGCCAAAGCAGTTTAGATACCAAAAGTTATGTTACATATGCTTAAAATGAATTTTGGCGTAAAAAGGGTATTTTGGTAATTTACCTAAGGCATATAAACTACATATCATACAACTAAGTAAACATCGTGACCATAAGGTATAACCTCGGAAGGTTATTCCCTATATAACTATGGTCACCTAATGTGTTTGGTCGGATCCTAATGATCGACCAAACGGGTCGGGTTCGAAGGTATAAGCGATTTATTAGATCGCTTACCCTTATGACCCTAGACAACGTGGTAATCAGTAGGCATAGTCACAAGGGACTATAACCATCGTGATTACGCTCACGTTGCGAAGTTCAAACGAACTTCGCATTGACCATAAACTGGTCAATGCAGAAAGTCAAACAAAGTTTGACTTTCGGACTCGAAAAGCAATAAAAGAACGAAGGAACACTTACAAAGGGTCCCCGAAAGCAAATCTTGATCCAAGTAGCTCAGGTATGAAACAATGGTTTCAACTTAAAGCTTCTCAAATCAGATTCTTGTGGGTTTTGAGATGAATGGGGTTGGGTATTTATAGTATTCTTCGAACCGTTAAGATCGTTTCTTGAATAACGTGATCGAATCTCATCCGTACACTTGTTGAAATGTTGTGGTGACTCAAAATGGCCCCTCATGAACTGAAAGGGCAAGTGTGGGTGAGTTGTTGGGTGCTTAACAGCTGTAATCTGCTGTTAAATTGATCTTATCTGATCTGGGGAGCTGACGCGGGCCGCGTAAGAGGACACATCAAACCCACGCGGGCCGCCTGGCCTGTCTGATCAGAAGAAACTTTGCTGAAATGACAGTTTAGGTCCCTGTTGGTGTATAAGGCCATTTCCGACACGTTTAAGGCCCGTTAAGCCAACTTTAAGGCCCTAAAATGATGCCTAAACATTGTGGACATGAAACATGCTCAAAAATATGTCGGATGTTGGTTCGTTTGGTCGTACGATCGCGATGTTCGCTTAATTACGACGGAATGCGCACAAGCGCGAAAAACGATCCAAATGACGCGACGAATGGATTTTTCTCAAGCCAAACACTAAAATAAAATATTTTAGTGCTTACATAAATTTTTGGATGTCCGGATGTATTCAGAACGTAAGTTATGCGCGAAAATGCAAACTTGTGCACTTTTTGACGCTTTTAGTCCCTGAATGACCCAAAAGTTTATTTTAGCATACCGAACCCCTCAAAGACTATTTATAAGCTATGTAAAGGATATTTATGGTATGTTTAACTTATGGTCATGTTCCGGAATGTTCGTTACAGTTCAAATTGGCATACTTTCGCAGTTTGTCAAGTTTAGTCCCTGTAAGCGAATTAACTTGTTTTTGACATACCAAAGCCTTCAAAACTTATTTCTAAGTTATGTAAAGGTTATTTAAGGTATGTTAAGTATATGTTGATGTTCTGGAGTATTTGTCGCGTTAAACTGATTACGTTTACGCATCAGTTTGCGTATAACTCTCCAGAAAGCAATATAGAGTTTGAAATCGAATAAAAGTCAAAACATGAAAAATGTAAAACACAACCAAACAAACATTGGGATAAAATAACTTTGTTTTATTGATAACTGAATTATTTACAATGATTTCAGACACAGATGTTACAGTCTCCCCTACTTGTGGAAATTTCGTCCCGAAATTTATTTAGAGGAAACTCGTGGGAAAAGATGCGGATACTTCCCCTTCATTTGATCTTCACATTCCCAAGTAAACTCGGGTCCACGTTTAGCTTCCCAGCGAACTTTGACCAAAGGAATGCGCTTGCGTTTGAGCCACTTGACTTCACGTTCCATGATTTCCACTGGCTTCTCAACAAATTTCAGTGTTTTATCAACACGAATTTCGTCAAGTGGTATGTGGAGGTTCTCATCAGCTAAACACTTCTTGAGATTAGATACGTGAAAGGTTGGATGAACATTTCCAAGTTCAGGAGGTAACTCAAGTCTGTAGGCTACCTTACCGATTCTTTCAACGATCTTGAATGGTCCAACGTATCTAGGTGCAAGTTTTCCTTTCTTTCCAAATCTGATCACACCTTTCCAAGGTGAGACCTTAAGTAATACATGATCACCGACTTGAAATTCCAAGGGCTTGTGTTTTGGGTCCGCGTAACTCTTTTGACGGCTTCTAGCTGTCTTAAGGTTATCACGAACTTTCTTAATCTTGTCAGTTGTCTCTAAAATGAGGGCAAGTCCAGTAAGCTGAGCCTCGCCGATCTCATTCTAGCAGAGTGGTGAACGACATTTTCGACCATAGAGAGCCTCGAAAGGAGCCATGTTGATGCTAGAGTGATAACTGTTGTTGTAGGAGAATTCAATCAACGGAAGATGTGAATCCCAACTACCACCAAAATCGATCACACAAGCTCTAAGCATATCCTCCAGAGTCTGGATTGTTCTTTCAGATTGACCATCCGTTTGCGGATGATAAGCTGTGCTCAGATTAAGTTGGGTCCCCATAGCAGATTGCATGGTTCTCCAAAAATGAGAAGTGAAACGAGCATCTCTGTCAGAAATGATGTTCAAAGGAACACCATGTCGATCTACAATTTCATCCACATAGATTTTAGCAAGTTTGTCAGCAGAAAAATCCTCACGGATTGGCAAGAAATGCGCTGACTTAGTAAGACGATCAACAACTACCCAGATGGCATCATGACCTTTCTTTGTGCGCGGAAGTTTAGTAATGAGATCCATAGTAATGTTTTCCCATTTCCAAACTGGGATCTCTGGTTGCACCAATAAACCCGAAGGACGTTGATGTTCAGCCTTAACCTTAAGACAAGTAAGGCATTTTGATACATATAAGGCAATGTCTTTCATCATACCAGGCCACCAATACTGAATACGAAGATCCTTATACATCTTATCTGAGCCAGGATGAACAGAATAACGAGACTTATGGGCTTCATCCATAAGCAAGGTGCGAAGGTTATCTTGGCTTGGGACCCACAAACGGTCCATGAAGTAATACGATCCATTGTCCTTCAGTTCCAAATCAGGTGTTATGTGATAGGGAAATTCCTTATCCATCAAACCTTGTGAAACACAAGATTGTTGAGCCTGAGAAATGCGGGCTTGGATATCAGATCGAGCTTGAATAACAGATTGAACACGAACACAATGAAGCTTAGTACGTTCCTTACGACTCAATGCATCGGCTACGACATTCGCCTTACCAGGATGGTAGCGAATTTCGCAGTCATAGTCGTTTAGAAGCTCGACCCAACGTCGTTGCCTCATGTTGAGTTCTTTCTGATTGAAGATATGCTGAAGACTTTTGGGGTCTGTGAAAACCACACATTTTATACCGTATAAGTAGTGTCTCCAGATCTTGAGAGCGAAGACAACTGCCCCCAACTCAAGATCATGAGTGGTGTAGTTCTTCTCATGTATCTTCAACTGCCTCGATGCATATGCTATGACTTTGTTCCTTTGCATGAGAACACAGCCCAGACCCAATTTTGATGCATCGCAATAAACGACGAAATCATCATTGCCCTCAGGCAAAGTCAGAACAGGCGCGTCGCAAAGTTTCTGCTTCAAGTTTTGAAAAGCTTCCTCTTGTTTGAATCCCCAATCAAAGGGCTTGTTCTTCTGGGTTAGAGCAGTTAGAGGAACTGCAATCTTTGAGAAGTTTTCAATGAAGCGGCGGTAATAACCCGCAAGTCCAAGAAAAGAACGAACTTCAGTAGGAGTAGTAGGCGTATCCCAATCCTTAATCGCACTGATCTTGGAGGGATCTACATGAATACCTTGTTCGTTGACAATATGTCCTAAGAATTAAACCTCTTTAAGCCAGAATTCACACTTGGAGAATTTGGCGAAAAGTTGTTCTTTCTTTAGGAGTTCCAGAGTAAGACGAAGATGTTGCTCGTGATCAGTTCGCGTCTTAGAGTATATCAAGATGTCATCAATAAAAACAATGACGAACTGATCCAAATAAGGCTTGCAGACCCTATTCATTAAGTCCATGAAAACAGCAGGAGCATTAGTCAAACCGAATGGCATGACTGTGAACTCATAATGCCCATAACGAGTGCGGAACGCTGTCTTGGGAATGTCTTCTTCATGCACCCGAAGTTGATGATATCCAGATCGCAGATCGATCTTAGAAAAATAAGAAGCGCCCTGTAACTGATCAAAGAGATCATCGATGCGAGGTAGGGGATATCGATTCTTGATGGTGAGTGTCACACCCCCAAAATCCACACGCGGAGTATCACCGCCTGGAGGCGTAACATGACCAGGATCAAGCCACCAATCATATTGAACATATAAGTAATAAGTAAAAGTAAATGTAATCCATCACAATACAATTGGTGTTCACTCAAAAACATAGAATAAGTAGCGGAAGCATAATATGAAATCCCAACATAAGTATCAAGTTCAAAGTGTTATAAAGTTTAACGTGGCATCCATGATCCATGCCCCACAACGACTGCGCCTCCCGTGCAAGCTCCATGTGTACCTAAGGTCCTGCAAGGCATGTAACAGAAAGTCAACAACAAAGTTGAGCGAGTCCACAGTTGGTTGTTTAGTTATAGTGTTCGTTTCGTAAACCGTATGTTTGTTTAGTAACCAATGTATCGTGTCTGTTTGTATCACGGCCTTCCCGGCATGCGTGTGAAGATTAGTGGGGGTCTCCCATGTTTTCTAGACTAGGTATATTTGTATCGCAGCCCCCCCCCCCCCCCGGCATGTGTGCGAAGTTTAGAGTATGGTTCGCAGCCATTCCAGGCATGTGTGCGAATATTAGTTCTATTATCGCAGCCATTCCCGGCGTGTGTGCGAAGAGAAGTATATGTATCACTAGTCTAGCAGTATCTACCAATAACCTTCCTCTCCCGAGGCCTATGGTATGTAATTCCGATAACAATTTAAGCATAAGTAATCATCCAAACCCATTCCCAACCCCGGGAATCCCATGCCTTGGTAAGAGTGTGAACTCACCTTGGTTTGCTCGGCAGATACACAAAGAGGTCAATCAAGCTGCTAGTGGTCAACCACGTCCTAACATGGTTACCAAAGGCAGTTAGTTTGTATGCACGTAAATCACGTAGTTCACATTCACCACACAATTGTCGTACAAGTAGCGCCCAAAATGTTATACAAATCGTAACAAGAAATCATACGTCACACTGACCATAGCACCCTTTGTAACAATCATTTTCGTATTCACTTACACTACACACTCTAGTAGGTTGTGCGTATTAACACCACCACAAAACACATAATATTCATACGAATCCTCTAAATATTTTCCATATCATGTTCTTGTGTCAAACTACCACCCAATCGATTAGTTGGTTAATCACATACCATGCACATGCACATAACACTAGACATTTGGGCCACATAGAATTTATATCTCATACCGCTGTGCGACTTTTACATGTTTGCGGCCCAATTTAAGATATTTACATGTGAGGCCCAAGTGTATATTATAATCTTAATCAGTTTCAAAGTCCATTGCCCAAAACATCTTGCATGCTATCTTTTCAATTTCGTCTAACCATTATTGTTCTAATCGATATTCAGTTTAATCATGTATGCCTTATTATTATCAAAATTAATATACAATCAAATCAATTAACATAACAATTTCAATGATCGTTCATCATCATGTATACATAACCCGTGGACTATAGTTTGCTACAAATCATATAACAAATTTCGCGTTTATTAAATCGTACCAATAGTTATCGACATCACATAACATCTTTCAAATAATTCTAATCATCACATAGATCAAGATCATGAGCCGAACACCCTAATAACTTCTAGCTTGCAATAACAGTTCGTCATTATAACATTTGAATCCGATCGAGATCAGGATCATCTACAACCGCTCATGCACCTATTCAACAATTTCGAACATCTTAAATACACGGTTCTTATGCACTAAAAGTCAACCAAACAATTATGATATCATGTAGTCCAAATTTCAAACAATGATAAATTATCCACAATACATTCGGTCCAATAGCAGCACATGTGATGTTGAGGTTCATGTGCTCATCTGACATATATTAGTAACTCAATCATGTGAATATCTCAGATCCTTATTTAAGTGGCCCAATCATACTCTAACAATCAACTAGCATATTCAATATCATGCATCCTAACATTAATTAATCATGCAAGATCATAAAATATAAACATGTATTTACTAACCACAAGATTCGATCAATAGACTGATGTCTTCGAGGAAAAGCTGGTGTCGAGCAATGAAGGAGGCTTCGAGTGTTTCCAGGCTGCCGTCGCACACAAGGTTAGGGAGAGAGAAGTGGTTAGGGTTTTCGGATTACCCTTTCACGTAAAGGGTCTAAATCAAAACATATACCAGCTCGATACTGGGCCAAGGCCCATTTCTGCTTTTCGCCGGCCCACCTTGGCGAAAACACTTTGTGTTTTCCTCCATGAGTGATTTTGTGAGGAGGGTTATTCGACTAAGGTTACATATTTAATTATAAGGCACAAGTTGACACAAAGCACATTATTAACATGCATCCCAAATATATATATATATATATAACATATCAATCACAATATGATTTAACATATTACAAACGTGTACCGTTGTGAAACAAACAAGTCGTTTTAACAAACAACTTAAACAATTAACGCGCAATTAATGCGAAGATGGAAATCGTGGAAACTCGAGTTGTCACATTATCCCCAACTTGAAAGAAATTTCGTCCCGAAATTTAGCACGTGGTTACTGAGGAAGCTAGTTGTGTTGTGTAGTTTACTGGTTTTCCTGGGGTGTCACAGTGAGCTTGTTAAGCTCACGATAATCGATACACATCCTAAAAGATCCATCCTTTTTCTTGACAAAAAGAACGGGAGCACCCCAAGGTGAAAATCTAGGACGGATAAAACCTTTGTCAGAGAGCTCCTGAAGCTGCTTAGACAACTCTTGCATCTCGGACGGTGCAAGGCGATATGGAGCTCTGGCAATGGGGTTTGCACCAGGTACGAGATCAATACAGAACTCGACTTGGCGTGCTGGAGGTAGACCAGGTAACTCTCCAGGGAATACTTCAGAATAATCCTGAACAACAGGAATATCTTGAATAGATTTACCTTTACCCTTATCTGCTACAACATGTGCCAAAAAGGCCAAATAGTTCTTTCGCAGATACTTCCGAGCTTTAAAACCAGACATGAGTTTGAGACCACCAGCAGGTTTCTCACCATGAACTTGTAGGATCTCGCCTGTTGAAAGCGGCACACGAACAATCTTCTCAAAACAAACTACCTCTGCGCGATAATTGGCTAACCAATCCATACCCACAATAACGTCGAAGCTTCCAAGTTGCATAGGCGTGAGGTTAATAGGAAAAAGATGGTCGTTAAGGTTCAACTGGCAGTTGCGAAGAACAGAATCAAGAACAATGGGTTCACCACTAGCAACTTCTACTATCAAAGGTTTACTTAGTTTCGTTCTAGACACTCGAAGCAATGGCTCAAAAGATAAAGACACAAAACTCTTATCGGCACCCGAATAAAAAAGAACAGATGCAGGCTGATTATTAATAAAGAACGTACTGTTCACCACTTCATTGTCTGCTTGTGCCTCTTGTGCATTCATGTTGAAAACTCGACCTCGAGCCTGAGCCTGATTCTGATTTGGATTCTGATTCTGGTTGGCTAGCCTTGGGCACCGGTTTCTGTAGTGGGTCAGATCCCCACAATTGTAGCATGAACCAGGAGGAAAATGAGGTCGTGCAGCTTGACCTTGTTGCTAAGCAAGAGGCTGAGCAACTTGTTGGGCCTGGTTCTGAACTGCCTGGTTCTGGTTAACAGGAATGCGATAAGTAGCGGCAAGATGACCAATTCTCCCACAGTTAGTGCAATGACGACATTGGAGATGTGGTAGGTGATGGCCGTTACACCTGTTGCACAAAGGTGCATTGCCAAGATAAGGCTTCTTGGCTAGTGGTTGCGCAGGCTGATTTGGTGCAACTTGAGCCTGTGTAGTAACGGCATAGTTTTGGGAAGCCTTTCGCTTCCTAGACCCTTTTGAGGAACCAGAATTCTTTCCCTTCTTGTTTTGACCTTTCTTGCTATCTTCCTTGTCAGACGCCTGCTTCTTACCCTTGTCACCCTTTTTGTGCAGCTTTCCCTTTCGAACCTGCGACTCAGTCAATGTCGCTGCTAACTCGATCGCCTGACGGAGTGTGGCAGGGTTACTACCAGTAATGATGTCTTGCACTGAGTCAGGTAGGCCGTCGATGTATCTTTCGATAGCCTTGTCGAGGGGGGTAACCATTGTTGGGCAAAGCAGACTCAACTCCTCAAACCTGTCAGTATACGCCCTGTGCTCGCCACTGTCTTGTTTCAAGTCATCAAACTCTTTCTCCAAAGCTCGCTGTTCATGACGAGGACATAACTCCCTCATCATAAGGGCCCTAAGTTCAGCCCATGTCTGTGCTAAAGCAACTTCTGCACCACGATCTCTCATAACCCTGTTCCACCACGTAAGGGCCCTCTTCTGGAACACACTCGAAGAAAACTCGACCTTGCGATTGTCAAGACACTGCACGTGGTGGAAAGTATTTTCTATGCTCTCGAACCATTGAAGAAGCCCAGTCGCTCCCTCAGAACCACTAAACTTGAGTGGTTTAGCCGAGTTAAAATCCTTGAATTTGCATGGAGCATTGTTGTTGTTGTTGGCTTGGTTCCATTGAGCAAAGAGGTTTGGGAATTTAGCAGCCATTTGCAGCGCAATAATTTCTGCCAGTTCGGCAGTCGCTATCTGGTTTTCGCATCGAGGAGGCATTCTAAAACAGGAAAACATGAAAGGAAACGAGTGTGATGATTGGATGAAGAGAATGAGATGAAACAAAATCAACAAAAGCAAAGATGGTGGTCATTCGTCCGCATCACAAAGCAAACAAACGACACACAGTGACCAATCAAAGTAAATGGGTCAAAAATAATGTATCGCGAAGACATGCTCGCCTATAAGTGAACACACACCCCAAGAGTTCCCAGGTAAGAGTGACTGGTCCGATTATGTGGATTTGTACGAACACTCTAGCCTTAGACAGAAAACCCAGGGTACAGGCATTCACTCTTCCAGTTTGCACGTGTTCACACTATTTAGAACCCAAAACTTTGACGAGATTTTGAAAATTTGGAAGGCACAAGGGCAAAAATCAAACTGAAAGGGTTCAAAACCTTACAACAGAGGGTTCAAAACCTAGTAATCAACCATCCAAAAATAGATGATTAATTTTCGAAGCGGATTCGAACTTGATGTTCCCGTTGTGGAAAACGTCGGGGAGTGTTGTAACAGAATTAATTGTTTCATAACCATGGCATTCAAAGTTGTATTTTATTTATCAACATAAGAGTTACATTGTCTTAAACAGGAAATAAAGAGTTCAGAACATAATTAAACTAAGTCTATCTTCATTTTATGTCTCTAAGGCACAGGTCCGCCCTAGTGTCACGATCATCATCCTATGCAAAAGCTCCTGAAAACACATGTGAAAATAGGTACGTCAGCATAAAAATGCCTGTGAGATACATAGGTTTGTGAAAATAGGATTCATGACTTATAAGTTTAGAAAAAGTTGTTTATCAAAAGTCAGTCATGAACCTTGTAAATTGTTTTGTTTTGTAAATCGTTTAACAAGCGATAAGATCGAATGATATGTATAAATAAAAGAATAATGTGTGGTTAAATGTATAACCAAGTAAAATGAGTTGTATAAAATAAGTTGTTTGTAAAGCAATGTCTTGTGAAAGATATGTTATTTATATAAAATGTTATATGTCTCAAATTGAAATGATTCAAATAACGCTATGATATGTAATACCATACAAACACTTATATATAGGAAGTACCAGCGACGTATCCACCATGCTTGTATCATATTACACACGCCTCGTTACTTAAATCACTTAAACAAACCACCAATGTATAAAGTCCATGTTTAAACCAATTGTCAAAAAGTCCTTGTATAAACCATGTCAAATGTTTATAGTCCAAAAGTAGTCAAGTAATGTATATCAAATGTTATGTATTGTAAGTAAAGTATTGTCACATAATCCAAATGTAGAAATGTACAAAACAAAGTATTTTGAATATATCAAAAAGTTATGTTTTGCAAAGTAATGCATGTTATATTGATACAAACATTTATGTGGTAAGTTAATGCATACATTCAAGCCTTGAGACAGTTGGATAACCCTTTTAGTCAAGGTTATCAAAAGAAATGTTTTCGGATTCAGTCATTCCTTACATCCAAACAAACCCGGGATGTCAGGAATGGGATTTGTCAAGTCCTATGGTACCACTACTTACTATCGAGCGGCGTAGCTAATGTTAATGAACGTATATGAGTCTCATTTGTGCAAACCAAATGTTATAGCAATTGTATACATGTCATAGGAAAACAATGTACTAAGTATGCTAAGTTAACATACTAAGCAGAAAAGTCATGTAAATCAATGTGCTAGCATGCTATCAGTCAACATACATAGCAGAAATGTAAAGTAAAACAATGTACTAAGTACGCACACAATGGGCATACATAGCATGAAATGTAATTAAATCATGTACTATAATGTACTAACGAACATAGTAGGTATATGATGTGAAAACATGGAAAGCATGAAAGTAACAAGTAGGCACATGTGTTTCACCCCAAAACAGTTTGGAAAACAGTAAAAGATGGGTCTATGTACTCACTTGAGATTGCTTAGTAGTCCTTGAGTAACAACCAAACAATGCTAGAGATCACGGATATCAAACGGCACCTATTATAGGTAACTATGTTAATATACCGGACCTAAATCGGAGGATTGGATAGAATGAGGGTTCGTAAACCAAACGAGTATGAGAACTCATGTAGTATGGTTTAACAAAGCCTACATACTAAATGAAACCTACCCTAAGTGGTTACGACCCATTACAACCCGTTTAGGTAGCTTATGCTACTTTAACGCGTCGTTCGCGTGAAACGCGTTCGGACCGCTTACCTAGTCCTATGACAAGTAATATATGCCTTAACATGTCTAATATTGTTGCCAAATCAGTTTAGATACCAAAAGTTATGTTACATATGCTTAAAATGAATTTTGGCGTAAAAAGGGTATTTTGGTAATTTACCTAAGGCATATAAACTACCTATCATACAACTAACTAAACATCGTGACCATAAGGTATAACCTTGGAAGGTTATTCCCTATATAACTATGGTCACCTAATGTGTTTGGTCGGATCCTAATGATCGACCAAACGGGTCGGGTTCGAAGGTATAAGCGATTTATTAGATCGCTTACCCTTACGACCCTAGACAACGTGGTAATCAGTAGGCATAGTCACAAGGGACTATAACCATCGTGATTACGCTCACGTTGCGAAGTTCAAACGAACTTCGCATTGACCATAAACTGGTCAATGCAGAAAGTCAAACAAAGTTTGACTTTCGGACTCGAAAAGCAATAAAAGAATGAAGGAACACTTACAAAGGGTCCCCGAAAGCAAATCTTGATCCAAGTAGCTCAGGTATGAAACAATGGTTTCAACTTAGAGCTTCTCAAATCAGATTCTTGTGGGTTTTGCAATGAATGGGGTTGGGTATTTATAGTATTCTTCGAACCGTTAAGATCGTTTCTTGAATAACGTGATCGAATCTCATCCGTACACTTGTTGAAATGTTGTGGTGACTCAAAATGGCCCCTCATGAACTGAAAGGGCAAGTGTGGGTGAGTTGTTGGGTGCTTAACAGTTGTAATCTGATGTTAAATTGATCTTATCTTATCTGGGGAGCTGACGCGGGCCACGTAAGAGGACACATCAAACCCACGCGGGCCGCCTGGCCTGTCCGATCAGAAGAAACTTTGCTGAAATGACAGTTTAGGTCCCTGTTGGTGTATAAGGCCATTTCCGACACGTTTAAGGCCCGTTAAGCCAACTTTAAGGCCCTAAAATGATGCCTAAACATTGTGGACATGAAACATGCTCAAAAATATGTCGGATGTTGGTTCGTTTGGTCGTACGATCGCGATGTTCGCTTAATTACGACGGAATGCGCACAAGCGCGAAAAACGATCCAAATGACGCGACGAATGGATTTTTCTCAAGCCAAACACTAAAATAAAATATTTTAGTGCTTACATAAATTTTTGGATGTCCGGATGTATTCAGAACGTAAGTTATGCGCGAAAATGCAAACTTGTGCACTTTTTGACGCTTTTAGTCCCTGAATGACCCAAAAGTTTATTTTAGCATACCGAACCCCTCAAAGACTATTTATAAGCTATGTAAAGGATATTTATGGTATGTTTAACTTATGGTCATGTTCCGGAATGTTCGTTACAGTTCAAATTGGCATACTTTCGCAGTTTGTCAAGTTTAGTCCCTGTAAGCGAATTAACTTGTTTTTGATATACCAAAGCCTTCAAAACTTATTTCTAAGTTATGTAAAGGTTATTTAAGGTATGTTAAGTATATGTTGATTTTCCGGAGTATTTTTCGCGTTAAACTGATTACGTTTACGCATCAGTTTACGTATAACTCTCTAGAAAGCAATATAGAATTTTAAATCGAATAAAAGTCAAAACGTGAAAATGTAAAACACAACCAAAAAACATTGGGATCAAATAACTTTGTTTTATTGATAACTGAATTGTTTACAATGATTTCAGACACAGATGTTACAACTCTAGAATCTTCGGATAAACTAGATCCCAGAGGTGAAAAAGTGGTTTTCATCGGATACGCCAAAAAGATCGGTTACCTATTCTACCACCCCACTGAAAATAAAGTTTTCACTAAACACAGAGGCACTTTCTTGGAGGAAGAGCTTCTGGCGTGGGGGATTGGAGAAAACCATGTGGATCTGGAAGAAATTCGAGAATCACAAGTGACTGAATCAAATGTTGAGTCAGAACCAAAAGTAACTAGTCCAGTTGTTGAAGTTGAGCCTGAAAGGACTCAAGAAACAACAGAAACACCAAGTGTTCGAAGAAGTATTAGGGATCGTCGTGCACCTGAAAGGTATGACGATATCTTCATGATTGATGAAGCTGAACCTGCTACTTACAAAGCTGCAATTTTGGATTCAGAATCCAAAAAATGGCAAGAAGCCATGAATACAGAGATGCAATCCATGTATGATAACCAGGTATGGGATTTGGTTGATCTTCCTACCGAATGTCGGACTGTCGGAAACAAATGGATCTTCAAAAAGAAGACCGATATGGATGGAAATGTGCAAACCTACAAAGCAAGGCTTGTAGCAAAAGGGTACATGACGAAAGCAAACCTACATGACGTGTGCGTATATATACATAATTTTAAGACAATTAGTATCCCTTTCGGGAATCCTAACATGACAATCATTCGGAAAGTTAAAACGATAAACACACTTTAACCACCTAAAATTGTTCTTTAACGTGCAATTGATAAATGTCTATGAAAATCTCTTAAAAATAAGTTAGTCATCCGTTAGGAGTTTTCTAACCTCACTTAAACAAGGAAAGCGACATCGATAAACACAATGCAACCACCGAGACAAGCATAAACTAGATTAAATCACAACCGAGTTCATTTTACAAATCTTACACATAAATTCACCAAGATAGCAATTTTGGCCTAATTTACTAACTAGGTTAACAAATCATGGCAAGAATTCATAACGACACCATTTAACCCGTTTAGGTCCTTACGTGACGGCAAGCTTTCTTGATTAACAATAATTACATTTTATTAACTCACTAACCATTTCTAGTATCATGATGCACACATTTAAACAAAGCTAAACTAGTTAACCAAGTTCAAAGTTTACTAATACAAGATTAATTAAGCTTCATTTTTCAACTATCTTAACTAACCAAATACCAATCATCCAACACAGTTACTTATAATCAAGAAATCAATATCAATAACAAGGTTGCAAACTAATCATCAAAGATTAACATAGAAAATACTTCCAAATGTCATTACAAACAAAGATTAACACACTAATGGTTATAATCAAGCAAGGAATTGTTGTGTTTTTGCCCAAAGGCTACAATAATACATAAACATTAATCTAAATGCTTGAAAGATTAACAAAATCATGGAAAGATTAGAAAACTAAACCATAAACAAGCATAAGATTAAGAATCCGGATAGTAATTGAGCTAAACGAGACAATGTGGCTTGAATCCGGGTGAAAGCAGAAGCCTCCGGAGCCTGAAAATCGCCTGAATTGCTCTCCAAAATTCCAGAGTTACGAGCAGAATGTTTCTGCAGGTTTTTATATTTTTTCGATGTCGCACGGTCGTGCGTCCTGTTGCACGACCGTTCACTTTAAGCAATTATTGGAGGTATGGTGCACCATACTGCATGACATCACAGATCTTGACTGGTCTTCGGTCTTGCACGACCGTTCTTCAGATGGCACGACCATGCGTTTCTGAGTTCTCGTTGCACGCCTAGTCGCACTGGTCGTTCAGTTCCGAGGTTTGGCTGGATCATCGGATCCGCACGGGGTGCAAGATCTGGAACGACCGTGCATCACCGGGATGGTCTTGATTTCCTTGCACGCCGAGTTGCACGTTCGTTCAATGCCGGACAGACTTGCATTTTTCGGAGATGCACGGTCGTGCATCAGGTCGCATGACCGTTCCATACGCCCAGGTCAGTTTTCTTAACAGAATGTTCGCAGCTTCGTCGTTTTATCCGGAAAGTCCTCGTTTTCGCTATCATCTTGTCTGGTATGCTGTTTTAGGCCTGTAAACAAAAGTGTAGATGATTAAGCATCCGAATGACGGTTTTACGGCCGAAAACGCATAAAATAGGGGTAAAACGGGGGACTAAAATATGTGTAAATTAGCGAATATCAGTACACTCAAACTCAAGGAATTGATTATGAGGAAACCTTTTCGCCAGTAGCCATGCTTAAGTCTATTAGAATTCTGCTTGCTATTGCTGCATATTATGACTATGAGATATGGCAAATGGATGTCAAGACCGCGTTCCTTAATGGAAACTTACTTAAAGATGTCTATATGGTTCAACCTGAAGGTTTTGTTGATCCAAAGAATCCTAATAAGGTGTGCAAGCTAAATAAATCCATCTATGGACTAAAGCAAGCATCTCGCAGCTGGAATCTTCGTTGTGATCAGAAAATCAAAGAGTTTGGTTTCATTAAAAATGAAGATGAACCATGTGTTTACAAGAAATCTAGTGGGAGCTATATCACTTTTCTAATTCTGTATGTAGATGACATACTAATCATTGGAAACAATATCCCTATGCTAAAAGATGTTAAGGCTTGGTTGGGAAAATGTTTCGCAATGAAAGATCTTGGTGAAGCCCCTTATATTCTAGGAATAAAGATTTATAGAGATAGATCAAAGCGGTTATTAGGTCTAAGTCAAAGTACATATATTGATAAGGTCATACGATGCTTCTCAATGCAAGACTCAAAAAGGGGGCTCTTGCCCATGGCACATGGAACCATTCTTAATGGCGAGCAGTGTGCTAAGACCGAAGAGGAAAAGAAGAAAATGGAAAGAGTTCCATATGCTTCTGCTATCGGTTCCATAATGTACGCCATGGTATGTACCAGACCTGATGTCTCGTATGCTCTTAGCATGACGAGTAGATATCAACAGAATCCAGGAGAGAGCCACTGGGCTGCAGTGAAGAACATTCTTAAGTACTTAAGAAGGACTAAGGACATGTTCTTAATATATGGAGGGCTGGATGAGGAGCTATCAGTTAAGTGTTATACTGATGCAAGTTTCTAGACTGATCGTGACGATTCAAGATCACAGACGGGATATGTTTTCATTCTGAACGGTGGGGCTGTTACTTGGAAGAGCTCGAAGCAAAGTGTGGTTGCTCAATCCACCTGTGAATTAGAATACAATGTTGCATCGGATGCTGCTAAGGAGGCTACCTGGATGAAGAAATTCATTACTGATCTTGACGTTGTGTCTAGCATAGAGAAACCAATCGAGATGTTGTGTGACAACAATGGTGCTATTCTTGCAAAGGAACCAAGGTCGCATCAAACCACAAGGCATATACTCAGAAAATTCCACTATATTAGAGAGATAATAGAGCGTGGAGACATCGTAATAAGCAAAGTTCATACAGATCTAAATCTGGCTGACCCCTTTACTAAGCCTTTGCCTCAAGCTAAACATGAGGAGCATGCTGAAAAAATAGGGCTTAGATTTGCTAGACAGTGGGCATGATCTGTAGTTAGTATTGGTGTTTTAATCTTGAACTACGACAGTTACATTGAAATAAGTTATTTGATTTATTAGTTAAATGCAAGTTTAATTATTTTGTAACTGTGTTCGTTATTTGTATGTTTATATCCTTGAATAAGCGTATTCTAAAATATCTGTAGTCGATCAAATTACATGGGAATGAATTCGAATGTAAGACTATTGTGAATTGAGATGATTGTATTCATGAGATGAATAACTCAAGAGTTTGAGAATCAAAATTCACAGATATCACTTGGGAATGATATTGGATGTGACTCGCTTCAAAACGATCTCCATGGATCTAAGTCATGGGATGTTTTGATATTGATATGTTCAATCTGTCCTTTTTCCTTAGGCACATATTAAACTACATTAATCAAGGACAATCTTTGATGTTATCTAACACTGTCCTGAAACATGGGTAGTAATCCGGGTAGTGTTGGGAAAAATCCAAGATTAAGTGGGAGTTGTATGATGCTGATGGAATTTTGTACTTCTATGTGATTATAAGTTTAGGCATTCTGGCGCCCTCGTTAACTCAAACTGGAATAAACGTGTGGCCACGCCCGGACTAAAGAGTTCGGTAGACCATTTTGAATTAAGGACGAGAATAGAGAATGGTTGATCACTATATAAGAATGAATGATCCATGTCTTATGATCAACGAATGTTCTATACAGTAGGGACTTATTGATAGGAATATCAGGGCTAAAGTATTTGGTTAAGTAAAGTGTTACTTGAACTCAAAAAACTAGTTGACGACTGTAAATTGTCATACCGTGTTAGGAGCAGTACGATGAAGCTAGTCGTCCAACTCTGCACACGTTGACTCATTTTAATTAAAATCGTCCAAGTGGGAGATTGTTGGAGATATATGTCCGATGTAATTGAATGTCAACGTAACCAACTCGGTACGATCCGAAGAGTTACACGTTGGTACACGAATCGTATATGTTCACGAAAAGGTGGGTTATTATTTCTGAAATAATAATATTTGAACTCGAGGGACTTAATATTAATTAGATTATTGTTAAGAAGGTTATAAGAGTATAATCTCAAGGGGTTTGGTGTAAGATTGAGTTTTATAAATATAATGTATCAAATATTAGACAATTTGATAAGTGTTATATTATAACTCAAACAAATCATTTTGGCTTCATATGTCGACAATTCTATAATATTGTATATGCCCACTACAAGATGATAATGGCACACTATAATGATAGTTGGCCACTATGAGATAATAATTGTCCACTATGAAATGATAATTGCTTACTTTCTAAAAAAGGTGAAAATGCAATTTGATTTAAATAGCACATAAACGTGCAGAAGAAAAGATGAGAAGAAAAACCATACTAAACCTCCTTGATATTTCTACTCGAGCATTCACATTTTTTTCTGAACTTCCTACTAGCGAGGATTCGTTGTAACCCGCGTGTTACAATCCCGGTGTAGTCGTCAAAGGTTGATTACTAAACTCTCTATGATTGTTTATTTATTTGTTTATACGTGTGTAATCTTGATCCTGATTGGGAATATTTATTAACCGGGTTAATAAATTTAACTATGAGTTTTTATATATAAAATCGGACTTAATGAGTTTTATATATAAACCGCTTCCGCTATTTTGAACCACTAATTCCCAACAGTAATGTAAGATTAAATATATTTAGTATATTTAATCTATGGTCATTATAATCAATTTACATAATAATAGATCATTATATATTAAACCTATTAAATAATTAGTGGGTAATTGTTGATGGACCATATTACCCTTAATGACTAATTATGGTTTCCTCTTGGGTGTATCTAGAGAGTCTATATATAGAAGCTAAGGGTTGCACTAAGAGATACACACACACAACCTATTCTTAACATCATAATTCTCTCTCTCTCTCTCTCTCGATACGATTCTAAGCCCCTAGAATCGGTACTACCATCAAGCACGTACACCCTAAGGAGGAACCAGATCGTATCGACAAAGATGTCGAACTCAATGG
The DNA here is from genome assembly GCA_030545235.1 of Helianthus tuberosus. NCBI lineage: Eukaryota > Viridiplantae > Streptophyta > Magnoliopsida > Asterales > Asteraceae > Helianthus > Helianthus tuberosus. The sequence continues at coordinate 37,179,215 of CM060424.1, read as the reverse complement.
CTTCGTCTCTGACTGGATTCTCTGCTGGCCTTGCTGCCGTTACAGGTATGTAATTACATGTTTTCCATTATGTTTAAACAGAACTGATCAACATATGGTATCAGAGCGAATGTTGATAAATCAGTTCTGTTATGTATCCATCAATCTGGAATAAAATCTGGAAAACAAGACTCAAGAACAATTTTCGGATAAAAGTTATTGTTTGGAAATCCATGTTCTAAATAAGATGTTTAAACACATCCTAACTAATAATTTCGAAATCTGAATAAGGAACTATAAAGATTTTCAGTTTTCGAATTCCAGAATTTATGTGTATGTTCTTAGTGTTCTTAAATGTTCATAATAAAATTCGCATCAGAATGGTACACGGTTGAATCTGAATGAAACTAGACTTTCATTTTTTTATTCGAGCACTATCGATTATAATCACTTTGATAGTGTTAGTGGTGCAAGTTTTTGATCGTACTTTAATAATTGTTCACTTTAATAATTGTTCGCTTTAATAATTGTTCATCATGATTTGAGTTCACATTTAATTAACATTAGTGGTGCGAATTGATAATCGACAATATATTCCATTATGTATACATAAGATATTATCACTCACTAAGTTAATATATTTAGTTTATGGAATATATTAGTTCATACTAATTCCGTCATTTTAGAACTATTAACTTAGTGAGTAATAATATCTTATGTATACATAATGGAATATATTGTCGATTATCAATTCGCACCACTAATGTTAATTAAATGTGAACTCAAATCATGATGAACAATTATTAAAGCGAACAATTATTAAAGTGAACAATTATTAAAGTACCATCAAAAACTTGCACCACTAACACTATCAAAAGTGATTATAATCGATAGTGCTCGAATAAAAAAATGAAAGTCTAGTTTCATTCAGATTCAACCGTGTACCATTCCGATGCGAATTTTATTATGAACATTTAAGAACACTAAGAACATATACATAAATTCAGGAATTCGAAAACTGAAAATCTTTATAGTTCCTTATTCAGATTTCGAAATTGTTAGTTAGCATGTGTTTAAACATCTTATTTAGAACATGGATTTCCAAACAATAACTTTTATCCGAAAATTGTTCTTGAGTCTTGTTTTCTAGATTTTATTCCAGATTGATGGATACATAACAGAACTGATTTATCAACATATGCTCTGATACCACATGTTGATCAGTTCCATTTAAACATAATGGAAAACATGTAATTACATACCTGTAACGGCAGCAAAGCCAGCAGAGAAGCCAGTCAGAGACGAAGCCATTGAGTTCGATATCTTTGTCGATACGATCTGGTTCCTCCTTAGGGTGTACGTGCTTGATGGTAGTACCAATTCTAGGGGCTTAGAATCGTATGGAGAGAGAGAGAGAGAGAGAATTATGATGTTAAGAATATGTTGTGTGTGAGCATCTCTTAGTGCAACCCTTAGCTTCTATATATAGACTCTCTAGATACACCCAAGAGGAAACCATAATTAGTCATTAAGGGTAATATGGTCCATCAACAATTACCCACTAATTATTTAATAGGTTTAATATATAATGATCTATTATTATGTAAATTGATTATAATGGCCATAGATTAAATATACTAAATATATTTAATCTTACACCACGTGCTATTATTTTAGGTCATAATAGCAAAGTTATACTATAATGAGATGACCCTGGTATTTACTTTACAAGCGTTTCTTGAAAAATTGAGATTTGCCTGCATTTTATACAAATTAGGGTGTTGGGACAACGTCTTAGTGTTAATGTTCAAGGCTGATGGTTTGATTGGTTTGATACTCTTCGGTTCAAATTTTGTTATTGTGAACATCTACCTTGAGAGAGCATATAAGACCGATTAGTGGTTGCATATGTCGAAATTTTGTTCTGTTATTTCCAGTTAGTAACAATTATTCAGTTGTTGAGATTGTAGATGTCTCTATAAATTCCATGTACGATGCATCTCTGTCAAAGTTTGATGTATTAAACTGGTGGCACATGCCAGTGACGTGGGCCATCGGATTTTTAGTGTTTGGTATGTAATTTCATAATGGTAAAATGTTGATTATGACTTGTTAGACTTAGGTGCTGTTTGTTTTTGCAGACATAAATTGTCTGCAAGCTGATTTCATCTGTTTTTATGTCTGTAACTGAAGATGTGGTCTGAAGATCTGCAAGCTGAAAATATAAGACTGTTTGTTTTTATAAGTTGATACCGGTCTGAAGCGCATCAAACAATGACGAAACATTCACATTCCGCTTCGATCCAGCGAAGGAGAAGAGGGAGGTCGGAGAAGACCGGAGGAGGAGGGAGGTCGCCGGAGAAGGAGGTGGGTCGCCGGAGAAGAGGTAGGTCGCCGGAGGAGGTAGGTCGCCGGAGGAGAAGAGGGAGGTCGCCGGAGGAGGAGGTAGGTCGCCAAAGGAGAAGAGGGAGGTCGCCGGAGGAGAAGAGGGAGGAGGAGCGGCGGAGGGAGGGGCTGATGTTTGAGGGAGGAGAAGAGGGAGGTGTGAAGATGTTTTAAGAAGGGGGTCCATAGCTTATTTTTTAAGATAAAAAAAGCTGAGTTCAGGTCTGTTTAAACAAAAAAAAAAACAAACAGTCTTCAAGGGTAACGTCTGCGCGCCTGCAGACATCAGCCCCCTTGACGATGTTTGAAGAAAAAACAAACACCCCGTTAATTTGGATGTGAACAAGATGTAAAGATACTATGTCTCAAATTGTTGCAAAAAAATCACAAGTAATTTTTAATCACGAAAGTATTACAATCTTGAAATTTAAAAAAATGAGAATCGTGAATACGCATGACAACACACAAAAGTACAAGACGGATGTCGACGTTGATGATCTTCAAGATAAAATAAGGGTCATGCTATTAACACACGGCCAAAATTATTTTCACACCTCAAAGCGCCGCGCTATGGCCAAAGCGCTGCGCTATGATCGACAAAAGTGCTTCGATTGACGTTTGAGACATTCCCTACTGTTTGACAGACATAAAGCTGATTGACATGTTTTGTCGTTAACCCTAAGCGCCGCGCTTTGGCCATAGCGCGGCGCTTCGATCCAAATTTTCACTTTTAAAAGCAAACTACTGATTGAGGTTCTTCTTCAGCAAAAACTCGGTCTTCTTCTTCTTCACGTTGTTTACAAACATACGTGGGTATTCGAGTGTTTTGTTGTTTGTTTTTTACAAAAAACGATGTCGTGGTTAAACAACTATATTTTCGGTCAATATTCTGACGAGACAGTTGTTCCTGATTCTTACGAGGGGACCGCTATTTCTGACTCGTATAAGAAACCGGTCTCGTCCAACTTGAGGGAGGCAGAGGTTGTATCTGGCATTCGTTATCGTGATAACACGGTGACGCTGGATTTGAATACCCCTGTGGAGGACCCTTACGCACAACAAGGTTATTCGAATTTCGGTTACGGTGGCGAGTACAGCTTTGTACAGCAGGAGTGTGGTCCAAACGACAGTTACGGTTGTCAACAGAGCTTACAAGGTTATTCGAATTTCGGTTACGGTGGCGAGCACAACTTTGAACATCAAGTATATTCGGACCTCGGTGACGATGGTGAGCTGGGGGATGTGTCTGTTAACGAGGAAGGCTGTTACCCGGTTACGTTTTCGTTTGATACAACGCAGACCTTTACATCACGTAAAGAGTTGGTGCGTTGGGTACAAGACACGGCAAAAGACAACGGTTACCTCATTGTGACTAAGAGGTCGAATAAAAGAGGAGAGAATTACAAGATTTGGTTTCAATGTACTTTTGGTGGGGAGCATAAGAGTATAGCTACACAGAGGAAAACGGGTAGCAAGAAAATAGGCTGCCCGTTCGAGATGATCGGGTTTTCGGAATCATCCGGAAGTGTTTGGAGGATCGAGGTGACGAAGGCGAAGCATAACCACACTCCTATTGAAAACTTAGAGGGTCACGCGTATGCGAGAAGGCTTTCTTCGGAGGATACAAAACTGGTTAAGGAGCTGGCAGAGCAAGACATTCCCAACCAAAGTATCTGGCGAACTCTGACAAAAAACAATCCGGCTAGAAAGCTTATTCCGAAAGATATACACAACGCTGTTCAGAAGATCAACGCCGAAAAAAATGTCGGTAAGTCTCCGATGCAAAAACTTGAAAGCATTCTTCTCGAAAAAAATTACACTTATTACATGCGCACGAATGAGATATCAAACGAAGTTGAAGATGTCTTCTTTGTTCACGAAAGATCATTCAATATGTGGTGTGCCTTCCCGCATGTGCTAATGATTGACGCCACCTACAAAACGAACATGTACAACCTGCCATTTGTTCAGGTCGTAGGCATGACGTCGACAAACAAATCGTTTACGGCTGCTTGTGCGGTAATTTCCGCTGAGAAGTCAGAGAACTACCTATGGGTGTTGCAGAGGATCAAGTCTATGCTGGTAGGATGTATGGAACCGCGCGTGATTTTAACAGACAGGGATTTTGCGCTAATGAACGCGTGTGAACAAGTTTTTCCAAAAGCGCATAAGTATCTTTGTCGGTTCCATATTCAACAAAATATTAATAAGAACAGCAAGAAGAAATTCTCTGACAAGGAATGGAAAGAATTCGTACGTAGATTTTGGTTATTGTGCGAGTCTACGACCGAGGAAATATACAGGTATAACTTGGAAAACCTTGAAGCACAGCTGAAAGAAGATGACCGTGAACGTAGGTATTTCTTACATAATTATGTTCAAATTTTATATAATAACAAAAACTGACTATTTACGTTTTTTTTAATTTTAGAGGTTTTTGATTATTTGAAGAAATCCTGGTTGGATCCGTACCGTGAAAAGTTTGTATCATGCTGGATTAACAAAACTATCAACTTTCACCAAACTACGACCAACAGGGTTGAGGGCATGCATGCAACACTAAAAAGTCACTTTCCAAGTCATCGCAACACACTGGATAAACTTGTACTGTATGTTGATCATGTTGTTGATAGACAATACACCGAGATTAGTACAAGCTTTGAAACAAGCCTCCGAAAAGTGATGACGCACCACAAGAAGCAGCCCATGCTTGCATATATTCTCAGAAAGGTTTCAATATATGCGATTGAGCTTTTGAGTAGGGAACTAAAACGTAAGGAAGACGGGTTGAGAGCCTACGGTGCAAGCTGTGGTTGCCAACTTTTTACCAGCTGTGGTTTGCCATGTGCCTGTCGTTTGGAAAAGTTGGAAAATAAAGGTAATTAATATCTTTGACCTTTCTCGTTATGATTCTGCCACCTAATTTGTTTTCATCCACAGGTCAGCAACTCCGGATCACACACACAGACGTGTTCTGGAAGAAGCTTAACTTCAAGCCTGCAAAGAAAAACATAGAGGATATCGATGTAGACGCGGAATTTGAAAAATTGAAACAAAAGATCGATCCAACACCCCCTCAAGTGAAAAGGAGCTTCTTTGAAAAGTTTCAGCAAATCCTCAATCCAGGGAACAATAACAAAAAACCTCCTGCTGTTCTGAAGAAAACTCGTGGTCGCCCAACATTGAAAACGCAGGAAGAAAGAAAGGTTGAAGCCGCTAGAAAAAGCTCGTACATTCCGTCGGAAGAAACTTGGGTCGAGGCCTCAGATGATCTTCCCCGTCACAGCTCGTACATATCACTCGAAGATTCTAGAAGACAAAAGAATACCAAACCGATCAACCTGCACCCTGATTTCCCGATGATCAAGCTCGGTCCTAAGACGGATATAGCGATCCGCAACTACGCATCTCAGATTCCCAAAGTGATCCATCCATACATCGTTAGAATAAAGGACGTGAAACCAGATGGTCATTGTGGGTTTCGATCGGTGGCTGTTGGGTTAGGAGTGAAACAAAATTCATATTTGATGATCCGGAAACAACTTATAAAGGAGTTACGTACGAACGAATCGCTTTGGAGGCAGTTTTTCGATCCGGAAAACATAGGACATTATGATGCGCTGCTTAGACGGATCAATTTCAAGGGGGTGGGACGAGCAGATATCGAAAATTACATGACGATGCCTGAGACGGGGTTTCTTATTGCCCAACGATACGGTGTGATTGTTCACACCTTCGACATGCGTGGGAGCTGTACAATTTTCCCTCTGTTGGGTGGGCCAAACGAAGCTGAGGAACCTCACCTGGTGGTTGCGGTTGTGTTCGTCGACCATGGGCATTTCATACATGTAGAGCTTGGAGGTTGTTATCCAATGCCTCCCCCCAAACCCACTCTGGACAGCACACAGAACAGAGCGCGCAGCAGCCTGGCATACATTATACAGGGATCAGATCAACACGTACGAAATGCTTACGTATCGTGCCCCTGACCTTAATGTAACCCCATATGTTCACGATGTAGGTTAAATGTGTTTAATAATAATCACGTTTGTGTTTGTTCAATATATGCGTTACATCACGTTAAAAACCGAATGTCACCGACACGACCCAATCAGATTCAATACGCACTTGTACGACCCAAAATGACAATATACATCATAATACTACAATTAATGAAAAAATACGTCATGTTCATGTACGGTAGGCGGCTGATACACATAACACCTCTCACAGGAGTACTTGTGCTTTCAAACCAAAATGATACGATATAATGGAATAAGACATCACACGTAACCGATTTGATCCGGAACTTGCAGTATAGTCCATATATAATAAAAAATGATGTATAATGGAAAAAACGTAAAATTTAGACTATTATCGACGCGTTTGTGAATTAAAAACAATTTAAAAAAAATAAAAAAAGGCCTTAAACGCCCCGCTTTGACCTAAGCGACCCGCTTTGACCTCAAAGCGCCGCGCTATGGCCATAGCGGGGCGCTTCGATCCCTCGCTTTAGCTGAAGCGGAGCGGCCTTCTCCCCCATTTCAAACCCAACACACAAACACACACACAAGGTGCGATTTACACACACTTGAGCCGGATCATCAACGTTTTCACGCTTTCAACCGCTAAAAGGTACGATCGGACTTCATTTCTTGTTTTGGTTCAAGTTATGTGTTTCAGTTTGTTTGATATTTGTTTGATTTGGGCGTGGGGATCGATCTAGTGGGCTGTTCTTCATCACGAAGAACCAAAGCGCCGCGCCGAGGCCAAAGCGCGGCGCCTTGGTTCATGTTTATTTTTTTAAAATATTATTTGTTTAATATTATTTGTTTATTATTTATATTTTATAAATAATATTATTTGTTTATTATTTTATATTTAATATTATTTGTTTATTATTTATATTTAATATTATTTGTTTATTTCAACGTGCAGGGATGGATTCCTCCGATGACGAGATTGAGCATATGGAGGCTGAGGGAGAGGTGGGAGATGAGGGAGAGCAGGAAGAGCCGACATGTCCGTACCTGCAGTTTCCGCCGGGGTCACGGGCGAGGAGGAGATGCGCGAGGTTGCGCGCCATCCCCATTGGGGAGCATGTAGGGATAGACCGGGGCCTGCTGGAGACCGTGGGAGAGGCCGCGCGGGCGCGTGAGATAGTTGGACTAGATACTCCTTGGTCGCGCCTATTTGAGTTAGCGATGGAGGACTCGTACCCTGAGCTTACGTGGGAGTTTCTTTCCACGTTTACATACGCGCCGCATCCGGCGGATTACGTGGAGGACCCGGATTTTCCAGTCCACGAGGTTACATTCCGTCTCGCCGGTCAGGAGTTTCAGATGAGTGTGCGGCAGTTTGTTGTCCATACAGGTTTGTTTAAATAATATTATTTATTATTTTATATTTAATATCATTTGTTTATTTAATGTTATTTGTTTATTTAATGTTATTTGTTTATTTAATATTATTTGTTTATTATTATTATTTGTTTATTTAATGTTATTTGTTTATTTAATATTATTTGTTTATACAGGTTTGTACACAGAGGCCGAGCTTGATACTGATTTATATACGCAGGCGGTTAGGATGATGGACAGGCAGACGCTTATCAGTTTCTGGAGGTCCATTTCCAGGGTTCCCTTTGGGAAATCCTGGCAAAAGGCCACCACCATTAGAGACCCCTTGTTCCGATACCTGCAGCATGTTATCGCGGCAACTATCGTGCCGCGGGGTGCCAGCAGGGAGAAGGTCAACCTCAGTGACCTTTTCTTTCTATACTGCCTACTGCGCCGCCAGCCCTGCGATCTAGCAGCCTGCCTGGCAGATTACTTTGCCACAGCATACCACCGGCAGCTCCGCGGGTGGGTGCACACTGGCTCATTCATCACCGCCATCGCACGCTCGCTCGGGCTCGTGCCCGAGCATGATCCGGAGCTGTCTGATCCGGTCCCGTCTACCAGGTTGGGCCGCGCGTCAGTATCTTCCATGCAAATTACCCGTACCTTTGATGTTGGTCTGAGGTTTCGGGGACGTGACGGGCTGATTTGGCAGCCGGAGCCGGTGCCGGAGGTCATCCCGGTTGTTATTGAGGTGAGGCCTGGAGTGTTGGCCCCTCCTGATGTTCAGGCGGCCGCTCGGCAGGCTCAGCTACAGGCTCTGGGACTCGATCAGTTCCCGGGCCAGCCTCAGGCTGAGGCTCAGGCTCAGCCTCAGGCTCAGCCTGTATTAGAGGATCCGGCTCAGGAGGAGCATATCGAGGAGATCCCGGTACCACCAGTTCAGCCAGCTCCTGAGCCGCCACAGTACCCGCAGCACGTTTACGCTGACCTGCCTCCGGTAGCGCGTGAGGTGGCTCGAGACTTCGACCGGCGCCTCAGACGCCAGGCCGCACGCCAGGACTGGATCATCGAGACGCTCGTTTCTCTACGAGAGCTCGCTGGGTTGCCTCCACTTCCCCTCCCACCGTCCCCACCGCACGAGGATTAGTACCTTAGTTTGTTTGTATAGTGTTTTGTTATGTATTATGTAGTCAGTTGTACCTTTTTGTTTTGTATGTACAAACTGATATATATATATATATATATATATATATATATATTGCAGTTAATCTTCTATTTACATCACGTTGGTTTTGGATTGTTTACGTTTAATTCTTATCGCTTTCTGTACAATTTATTTAACGTGTTCGTTTAATTTAACAAAATAAACTAGGTTAACAGTTTATAAAGACGCACTTATATTATATACGTTCTATAAAAATAATGACGTAAAAAAACGTAATTATAAAACTCAAATACAATTTTTTCCTCCAAAAAACACTACCAAACTAACCCACATCCCACCTATTTCAAAAAAAAAACAACACAAATTCCAGCCAACGCTTTTTGTCTTTTTGCACACTCAAAGCGCCCCGCTTTGGCCATAGCGGGGCGCTTTGGCCAAGGTCAACAGACAATGACTGACAAATAGCGGGGCGCTTTGAGTGTGCAAAAAGACAAAGGCCGTGTGCGAATGCCTAAAATAAAAATATGACTAACAACTTATTTGGTCAATGTCAACATTTTGGCAAAATGATGACAAAAACATAAAAACTATTCTAGCTAAATTAGTCAAACAGAAAATTATTTGCCACTTTCCTCTTATGTTATGCGGTATGGGGCGCTAAGCCCATACCACCTCAGCTCAAAAACAATAATAGCGCCCCCCACCCCTGTATCGTAGGCGCTATTGACCCCTCGAGAGCGCGATAGCAAGCATTCACGAAATGTGTGTGTGAGACTTATAGTTATTGATGAAAAGGGGGCTTTATACCATAACTTGGTTGTTAAAGGGGGCTCTATTGCCCAAGGGGCTTCAACCATACCTTGCAGTCTTGGTAAAAACCAAAGGGGCGTGTTTGAAACGTAGAGAAATGTTGAAGGTCCTGTCCGTAACTTCGTGATGATAATGACAGCCAACGGCCGATTGACCACGAAATCTTCGTCGACATGCAATGCAACCCTCCTCCACCCCAAAAAATCTTCTTTCCAAAAAAACCCAAGATAATATTAATTAATATTAATATTAATAATTAGGTTTTCTCAATCCCCAAATTTCTAAATATATTTACCGACACTGTTTGTTTCACAAGTAGCATAAATCTAAACAAAACTCTCGATATATGATCACAAAAACTCTCAAGATTTCTTCAGGATTTCTCGTTCTCATATATTGATTCGCTGATCGTTTTCATAATTCCGTTTCTCTTGTTAAATGCAGTCATCCGGAACGGTAATTTCACCTGCAGTTTGATTTTGATTTACACAATTGTTTGATTAATATCATCCATGCATTATAATGCAGATAGAAATGCATAGGTTTACACATCTGTTTCTCTATTTCGTCGATTGCTGAGGAAGAAGAATGTCTGTGAGGAAACAAAGACCGGATGCAGATCATTTATCAGGTAGTATTATTCACTCTTAATAGCTTCTTCTTCTTTTGCAATTTATGTTAAGTGTGTGAATGTGATTGATTCTAGGGTTATGAAAAGTTAGTTTCTGTTAGAAAATAAACTAATAGTTTGATCAATTAGGGTTTTAGTGTTTTTTTTTTTTTTTTTTTTTAATTCTTGTTTGACTTGGTGGTGGTACTTTTATCTTTTTGTAAGTGATGTAATGTTTGTTTGTTTGTTTGTTAAGTTGTTGACATATTGAGATTTTTGATTGGATGCATTAGTTGTGTATTTAAATACAGTTCTAGGATTTGTCATAAAATTTTGATTGGTTTAAAATAAAAGTTATTATATCAGGTATATTGATCTTGTCATTGCGGACTATCGAACTGTTGATAATAGAACTGAAATACATTAAAGAAAAACGTTATGAATGGCCATCTACGTGTTTTGATCGTTGAATAATACACTTATTATTGCAGGAGCTTCTCTTTCTGACCTCTTAAATTTAGACGATGAAGAAAACTATAGTGATGAGTTAGATGATGAAGAGACACCATCTGCAAGTAGGCTCAGTTTTTTTTTTTTTTTTTTTTTTTTGTGTTGTTAGTATCATATTTTATATGGACGGAAAAGACTTGCACACAAATGCACCCCTATCCACCTATGTCCCGGACTGGACTTGAACTCACAACGACACAACCTTTGGTATATGGGGTACCCTTAGGCTGGAGGGTGTGGGATGGAGCCCCTAGGGGCTTTATCAAGACACGTAAGCGCCACGTAGGATCCACGTCAGCCATGGGGCTTTATAACGCCCCCCTTTAATTTGCACGGTGTGGGATGGAGCCCCCTATTAAACAAAATTAAAAAAAAAAAATTTGATTGGATGAAAAGTTGAGGGCCCCACCTGATAACCCCCTTCTCCCTCGTTACCACCATGGAGCCCCCTCTATAGCGCCCCCTCTTAACTTTGAGGGTGTGGTGGTATAGCGCCCCGGGGCGCTATAGAGGCTGACATGGCCTGGGTGGCGCCCCCACACCCTCCGGCCTTAGTAACGCTAGGCCAAAATATATGCAACCATACGTTTACATAGAAGCCTAATGGTAACATACCACAATTTGTTAGCCAGGTTATGCACAAAATCTATTTTAAATGTGTATAACCTCCTAAATCATCTTATTCAAATATCTAGATTATTACCAAAACAATGTTGTTTTTTTTTTGTAATCTTAACTAACGCATCAATTATTAACTAAAATGGACAAGAAAACATTTCGTGGGTCGGCCCAACCCGAACCAAAATATTTCGACAGAGACTTGTTTTGAGCGGCTACCCAACATGCCCTCAAACATGTGACCTTATGTAAATTATTAATGAGGTCCATACAAATCCTATCTATACTTTTTTTTATGTAAATGGCATATCTTCTGCTTTAGGACGAACTCTACTTATTGGATGTAACAAAATTACTGAGTTTGGTTGCAACGCGATGTTTCTCATCAGGTGCAAAACGGAAGCTTGCAAACTTTTTATCTGTATCTGGTAATGATTTATGTGCAGATTGTGGATCACCTGATCCAAAATGGGTGTAAGTGCATTCATATTTCCTAATTACGCACCCGTTTGCATAATTTATTTTTGTATTTTGCTTGAATTAATAAGATTTTCACCTTCTGTTTGTGACTAGATCTGCAAATCTTGGAGCATTTGTTTGCATCAAGTGTTCTGGAGTACATAGAAGCCTTGGAGTGCACGTATCAAAGGTGTAGTTAACACTAATGGCCTCATTTACAATATTGATTCATAAATACACACAATTAGATGAAGTTTGCAACAAATGGCTGATTCTTAGGAAAGTTGGGATTTAGTGACAAATATTCTAACCTAAGTTAGAATACATATAATATTGTCGGCTGATATTACAGAAATACTTTTAACATCATCCACTGAGAACATGGGATGAGCGGATTAGGCAGGATTTGCAAAGATTGCACCTCTCTGAGAACATGGTCCATGATAGGAGCTCGTGGAGACGTAGAATTAAGGTTAAGGATTTCTAGGAGAGGGTACAATTGTTTCTTTAGGTGTAGTGTATGACCGTAGATATGTAACTATGTGTATATGCTGTTTTGTGTTGTCATATTTGTCTTGTTATACTCTTTCGCATCTCATGTTACATTGGTAGCTTCATACATACACACACACACACACACACCTCATGTTCTATTTATTTCTTTCCTGGGTGTTTTAGAGCCGAGGGTCTCACTGGAAGCAGCCTCTCTATCCCTAGGGGTAGAGGTAAGGTGTGCCTACATCCCACCCTCCCCAGACCCTACAAATAGCTTTGCTATTGGTGGGATTTTACTGGGTATGATTGATTGATTGATTGATTTTAACATCATCCACTAATATTTACAGATATACTAATAAGGTGGTGTTATATCAGAGTGTGTTAAATGATTGAACACTTTTTGTTCAAAAGTTTAAACACCCTATATCTTGTTTTAATAATAATCTAGTTTTTAAATAAAAAAAAGTGGAGTAAAATGCCATTTTTGTCCATGAGGTTTGACCAGATTTGCGACTTTCGTCCAAAGGTTTGTTTTTCCGCATCTGGGTCCAAAAGGTTTGAAGTCTTGCCATTTTCATCCGGCTTGTTAACTCCATCCATTTTTCTCGGTTAAGTCAGGGGTATTTTTTGTCTTTTTGTTAACTTAAAGGGGAAATTCAGTCTTTTTCACTTTATGCACAAGCATTTAGCATAACGTACAAGTATTCAAAACCCTTTAAGTTAACAAAAAAGACGGAAATACCCCCTTGACTTAATGGGGAAAAATGGACGTAGTCAACGAGCCGGATGAAAATGGCAAGATTTCAAACCTTTTGTATCTAGATGCGGAAAAACAAACCTTTGGACGAAACACGCAAAACTGGCCAATCCTCAGGGACGAAAATGGCATTTTATTTTACCCGTTGGACGAAAAATAACTCGTTGTAAGCTGATGTTTTATTTTACCCATTGGACAAAAAATAACTCAAATTCATAAATTAATGGGTCTAAGTTTCCACCTCTTATCATAAATTAATGGGTCTAAGTTTCCACCTTTTATATTAGTAACCTTCTCAACTTTTTGGCACAGATATTATCAGTGAATCTGGATGAATGGACAGAGGAAGATGTTGATAATGTGATGCAACTTGGCGGAAATACCGCGGTAAATATGAAATATGAGGACAGCATTCCAAACGACTTTAGGAAACCGCTACCGGATGCTTCCATAGACGAGCGTACAGATTTTATCAAGTAAAGGAAGAACTAGAAAGTGTTAAGGTGGCAAAACGGGCAGGTTGGATAACGGGTCAAAAATGAGTAATTTTTTGGCGCAGGTCGGGTTGACCTCGAACACTTTTTTGCCCTTTTTCTCAAAAGCGTAAAATGCCATTTTCATCCTAGAGGTTTGGCCAGTTTTGCGACTTTCGTACAAAGGTTTGTTTTTCCACATCTGGATCCAAAAGGTTTTAAAATCTTGTCATTTTCATCCGGCTAATTAACTCCATCCATTTTTCTCAAGGCAGGGGTATTTTCGTCTTTTTTGAATGCTTGTACATATGTTAAATGCTTGTACACAAAGTGAATAAGACTGAATTGCCCTTTAAGTTAACAAAAACACGAAAATACCCCTGCCTTAACGGAGAAAAATGAATGAAGTTAACGAGCCGGATGAAAATGGCAAGATTTCAAACATTTTGGATCAAGATGCGGAAAAACAAACCTTTGGACAAAAGTAGCATAACTGGCCAAACCTCAGGGACGAAAATGACGTTTTACTCTTTTAAAAAAAATAGTTAATGTGTTAAATATGGAGACAAAAACGATATTGATACAATATAATCCTAGCTATAATAGATTACTCAAATTTTGACCCATTTGACCTGTTTTAAAAGATTACTCAAATTGACCCATTCATAACTCATAAGAAAATGGGTCAAATTTGCCACATCTAACTACAATTATGATAATAAAACTTGTAATACATTTTGTGTTTATTTCTGAAATTTATTAATAATACTCAGGAGAAAGTATGTAATGCAACAATTTTCAAACCCTGACGAGCATCTGTCTTGCCCCTTCACTCCAGCAGCCATCAACTGCAGTTCAACAGGAGTGAATTCTGTAGTGGAAAAGAAATATTTAAACAGTATGCGCTTACATAATTTTGGTCAAGCATTTCTAAACACCAGAAAAAGAAAAGATGCCGAAAAGAAAAGTAATTCAACGGTAATTACCTTGATTATCTTAAATATAGAGGCCGCCTTATGGGCTTGTCATTGACCCAGAACACCTTTGTCCTAAAGTTTTGATTTTGTGATAAATAATCAGTGTTTCAAATATGATTACAAGAGTTTATTACTTTAATAACAATTTAATTCTACCAATGAAATAATAGGCATTAGAATTTCACTTTCTTATGCATTCCACTTGTTCGACTTGTTTTCTTTTTAGCTAAAGTTTTTTTTATCTGTTATCAAATATAACCTAAATTGACCCATCAATAAGAATTTAACTTTTACCCAGTTGACCCATTTGCCTCTTTTAACTTTTACCCATTTGAGTGTTGACCCATTCATCAGTAAATAGGTTGAGCTTGTCGTCTCTAGTAATTGAATAACACCTCTGATTTCAAAATAAAATCTGTTGGGTTAATCTTGATTCACGTAGCAATAAAGAAGTGGACCGACTTTTTTTTCATTTTGTTCTGTTCTTGTTCGATTGCTGAGTGTTGGTTAGTGTTTTGATTCAATTTGACTTCAAAATCTTGATCAAAAGCGTAATTTTCGCTGTTGTGGCTCGTAAAAATCAACAAGTCTGATCACCAGATATTCTATTATGTAGTGCTATATTTTATGTTGAACTTATTTGTCTGATGCCCCTACATATTGGTTATACTATATAGGCAGGTATGGTGGAATTTGTTGGTATGATAAAAGTCAATGTGGTCAGCGGCACAAACCTTGTTATCAGAGATGTGAGGAGTAGTGATCCTTATGTTATGATCTCATTAGGAACCCAAGTAAGCCTAAAACACAAATTAAAATATTATTATTTGCTTTCTGACTTATAAAATATTAATTGATGTTGGTGTAAAAGTGACAAGATCTTGTCTTTTGGCTGCAGTCAATGAAGACACGAGTTATAAAGAGCAGCCTCAATCCCGTCTGGAATGAAAAGTTAATGTTATCGATTCCTCACGATGTTCCACCTTTGAAAGTGGTAAGTCAAAATATTGTTTAGTTTGTATTTGATAATGCTAGTCAACAAGGTTAAACTTTAAAGAGATAGACAGGTCGGGTGGGTGGACCTACCAACATTCTTTTGACTTTCTATTAAAGAGTAAAATGCCATTTTCATCCCTGAGGTTTGGCAAGTTTTGTGACTTTCGTCAAAAGTTTTGTTTTTTCGCATCTGGATCCAAAAGGTTTAAAATCTTGCCATTTTCATCCGGCTTGTTAACTCCATCCATTTTTCTCCGTTAAGTCAGGAGTATTTTCGTCTTTATTGATAACTTAAAGGGTAATTCGGTTTGCCCTTTAAGTTAACGAAAAGACTAAAATACCCCTGATTTAACGGATACCCTTTAAGTGAACAAAAAAGACGAAAATACCCCTGATTTAACGGAGAAAAATGGATGGAGTTAACGAGCCGAATGAAAATGGCAAGATTTCAAACCTTTAGGATCTAGATGTGGGAAAACAAACCTTTGGACGAAAGTCTCAAAACTAGCCAAACCTCATGGACGAAAATGTCATTATACTCTTTTACTAAATCATAAACAATAAAAGCAATTACAAAAGCTGATATTAAAATATTGATTAGATTGGCTAAGAAGTTTCTTAAGTTATGCAGAACGTTTATGACAAGGATAAGTTTTCAACGGATGATTTTATGGGTGAGGCTGAGATTGATATCCGACCCTTGGTTTCTGTTGCCAAAGCTTTAGAGAACAACGGTAACGCCAACGGGCCATCAAAGCAACTTGAAAACATGGATGAAGGAAAAGACAAAAATACCCATGTCAATAATGGTACCATCACAGTGACAGACGGGAAGGCAAAGCAAGACATTGCGCTAAAGCTGCTAAACGTTGAGAGCGGTGAACTACAGATAGAGATTGAATGTGTGGCTCTAACCCAATAGCATGGAAGCAGTTTATGATATGCAGTTGTTACTGAAGGGTGTGGCTGTTGAGTGAGATTATTGTTCTTGTGTGTTAAATCTACATGTGCATGTAAGACATTTCCAGCCATTTTTATGAACTGTGTAAACTGATTTGTGTCAATTATATGCATGGGCGAAGCTTTTAAGGGGCGGGAGGGGGCAGCCGACCCTCCGAACTTTTCGCTTAGTAGTGGAGAGTATGTAGTTTTCGTATAGAAATTATTGGGTATATACGTTTTCGATCCCCTGGTTTTATAGAAATTTTTAGGTCTGGTGACTTCCGCCCTCTCGGTTGGAAATCTCAAGCTTCGCCACTAATTATATGAGAAACTTATAGAAAAGGTCAACTGTGAATCAAATGCATTACAAAAGTTCATTTTGAAACCTGACGATCCCAAAAAAAAAAAAAAAAAACATGTTCCAAACTATGTTCATAACTGGAATGGTCATCAAACCAGCCCTGGAGAGCCGTTTCAAAACTGTTATAAATAATAATTTCACTACATATGTATTTACATCATCATACTCGGTAAATCCTACTAATAGCAAAGCCAATGTAGGGTCTAAAGATAGTAAGATGTAGATAGCCTTTTATGTCCAAAGTTTGATGCAAAACTACTATTGAGCTGCCGGGGTCTCGTTAGAAACATCTCTATTTTAGACTGCGGGGTATGGGGGGCTTGGGTTGGGGCTTGGGTTGGGGCATTTGTTGACACGTGGAATGGGAGGCCCCCCCACCAAACAAACCCACGCCCATGGGGTATGGTGGGGCTTGGGTTGGGGGCATGAGTTTGGTTTGGTCATTGAGAGCCTGCCATGTCACCTTACTAGCCCGCCCCACGTCCGGCTTCAAACCCACGCTAGAAGGGCCACGCCCAAACCCATGCCCACCCGGGGTGGTGGTTTGGGCGTTTTCAGCCCACCCACGCCCAAACCCCCGCCCCATACCCCGCAGTCTAAGGCACATAACACTCAACAATCAGGATAAAAACCGATTAGCGCCACCACATGCAATCGGGATAAAAGCCGATTAGCGCCACCACATGATGCATGATTAACCGCCCGCCGCTTTTAACGTTATTTTCACGAAATTAATAAAATAACATTAAAATTAGTTCAATTTCACTTTTACCCCCCTAAGGGCCCACATATATATACATTATATGCGCACATCGCAAGCAGGGCGTATCAATATATATACACACATAAATAACATTGATTTAAAATAAAATATTTTGATGAGGATGTCAACAAGATGCTAGGTTTTGAATATGTAAATTTTGAAGCCTAAACAATATCTTGAGTTTTTCTTTAGGTCCCAACCAAGAAAACAAGCATTCTTAGGTACCTTGCCAATTCATTCAGCGAGGTTCTATAAGAATTCTGCCAAAAGCTTCACTTTTCTGTTAAGTTTTGAACTTCGCTGTTTTATTCAGCAGAGTGTTAGAAAGCTTACTGTTTTTAAGGACCATCTTCATAACCTCGCTGTTTTGAACAGCCAAGTACATAAACTTCGTTGTTTTTAATAACAAGCTACAAGAACTTCGCTGATTTTAACCACCTGGTTAAATAACTTCGCTGTTTTTAACAGCAATCTTCAAGAACTTTGCTGATTTTAACCACATGGTTAAATAACTTCGCTGTTTTTAACAACAATCTTCATGAACTTCGTTGTTTTGGACATAAAGATTAAAAGAACTTCGCTGTGTTTTGCTATATTAATTTGGTCGTTGTGTTTTGCTTATAAGTAACAGAAACTTGTATCTCTAAGTAGTGAAACACCTTCTGTGAGTATGAAGACAATCATTTTGATGTTTAAATTACCCAGCAACATGGAGGTTTTGTAAATGTAACTAGTGAGAGTATGAAGCTGGTTTTGTAAATGTAAATGTAAATTGAGAGAGTATGAAGCAGTTTACGTGCATCGGAAGATTATTCGGGACTTCTTTCAACATGACGTTTTTCTCAGTTTTAAATTATGTACACATAGTGAAAAGACTTTGTAGGGAGGAGAACGATACCTCTCTTCTACCACCTTCTCACATAAGGTGTATCATTAGAATGACTCAACTGCTCAACTGGTTGGGCGGTTTATGACGTTTTACCACCGCTCAACCAACGCCATTATTAACGAGTGGTCTATATAACGGTACCCACTATCCAGCACCCCACCAAATCATTGCTTCACATATATAACCTTCCACATGTGGTCCTATAGGATTTTGCCTCACTAACTTCCAAAACGAACGATTAGAACGCTTGATGTTTATGGGTGACTGGAAATTTTCCGGGTGATTAGAAACCTCTAACGCACAGTGTTCCTTGTGTAAAAACAAAACCTCGTTACTGAGAGGACCAGGATTCAATTGATAACTCATTTTTAAGTTTGAGAATTTCTTGTGTGTGCTTAAACTAGGGCGAGGTTTTGGTCTGGATGGCTTGTATGAAAGTTTTTTTAATACGGTTTTTGTTGTATCAGTAAACCATATTCTATGTACATATATGTAGCAAGATAGGTATGTAGATTCCACTGATAATCTGATATGACTAGAAATGTAAGGTGTGAGTAACCACAGTATTCTGCAAACTACTATTCTCAATTGTACAAAAAATGTAAGGTGTGATTAAACGGCTCTATACAATACTATTACAAGAATCTGCGTATCATACATATGGTTAAATGAATGCACTGCAAAATTCAATTACATTTGAAGAGACTATTCTTTGCAAAACACTATTTCCCTATTTCAAATTTTGTCATTCAAAACATACACACATCTCTTTTTTATGTTTTCAATGCTGCATGGCAGATGGAAATAAGGTTGCATGACAAAAACGGAAAAGGAATCACGTGAGCCTGCAGCTTCAAAAAAGAATCAAGATGGCACAAAAAAACAGCGAGCTTCTTTAAGGTATTTGTAATAAACAACGAGTCTCCTTAAGATTGTTGTAATAAACAGCGAGGCTTCATAGCTTTGTACATACAAACAGCGAGGCTATTGAGCCTTATACATATAAACAACGAAGTTCTTTAAGCATGCACAAACAAACAACGAAGTTATGTAGTTGGCTGAATAAATCAGCGAGGTTTCTTAGAAACATGATGTTCAAAACAGCGAAGTTCATGTACTTTGCTATTAACAAACAACGAAGTTATGTAGTTGGCTGAATAAATCAGCGAGGTTTCTTAGAAACATGATGTTCAAAACAGCGAAGTTCATGTACTTTGCTATTAAAACAGCGAGGTTCGATACATTGCTATTATAAACAGCGAGGTTCAGTCATGTGTCAGAGAAAGTGAAACCTGCAACAGGCTTTTGGCAGAATTCTTATAGAACCTCGCTAAATGAAGTGGCAAGGTACCTAAGAATGCTTGTTTTCTTGGTTGGGACCTAAAGGTAATCTTTGGGGGCTCAAACCCCCCCTATTTCTGCAAAAAACTCCAATATCTTAAGACTCTGGAAGGAAAATTTAAAGAAAATTGATAATCTGATCCAACCACCATCTGCTGGTTCAACCGGTTTGACATATAACCGCACGGTATACTCAGCAAGACCTGTTATGTAGCCGGTTCCCCGTCCAACTGGCCAGTCCGGTTCAGAAACAAAAACAATGTGCGCTGGGAATGGAACCATATTTCTTCCTATAGTTACTTACAGGTGTGACAAGAGATAGACAATGCAAATTCTTCATAAATCATATTGAAAAATGGCCCTTTTTGAACCTAGCTCATATGGTTTAACAAGCCCAGGTACTCTTTTAACGATTTATATGCAGGTCGAAAAACTGACATATTGTTTTTTCTTCTATAGACTTAGAACTCACAACATAACGGTTTTGAAACACATACTGTCAAGTGTTGAGCTTTAACTTATAACCTAACTGTCAACTTAATTCAACAAACTGTTCTATATCACGTCTATTGTCTATCTAATCCACAATCTCCATTACACAAACCTTTTCAAGAGAACAACCTTCTAAACAAGTATAAATTGAAGAACGAAACTCATACGAGTTATGTGATGAGGGTGTTATGTCAACCCACTCCTTGTCAACCATCTCCACATGCTGGTTTGACCTTAAGACAGCATCGAAAGTCAACTTGTTGACCCGCTTAGTCAACTGTGTCAAAAAATTAATGGAAAAAACTAGGTAGAAATCGTTATCAACGCCATCAATGCCATTGAACGTCTTTATTCCAACATGCGCTTCACTTGAATCCACCAAACCAAGCAGATTCTCCCCACCTACATGTCTCTGATCAACACTAGAAATCTGCAAATCAATGGAATTTATTTAAAAAAACATCATAAATTGATATAACTAGTAGAGATACTCCGCGCTTCACGACGGGAATTCGATTGGTATCTTTTCGCTTCTTTAAGGTACTGTCACTCGCTACAACAATCGAAAGAAAAAACCCAAGCCTAGAATATTTTTGGATTAAACGAACAAAAAAAGTAAACAAATAAATAAAAAATACATTCATTTAACTAAATATAAAAAGTTTCCTAATAGTATCTAGATATAAATATAGAAACTAAAGTAACTTATGAGATTTATAATTACACAAATATAATAAATATAAAGAATATAAATTTAATAAATCAAAACTGATCACAAAAGAGAATAAGGTTTAAATGGTATAAATGTAATTAATATCAACTTACTGTCCAATCAATTTACTATTCATAAGAACCTTCATCAAATGTTATATTATAGAATTATGATAATCTATTAATGTGAATGAGAATAAGAAAAGGGGTGTGAAAGTGAAGAAAACTGTGAAAGCTTGAGGATCAAGAAACACGATCTTTGTGCGTGTATACGTTCATATGAAATATGTGTTACCTCGATATACTCAACGCCCATTGCAGCAAGAGACTCTAAAACATTGTTGGATGAAAGTAAGCTAATTACGCCACCAGATCCAACTGGTGTTTGGAGTATTTCCCATGGTGATTTCATCAAGATTTTGTGTTTTTTATTTTCTCCAGGTGAAGAATTTACAACTGGTATTTTTTCTTCTTCCAAAATCCAAACCTGTAAAACACTTTGATAATTTTAGCCTTTAAAAACACGTACCATATAATTAGAAATAAATAGAGAAGAACTATGAAACCTTTTCAGGGTCAAAGCCGAAGTAGTCATTGTTTGCCATCAAGTTTTGAAACGTTTCGATTGTGTTATCAGGACAGATAAGAATCAAAGGTGTCTTTTGACGGTTTTCCATCTGCAAACATCAAACTTTAGTCATCAGATACTGCACGATATATGCTTTTTACAAAAGATTATAAGGAAATATACCCTTTGTTCCAAAAATACATAAAGTTTGACCTTTTAAAGTCAAAACAGTTGGTTTCCACGTACATGATTTTTGTGGATTCTTACACACTAGCACAAACCAAAGCAAAAAGACCGTAAAGTGTAAACGCATGTACAATAAATCAATTTTGTGTGCCCGCTCACTTGCAATTTCAAAATGAAGTAAAAAAAGAACATTTGACTTCCAGGGTCAACTGGTTTTTAATAAAAACTGATCTGGACTACCCAGAAGCATAAAGCCAGAATATTTTTCTTGGGTATCTGTTATGAATTCTAGTGTTTCGACTTCTAAAAATTTGTAAAGAATTGATGTCAGTTCTCAAGATGGAAAAAAAAGTGGGTATGACTTCAAAAGTCAACTCTCAAATTCCAACTTAAGATAGGCTTAAAGTAGCAGACTTCAATAGTTATGTTTGTTTATTACCTCATCTAATCTTTGGATGAGACTATCCGTCCCTTCAGAGTCGGAAGTTTTAAGCGTATCATCCTCAACAACCAAAATATTTGCAACTTTGCCACTGGATATCAGAGCACTACGCCTCTCTGCTATCTTGGAACTTGTGGGCTTCACATCTTCACTAACGAGACAGCCGTTAGAAACCTTAAAAACATCTCTCGTTTTTACCGTGTCATAAGCTGCTAAGAACTTGGAAAACTGCCATCTGGCATCAAAGGGACAGAGAAAATAAAAGAGTGATTGTATTATATAATAATTCTCCATGAATTTTATGCCATAAAACACATTAAATACTTCATTTAGCTGAAAATAGTGTGTGACAGCTGTCATTTCAAGCAAAATTTATTGATTTCTTGTGCCTGATAATTTTATATAATAAGATGTGATTATATTATATAACAATTCTCCACCTGTCAGAAGGTGTCTCAATAGTCTGTAATGCTACTTGAAGCAGTTGCGAGTTAACGTCTACAATTTGATCTGCTAGCAGGCTCCTTTGATCTTTCTCACCATATCTAAGCCCGTCGAAAACATGCTTCTGCTCCATTTCAATCAGTGTCTTTTTTGCTGCTATAAGCTGTTTTTGAAACTTTTTCCTCTCTTTCCATTCCTGAAACATTTGCAATTTTTAAAATTGTAAAACACATTTGAAAACCAAAAGAAAGAAAAGTGCAGATCATAAGTTTGACTCACAAGTTGTCGACGTTCTTTCTTTGACCTCTCATCAGAGCGTACATTCAACTCAAGTAGCCCTTTAGGAGGTGTAATTATCATTTCTCTGTTATTTAAATCAACATGAGGAACGATCGCTTCAACAAATGGGATCCAAACAAGGGGTGCTTCTGATTTCAGGTTTCCATTTTTGTCTATCGTCTCTAAAGATGAATCAAGCTTAACTTGTAAGAGATCACTTCCTCCAGCATCAAAAACATTCACAACGGTTCCCACTGGTTCGCCAGTTTCCTGAAATGAAAATTAACATCAGATACTTCTATAACAAACAAACGTACCTAGTATAATCCCACTCATAGCAGAAAGGGGATAGTAATCCATATAACATAAAATGCAGGTAAGAGAATTGGAGAAAACAACCATACAAAAATACAAATAATGGAAGTTGTAAACTACCGTCTACCGCTAACATACAGTGATGAGTAAACTACAGTAGCTACATATAAAAGAGCAAAGAGACAGGAAAAGGAAGCACTAACCCGTTAAGGCAAACAAAAAGTATAAGAAAGGTTAAGGCCCCAATACAAATCCAAGACAGATCTATACACTCCCCAAAAAGCCCATAACCCTAATACAACGTCTCCAAGAACTCTTATCGCCGCTCAGAGGACACAACCGCCACTTAGTGAAATTATCAAATATAGATACTTATATATTAAATAAAAATTAAGTACTCATATTACTGTAAGATGTAGAATTAACTTAATGAGGTGCTTTATGGCTTTAAAGAACTGGTAAGAGCACATCAGTATTAAAAATTGCACTTCCATCTCGTAATAGTTCCAATATTTCCAGCCATGCTTAGTTTTAAGTTAAAACTGCCTATGTGCTTGTCATCACCACTAAAATTAGATTGATACTATTGGTATTGATACAGATTCACAAGGTTTTCTCATTGTCTTTACTGAAAGGAATTTACACATTTGACAAATAGCTAAGCAAATTTCTTAACTATTATCTGTTTCGCTGAAATATTTATGAGACAAACGAAGTACTTGACATAAATTTTGAGAGCAAAGGAAAAAGACACTTTTTGTTTCCTTGATTTGAAAGTGAATGGGAAATATTAAAACGAAATTTAACGGAGGGGAAACCCCCAATATATACAAGAAGCAAATCTTAGAGAAACTTATACCGGGCCAATAGGCCAATAAACTAATAAACCAAACTAAATACTCTATAACAATAAACACTTAACATGTCCTCTTATGCATCAGATACATAAATACACTATAAAAAACTTAGAAATCATTTTATATGAGGTTAACCCAATTTAAATCATTGAACAATTACCTTAAGCATAACCCTCATGCCAGCAAGATCACGGGCATAGAAATCACCTTCCTCCAACTCTGGTCTATCTTCATCTAATACAAGTATAGTTGACCCAACAAGCTGTTGAGCCTACAAAATTGCAGAAATTAAAAAAGAAAATATATACTGGTTATGATCAATAAACAATGAGATGCCAACATTACTTTAATTATCATGACTCTAGTAAGAGTTTAACTTTGCATAATTTTTTTCTCAAGTTTCGTAACATAATTCATTGATCTGCTCACTTATGATGAGATCTTAACTTTACATTTATTAGAAGAAAAAAAAAACAGATAGTAAGCATACCTGCTCTACTTTGTCAACATTGTTAAATTTAACTATCCAACTCTTCTGTCCATGGTGTCCTCTTCCCTCCAACAATTCAACTTCTTTAATTATTTCTCTACCCAACATTTGTTGCTTCAACCATCTTTTTCCCGGCTATATACAACATAAAATCTACTAAGAAACATAAAAGAAAACACAGAAAGATAGATTCCAAGTAAGAGCTAATACTACCTTTATCCCAAAAATAGAGTCCAGTTTTAAAATGTTTGGGTGTGTAACAAGTAAAGTTTTCATTTCAAATTAAGTAATTGACATTTGAGCCACTGTACTTGGCTTTTTGTTCCATTATTCTTATGAAAAACAAAAACACACACACACACATTCTGTAAGTTTAAGTAATTGTATAGATCTATTAATTCATAAATGTCGGCACAATAGTCATGTTTCTGTCTTTTCAATTATGCACCAGTCATCTAAGTTTTTGATTTCACCATTGCAGTTTGTTTTCTTTTATTTCCCCCTAAACACATATTTGTTAGAAATATGCTTTCTGATATTATATTATTTACTTTTTGTTGCTTTTTGTTATTATATTATTTATTTATTTTTTTAACTCTCGTAATAAACTTTACGATAGAAAAGCAAATATTTTTTAGTTATATTTAATATATCATGTACTTTAATTTTTCTATATTAACGTATATTAATTTAAAAAAAAAATGAATACGCAACTATGGTATCATAATCTATACGAGTGTTGGTATCATACCGGTACCGTCACGAATTGTACTGATTACAACCTAACAACATTGGTACCAATATTAGCATTACGAACCAGTACCGCTATTCGTTTTTATAGTTTAAGATTGATGTAAATGACATGTTCATATCCTTTTGGGCATATCGGCTTTATTTTTTTTATTTTTTTGGTATTCTCTTCCCGTTGCTATAACGAGTGTCGATAACGTAACAATACCGACCAAATTTCCTGCGCGTAGCGCGGGGTGTTACACTAGTTTTTAAACAAAGATGAAAAAAAAAACACACATTCGTAAGTTTAAGTAATTTTTAAACAAAGAGTACCAATTACGATGGTGTTTATGCAGAATGCCAGAATAGCTCATTCTTGCATATATTAGTGCGTTTTTTTTGCTCTTTTGCAAAAACTAAAGTTTGTTTGCAACCAAAAGCCACATATGGTGACTAAACAATCCAATTACTCACATCATAACACTGAATTTTGTACGGGTTGTAGAAGCATTTGATAGCTAAACCAAAACCAAAGAAACGACTTGACTACTACATAAAAGAATTGATTTTGATAATCATACTACTAACTTACAATATGGAGTTTGAATTCGAAAGTAATAAGTATGAATCATATAAAAAGAACAAAATAAAAATGATTCTAGTTATGGAACATGGGAAATAGAAGTATACCTCTGAAAACCTCAATTCTGGAAAATCGGTGTTAGGCTTCACTCGAACCTCTCCTTGTAGTCCATGAACACTAGATATGTACCCAATCTCAACATATTGGGAGTCGATCTCACTAGCTTCAACAACAGTCTCTTGAGTAGCTGAAACTATTCATTTCAAGACTTTTGATTCAAACAAATACTCATTTAGCATTATGACAAAGTAATTTGATATACAACAGTCACTTCCAATTGCGGCTGGCTATGAATTGATTTGAAGCCAAGCCAACCAGTGGGTCACATACAGAGCATATAGGCTTTCCTTCCATAATGCTCTTCTTTCTTTGATTTTGATATAAGAACAAGTAAATGAATGGTTCATCATCTTTTAACTGCTTTGTGTTTATCCTTCCTAGTCTCCAAGCCTCATAAACCTAATTCCTAAATGGATTGATTCATCCGTCATACCAAAATCACTACACTTGTATCAAATCCCTAAATATCTAAAAACAAAACCTCAATAATCCAATCAAATTGTGCATAACAAAGCATGAAATTAAACCTCCTAAGTTGAAAAGAGTTACAGGAAGAAAGAAGTTACCAGTAGCACGCAGAGAAGATATGCGAATTGGATGAAGTTTGATACAAGTGTTGTTGGTGAAACATTTAGAATTTCTGAAAGAAGCTGAGAATTTAAGAGGATGTTGGAGAAGCGGAAGTGATGAAGGAAGAGAGGATAGAAGAGTAAAACCCTCCATTAATGGTTTCATTCTTCCTTCCTGTTCAGAGATATAATAAACCAGAAGAAGAAGAAGAAAGAAGCAACTGTGAGTGAAATTGGTTGGTGTGGTGTGTGTTAACTTAGGCTAGGATACTATTTTTAGCCCCTGAACTTTTGCCTAATGTCATTTAGCGTATTCGGGTTTTATCAGCCTTTATCGTAATATCCAGTTTAACTGGTATAACCGGCCGGTTTATACCAGTATTTAAAATATTGGGTCTAACCATGGTTATAATAAACAACAAAATAAAGTGATTTTTGGGACGTCAGATAAGCTAAAATGGCTTGGTTTAGCTGTTTGAACTGAGTTTTTTCTTTTCGTAATTGTTTTTTGTATTACATTTTTTAAGTGATAAAGATGGTTTATTTTCCGTAAGTATACATATATGTATGTTTCAAAAGTAGAAGTTTACATAAAATGATAAATGTTAAACTGACGATTTGGTTGGCATGGGTTGTTTCAAGCTCCAAACTATCGATCACAGCTAGCTAAAGTGTAAATCTCGAACTAGCTAAATCGATTGATTTGCTTCAATATGAGTGGTTCGGATGGTTTTGGCTATTTGTGAACACCCTGGCCAATTGAATAATCTTAGGTGACTAGACTGGATTATATCAAGAGGGATTTTTGACTTTATAGTTTTTGTTTAACTGGTTTCTACTTTGGCTTTAGAGTTTCTTTATAACTGGTTCCTACATTGATTTTCGATTCAAAATGTTTGTTTCAAACATATGCTTCGATAGAACAGGCTTTAAGTGCGTATATGAATCAAAGGGGCAATGCTCTAGTGTACCTCGGTGACTTTCTTTAAGGGAGGTCGCCGGATGGAGTATTGTTCATGACAAAATGTCATGCGTAGTAAGAAATTTTACCACAGTGGGCCTTGGGGCAGTGAGTTTCCTTTGGAATTGGTGAAGGACCAATTCCAGTATTGTCTCCGATCGTGGGCATGGGTGACCTTTTGCCAATGGATGTACCCGTGGTCGGGCTTTGTTAGATGTTAAAAAGAAAGTGTGTATATAAAATTGTTTCTAATAATATTAAGAAAAATTACCATAATATAAATTAGGAAGATGTTGATGCTCTATGGAATGTACTCCATGCATAGGGAGTCTTTCAAAAAAAAAAATCTAATTTTTTACTTCTAACCCAATGGTTTACATTTTTTGCATTTTAAGCTTTTTGTTTTTTTTTTTTTTTTTTACTTTTAACATAAAACTTTTCATTTTTTGCAATTTAACCCAACACATTTTTATTTATCAACTTTGATCCACATATTTTTCATCTTTTGCATTTTTTTTGTTTTACGTTTCATTCTAGTTAAAATTTAAGTTAGAACTAAACAAGCATTAACAAAGCGGGCCTAAATTACTTGAACAATTAGGCTATTTTGATTGGGTGAAAATTTTGGGTAATTAGGCTATTTTAATTGGGTGAAAACTTGGGCTTAGTTTTTATATTGGCCATTTGATAATTTTAACATAAAAATAAATTAAAAAAATAAAGTGGGATAGTGGTTTGGGTCATGACCACACTCTTAGGGGAGGGGGGTGGTTCACTAGTGATAGTTTCTATCACTCCCACTATCCAATCAAATCATGCCATGTCAGCACCCAATATTCTATCACTAGTGATAGAAATGTAGGCGGGGTGGTATCACTAGTGATGAATTCTATCACTCCCAAATTTTAAAAATATTAATCTCACAAAAATGCAGTGGGTCAAACACGTGTCAAAAAAAGGTGGTCAACAAGACATGCAATGGGTCAGAGCATAGGTGTCAAGCATGCAAACAATGATACATTCAAGTTTCACGCGTTATTTATTCAACTCGTTATTTTTTTAACGAGTGATACTTAGGCCGGCGGCGGTGTTTCGTTCTTGTTTAACGAGTGATGGGGTGGTATAACGGACCACCCCGTGTGCCCTTAGGGTAGTGACTTTGAATGGTGGATTAAAGATGGATAATATAACGCTTATGTGGAGGGTCATGAGGATCATGACCACACCCTATAGTCTTAACGAAGTAATCAGTCTCTCCAAGTAAATCGGATAGTGACGGAATTTGATCCTCTGATCTTCACAACATGTTCCCACCTCCATACCACTATCATCACACACTCTACTATAACCTAATTAAATATTAAACATGCCTGGCACCTAGGTATTAAAGGCTCAATAACACCATTAGATAAACTTTGAAATTTTTGTTTACTTTTGTCTAAAATTGACAAGTAAAGCATGTTCCCCTTGTGAGTCTAGACTATGTACCATGGTTGCCCTATAAATATGGATATGGGTTGTTTATGTGCGTGAAAATTGTAAATTCGATTTAATTTGCATTTTTTTTCGGGTCTAACTGAAAGCATAAGAAAAGGTTATATTCCAGATATTGATGTAAGTACGATTTTAGTTAATAGATTGTTGATGCTAAAGTTATTAATCTCTAAGAATGATATTGAACAAAATATAAATATATACTCGGTTTGGAATGAAAATCATTAAATCATGCTTTTAATAAACGACTCTAAAGAATGTCACATGTTATAAAGATTGACAATAAATGTGTGAGGTGTATTTTAATTCGAGATTTGATTTGCAAAACAAATTGTTCATACCGTGAATCATTTTCTATTATTTGCAAAACAAATTATTTTTAAAGTACATTTGTTCAAATATGATTTGTGTTTAGTTCTTGGTTTTTGCATACTTAAAACTTTATACTTAATGCAAATATGCAGCAAATATTCTGATATATTTGATGAAAATTATTTAATTACTTCATTGATTAATGATGTAAAAATAATTAAGGATCTTCCTAAAAGAATAGATTACTACAACGAGAACTGTTAAGCACTTTAGAAATGGTTTGGGTATTAATTACTATGAGCAAGAGATTGCAAGATTGTGGGATGATTATCAGGTACACTTACTTGTCTTATTGTGCTCTACATACAAATAATTTTTATTATTTAACATGTGTAATACACAGGACTATAACCTAGTGTTATTATACTGGTAATTACATGTATCAATTATTGGATATATTGTGTTTCTTTAATGATTTCATAATTAATACGTTAAGCATCATTATATAGAGAGGTTAGTTTGTGTACAAAGTTGTTCTTTCGTGCAAAGTGATGATTCGTAAGGGTGTGTGATAGGAATCGGAGTCAGAAACGGGTAGGATATTTAAAAATGCTAAAGAAACGGATAGGCTACGGGTCACTCGAGATACAGATACACCACTCGATCAATCCGTAGGGCGCTCTAATACGAATTTAGGATACAGAAATCACCACCTAAACTTGTGATTAGATTCCAAAGAACACCACACAAAGAGCCAATTTGTGCTAGCAATGGATAAATCTGGTTGCTCACAAAAGAGAGAACACAGAAACAATTTTTTATCATAAACTCACAAACTTTTTATTTCATTGATATCAATACATTATATAAGAAATTAGAAACTGCTCTAAACATGGGGTAACTACCATTGACCACTACTAAATAACTAAATTGAAATGCAACATAACATAAAATAAATTTAGAAAATAAAATTGCAGTTGTGATAATAGAAAAAACGTGGATCCATTTGTGGTTCCGGGTCACGGGCGGACAAGTCGATGACCCGAAATACAACAGTGTGTCATGTGTATATTAGGCGAGAGTTGTATACGTATATACTTACATGCCACTATATACGTATGTATGTGTTGTATATATAATCACGCACCATTATAATCAATGATACACGAACATCATATATTGTTATAAAGATACTTGATTGTGGTTATCAACATCTTTATAACGATATTTAGGCAGATTTTAGCATATTAAATATATTCTTAATTCAAAGTTTATTTTATTATCCTAACTAGGTTATAACCCCGTGTATTACACGGGGTTGAATAAATAAATTTTATATACTAAATAATAAAACAATATATCTTTAAAATTCTCATTTATTGTACGGGTTGAATAAATATAATTTTATATATTAAATAATAAAAAGTTATATCCATAAGAATCATATTGTACGGGTTGAATAAATGTAATTTTATATACCAAATAAAAAAGTTATATCTTTAAAACCATGTGTATTACACGGGTTGAATAAATGTAATATTATTTACCAAATAATAAAATAATACATCTTTAAAAAACCTCATTTATTACACGGTTGAATAAATGTAATTTTATATACGAAACAATAAAAAAACTCCATCTTTAAAAATATGTTCATTACACGGTTTGAATAAATGTAATTTTCTGTACTAAATAATTAAAAATATATATCCTTAAAAAACCCCGTGTATTTTACGAATTGAATAAATCTAATTTTATATATCAAATAATAAAAAGTTATATCTTAAAAAACCTTATGGGGCTGTTTGTTTAGGTCTGAATGGCCCCATTAAGAGGCAACCTCTGAATCGGTCAGAGGTTAAGGTGTTTGTTTCACGAAATATGCACCTCTTAATGAAACCATTCAGATCTGAATGGTTCAGCACTTTTTGAGATCTAAATGGAACTTTTGACAAGCCTGCCCTTCTTCCTCAGCCCTAATCATCTTCCTCATCGACCTGCAACATATCCTAACTTCTTCATCTCCGTCACCATCGACCTCCTCCACCATCGACCTCCTCCTTCACCATCGACCTGATCCACCATCGACCTCCTCCTCCACCATCGACCTGATCCACCATCGACCTCCTCCTTCACCATCGACCTGAGTCCACTCCGCAGCGACGCCTCCTCCTCCACAATGATGAAGTTGATGCGACGCTGGATGTAGGTAAATGATGATCTGATGTGGTTGATCTTGATGAAGAATGATGGAAAGTGAAGATGAAGAAGAAGAGCAGAGAAACATTGGGGAAGTGAGAGAGAGAGTACTAGAACTTTGGTTTTAAAGCCAGTTGGCTTTTTTTTCGAGGGTAAAAATGTCATTTTACACATTATTCAGACGTGCAACCAAACAGCGTTTTATTGGTTCAGCACTTACTGGTTCAGACCCTCTTACCCATTCAGACCTCTTATTCATTCAGCACCTATTGGTTCAGATGTTGCCAAACAGCCTCTATGTATTACATGGGTCGAGTAAATGTAAAATTGTATAGTGAAAATAAAAACATTTAATATAATAATACAAATTTTGGTTTTCGTGATATAAAAAAATTATTATGTTGTTACAACATTTGTTAACGAAGTCTCAATAAATTTAACATTTTATTTAAAGCTTTGTAAATGTATAAATGATAAATAATATTAGTTAATTTTATTTTAAGTTTCGTCAAATTTATTTGATACCAAACTAAACAAAACGTTCAAATATAATTAATTCAAATAAATAATATTATAAATGAGAAGGAGATTAAACTAAATAATAAGAGTAAACTGCCATTTTGATCCCTAAAGTTTGATCACTTTTATCACTTTAGTCCAAAACTCAAACTTTTTAAATCTGGGTCCCCGTGGTTTCACTTTTATTGTCATTTTGGCCAAAAAATGAAATCAGTTGATATTTGGCTAATAGAATCCTTTTATTTTGTCCTTTTCCCAAGGGGGAAAATGGCCAAATATCACCTGATTTCATTAATTTAATTAATAATGTGTTATAATAAAATTATATTAGTCGTTTTGTCCCTGAGAAAATGAACAAAATAATAGAATTTTATTAGCCAAATATCAGTTGATTTCATTTTTGGACCAAAATGGCAATAAAAGTGAAACCACAGGGATCCAGATTTGGCAAAAGTGAACAAACTCAGGGACCAAAATGGCAATTTACTCAAATAATAATTATACATAAATATTAAACTAATAATATTTAGTAGGATGGTTATCTATAATTAATTTGAATAAATTAAACTAAATTAATAATTATCTATAAGAGAAGGCCTAATATGATGACAAGTGTCCCTAAAGTGGTTTCTTTTATTATATAGTATAGATGAGTGTTTGAGACGCGTATTGATTATGTTGTCTTGATCAAGAAATTAATCAAATTCCCCCATTCTTTTACATTATTATTACACTTTGTTATTATTCTAGTTTCACAAGATGTTATCAACACGAATCTGTTTTAAAGTTACTCATACTAGGGTTGCTTACGAGCAACCCAAGCCGAGAAGGATTTGGCACAGACTCGAGCTCAAAGTTTAATGATTAGTTTGGCTTGACTTATTCTTTTTTTAAATAGTTTAAATTTAAGCTTGAGGTTGGCTCGTAAAATTTCGGGCCAACTTACTTAAATTAAAAGGTTAATATATAAAATGTAATTTGAGCTCAAAAGTTTAATGATTAGTTTGGCTCAGTGGCGAACTAGTCCATTAAATCAGGGGTATCCAAAAAAAATTTACCATGCAATCATACAATATTAAAAAAGACAATAAATAAATAAAGTAAACAAATACCTAATAGATTTGTCCTCTTCTTTTTTTCATAGCTTGAAATCATTTCATCACATTGTCGTCTTTTACTTTATGAAAAAAAATCCTTTTCGACCGCACAAACTTGCCATTTTCAAAAATTCCGGGCCCATTCGATTGCGTAAATCCGTCTTGACAAGCTTCAATTTCGAAAAACATCTTTCAACGGTTGCGGTTGCAACCGGTAAAACCAAAGCTAGCTCCATTACCTGATAAACCAAATGACAAGAACTATGTGTTCCCATCTCAACCATAAGACGCGCAAGATCACTTATTCTATTATTTGGGCTTATTAGTTATTACAATTTGGGCTTAATTATCATAAAACTAATTATTTGGGCCTTGTTACCAAACAAGTTTTGGGCTTAATGACTAATATCAAGTTTCATAATTTTCTCTTAGGGGTATCCTCGTATATGTTTTGGGGTATGCTATGTATAAAACCGGAAAAAAAAATTACATTACGAATACGGGTTAAGCCGTAGCCCGTGCTACGGCTCATTCTACCATGGTTCCGCCCCTGGTTTGGCTCAACTCGTTCTTTAAAAAAAGAGCTTAAATTTAAGCTTGAGGTTGGCTCGTAAAATTTCGGACCAACTTACTTGAATTAGAAATTAATATATAAAATGTAATTTAATTTAAGTAAAAAATTAATATTATGGTGGTTTGTAGTGAGATCGTTCATCATATTACATCTATGAGATTATTTATAAATGGAACTTGGTTATAACTCTAAACATTAGAAATTAGGCTTAGCATAAATGAGCTAACGAGCAAGCTTACTTTGGCTCATTTATAAACCGAACCACTCTCATTTATGTACAAGTCGATTTCAAGCAAGTTTTTCGAGCGAGCCACGAGTTTTTTAACAATCCTAGATCATATTATCTTAGGTATAATAGTTATTTATATTTATAAATGTAAAATATCTTTTAATGTTAATTAAATTGATCAAACGTGTTAAATTGATTACCGACGTGCATAATAAATTGTTCGATTGTATAAAAAACACATACCCATTGCTGTTAAATTTTATATTTTACGTTGGCTTTTTTGTATTTTGCCTTACTAGTTTAAGATCTCGTGTGTTACACGGGCTGTAAAAAGAAAATAATTCTTATAAATCTATTGATTTGGTAAATTATACATAAATGTAGATGCTACTATACTCACAATTGGTTCTCGTGTTATGATTATTACCATATTTTAACGCCCGCTACTCTTTAACACATCGTTGCTTGTTTTGATTGATTATAATTTATAGATATTTACATTAGCTTTATTGGTAATTTGCTCTTAAGCTTAGAGTATATTACTTGACAATAAAAATTATTGTTTGATTTGTAAATATTAAAAAACTATAAATTGTTTTATTTCATTTTCATTTCTTGTCATAGTAGTGCTTGTTTAAAATTGTTTTTTCGTTGCTTGACGTCTACTGTTTTGCTAAATATGGAACTTGAAGCTTTGTCATTAGTTAATAAAGATTGCAAGCCACTTTATTTGATAGCTTAGCCTTTTAATTTTGTTCAC
Organism: Helianthus tuberosus; assembly: GCA_030545235.1. Lineage (NCBI taxonomy): Eukaryota > Viridiplantae > Streptophyta > Magnoliopsida > Asterales > Asteraceae > Helianthus > Helianthus tuberosus. Next base: position 37,144,407 of record CM060424.1, on the reverse strand, counting down.
TTTCTTCATGTAGTTATATTTTTGTTAATTAGATTTTTAAACCGAAAATCTGATAAACCCAATTATAATAACAAGTTTATTTTGATTTAACTACATAGTTTCGGTTGTAAGAGATAAAATAAATAATATATTACATTAATTATAAAGTGAAAACTTTCAGGGTTAGCAGAATAACAATATCTAGTTTGACATGTATTGTAAGTACTATCGGCGAAGCTTTTAAGGGCGGGAACGGGCGGTCGACCCTCCGAATATTTCGCTCAGTAGTAGAGAGTATGTGGTTTCCGTATAGAAATTTTTGGGTATATATGTATTTGCCCCCCCCCCCCCCCCCCAATTTTATAAAAAATTTTAGGTCCGTGGACTTCCCTCCACCCCCGGTCGAAAATCTCAAGCTTCGCTACTGATAAGTACGTGTAGCAAACTATAACTTTTAAGTACTGATATACGAAATCCGTAAACTGGGTATTTACGTGTTATCTTCTACCATTTTGATAAACAATATTAAAGAGTCCATATTTCAATATCTATTACCAAATGATTACGCATATTTAAAAATATTGCTACACGTCTATGTCTATTAACTATGTCATGTTTTTCTAATTTCTATGTCTGACATCAGCCATGCGATTCTCTTGTATGCATATTAACATGTATGTTTGTCTTAGGCTACGGGGTGTGGATGGGGCTCTATGGGGCTTTATAGGTGACACGTAGGATCCAAGTGTACCATGGAGCCCCTCTTTAATTTGGAGGGTGTGGATGGAGCCCCTGTTAAACAAAATTTAAAAAAAAAAATTGATTGGTTTAAAACTAATAGGTCCCACCTGAAATCACGTTAAAGCTCGTTATCACGATGGCGGGGCTTCAATGGCGCCCCACCTATAGCGCCCGGGGTGTGGTTAAAAGTGGATGGGGGAGCTATACAAGTCTAGGTGGCGGAAGGGTGGCGCCCCACACCCTCCAGCCTTACAATTACCTATATATACTATTTATAATATGATATTAAAAAAATTACATTGAGTCAAACAATTAAAACAAAACACTACTATATTTTTGCTAAAAAAAATTAAAACGATGGAAACACTATAATTTAAAACTTGGGGCAAAACTGTAATTTTTCAGGACAAATGAGCGTGTGTCAGGCAGCCGCCTGGCACAAATAAAAATTACACCGACTCAACAAAATAAATCAAAAACTACCTGAAAAGAAAAACTAAAACGATGACATGACTGTAATTTTACACTTGGGGCAAAATCGTAATTTGACAGGAAAAAAAAAGCAAAAACGATGGCAAAACAATAAATTTGAACTAAGGACAAAATCGTAATTTGACTGAGAGGGAAAAAAACAAAACTAATAGCAAAACTATGAATTTAAACAACACAAAATCGTAAATTGACTTAACCAACGGGTGAATGTCGTGTGGCATCCACCACCGTCTATCTCAACAAATGCCCTGGCATCTCCTTTGTAGTTATGTATAATATAATTTCAAGAAATATTAATAAGGTGAACGATGCAAACCATGTACAATGTAATTTGTGCATGCACCCTAGTTACATACTAAAAGGGGCAAAATAGATCTCACTTGTTTATGTCATAATCGTATATGTTATATTGTTGAAGAAATACCGAACTAATTTTATGGTTAATTAGTTTGGTTTATGTTCCTTTCATAAGGGTTAATCTTCTTTTAACTTTCTGAGCTCCGATTTGATCCGATTATCCTGCAAAACAGAACACCGTTAGCTCGTTAAGAGGGGAATATGGGGGTTTCCCTCTTAACCACACCCTGATATTTCCACGTTTGACCGGTGGGCCCGGTAGGGAGTATCGTGACGTAGTTGATATCATCATAGTCAAACAACACAATATATAAATGCACAGCGGAAGCAAAAGATAAATATATTACAATCCGAATATAAAGTAATATCAAGTATTACAACGGAAAGTAAGGATCCACAGGCGGATCTTAAAACATAAACATTGTTCAACAGACTTTAGACGCCTAGAACTTGAAAGATTCTTTATTAGCGCCCTGAGCTTCCAGCCAATTACGTTCAGTACCTGTCACTTAACCTTTTTGGAAAATACGTCAGTTTTCACTGGTAAATACACTCAACCGACTCATTTGAAAAGAGTTTAAGAAAATTGATTTAGATGCACCAGGCACAAAATATTTTGACACTTTGATTAAAATGCACAAAGGCAAAAATTAATCTTTTATAACTTGGGACAATTATATTTATAATCTTGTATACAGATGTACATGTTCGTTGTACGTTCAGAGCTCGATGTAGAAACCGAGTCAAGATTAACAGACACGCCACAAGTATAAGCCCACAAGAGAGTGAGATACCGTTTCCCTTTAAGCAACTTTCAGTGTATGCCTACACCCCGTGCTTAAGGCGTGGCCATTTTATAATACAATGATGTCAAGGATATCCGGGACATGGTCATTAACCCCTAAAGGCTTTTATTTCAAACAATACCGATTAAAGTGGGTTACCTCAATAATTTAATCAAAATACGACTAAACATTCAATACCCGACCAAGCGGTATTATTATAATACCGTATCCCAAGCCCGTATAGGGAAAATAAGTTAAGAGTATTTACCTAAGCTAAATATAAATTCAATCCCAGCCGTATATCAATTCAGCAAGCACAAGTACTTCTACTGGGGCTCTTAATCTGGAACGAAGGTTTTTAATAACCTATTAGATTTTTAATGGGTCTTTAATTAAGCCTATGCTTAGACCGGTTAGTTTTAAAGAGGAAGATACGGTTCAAACGCATGATAAGGCGAAGACCGGTTTAGAGTGTGGTTTTGACCCGACAAGCTTGTATGCTTGTTTAATATGGGTAACTTAAACACATTCTGGATTTTGAGACCAAAAAGATATGGTTTGACCCGTTTCGGCTAATTTATGCAAACTACTCACATAAGCCGATCCGAACGCGACAAGCGCGTAACGAGTAACCATAAGAGTCATATACAGGTTTCCTAAGTTAATATGCCTTAAATATGTTGTGATATCAGTAGGATACCTTCCAATGTGCCCAAAACGAGTTTAATCTCAATATAAGCCCCGAAGGGGTATTTTGGTCATTTACCTAAGGCATATATACTACCTGTCATACAACTAACTAAACGTCGTGACCATAAGGTATAACCTCGGAAGGTTATTCCCTATATACTATAGTCACCTAATGTGTTTGGGTCGGATCCTAATGATCGACCAAACGGGTCGGGTTCGAAAGTTTAAGCGATTGTTTAGATCGCTTACCTTTACGACCCTAGACAAGCACAAAACTAAAAGTGACGAGCTAAGCATGTTAAAACATGCTTAACTAAGTTAGAAAAAAATTTTGGTATCAAAACAAACGGTTTTGATACCTAAGAGTAGTTTGGTTACAAAATACGCAAGAATACGCATTTTGGCCGAAACTATGACTCGTCACTGAGCCTAGATAACGTGGTAATCAGTAGGTATAGTCACTAGGGACTATAACCATCGTGATTACGCTCACGTTATGAAGTTCAAACGAACTTCACATTGACCATAAACTGGTCAATGCAGAAAGTCAAACGCAGTTTGACTTTAATGCTAAAACGAATGAAAAGAACGAAAGAACACCTACAGAAGGTCCCCGCAAGATTTGATTCCGATTTTTCTCTCAGGTAGGAAGCATATACTTCCACTTAGAGAGCATAAATCAGATTTCAAATTTTGGGTTTTGAAGTGAAATGGATGGGGTATATATAGGATTTCTAGAACCGTTAAGATCGTTCCTCGAAAACTGAGCTTTGATCTGGACCTTACATGTGTGCCCATGGTTTTCTAAAACCATGGGAGCCCCTAATATGGACTATGTTCATTGAATACCAGCCCATGGTTTTGCAAAACCATGGGTGAAAACCACCAACACTTCAAAATGGACTAGGTTCATTGAATCTGCCAGAAATTTCAAAAATGGTCCCTACACTTGATCTTAACATGATTTCTTGCACTTTGAGCCCTCTAACTTGACTTTTAAAGCCCCTAAGACATAACCAAACTTTGTTAAGTCCTTGGGTAACTTTATGGTTACCCGAAAAGTCATAAATTTCAACGTTGACGCTTTTAACCCCTCGTATACAAATATTGTCATAACTTTCTCATATGATAGCGAAACTTGGTGAAATTTTTATCATGTATTCTAGTAAGCATAATTGATCGTTACAAAGCTTCGGGTTTGCTAAAAGGTCACTCAGAGGTATACTTTAAACATGCTGACACATTTAACCCCTGTAGTTTGTAATCTCTCACTTTCTTTCACAATTAGCTTCGTATGATCCATGAATCATTCGTTTAAGGGTATAAACATCATGTAGGGATATTGTAGGGTATATTTATCCATTGTTGACATTTTGAACCCTTATGTTCACATATTTTCCATGTTTGTCAACTTTAGTCCTTCTAGAGTATTATTTCACACGTTCAAAGCTTATGACACGTGTCAATACATTATAGGACGTGAATTTTCGAGGTGTTACATCCTCACCCCCTTAAAAGAAATCTCGACCTCGAGATTTGTTAAAATGATGGAAGTACTTTTTGTCGCATAATGGACTTAACTTCTATAACATATCTGGAGTCATTCTAAGCTCCCAAAGTGACCCCTATATTAGGTGCATGTATCCTTTTGGAGCTTATTAACCTGTCAATCCTTAATCGATGCAGGATGCTCATCACATCATAAATCTGCATATCATTATGTGATAGTGCTCCTTGACTTATTGGTGAAACACATCCTTCTGTCACTAGGGTGCAATGTATTGCGAGCTCCGCCAAGCTCCTTAAATAGGTTTTAGCTTATGAGCTACTTGATCTTGATACATTCGATTTCCTCCGAATGATTCTATATATTCAGAGATTAACTAGCCTGATAATTTAACAATTTGGCACACCCTTCCTGGGTGATATCTTTTGTTGAACCTTATTCCTTACCAAGAAGTTAGGAGGGTTGCTACTTTCATTAATTCTTGATTTTCTGCCGAATACTGGCAACTTATAGATGATTACGAATTCGAATGATCTTATTTGTTGTTTTCCAATGCAACTTTCAGATCCTGATATTTTAACTTACCAATCTATTGTCCTAACAATAGATGTTTAGCATGTCATCTATACAAGGTCTCCAAAGGAGCAGTCTTAATGTTTATATATTAACTATTATAGAAAAGCTTATCTTAAGGTGAGACGGTTATTTCAACCACTGCTTAATTACTTTTTAAGGAATAGCTAATCCTTGTCGTTAGTCGAATAAATCGACGATCCTGGGCAGCTGATGGCAATTCTTAATCGTTGCCTAAATAGGGTTGCCGTAATTAATGCATAAGCAAAATGAACCGTCTTTCCTAATTAGCTATACGCAATTCTCAGGATATTGAGTTAGGCTATATGAATCTTCTATTTTAAAACTTACTTAAATCAGGGTTTCGATTCCTCCAATGATGGTACTAGCCGTTTTGGAGATTTCATATTATTACAGCCTTAAATGGAATATAAATTCCTAACTCTACTTGCCTCTAGGAGGTAAATAGGGTAATCTTTGCAGAAGATAATCAAGATACAAGGAGGTTACATAGATTTTCCAGATCTCGGGCTCCAGTTCATTCATATTTGCCTAGATAAGTGGCATATTTACGTAACGAGTCCACAGATTTAACCAAAGACGTTTTCTTGGAAAAATTCCATTATGGATATCATCTTTGAATACCATTAGTTGACTTTAATACCGTATGACCATTGGAATATCTTTGTGGTTTCATGCATTAAACCCCCATACTGATCAGGCATGGAAGCAATCTATGAAACATATTAAGATACACCAATCCTCATATGGCGCTTTTGTCATACCATCTGGTATTCGTAATCGTTGGAGATCAAAGAGATATCAATTACATATGATGATGTACTTCATCTGGAGAGAGGGTACACTAGAATTTCACGACTGAAGATTTCTGACAGGAATAGAAGAAACGGTTCCTATGATTTTCTACTTGTAAGCTTTACCTTACACTTAATATCTAGGGTTCTTATGGTAGATTTTTAAGAGTCTACAATATTTTCAATTTATGAAGGATTGATTGGCATCCGAATCAAAGCAGAACTCTTTGCGTTCTATTCTACTTCATATTTGGTGCTTAGGGTTCTAACAGGCAGATTTAATAACTAACAAAAATTTAATGACTTATCTGCACCTGAAACAAACAATACCCTTGCATATACATCATGGATGAGGACGTATCGGTTATAATATTGTCATCTTGTGTGACCTCTTTAACATCCATCTGAGAGACCCTAGCGTTGGTCTTCTTATCACTTTTAAGCTTCTTAACATATTTTGGGCAATTGGATTTGATATGCCCTTTCTCGTTACAGTTGTAACAAGTCGCATCTCCTATCTTCTGGCATTCCAATGTTTTATGCTCTCTAGATTTGCAGATCCCACAAGCCCTAGGCTGCGACTGGGATTTTGATTCGAACCTGCACTTCCCATAATGGCGCTTTTTGCATGTCTTGCATACAGGTTTCTCGTTGGACTTTTGTTTGTTCTTCTTCTTAGAGCTCTGGGAGTTATCTTCCTCCCTTTTTCTTTTTAGCTCATCTTTTGCATTTGAGGCATGAACAAGATCCTCCTTATGAGTAAGGAAATGTGGTCCTTGATAAGATTTGGAGCGAGTAGCATGGGGCTCCTTGAACTTTTCCACAGCCTTCTTCACAGCTTTTCCAACAGCTGCGTCTATCATAGTTTGAAGGACATCTTTGGAAATTCTAAGGTTCACAATTGTATCATCATTGACATGGGCCGCATCATCCATAACACGATCAACGGCTGTCTTATCTGAGTTTGCCATACTCGATATTGGTTCCTAACACCAATAAAACAATTTCTTAGTTGCAATCCAACAACTGCTCTTCGTCATCCCGGTGACCTAATATACTAACCATGGTATCGTTATACCATACGGGCTAATATAGTACGAACATTCTCTATGAATGTCCTGTAGATATGTATATATATATATATCAATTATACTTAGCCTAGGCCATAGAAGACCATTAATGGCATTTAAGGTTTGGACCTAGTCCATCACCTTGTTGACAGGGGATCAATTGTCACATCTGTCTTGATTATATTGATGATTTTGGATAGCTTGAAAGCTTGACATTGGGATATCAGAAAAGAGTGATTCCTAATAGATATAAAATATCAATCTAGGATTTGTTGGAGCATTTTCTAAAGTATCATCGGTCAATTGATACCTCGCATTAAATGACCGGAGTCCAAATCAGGCGGAGACAACAGTTCTCAGCATTTATCGCTTATTATAGAATCATATGTGCTAGCATTAAATAAACTTCTGCATAAACTGCTTGACAAGGAAAGGTACCTGCTTTATAGTTATCATTTCGCAGCATCTCCTGGGCGTTCGTCTGGAAGAATCATGCGTTTGTTTTCTTGGCCTCTTCGGGCTTCTTCTGATTCCTAGGGCAGTTGGTCCTGATATGCCCCTTCTCGTTGCAACCATAACAGGTTGCATCTTTCAACTTCTTGCAATCCAAGGTTTTATGTTCCTTAGACTTACAAATCCCACAAGGTAGAGGCTGGGATTCAAATCTGCATTTCCCGAGGTGGTATTTTCGACAGGTTTTGCACCTGGTCTTCTCACCCGACTGCTGGCTGTCTTTCTCAAATCCGGAGCTCTTCTTATCCTCAGAGTTCCTCTTTTTCTTTCTATCGGAGCGATGAGAATCCTCATCCTCCCTCTTACGCTTTCCATCTTCAGAGACTTTGGCAGCCTTGTTTCTGACCACATAGAGTGTGAGAGATAGTGACAGATCTGCCGTTGACCTGAATGTAGTAGGTCTTGAAGCCTTAACACTGGCTTTGATTTCTGGGGCTAAACCCCCGATGAAGCGAGCAATTCGCTTGGGCTCTGGTGTTACAAGGTAAGGAACCAGTCTGGACAGGGTATTGAAACTGGTGAGGTAAGCTTGACAATCTAAGTTTGTCATCACCAATGATAAGAAATCAGATTCAATTCTTTCGACCTCGTGTTGAGGGCAGTAGTTCTCCATAATGAGAGCAACAAACTGTTCCCATGACATGTTGTAAAGTGGGATCTTCCCAGTAGCTTGTATGAGAGCCTTCCACCATGCTAGCGCCTCTCCCTTGAATGATTGGGATACATACTTCACTACATCCCTCTCAGCGCATCCGCTGATATCCACAATAGTATCCATCTCGTCCAGCCATGTCATACAGTCAATGGCTCCTTTCTCCCCTGTAAAATCCCGGGGTTTACATGACACAAAGTACTTGTAGGAGCAACCCTTATCACGGGGTCCTTTATTCAGTATGATTTGTTGAGACGGATCACTGTGATGGTTCGAGGAGCAACGATCGTCATCTCCATTCTTGGGATCATCTTTCTTAGGAGGTGGTTTGCTGTGAGCTTCAGAGTGTGTTTTAGGCTTTGAAGGCTGTGTAGATAGGGTCCTACTATACTATTCGTACTGCCTTTTCAAAGCCTGTGTAACAGCGTCGTCTATGATCGCTTTCAATTCCGCACCCGTTAGATTTATTTGGGCGTCATTATTAACCTCCGCTGGATGACTATTACCCTCGTCTGAATTAGCCATTACAATTTAACTGTTGCAGAAAACAAGGGCAATAGTTTATTTGGGAGTTTATTATGGAAGTGCCCCCTTAGGGTAATTCGTTAACCATGGTAAACGGAGACCACATTTGGTTAATTTATTTATCATATTTATTTAGGATTTCTATAATAATTTATCCTAATTATAAAACAATAACAGTTTTATTTGTGGCACAAAAGGCCTAGTCTCGTGGACATTTTTATTTAACCTATGATTTCAAGGAATCAAAACATTAAGGTATACTGGCACAATAGGCCTGGTCTCAAGGACATTTATAAATTATGCGCTATGATTTCAGAGAATCAAAGCATTAAGGTTTGAACCTAGTTCATTACCTTTATCTGACAGGGAGTCATTGCTACCACTGTCTTTAGTCTCAGAGGGCATTAACTATAGCCCGTAGGCATTATCTTACCAATATATGGTCAAAGTATGATCATCTTAATTGATGATCTAAACCCATGATTCAGAGATCATTAAGTTGGGTTAGGGATCTTTTTAAAGAATCCGTATATATAAATGACGTGTGTGATTTTAACGAATCACGCCTGCCAGGAGTGTTAACATATTTACAGATGTTAACAGGGGTTCGAATCTTTTTAAACATGTCTTACCATCATAGCCCGGCCTTAAAATGACCCGAAGGCTAGGTTTCACTCTTAAGATTCTTATTAATATTCATCGCAGGACAATCCTAAATTGAGGTGTTAAATATGGATCTGAACCTAAATTGAGGATCTGCCATCTTGGCCGCGTCTTAATAATGACACCAGGCTAGGTCTTGTCCCTTTTTAGATTTTGCCATTTTATTATAATGGTAGATCTTATAATATAGGAATGATATTTTTAAACATATAATCGTTCCTTTAAAACTTTAAACAAGTATATGGTTGCCCTAAACGGGACTTCTAATAAAATGACTTGCCCATGCAAGAGCTTAATCAGAAAAATAACAAAGGACTCCAAAAACAAATTAGAATTTGTCCTATGTTCTCGTCTAGACTCAAGGATGTGCAATTGTGTAACTGAGATTAAACACAAAAGACTAGTGTTTAATTCACTCAGTGTTGGCTCTGATACCAACCTGTCACACCCTGATATTTCCACGTTTGACCGGTGGGCCCGGTAGGGAGTATCGTGACGTAGTTGATATCATCATAGTCAAACAACACAATATATAAATGCACAGCGGAAGCAAAAGATAAATATATTACAATCCGAATTTAAAGTAATATCAAGTATTACAACGGAAAGTAAGGATCCACATGCGGATCTTAAAACATAAACATTGTTCAACAGACTTTAGACGCCTAGAACTTGAAAGATTCTTTATTAGCGCCCTGAGCTTCCAGCCAATTACGTTCAGTACCTGTCACTTAACCTTTTTGGAAAATACGTCAGTTTTCACTAGTAAATACACTCAACCGACTCATTTGAAAAGAGTTTAAGAAAATTGATTTAGATGCACCAGGCACAAAATATTTTGACACTTTGATTAAAATGCACAAAGGCAAAAATTAATCTTTTATAACTTGGGACAATTATATTTATAATCTTGTATACAGATTTACATGTTCGTTGTACGTTCAGGGCTCGATGTAGAAACCGAGTCAAGATTAACAGACACGCCACAAGTATAAGCCCACAAGAGAGTGAGATACCGTTTCCCTTTAAGCAACTTTCAGTGTATGCCTACACCCCGTGCTTAAGGCGTGGCCATTTTATAATACAATGATGTCAAGGATATCCGGGACATGGTCATTAACCCCTAAAGGCTTTTATTTCAAACAATACAGATTAAAGCGGGTTACCTCAATAATTTAATCAAAATACGACTAAACATTCAATACCCGACCAAGCGGTATTATTATAATACCGTATCCCAAGCCCGTATAGGGAAAATAAGTTAAGAGTATTTACCTGAGCTAAATATAAATTCAATCCCAGCCGTATATCAATTCAGCAAGCACAAGTACTTCTACTGGGGCTCTTAATCTGGAACGAAGGTTTTTAATAACCTATTAGATTTTTAATGGGTCTTTAATTAAGCCTATGCTTAGACCGGTTAGTTTTAAAGAGGAAGATACGGTTCAAACGCATGATAAGGCGAAGACCGGTTTAGAGTGTGGTTTTGACCCGACAAGCTTGTATGCTTGTTTAATATGGGTAACTTAAACACATTCTGGATTTTGAGACAAAAAAGATATGGTTTGACCCGTTTCGGCTAATTTATGCAAACTACTCACATAAGCCGATCCGAACGCGACAAGCGCGTAACGAGTAACCATAAGAGTCATATACAGGTTTCCTAAGTTAATATGCCTTAAATATGTTGTGATATCAGTAGGATACCTTCCAATGTGCCCAAAACGAGTTTAATCTCAATATAAGCCCCGAAGGGGTATTTTGGTCATTTACCTAAGGCATATATACTACCTGTCATACAACTAACTAAACGTCGTGACCATAAGGTATAACCTCGGAAGGTTATTCCCTATATACTATGGTCACCTAATGTGTTTGGGTCGGATCCTAATGATCGACCAAACGGGTCGGGTTCGAAAGTTTAAGCGATTGTTTAGATCGCTTACCTTTACGACCCTAGACAAGCACAAAACTAAAAGTGACGAGCTAAGCATGTTAAAACATGCTTAACTAAGTTAGAAAAAAATTTTGGTATCAAAACAAACGGTTTTGATACCTAAGAGTAGTTTGGTTACAAAATACGCAAGAATACGCATTTTGGCCGAAACTACGACTCGTCACTGAGCCTAGATAACGTGGTAATCAGTAGGTATAGTCACTAGGGACTATAACCATCGTGATTACGCTCACGTTATGAAGTTCAAACGAACTTCACATTGACCATAAACTGGTCAATGCAGAAAGTCAAACGCAGTTTGACTTTAATGCTAAAACGAATGAAAAGAACGAAAGAACACCTACAGAAGGTCCCCGCAAGATTTGATTCCGATTTTTCTCTCAGGTAGGAAGCATATACTTCCACTTAGAGAGCATAAATCAGATTTCAAATTTTGGGTTTTGAAGTGAAATGGATGGGGTATATATAGGATTTCTAGAACCGTTAAGATCGTTCCTCGAAAACTGAGCTTTGATCTGGACCTTACATGTGTGCCCATGGTTTTCTAAAACCATGGGAGCCCCTAATATGGACTATGTTCATTGAATACCAGCCAATGGTTTTGCAAAACCATGGGTGAAAACCACCAACACTTCAAAATGGACTAGGTTCATTGAATCTGCCAGAAATTTCAAAAATGGTCCCTACACTTGATCTTAACATGATTTCTTGCACTTTGAGCCCTCTAACTTTACTTTTAAAGCCCCTAAGACATAACCAAACTTTGTTAAGTCCTTGGGTAACTTTATGGTTACCCGAAAAGTCATAAATTTCAACGTTGACGCTTTTAACCCCTCGTATACAAATATTGTCATAACTTTCTCATATGATAGCGAAACTTGGTGAAATTTTTATCATGTATTCTAGTGAGCATAATTGATCGTTACAAAGCTTCGGGTTTGCTAAAAGGTCACTCAGAGGTATACTTTAAACATGCTGACACATTTAACCCCTGTAGTTTGTAATCTCTCACTTTCTTTCACAATTAGCTTCGTATGATCCATGAATCATTCGTTTAAGGGTATAAACATCATGTAGGGATATTGTAGGGTATATTTATCCATTGTTGACATTTTGAACCCTTATGTTCACATATTTTCCATGTTTGTCAACTTTAGTCCTTCTAGAGTATTATTTCACACGTTCAAAGCTTATGAAACGTGTCAATACATTATAGGACGTGAATTTTCGAGGTGTTACAGAATGCAAGCGCGCAGGTGCATTGGATACTTGTGAACGCTGCACGGCCTGGGTAACTTCTGCATGAAGTTTGTAGTAGATTTGAGCAGGAAAACACTCGATTTTTGAATTCTGACAGGTTGGTGAGAAATGTCGTTGATGGCGACATTTGAGTTGACTGCTGGCACGACCGTCATCAGGTTGTCACTGACGGTTCGGCTTTCCGTCAGTCGAGTGAGGCCCACGCGCGCGTGGTAACCGTCACCTTCGGGAATTACGACGTACGTGGCAAATGCTGATTGGATACGCGCGCGGTTTATCCGGCTCGTCTACTCATCGCATTAAATGCGATGAGTATATATAGTCGATGAGAGGGGAGAGAAGGTCACAACTTCTTCTGTCTTTCCTTTTTCTCTCTCAAATCTTCAAAACTTCTTCAAATCTTCAGGGACTTTGCAGCAGATCTTCAAGTTTTTCTTGAGCAGATCTTCAAGTTTCCCAGAAGTTCGACGATTCTTCGACTTCGTTCTTGTTTCCTTTGTATTCATGGCTGAAGAAGGGTCTTAACATGAAGAAGGTCCGGTCCCCGTCCTTAAATGGGATCAGGGCCTATTTGAGCAGATTACACGTGGTTTCCGTTTTCCACCAGAGAAGGATGCACGATATCCCGCCCAGAACCAGACGGCCGCCGATGCACCGCCGGGATACATCACACTCTTCGAAGATTTCTTTTTACAAGGCAACTTCCGGTTGCCGGCGACGGAGTTCATGGCCCATATTCTTCATTATTATGGGTTTTCATATCTCACAGATGAGTCCACCCGGTATGGTGAGGGTGCGCCATTTCGAGTTTTTGTGCCGATCCCACGACATAGAGCCCACAGTTGAGAGATTTAGGGTATTCTATCAGTTGATCAGGAACATGGGGTTCTATGTAACACCCCAAAAACGGGTTTATTGATTATATTAAAGTAATCGAAAATAAATGGGTAAAATACCGTAAGCGGTAAAAATAAACCCGGTAAATATTAGAAACTGATAATTATTTACACATGGTATATGTATTGGTTCTACCGAATAATAATGTAACTATGATTTACTAACCTAGTTAATCATAAATTGCTAAACAATAAGGAAGCTTGAAGTAAATTAGCCCAAATTATGAACCTATAAATGTGGAGGGACTAAATATGAGCAATTGTAACAAGTTTTAATTAAAAACAAATAAATAAAACAAAACACACAGTCTGCGATTTTACCAGAGCCAAGAAAGGCTCTCATGTTCAAACCCTAAAACTACAAAAATTCACCAAATTGAAAGGGGAAATCAAGCCCAAATCGAAAACCAAGCACAAATTAGTGATCACCTCCATAAAGGGATCATAAGGTATGTAAAAAATTTACTATTTGATTTCATCTAAAATTCTGGATGAACACTTATGATTCGAAATTGAGCTTGCATGATAGTTGTTTGGGTGAATCTGGGTTGAAATCATGCCTAGGAATAAACCCTAGCCACTAGTTCGTTGAATTATGTTCAACACTATGAAAATCCATAATCACCAATATAGGTGTTTAGTGGGTTTTGTAGAAACATGTCAAACACTAGGATTATGATTATCATTCTAGTGTATTTTGAGTTCTATGAAGTAATTTCAGACTTGTTGATGTGAAAATTCAACATGAACTTACCTAATTGATGTTAATCTTTGCTAAATAATTAGTCATGAACTTGATTGTAAATTGTATGAAATTATGCCCTTTAGGTGTTTGTAGAAATGCCTAAAAGAAAGCTAAATGTTGAAAATTTGAACTAAAACGCCTACTTGAAGGGAGCGCTTTAAAGGTACGTAACTTATGGTTTCGTTACATTATGCATAAACATTGGTCATAGTTATGTTAATGATGTTGTAGTGTAATATACGAGTTTGGAATGTCATTGAAGTGACGAAGCTCACTCGACAACCAAACGGGTCAAAATAAAGGTTAGAACATGTTTGGAATGTCAATGAAGTGATGTAACTCACTCGACAACCAAACGGGTCAAAATAGTTAATTAGATATGTTTGTTGATAATATTGTTAAAATAGTCGTGTTTGGAATGTCAATGAAGTGATGTAACTCACTCGACAACCAAACGGGTCAAAATAGTAATTAGATATGTTGGATGATGATATAGTGAAAATAGTCGTGTTTGGAATGTCTATGAAGTGATGTAACTCACTCGACAACCAAACGGGTCAAAATAGAATAAACTAACAAATTGATGGTTTTAAGTGACCTGAACGTCACTATATAAAACGAAGTATTGATGCGTAAGCCAAGTTTTGGATACGCTAAAATTGATTTAGTAAACCCTTGGATTGGGTCAAAAACTTAGAAATATGGATTCGTTAGTTTTAGTAAATTGTGCATGCTTAAAATTGTAGACAATAAGCACAATGATATCGCATGCGCGAACCATGTGATAGGAGCGAAAACGCTAATATTTGACAAGTCCGGGAATGGGTAAAGAGGACTAGATACAATCATTGCTAATAAACATGTATTATGTTGATAGATGAAACGGGTCGAATAATTGTAAAAGGGGGGGGGGGGGATTTATAAGCTATTTGCTTATAAACCAGAATTTGATGCGAACAAAGATGACAAACGGATCCGTGATTTCATTACGGACGCATAGGAAAAAGAATCATGCAAAACGGACATGTAGGTAAAAAGTTACAAGCTTTTAAAGTTAGAATTTTTAAGAATTTCGGTGCTGGGCAGATATGCAGGTCCAGGAAACGGACCTGTTGGAAAACATGTTTCCCCGCGACACGCGCCGGGGTGTTAAGTTGCGGGCGCGACACGCGAGGCCGCTCGCAACACGCGAAGGATTAAACGAAGTCTGTTGCGTGGCGCGACAGACCAAAAATTTGAATTTTTATTTTTTTGTTATTTGTATGGAACTTATTTATACATGTTATAATGTTGTCAAAACTAACAATTGATGTGGTTTTGACCTTAGGTGATATTCGTCTCATTCCAGATGCCGATCAAGCAAGAAATCAAGAACCGAACACAAACTTTTGAAGCTTCCGCGCTAATTTAATCATGTTTTACAAAGTGTTCATTTTGTAAACACTAACTGAATGTTCTGAATACTTAAACTAGTTAGCTTGTTAAACTAGAACACTATGTAAATCTTAGTTTTTATAACTAAGTTTCTAAATGATGAAATTTTGGTTTTAAAATTGCTTATTTTAGTTTAAAATCTTAAATAAATGAGACGGGTGTTACAAGTTGGTAATCAGAGCCCAAGGTTGTTGACAAAGTGTGTTCGGTTCGAAGCTTGATCAAACATCCGGTAAGAATTAATTATTTTAGTATATTTTATTAAAAAGTTAGGAAAAGTATATGGATTTAAGTTCATGGGAAGAGTGTGTTAATACACTCAAACCCGGAAAATGCACTAAACACGAATGGGTTAAGCAAGTTACAAACTTGGCTAAATCAAAATGAAAGATGCAAATGATAATGAAACAAAATGTTTGACAATTGATATAAACATCAGATTCGAGATGTCTAGTGTTGGTAAAAGATGATCAGATAGTATAAAGCCTAACCATAGATTGATTATAAAATAAGTACTTGTGAAATAAGTATAATTGAATGTCACGTACAACAATACGAGCAACATTGAATAACAAGATTATTAATAAATTGGAAATGTTCGAATGATATGATGACCGCATCTGAAGATGATGGGAGATAAATAATCTAAATGGCGGAAGGTTCGGAAGCATGACAAAGAACATGCTAGCAAAGAACCTAAATCAAGTGACGACTTGAGACAACGGAGTACATCAGGACGAGTATCAATCAGGTACACGTTCTAAATTACGATAAGACAAGTAGAATGCAAAAAAAAATCACATAATGAACTATAGTTGCATATGGGCATATATGATTAGTGAAATGAATGAATTATGTAAAAGAATATATATATATATATATATATATATATATATATATATATATATATATATAGGGTAGGGTTCCAGCGTGAACAACCTCCCCAGAGTGAACTACGTGAACAGATATGGACCCTTGATTTCCCTTTTAGTTGTTAAGGGTAGGATTGTAATTATATAAAAAATTAGATTTAAATCATTATTTTAATAATTGAATTAAGTTACATCTTTCCTAATTTAAATTCATTATCCACATTATGTTTATTTATTAATAAGATAATTATCAAAACAAATAACAAATCACCAGATTTAAATTTTAATTTTTATTTCAGATTTCATCACCAGAATTCAAATTTTGATTTTTAAGATCCACGTAACCTTCATATTTCAACGGTATACACATGTGTACTTGGATATAAATAGAACAGTACACATGTGTACTCAGCATCGTACATATGTGTACAGTAATTCACAGGTGTACATCAACATTCAATACAAAAAAATTCTGAGATATCACAAAAACAGACGATATACACATGTGTACATCGCATTAAAAAGAGGGCAAAATCAGAATACACATGTGTACATCGCATTTAAACAAATAATTATTTTAATAATTGAATTAAGTTACATCTTTCCTAATCCTTGATTTGATTTGTGAGAGATTTATGCAATCAATTTAAGAGGATAATTGATTACTTGATTTGTGAGAGATTTATGCAATCAATTTAAGATTGAAATTACACATATACCCTTTTTGTATTTAATTAAATGGAAAAAAATTAACCTAATAATTACCATCATGCCACTCACTTTAATCTCAAGATCATAAAAATCAAGGGCCCAGATCAGTTCACGCAGTTCACTCTTGGGATTTTGTTCACGTTTGAACCTAATCCTATATATATATATATATATATATATGTATGTATATATATATGTATGTATGTATAAAAATAATTAAATAATGGCGAGTATGTGAAACCGAGGTAAAAATAATCTCGATAAATATTGCAATGGGAAGAAGTGCGCTTACACTCGAACCCGGGAACCTAATGAAGTGAATAAGTGTTGTGTTGGGAAGGAGTGTAATTACACTCGAACCCGGAATTTGCAATAGTAGTAAATGGCGAAGACAAGGTTATAGACTTGGCCAAACCAAATAAAAACATGTAGAAACATCGTTTATATTGATAAACGATGTGGGTAAATTCCATACAACGACATGGAATAATAAAATGAAAGGAATTGATTCTTGTTGTTGTTACAACGTAATGATGTCAACCATAGTTGGCGACGATACGGTATCCCTCATGACTGAGGAGATACGCGAAAGGATCTATGGGAAAGTCGGAAAGGCTACTGAAGCCGTTTAACCCAGAATAATGGAAAGACTACAATGTCACCATGATAACGGCAAAGAAAGAAAAGATTAATGAGTTGAGAGAAAGCCCATTGGGGTGAGTATCAGAGGTACACGTATTAAAATTTCATTAAGATAACGTTGTGCAACAATTAGACAATAGATTAAGGCTAAGAATGAGAAATTAAGACTTGGGCGGAAAATATCCTCAAGGAAAACTAAATGAATGATATGTGTTATTTGCCATTGCGAATAAGAAAGTATCGTTAAATGCGGATTTAGAAACTTGGGTATGAGTAACCATCCAAGTAACATGTTATTAATTAAATCCTTATGAAAAAAGAAAAGAAAAGAAAAGAAATGATCACGTTGATGGGTGTGATTGTATAAAAGAATAGTAAAAATTAACATTTTAAAAGTGATGGAACGAAAACGGGTAAACCCCAAAAGTCGCATAACAATAGTAGTGGTTTTACCGAATAAGGCTCAAGAATTGGACCTTCGAGACGTTAATAAAAGAGACGGACCTAAGGGTCGCTAACAAAGGAAAGATGGGTGTTCAAACCAAATAAGTAAAATGTTTGATGATAAAGGAAAAACGCAACCCGGGAAACGGGAGCGTTAAAACATTAAGATAAAAAGAACCCGGGTAACAGGCTGTAAAGAAATATAGGTACAAACTGGGTAACGGTAAGCGGAGAACAAATCGACGTGTAAATGACGTAAAAAGTCATAGAGTCGGAAGAATAGTTCAAAAAGAAAACAAATGTAGCCTTAGACTACGGTCAAGGTCAAATGAACTTCAAAGGCAATATATATATATATATATATATATATCAATAAATGATTCCAAACATAACAAGGGGTGCCTTGATGCTATGTAAATATACATACATTTCAATAATGACACGAGTAAAAGATGGATCTACGGGATCATCATAACCTTCGAGATATAAGCAGTATTAAGGTCCACGAGACCAAAATTACCTTCGGGACACAAATGAAAAGAAACGAACTACAGGGGGTCTCATCTTAAAAAGGTGAAGGTCTAAGGAAATAGCCTGCAAGGCTAAGTGAAAGAACCTACGGGTCAATAACGTAAAGCGAGGAAACTGGTTGTAATTCCCCACATAAAATAATAACGGAAGGATAATATAAAACGTAATCGCATTGTAGCGCAAGCTAGAGCATGAGGGATTAAGAATGCTTGTAAGCCTTGAGAAGGCAACGTTATTATAAAAGCGATGGGTTTTGCTAAGTTAACCGAATGGGTCCAAAGTGAAGAGATCATGAAAAGACTGGTTGACAAAGTGAAAGATTTAACTAAAGCATCTAAACGGGCAGAAATGACAAGAATTTACAATTATTTAAATTGTGTTATTTCGTGTAAAAGGCGAAGACATTACTGTACCTTCCTGGTAATACCAATAAATTGTAAAAGTATGAGCAACGCCCAAGTAATTACCGAAATGACAACGTAAAGGAATAAATCCTTGGACGTAAATTCCTTGATATGAGTGATTAACATAAGTTAAAAAGAAAACGTTAAACTAAAATTTAGTTTTAGTGAGAAATAACGTTTTAACAAATATGAATATTACGAGATAAATTGGAAAAAGGAAAACACTAAAAGAATGAGTGCAAGACGATACATTCGAAAGGAAGATTTTCGATAACAAGGAGTTTTATATAAACTTAAATATGACATGATGCGATCACGGTCAAGAAAAGTAATATGGAATATAACCACGTTATAGCGTGAACTATTAAATGGGGATAATAGAAGTTTGTAAGACTTAAGAAGGCAACGTAGATATACCCGAGAGATGGGGTATAAGGTAATCGGTGACCAATAAGTCTAACCGCCAAGATGAGCAATCAATAAAGATAAAGGATAAGAGCCGAAGGTAACGGCCCACGAGGACTTACACGTAAAAGGCGCATACGCTTAGAAACTAAAAAGACATTACTATACTTCCCTAGTAAGATTAGTGAATGCGGGCAATGCCCAAGTAAATCACCAAAAATCAGATTCATTAAATCTAACCCATTGAACTACGTGATAAAGGTTTCGAGGACGAAACCTCTTTAAGGGGGTAGACTTGTAACACCCAAAAAACGGGTTTATTAATTATATTTAAGTAATCGAAAATAAATGGGTAAAATACCGTAAGCAGTAAAAATAAACCCGGTAAATATTAGGAACTGATAATTATTTACACATGGTATATATATTGGTTCTAACGAATAATAATGTAACTAAGATTTACTAACCTAGTTAATCATAAATTGCTAAACAATAAGGAAGCTTGAAGTAAATTAGCCCAAATTATAAACCTATAAATGTGGAGGGACTAAATATGGGCAATTGTAACAAGTTTTAATTAAAAACAAATAAATAAAACAAAACACACACACACACACTGCGATTTTACCAGAGCCAAGAAAGGCTCTCATGTTCAAACCCTAAAACTACAAAAATTCACCAAATAGAAAGGGGAAATCAAGCCCAAATCGAAAACAAAGCACAAATTAGTGATCACCTCCGTAAAGGGATCATAAGGTATGTAAAAATTTTACTATTTGATTCCATCTAAAATTCTGGATGAACACTTATGATTCGAAATTGAGCTTGCATGATAGTTGTTTGGGTGAATCTGGGTTGAAATCATGCCTAGGAATAAACCCTAGCCACTAGTTCGTTGAATTATGTTCATCACTATGAAAATCCATAATCACCAATATAGGTGTTTAGTGGGTTTTGTAGAAACATGTCAAACACTAGGATTATGATTATCATTCTAGTGTATTTTGAGTTCTATGAAGTAATTTCAGACTTGTTGATGTGAAAATTCGACATGAACTTACCTAATTGATGTTAATCTTGGCTAAATAATTAGTCATGAACTTGATTGTAAATTGTATCAAAATTATGCCCTTTAGGTGTTTGTAGAAATGCCTAAAAGAAAGCTAAATGTTGGAAATTTGAACTAAAACGCCTACTTGTATATTATGGCGAATTATGCGTTATGTAATATGAAAAGAGTTCTAAACGACTCGTGGTTGAACTCTATAGGCAAGGAAACCGGGACGTCAAGCGGACAAGCCGGTGGTGATATACGTTTGAAGGGAGCGCTTTAAAGGTACGTAACTTATGGTTTCGTTACAATATGCATAAACATTGGTCATAGTTATGTTAATGATGTTGTAGTGTAATATACGAGTTTGGAATGTCATTGAAGTGACGAAGCTCAGTCAAACGGGTCAAAATAAAGGCTAGAACATGTTTGGAATGTTAATGAAGTGATGTAACTCACTCGACAACCAAACGGGTCAAAATAGTTAATTAGATATGTTTGTTGATAATATTGTTAAAATAGTCGTGTTTGGAATGTCAATGAAGTGATGTAACTCACTCGACAACCAAACGGGTCAAAATAGTAATTAGATATGTTGGATGATGATATAGTGAAAATAGTCGTGTTTGGAATGTCAATGAAGTGATGTAACTCACTCGACAACCAAACGGGTCAAAATAGAATAAACTAACAAATTGATGGTTTTAAGTGACCTGAACGTCACTATATAAAACGAAGTATTGATGCGTAAGCCGAGTTTTGGATACGCTAAAATTGATTTAGTAAACCCTTGGATTGGGTCAAAAACTTAGAAATATGGATTCATTAGTTTTAGTAAATTGTGCGTGCTTAAAATTGTAGACAATAAGCAAAATGATATCGCATGCGCAAACCATGTGATAGGAGCGAAAACGCTAATATTTGACAAGTCCGGGAATGGGTAAAGAGGACTAGATACACTCATTGCTAATAAACATGTATTATGTTGATAGATGAAACGGGTCGAATAATTGTAAAAGGGGGGGGGATTTATAAGCTATTTGCTTATAAACCGGAATTTGATGCGAACAAAGATGACAAACGGATCCGTAATTTTATTACGGACGCATAGGAAAAAGAATCATGCAAAACAGACATGTAGGTAAAAAGTTACAAGCTTTTAAAGTTAGAATTTTTAAGAATTTCGGTGCTGGGCAGATATGCAGGTCCAGGAAACGGACCTGCTCGAAAACATGTTTCCCCGCGACACACGCCGGGGTGTTAAGTTGCGGGCGCAACATGCGAGGCCGCTCGTGGTACGCAAAGGATTAAACGAAGTCTGTCGCGTGGTGCGACAGACCAAAAATTTGAATTTTTTTTTTGTTATTTGTATGATACCGGAATGTAACACCTCGAAAATTCACGTCCTATAATGTGTTGACACGTGTCATAGGTTTGAACGTGTGAAAGAATGTTATAGAAGGACTAAAGTTGACAATCATGGAAAGTATGTGAATATATGAGTTCTAAATGTCAACAGTGAATAAATATATTGTACATTAACCCTACATGATGCTCATACCTTCAAACGAATAAATCATGGATCATATGAAGCTAAATATGAAAGAAAGTGAGAGATTACAAACTAAAGGGGTTAAATGTGTCAACATGTTTAATTTATACCTCTGAGTGATCTTTTTGCAAACCCGAAGCTTTGTAATGGTAAATTATGCTCACTAGAATGCATGATATAAATTTCATAAAGTTTCGTTGTCGTATGAGAAAGTTATGACCAAATTCGTATGCGAGGGGTTAAAAGCGTCAACGATGAAGTTTAGGACTCTTCGGGTGATAATAAAGTTAACCGAGGACTAAACAAAGTGGGTATATGACTTAAGGCCCTTATACGTCAAATTGGAGGGTTCAAAGTGCAAGAAATAAAGTCGTAGCAAAGTTCCCAAGAGCCAAGGACCAAAGCATAAAAATCAGAAATTTAAGATTTGATCAGAAGGGGCCTGATGTGCGTGAAGTGTTATATATATTAGGTGTATATTTTAAGTCCTTTTAACACTTATTTTTTAGCCAAGTTTTAAATTTATAAAACACGATATTTTACTAACACTAAACACACATATGGGCAAGTGCACCCATCGTGAGCGTAGTATAGCGTTGGTAAGATACCGAGGTCGTCCAAGGACACAAGAGCTTTTAGTACCGGTTTATCCTCAACGTCTAATCAAAATAAAAAGTTTAGAAAAAATGTTTTAAACTAAGAAAAATAAAAACTAACTAAAGTGCTGAAAATAAAAATAAAAGAAAAACAGATAGACAAGATGAATCACTTGGTTCCGACTCGTATCTAGTATAACCTTTGATTATTTCCGCACTTTTGCACATAATTAAGAGATTATCTTAGTTATTGTAGTAGGCCCCTCTTTTGAAGGTGACGTTACCCTCACCCCAGTAGTTTGAGTCAGCAAGGATACAATCCTAAAAGGGTGGATTATTGGAAGATAATGAATTAAGTTATTAATGCAATATTATGGTAGGCCTCTCTTTTGGAGGTGACGTTACCCTCAACTAAGTAGTCTGAGTCAGCAAGGATACAGTCCTAAATAGCCGGGTTATAGTATTAATAGTAGTTAACTTATGAGGGGATCAAAGAGTTTGGACCCCCGCCATCCAATACCGTGAAGCATTGAAGGAGGTCCTACTAAATTTGACCCAGGTCCATTGCAGGACCTCTAAACGCTGAACAATGGCAAGACCTTTACCAAACCGTTCCCTTAACCCCCGACCAGGTAGCCAACATACCTCCATATAGACCGTGGAGATATGAATGGTGAAAATCTTTTATTTTATATAGACAGTAAAATAATGCCAAGACACCACGGACAAACGATAAGGAAAGATCACCTTCAACATAAGTAACTAGTTATTAAAGTCATTAATACAAAACCAAATAAAAAGTGCCATTGAAAATTGGTTTGAGCAATTTCCTCAATTTGATTATATATTTCATTTGGGCGACGATTACCTAAAAGTCCCCCGGAGCTTGAATCAAGTGTTTGTCTTGTGTGTGGCAACAACCCATTGTAGAAAGTGGATACTTGTTGCCACACTGCTAGACCGTGATGAGGACACTTTCTTAGAAGCTCCTTGAACCTTTCCCAAGTTTCATATAAGGATTCCCCATCCTCTTGTGAGTATGTATTAATTTCAGTCATTAATTTAGCCGTTTTAGCAGGAGGGAAATACTTATATAGAAACTTTTGGGCAAGTTCATCCCAAGTGTTTACCGAGCCAACTGGGAGGGTGTTAAGCCAAGCCTTAGCTCGGTCTTTTAGTGAAAATGGAAACATTCGAAGGCGGATGGCGTCATTTGATGCTCCATTGATCCGAAAGGTATCACATATTTCTAAGAAGTTAGTAATATGCAGATGGGGATCCTCGTCCGCAAGCCCATGGAAGGTTGCGGAGTTTTGGAGCATTTGTATCAAATGCGGCCGAAGTTCGAAGTTATTGGCTTCGACATTTGGTGCATTGATAGCGGCGCCGAGATTGCCTACGGTGGGTCGTAGGTAATCCATGAGAGTACGTTGATCCGCCATTGGAAGTGGGTCCCCCGAAACTTTCTCTTGATTTTTGAGTCTTTTTCTGAGAAAGCGTTCGGGTTCTTCTAGAGGTTCTTTTATGTCTCTACTAGAACTGGAGCTCATGCACTACGTAGGAGGTTCAAATGTGGCGCCTAGGTTCCAAGTCCTGCAATAAAAACAGAAAAGAACGTTGGTCAGAATGTTCACCACAGCCCCATGCTCAGCGAACACGGTCCGTGGTCAGAGGTACAGTGATTGTCTTCTGGATCCCTGTTACTGGGAGTTGGACACGACCCCGTGTTGCACCGACACGGCCCCGTGTTCAGCTCTCTGTAACTCAGAAAATAAAAACTGCCAGTGATGATGCTGGGCACGGCCCGTGTCTGACCAGGCACGGCCCGTGCTGAGCTCTGCAGAAGCTGAAAAACTAAGAAAATCCTAAAAATAAAAAAGAAAAATAAAAAAAATGATTAGGCCGTTGATTCCTAACTTTCTTAAAATCCTTGTGTCCCCGGCAACGGCGCCAAAAACTTGATGTGCGTGAAGTGTTATATATATTAGGTGTATATTTTAAGCCCTTTTAACACTTATTTTTTAGCCAAGTTTTAAATTTATAAAACACGATATTTTACTAACACTAAACACACATATGGGCAAGTGCACCCATCGTGAGCGTAGTATAGCGTTGGTAAGATACCGAGGTCGTCCAAGGACACAAGAGCTTTTAGTACCGGTTTATCCTCAACGTCTAATCAAAATAAAAAGTTTAGAAAAAATGTTTTAAACTAAGAAAAATAAAAACTAACTAAAGTGCTGAAAATAAAAATAAAAGAAAAACAGATAGACAAGATGAATCACTTGGTTCCGACTCGTATCTAGTATAACCTTTGATTATTTCCGCACTTTTGCACATAATTAAGAGATTATCTTAGTTATTGTAGTGGGCCCCTCTTTTGAAGGTGATTTTACCCTTACCCCAGTAGTTTGAGTCAGCAAGGATACAATCCTAAAAGGGTGGATTATTGGAAGATAATGAATTAAGTTATTAATGCAATATTATGGTAGGCCCCTCTTTTGGAGGTGACGTTACCCTCGACTAAGTAGTCTGAGTCAACAAGGATACAGTCCTAAATAGCCGGGTTATAGTATTAATAGTAGTTAACTTATGAGGGGATCAAAGAGTTTGGACCCCCGCCATCCAATACCGTGAAGCATTGAAGGAGGTCCTACTAAATTTGACCCATGTCCATTGCAGGACCTCTAAACGCTGAACAATGGCAAGACCTTTACCAAACCGTTCCCTTAACCCCCGACCAGGTAGCCAACATACCTCCATATAGACCGTGGAGATATGAATGGTGAAAATCTTTTATTTTATATAGACAGTAAAATAATGCCAAGACACCACGGACAAACGATAAGGAAAGATCACCTTCAACATAAGTAACTAGTTATTAAAGTCATTAATACAAAACCAAATAAAAAGTGCAAAAGATTAGAAATAAAAAGTATTATACTAGACACTTTGTCTTCACCAAGTGATGTAAGAGACTTAGACAAACATGGCCTTGGTTGTCAAGAACTCTTACGATCAATCTTGGATCCCGAGATGACTCACACACTCTACGATGGACAATGGATGATGGTGGTGGATGATGGTGTTGTGATGGTGGTGGGTGGTGGATGAAGTGTGAGAGAGGTGGTGTGCCAAGGGATGAGTTGAAATGAAACCAAGCACTCCTATTTATAGGGTGAACAGAAGGCTGGGCACGGCCCCGTGTCCGCTGGACACGCCCCCGTGCCTGTCTGACATTCTCTCTCTTCATTAATTGTAATTCACAATTACAATTAATGCGCCTGCTGTACTTTCGCCACGCCCCCGTGTTCACTGGGCACGGCCCCGTGGTGGGCAATAGAAGCTTCTATAGGTTTGTCTTTTCTGCTGCTTCTTGGGCACGGCCCCGTGCTGGCTGAGCACGGAGCGTGTTCAGTTTTCTGCCTTCTCTATTTTGCTTGTGAAGATGCCGTTGAGGGGTCGGGGCAGTCCACTTATGTTCCTTTTCTTGTATTTATGTTGGATTTAGCTGTCTTTTTGCATCTTTTGTGTTTTTGAGCTCATTTAATCCTGAAAATACAAAAGGAAGACAAAAACACTCTTTTTCCAATATTAGTACTTAAAAAGGGTTAGTTTTATGCCTCATTTGATGTAATTTATATGTTGCATTTTACACACATCAGGGCCTCGCGCCACGCGAAGGCCCTGGGGGGGGGGGGGGGGCTACGCGTGCCGCGAGGGGCTTTCTGCTCCGAAAACTTTGGGTTCTTGTCTTCCATTTGCATTATAACCGACTTATAAACGATTGTCCTCATCTTGCACGACCCCTAGGCAACCCCTAGACACTTAGGGACATCTGTAAGTGATCCATGGCCATGCTTAGACTTGTGTGTCAATGATCCATGAGTTCTTGAGCACTATAAAAGGCCACAAGGTTGCAACCAATTCTTCACACCTTCCTTCAGCATTTCTGATCATTTCTGGAGCTCCAAAGCAGGCTCAAGTGATCTCTAATCGTGCAAAGGACTTTAGTAAGTATGCTTAACCTTTCTTAGTTAAGTTTTTGCTTAGTTTTAGCTTAAAAGTCAAACCGTCGTAATTAACGGTTGACTTAGCGATTAATCACTAATGGTCCAGTGATTAGTCGAATTGAAAGTAGTTATAAGTTGGTAATTATGTGGGCATTAAACCCTTAAAAGGGCACCCTCTGATTCCCACTCTAACTAGGTCAAATGTCGGGTCAAACTTGTTATTAAAAAGTCAACAGAATGCTAATTTTCTAATTTATGCATAATTAGCAATGTAGAACACATACAACCTTTTGATCATTAATATAACTTGGTAATTAGTGTAAGAACATGTCTAAACATGTTCAACCCGATAATTTTCTGTTTAGACCCAGTTCGGAACCGAAAGTCGCAAGGCATTGACTTTTGCTTTGACTTCAGTTCTGACCCGTTTTGGTATGTTTTAGAAATACCTTAGAGCTTTAATTGGACCAGGTTACATGCTAGTATAACCCTTTGTGATTATACACCTCGGTTCATTAGTTATCCGATTAATACGCATGGTTCCGTTAATTGCTCATATGTTGACCATTATGCCCTTTTCACCTTAAAACGTGATTTTTTGAAAATGTAAAAGAGTAGAAACCTTAGTTACTGAAATATAAACTTGTACCCAAAGTTTGACATCAGTTTGAGGTGTAGATTAAGAGTTATGCTCATTAGCGTAATTAGAAAGCTTCTTTAGCGATTAAACGACATAATTAGCGTATAGCCTAATTAAACCTACTTTTTGATATCAAACTTATTACCCACTGATGTAATATATTATTTTGGGATTTTTGAAGATTTTTAATTAATTTTGGCTGAGCACAACTTATAGTCATAGGCTTAATCCGGTAATTGTCGGTTTTGCCCTTATGGGCTATCAAAATGAGTTTTACATATCTAATTGACTCCAAACATTTTGCTACTGATTTTAAATGATAAATAAATTATTTTAAGCCTTCTGGAATGATAAAAATATCAGCTTTATGTATAGAACCCGGAAATGGCTTCTAATCGCCTTTTTAAGCGTCTTTAACGCATAGTATGTACTAGAACTATTTTAAACATACAAGGGTTGATACCTACTGATATTTTAGGTAAATTATAATATTTTAACAGTAAGCAAAGGTTGTTAAACTCAGACTTCAGTTTTGAGCTTTTCGGCTTATGTGAAATTACCAAAATGCCCCTACGGTGCATAGTTTGGTTATAATTGATAAATTTGACATATATACTTTACCCTACTATTATAACTTAGTAAAATAAGTATTTTTGCTGATTACATCAGACCTGTAACTCAGGTTAATACTTAAACTCTTTTATAACCTTGAAAATGACCAAACTACCCCTACGGGGCATAGTTTGTGTTTAAATTCGTTTCGGGCATAATAAAAGACATCTTACTGATGTCACAACATATTTGAGGCATATTAACTTAGGAAACTTGTATATGGCTCTCATGAATACCTGTTACGCTTATTACGCGTTCGGTTCGGTTTATGTAACTAGTTTGCATAAATTAGCCGAAACGGGTCAAACCTTATCGGTTTTATCTCAAAATCCAGAATGTGTATGAAATACCCATATTAAGCAAGTCTTCAAACTTGTCGAGTCTAAATCACATTCTATCCAGTCTTCGCTTAATCGTGCGTATGAACCTTATCTTTGAAACTAACCGGTCTAAGCTTAAGCTTAACTAAAGACCCGTTAGGATTCTAATAGGTTATTATAAACCTTCGTTCCAGATTAGGACGACCAGTAAAAGCTACTTGCATTTGCTTATTGTGATTATTACTTTGCTCAGGTAAATACTTTTAACTTATTTTCCCTATACGGGCTTGGGTTACGGTATATAAAATACCGCTTGGTCGGGCATCAAATCTTCCATCGTTTGGTGGTTAATTGAATAATTTGATAGGCCCGTTTAAATTGTTTTGTTTACTTAAAGCCTTTGGGGGGTTAATGACCATGTCCCGGATATCCTTGGCATCATTTTACGAAATGGCCACGACCTAAGCGCGGAGTGTAGGCGTACACTCGTCAGTGCATAAATAGATTATGTGGTGTGTCTATTGATCTTTAACCCGACACGATCCGGGCTACTGAACGCATAAGGAACATGTAATTCTTTTACAAGTTTATATATTTAAATAAATATCCCAAGTTATAAAATGTTTATGCCACGTGCATCCAAATGAATTTTTAATCATTTTTAAAATGAGTCAGTTGATTGTATTTACCAGTGTAAACTGACGTATTTTCCCAAAAAGATTAAATGCAGGTACTAAGCGTAATAGGCTGGATTCTCTCCTTAGCATCAATAAAGAGTCTCACAAGCTTAAGATGTCTATCGTCTGTTGAACTACTGTCTCCTATTTATTTTGATCCTTCTGTGGATAAACTTTCAACTGTTTGTGATACACGATATTACAATATTTTATTCGGTTGAAATATATCTTTCATTTGCTTCCGCTGTGCATTTAAATATTGTGTTGTTTGACTATTATGTTGCCAACCACGTCACGATACTCCCCACCGGGCCCACCGGTGACACGTGGAATTCGGGGTGTGACACGGAACTTATTTATACAGGTTATAATGTTGTCAAAACTAACAATTGATGTGGTTTTGACCTTAGGTGATATTCGTCTCATTCCGGATACCGATCAAGCAAGAAATCAAGAACCGAACACAAACTTTTGAAGCTTCCGCGCTAATTTAATCATGTTTTACAAAGTGTTCATTTTGTAAACACTAACTGAATGTTCTGAATACTTAAACTAGTTAGCTTGTTAAACTAGAACACTATGTAAATCTTAGTTTTTATAACTAAGTTTCTAAATGATGAAATTTTGGTTTTAAAATTGCTTATTTTAGTTTAAATTCTTAAATAAATGAGACGGGTGTTACATTCTACTCCTTTGGCAACTGGGGGTCTGCCAAGAAGATCCTTCTAAATCCTCCGAAGAGTTTCCATGACTGGAAACAGAAGTTCTTCTCCATCTGAGAGAAAGTTATCCCGATTGCTATGATCTTCCGTGCGTCGAATGTGATCGAGAAGGAGGAGTTGGCGATTCCTAAGAAGGAAGATTGGTACGTGAAGCTCACTGCCACACCTAATCGAGTTTTTGGTGAAAACGTTTTGGTCGCGGCGCAGATGAGTGACCAATGGCCGGAAGATAACACTGAAGTGCCCGTGTTGAAGTTTTAAGATAGAGGTTAGTTACTTCTTTGATTATTTCCTCTTTTTGTAATTTCGTTGCGCTTAATTATTGATTTTGAATGTAGAAGCGCGCCTTTATCAAGCTGCTTTCCCCACCTTCGGTGGGTCCATGGGCGTGCGCCCGCTGGAACCAAGGGAGCAATACTGGCATGAGAGGATCAAAGGTCACTTTATGTATCCTATTGCTGGAGCTTTTGCCAATCCACCCACCGCAACCGAAGGTGCGCATATACCTAACCCCAGGCCCTTGCGAGCGGTGACTTCTGCTGGGAAAGAGATTCTTTATCTTTCCAGCGAGGAGTCTGTCAGGTCTTCAAATGGGGAGCTAAGTTCTTGGTCTAACATCTTTGCAGGTGTGTTGCGTGACCTTGGGATTGATCCGGAGGAGAAGAAGAAAAAACCAAGCAAGAAGAAAAAGGTGATTACCATCGATGCTGAAGTGACCAGCAAGAAGGGTGTGAGTAGCCGCGTGACTGCCGGTGCTTCTGATAAAGGTAGTCTATGATTTCGTCAAAGTAACTTGGAGGATTACGTTATCACCAGTGACTCACTTGTGGGTTTGTCGCGTATATGCGAGAAGAAGACCGGCGCCGCTGGTTCGAAGAGCTCGGGGAGCGCGGGTTCACGGAACCCAGATGCTAGTGCTACCCCTTCGTCCATCGCACTGGATGAAGAAGAAGAAGAGGAGGAAGAAGAGGAGGAAGAACCTGCTATCAAGCTGATAAGCAGAAAAAGAAGCAGAGAAGAGACTACTGCAGGCGCGTTGGTGGCACAGAAGGCTGGGGAGGCCCAGTGATAGGCAAACAGAGCAGTCTGCGCTCTCTCTACAAATTCTCTCCCGGTTAGTTTTGTGACTTCATGTTATTCTTTAATGAAATTTCTTTTTAACACTTGTTTTCTGCAGAGGCCAAGAAGAAGACCCCTGAAAAGAAGGGTGTTAGAAGAGAACCAGGGTTGTGATCAAGCCTCTTAAGTCTGCCGGGTTGGAGGCTGAGAAGGAGAAAAAGAAGGCTGCTGAGAAGCCTATTGAAAAGGAGAAAGAGAAAGAGAAGGTTGCGGAAAATCCCGAGGGCGATAAATCCAAAGAGACCGGGGCCGCTGCTGCTATTGCACATGAGAAGGCGCAGGGTCTGGAGGTCGTTCATATTACGGGGCTTGACCAGCCCCTTCATGAGAAAAAGAAGGAAACTGGTCGAGGTAAGGGACCCGAGGTTGTGAAGCCAACCAAGCCTGCGCAGGTTGATGCCCCCACCCAAACTGTTCAAGTGACTTCTACTACTAGGGGGTTAGCTGCTGTGGCGCATAAAGAGACATCCACTGCTGCAGGTAATGCAAGCTCTGGTGGCGCTGGAGGGTCCATTCCGCAGACTCCTATCGGTCCTAAGGATACCTTAGGTGATATTTATTATAAAACTTACAACGAGGAGGCTCGCGGTGATGCTCCCCACCGAGCTCCATAGGGTTTAAAGCAGAAGGATACCTTCTTGGAGTTCGCTCCTTGCCGTGATTGGTTCTTGAATTCCATCCCTCCTGGGGAAGAAGTTAATCGGCAAAGGGTCCGATCCCTTGATGCCTTGTACCATGCCTATGTTGTTGGGGAAGCCAACACCCGCGCTGCTAACCACTAAATCGTGCGCGAGTGGCGTATGATGGTTAAAGAGCAGGGTGATTGGGAAAAATATCGAGAGCGTGTGCTAAGGCAGGTCAAGGATTTTGAGAAGCTTAAGGCAACATTTGCTTAAGAGAAGGCCAAGTTCGAATCAGAAAAGAAATCTGAAGAGTGGGGCCGCTAGGGCTTAAGGAGCAAATTGCAAGCTGCTGAGGATCTCTTGTCCAAGGAGCGCGCGGAGTGGAAGAAGACATATGAAAAAGATAATCAGCGCATGTATGCGGCTCGCACCAAGATTACTGACCTCGAGGCCCAAAATTCCACATTAACGAAGAAGGTTGAGGATCTTGAAGCTGATAAAGAGCGCGTTGAGGTTCCACCAACTTCAGCCCTTTCTTCTTTATTGTTTTTTACTTGTCAAAATATTGCTTAAGTCGTTATCTCATCCTTCGTAGGCTGAGTTGAAGGCGCATGTGTCTAGTAAGGATAAGGACCTAGCGACTATGGATGTGGAAATTGCAGAGTTGAAACGTCGTTTGCATGAGCAAACCGACAAAAATGAGTCCTTAGAGATTGACCTTGAGGCTGAGAGAGTAAAAGCTGTTGTTGGAAAAGCTATGAGAAAGGTCATGAAAAAGTTCAAGGAGCCCAATGCTACTTGCTCCAAATCCCATTTAAAACCATACTCCTTGCTCATGAGAAGAATTTTGTTCATGCCTCGAATGCGAAGGATGAACCAAAAAGGAAAAGGGAAGGGGATGACTCCCAGAAATCTAGGAAAGAAAGGAAAGTCCGGACTCGATACGGACCAACAAAAATCCAATAAGAAGCCTGTATGTAAGACCTGCTATAAAAAACACTGGGGATAGTGTCGATTGGAACAAAGGCTTAAGCGGTGTGGCGTTTGTAAAAGAACTGGTCATCAGTCCCATGAATGTAGAAACTTAAAGAATGCAGTCTGTTTCGGTTGTGGTGAGAAGGGCAACATCACGAACAACTGCCCTAAAACTGTCAAGGAAGGTATAGCTAAGTATAGAAGGACTGAGAATGGAAGTGCCTAAACTCCCCTGATGAATGCCAGAGGCAGTTCGTATCAATAATGGCACCAGGTACATCCCTTTTTGTGAACCAATGATATTATTGCTAAGAATTATGTTTTGGTTCAGGTGCTACTAAATCTTTCATATATCATAAGCTTAGCAAACTTTAGAATTTTCCCATAAGAACTCCAGATATTAAGTAAAAGGGTAAAACTTACAGGCAAAAATCATAGGAACCATTTCTTCTATTCTTGTCAGAAATCTCCATTCGTAAAAATCTAGAGTACTCTCTCTCTCCAGATGGAGTACGTCAATATATGTTATTTTATTTTATTATCTCATTGATTTCTATCAACTGCGAATAATGTTAGTCTATGCTTGATAAAAGCGCCATATGAGGATTGGCGTATCCTAGTGTGTCCCATAGATTGCTTCCATGCCTTATCAGTATGGAGGTTTAATGCATGGAACCACCGAGATATCCCAATGGTCATATTATACCAAAGTCAGCAAATGATATTCAAAGAAGATATCCAATATAGAAATGTCCAAATAAGGGTCACTAATTAAGGTGTCCATGCTTTCGTAAAGTAAATGTGTCATTTATCTGACACAGGCAATAATAGATGAACCGAAGCTTGAGATTTAGAATATCTATGTAATCTTCGTGTGTCTTGATTATCTTCTCCAAAGAACTACCCTGTTTACCTCCTAAGACAAGTAAAGTTAAGATTAACATCCCGCTTAGGGCTGCATTATTGTGAAAATCTCCATATCGATTAGTACCAACAATAATGGAAGAATCGAAACCCTTATCAAATGAATTTTAAGATAAAGTTTCATAAAGCCTAATTCATAATTCTGGGAGCTCCTGTATTATTAATTAAGAAAGACAGTTCATTATGCTTACGCATTGATTACCGCAACACTACTTAAGTAACAATTGAGAATCACTATTAGCTACCCAGGATCGTCGACTTGTTCAACTAACCATGAGGTTAGCTATTCTTTAAGATTGGATTAAGCAGTAGTTAGAATAACTATCTCACCTTAAATAAGCTTTCCTATAAATAATAGTTGCTATATAAGTATCAAGGCTGCTATTTTGGAGGCCTTGTATTGAAATAATGTCAAACATCCGTTTGTTGGATAGAAGTTGGTAAATACAATTATCAAAATCTGAAGTTACCCTGGAGACAATGGATAAGATTATACAAATCTACGATTGTCTGAAAGCTGCCAGTAATCGGCAGGAAATCAATGATTGACGAGAGTCGCAAACCTATTTAGTTCTTAATAAGGGATAAGATATAACAGAAAATATCACCCTAGAAAGGTGTACTGCATTTTGATGAAGCAGACAAATTAAACTCTGAATATATAGGACGATTCGAGGAGATTGAATAACGAAAAGATCGGTAGCCTATAAGCTAAAATCTACCTAGGAAACTTGGTGGAATTCACAATGTGTTCCACACTTGTGATTTGAGATTATGTCTAGCCGATAAGTCGATAGCATTATCTCATTAATGTGTAGATTAGTGAAAAACTTATGTTTGTTGAGAAATCAGTATCGATTAAGGATCAACAGGATTAGAAATTGGGTGTTTTCAGTTTAAACGATCCTGTTAAAATTTCCGCTGCCGAATCAAACATCAATACCACAGTTTTCTGTCCCACGGCTTCTGAACCAAGTAAACCGGGTCAGGGGCCGTGACAGAAAAATGTGGTATCAGAGCCACTGATTTAAGCCAATTAAATATTTGAAAAATACTTAAGTTTTCCATTTGCCATTTTGTGATTCTGTGGAAAAAAAATTAAATTTACAATAAATAAAAATTTTTAATTTGGATTTTTGTGTGTTTCCTTATGTGTGCCTAACAACATGAATGAACTATCGAAAGCCCTCCGAAATTTCACAATCCATACTACTGATATGGAGACTACCGGAACCCAGTCCGGTTATCAGGCTGACACCGAGGAGCCACTAGTGTTTCAGGCCCAACCCTAGGAGAAACCCAAACCCAAAAAGAGAAGAAGGCTTCTGGATTGGAAACGAGGAAGAAAGAAGAAACCCGCTGCCTAAAGGGTAAAGAAAACGGATGATCCAAAAGGAAAGGGAAAATAAATAGGAGAGAGCTCTGGTCAAACTCAGGAATTGCCACATTGGGAAGAACTGGATAGAAAAATGGCAAACTGTGACCTCATTGGACTTGCTGATGAAACCCTTTTCAATTTTCCCGCTCAATCCAAACTTCCTATCAATCT
Source organism: Helianthus tuberosus (assembly GCA_030545235.1). Classification (NCBI taxonomy): domain Eukaryota; kingdom Viridiplantae; phylum Streptophyta; class Magnoliopsida; order Asterales; family Asteraceae; genus Helianthus; species Helianthus tuberosus. The sequence continues at coordinate 37,109,371 of CM060424.1, read as the reverse complement.
GGAACCTGCCATTCCGGACCCAATTGTTAACCCTCAACCTCTTTCGGACCAAATGGAAGAATGGTGGACGAGTGACTGGCACTTCCATAACATAATGAATAATCCAAATCCTTACTACCCGCAGTATGACCCACCCCCTGTTACTTTCCCACCTATGAACCCGGAGAATGTGGCGGAACTACGCCGTTATGGTGAAGAACTGGTGGATATGGGGACCAGGATCCGGTCTGTGGGGGAGAATATTACCTGGAAGTATGATGAGAGGGAGTTCCACTACTGAAGGCGGCGGATAACAGTAGATTAGATGTTTTGTGTAATAATATTATGTGAAAAAAATATAATAATAAAAATAATGATAATATAATATATAATAATAATAACAATAATAATAATTAGAGTAGGGTTCGCACGGAAAGTGTGTTTTTCCTAGAAAGTCTAGGAAGCGATCTGGTTCATCCGATTGGTGTGTTTAAGGGTTGAGATTAAATCAATGGCAATCTTGTAATATTTGAGTTTAATTAATTGATTGTTTTAAACTAGGGGTTTGCCCCACCCGCGTTGCGTGGCATTAACCCGAATATTTCTCTATCATAACATGTACGTCCGTGTTTTGGTTACCTGTACATACTACTTATAACACGAACTCAAAAAAATTATACCGAGTCAACCAAATAAATTAAAACACTATTATACTTTTGCTTAAGGAAACAAAAAAGATAGAAAAACTATAATTTTACACTGGGGGCAAAATTGTAATTTTTAAGGATAAATGAGCGTGTGCCAGGAAGTCATCTGATACGAATAAAAATTACACCGAGTCAAACAATTAAAATAAAGCACTACAACAATTTTCTCAAAAAACAAAAAAAAAACTAAAACGATGACATGACTTTAATTTTACACTGGGGACAAAATCGTAATTTGACTGGGAAAGCAAAGAAATGCCAAAAATGTAAACTTAAATTGAGGGCCAAATCGTAATTTTTAACCGATGGCAAAATTGTAATTTTTAGTTGGGGGCAAAAGCATAATTTTATTTTGAACTGGGAGTAAAAAGTTAATTTTGAACTGATTGGAAAATTGTAATTTTAAAGCGGTGATAAAATCGTAAATTGGTTGGGCCAATGGTGGAGTTCCAGGCCTGGTACTACTCCTCCATCTTGTGTTTGTAGTTATACACTGGGGGCAAAAGCGTAATTTGTCTGGGAAAGCAAACAAAAACGATGATAAAAATGTAAATTTAAATTAAGGGTAAAATCGTAATTTACCTGAGAGGAAGAAAACAAAACTAATAGCGAAACTGTAAATTTAAACGGGGTAAATTCGTAATTTTGAACCGAGGGCAAAATTGTAATTTTTCATTGGGGGCAAAAGCATAATTTTATTTTGAGCTGGTGGTAAAAACGTAATTTTAAACTGATGGCAAAATCGTAATTTTAAAGCGGGACAAAATCGTAAATTGATTTGGCAAAAAAAAAAGTCAAAAAGCAAGAAAAAAATAATAATATTTCACTGTTCATCCGATTTGGTAAATGTTATAGGTACTAGAGGGATAACCCGCGCTACGCAGCGGGTTTTCTATCGACACTTTATGTAACAACCGAAAGAGGAATTCGATTGGTATTGTTATGCCTTATTATGGTACCGATACTCACTTTAGCAATCGAAAAATAAAGTCCTAATATGTCTAAAAAAATATCGGCACATATTTTACATTGATCGAAAAACCATAAAATGAATGTTGGTTTCGATAATATCGATGCTAAATATTATTCGGTCATAATTAATAATACAGCCCTAAGGTTTACGTTTTCTCTTTCATTATACATATATTTAGAATAAATAATAAAAAACTGATGGTATTCCCATATTAATTATTTTAAATGGATTTAAACGTAACACATGGTAACTTTCTTAATATATAAAGTAAGTTACATTTTTGACATTTACCACCTCCATATATATTTTCATCTCAGACTGTATTTTATTTGCATTGATATTTTGTTATTTATTGCACACAGATTTTAAAAACCATGTTCCTTTATGTAACCACCAGAACATTTTGTTCATCTCCTTTGACATTCGAGTTTGTTTTGCCCTCAGCCACCGCCATCAAGTCATCGGTCCATCACTGTCGGAGTCCTTTGACTATCAACATCGCTTTCAGACGACCGCTGCCACCACATCTCAGACAACCACCATGATACCATCTCTAACAAATTAGGGTTCCGGCCAACTTCCGATAAGCGAATCTAAACTTGCATGTGTTATTTCGGTGTAGATCGGTATCGCTAAAATACAACTCCACAATCTATATAGATCGTTTAAGTGTTAACATTGCATTCTCCGACACTCGATGTTAACGGCTGAAGTCATAGCGTCTTTGGTGACGGTGATAATCGTTAACGATGCGTCACCTTGGCTGCAGAACAAAGGAAGTTGTGGTGGCTATTGATGGTGGTTCAGAGCACTTTCGTATTTTTCTTGGGGGTCGCCTCATCATCATCGGTTTTGGATTTATGCCCTAACTCACCGCTAGAAGACCCGATCAAGCGTTGGAACCACGATCGTCAGTTGATTCCGCCAGATTAGCGGCTGTTTACCGCAAAATTGTCCATCACAAATTTCAACAGCAGTAGCCGGCGGCGGCAACGACTGTTGCACGTTTTTTGCAAGCGGCTGTGGTGCGGTTTTCCGGAAGCCGAATCTCTCTAAATTGCGAGACTGTGAAGAACATATAAGAAACACTGGCAGATGTAGGTGAAGGAAACCTGGAAACGGTGACGGTGGTTGATTTGGAATCAAGGGCAAAGCTGTAGTTTTCTTGGCCGACGATGTCAAAAAATAGCCGCCCAAAATGCCCAATTACTAAGTGCCAGGCAGGTAGTGGGCAAATACCCAGCGGACACGCAGCTGGGTGGCACTGGTCATCCAAGTTCGTAAATGTTATAGAGTTAATGAGTAGGGGCAATTTTGTCAATGGCCGTGTTTTAAATCAATTAGATAACCACCCAGTTCCTAAATTCAAGCGATTTTCCCCCTCTCTCTCTCTCCAAACCCATCTTGGAAACCTCAATCCCTACAAAAAATAACTACAATCATGGAAGAAGATAACTTTAGAAACGATGGAGAGCACCAGATCAAATTAAAACACTTCTCCATCTCCACCATCTCCGAGTTCATCATCACCATTCAAATATTGTTCTTATCATCTCCGTTTTCTTGACGATGTGTTTTAACAGCAAGCAGATTCATACAGTTGTGTTTTAGCATTCAGATTCATACAGATGTGTTTTAACGGCAAACAGTTTCATACAGTTGTGTTTTAACAGCAAGTAGATTCATACAGTTGTGTTTTAGCATTCAGATTCATACTGATGTGTTTTAACAGCAAGCAGATTCATACAGTTGTGTTTTAGCATTCAGATTCATATAGTTGTGTTTTAGCATCCAGATTCATACAGATGTGTTTTAACAGCAAGCAGATTCATACAGTTGTGTTTTAGCATTCAGATTCATACAGTTGTGTTTTAACAGCAAACAGATTCATACAATTGCAGATTCATACACTTGTGTTTTAGCATTCAGATTCATACATTTGTGTTTTAACAGCAATCAGATTCATACAGTTGTGTTTTAGCATTCAGATTCATACAGTTGTGTTTTAACAGCAATCAGATTCATACACTGTGTTTTACCATCTTTATATCATGGGATCTATAAAAAAAATTGACTTTAGCCCTGTAAACTGTTAAAACACGGCACCAAGAACATGCTGATAAATTCCAGTAATCTTCTGAACAATGGAATATGCGATGTAATGTGACATGGAATTTTAGTTAATGAACACATTGACTTCCAGATTTGAATTCGAAAATAATAAAAATTCCGAAAATCATGGAATTTTATTAATGAAGATACATTCCAAAAATAAAATTAAAATGTGAAATTACATGATAGCCCTTCTACTTAAAATCCCTCAATGACACATGTCCAATTCTTATACCTTCCTAGACTTTCTAGGAAAAATAGACTTTCCACCCAACTCCTACTCATAATAATAATAATAATAACATAATGTATAATATTGTATAATAATGTTAAAATAGAGTATCTGTAAATATCTGGCTTGTACGGACGCATAGATAATATTTAAAATATAAGTGTCGCAATGTCGACGATTTTGGCTATATGTGTTGACTTAATTGTGTTGTGATTGCCTTATTGTGTTTAGTTGCTATCCATTTTTGTGACAATAATTTATATATATATCGTTAATTATTCAGATGGAAAACGCAGTAAACCAACCGGCAAATGAAGTTAACCAATCTGAACCAAATAATGAAGAACATTTTCTCAATAGGCAAGATATTGAAAATATAGTTGCTCAGGGTATAGCCAATGCTATCCCACCAATCGTCGCAGCCGTTAGAAATCCCGTTGAACCTTCCCAAGCTCACCATAGCAAGCGCACCCGCGACGATAATTTCAGTAACAGTGTGAATGGGGCGGCGATAATAATAATGTAATTCAAGCCCCATTACTTAAGAAAATGAAAGTGGAACGACTGGTTGTACTTACAAAGAATTTCTCGCCTGTAAGCCAGTCGAATTTGCAGGCAATGAAGGGGCGACTGCCGCACTGCGTTGGTTGGAAAAGACCGAAGTTGTGATTAAAATAAGTAAGTGTGCAGAAGAAGACAGGGTGATGTATGCATCCCACCTTTTCAAAGAAGAGGCGTTAGAATGGTGGAACACGGTGCTGCAAGCTAAGGGAAGTGAAGTGGCTTATGCCATGAGTTTGGAGGAATTTAAGGAATTGGTAGAAAGAAAGTTTTATCCCTCCTACGAAAAGGAACAGATGACAAATAAGTTCCTGAACCACCGGATGATGGACGTTGACTATCGGGGGTATACTTCAAAATTTTTCGAGTATGCTAGAATAGTACCAACTCTGGCCTCGCCAGAACCGATGCTTATTTCTCGCTACATTTGGGGACTAATTAGTGAGATTCGCGACATAGTCAAAGCTGCGAGACCTCGAACAATTGACGATGCGGTCGAATTAGCCAACACCTTGATCGACGGATTGGTGCGTACGAGAGAAGAAAATAGGAAAAAGGAATTGGCCTAAAAGATTGCCCAAGGTTTCCGTGGGGGTAATAATAACAGTAAATTCAAGAAAAAGGGAACTGGGCAATCTTACACACCGCCATTTTGCAGAAACTGCAAAAAGAAACATTTTGGAAAATGTCAGGAAACTTGCAATTTCTGCAAAGCACCGGGGCACCGAGAGGAGGAATGCAGGAAGAAGTCAAAGGTCTGCTACAATTTCAGAGAAGCTGGGCATTTTAAACCAGAGTGCCCTAAATTGGTCAAACCAGCTGACAACAAGGCAAAAGCGACTGATGGAGCTGCTAAAAAGAATGCAAGAGCCTTTCAGCTAACAACGCAAGAAGCAGATCTGATTCCTGATGTGATAGCTGGTACGTTCCTAGTTCATGACGTTTACGCAAGAGTATTATTTGACTTTGGTGCAAACCAAAGTTTTATAAATACTTCATTCTGCCAAGCTCTTAAGCAACCTTTAACCAAACTTAGGCAAATTTATACGGTAGAAACGACAGAAGGAAATTCTGTTAATATAGATAAGGTACTCCAAGAAGGAAAAATAGAACTCTAAGGCCATAAATTTTCTACAAACCTTCTACCTATGAATTTAGCAGGATTCGATGTCGTGTTAGGAATGGATTGGTTAGTAGCCAACCATGCTCGAATCCTCTGTGATCAAAATTCCATAGAAATACATACACCAGCAGGAGAAGTGATTTTAGTTACTGGAGATAAGCCTCGTAAACCAATGAAGTTCCTTTCAGTAATGAAAGTTGCTAGTTATGAACGCAAATAAGGAATAGTGTATATGATTTCGGTAATCATTAACACTAAGGGAAAGGAACTTAAAGAAATTCCAGTAGTATCAGAATACCCTGATGTATTCCCAGAAGAGCTACCTGGATTACCGCCAGGTAGGGAAGTAGAGTTTAGAATTCATCTAATCCCTGGAACTACACCAATAGCTAAGGCACCTTATCGGTTAGCACCCACAGAAATGTTAGAACTGAAAAAGCAGATAGATGAATTGTTAAGTAAAGGATTCATACAACCTAGTTCGTCCCCTTGGGGAGCACTTGTGTTGTTTGTGAAAAAGAAGGATGGTTCGATGCGGATGTGTATCGATTATAGGGAATTGAATAAGGTTACCATTAAGAATCCATACCCATTACCTAGAATCGATGATCTTTTTGATCAACTTCAAGGAGCTAGGCATTTCTCTAAGATAGATTTGCGCTCCGGATACCATCAGTTAAAGGTACATGAAGAAGACATACCTAAAACTGCTTTCAGGACTAGGTATGGTCACTACGAGTTTACAGTCATGCCCTTTGGATTAGCGAATGCTCCTGCAGCATTTATGGACATGATGAATAGGGTCTGTAAGCCGTATTTGGATAAATTTGTAATTGTCTTCATCGACGATATTTATTCCAAAAGCCAGGACGAACATTGTGAACACCTGCATGTACTCTTAACCTTGTTAAGAAAGGAAAAACTTTACGCCAGATTCTCGAAGTGTGAATTTTGTCTACAAGAAGTGCAATTTTTAGGACACATGGTAAATCACGAAGGCATTCATGTAGATCCCTCCAAGATAGAAGCAATCACAAATTGGAAGATTTCGCAATCAGCTGCCGAAGTTAGAAGCTTTCTAGGATTGGCAGGCTACTATAGGCGCTTCATTGAAGACTTTTCTAAGATAGTTGTTCCATTAACTAAATGTAAAACTGTTAAGTTTGAATGGTGACCCAAGCAAGAGGAAGCCTTTAGAATCCTAAAGCAAAGATTTACAAACGCCCCAATTCTTGCCTTACTAGAAGGGACAGAAGATTTTGAAGTCTACTGTGATGCTTCTAAGCTAGGATTAGGTTGTGTGCTAATGCAACGCATAAAGGTAATTGCGTATGCATCAAGACAATTGAAAAGGCACGAGGAAAATTATACAACTCATGACCTGGAATTAGGAGCAATAATTTTTTCCCTTAAGATTTGGAAACATTATCTGTACGGAAGTAAGTTTACTGTCTATACAGATCATAAGAGTTTAAGGTACATATTTAGGCAAAAAGAGTTAAACGTGAGGCAAAAAAGATGGATGGAAATTTTAAGTGATTACGACTGTGATATCCTATATCACGAAGGAAAGGCAAATGTGGTAGCCGATGACCTAAGTCGTAAGTACTATGAAAAGCAAAGGTGAGTTCGTGCTCTTAGATTAAATCTTCAATTGGATTTAATGGAACAATTGTAAAATGTTCAAAAGGCAGCAATTCGGGATAATGCTGAAGGAATGAAAGGACGGATAAAGGAATTAGAGCAAGGGGCTGATGGAATTTGGAGATTCCATAAGAAAAGGATTTGGGTACCTAGACAAGGCAATTTACGAGATAAGATATTAGAAAAAGCCCATAAATCTAGGTATACAATGCATCCTGGTAATAACAAGATGTATCAAGATTTAAGGAATAACTTCTGGTGGATAGGAATGAAAAAGTACATCGCTAGATACGTTTCTAAGTGTCTAACTTGTTCGTAAGTTAAGGCAGAACACCAGAAACCTTTAGGTTTACTTCAACAATTAGAAATGCCTGTATGGAAATGGGAACTAATAACAATGGATTTTGTTACCAAGCTACCCAAAACCAGCAAAGGTAACGATGCAATCTGGGTGATTGTAGATCGATTAACCAAATCAGCTCATTTCCTACCAATGAAGGAAACCTTTAGCATGGAAAGATTAGCTAAATTATACGTAGACGAGGTAGTATCACTACATGGAGTTCCACTCTTCATTGTGTCAGATAGGGATAGTCGCTTCACTTCACATTTCTGGACAAGTTTCTAAGAAGCAATGGGGACACGATTAAATTTAAGTACTGCATACCATCCCCAAACAGATGGACAAAGTGAAAGGACGATCCAAACCCTAGAAGACATGCTCAGGGCATGTGTAATAGATTTCGGTGGAAATTGGGATGACCACTTACCATTAATAGAATTATCCTATAACAATAGTTATCATACAAGCATCAATGCTGCCCCGTTCGAAGCACTATATGGACGAAAGTGTCAAACTCCAGTATGCTGGGCAGAAATAAGAGAAAGTCAACTATCAGGTCCCGAGATTGTACAGGAAACCACCGACAAGATAACTCAAATAAAGGAAAGACTAAAAACGGCTCGAGATCGCCAAAAGAGTTATGCAGACAATCGACGTAAGCCGTTAGAATTTCAAATTGGAGACAAGGTACTATTAAAAGTTTCTCCTTGGAAAGGGGTAGTGCGATTCGGTAAGAAAGGAAAGCTGAGTCCAAGGTATATAGGACCATTTACCGTTACCCAACGAATAGGACCAGTTGCCTATCAACTGCAACTACCAGAAGAGCTAGCCGGGGTACATGATGTGTTTCATGTATCTAATCTTAAAAAGTGTTTATCTGATGAATCACTGGTAGTACTTCTTCAGGATATAGAGGTGAATGAAAAGTTGAAATTTGTGGAGAAACCTCTCCAAATAGAAGACAGAAAGGTTAAGCACCTCAAACACAAGAGATTGGTACTGGTTAAAGTAAAGTGGGATTCGAAAAGGGGACCTGAGTACACATGGGAGCTGGAATCGGAAATGATGCGAAAATATTCTTACTTGTTCCAATAAATCTCGAGGACGAGATTTTAAATAAGATGGGGAGGATGTAAGGACCTGCACAAAAAACACCCTAAAACACTCCGTAAGTGAAAATCCGAACCCCTAAAACCCTAAATTTATGAAAAATCAAGAAAAAACAAATTTTATTAATGGGTCGCGGCCTGCGAAGGAATTAAGGTGGGTCTACGCGGGGCGCGACAGCTCTGCAATCTCCGGATAACGATCAAGGCCATGTGTCGCACACATGGCAGGCCTAGGGTGTGACATGGCAGCCCTAGCCGTAGCTAGGGTGGCCCTCGCGGGCCGCGAAGGATCTCCCTTTAGGTTTACGCGGGCCGCGAGGAACTCAAAATTCAGCTATAAATAGAACGCTGCATGGGCAGTCTTCTGTGTTCGCAAAATTCGTCAATAATCTCCATAATCTGCTCTAAAAACACGTCCGACATAGTGAAACGCTGCTACGATAACAGGGTAATAACTCGATCACTGCTACGATACAATGTCCGATTGATTAAAACCGATCCGATGGATATTTAAGTGCTGCCTGAATTCGGGCTATACTTTGTCATTCGTCGTGAGGGTTTCGATCTCGTGAAATTATTGTAAATGTTTTATTAAGTTACTAACCTAGTTTCGTTTGCATTATTTAACTAGGTTACCAGGCTTAATCATTAGGCAAAACTTGCAATGTGAGTCATTCTCTTTTTACCAAGTTGTTTCTAAAACCCTATTTGTTTCCAAAGTTATAATTACAGGGATTAAGTCTTTGTAATCTTCAATTACTGCCGGTATGTGGGGTTTTGTATACATTACTTGATAACCATCACCATTGGACAACGGGTTAGCCAATGGGTGATATGACCATAGTCACAGATTCGGTCTAGTGACAAATACCGATTTGGGGTAATTGGTTGATATATAAACATTGTAATCGCTCTTAATACTGTAAATTATGACAATATGTCGTTTTGTACAAATTGAATGACTCGCCAGTATTTCCCGCTGATCAAATCTTTTTAAAACATGTTTCAGGTGATTTACTGTGAACAAGGAAAAGTGTCATGTAGCATCTCAGCTTGAATGAAGTGGCTCAGTAAATAAATAAACATGTTTTATGTAAACAAAGGATTTTCAGTAAAATTTCTTTATTGTAAATTACGGGGTTTGTCCCAAAACTTATAATAAAATAATTAGGTGTTTTCAGTTTAAACGATCCTGTTAAAATTTCCGCTGCCGAATCAAACATCAATTCCACGGGTTTCTATCCCACGGCTTCTGAACTAGGTAAACCGGGTCGGGGGCGTGACAATATTCAATATCGACCAATTTCCTATTATAAGGGCATCGTCTGTGAACAACAAATGCAAGATAAGGGGACTGTTATTTGGAGCCACGAAACCAATAAAACAACTTTTATCACACACTTCCTTCATTAACACTGAAAAGGATTCCATTACAATGAGGAAAAGGAAAGGAGAAATTGGATCTCCTTGTCTTAACCCTCTCGAGTATTAAAACTTGAAGGTGGGTGACCCGTTCACTAAGATAGGCGATTACGCCGAAGAGACCAAATTTAGGATCCAACCCCTCCATTTAACCGGAAACTCCATTTTCCCCAGTATATATCCAAGAACGCCCAATTAACATGATCGTATGCCTTTTCGAAATCTATTTTAAACAACATACCAGGTTTTTTCTTGTAATTAAGCCACAACATTATCTCATTTACCATCAACGGTCCATCTAAAATAGACCTATCCTTCAAAAAGGCAGATTATGAGTCAGAAATTAACGAACTTATTATCCCTTTTATTCTATTAGCCAACACCTTCGACACCACTTTGGTGATGGATCCTATCAAGTTTATAGGCCGATAGTCGTTTAAAGATGTAAGATCCCTCACTTTAGGAATTAAGGTGATAAAGGACGAGCAAACGACTTAATTCAACGTCCCATACTAAAAAATGGGCCATTAAATTATAAAAATAAACTTCCAAATATTTCCAAAACCGTTTGAAAAACTTGAAATTGAACCCGTTTGGGCCCGGTGCCTTGTTTTCCCCACATCCCCATACGACAGCCCTAATTTCTTCCTTAGATAAAGGATTGATTAAAGTTGCCGCCTCCCCTTCGGATAGTTTATTGAATCTCGAGTTTACCAACTTCGGTCTGTTGCTCGTATTCTCCACAAAACGGTCTCTAAAAAATGGTGCACTTCCTTTTTAACCCGAGTTGGACTAGTAACCCGTCTCCGGTTAAAAATCAACCCATATATTTATCTTTCCTAGACTTATTCTTCTGTAATTACCTACGGATTACACAGAATAACAATTAACTATAAATCATATTTTTTGAAAGACAAACTATCAATGACTGTTTAATTATATACTATAATTACTTCAAGGAAACACAAGATGTTTTTTTTAGACTTTTTTGAACTTAATACACATTCAACAATGCTTTTCATAATTTCCTTTATTTAAATATAATTATAAAAAAGGGACATTTAATGTAATATATACTCTAAAAATATATACTTTATATACTTTTTTGAACTTAATACACATTTATATACTTTATTTAATCTAACTCTCATTATATCTAGTAAACATTACGTATGAATGTATCTTACACTCATTTTATATTTAAATATAACTATAAAAATAGAGGGACACTCAATACTATATATATTACAATATATGAGACGAATATATACTTAACCGTTCACTCCAATCTAACTTTCATTTTATCTAGTAAACATTACGTACGAATGTATCTTCCATTTATCATGGTTTCTTACTTTTTTAATTGAGCATATCTTAACCAAATATTAATCATTAACCTGTCTTAACCAAATTTGAGTTGGTAAAAAGTCAATCTAAATATTTAATTCCTTTAAAAACTTTAATCAACTCATCTACTAAAATAAAGCCGTGCTTTATTTTTAGGAACAAAAAGTATCTTTCATTAAATACACTTTATAAATGAATATCACCTTTAATCCATATATTTAATACATTACTCCTTACCAATTCCGAAAAAATAATATTGTAAATAGGTAAATACCATTAAACATATCCTTGTTAAAGGGCAAAACAGTAATATGACACAACATAAATTAAGATACGGACTCCAAAACACATTTTAATACAGTTTAAAGTTTTTTTTTAAGTTAAAACAATCTAGTTTTTAAAGGGTCATGCATAGTAATGTTATGATCCCGAGATCTAAGGATGTGCATGGGTCGGTTTGGGTCAGTTTTGACCTAAAACCATACCATAACCGCAATGTCGGTTAATGGATAACCAAAACTATAACCGATCGGTTATGATGTTTATGGTTATTTGGTTTTGATGGTTAGCGGGTCGGTTATGGGTAGTTAACCGTGTATTTAGCTTAGCTAAAAATAGCTTAATTTTTTTAACATAGATAAATTATTATTGCATATTTGTATATATTAGTATATTACATAGTATTAAATTAAAATATACATATAATATATAATATTAATGCCAATTATTATCGAATATTGAAATAAAGTGATATGATACATTTCATAAATTCAAATAAACATTCAACTAAAACCACAAAACGATATGAAAAACCTATACATACTAAAAATCTTCAATAAACAACATCAAATCTATATCTATATCTATAATACTATATAAAGCATCTTCCATGTACATAATGGTAATTTCAATCACTTTTTTTAAGATGGCATATGAAAAGACAGTTAAAATCTCTAATTTTTTTGTCATTTTCTTCCATTTCTGCCCCTCTACCCTCGTACACCGGCCTCCCTCTTTCCCCCATAAAAACCAAACCTATCACATGCCTTCAGTTTTCAATTGCAAATGAAGCGTCTTGCCTTCCTGTCTTCCGGTGGTTTCCATCACCCCCTCTACTCTCTATAATACCTATATACAGATCGGAGAAAAAGAGAGAGTTGGAGAGAGAGATGGAGCTACAAACAGAGAAAGAGAGAATATGATGGATCCGGTCGGTGGTTCCGATGACTGGTCTACGGCTGCATAGCCACCACCACGACAACATCAGCGACAGACAGAGTAGCCTTTCGTCACCACGCTTGGTTTCAAACCCTAATGATATTGGCCAAAGGTACGATTTTCTTCATTTATTTTTTAATCTTCTGAACAGGTTTATTTTTCACTGTTAAGGTTTGTTGAATTGATGATCTGAATCTGCAATGCGTTTACTTAACAACGGGCCGACAAGAGATGAATTGATCTCCAATTTCTACAGGAAAGAGATCCAAGATATTTTAAAACTCATAAAATTAGGGTTTGAAATTTGTGAAATTGAAATTAGGTTGAGGTTGGTTACAACGGCTGAGGTGGGTACGCCGGTAAAGCCAATTGGATTAGGAGATCAAGACGAATGATTATCGAAAACAACCAATATTGGTTAATGGAATGGGAGGCTGTAGCGAAAGCATATCAAGAGCTTTTAGTGTATATGTGTTAGCAGAAATTTACCACTAACTTACCTTATGTGAAGTCTTTGTTTTAGGTTGGTTTAGGTGGTTGAAGAATGCAATTTCGCCAAGCAGGATTTGTGCAGGGATGAGCGGATTAGAGAGGCGTATGTGCCGCAATTTGATCAGTTGCCTGCTGATATGATGACTGGTGGTGATCAATGTGGTGCCAAAGCGGTTCAGGCCGATCTCCATATCGGCGAAGCCATTGAGCATGAGGTTAGTTGTTTCATATTTTTATCTTTTTGTTTATAATAGTTTGTTTATGATAGTTAGATGTAACCAAAATGGGCTACAATACATTGTGTTTGGAAGTGTTTCAGATGATTAACCATTGGTGAAAATTTGCTTAAGCGTATTGGGTCTGCTTATGCTATAATGATGGTAAATTCTTGTTGTTCATTATGCTTACACTATAAACTCTAAAGTCAAATGTTTGTAATTCAGTTGCAGTTCAAATGTTGTTAAAATATAGTTTTAATTTACCTAGAAACTATGCTGAGGTTGAAATAAGGAGAAATTTAAGTCTTTTTATTACCAAGAGCAAAGAAAGCTTTGATGGGATTATACAGGTTAAAAGAATGGCTTAGGCGTTTCAAGGTTAGATGTCATTCTATTTATCTAGGATTGGAATATTAGTGTTCAAAAATTACTTAAGAATCATAAGTTATATATATATATATATATATATAACTTTTATCCTCAGTAGATCATTAGTATATGAATAGTTAATGCATATTAGTCATAAAAATAAAAATAAAAATAAACAAAAAAAATGACCCGACCGACCCGAAACCCGTTCTGACCCGGACTTGTTTTGACCCCAACCAAAACAACCTGTTTTTTTAATTGACCCGTTTTGACCCATGATCCGACCAGTGTTCAAAAATTACTTAAAAATCATAAATTATATGTATATATATATATATATAACTTTTACCCTCATTAGATCATTAGTATATGAATAGTTAACGCATATTAGTCATAAAAAAAACAAAAAAACAAAAAACTGACCCGACCGAGCCGAAACCCGTTCTGACCCGGACCTGTTTTGACCCCAACCAAAACAACCTGTTTTATTAATTGACCCGTTTTGACCCATGATCATAGAAGTTATAGAAATTATAGAATTAACAGTAGTGATGTTGTTTCTTTCACTTTCACAGCTCTAATTGCACGCCCGGTGATCTCTAACAACGGTTTTCTGCTCGATAATCAAACCAGTATTGATTCAAACTCATCATCTTTGACATGTAATGTTATTGGACCTGATGCTTTAAGTGCTCTTTTGCAGCAAAAACTGATGGAATTAACCATTAGTCCCGTTTCGGTTTCTCAAGATTTTTTGTTAGCAACGGAAACCGACATTGAAGAGGATTCGAGTAAAGGGTTTTCTTCATACAAGCCGAATGATGATTCAAGTTACGTCTAGCCTTATTCAGAAATCACGATAAGCGGAACTTGTTTGCACATCGAGTAAGTAGGGTTCTGTTATTTTGTATTTCATCCAAAAGCTCCTCAAGCAGACAAAGTTCTGTGTAAGAAATGATGATAAGATATACTTTTATTTTGTCATTTGTACAAGGAGATTTCGTTACTCCTTATATCTAGAAGACACAATATAATAAGAATAATTAATCTGATAAAAAGAAAATCAATCTTGTTGCAGATGCTTTCAAATTATATGATTTAAGGCTGACGGGCTTCATTGAGCGCGAGGAGGTAATGTCGTTCTATTTCTTGATATTATTTCTTTTTGGGGAAATGCATATTTCTTGTTTTTGTTTGTAATTTGAAAGCTCATTTTTCCCATATGGATTGTACATCCCAAATATTTTGAACACTGAATGCTGGAAACTTTTTTTCATGGTATAAGTTGAAGGAGATGGTTTTGGCACTTCTTCATGAATCTGATCTTGAACTATCGAATGACATAATCAAATCAATGGTAAATAAGGTGGGCATTGCTTCTTTGTTATTGGTACAGGTGGCAAAGTCAAGCCATTTACATGTAAATGGTTCAATTTGGGTTATGTTTTATCTCTAATGGGTTGAGCGTGTCAAACTGGTTGAAAGTCGCACAAAGCGAAAATTTAATGCATATAACATCCTAGATCTGTTATTTATACTAATTAGATGATCATGAAATCATATATTTTGGTAATCAAATTTGAGTATTTGATGTACGTACTAAATTACTAATAACTTATAGTAAATTTTAAAATGGATAAAAGATGTTTCGGGTCAACCCAGCCGTTACCAAACCCGGCCTCATACTTGAATTGTGATGATTATACCTTTTGTTTATTATCCAGACGTACATTCACTGAAGCAGATAGTAAAGGTGATGGTAGGATCGACCAAGAAGAATGGAGAGAATATGTAGACAAAAACCCGTCGTTATATAGACTAAAATTAAATAGGTTAATGGGTATAAAAATCATATTGGGTTGTAAATATTAGTGGGTTTTTATGCTTACAATAATTATATACAAAAACAAAAAAATTGGGCTGAGAAAAGTGGGCATTGGGCCCACTCTCCCTTGCTAAGAGTCAACCCCCCCCCCCCCACACACCCACACCACTTACACACACACCACACCACACGTCTTAGTGAACCTTTGGTCAAACTAAATGGCGTCATTGATAATTTAAATGTAAATATAGTCAATTAAAAACAAAATGCAATAACTGAGCGGGTCTAACTGTCAAAGGGGACCTAAAGTTTATTTAAATAACTGCAACCTTAAATTTATATTATACTATACAATATATCACAAGAAAATTTATATTGTACGTATGGGTAAACTTGATGTGTATCTTTTTCCCGTCACGTATCGTTGGCTCCGCCGCAACGCGCGGGTTTCCCACTAGTATTAAAATATGGTGAAAATTCCTAAATCCTACAAAAATTTACTACATGTCGGTTCGGCTCGGTTATGGTGGGTATGGAAAAAATGATAACCATAACCGACCCGCTACTGTGAGCATACTCGAACCCTTTTTCGCTTAACGCACTTTTGGGTGTTACATACGTTCACTATCAAAACACAACGCACACAACGCTTAAACTCTTATATAAACGCTAACCACCCTCGCATGTTATACGTGACTAATTGAATGCTTGTTTGCTATGTTTACACAGTGATGACTTGCCCTACCACCCTTAGCAACGATAGTACTATAGTTTAGACTCAGCACTGTTTATTCAGGGGTTGTTAAGGATTACTTACTTTACGTGCTCACTACGGTGGACACGTATCGCGCATACGCTACTCGCAATCATGTTGGTTAGCTTGTATTATTGTCGATAGCTTACTTGATTCGCCCTTTATGTGTTACATGATGGTTATGCGTAAACGCTTTATTACTATACTTATGCTAAACTTGTGTACTCACCTTTACATTATTTAATTGACTTTTATTTTAACGTATGTGACAGGTTGATGGATTACTGTTGAAAATGTTTAGGATTCTAGAAACCCGCCTAAACTTAATTGCAAGTTTTGTTATGTCTTGTTTTGTTGCTTGAGAAACTACTAAATTTCGTTACGGATTTTGTGAGAATATTTGTTTGATTGTATGGGAATTTGAACCTTGTTAAATATTATCACAATTAGTCGTTATGGATTCTCTCGAGCAACCTATTCGCATCATGCCACATCCCGATGATTCCGCCATCGGTTGGGGTGTGACATGTTTCTCCTGTTGATGAAATATTATGCTTCTGTACTTGATAAAGCAATAGTATGTTGCTTCTTTGAACACCAAGATATAACACCACTTCCCATAGAAAAAACATAAGCTGACACACTTTTCCTATCATCAATACTTCTAGCCCAATCACTGTTACTAAAACCTTACAACTTCACTTCATTTGACCTTTGATACCAAATTCTATAATGCATTGTACCTGTAGTGTAACGCAACAGTCTCTTGGCATCCCCATAATGATTCTTTGATGGAGATTGGATAAACCTATACAAAACATTAACTGAGAAAGTAATGCCAGGTCTTGTGTGAGTTAGATACATCAGACCGCCAACTAAGCTTCTATACATGAATTCATCAACTTTCTCAGCACCATCATTAAGTAACAAGTTGTCGTTGGAGTTCATAGGAGTATCTTTAGCTTTGCATCCAATCGTAGCAAATTTTTTTAGCAAGCCATCAGCATAATTTCCTTGATTTACAAACAAACCATGTACAGTTTGTTTAACCCCCAATCCAAGAAAGTATTTGAGGTAACCCATATCAGTCATCTCGAATTCTTTCATCATTCCCTGCTTGAATTCATTCATGAGTTTGAGATTAGGACTTACATAAATAATGTCATCTACATACAGACATACGAAGATGACTTCATCGGCTTTCACATTCTTTACATAAAAGTGTGTGCTCGTTGTAGCTTCTGGAGGATCCGTGACTTGTAAAATACCCATTGATGTGAGAGTACCATGCCCGCAGAGCTTGTTTAAGCCCATACAAGGCCTTATGCAACCGGTAGACCTTGTTCTCTTGACCATGAACTTCAAAACCTTTAGGTTGGTGAACGTATATCTCCTCATCCAGGTTGCCATTCAAAAATGCCGACTTTACATCAAGCTGGTATACAGTCCAACCCCGACTTGTGGTCATGTTACTACTCACAGTGTAGTAACAAATTTTGTAAACAAAACCCCAACATACCGAAGATAATTGTAGAATACAAATACTCAATCACTGTTAATTATAATGTAAAATGCCGCAACCCCCGATCCCTGATTCCCGGGAACGGGCGGACACGATCTCAGAGTTTCGGTGGTATCATTTATTTAATCTTGCAGCGGAATTTACATCAGGACCGTAGTTAGGAAATGTTTATCAGAGTAAAACCACCTCATTTAATATTAATAATCACATGGGTAAAACCCAAGTTTCTTATTACAATACATTTATAGGGACAACCCCTATTTTATTGAATTTAAAACATAATCTTTTAGGTAACTTTTATAGCCACATTTTTCCCAAGCCTTCAGTGCTCTCCAGCTGGCTTTTTACTAATTGGCTGTCACATTTTGTTACCTGAAACATGTTTTAAAAACATTTTTCAACGGGAAATACTGGTGAGTGAATCCCAGTTTAATCAAGAAACATTTAATCAATTAAAACAGTATTGAGAGCGATCACATTGTTTATTTCTACACAATTACTCATTCAGTACTGTCAATCCTGACTTGTGGGTCATATTACTCATTGGCTAACTCTTTGTCCAATGGTAACGTCCTGTCATCCCCGACTTACTACTTTATAGAGTAGTAAATTTTGTATACAAAACCCCAACATACCGGCAGTAATTGAAGAACTACAAAGACTCAATCACCGCTTAATTACATTGTAAAACATTTAAGGTTTTGTAAAACATTACAAAAAGGTTATCAAAAAGAGGATAAACTCACATTGCTATCTTAGACTTCGCGTAAGGGTTTCCTGGATATAATCTATAATTTATACAAATGTACATTGGTTAGCATCATAACCCTTTTAAATTATTAATGATACCCTCCCCGAGACGACATTCCAACAACTACGTCGGGCAGAACCACGATAGTTGTTACGGAACCCTAAATCAATCGGGCAGCGTAACTATTTCGAAACTGGGGTTATAATACTTACAACGGAGCAGAACCTCGCTAATTAGGGGTATAATACCCGACTATAATGCTTATAACTTTCGAAATTCGTTTAGAAAGAAAGATGTGAGTGACGGAAAGTGAAATTCTGTAACACCCTAAAATTTGTACCCTTGAATTTAGACAAAAATATAGTTATGTACATGACTTTCATTAACAAAATTTAATAATAACCATGACCTTAGTCGACTAATAACTAAGTTACATAATTTCAAAACTGTTTAAAATGTGTTAACGACCCATACACAAAGACTACAAAAGATCTAAGACGTTGCGGAAGCTTCAAAATAGAGTGTTCGGTTCTTCATCTTATCACTTGATCGTCACCCGTAAGACTTGTCGATTGACCTATGATCAAAACCATTAAAACATTAGTTTTGATGTTATAGTATAATACAATCACAAAGTTGTACATCACATTTGAAATAATAAACACAAACAACTATTCTGGATCCACCGTAAATTACGGTATCACCGTAATTTACGGTGATCCCTGAAGTTTTGTGGTCACCGTAAACCAGGAGGTTTACACCGTAACAGATCTGACCTCTACCGTAAATTACGGTATTACCGTAATTTACGGTAAAACCTGGAAATCAATGTCTTGTTATGTTTGAGTCATCTCATTCTAACAAATCTGGTAATTTACTTTCCTATCATCCATAACATCAAATCTCTAGTGTTCTAATAATGTGATAAATATTTACCAATAACATAACACTATCCATCATATTCCGGAGTATATGTATATATCATATTTCACTTGATTTATTGACCCGTTTGGCTCGTCTAAGGAAATCATCCTATATGACGACTACCAATGCGTACCAACCGAATTTAATATATATATCAATATAACGACTTCGAGGCCTAATTCACAACAACTCTTATTCAAAATTCACTTACATATTTAAATCATCTGATATAATAAATGTAACGGAACAAGTTACATACCTTAGCGCACGCCCTTCAACCGTGAGTCACCACCGGCTTGTCCACTCGACGTTCCGGTATCTTGTCCTATAGAGTTCAATGTTATCTTGTTTAGAACTCTTTGTAAACCATATTTCACATAATAGTTAAAACATCACGATTAGGCGTTTTAACTACAAAATTCAAATTTTCAAGTCTTCTTTGAGGCATTTCAACAAACACTTCATATGCAGAATTTTTATACCTTTAGTAATCAACTTCTTAACTTGCTAATTAGCTAACTTGACAACAATAAGGCCCTCCTATAGTGTTTTAAGCATCATATCTTTCTGAAATCACTTTCAACAATCAAATTACACTAGAATAATCATCCTAAACCCTAGTGTTCATCTTCATCTTGTAAAACCCATAACCCACCTTCAAGGTGTTCATGGAATTTCCTGAAATTGGACATGATTTCATATGTAGTTGTCTAGGTTTCACTTCTAGACACTACATCATCTCTAATCAAATCAAACAACACACATGCAACATCTAATCTTAGATTTTCCAAAATCATGAGAATTTCGAACAAAGGATTAACACGAATTTTTACATACCTTGTAATCCTCTTGTGATGAGGATCACTGTTCTATGTTCAGATTTCGTTTTTGATCAGATTTGAGCCCTCAATTTGATTGTTTTGGTGAGATTATGGTTTTTGGAAAGGGGGTGTCGCCCCCTGCTTCTCCTTGATCGACCAACACCCAGATTTGGGGTGTTTGGTTTATTTTTATTTGTTCCATTTAATTAAGTTTCAGAATTAACAACTAAGGTCCCTCTACTTTGTTCAACATACTTTAATTTAGTTGTTTTTATCCTTACTTTGAGTTATTTCTAGCCTATTAACTAACTAGGTTAGATTTCCTAGTTAATAAATTCTAGTTTATTAAAACCTTACTAATTCAAATTTAAGGTTTTATATTTTCGGGGTGTTACAAGTCCACCCCCCTTAAAAGGGGTTTCGTCCCCGAAACCGTAGTACGTACCAAATAAAGTAGGGTGAAGTCGTCGCATCTCCTCTTCGGACTCCCACGTAGTGTCCGAACCCTTTCTATGCTCCCATTTAACCTTGACTTGTTCAATTTGCTTATTTCGTAAACGTTTGACCTTTCTGTCTAAAATTTCAACCGGTCTTACCGCATAATTTAGACTATTATCCACTTCGATATCATCGTAATGGATATAGGTCGTTTCGTCTGCTAGGCACTTTCTTAATTGAGATACGTGAAACGTGCCATGGATCCCACTCAGCTCCTCCGGTAGTTCAAGACGGTAAGCTACCTTGCCAACTCTTCCGATAATTTTAAATGGCCCGATAAACCTTGGGCTTAACTTCCCCTTCTTTCTAAATCTAATAACACCTTTCCATGGGGACACTTTTAGCATGACCATGTCACCGACTTGAAATTCAATTGGCCTTTTCCTTTTATCAACATACGCCTTTTGCCTGTCTTGAGCCGCTTTCAAGTGCGCCCGAACTTTATCGATCTTTTTGTTTGTGGCTCGTACTATGTCTTGGTGGGCGAGTTCACGTGGACCCACTTCACCCCAACAAACCGGGGTTCGACACTTCCTACCGTAAAGCAGTTCGTATGGTGCCATTTTAATACTAGATTGGTAACTGTTGTTATACGAAAACTCGACTAACGGTAGGTGAACATCCCAACTGCCTCCAAAGTCGATTATACACGCCCGTAGCATGTCTCCCAATATTTGTATCGTTCTTTCACTTTGTCCATCCGTTTGAGGATGGTACGCAGTGCTAATGAACAATTTGGTCCCCATTTGTTCTTGGAAATCACGCCAGAAATTCGAAGTAAACCGGGTATCCCTATCCGACACGATGGACACCGGCACTCCATGACGTGCTATGATTTCATTGGTATAGACTTCTGACATCTTTTCTGACGTATAAGTCTCACGAATCGGAATGAAGTGAGCACTTTTCGTCAATCTATCCACCACTACCCATATGGCATCAAAACCACGATTCGTCTTAGGCAGCTTGGTTAACATGTCCATTGTAATATGTTCCCATTTCCAAACCGGAATTTCTAACGGTTGGAGTTTACCGTATGGTTTCTGGTGCTCCGCCTTGACTTGTAAACATGTCAAGCATTTTTCCACATATTTCGCCACGTCCCTCTTCATTCCGGGCCACCAATAATTTTGTTTCAAATCATTGTACATCTTGGTCGCACCCGGATGAATTGAATAACGGGATTTATGAGCTTCATCAAGTAGAAGCGCCTTTACTCCACAGGTATGTGGGACCCATATCCTTCCGGATCGAGTCTTTAACCCGTGATTCCCATCCGACAAGTCTTTCAACTGACCAATTATTCTTTCCTTCTTCCAATTCTCTTCTTTTACTGCTTCTAATTGCGCCTCTCGAATACGTTCAAGTATACCCGAGGTTACCACGAGTTGCATTGATCGTACTCGTATCGGGACATAATCCGCTTTTCTGCTCAGAGCGTCCGCTACCACATTTGCCTTTCCGGGGTGATAATGTATCTCACAATCATAGTCTTTCACCGTTTCCAACCATCGCCTTTGTCGCATATTTAACTCCTTCTGATCGAAGAAGTATTTCAAGCTCTTGTGGTCGGTGAATATGGTGCATTTTACCCCATACAAGTAATGCCTCCATATTTTTAATGCAAATACCACCGCTGCCAACTCGAGATCGTGCGTGGGGTATTTCTTCTCGTGTATCTTCAATTGTCTCGAGGCATAGGCTATTACCTTGCCCCGTTGCATCAACACGCAACCGAGCCCCGATAATGAAGCATCCGAATAAACCACCATGTCTTCGACTCCGTCCGGCAATGTCAGTACCGGAGCTTGAGTTAGCCTTTCTTTTAGCGTCCGAAACGCTTTTTCTTGATCGGCTCCCCAAACAAACTTTGCTTTCTTTTGGGTTAACTTTGTTAGCGGCGATGCAATCTTGGAGAAATCTTGAATGAATCTCCTATAATATCCAGCAAGCCCCAAAAAGCTTCTAATTTCAGAAGGGTTCTTCGGGGAATTCCATTTTGACACTGCTTCTATCTTTGACGGATCCACCAATACTCCGTCGGCATTTATGACATGACCTAAAAATTGAACCTCTCGTAACCAAAAGGCACATTTAGAGAATTTTGCATATAACTTCTCTCGCCTAAGTGTCTCTAACACTTCTTGTAAATGACGTGCGTGTTCAGCTTCATTTTTCGAGTACACCAAGATATCATCGATAAACATGATGACCGACTTATCCAACATTGGCTTGCAAACCCGGTTCATGAGGTCCATGAAAGCAGCGGGTGCGTTTGTTAGCCCGAACGACATCACGAGGAATTCGTAATGTCCGTACCTTGTGCGGAAAGCCGTCTTCGGCACATCTTCTTCTTTGACCTTTAGTTGGTGATACCCCGATCTAAGGTCAATTTTGGAAAACCAATTCGCGCCTTGTAATTGGTCGAATAAATCATCTATCCTCGGGAGCGGGTACCGGTTCTTTACCGTGAGTTTGTTTAACTCTCGATAATCAATACACATACGCATGCTCCCGTCTTTCTTTCTTACGAACAATACCGGTGCGCCCCAAGGAGACACACTCGGCCTTATGAATCCCTTGTCAAGCAGGTCTTGGATTTAGGACATCAACTCTTGTAGTTCCGACGGCGCAAGTCGGTACGGGGCTTTTGCTACAGGTTTCGCGCCCGGAATCAATTCGATCCCGAACTCTACTTCCCGTTCAGGCGGTATCCCCGGTAAATCTTCCGGAAAAACATCTTCATAATCTCGTACTACCGGTACATCTCCAATCTTTCGTGATTCTTTCTCGGCCTCATTTGCATAAATTATGAATGCCTTGCATCCTCGCTTCATGAGCTTGTGAGCTTTCAACATCGAACATACTATGGGGTTGCCTCGTTTTTCGCCATAAATGGTGACGTGTTTTCCGCTCGGAGATGTTAGTTTTATCTCTTTGCGAAAACACACGACCTTTGCATGGTATTGAGATAGCCAATCCATCCCAACGACTACTTGGAATTCTCCCATCGACATCGGAATTAGATTTATCAAATATTCTTCATCGTCAATGCTCAATTTACAGTTTTCACATACATCACAAACAATAAAACTCTTGTTATTACCTATCTCTACTTCTAAGGGCACAGGTAATTTTGTTAAAACAAATGAGGGATGTCGAATAAATCCATATGAAACAAAGGATTTATTCGCACCCGTATCAAATAACACGCGTGCAGGAATTGAATTTACAGCAAATATACCTGAGACCACGTCCGGTTCCACCTTTGCTTCTGCGGCGGTTAGTTGAAAAGATCTTGCCTTTGCTTTCGGGGCTTCACCTTTAGGTTCTTGCCCATCCTTCTTTCCAACCAGTTCCGGGCATTCCGACTTCTTGTGACCCGTTCGATAACAATTGTAACAAACCGTCACTTTCTCTGGACAAGACATAGCCATATGTCCCGTTTTCTTGCATATAGGACAAGGCTTATCCTTGTAACGGCATTCACCCTTATGATTTTTCCCACAAATTTTGCAACCTGGTGTACTACCTTTAGCATCTGATCTCTTTGCTGTTTCATTCGTTCTTGCTTTCTTGGTAGGGCTTGGATTCACATCTTGTGCCCTTCGTTCACCCCGTTCTATACTCTTTTTCAATTCAATCTCCCTTTCCCGAGCAGCATTGACAATCTCGGTAAGGGTCTCGTACTTTGAAGGGGTTATGAACTCTCTATACTCCGCGCTTAGCATGTTATGATAATAATAGACCTTTTGCTCTTCATTCGTTATCAAATCATCACAGAACTTCATTTTGTCCATAAACATCCCCGTGATCTTGTCTATGGATTCACCTTTGTGTCTGAGTTGCATGAATTCTTCCTTGATTTTATTTATGACCGCCTTGGGACTATGGTGTTTAAGAAACGGCGTCTTAAACTCCTCCCAAGTCATGGCCTTAGCCGCTTCACTTCCAATCTCCTTCTTTTTGTTATCCCACCAATCTTTCGCTTGACTCCTTAGTTGACCCGTACCATAGGCTACGTAGTCTTCTTCGTCACAATGGGTTCTCTCGAATACCCCTTCGATGTCACTTAGCCATCGTTGACACACTATTGGGTCAACCTCCCCATTATATATTGGTGGTTTACAAGCCATGAATTCCTTGTATGAACAAGGCTTTCGTCCTCCACGCTTTTCATTTGCTACATTTGAATCATCTTCCAGCTTCTTGATTCTATCTTCTACTATTGATAAAATTGTGTTTTGAATTTTATCAATAAAGCCCGACAAACTGTTTTCGATCGCCTTTCCAACTTCTTCGGCAATCACTTCTTTCATTTGTTCGGTGACTCTTGGCACCGCATTATCATTGCCTCCATCAGCCATCTCGATTTCTGAAATGTTTACATAGATTGTTAAACATTCCATTTATAACACATGCTTTACTTGTTTTGATTTAATCAAGTTCATAACTTGATTTAATCATTCTTGTTTCAATTTAATCAAGTTCGTAACTTGATTTAATAATTCTTGTTTCTATTCAATCAAGTCCGTGACTTGATTTAATCATTCTTGTTTCATGCATTTCTTGTTTTTGAGTGAGCTTACACACTCTTTTCATGCATATTCGTTCATTTCTCATTTTATACATAGTACATAATTTATTAACAAAACGAGTTAATTCTTACCGGACGATCGATCAAGCTTGAACCGAACACTTATTGACAACCATGAGCTCTGATTACCAACTTGTAACACCCTAAAATTTGTACCCTTGAATTTAGACAAAAATATAGTTATGTACATGACTTTCATTAACAAAATTTAATAATAACCATGACCTTAGTCGACTAATAACTAAGTTACATAATTTCAAAACTGTTTAAAATGTGTTAACGACCCATACACAAAGACTACAAAAGATCTAAGACGTTGCGGAAGCTTCAAAATAGAGTGTTCGGTTCTTCATCTTATCACTTGATCGTCACCCGTAAGACTTGTCGATTGACCTATGATCAAAACCATTAAAACATTAGTTTTGATGTTATAGTATAATACAATCACAAAGTTGTACATCACATTTGAAATAATAAACACAAACAACTATTCTGGATCCACCGTAAATTACGGTATCACCGTAATTTACGGTGATCCCTGAAGTTTTGTGGTCACCGTAAACCAGGAGGTTTACACCGTAACAGATCTGACCTCTACCGTAAATTACGGTATTACCGTAATTTACGGTAAAACCTGGAAATCAATGTCTTGTTATGTTTGAGTCATCTCATTCTAACAAATCTGGTAATTTACTTTCCTATCATCCATAACATCAAATCTCTAGTGTTCTAATAATGTGATAAATATTTACCAATAACATAACACTATCCATCATATTCCGGAGTATATGTATATATCATATTTCACTTGATTTATTGACCCGTTTGGCTCGTCTAAGGAAATCATCCTATATGACGACTACCAACGCGTACCAACCGAATTTAATATATATATCAATATAACGACTTCGAGGCCTAATTCACAACAACTCTTATTCAAAATTCACTTACATATTTAAATCATCTGATATAATAAATGTAACGGAACAAGTTACATACCTTAGCGCACGCCCTTCAACCGTGAGTCACCACCGGCTTGTCCACTCGACGTTCCGGTATCTTGTCCTATAGAGTTCAATGTTATCTTGTTTAGAACTCTTTGTAAACCATATTTCACATAATACTTAAAACATCACGATTAGGCGTTTTAACTACAAAATTCAAATTTTCAAGTCTTCTTTGAGGCATTTCAACAAACACTTCATATGCAGAATTTTTATACCTTTAGTAATCAACTTCTTAACTTGCTAATTAGCTAACTTGACAACAATAAGGCCCTCCTATAGTGTTTTAAGCATCATATCTTTCTGAAATCACTTTCAACAATCAAATTACACTAGAATAATCATCCTAAACCCTAGTGTTCATCTTCATCTTGTAAAACCCATAACCCACCTTCAAGGTGTTCATGGAATTTCCTGAAATTGGACATGATTTCATATGTAGTTGTCTAGGTTTCACTTCTAGACACTACATCATCTCTAATCAAATCAAACAACACACATGCAACATCTAATCTTAGATTTTCCAAAATCATGAGAATTTCGAACAAAGGATTAACACGAATTTTTACATACCTTGTAATCCTCTTGTGATGAGGATCACTGTTCTATGTTCAGATTTCGTTTTTGATCAGATTTGAGCCCTCAATTTGATTATTTTGGTGAGATTATGGTTTTTGGAAAGGGGGTGTCGCCCCCTGCTTCTCCTTGATCGACCAACACCCAGATTTGGGGTGTTTGGTTTATTTTTATTTGTTCCATTTAATTAAGTTTCAGAATTAACAACTAAGGTCCCTCTACTTTGTTCAACATACTTTAATTTAGTTGTTTTTATCCTTACTTTGAGTTATTTCTAGCCTATTAACTAACTAGGTTAGATTTCCTAGTTAATAAATTCTAGTTTATTAAAACCTTACTAATTCAAATTTAAGGTTTTATATTTTCGGGGTGTTACAAATTCGATGGCCTTCTTATATAGTGCTGGTTTCTGGTCTCCATGCGGCCCGCGTAAAGAACAGACAAGGGTTACACGGCCCGCGTCAACCCTGGTCAACATATAGCTTAGCTGATTCGATGTGTAGGTCCGCCACGATGTCGACATGTGTCGGCTCAGGATGTCTCCGCGTTTAATGATCGCTCGCGGCTCGCGTCAATGTAAGCTTAAGCTTATGCGGCCCGCTTAAACTAAAGAAATTAGCGGAGTCTTGTTCCAGCATTGATACCGCCCGCGTAAAAGCATGGGGTGGGTCTACGCGGCCCGCCTCAGCTTAATATTTTATGATTTTAATTTATTTTATAAAATATAACATATTTCGGGCTCGGTTTTCACATACGGGGTGTAATATAAGACATATTGGGATATTTTAAGATATTATAGGGTGTCGGAAAATATTATGAAAGTGTTGGTTTTACCAAGGGTTGTTACATAAAACAATTGAGGTTTTGTAAAAACAGTTTGCAAAAAGGAGGATTACTCACATTGTTGTCTTAAGGGTTTCCTTCAGGATTTCCTGGTGATTATCTATTAATTACACAATGCACACGTGTTAGTATAATAACCCAATATTTACATTAGTAATACCCTCCCCGAGACAAAATTCCAACGACTACGTCGGGCAGAACCTCGACAGCTGTTACGAAACCTTGGATCAATCGGGCAGCGTATCTAATACGTAATTGGGGGTTAAAATACTTAAAACGAGGCAGAACTTCGTTATTTAGGGGGGGGGTATTATGCCCGATTATAGTGATTACACTGCAGAAATTGAGAGAGAATTCGATGGAAATGAGCAACGAAAATGAACTGCTGAGCTCCCATTTTATAGGGCTGGTCGACCAGGTTCTCGCGGCCCGCGAAGGAACCCTAAGGGGTCTTCGCGTCCCACGACATAGGGGAGGTAGGGTTTAGCTTGGCCTGGTCATGGGGTAGGCTCGACAAATGGCGTGACATGTGGCAGCACCGGGCTGTGTCTTGACGACCAGCTGTTGCGCCCTGCGTAGCCTGAAGGCAAGGCCTTCGCGGCCCGCGAGCGCCTATATTTTCTTGTTTTTATTTAATTTTTAATTATTTAAAGTATTTTGGGCTTGGTTTTCGTATACGGGGTGCATTTTAAGATGTATAGGGACATTCTAAATATATTAGGGGTGTCGGAAATATTTTAGGAGGGTTGTTATATCCTCCCCACCTTGTTTTAGAACTCGTCCTCGAGGTCTACTGAAATAAGTGTGGATATTTCCTTTGCATTTCTTATTCAAGCTCCCAAGTGTATTCTGGTCCTCTTTTGGAGTCCCATTTAACTTTGACTAGCACCAATCTCTTGTGTTTGAGATTCTTGACTTTCCAGTCTTCAATCTGTAGAGGCCTCTCTACAAACTTTAGCTTTTCATTTACCTCTATATCTTTAAGAGGTATTATTAACGATTCATTGGCTAAACACTTTTTGAGATTGCATACATGAAATACATCATGTATTCCTGCCATTCCTTCTGGCAGTTGTAGCTGATAAGCTACATGTCATATTCTTCTGATAATCTCAAAAGGTCCAATATACCTTCATGGTGACTCAGGGGTTTTCCATTTAGTAATTGCCTCAATCTTTGTGGGATCCACATGAATTCCTTCATGGTTGACTAAATGTCCAAGAAACTGCACTTGTTCTAGCCACAACTCGCACTTCGAAAACTTTGCATAATGCTTTTCTTTTCTCAATAAACTTATAAGTGCATGCAGATGTGCTGCATGTTCCTCTTTACTCTTAGAGTAAATGAGAATATCATCTATAAAGACAATTATGAATTTATCCAAATATGGCTTACATATTCGGTTCATCTTGTCCATAAATGCAGCTGGGGCATTGGTTAAACCAAATGGCATGATAGTAAATTCATAATGGCCATACCTCGTTCTGAATGCGGTCTTAGGAATGTCCTCTTCCTGTACCTTTAACTGATGATATCCTGAACGTAAATCGATCTTAGAGAAAAATTGAGCTCCTTGCAATTGATCAAATAAATCATTGATTCTTGGTAATGGATATCGATTCTTAATCGTGACTTTATTTAATTCATGGTAATCAATGCACATACGCATCGATCCGTCTTTCCTTTTTACGAATAAGATCGGCGCTCCCCATGGCGATGAACTTGGCTGTATGAATCCTTTTCTAGCAGTTCGTCTAACTATTTCTTTAACTCTTGCATTTCTGTTGGTGCCAAGCGGTAGGGTTCTTTGGCAATTGGTGTTGTTCCTGGTAGCAGATGAATTCTGAATTCAACTTCCCTGTCTGGTGGTAGCCCTGGTAATTCTTCTGGGAACACATCTAGAAACTGAGATACTATTGGAATATCTTTTAGTTCTTTTCCTTTAGTGTTAATGATTATGGAAATTAAATACACTAATGATCATTTTCTTACATAGAGATGAAATGCTTCAAATGGTGTTACGCACTTTCGTCCATAAAGTGCTTCAAATGGTGCAACATTGATACTTGTATGATAATTGTTATTGTAAGAAAATTCTATTAATGGTAAGTGGTCATCCCAATTACCTCCAAAATCAATTACACAAGCTCTAAGCATATCTTCCATTGTTTGAATTGTCCTTTCGCTTTGTCTGTCCGTTTGAGGATGATAAGCGGTGCTTAGATTTAGCTTGGTTCCCATAGCTTTTTGGAAACTTATCCAAAAATGATAGGTAAAACGCTTATCTCTATCAGATACAATTGATAAAGGAATACCATGTAATGAAACTATTTCATTTACATATAATTTGGCTAACTGTTCCATACTGAAAGTTTCTTTCATTGGTAGGAAATGAGCTGACTTAGTTAACCTATCTACAATTACCCAGATTGTATCATTACCTTTTCGTGTCTTGGGTAATTTGGTAACAAAATCCATCGTTATCAATTCCCATTTCCAAACTGGCATTTCTAATTGTTGCAACAAACCAGAGGGTTTCTGATGTTCAGCTTTAACCTGTGAACAGGTTAGACACTTGGCAACATAAGCCGCTATATCCTTCTTCATTCCTATCCACCATATTTTTTTCTTAAGTCCTGGTACATCTTATCACTTCCAGGATGCATCGTATACTTAGACTTATGGGCTTCTTCTAATATACGATAACGCAGGTTTCCTAATTTGGGTATCCACATTCTTTTCTTATGGAATCTCCAAATTCCATATGTTCCTTGTTCTAATTCCTTAATCATTCCTTTCAGTTTCTCAGTATCGTCCTTGATTACTGATTCTTGTGCTTTTCTAATCTGTTCATTTAAATCTACTTGTAGATTTAATTTAAGAGAACGTACTCTTTTTGGCTTCTCATGATACTTTCGACTAAAAGCATCGGCTACTACATTTGCCTTTCCTGCATGATACTGGATATTACAATCATAATCGCTAAGAAATTCCATCCAGCGTCTTTGTCTCGTATTCAACTCCTTTTGTCCGAAAACATACCTTAAACTCTTATGATCTGTGAAAATGGTAAACTTACTATCGTAAAGGTAATGTCTCCAAATTTTCAGGGAAAAAATTATAGCTCCTAATTCTAAATCATGGGTTGAATAATTCTCTTCATGATTCTTAAGTTGTCTAGAGGCGTAAGCTATAACCTTTGGGTGTTGCATCAACACACATCCATACCCTAACTTGGAAGCATCACAATAGACTACAAAATCTTCTGTTCCTTCTGGTAACCCGAGTATGGGTGCGTTGGTTAATCTTTGCTTCAGAATTCTAAAGACTTCTTCTTGTTTTGGTCCCCAATCAAACTTAACAGATTTACAGGTTAACTTAGTTAAGGGAATGACTATTCTATAAAAATCTCGAATAAATCTTCTACAATAACCGGCTAATCCTAAGAAACTTCTAACCTCAGTTGGTGACTTAGGGGTTTTCCATTTAGTAATTGCCTCAATCTTTGTGGGATCCACATGAATTCCTTCATGGTTGACTAAATGTCCAAGAAACTGCACTTGTTCTAGCCACAACTCGCACATTGAAAACTTTGCATAATGCTTTTCTTTTCTTAATAAACTTATAAGTGCATGCAGTTGTGCTGCATGTTCCTCTTTATTCTTAGAGTAAATGAGAATATTATCTATAAAGACAATTATGAATTTATCCAAATATGGCTTACATATTCGGTTCATCATGTCCATAAATGCAGCTGGGGCATTGGTTAAACCAAATGGCATGATAGTAAATTCATAATGGCCATACCTCATTCTGAATGCGGTCTTAGGAATGTCCTATTCCTGTACCTTTAATTGATGATATCCTGAACGTAAATCTATCTTAGAGAAAAATCGAGCTCCTTGCAATTGATCAAATAAATCATCGATTCTTGGTAATGGGTATCGATTCTTAATCGTGACTTTATTTAATTCACGGTAATCAATGCACATACGCATCGATCCGTCTTTCCTTTTTACGAATAAGATCGGCGCTCCCCATGGCGATGAACTTGGCTGTATGAATCCTTTTTCTAGCACTTCGTCTAACTATTTCTTTAACTCTTGCATTTCTGCTGGTGCCAAGCGGTAGCGTTCTTTGGCAATTGGTGCTGTTCCTGGTAGTAAATGAATTCTGAATTCAACTTCCCTGTCTGGTGGTAGCCCTGGTAATTCTTCTGGGAACACATCTGGAAACTGAGATACTATTGGAATATCTTTTAGTTCTTTTCCTTTAGTGTTAATGATTATGGAAATCAAATACACTAATGATCCTTTTCTTACATAGAGATGATGTGCTTCAAATGGTGTTACGCACTTTCGTCCATAAAGTGCTTCAAATGGTGCAACATTGATACTTGTATGATAACTGTTATTGTAAGAAAATTCTATTAATGGTAAGTGGTCATCCTAATTACCTCCAAAATCAATTACACAAGCTCTAAGCATATCTTCCATTATTGGAATTGTCCTTTCGCTTTGTCCGTCCGTTTGAGGATGATAAGCGGTGCTTAGATTTAGCTTGGTTCCCATAGCTTTTTGGAAACTTATCCAAAAATGAGAGGTAAAACGGTTATCTCTATCAGATACAATTGATAAAGGAATACCATGTAATGAAACTATTTCATTTACATATAATTTGGCTAACTGTTCCATACTGAAAGTTTCTTTCATTGGTAGGAAATGAGCTGACTTAGTTAACCTATCTACAATTACCCAGATTGTATCATTACCTTTTTGTGTCTTGGGTAATTTGGTAACAAAATCCATCGTTATCAATTCCCATTTCCAAACTGGTATTTCTAATTGTTGCAACAAACCGGAGGGTTTCTGATGTTCAGCTTTAACCTGTGAACAGGTTAGACACTTGGCAACATAAGCCGCTATATCCTTCTTCATTCCTATCCACCAGATTTTTTTTCTTAAGTCCTGGTACATCTTATCACTTCCAGGATGCATCGTATACTTAGACTTATGGGCTTCTTCTAATATACGATGACGCAGGTTTCCTAATTTGGGTATCCACATTCTTTTCTTATGGAATCTCCAAATTCCATATTTTCTTGTTCTAATTCCTTAATCATTCCTTTCAGTTTCTCAGTATCGTCCTTGATTACTGATTCTTGTGCTTTTCTAATCTGTTCATTTAAATCTACTTGTAGATTTAATTTAAGAGAACGTACTCTTTTTGGCTTCTCATGATACTTTCGACTTAAAGCATCGGCTACTACATTTGCCTTTCCTGCATGAAACTGGATATTACAATCATAATCGCTAAGAAATTCCATCCAGCGTCTTTGTCTCATATTCAACTCCTTTTGTCCGAAAACATACCTTAAACTCTTATGGTCTGTGAAAATGGTAAACTTACTACCGTAAAGGTAATGTCTCCAAATTTTCAGGGCAAAAAATATAGCTCCTAATTCTAAATCATGGGTTGAATAATTCTCTTCATGATTCTTAAGTTATCTAGAGGCGTAAGCTATAACCTTTGGGTGTTGCATCAACACACATCCATACCCTAACTTGGAAGCGTCACAATAGACTACAAAATCTTCTGTTCCTTCTGGTAACCCGAGTATGGGTGCGTTGGTTAATCTTTGCTTAAGAATTCTAAAGACTTCTTCTTGTTTTGGTCCCCAATCAAACTTAACAGATTTACAGGTTAACTTAGTTAAGGGAATGACTATTCTATAAAAATCTCGAATAAGTCTTCTATAATAACCGGCTAATCCTAAGAAACTTCTAACCTCAGTTGGTGACTCAGGGGTTTTCCATTTAGTAATTGCCTCAATCTTTGTGGGATCCACATGAATTCCTTCATGGTTGACTAAATGTCCAAGAAACTGCACTTGTTCTAGCCACAATTCGCACTTTGAAAACTTTGCATAATGCTTTTCTTTTCTTAATAAACTTATAAGTGCATGCAGTTGTGCTGCATGTTCCTCTTTATTCTTAGAGTAAATGAGAATATTATCTATAAAGACAATTATGAATTTATCCAAATATGGCTTACATATTCGGTTCATCATGTCCATAAATGCAGCTGGGGCATTGGTTAAACCAAATGGCATGATAGTAAATTCATAATGGCCATACCTCATTCTGAATGCGGTCTTAGGAATGTCCTCTTCCTGTACCTTTAATTGATGATATCCTGAACGTAAATCGATCTTAGAGAAAAATCGAGCTCCTTGCAATTGATCAAATAAATCATCGATTCTTGGTAATGGGTATCGATTCTTAATCGTGACTTTATTTAATTCACGGTAATCAATGCACATACGCATCGATCCGTCTTTCCTTTTTACGAATAAGATCGGCGCTCCCCATGGCGATGAACTTGGCTGTATGAATCCTTTTTTCTAGCACTTCGTCTAACTATTTCTTTAACTCTTGCATTTCTGCTGGTGCCAAGCGGTAGGGTTCTTTGGCATTTGGTGTTGTTCCTGGTAGCAGATGAATTCTGAATTCAACTTCCCTGTCTGGTAGTAGCCCTGGTAATTCTTCTGGGAACACACCTGGAAACTGAGATACTATTGGAATGTCTTTTTGTTCTTTTCCTTTAGTGTTAATGATTATGGAAATCAAATACACTAATGATCCTTTTCTTACATAGAGATGGAAATCAAATACACTAATGATCCTTGTCACCCCGACTTGTGGTCATGTTACTGCTCAAAGTGTAGTAACAAATTTTGTATACAAAACCAAAACATACCGATGATAATTGTACAATACAAATACTTAATCACCGTTAATTATAATGTAAAACAATTGAGTTTTTGTAAAAACAGTTTGCAAAAAGGAGGATTACTCACATTGTTGTCTTAGGGTTTTCCTTTAGGATTTCCTGGTGATTATCTATTAATTACACAATGCACACGTGTTAGTATAATAACCCAATATTTACATTAGTAATACAGTCCCCGATACAAAATTTCAACGACTACGTCGGGCAGAACCTCGACAGCCGTTACGGAACCTTAGATCAATCGGGCAGTGTATCTAATACGTAACCGGGGGTTAAAATACTTACAACAAGGCAGAACTTCATTATTTAGGGGGTATTATGCCCGAGTATAGTGATTACACTACAGAAATTGAGAGAGAATTCGATGGAAATCAGCGACGAAAATGAACTGCTGAGCGCCCATTTTATAGGGCTGGTCGACCAGGTTCTCGCGACCCGCGAAGGAACCCTAAGGGGTCTTCGCGCCCCGCGACATAGGGGAGGTAGGGTTTAGCTTGGCCTGGTCATGGGGTAGGCTCGACAAATGGCGTGACACGTGGCAGCACCGGGCTGTGTCTTGACGACGAGCTGTCGCGCCCCGCGTAGCCAGAAGGCAAGGCCTTCGCGGCCCGCGAGCGCCTATTTTTTCTTGTTTTTATTTAATTTTTAATTATTTAAAGTATTTTGGGCTCGGTTTTCGTATACGGGGTGCATTTTAAGATGTATAGGGACATTCTAAATATATTAGGGGTGTCGAAAATATTTTAGGAGGGTTGTTATACAAACACTCTTAAGTCTTCTACATCAGGAACCTCACCAGACCACATGCGAATGGGAGGGAACTTTTCTTTTAACAGAATGTCTTCCAGCCAAACATCCAACCAAAAATAGATTTTGTCCCCATTCCTTAATTTACCTTTAATCAATTTTGCTATCAACATGTTGCTGACCACAATATTATTTTCTAGATTTGCTATGGTCGCCCACGTACTTCTTATTGCCTTGTTGACTGGAAGCGTCGGCCACGATCTAGGCGTATTGTGTATAGCGAAAATTAATCTCCTCCACAAACTCAATTACTCACGTTTGAACCTCCACCACCACTTAGACATAAGGGCGGTGTTAGATGATTTTAGGGGACATAGACCTAAACCGCCTTCTTTTTTGCTCGTTGTCATCCTATCCCAAGCTACCAAACTAGTTCTTTTTTTTTCTCTTCACTACTTCCCCACAAAAAGCGTCTTCGTTTGGCTTCCAACATCTCTATTATATTCGATGGCGCTTTATATAAGGAAAAGTAATCAGTCGGTAGACTTTCAAGAATGGATTTTAAAATCGTCAATCGGCCTCCAATGGATAATGAGTTTGCCTTCCATCTCGCTAGACGAGCATCAAAGATCTCCACAATATTTTGCCAACTATTTATTTGATTTATCTTTCCACCCACCTTTAACCCAAGGTAAATAAAAGGAGTTGTACTAGTCTTACAATGAAGGATATTGGCAGCCCCATTCAAATCCAAATTGTTAACTCCCACCCCAATAATATGCGACTTCTGTAAATTAACCTTGAGTCCCGACAACATCTCAGCAACCGAGCTACCATCCGCATATTCAATATCGACCAATTTCCTGTTATAATGGCATCGTCTGTGAACAACAAATGCAAGATAAGGGGACCGTTATTTGGAGCCACGAAACCAGTAAACAAAATTTTATCACACACTTCCTTCATTAACACTGAAAAGGATTCCATAACAATGAGGAAAAGGAAAGGAGAAATTGGATTTCCTTGTCTTAACCCTCTCGAGTATTAAAACTTGAAGGTGGGTGACCCGTTCACTAAGATAGACGATCACGCCGAAGAGACCAAATTTAGGATCCACCCCCTCCATTTAACCGGAACCTCCATTTTCTCCATTATATCATCCAAGAACACCCAATTAACATGATCATATGCCTTTTCAAAATCAATTTTAAACAACATACCAGGTTTTTTCTTGTAATTAAGCCACGACATTATCTCATTTACCATCAGTGGTCCATCTAAAATAGACCTATCCTTCAAAAAGGCAGACTGTGAGTCAGAATTTAACGAACTTATTATCCCTTTTATTATATTAGCCAACACCTTCGACACCACTTTGGTGATGGATCCTATCAAGTTTATAGGCCGATAGTTGTTTAAAGATGTAAGATCCCTCACTTTAGGAGTTAAGGTGATAAAGGACGAGCAAACGACTTAATTCAACGTCCCATACTAAAAAAATGGGCCATTAAATTTTAAAAATCAACTTCTAAATATTTCCAAAACCGTTTGAAAAACTTGAAATTGAACCCGTTTGGGCCTGGTGCCTTGTTTTCCCCACATCCCCATACGACAGTCCTGATTTCTTCCTTAGATAAAGGACTGATTAAAGTTACCGCCTCCCCTTTGGATAGTTTATTGAACCCCGAGTTTACCAACTTTGGTCTGTTGCTCGTATTCTCCACAAAACGGTCTCTAAAAAATGGTGCACTTCCTTTTTAACCCGAGTTGGACTAGTAACCCATCTCCTGTTAAAAATCAACCCATATATTTATCTTTCCTAGACTTATTCTTTTGTAATTACCTAAGTCGGATCACACAGAATAACAATAACTATAAATCATATTTTTTGAAAGACAAACTATCAATGACTGTTTAATTATATACTTTAATTACTTCAAGAAAACACAAGATGTTTTCTTAGACTGTGGGGTATGGGGCTTGGGTTGGCCGAAAACGCCCAAGCCACCACCCCGGGTGGGCTTGGGTTGGGGCGTGGCCCTTGGGGCTTGAGTTTGATGCCGGGCGTGGGGCGGGCTAGCGATCCAATGTGGCGGCCTCCTATTCGCTTTGTTAGGCTTTTTTTTTCAAAATGTTGTGTGTATCTTCTAAATTTTCTGTATTTTTTTTAATAACCAGCCAACCCACGCGGTGCACCCACGCCCCGCCATACCCCACGGACACATCACTCGGCGGTGGGGGGCTCGAACTCCACGTGTCAACTCATGCCCCCAACCCAAGCCCCACCATACCCCGTGGTCTTAGACTTTTTTGAACTTAATACACATTCAACAATGCTTTTCATAATTTCCTTTATTTAAATATAACTATAAAAAAGGGCATTTAATCTATCTTATCTAATAAATG
Source organism: Helianthus tuberosus (assembly GCA_030545235.1). Taxonomy (NCBI): domain Eukaryota; kingdom Viridiplantae; phylum Streptophyta; class Magnoliopsida; order Asterales; family Asteraceae; genus Helianthus; species Helianthus tuberosus. The sequence continues at coordinate 37,071,462 of CM060424.1, read as the reverse complement.
GGGATTAAGGCTGATGTCATAAGGCAACCCTCCCCCAATCATAAGCAGGTATTTTAAAAAGGGTGATGTCAATTCTTGAAAAAATGATGTCATTTTTTTTCTAAAACACATACATGACCACATACATGTACACATACATACATAAGTTAACCAACAAAATGATTTTATATTTAAATTTAAAATTGTAACTACTTTTAATTAATAATACCAATGTCTGAATTTAATTGGGCCAACCCTTCTCCCCAATAACACAAGCTCCTTCTTCTTGAACACGCTTCTTTCTCCATTGAAAATCCAACTTCTCCTTCACGCCATTTAGCCTTTCAAATCAGATGAAACTTATAACCCTTAAGTTTTGAAATTCAAATCACACTTCTTTCACTACTGTAACAGAATTAGGGTTCTTCAAATCGTGAATTAGGTTTCGGATTCACATGTGTTTGGATTTGTGCATTGCAATTTCACTATTAGAATTAGGGTTCTTCAAATGGGGATTTCACGATTAGGGTTCTAACAGGTTTGATAAACAAATTCGGTGTTGTAGAGGATTGATTTTTTCAAATCATGTTCATTTAGATTTTGTAGTTGGGATTGATATTTTTACTATAACCTCTGGATTTTATACTGAGGATTGTGTTTGCTCTTTTAGTTGTTTTAAAGGTTTAACATGTTTTTTTTATTCAAGATTGTGAAATATGTTATTTTACACGATCTTGATTCTTGATATTGATTCAGCAAGAAGAAGATGGAACTGATGAATGACCCAGATCTACTTCTTAGGTCAGGTTAGTATCATCGAATAGGATAATTGTTGAAAATGTAATTACTTCTTATTAACTATAATCGTGCATAATTAATATCCCTGCAGCTTATTAATTGGGCCAAACTTCTCCCCCAATTAAACCCTGGTTCCTTTGCACGCCATGTCTTCTCTGGAAATCCAAACGACTTATGCAGAAATGCATCCTATATCCTCTCTTCTTTAAATACTTCATCATCATCTTCAGACCCAAGAACTATTTCGTCTCTGATCTGAAGCCAACAATGTTTGATCTTTAAACTGATAAATGTAAGGTTTCTTTGAAGATTCGTATTTCATATCTGCTTAATCTTGATTAAATCACCGTCAATCTCTCTGCCGTTTCTCATATATACTAACAGCATCAAAAACCCTAACTTGCTGTAAGTCTATCAGTACTGATTCTTTGATGTTTTAGGGTTTATGTCTATATATGTTTTATTTGTTGCTTGTTTGAATCAGTTTATTGATTCTACTACTTCGTGTGTTCTGTTTGCAGGTTGTTTGATCCTGAGAACTGTTTTAATTGCGATTTTTGTTGACTGAAACCCTAATTTGTTCATCGAAGGAAGTAAGTGACGTTTTTCTGGTCTTTAGCTTGATTATTAGTTGTTATTATGTTAATAGGTTTCTATTAGACTTGATTTGGTGTATTTTGATTGATTGAGATCAGATGATGGAAGATATAGTTTTCATGAATTTTTAGGTGAATTTGAAACTGAACATATGAAGAAATGTTTGTTGTGAACCCCCGAATATGTCAGTTTTACATGTTTTTTGGATTTTGTGTTTGTGGTTGTTGCTTAAAGTGTCATTTTCTCTTATCTGCATTTAAACAACTTATCTGTTTATCGTGTGGATGAAGAATCGTGCTTTATTTGCTTATTTTGGGTGATATAAGTTGTTTTTAATAAGTACTTTGAGATTTACAACCAACTGAAGCCATAGTTCAATATAACTTAGCCATAGTTGAAGAGTTGATTTGTGTGTACAGAGCCTTCAATTTTATTTAAACATACAGGTTGCTTTGAGCTTTACGGATGACTACTATCATGTTCGAAGTGCATTTTCTCTATTAAACCAAGAAAGCATATACAAACTTATTTTTTTAAAATAAAAAAAATTAATTTTATGTTTTCTAAATCGACCTTCAATGTGTAACAATCATATATATAAATGAGCATGAAACAAGTTCCTTCATTTCAATCAGATTTGTGCATGAAACAATCATATATATAAATTAGCAGATAAGGAAAGCAAACAGTTAAGAATCAATTTCCTTCATTTCAATCAAACTGTTTAATCTTGATTTATTTTTCTCCTTCATTTTTTCCTTTAACAGTTTTAATGTTAAATCCTTCTGTTAATTGTATCAATTTTAATGTTAAATCCTTCTGTTAATTGAAGCAGCTCCTTAGGTAAAGCTTTGAATTTTCTTCATTCGATATTAAATAGTATTACAAATTTGTGATTCTGAAAAAATATTAAAAATTGCACATTACAATAAACACTTCTTAGGATATCTATTTCTCCCGCCTTCTTCCATGCAATTTCATTTTTTGTTTTACTTTGCAGATCAGCTAGCATATCACAGGTCTTCTGATCCTGTTTCAGCAGATGTGTGATAAACTCTTCTGCTTTTTCTTTAAACTCTGATGGAGTAGAACATACAACTTCATCCAGCAATGCAATGCTACTCCAGGTTTGCTTATAATATTTATCACTCACCATAGCAACTTTTTTGTTGAGTTCTTCATCTTTTCTCTGTTTTTCGAGTGACCATCTTGAAAATTCAATTTTAAGATCGGTAGTAACCGACCAGTGGTAGAAGGTTTTGCTTGCCATTTAGAAAGAGTGTGAGTGTTTTTGGATGGTTTATTTTAGGATGAATGGTTTTTTTAAAAATGAAGTGTTGATGTTTTCAAGTAAACTAATGATGATCCTTTATAGTGTTTAAAACGTTTGATAGTGTCACACCCCGATATTTCCACGTATTACCGGTGGGCCTGGTGGGGAGTATCGTGACGTAGTTGATATCATCATAGTCAAACAACACAAATCATAAATGCACAACGGAAGCAAAAGGTATGAATCACATTTACAAACTGAATAAATAGTAATATCAAAGTATTACAACGGACTATAAAAGATTCACAGGCGGATCAAAATATAAATAAGATCATTGTTCAACAGACTTTAACATCTAGAGCTTGCAAGACTTGATTATTGATGCCTGGAGTAGCCAGCCTCTGCACTTAACCTTTTTGGGAAAATACGTCAGTTTACACTGGTAAATACAATTAACTGACTCATTTTGAAAAGAGTTTAAGAAAATTAGTTTGAATGCACATGGCACAAAAATTATCTTTTATAACTTGGGATAATTATTTAAAAATAAACTTGTATACAGTTTTACATGTTTGTCGTCCACTTAGGACCCGGTTAGAAGAGCCGGTTTAATAAGATTAATAGACACACCACTTGGTATAATACCCACAAGAAGATACCCTTCTTGTTGACTACCTTTTTACATAAGCAACTGTCAGGTGTATGCCTACACCCTGCGCTTAAGTCGTGGCCATTTCTAATGAATGAGCCGAGGATTGGGATAATTATTTAAAAATAAACTTGTATACGGTTTGACATGTTTGTCGTCCACTTAGGACCCGGTTAGAAGAGCCGGTTTAATAAGATTAATAGACACACCACTTGGTATAATACCCACAAGAAGATACCCTTCTTGTTGACTACCTTTTTACATAAGCAACTGTCAGGTGTATGCCTACACCCTGCGCTTAAGTCGTGGCCATTTCTAATGAATGAGCCGAGAATATCCAGGACAAGGTCATTAACCCCCCAAAGGCATTGCATCAAACAAGACAGAATAAAACAGGTTATGCATCTTTTTAATCAATATTGGATTGTAATACCGTACCCCAAGCCCGTATAGGGAAAATAAGCGCAGGGTGTAGGCATACCCGACCAAGCGGTATTGTTATAATACCGTACCCCAAGCCCGTATAGGGAAAATAAGTTAAAATATCTACCTGAGCAAAGTATAAATCACAACAGCAAGTGCACGTAGCTTTTACTGGGCTTCTAATCTGGAACGAAGGTTTTAATTAACCTATTAGATTCCTAACGGGTCTTTCTTAAGTTTAAACTTAGACCGGTTAGTTTTAACGAATGTATATGGTTCAAAACGCAAGATTAAGCGAAGACCGGATTAGAATGTGATTTAGTCCCGACAAGTTTGAAGACTTGTATAATATGGGTAAGCTAAACACATTCTGGATTTTGAGGTGATAATGATAAGGTTTGACCCGTTTCGGTCAATTTATGCAAACTAGTTATATAAACCGAACCGGACGCGAATAACGCATAACGGGTAACCAATTGAGTCATGAACAGGTTTCCTAAGTTAATATGCTTCAAATATGTTGTGATATCAGTAGGATACCTTCCATTATGCCCAAGACGAGTTTAATCTCAAATTAAGCCCCGTATGGGTATTTTGGTCATTTTAGAGATTATAAAAGAGATTAAATATAATTTCTGAGATTCAGGTCTGAAATAATCAGTAAAACTATTTAATTTAATAGGTTATATCAGTTGGTGAAAGGTCTTATATGACAAGAATGGTTTTAACCCATACTAGGTGTTTAATACGCGTAAAAAGTCGTTCTAAGAGATTTCCGGGTTATAACAGGAAATCTAAGTTTTCTGATCAGGTTATAAAGTTCAAAATACTTCATTTATCATATAAAATCAGTAGCAAAAGATTTGGTATCAAAATGTCGTGTAAAACTCATTTTATAAACGAAAAGGGTATAATCGGCAATTACCGAATCAAGGCAATAATTAAAAATCTTCAAAAATCCCAAAATATTATATTACATCAGTGGGTAAAAGGTTTGGTGTCAAAAATTGGGTTTAGATAGGCTTTATGCTAATTACGCCGTTTAATTTATAAAAAGCTTTCTAATTACGCTATTGAGCATAACTCATAATCTAGACCTCCAACTGATGTGAAATTTTAGGGATATGTTTATAAATCAGTAACAAAAATTATTGTCCTCTCATATTTCCAAAAATCTCGTTTTATGGTCAAAAGGGCGTTATGGTCAACATTAAGCAATTAACGGAAACAATCAACGAGTCAAGTAGTATAATCGCAGAGGGTTATACTATCATACAAGCTGGTCCTATTGAAGCTCTAAGGCATTTCTAAATCATGCTAATATGGGTCAGAACTAAAAGTCAAGGCAATGGTCAATTTATGCGACTTTCGGTTCCGAACTGGTCCTAAACTGAAAATTGTCGGGTCGGACATGCTTAGGCATGTTCTTGCATTGATTACCAAGTTATATGAGTGGTAAAACAGGTTACACGTCTTCTACATTGCTAATTATGTGTTAATTCAAAAATTATGTTTCTGTTGACTTTTTATCACTAACTTTGACCCGACAAATGACTTATTTAGAGCGGGAATCAGAGGATGCCCTTTTAAGGGTTTAATGCCCACATAATTACCAACTTATAACTACTTTCAATTTGACTAATCACTGGACCATTAGTGATTAATCGTTAAGTTGAACCTTAATTACGACGGTTTGACTTTAAGCTAATAAACTAAGTAAAACATGATTAAGGAAGGTTAAGGAAGCTTACCAAGGTCCTATGCACGACTAATGATGCTTAGGGAATGCTCTTGTGCTCCAGAAATCTTCAGGAGTTGAGAGTTGAATGAATGATCAAAAGTTGCAACAAGTGCTTCTTTATATAGTGATTTTTGATTGATCAAGATGATGCCAAACAAGTCTAGGATGGATCCCTGATCAATACATGTGTCCCTAGAGCCTAAAAACTTGTTTGTGCAGCACATGGTATTGAAAACAAGTGATATAAGTCGGTTAAACGGGCTGGACAAACACCTGTCAAGAGTTTCTGATGCTGGGCACCTAAGGCGGCCCGCGTAAGGCCCTGCCTGGGCTTACGCGCCCCGTATGAAGCCTGGGTTCAGGTCAACAAGTTTTCAATTATTGCATTTTTGGTCCCCGGTCCTTCTAAAAGTTGTTTTAACCTTTCTTTTTGCACTATAAGCCCTCTAAATTGATTTCTAAGGACTCCATGACATAATCAATCTTTGTGAAGCCCTTGATCAACTTTATGGTCACCTGAAAAGCCTTAATTATCAACGTTGATGCTTTTAACCCCTCGGATACGAATGATGGCATAACTTTCTCATACGGAATCGAAACCTTGTGAAATTTTTATTACTTATTCTAGTGAGCATAATTAATCATTACAAAGGTTTGGGTTTGCTAAAAGGTCACTCAGAGGTATACTTTAAACATGTTGACACATTTAACCCTTGTAGTTTGTAATTCCTCACTTTCTTTCACAAATAGCTTCGTATGATCCATGATTCATTCGTTTAAGGGTATAAACATCATGTGGGGCTATTGAAAGATATATTTATCCGATGTTGACATTTTTAATCCTTTTATTCACGTATTTTCTTTGTTTGTCAACGTTAGTCCTTCTAAAGAAATCCTTTACATGTTTAAAGTTTATGACACGTGTCGATATTATATTGGACATGAAATTACGAGGTGTTATATCCTCACCCCTTAAAAGAAATCTCGACCTCCAGATTTACTGAAATAATTGAGGGTATTTTTCTTTCATTGTGGACTCTACCTCCCACGTGTACTCGGGACCTCTATGGGCATCCCATTTTACTTTTACGATCGGTACATGCTTCCTTCGAAGATTTTTAACCTGTCGATCCTCGACCGACACAAGTTTTTTCAACAAACTTCAAACTGTCTTCTATGTGCACATCTGTATGTGGTATGACTAGTGATTCATCAGCTAGACACTTCTTCATATTGCAGATGTGAAATACATTGTGAATACCACTGAGCTCTTCAGGTAAGTTTAACTTATAAGCAACTGATCCGACACATTCGATGATCTCGAATGGTCCTATGTATCTCGGGCTTAACTTGCCTTTCTTACCAAATCGCATTACCCCTTTCCAGGGTGATACCTTAAGTAGTACCTTGTCACCTACCTCGAACTTCAGAGGCTTACGCCTTAAATCTGCGTAGCTTTTCTGCCTATCCCTGGCAGCTTTAAGACGATCGCGTATCTGCACAACCTTATTTGTCGTCTCCAGGACTATTTCAGGTCCTGTCAGTTGGACATCTCCAACTTCCGCCCAACAAACGGGCGTTCTGCACTTTCTACTGTACAAGGCCTCGAAAGGCGCAGCCTTAATGCTTGTATGATAGCTATTGTTATAGGAGAACTCGACTAATGGCAGGTGGTTATCCCAACTACCACCAAAGTCAATCACACATGCACGAAGCATGTCTTCCAAAGTTTGGATTGTACGCTCACTCTGCCCGTCCGTCTGAGGATGGTAAGCCGTACTAAAATTTAAGCGCGTGCCCAAAGATTGTTGGAAACTTTTCCAAAAATGTGATGTGTATCTAGTATCTCTGTCAGAGATAGTAGACGCTGGTACACCATGCAGAGATACAATATTATCTACGTACAATTGGGCTAACATGTCGGAGCTATAGGTCTCCTTAATAGGTAGGAAATGTGTTGACTTAGTTAGTCTATCTACTATCACCCATATAGTATCATTTCCTTTCTTTGTCTTTGGCAACTTGGTGATGAAATCCATTGTCACCATTTCCCACTTCCATGTGGGAAGTTCAGGTTGTTGTAGCAAACCTGACAGCTTCTGATGTTCAGCTTTGACTTGCGCACACGTCAAACATTTAGCTACATAGGCAGCTATAGACTTTTTCAAGCCTATCCACCAAAAATTTGCTTTCAGATCCTGGTACATCTTGTCAGCTCCAGGATGAACAAAGTATTTAGAACTGTGGGCTTCCTGGAGGATAACATTCCGAAGTCCTCCATAGACTGGAACCCATATTCGTCCATTTAATCTTAGGATTCCGTCCTTGCCATAGGATAACTGTTCTTCAGTTACTCCTAGCTTTTCATCAGGATAGTTAGCTTCTAGAACAGCTTCCTTTTGTGCAGCTAACAACCTTTCATTCAAACCATTCTTTATCTCAATGCTCTTGGCATTGATTCTTATAGGCTTCACTCTTTCCTTTCGACTTAAGGCATCGGCGACTACATTCGCCTTGCCAGGATGGTATTTCATTTCACAATCATAATCATTCAAAGTTTCCATCCAACGTCGCTGCCTCATGTTCAAGTCCTTCTAATTGAACAGATGTTGAAGGCTCTTGTGATCAGAATAGATCACACACTTAGTTCCATACAAGTAGTGCCACCATAGTTTTAGTGCAAATACAACGGCACCCAACTCCAAATCGTGGGTGGTGTAATTCTTTTCGTGCATGATGTGCGATAAAGTGTCGTATATATTAGGTGTATATTTTAAGCCCTTTTTAACACTTATTTTAGCCAAGTTTTAAATTTATAAAACACGATATTTCACTAACACTAAACACACATATGGGCAAGTGCACCCATCGTTGAGTGTAGTATAGCGTTGGTAAGATACCGAGGTCGTCCAAGGACACAAGAGCTTTTAGTACCGGTTTATCCTCAACGTCTAATCAAATTAAAAGTTTAGAAAAATGTTTTAAGCTAAGAAAAATAAAAACTAACTAAAATGCTGAAAATAAAAATAAAATAAAAACAGATAGACAAGATGAATCACTTGGTTCCGACTCGTATCTAGTATAACCTTTGATTATTTCCGCACTTTTGCACATAATTAAGAGATTATCTTAGTTATTGTAGTAGGCCCCTCTTTTGAAGGTGACGTTACCCTCACCCCAGTAGTTTGAGTCAGCAAGGATACAATCCTAAAAGGGTGGATTATTGGAAGATAATGAATTAAGTTATTAATGCAGTATTGTCGTAGGTCCCGCTTTTGGCGGTGACGTTACCCTCGGCTAAGTAGTCTGAGTCAGCAGGGATACAGTCCTAAATAGTCGGGTTATAGTATTAATAGTAGTTAACTTATGAGGGGGTCAAAGAGTTTGGACCCCCGCCATCCAATACCGTGAAGCACTGAAGGAGGTCCTACTAAATTTGACCCAGGTCCATTGCAGGACCTCTAAACGCTGAACAATGGCAAGACCTTTACCAAACCGTTCCCTTAACCCCCGACCAGGTAGCCAACATACCTCCATATAGACCGTGGAGATATGAATGGTGAAAATCCTTTATTTTATATAGACAGTAAAATAATGCCAAGACACCACGGACAAACGATAAGGAAAGATCACCTTCAACATAAGTAACTAGTTATTAAAGTCATTAATACAAAACCAAATAAAAAGTGCAAAAGATTAGAAATAAAAAGTATTATACTAGACACTTTGTCTTCACCAAGTGATGTAAGAGACTTAGGCAAACATGGCCTTGATTGTCAAGAACTCTTACGATCAATCTTGGATCCCGAGACGACTCACACACTCTATGATGGACAATGGATGATGGTGGTGGATGATGGTGTTGTGATGGTGGTGGGTGGTGGATGAAGTGTGAGAGAGGTGGTGTGCCAAGGGATGAGTTGAAATGAATCCAAGCACTCCTATTTATAGGCTGAACAGAGAGCTGGGCACGGCCCCGTGTCCGCTGGGCACGGCCCCGTGCCTGTCTGACACTCTCTCTCCTCATTAATTGTAATTCGCAATTACAATAAATGCGCCTGCTGTACTTTCGACACACCCCCGTGTCCGCTGGGCACGGCCCGTGGTGGGCAATAGAAGCTTCTATAGGTTTGTCTTTTCTGCTGCTTCTTGGGCACGGCCCCGTGCTGGCTGAGCACGGGGCGTGTTCAGCCTTCTGTCTTCTCTATTTTGCTTGGGAAGATGCCGTTGAGGGGTCGGGCAGTCCACTAGTGTTCCTTTCTTTGTATTTATGTTGGAATTAGTTGTCTTTTTGCTTCTTTTGTGTTTTTTAGCTCATTTAATCCTGAAAATACAAAAGGAAGACAAAAACACTCTTTTTCCAATATTAGTACTTAAAAAGGGTTAGTTTTATGCCTTATTTGATGTAATTTATATGTTGCATTTTACACACATCAGTGCACTTTTAACTGTCGGGAAGCATATGCAATAACTTTTCCCTTTTGCATAAGCACACATCCCATGCCAGTGTGCGATGCGTCACAGTAAACCACGAATTCCTCGATACCTTCAGGCAATGTCAAAACAGGAGCATTGCTCAACTTTTGTTTGAGAATATCAAAGGATTCTTGCTGCTTAGGACCCCAATCAAACTTTATATTCTTACGAGTCAATGAAGTTAGGGGTGCAGCAATTCTTGAAAATTTTTCAATAAAACGCCTGTAATATCCTGCCAATCCTAAGAAGCTGTGAATCTCTGTGGGCGTCTTTGGCTCTTGCCAATTCATGACAGCTTCAACCTTAGCGGGATCTACCTGGATTCTGCATTCACTAACCACATGTCCAAGAAATTGGACTTCACGAAGCCAAAATTCACACTTTGAGAATTTGGCGTATAGCTTTTCTCGATGAAGCAGTTTCATAATGCAATGGAGATGCTTCTCATGGTCAGCTTGACTCTTCGAGTAAATAAGAATATCATCGATGAAGACGGTGACAAATTTATCCATGTAGGGCTTGCAGACGCGGTTCATGAGATCCATGAATGCGGCTGGTGCATTAGTGAGTCCAAAAGGCATCACTAAGAACTCGTAGTGACCATAACGAGTCCTAAATGCAGTCTTATGTATATCTTCATCCTTGACCTTCAGTTGATGATATCCTGACCTTAAGTCGATCTTGGAAAAGTAACTCGCTCCTTGAAGTTGATCGAACAAGTCGTCGATCCTGGGCAATGGATACCGATTCTTAATAGTAACTTTGTTAATTTCTCGATAATCGATGCACAGATGCATCGACCCATCCTTTTTCTTCACAAACAGGATTGGTGCTCCCCAAGGAGATGAGCTAGGTCTAATAAATCCTTTGGCTAGCAAATCATCCAGTTGAGTTCTCAACTCTTTCATCTCTGTTGGTGCCAATCTGTAAGGTGCTCTTGCAACATGTGTTGCTCCAGGAATAATGTTAATCCTGAACTCCACTTGCCTATCTGGGGGTAAAACAGGTAGTTCTTCAGGGAATACTCCTGGATATTCAGAGATAATAGGTATGTCTGCGATCTTAGGCTTTGGTTCATCAATAGTTACTTGCGCCATGTAGATAACACAACCCTTCGTCAAACACCTTGATGCCTTGAGCATGGACACTTGCTCAGGCATTCCGTACTTAGTATCTCCTTGGATTGTCAAAGGCTCGCCATGAGGAGTTCTGACAACTACTTGCTTCTTAACACAAACGATCTGGGCTTGGTTGTGAGACAACCAATCCATGCCTATTACTATATCGAAACCAGCTAACTTCAAAGGAAGTAAGGATAACGGAAAAGAGTGGTTCCTAATGGATATGAAACATCCATCTAACACTGTTGAGGCGGTTTCTAAGGTACCATCAGCTAATTCCACCTCATATTTCACACTTAGGGTTTTAACAGGTAAATTCAGTAACTTACAAAACTTATTATCTACAAATGACTTATCCGCCCCTGAATCAAACAATACCCTCGCATAAACATCATTTATAAGAAAGGTACCTGTTATCACGTTATCATCCTGCACTGCCTCCTTAGCATCCATTCTGAAGACCCTAGCGTTGGTCTTTTTACCTTCTTCTGGTTTCTTGGCATATTTTGGGCAGTTTGACTTAATGTGCCATTTCTCGTTGCAGTTGTACCAGGTCGCATCCTTCAACTTTTTGCAATCTAAGGTCTTGTGTTCCTTGGATTTGCAGATCCCACATCCAAAAGTCCTTGATTGTGTCTGCGAGTTCGATTCCAATCTACACTTTCCAAAGTGATGTTTCTGACAAACTTTGCATCTGGGTTTCTCACCCGACTGTTGGTTACCTTTGTTGAACCCCGAACTCTTCTTGTTCTCATGGTTCCCTTTGTGTTTCTTGTCTGAATGACGTGAGCTATCATCCTCACGCTTTCTCTTACCTTCTTCAGAATTCTTTAGCGATCTCATCCTGACCGCATCTAAGGTAAGAGACAAAGATAGATCAGCTGCTGATCTAAAAGTAGTAGGTCTTGAAGCCTTAACACTGGCTTTGATTTCTGGGGCTAAACCCCCAATGAAACGAGCAATCCTTTTGGGTTCTGGTGTCACAAGGTAAGGAACCAATCTTGACATCGTGTTGAAGCTTGTAAGATAAGTTTGGCAATCTAGGTTTTTCATAACCAATGATAAGAAATTTGACTCAATTCTTTCAACCTCATGCTGAGGGCAGTAATTCTCCTTAATAAGAGCAACAAACTGATCCCATGTCAGATTGTAGAGTGGGATCTTTCCAGCTGCTTGAATGAGAGACTTCCACCATGCTAATGCATCTCCCTTGAATGATTGGGATATATACTTCACTACATCCCTTTCAGCACATCCGTTGATATCGACCACAGTGTCCATTTCATCTAACCAAGTCATACAGTCAATTGCCCCTTTCTCCCCAGTGAAATCCCGGGGTTTGCAGGAAACAAAGTACTTATAAGTACAAGACTTGGTACGTGGTTTATCATCAAATACTATCCTCTTGGATGGAACACTGTTTTGGTTTGAGGAATGTCGATCATCATCTTTCTTTGGCTCATCTTCCTTAGAGGGCGGCTTGCTGTGAGCCTCTGAATAAGTCTTAGGCTTGGAATGCGGTGCGGATAGGGTCCTACTTCGAGTCCCGCTAGATTCATTATACTGCCGCTCTATAGCTTTTGTAACAGCATTGTCTATTAATGCTTGCAGTTCTGCGCCCGCTATGTTAATTCGGGTATTATCATGATCCTCCCTTGGGTGACTGTTGATCCCATCCAAGTCAGCCATGTAGTTTGAACTGTTACATAAAATAATGACAATAATTTATTTGGGAGTTTATTATGGAATTGTCTTTTATGGCAATTCATTAACCATGGTAAACATAGACCATATTTGGTTAATTCGTTAATCATATTTATTTAGGATTTTTATTATAACTTATCCTAATTATAAAACAATAACAGTATTATTAGTGGCACAAAAGGCCTAGTCACAAGGACATTCTAAGTCATAAGCCATGATTTCAGAGAATCAAGGCATTAAGGTTTGAACATAGTTCTTTACCTTTTTCTGACAGGGAGTCGTAGACTACAATTGTCTTTTGTCTTATTTGACATTTATTATGGCCCGTAGGCACTACATCACCAATGGATGTTTAATATGTGATCATCTTAACTGATGATTTAAACCCATGATTTATAGATCGTCAGGTTAGGATATGAATCTTTTGAAGAATCCTATGACGTGTGTGACGTCTGCCAGGAGTGTTAACATGTTTTCAGATGTTAACAAGGATTTGAATCTTTTTAAACAGGTCTTACCATCTTGGCCAAGTCTTATAATGACATGCAGGCTAGGTTATACCTTTAAGATTCTTATTTAATATTTAAATAGGCAGATTATTTTAAGAGGAACGATTTTTTAATTTATTTATTTCATGTATAATATATTTATGCATATAATGACAAAAATGAAATTTTTAAATTTAACATTCCATTAAACATTAAAAGGAGTACACATTGCCCTAAATGGGACTTTTAACAGAAATAACTTGCCCACGCAGGGGCTAAACTGATAATACAAGTCCTCGCAGGGACTGATTTCTAAGATAGGTGTCCACGCAGGGACTAAAGAAAGACAAGTCCACGCAGGGACTAAAGAAAGACAAGTCCACGAAGGGACTAAAGAAAGACAAGTCCACGCAGGGACTAAAGAAAGACAAGTCCACGCAGGGACTAAGTACATAGATAAATGTCCACACGGGGACTTGATTGAAACAAGGAAATACAACAATACATATAGGGATTCAATGATCCCTCTTCTTCTTTCCTTTTAACAAGCTTGCTAGGCCCTTGAGAAATCCACGGTTGTTCCTACGCTCTTCTTGAAATTCTCGTTCCACCCTGTTTAGCCTGTGGAGGATTTCCTCCTGTTCCGGTGGGGAAAACCGTGGTGGCTGGTGCTGAAACGGAGGTTAAGCAGGTATTTGATACCCATGAGTTGGGTATCCCACTCCCCAGGGGGCTCCATATGGTCCTTCAGGATGAAGGGCGTTGTAGTTTGCTGCGGCAAGGTATGGGTCGGCTTCAGCATAGTTGTAGTTAGTGTGAGCCGGCTGCTCAAATGGATTGTACGCCGCTGAACCGGCGTATGTAGGAATCGTGTTACCAAAACCCAATGGTGGCGGCGCAATAGGTGCAGAATCAACCTCTGAAACTGGATTTGAAGGCCCACCCATTTGTGGGTCTTCATGCAGTGGCGGATAGTGACTGCCACTTGAGTGTTGGGGGGTGCTAAAGTGAAAACCCCTTTCTCGCACGGACATTCGTGCGCCTGTTCTTCTACGCCTCGGTGGTTCTGAAGGTGCTAGCTGTACTGGCGGCGGTGGTGGCGGTGGCGTGACTGCCATGAAACGCGAATCCTTGGAGGGATCCTGCTACTGCTGCTGCTAGTGGGGCGATGAATGGTGAGAGGGTGTAAGGTACCATTCATACTGGTTAAATCTTGCCTGGTAGCTGTCTGGGCCACGGTCAGGTGATCCATGGAAGGATGACTGATGCGTTGTCGAGTGTTATATTTATTAGGTGTATATTTTAAGCCCCTTTAACACTTTTTAGTCAAGTTTTAAATTTATAAAACACGATATTTACTAACACTAGACACACATATGGGCAAGTGCACCCATCGTGAGCGTAGTATAGTGTTGGTAAGATACCGAGGTCGTCCAAGGACACAAGAGCTTTTAGTACCGGTTTATCCTCAACGTCTAATCAAATCAAAAAGTTTAGAAAAATGTTTTAACTAAGAAAAATAAAAACTAACTAAAATGCTGAAAATAAAAATAAAAAGAAAAAAACAGATAGACAAGATGAATCACTTGGTTCCGACTCGTATCTAGTGTAACCTTTGATTATTTCCGCACTTTTGCACTTATTAAGAGATTATCTTAGTTATTGTAGTAGGCCCCTCTTTTGAAGGTGACGTTACCCTCACCCCAGTAGTTTGAGTCAGCAAGGATACAATCCTAAAAGGGTGGATTATTGGAAGATAATTAATTAAGTTATTAATGCAAATTATGGTAGGCCCCTCTTTTGGAGGTGACGTTACGCTCGACTAAGTAGTCTGAGTCAGCAGGGATACAGTCCTAAATAGCCGGGTTATAGTATTAATAGTAGTTAACTTATGAGGGGATCAAAGAGTTTGGACCCCCGCCATCCAATACCGTTAAGTATTGAAGGAGGTCCTACTAAATTTGACCCAGGTCCATTGCAGGACCTCTAAACACTGAACAATGGCAAGACCTTTACCAAAACGTTCCCTTAACCCCCAACCAGGTAGCCAACATACCTCCATATAGACCGTGGAGATATGAATGGTGAAAATCTTTTATTTTATATAGACAGTGAAATAATGCCAAGACACCACGGACAAACGATAAGGAAAGATCACCTTCAACATAAGAAACTAGTTATTAAAGTCATTAATACAAAACCAAGTAAAAAGTGCGAAAAGATTAAAAATAAAAAGTATTACACTAGACACTTTGTCTTCACCAAGTGATGTAAGAGACTTAGGCAAACATGGCCTTGATTGTCAAGAACTCTTACGATCAATCTTGGATCCCGAGACGACTCACACACTCTACGATGGACAATGAATGATGGTGGTGGATGATGGTCTTATGGTGGTGGTGGGTGGTGTGAGAGAGGTGGTGTGCCAAGGGATGGTTTGAGCTTGAGCCAAGCACTTCTATTTATAGGCTGAACAGAAGCTCGGGCACGGCCCCGTGTCCAGTGGGCACGACCCCGTGTCCACATCCTTCTCTTTCTTCATTTAATGCAGCTTTGTCTTATTAGTTGACCACGCCCCCATGTCCGCTGAGCACGACCCCGTGTGCAGAAGAATCTTTGTACTATGAAGATTTGCTAGATTGCGCGAATCTTATAGTTGACCACGGCCCCGTGTCCGCTCAGCACGGCCCCGTGGTGGGCAATAGAAGCTTCTACCACTTTGTCTTTTCTGCTGACACTTGGGCACGCCCCCGTGCTGGCTGAGCACGCGTGCTCAGTCTTCTGTTATCTTGTTTTGCTTGGGAAGATGCTGTCGTGGGGTCGGGCATGTCAGCCTTGTTCCTTTTCTTGTATTTATGTTAGATTTTGATGTCTTTTTTGATTCTTTTGTTAATTTGAGCTCATTTAATCCTGAAAATACAAAAGGAAGACAAAAGCACACTTTTTCCAACATTAGTACTAAAAAAGGGTTAGTTTTATGCCACAATTGATGAAATTTATATGTTGCATTTTGCACACATCAATGACCCATTCGAAATCTTGATGGGGTGAGTAGGTGTCCCAGAAGGTGGTTCAATAGGATCCGCGTCTTCATCTATATCCATTCCTTGAGCTTCGGGGAAATGGTCTTCCGGGCCCAATGGGTTAAAACCCACTGGTTCTTCAATATAGTTTGCCGGGTTGAACCGGCCCTGGAAGACAGGAGTGGGGTCGCCAAAGGAATGGTGCGAAAAGGATCGCTGCAACGGCAAGAAGGAGTGGCGTGAGTCTTTGGGCTCGTTCTCTGATTGCGGCCCAAAGGAATGGCGGTAAGGAGGCGTTGAGCTAAACGAGGCAGATCGCCTAGCGGGCTCCGAACAGATCCTCCAGTCTCTTTGAGGACCGGTACTCACGGTAGCAGAAGGAGTTCGCCGGTGTGAAGGCCCGGCCTCGTGATCGTTGGGGGCGTGGATTGGCCCCTTGCCTCGTCCTCCTCTTCGGAACCTCGGTGGCATATTTCCTGTTAAACAATTAAAAGATACAACAAAGAAATATAAAGGACAAAGTTAGAATTAAAAACAATCTGGATTAGTCCTAAGTTCTTTGTCTAGACTCGAAAACTTAGGAATGTGCAACTGTGTAACTGAGATTAAACACAAAAGGCTAGTGTTTAATTCACTCAGTGTTGGCTCTGATACCAACCTGTCACACCCCGATATTTCCATGTATTACCGGTGGGGAGTATCGTGACGTAGTTGATATCATCATAGTCAAACAACACAAATTATAAATGCACAGCGGAAGCAAAAGGTATGAATCACATTTACAAACCGAATAAATAGTAATATCAAAGTATTACAATGGACTGTAAAAGACTCACAGGCGGATCAAAATATAAATAAGATCATTGTTCAACAGACTTTAACATCTAGAGCTTGCAAGACTTGATTATTGATGCCTGGAGTAGCCAGTCTATTTCGTATAGTACCTGCACTTAACCTTTTTGGGAAAATACGTCAGTTTACACTGGTAAATACAATTAACTGACTCATTTTGAAAAGAGTTTAAGAAAATTAGTTTGAATGCACATGGCACAAAAATTATCTTTTATAACTTGGGATAATTATTTAAAAATAAACTTGTATACAGTTTTACATGTTTGTCGTCCACTTAGGACCCGGTTAGAAGAGCCGGTTTAATAAGATTGATAGACATACCACTTGGTATAATACCCACAAGAAGATACCCTTCTTGTGGACTACCTTTTTACATACGCAACTGTCAGGTGTATACCTACACCCCGTGCTTAAGTCGTGGCCATTTCTAATGAATGAGCCGAGGATATCCAGGACACGGTCATTAACCCCCCAAAGGCATTGCATCAAACAAGACAGAATAAAACGGGTTATGCATCTTTTTAATCAATATTGGATTGTACGACTTCATACCCGACCAAGCGGTATTGTTATAATACCGTACCCCAAGCCCGTATAGGGAAAATAAGTTAAAAGTATTTACCTGAGCAAAGTATAAATCACAACAGCAAGTGCACGTAGCTTTTACTGGGCTCCTAATCTGGAATGAAGGTTTTAATTAACATATTAGATTCCTAACGGGTCTTTCTTAAGTTTAAACTTAGACCGGTTAGTTTTAACAAAGGTATACGGTTCAAAACGCAAGATTAAGCGAAGACCAGATTATAATGTGCTTTAGTCCCGACAAGTTTGAAGACTTGTATAATATGGGTAAGCTAAACACATTCTGGATTTTGAGGTGATAATGATAAGGTTTGACCCGTTTCGGTCAATTTATGCAAACTAGTTACATAAACCGAACCGGACGCGAATAACGCATAACGGGTAACCAATTGAGTCATGAACAGGTTTCCTAAGTTAATATGCTTCGAATATGTTGTGATATCAGTAGGATACCTTCCATTATGCCCAAGACGAGTTTAATCTCAAATTAAGCCCCGTATGGGTATTTTGGTCATTTTAGAGATTATAAAAGAGATTAAATATAATTTCTGAGATTTGGGTCTGAAATAATCAGTAAAACTATTTAATTTAATAGGTTATATCAGTTGGTGAAAGGTCTTATATGACAAGAATGGTTTTAACCCATACTAGGTGTTTAATACGCGTAAAAAGTCGTTCTAAGAGATTTCCGGGTTATAACAGGAAATCTAAGTTTTCTGATCAGGTTATAAAGTTTAAAATACTTCATTTATCATATAAAATCAGTAGCAAAAGATTTGGTATCAAAATGTCGTGTAAAACTCATTTTATAAACGAAAAGGGTATAATCGGCAATTACCGAATCAAGGCAATAACCCTATGTTATGATCAGTTTAAAAATAATTAAAAATCTTCAAAAATCCCAAAATATTATATTACATCAGTGGGTAAAAGGTTTGGTGTCAAAAATTGGGTTTAGATAGGCTTTATGCTAATTACGCCGTTTAATTTATAAAAAGTTTTCTAATTACGCTATTGAGCATAACTCATAATCTAGACCTCCAACTGATGTGAAATTTTAGGGATATGTTTATAAATCAGTAACAAAGATTATTGTCCTCTCACATTTCCTAAAATCTCATTTTATGGTCAAAAGGGCATTATGGTCAACATTAAGCAATTAACGGAAACAATCAACGAGTCAAGTAGTATAATCGCAGAGGGTTATACTATCATACAAGCTGGTCCTATTGAAGCTCTAAGGCATTTCTAAATCATGCTAATATGGGTCAGAACTGAAAGTCAAGGCAATAGTCAATTTATGCGACTTTCGGTTCCGAACCGGTCCTAAACTGAAAATTGTCGGGTCGGACATGCTTAGGCATGTTCTTGCATTGATTACCAAGTTATATGAGTGGTAAAACTGGTTACACGTCTTCTACATTGCTAATTATGTGTTAATTCGAAAATTATGTTTTTGTTGACTTTTTATCACTAACTTTGACCCGACAAGTGACTTAGTTAGAGCGGGAATCAGAGGGTGCCCTTTTAAGGGTTTAATGCCCACATAATTACCAACTTATAACTACTTTCAATTTGACTAATCATTGGACCATTAGTGATTAATCGTTAAGTCAAACCTTAATTATGACGGTTTGACTTTAAGCTAATAAACTAAGTAAAACACGATTAAGGAAGGTTAAGGAAGCTTACCAAGGTCCTATGCACGACTAATGATGCTTAGGGAATGCTCTTGTGCTCCAGAAATCTTCAGGAGTTGAGAGTTGAATGAATGATCAAAAGTTGCAACAAGTGCTTCTTTATATAGTGATTTTTGATTGATCAAGATGATGCCAAACAAGTCTAGGATGGATCCCTGATTAATACAAGTGTCCCTAGAGCCTAAAAACTTGTTTGTGCAGCACATGGTATTGAAAACAAGTGATATAAGTCGGTTAAACGGGATGGACAGACACCTGTCAAGAGTTTCTGATGCTGGGCACCTAAGGCGGCCCACGAAAGGCCCTGCCTGGGCTTACGCGCCCCATATGAAGCCTGGGTTCAGGTCAACAAGTTTTCAATTATTGAATTTTTGGTCCCCGGTCCTTCTAAAAGTTGTTTTAACCTTTCTTTTTGCACTATAAGCCCTCTAAATTGATTTCTAAGGACTCCATTACATAATCAATCTTTGTGAAGCCCTTGATCAACTTTATGGTCACCCGAAAAGCCTTAATTATCAACGTTGATGCTTTTAACCCCTCGGATACGAATGATAGCATAACTTTCTCATACGGAATCGAAACCTTGTGAAATTTTTATTACTTATTCTAGTGAGCATAATTAATCATTACATAGCTTCGGGTTTGCTAAAAGGTCACTCAGAGGTATACTTTAAACATGTTGACACATTTAACCCCTGTAGTTTGTAATTCCTCACTTTCTTTCACAATTAGCTTCGTATGATCCATGATTCATTCGTTTAAGGGTATAAACATCATGTGGGGCTATTGAAAAATATACTTATCCGATGTTGACATTTTTAATCCTTTTATTCACGTATTTTCTTTGTTTGTTAACGTTAGTCCTTCTAAAGAAATCCTTTACATGTTTAAAGTTTATGACACGTGTCGATATTATATTGGACATGAAATTACGAGGTGTTACAGATAGGGTAAATGAAGAGTCGTCTCATAATTATGATAACCTTTTTTTGAAGGTTTAAATTTTGTTCTTTGGGTTTCTAGATATTTAATTTTACTTGCTTTCCCATGAAAACTCATTTTCAAAGGTTTTGCATTAAAATATTTTATATGGTAAATGAAGAGACGTCTCCTATATACACGTTTTTCCCTCTTAAATCATTAAATGTACATGGTTTTTAAATATAAATTTTTATTTAATGGTTGCATTTAAATCTGACCTTTGGGCTTTTACATATTCTATATAATACCATTGCCAATTCAAATGTTGTTTATCATACCCAGATTCATTCAGTTAAATAGAAGACCAACTGTTATTGTTTTGCTTTAGTTCTTATAAATACATTAAAATGGAGTCATATACTTCTGCACAATTTGACGATTTCAAGCAACACATTATTAAACAAATCGAAGAGCAAGTTTTTGCTGATAGGTCTACTCTTCAAGAGTTGAAGAGGTGTTTTAACAGACTGCAACTTGGTCTGCTGACAAGAGACCAGGTTTCGAGAGACCTGATGATGATGCCGACTACTTCCGTTCGTGACCTGTGTGTTGCGAGTAATATAGAGTGTGGAGATAGAGACTTGGAGTTCATGAGAAAGATCAATGACATACATCGAGAGGTTCAGTGCTCCATGGAGTTGAAGTTAAAGTTTCTTGATTCTTGCTATTAGAGTTTAAGTGTCTGATTAGTTTTCTTTTTTATATGTAATTGTTACTTTTTAATACTTTATATTTTAATCGTATTAATTTTTCTTATCACAGTTTATTTTTACTTCTTTTTATGAGTTTGAAGATAAAGAGACAGTGTTCCATTGTCGATAAATTAGAAAAATTTTCATCTGAATTTTTTTAAGGTTGTTTTAACGGTACCATTTTCTCTATATATATTACTGTTTCATGCCCTAATTATCCAAATCGATTAACATTTTATGTTTGATTTAACATTGTAGTTTATGTTTTAGACTTTTAGATTTAAGGATCAACTTCCTTCATTTCAATCAAACTGTTTAATCTTGATTTATTTTTCTCCTTTAACATACATCGAGAGGTTCAGTGCTCGATGGAGTTGAAGTTAAAGTTTCTTGATTCTTGCTATACAGATCATCCATGAACATTTGTTCATTTATGTTTGATTTAACATTGTACGCTATGTTTTATACTTTTAGATTTAAGTTCAGATTATTTTTTTGTTGCAAAATTTTGAAAATTCCGAGGGCTGATTAATGATTATCTAGATATCAGTGTTTATTTGTTTGTATGTTTTATTGTATGTAAGACTTTAAGTTGTGGACTAAAATTTTGTTTAAAACATTATGTACTTTTCAAGTTTTGTTGGTTTATTATAGTGTTTTCGTTTCATTCATTAGTATTTGTTGGTTTAATATTAAATATATATTTTTTATTCGTATTTTTTGGCATGTAATAAATGAATCGCAATCGCAATGAATTAATGAATAAAACGTAAAGCACTATGGAATTATGATTGTTTTCATTGAAAGATTGATATCATGGTTTAATTTTAATGTCTCATTAGCATACGCTGTTTAATTATTATTTATTTCATTATCGATTAATATTTATCCTTGTATTGTTGTTAGCAAATGTATAATGTTCATCATATGGCATTTCGTATTTTCTATCAATTAATGAATGATTTTTAAAACATTATATACTTACGATTGATTTGATGGAAAATTTGATCTAATGGACTAAAACAAACCCGTGTGTTTCACGGGTCATAAGCTAATGTAATATATACTCTAATCTAACTCTCATTGTATCTAGTAAACATTACGTATGAATGTATCTTATATTCATTTTATATTTAAATATAACTATAAAAATAGAGGGACACTCAATACTATATATATATATATATATATATATATATATATATATATATATTACAATATATGAGACGAATATTTACTTAACCGTTCACTCCAATCTAACTTTTATTTTATCTAGTAAAGTAGTAAACAATACGTCCGAATGTATCTTCCATTTATCATGGTTTCTTACTTTTTTTATTGTTTTGTAATGAGTATATCTTAACCAAATGTTAATCATTAACCTGTCTTAACCAAATTTGAGTTGGTAAAAAGACAATCTAAATATTTAATTCCTTTAAAAACTTTAATCAACTCATCTACTAAAAGTATCTTTCATTAAATACACTTTATAAATGAATATCACCTTTAATCTATATATTTAATACATTACTCCTTAACAATTCCGAAAAAATAATATTGTAAATAGGTAAATACCATTACATATATCCTCGTTGAAGGGCAAAACGGTAATATGACGCAACATAAATTAAGATACGGACTCCAAAACACATTTTAATACAGCTTAAAGTTTCTTTTTTTTAAAGTTAAAACAATCTAGTTTTTAAAGGGTCATGCATAGTAACGTTATAATCCCGAAGTTAAAACAATCTAGTTTTTAAAGGGTCATGCATAGTAACGTTATAATCCCGAGATCTATGGATATGCATGGGTCGGTTTGGGTCAGTTTTGACCTAAAACCATATTATAACCGCAATGTCGGTTAATGGATAACCAAAACTATAACCGATCGGTTATGATGGTTATGGTTATTTGGTTTTGATGGTTAGCGGGTCGGTTAACCGTGTATTTAGCTTAGCTAAAAATAGCTTAATTTTTTTAACATAGATAAATTATTATTGCATATTTGTATATATTAGTATCTATACTATCTATAAAAGGAGCTTAACTGCTTACCTCACTTTGCTTATGTGTCAGCCTCTCAGCCATGCCACATAGGATGCCACATAGGATATGCTTATGTCATTCCGCTTATGTCATAAATCCCATTTATTTATTTAAAAAAATCATTTCATTTAGTTAATAATAATAATAATGATGGTTTTGGAGCCATTTTCAAAATTCAAATCATAATTTCAATCCCTCTTTCCCTCAAATATACTTCTGGCTCCATTTTCAAATTTCAATCTCTCTCTCTCAAATCCAGAGTTCTTTCAAAATTCATCTAGGGTTTCAAGATCTACATTTATATCAACATTTCTGAGTTACAAAAAAGTTCGAATTTTATGAATTTCAGACAACACTTCACAAAAACAGAGTTATAACTTCAATCAATGGCGATTGATGTTTGTTCTTTGAAGCTTGGGCATCGATGAAGCCGGTCACGGCCCTGTTTTAGGTTTTCTTCTTTTCTTATCTATTTCACTAATCACACAATACGATATTTGATTGCTAATATCAGTTTTATTCTACTGATTTTCATTTCAGGTCCCATGGTTTATCGATGCTTGTATTGTCCGGTTTCCTACAAGAAAACTCTCTCAACTTTGGAATTTGCTGGTTAGTGTTTTCTGCTTTACATTATGAACCCTAAATCTGGTTGTTATATTTATTTGTATGACCTAGAAATTATTAAAGTTTGAAGTTTGATATTGTTACAGAACTTGTATTCTTGTGAAAAGTTTCATGACCTAGAAATTATTATTAAAGTTTGAAATTTGATGAGATTGTTTGGTATTTTCTGAAAGGAGACAGAGACTAGGTGTTTTGCTCTTATGATTATCTGGTCATATAATTATCTAAGTATTAATGATCTAAAATTTGAATCTGACTGGCAATTGAGATGGTTTATTGAATGTATATGAAGTAGATATACATCGCTTTATGCCTTTACACAGTTTCACTCTCTCACCTAATAATTATTTAGTTGAACTAAAGCATTAAACAACTGTTATGTCTCCTCACGTGAATGTATGAACTTTACAGTTAAATAAAATCCGATAAGTTTTAGTTTGAGATATTATTATTAAACGAATTTTCATCGGTGGTTAATCTTACATATATATTGATTGAAGTTGAATATTAGAATGTCAAGAATGATTTTGTTGTTGATTTCATTCTGATTTTGCTTCTAGGGTTTGTGTTGTTGATCATAACATATGTTTGTAGAAATTTAGGAATTTGGAGTTTCTGTGATATTGGTTTTGGTTGAATTTGAGTTAAGATTGTGGGGTATTCAGTCAAAGAGTTTGTCAAGAATGATTTTAAAAGGATGAGCAATTTGACTTTAAAAGTCTACTTAAGTCATCCTTGAATTAGTATAGTTTGAAACAGAGGTTAGGAAACAGATGTTTCAAGCAAAGGTTAGGGAACATATGTTTCAAACAGAGGTTAGGAAACATATGTTTCAAACAGAGGTTAGGAAACAGATGTTTAGGAGTGATTTGGCGAAACAGTTGTTTGAAACTGAGGTTAGGATACAGATGTTTCAAACAGAGGTTAGGAAACAGATGTTTGAAACAGATGTTTCACATAATGGGTGATTTTTAGTAACGTGTATGTCTTACAAGAATTATTAATAACAGTGTTTTTTTTAGATTATGTTTAGAGATTTCAAGTGTCTAAGGCAGTGTGGTGGCAGATTCCAGACAACACGATTTCTTACTATATGAAGTTTTCAATTTCATCAGTTGAGATGTTTAAAAATTTGATTATTTTGTTCAACAGTTCAAACCGAGTTTATTGTTGAGCCGTTCAATGTTGAGCCGTTCATCAGTGAAGAGTTTATTGTAAAGAAAGAGCCTTTATTCCACTATAAAGGTTCATCTAACTCCCTCATAGTGTTATCTTTAGATAAAGCTATTCGTGTTCGGATGTTTGATGGTATATGTTTTGTTAATTTTTACTCATTAGTGGCAACATTATCATGTCTAATTCAGTTCTTCTTTGGTTTCACACTCAGTATATTGACTGATGAGAGCGTGAAAAAGAGACCGGATTGATGCAAACGTTGTCGTATTGTTGCAGAGTACACCACTATAGTGGTGCTTAACAATGGCAAACTTCAGGTAAAATATGCTGGTTGATTTTAGATACATTTGTAGTGGTAATTGGTTTAAATTTTGATTGGAATTTTAAGTTTTGTCTATTATTGTGTAGAATGATATGGTTCATTCTGATTCAGATCCACCTTTAAGACATTTGTTGGAATAACTTGGCTAAGGTATGTAACAAAAGTGCATCACCAGCTACAACTCACAAGACATTTGTTGGAATAACTTGGCTAAGGTCAGTTTTAACTATTTAAGTCATGGTTAGTTTAGTTTTTTTTTATTTTGGTATTAGTGGTCGGTCATGTCCACAGCGGTGATATAGTATTTAAGTCATGGTTACTTTAGTTTTTGTTTATTAAGGAAAGACTTACCCGTGTTTGTTGAAACTGTTTTGCTTTCAAAATTGTTAAAGTCAGCACATAAATGAACATTAAACAGATCATCCATGGTACCAAACAACAATCTTAAGAAAAAAAAGTTAAATGAAATATTTTCTAATTTATCGAAAATGGAACACCGTCTCTTTATCTTCAAACTCATGAAGAGATGTAAAACTAAACTGTGATAAAAAAAAATAATACTTATAAAATATGAAGTATTAAGAAAGTAGCAATTACATATAAAAAAAGAAAACTAATCAGACACATCTAACACTAATTGCAAGAATCAAGGAACTTTAATTTCAACTCCATGGAGCACTGAACCTCTCGGTGTATCTCATTGATCTTTCTCATGAACTCCAGATCTCTTTCTCCACATTCTATATTACTCGCAACACACAGGTCACGAACGGAAGTACTCGGCATCGCCCTCAAGTCCCTCGAAACTTGGTCTCTTGTCAGCATACCAACTTCCAGTCCGTTAAAACACCTCTTCAACTCTTGAAGAGTAGACCTATCAGCCAAAACTTGGTCTTCGATTTGTTTAATAAAGCGTTGCTTGAAATCGTCAGATTTTGCAAACGTATATGACTCCATTTTGATATATTTATAAGAACTAAGGCAAAACAATAATAGTTGGGCTTCTGTTTCACTAAATGAATATGTTTTGATGAAAAAAATTATTGGCAATGCTATTATATACTATATGTAACAGGCCAAAGGTCAGCTTTAAAGGCAAACATTAAATTAACATTTATACTTAAAAACCATGTACATTTAATGATTTAAGAGTCAAAAACGTGTATATGAGAATTGCCTGTTCAGTTATCCTATTAAGCATTTTAATGCAAAATCTTTGAAAAGGGAGTTTTAATGGGAAAACAAGTAAAATTAAATATGTAGAAAACCAAGGAACAAAATTGAAACCTTCAAAAAAAGGTTATCATAATTAGGAGATGTCTCTTCATTTACCCTATCAAAGATTTTAAACACTATAAAACATCATTATTTTTTTACTTGAAAACATCAACACTCCAGTTTTAAAAAAACGTTCATCCTAAAACAAATCGTCCAAAAACACTTACATTCTTCCTAAATGGCAACGAAAACCTTCTACCACTGGTCCGATACTACTGATCTTAAAATCGAATTTTCAACCTGGTCACTCCAAGAACAGAGAAACGCTGAAGAACTCAACCAAAAAGTTGCTATTGTTAGTGATAAATATTATAAGCAAACCTGGAGTAGCATTGCACTGCTGGATGAAGTTGCCTCTTCTACTCCAACAGAGTTTAAAGAAAAAGCAGAAGAGTTTATTACAAATTTGCTGAAACAGGATCAGAAGATCTGTGATATGCTAGCTGATCTACAAATTAAAACAAAAAACGAAATTGCACGGAAGAAGGCGAGAGAACGAGATATTCTATTAAGTGTTAATTGTAATGTTTAATTTTTATTATTTTTCAAAATTATAATTTTGTAATACTATGGTTTAATATTGAATATTCAAAGTTTCACTGCTTCAGAATTTTGCAATTTCAGTTTTACCAGTTTCTTTTATCCAAGATTGCTATTGATTGGTACAATGCCCTTATTGTAAATTTCTTTTTATCCAAGATTGCTACTGGTTGCTTTAATGAATATGTCCATGGACCTAATTATAATTTTGGAACCCAAACATGCTACAGGTTTATTTAATAAAGATTGACTTTTCTGATATTAATTTTGATGCAGGACAAGCAGTGGAAGTTGACCGGGAGGTGGGTACAAAGGAAACTTTTCTGTTTGTTTCGTTAAGAATATTTCTACATAGTTGTTTTCGTTTTATATAAAATTTGTTACTTTCTATGACGTGTTGATTCGTTAAAATTTTCTGTTTGTTTTCTTAAAAATATTTCTACTTTCGATGACAGTGAAGCTGGGGCAAAGATCACATCAAGTTTGTCCCTAAAGTCTAATTTATTTCTGCCAATGGGTAAAGAAGATGACAAGGAACGGTTTAGTCACATGGTATTGGTTAGTAATCTTGAACCGCTTATAAAAAATAATGAAGTAGAGACTGGAGTTAATGTTAAAGAACAGTGAAGTGTCTTGTGAGTTTTACATGAAGACTAAATTTTCAAATCTTTTATATGATTTGTATATGTTCTTGCATAGTGCCTTCATGAAGTTTATTAATATATGTTTTTCAAAAACCACACTTGGGATTTGTTACTTTGAGGTTTTATAATACTTTATTTACCGAACTGATTTACTTCCTTTATCTCTAATAACCGTTCCTCCTAATGTGTGCAGAATGTGCAAGGCGTTACTGCCAGTAAATGAAGAACATTTGACTGAAGAAGCCATATGGGAGTCACTTCCTGTAAGTCACACTGCTTTTGTTATCACATTCAAATATTACATTTAATGTGCTAAAGAAGAAAATAGTAAAAAATAAAATTAAACAATTGTGTAGTTTTCTTGTGTTGGAAACTTAGTTTAAAAAAGCGCGCTTTAAGCTCGCTTAAAGCGTTAACCGTTTGGCAAAATGCTTTATTTGCTCTGAAGCGTCAAAACACGTGAAGCGTTTTGAGGCGACGCCTCGGCCCAATCAGGTGCAAAAAACGACGCTTCAGCATAGGGTTTTAGGTTTTAACGTTGTTTCAACATTAAAAAAAAACGAATAGGGCGTGCAAAAAACGAACAAGGTCTTTATTAAAGGGTATAAGTGACATTTGATCAAGTTGAAAAACCTTGAGCTTAACTTGTTGCATTTGTTCTCAGGTAAAGCATGATCACACAGTCATGACTAATGACCTTTCAGCAACGAAAAACATCAAATCAGACATGAAATTTTTTCTTTGCTTTTTAAGGGGAACATAGGTGCTTCTCTCCTAGGGCATACAAAACACAGGTTATTGGCGGTAGCCCGCCATATTTAACATATAAAAAAACTTTATATGCTAATTAATCATGAGCTAATTATAATTGTGATAAAGTTAAACCTTTTAGTTATGTTCATTCTAAAATGAAATTCATCCCAATTGGTCGCTAAGAGTTTGTAGAATATAAACTGATAAGTTAGCTCATGACAATGAATCTCTATCATAGGTACATACTGAGATTATTGAATTTTGAGTAACATACCCCATATATAGCTTTAACATACTTTGTTATTATTATAAACATAGTTTAACATTAAGAATTGATTGGAGTGTTAAGTGTATTATTTTGAATAAGGCTGGCAAATCGTGTCTTAACAGGTTTAACAGGTTTCTGACGGCGCGCACAACATAAGTTTCAAACATGATTACGACTCGTTTAAGTACTTTCTACCTCATGTTTATAAAACAGTTTTATGTTTTATGTACAAAGATGAATAAATGATAGATCCTAACATTGTAATTTTAATTATTTTAAAAATTAAAAAAGTCAAAGGATGTATTTTTCAGTCAAACAGGTCTAATCGTGTCTTAACAGGTACCCAATTGCCAGCCCTAATTTTGAACTTTTCGAACGAATTTTTATTCATTCATGTGCTAAAAACTTAGACTTTATTTGATGATGTTCATGTTGATGCAGATGTGTTTTTACTTTCAACTGGACTTAAAAATCAAGTGCATAAAAATGGTCATTGTGGAATGGATTTGATATTGCTTGGTGCTTATTTGGACAAAAAAAATCAACGTATTTAACACTGGTAAATTTACAACCGCTTATTTATGATAGTCTCTGCTAACTTGAATTCGTATTAACGATTAGATACTTCCTATTGAGTTTACTCTATAGGTAATGGTGTAGTAAAAGGAGATTTAATTATAATTGAAAAACTAACATAAGGACTTTGTTATAAAAGTGCAGCGAACCAGACCACATTGTCATGCGCCCTACGGTTTCTGGAGCAAATCCTTGTGTTGGGGCAGCAGCGATTTGGGTTGTTTGTGGCTGCGTGGGTGGTGCCTCGATGCTGTAAACAGTGGTCAAATAACATTGGATAGTAGGGGTAACGAGTACCATAACAAAACAACAAAAGGAATAGCAACAACATGCAATTAGGTGCAGTTTTGGGGCTGCTAATGGTGTCTAAACAACCATTATAAGCGATGGTTGCGGCTGCCAAAACAGTTCAGAAACAGGACGCCATGCCTAAATGATTCAGGGTCGGTTTTGGGGTTGAATCATAGTTTACAAATTGTGAGTTCGTAAGATATTTTTAGGGTATGTTAAAGGTTAGTTCTATTGCATGTTTTATTCAGGGGCTAATTTGATATGTAATAGAAAAAAATATTCAAGTTTATAAACATGGAAGTGAAAACACCATGATCAATATTTCTCTTTTGTATGTGTTCGACTTCTTGACTTATTATTTAAGAGTTTGTTTTGATTTGAGGACAAATTTTGAAATTTTATACTTTATCACAATTTTTGTCATTTTCTTCTTATTATTGATACTGATGTTTATGGCCACACCTTATATCCCACCTAGACATGAAAAAAAATACAAACTCAGTTTAAGAAATATAATTGTTTTGCTTTACTTAGAATGCCTGTGTGTTTATAGTTCATAAAAGATAAAAGATGACGCATGAACTAAAGCAAAGGTTCCTTAAAATCAGCTTTGCCTTTGCTGCTCGATATCAATTATAGTATCTATAGTTTGGCAGGGTATTCCAAGTGGTTTTAGGCGATCAGCGGCACAGTGGGCCATAAAATGACATTGTCTTTGCATATGGTAAAACTGAACAGATGTTTGATAAGTCAACAAAGGTTTAAATCCCTCCGGTTTGTCAACAGAGGTTT
This sequence comes from Helianthus tuberosus, assembly GCA_030545235.1. NCBI lineage: Eukaryota > Viridiplantae > Streptophyta > Magnoliopsida > Asterales > Asteraceae > Helianthus > Helianthus tuberosus. The sequence continues at coordinate 37,041,070 of CM060424.1, read as the reverse complement.
AAGGCCAAACATCTGTTTAAGGCCAAACATCTGTTTTAGTCCAAATATCTGATAGAGAAGGTTAAACATTTGCGTCCCTATGGTATGAGTGAAATATCAACCTGAGTCCCTAAATGTAAACTTGTATATTAAATGTATAACAAATTATCAAAGCCTAAATTGTATATTAAATGTAAACTTTTTATACATACAACACAGAGACAAAACGCCATACCAACTTCGTAGAGTTGATGGAACTTACAGACTCGATAACAAAAGACCCGTCATACCAACTTCGTAGAGTTGAGGGAACTTACAGACTCGATAACAAAAGACCGTAACATACAATACATAGACAAAACGTCATACGACCACAAGCAATTGTGGATATTTACTGACGGGTGCACTTCGGGAAGTCTGATCCAGATATGAATGAATATAACTCCACTCTATCTAATTACATATCTGCCACTTGGGTTATATTTATTCATATGAATGAATATAACCCCAGTGGTAGATATGTAATTAGCGAGCTCTGGAATTTCAAGGAAAATCGAAGAGCTCCATTGGGGTTATATTCATTCATATCAATCACTTCCTTATGTGCACCGCATCTTCTAGGAGGTTGTCAAGTGTTCTCGCCTTCGTAGTTGGTGTTTTGCGTATCTTTACATCCGCAGCCATTCTGTACAACAAAACACATTCAAATGAGCAACACATTCGAATCTGATCCGATCAGTTCTTAACACTCAGTTGATACCCTAAACCCTAAACACATTCAAACCAAAACACATTCTGTACAACAAAACAAGAATCAAACCAAATCAAACCAACAAAACAAGAATCAAACCTAATCAAACCAAACCAAACCAAAACACATTCTGTACAACTAAACACATTGCAAACCTCTATTTTGATGCATTTTTAACAATATACTCACTCAGTTGATACCCTAAACCCTAAACCCACAAGAATCAAACCAAAAATCCATTCAACCCTAAACCCACAAGAATCAAACCAAAAATCCATTCAACCCTAAACCCTAACCCCAAATAACACATTCAAATCATCAAATCAAATCCAAAATACCCAAATAACTGTTATCATCGAATCAAAATGAGGAACACATTCAATCTGAAACTGATCCGATCAAACACATTCAAATGAGGAACCCAAAATCAACCCTCTGTTTTTCAAAATCAAACCCAAAAACATCGAATGGAACCCAAAATCAAACCCAAAAACATCGAATGGAACCCAAAATCAAACCCAAAATCAACCCTCTGTTTTTTCAAAATCAACCTAAATCATTGAATGTAACCCAAAATCAACCCAAAATCATCGAATGGAACCAAAAATCAAACCCAGAATCAACCCTCTGTTTTTTCACAATATAAACACATAAACATATCGAATGAAATCAACCCTCTGTTTTTTCAAAATCAACCCAAATCATCGAATGTAACCCAAAATCATCTAATGGAACCCAAAATCAAACCCAGAATCATCGCTCTGTTTTTTTCACAATATAAACACATAAACACATCGAATGACCAATATGAGGATGAAGATGAACCTGATCTGTTCGATGAAGATGAAGATGATCTGTTCGATGTTCGATGAAGATGATCTGTTGATCTCTTCGATGTTGATGATGATGATAGCTGTTGATGATGATGATGATATTGGGAGCTGTTGATGATGATGATGAAACATTGAAACTGGTGAATGGACTTTAAGTGTAGATATTAAAGGGTGGGGGGTATTATGGACTTTTCACATAGCAGGGACTCATGATCCCTTCCGTATATAATTCGAGTTTTCTTTATTAAATAACTAGGTGTACACCCGTGTGAGCACACGGGTTTGTTTTAATAACGATCGGAACCAAATACTAAAAAACATATTATAATATATTATTTAAATTCTTTATGTTTAGTTACATATTATAAAACAATGTTAAAGACAATTTGTCTGTGTGTACATGTTTGATATAGAAATAAGGTAAATAATTGATAATATTTTGTCGAAAATGAAAGCATAACCTAATTTTATGTTGTCTAATAACTTCTTATATATGATGTTAATTTTTTTTGACACATTGTTAGTGTAAAACTCAGTAAAGGTCCATTGTTATTGTATAATTCAATAATACTAAAAACAGATTATAATATATGATTTAAATTCTTTGCATTTAGTTACATATCCTTATAAAACAATGTTAATGAAATTATGTGTTAGTGTACATGGTTGATATACAAATAAGCTAAGTACTTGGTAATATGTTGTCTAAAATGAAAAATGAACTAATATGTTGTTTATAAAACATGGTTGATATACAAATAAGACATATTATAATATGTTTTTTAGTATTTGATTCCGATTGTTATTAGAACAAACCCGTGTATTCACACGGGTGTACACCTAGTATTAGATAGAGGGAAGGATCCACTAAAAAGTGGATTTTGCCTAAGTAGCCTAAGAAGGATTGTGATGATGACATGTGACACTCCTAATAAGTAGGAATGAAGGGCATTTTGGTCCTTATAAATAGGAGTGAAAATGACATGTGGCACCCCTTTTGTTTTTAAAAAATATAAACAAAAAAAAATCTAGTACAAAAAAATATAGCACAAAAAATCTAGCACAAAAAATGTAGTACAAAAAAAATATAGCACAAAATAATATAGTACAAAGAAATATAGCACGAAAAAATTTAGCAAAAAATGTAGTACAAAAAAATCTAGCACAAAAAAATTGAGGAAAAAAAAATTAAGACAAAAAAATTCAGCACAAAAAATGTTATATAACATAAAAATACAACACATTTAAGTGAGTTTTTTTAGTCTTCATATTTTATATAGCAATATGGTACTCAAATTAAAGATAAAAAGACGCTCGATTTTACGGTGAAATTTTTATGAAAAAATAATGTCGTATAAAAAAGTTATGAACGCTTAAAAAATGAGGGTGGAATATGCATGTGAAGAGAGAAAGTCCATAAATAGGATTTTCCCAAGATACCCTTGCACTCCTCCTTTCTCCTACCCTTTCATCTTAACCATTGATTTAAAAAATGAATGGTTAAGATTCATTCTTAGGCTACTTAGGCTACTTAGGCAAAATCCACTTTTTAGTGGATCCTTCCCCTATTAGATAGTATTAAATTAAAATATACATATAATATTATACATTATACATTATACATATTATACATTATACATATTAATTATAAGTGATCATGAAAAGTATTTTAATATTATTTTAAAGTGTTGATTTATTTTTTAATTCTATTTTCAAGTATTTATTTATTTTTAAATACTATTTTATTCAATAATTTACTTTCATTTCTTTTAATAACTTGCATTTATTAATTAAAAAAAATCAACAACAATATTTTTTAACATTGCGGTAAAACTTTTATTGAAAATGGATATTGTGTTGCAGGTGTACAAACCGAACCGAAAGCGACAATGAAGGGTAATTATTATCATTTATTTTTTTTTCTAATAAACTGTGTTTATTTTTTCCAATATTGTGATAAAGTTTTTTTTTTTTTTTTTTTGAAATAGATAATGCGTGCCAAAACGTACCGAATCGATTGAACAACATCTGTATCAATACCGCTATTAATTTTTATGGTTTTTACTTTTGATAAACTGGCACCATATCGTTATTATACCATAACAAACCAAACGAACAACACTGGTACAGGTACTTGTATTCATTTTTATGGTTTTCGTTTTCGATAATTTTTAGTTTATACAACTTTGTCTGCAACGATATATGAATAATGATATCAATATTGTGACGATCTGAATCAATCAACACCGTTTGGACATTGGTGTCAGTACCCGTGTTCATTTTTGTCGTTTTCAGTCGATTGATTTCTATACGAAGTGCATGTATCATACTGATATTGTAATGAATCAAACCAATACAAATCCAATGCTCGCTGTAATATACCGCCGCAACGATCGGTCAAATCACCTAGTTATACATATGAATTCTAATAGGTCATGAACAGTGTTTTTACTTTTGAATTTTCAATTTGTTTATTTAAGCGGATCTACTTTCATTTTTAATATTTTGTCTACTTTGATTTTAAATATTTGATCTATTTTGATTTTAAAAAATGTACGATAAAATTAATTTGTTAATTTTATTACAATACTTTATCATTTAGTTTGCGTTTTTTTCTGAATAATTTGTACGTTAATATTAAAAAATCTAACTTCATAACTATGTTTAACATTACAACAATACATATGAATACCATGCCGTTATCGTACTAAACCAGACCACAACCTATGAATTGTAATTTATTATTTATAAGTATTTATTTACTTTTTAGTTATATTTATTCATTCGTTTAATTTAGTTTCTTGCATTTTTTTTTTGCAACATTGTTATGTAAATAATGTTAAAAGAGGAGGATGGTTAATCATGCATCATGTGGTGGCGTTGATAGCCGAAAGACAAGGGAGTACATGCACTAATTGTCGTTTGTCTTAATTGCCGAGTGTTATGCACTTATGTGCCTTATGTCCAAGGTTGTTTGATGCAAAACTACCATCGAGTCGGGGGTCTCACTAGAAACAACATCTCTATTCCTACGGGGTAGAGGTAAGGTTGTCTACATCTTACCCTCCTCAAACCCTATCTTAGCTTTGCTATTGGTGGGATTTACTGAGTATGATGATGATGATGATGTAAATTTTATTGAAAACGAATACTGTGCTTCTATCGTACCAAACAGAACTAAGATGTAAATTTTATTGAAAATGGATATTGTGTTTCAGTTGTACCAAACCGAACTAAAAACGGCCGAACAACATTTGTAACGGTGCCGATATTTATTTTTATTGTCTTTGCTTTCGATAAACTAACACAAGATCGCTACCATATACCGAACAACATCAGTACATGTACCTATATTCACTTTTATGGTTTTCTGTTTGATAACAGATAACGTGCCGCTACCATAGTGAACCGACCCGGAACTGACCGAACAACATCGAAATCGGCACCGGTATTTATCTGTTTATATCTTTGAATAAACTTATACCATATCGCTATCATACCGTACTGAACAACATCGGTATTGGTACCTAAATATTCATTTTTATGATTTACGGTTTCGATGAATTCTCATTTATACAACTCTGTTTGCAACGATATTAGAATATTAGTACCAGTACCGTGATGTGATAATCTGAACCGTTTGAACATCGGTTTACCGGTGTTTGTTTTTATCGTTTTCCGATCGATGTTAAACGCGTGTTGATTTCTATGTCGAGTGCATGTATCCGACCCGTATCTTAACAAACCGAACTAATACCGCTTGGATGCTCGCGGTAACGTATCGCCGCAACGCGCGACCAAACAACCTAGTTTGAATAAAAACATAACAGATGTGACTAGTTATTACAAATTACAAAGTCTTTATGAATAGTAACTAAAATAAATAAATAATTATTATAGAGTTTTTAGTGGTGTTTTAATTCTTTATGTTTTATTTAAATTTCAGTTGTTCAATTCTTAAAATATTATTTAATTTAAACTAAACTAGTATAATATTAATGTCAATTATTATCTAATATTGAAATAAAGTGATATGATACATTTCATAAATTCAAATAAACATCCAACTAAAATCACAAAACGATATGAAAAACCTATAAATACTAAAAATCTTCAATAAACAACATCAAATATTAAAAATATGATGAAAAATCCTAAATCCTACAAAAATTTACTACATGTCGGTTCTGTTCGGTTATGGTGGGTATGGAAAAAATGATAACCATAACCGACCCGCTACTTTCAGTTAAAAAAAAACCATTAACCGACCCACCGGTTTTCTATTTGGTTCGGTTTTGTCAGTTAATTCGGTTATGGTTTGGTTAATTCGGTTTTTTGCACACCCCTACCAAGATCTATTGACGTAGTTTTTAAAAGACTTAATTTTATTATTTAAAAAGAAGAGTAAACTGCCATTTTAGTCCCTGTGGTTTGGGCACTTTTGCCATTTTAGTCCAAATATCAAACTTTTTACATCTGGGTCCCTGTGGTTTGCATTTTGTTGCCATTTTAGTCCAAAATCCAAAAACCCCCTTTTTAACTGTTGAAAGCTGTCTATTTTGTCCTGTAGTGCAGGGGCATTTTGGTCCATGTTAATTTATTATAACATTTCAATAATTAATAACATCATCTTCAAGAACATCATCATCAAAACCCAGAAAATCTAGAAAATCAAGAACATCATCTTCAAGAAAATCAAGAACCCAGAAAATCAAGAACATCATCTTCAAGAACATCATCAAAACCCAGACATCGTTTATCTTCAAACATCATCATCAAAACCCAGAAAATCAAGAACATCATCTTCAAGAACAATTTCATCTAATAATGCATAGCATGTAGGATCTTTGTGAATCATCTCACACATAACCTGCACAGCTGATGAATATATATCACCTCCAAATGTATCCGTGTTTTTAAAGATCATTGAAAGAGTTGCTGGTAGGGAGATATCATGAGGATTCTGAGATCTTGTAGTACTTGCTGAAGCGTAAGTAGCTGAACTAAGTGCCTTTAATAAAACCCTAATAAGCCTGTGTTGTGAATGAATATGATCATCAATTGTGTCTGAGGACTCCCCAATTCTCATTGAATCAATCATTCTAACAACTTCTATATGCAGTCGGTTGGTGAAAAGGTCAACTCATCCCAAGTCTTGTAAAAGAGTGACTGCTGAATTGCTGTAATCCATGAGTTTTTGTAGAGTCTTCACAGCCAAATAGACAAGATTCATGTGTGTGGGCTCGGTGTCATCTAACAGGGGTAAAAAAGTTGAAACCATTCCCGAACCCCGTATAATGTTTCCAGGACTTGAAGTTGTTATCACTTGAAGTAAGTGAAATTGAAGGAGTGCTTCAATGAATGCAATAGACGGTGGATCAGTAGACTTGTTTAACGATGAAATCTCCTTTTGCAGCACATTAATTTGGGGATCTGGTGGGTGGATCTGGAAACATGAGAGAGAAACATGGTGGGTGGATCTGGAAATTACCTTTACAGAAATGGCGAGCTTAGGTTTCGATTTGGCACCGGAAACGCCTCCGCCACGTCAGTATCAGCACCGTTCACCGGAGGAATCCGGAGCATGAGTGTCTTCGTCGCCACCGCCACATCAGCTGCAGCGGCGTTAACCGGAGGAGGAGGAGGAAAGTGATGACTTTAGAGAGAGAATGTGGAGACTTTAGAGATAGAGAGAGAGAAGAGAGAGAGAGGTGGGAGACTTTTGGGGAAGATGAAGATCATGGTAAAAGATGAAGATTCTTTTATGACCAAACTACCCCTGCACTAAAGGACAAAAAAGGGGACCTTAAAACAGTCAAAAATGAGATATTTTGAGTTTTGGACTAAAATGACAACAAAATGAAAACCACAGGGACCCAGATGTAATAAGTTTGAGATTTGGACTAAAGTGGCAAAACTGGCCAAACCACATGGACCAAAATGGCAGTTTACTCTAAAAATAGCGACACAACTTTTTACTCGTTTACCACGTATCTCGATGTAAATTGATAACAATTAATTAAAGTTATCTTATCTTTCTCTCAATCATTCCCACCCTGTGTTTGTTTTCTTCACTTGTTCCTCCAATCACAACTCTCTCTCTACAATACATACACGGATCATGTATCTATAGATTCCGTACCTGTTTTGGTTTGTTTATTTTTCTAGAGAGAGAAACAAACACATCAACAACACATACACATACATACACACACTTGTTCTCTCCTCTCACCCCTCCACTATTTCTCTATCTAACAACCAAAACAAAATCTTTCTCTCTGTCATCCGATCATGGAGATATGATGTTGTTTCCGTCGAATCTGTAACAGATTCACATCTGTATTTGAATATTATTTATCATCTTCTTCAGACAGACACCCTTTACTCTCTTTCTTTTAGTTTGACCTTTTTCAGGTACCCTTTTATTCTCTCTCTCTCTCTCACACAAACACACACAAAACACAGGTTTCTGTGTGTAAAATTTGTAAACCCCATTATGTTTTTTTTTTCGATACTGTTTCTAGGGTTTCGTTTTTTTTTAATTTAAATTTAAATAGGGTTTGTGATTTTTGGGTGAAAAGAATTGGGGTTTAGTTGGAATCAGTAGATTTTTTGTTTGCATGTTGTGATCTGTGTGTAGATTGGTGATTTATAATTGGGTTTGTGGATCATGCAATTGTATGTGATTTTGTTGTAAGTTTTGAGTATTTTTTTTTTATTTTTAATTTTAATAATGGGGATTTAAAGATCAGTTCCACACTTTTTTTTAGAACTTTTATAAATTTTTTTTGGTCTTTTGTTTGTGTAAATGCTTAGATTTTGCAGATGATTGTGTGTGTAAGCATTGTGTAAGAATTATTATGTTTTGATTTCAAATAGAAAGTTAGGGTTTTTTTCAATGTGTTATTTGATCAGAATTAGAAATTTTTTCTTTATCTTAAATGTTACTAGTTTGATCCTAAATAACAATCAGAAAATTAAGATGATAGTTTGTTTTACTCAAAAAATTTAAACTTTTTTGTTGAAGTTGTAATAATCAATTTAGATGCACGTCCAAACACTCCTTATTTCGATATATTTATGCTTATAACAAAGCTTAATTTGTTTGATTCTTGGTGTTTATGACAGAAGTGTTTCACAATGCAACATTCTTCACATCATTTTCCTTTTGGTATGATTGAAATTTATGATGATTTTTCTGTTTACTTGCCTTGAAGTGACTAAAAACTTATTGCAAAAAAAAAAAAATCTTCTTATGGTAGGTCCCTCAAAATTGACATCAATGAATTATTCAAAAGCCGTTGGAAGTGGGACAAAGGACATGTTAACCAGATCGGATAATAACTATAATGACGCCTCGAGTGATACCGCCTTTTTTTCAAGTTCATTACCGGTTTTACCCCATGAGAAGTGTATGTTTTTACTCTCTTTGAAATATGTTATACCGCCAACGTAATTTTGTAATTACTTGTTTACTTGAAATGCAGTAATATCGAATAACGCAGAAAACAATTTCCAACCATTAGATGGGAGTGATTTGCTTGAAGATATTGCGGATCACGCAATCGGAAATTTGTTGCCCGAAGAAGACGAGCTTTTAGACGGTGTAATTGATGGTATTGACCTTAATGCTTTCACTAACCGTGCAGATGAGTTGGAAGAGTACGATCTTTTCGGAAGTGGGGGTGGTATGGAACTTGAATCTGATATGGATAACTTGAATTTGGGTATTTCAAAGGTTAGTTTGGGTGATGGGGTGGTTGGTAACGGGCTGGCCCATTACAATATAGCAAATGGTGTCGGGACGGTTGCTGGAGAACATCCATATGGCGAGCATCCTTCAAGAACTTTATTTGTGCGTAATATTAATAGTAACGTTGAGGATTCTGAACTCAGAACTTTGTTTGAGGTAGTTCGTTCTAGTCCCATCTTGTTAAATATATCGTTATTGTAGTTTTAGTTCATTTATGGCAATAATTGAAAAAAAAGACGATTGTTGGGCTTTTTAGACAAGAATCTAGGAAATACGTCACTATCGTGTAGATCTTCACTAACATATTATTTTGTTCACTTTGTAGCAATATGGTGATATTAGAACGCTGTACACGGCGTGTAAACACAGGGGCTTCGTGATGATATCTTATTACGATATCCGTGCTGCTCGAACTGCCATGCGCTCGTTACAAAATAAGCCATTACGAAGAAGGAAGCTAGACATTCACTACTCGATTCCAAAGGTTCATATTTGATTTTTAGTCTTTTTTTTTCTTTTTCTTCAATATAGAAGTTCACGTAACCAATATTTTGATCTGTTTTTATGTATTAGGATAACCCTTCAGACAAAGATATAAATCAAGGAACTTTGGTTGTTTTTAATTTGGATCCTTCAGTTTCGTGTGAAGATCTTCTTCAAATCTTTGGGGCATACGGTGAGGTTAAAGAGGTAATTTTCTTTTCTCCAATGTGCTTTCTAATGCTAAAGGGCGATTGTTTGCTTGAACCATTAGGCTTTGTTATTTATTACAAACTAGTCTTTTATACTATGGACATGCTAAAACAATAGATTCTGCGAGAACGGGGTTTTGTACAAGTTGTAGTATTTTAAAGGCGAGAAGAAACATCATAGTTGACGTTTATATTGTTATAACGTCTGTTGGTTTACATCATTGAAGCAGTTATGTGGTATCCTGTAAAAAACTTTACATTGTGGAATTTTGTGCACAATAACAGATAAGGGAGACACCGCATAAACGGCACCATAAGTTTATTGAGTATTATGATGTTAGAGCTGCAGAAGCAGCCCTTAGATCTCTAAACAGGAGTGACATAGCTGGGAAGCGTATAAAGCTTGAACCTAGTCGCCCTGGTGGAGCCCGTCGAAAGTAAGTATACATATTTTTTTGCTTAAAGAAATAAGTAATAATGGTGCCCATAACACATCATTTAACATTTTATAACCTTCTTTTATACATGTTTTGCATATTTTTAGCTAACATGAATCTGGATGGCTATTTTCTAAAAAAATCTAAAAATTACACAAAAATGCTCACATGTACGATGAATAGTGTTACTTTATTTTAAGAGAGAGAGACCTGTGTTTGCTTTGTAAAATGGATAAATCAAAGATCGTCACGCATATTGGGTAAAAGTTCTTGTTAAATTGTGAAATGTTGGAGATAGGAACTTTGGAGATTGGAGGAAAGAAATCTAATTGTCGATTTGTGGGTTGATAAAGTAGTCTGCATTAGATTACAGTAATAGTTTCTTGAATTAGTGATTGAAGATGACATGTTTTTGTGTGTTTTTAACTTTTGTTATTACTCGGGTGTAGATAACTTATTAATCAAAGAGTAAAATGCCAAAATCGTCCCTGAGGTTTGGGCATGTTTGCCTGTTCCATCCAATTTTTTTTGTGCATTTCAGTCCTTCACCTTTGATTTTTTTTTGTCATTTTCATCCTTGAGTTTGGCAATTTATTTTTACTTTTCGTCCCTCGAAAAATGGCCCCCAGGGATGAAAATGGCGAAGATTTCAAACTTTTTGGATGAAATTGGCACTTCAGGGACGAAAGTCGCAGAAGTGGCCAAACTTCAGGGACGAAAATGGCATTTTACTCTTTATCAAATTTGGTTACCTTTTGGCATTGACAAATCATTTGGTTATATCTGTTTTATAAATCGGGATTAGAACTTGAAAGAATTCAATCATATTGCCTGATCTGTTTATTGAGTTAGGGTTTAACTAGGCATCGTTGGGATAAACAGCTGTCTCTTAAAAGCAAACCTAATTTTGCATTCTGCAATAAAGTTTGTTAACGGGTCCCTGTCGGGCCCAAAATGTTGAATCATTCAGATATTCTGTCTGTTTCTTGCAATTATCACAGTATGTGATGATTTTAATGTTTTTTTTCCTTTACTCTATCTAGCCTAATGTTACAATTGACTCAAGACTTCGACCAAGACGACACTCGAAGTTTTCGACTTCAAGTGGGCCCCTCGATTGCAAACTCCCCTCCAGGTAAGACCAATTTTTGTTATTACATTCTGTTTTCCGAAACGTATGTTTTGAGTTTACTTTCTTACAACATATTCAATTTAATTCACCTCGCAGGTGTCTGGCCACAATTTGGAAGCCCGATTGAACACAATCCTCTTCAAAACGTAAGCAAGTCACCGGTCCTTGGCTCAGCGAGCCCTACCTTCGGCAACGGTTTATCCGGTCTGGCTTCTATCTTGCACCCTCAACCAGCCCGGATAGCACCAATCGGTAAGGACCATGGAAGGGCTAACCCTAACCGTAACCATCTTGATCAAAATAACACATTTCAACAATCTCATTCACTTCCAGACTCCATATTGAGTCAGTTTAACGAACCCATGTCCTCTTTTGGCGGCTCGAGCTCAACTGGTTCAGGAATCGAAACACTCTCTGGCCCACAGTTTCTGTGGGGTAGTCCTAACCCCAGTCCCAGTATATTAAACGACCAGCCCAAAGGACCCAGCGGACCGAGCCATGGTTTTAGATCACCGACCATCGGTCATCCGTTTACTACATCCAAGGTCCCCCCTGGTATTACCCACGGGTTTCCAATCACGGGACGCCATGGATCCATGCTTCATCAACATCATCATGTTGGATCTGCTCCATCTGGGATACCGTTCGAAGGGCATTTTGGTCATTATCACGAGTCTCCTGAAACGGTTTTCGTGAGCTCACCTGCTTATGGGGGTGTAGGTATAGGTCATATTGATAGAGGCTTTTTAGGTTCTCGTGGGTCGGTTGGAAACGGTTCTCCAAGTTTCAGCACCATGCATTCTCCCAGGGTTAGTTCTGTGTTTCTTGGTAGCGGGCCTTACGCGGGATTTGGGCCCACACTTGCGGAAAGTATGAGTGAGCGTGGACGGAACCGGCGCGCTGACCAAAATGGTGGTCAAACTGATAGCAAAAAACAGTTTCAGCTTGATCTTGATAAAATCACAAGCGGAGAAGATACCCGAACAACTTTGATGATAAAAAACATTCCTAACAAGTATGACAAAGATTTCATCTTGATTATTTTCAGCACTTAAGCGATTTTATGTTGATTATGTTTGATACTCCAGGTATACTTCTAAGATGCTGCTTGCTGCTATTGATGAAAATCATAGTGGTACTTATGATTTTCTGTACTTGCCAATCGATTTTAAGGTATTATTTTTGTTAAGAATTTCTTGTTATTTGCCAATCGATTTTAAGGTGTTATTACATGACGGTTTCCTGCCATTTATTGCAGAACAAATGCAATGTCGGCTATGCGTTTATCAACATGCTTTCTCCAACTCATATAATCCCATTTTACCAGGTTTTTTCTACCTTACGGTTGACTATCTTTGATCCTTTAAATTGAACATGGTGTTAACTATATTTAAGTATCTACTAATTTGTGTAAATTGTTATGTAGGCATTCAATGGGAAAAAATGGGAGAAATTCAATAGTGAAAAAGTTGCTTCGTTGGCTTATGCTCGTATCCAAGGAAAGATGGCACTTGTGACTCATTTTCAGAACTCGAGTTTGATGAACGAAGATAAACGTTGCCGCCCTATTCTTTTCCATTCAGAAGGTTCAGAGGTTGTTGATCAGGTAACATGTTTATTTAAAACATTTTATATAAATGGTTGGGTTGCTTTGCTTTTTTAAATCTCAAACGGGTCAGATGATAAGTTCAGCTAAAAAGGGTAATGCTAAAATTGGTCGAATGTGTTGAAAGCTGCCCCAGGGTATTTTCAACGCATGGGGTGAGCAGAAAACCGAAAAAAACGAAACCAAAAAAAATCAAACCGCACAAAAAACGAAAAAAACCAAACCGAAAAAACGAACTGAACTTTACGGTTCGGTTACGGTTTTGCATTTTATGAAAACCGAACCCAACCGAATTACCTAAAAATTTATATTTTAACGGTGGTTGTATATTGATTTCGGAACAATTGATTTTATTCTTGAATGTTAAATATTTGTAATAAGCAATTAACATTTTTATTTATCTTTGAAATGATTTATCCATTGCCTACAAGAAATAACAAAACATAACATAAAATTTAAGTGATTTTCAAAGTATTATAAAAGAATATGTCTTAATAGAAACTTTGGAAAAATTCGAACATAGGTTAGAATGTTAGGTTTATGTGAGGAAAATTAATTAAAAATGTTAAATATAATAATGTAAATGTAAACATCTAAATTTTTTTTCTAAATCTTGGATCATACGTAATTTTGTTCCAAAAACTGAAAACCGAACCATTGCTAAAATCTAAAAAAACAAAACCGAATGGCTTTCAAAAACCGAAAACCGAACATTTCGGTTACGGTTTTACCGTAAAACCGAATCGAACTGTGCACACCCCTGAGTTGGTACTCAATTAGTTATTAACACTTTATTCAGTATGTTAATACTGTTGTAATGATATTGTTTCTGTTGTCATACTCGATTAGTTATTTGTTAAAACCTAAAAAATGCACAAAAGGTGTTTTGGGTCGACGCAAAATATGCCCTGTTTTGACACGAATCTATTTTGACCCAGTAATCAACCAGTCTGCTTCACACGTATTTCCGCCTTTAGAGCCAAGCTTTGCACTGGTGTCCAGCTTTACTCTAATAAAAGCTAACTCATGAAAAGGAAAATGTTAAATTGTTTATTTATCCTGACCGTCTTACAGGAACCTTTGTCATCAAATGTTTTGAATATTCAAATGCATCGGTCAAATGGTTCAGACTCAGGTGACTCATCAGGTAGCCCTCCAAAAGACGGTGCGGGTCCTGGTACAACTGAGCAGAGCTGACAGCGAGTGAAGCCAGCAGTCGTGCTAAACCGTCTAAAATAATAATATTTACGCAAGACTGCTGACTTTCATCAGTACATAGTGTATAGAAGAACTAAGAGAATCGTATTAAAAAGAAAACAAGGGTGCGGGTGCGGATTTTGTCTATTTTTGAAAAGATAAAAGAGTAAAAAAGAAAGAAAAAAGATTAAAAAAAAAAAAGAAATCGTATGTCAGAAGTAGTTTGGAAGAGGCGAATGATAGTAATGTGCAGATCCCGATTGCCATTTTGTGCTAATATGTAAATCGTTATCTCCTGTTCTTTCACCTCTTCATTTTGGGAACTGTTTTATTCGGGCTTTTACCGATGGCGATGATTGCTTGGACGTAAGTAAGTTTATGGGTTTCGTGGCAAATGTATAGTGTCCGTGTTGGGGGTAGATCTGACTTTTCATGTGTTTTGAATCTTCAGCTCCTCGATTGAAAACGAATGGGAACTGAACTTGGGAACTTTTTTTGTTTTTGTTTGTGTAAAGTACTTTTAGTTGTCATGAGCAGGTTTTTCATGTTTTAGAGGAGCATCTGTTTATTGTAGAAAGTTACAGGTGGTCATTATCATCATGCTGTAATGACTTGTACCTAATGTATGAAAATATGTGTTATAATACCAACTGTGTTATCTGTTGGCTAATTGTGATTCCCTTGTGAGTGTGGTTCTTGTGATGCTATTTCATGAAGCAGGTCAAAGTGTTGAATTTTGACCTTTTTGGTCAAAATTTGATTCTAATGGTGATTGCTAAAATCACTTCTTTTGTGTGATGTCTAGTACTGTAAAAGCATGGTGCTTGTCTATCACAAAAACTGTGGGTTTAAATCCTTGAAGTGCAAGGTTATGTGGTGTATTAGGTGTGGGTTTAAATCCTTAGGGGGCGTTTGGTTATCAGGAATTCAATGGAATTTAAGGGAATTGGAATTTGAATTCCATCTCTTAAGATGTTTGGTTCATGGAATTTGATGGAATTGGAATCCCAATTCTAATCTTCATGTGTTTGGTTGACAATGAAATTTGAGTAGGAATTACGCATGAATTCCTTCAAATTCCTTTAACTAAAGAGATTCAAAATCCTTCCTATATGTGAAGAAATTAAGGTAAATTCATTGGAATCTTCGACCGTTTCGACCCGTACCGTTTTGACCATACTGTTTTCGATCCGAACCGTTTCGACCCTACCGTTTCGACCTGTAATGTTTCGACGCCAATGGTTTCGACCGTACCGTTTCGACGCGAACCGTTTTGACCCGTACCTTTTTGACCGAAACGTTTCGACCCGTACAGTTTCGACCCGTACCGTTTTGACGCGAATCGTTTCGACCTAAACCGTTTCGATGCGAACCGTTTCGACCAGTACCGTTTCGAATCAAACCGTTTTGACCCGAACTTGTGGTTGTGGGTGCCGGGTTGATGGATTCCAATTCATTTGACAACCAAACACAACAAAAATGGAATTGAGATTCCAATTCCAACAATTTTCAATTCCAATTGGAATGTTTAAATTTCAAATCCAATTCCTTCAAATTCTAATTGCTATACAAATTCCAATTCCAAATCATTCCGCGAACCAAACGCTCCCTTAAAGTGCAAGGTTGTGTGGTATTTAGGTGCAAAATAATGTTGTTAAAAATGTGTTGTAGCATTAAAAATTTGAAAAATGTCACCAATCACATATTGTTCACTTTTCTTCGATGGTTATTGTGGATGAGGTATTACTATTAAATTTGAACAATAAACGGTGTGGGTTCAAATCTTTGCAAATGATGTGATGATTTGTCTCCAATATACGGTGTAAGCCTGTAAGGTTACCATAAGATGTTGATACATATGGATATCAATATCACTATAAAGTTTTAACAATAAACGGTGTGGTTTCAAATCTTTGCATATAAAGGTTATGTGGTATTTAGGTGTAATAAATTGTTATAAAAATGGCTTGGTAGCATTAAAAAAAGTTGAAATATCATCATCATCATCATCACGCTCACTAAACCCCACCAATAGCAAAGTTAAGGTAGAGTCTGAGGGTAAGATATAGACAGCCTTACCTCTACCCTGTAGGAATAGAGAGACTGCTTCTAGCGAGACCCCCGGCCCGGTGGTAGTTTTGTATCAAGTCTTGGACATAAGGCACATAACACTCGACAATTAAGACAAAGGCCAATTAGTGCATGTACTCACTTGTCTTTCGGCTATCAAAACGCCACCACATGATGCATGATTAACCATCCCCCTCTTTTAACATTATTTTTATGAAATTAGTAAAATAATGTTAAAATTAGTGTACTTTCACTTTTGCCCCCGAACGCCCACACATATACATTATATGCGCATACCGCAAGCGGGACGTAAATTGAAATATGTGGATACATATTAACAAAACCACACAAATCCCATATTGGTCATATTTGTGAACATATTAGCAAAAACACACCAATCCCGTTACTGGGATGGTACGTCTCAAATATATCTTAGTCGTATCACTGTGGATGAGAGGACGGTATACATGTGGATAATATCATCACTATTAAATTTGAACACTTTGAGCTCATTTACATGTCAAGATTCACTAAACTGATCCACAAACTGGAATGAAAACTAAACGCCTTTATATATTAACATTCAAACACCCAAAATTTCACATAAGGCAATTGAACTCATTAACATTGTTGTTTTCAAACCTTTATTTTCTGATTTGAAGCTCTATGTCAATGAGAAAACAACACTTGTTGTCATCTCTAACATAATGCACATGACCTTTCATAACATTAAGAAGTTTTCTAGAAAGATTGAGAGCAAGTCCCTCTTGGGTACCCTGGTTTTTTCCTTCTTCATACATGTCTCTGATAATATCCGCAGGTAACCCTGTGCCCGGATGAGTCATTCTGCAACAATGAAAAGTTGGTTAGGACTGCTAAATGGGTGGGTCATCTGGGTTTGATAATGGGTCAAAATGGATAACCTTTTGGTATGGATTGAAATGGGTTAGATTGTGTCCGGTTGACTTGAAACACTTTTCTTGAAAAAGTAATTTTGTATAGAAGATTTTATGCGTTAAAAATATATATGGCAACTCTTTAATTGCTTTGTTTAGCTACTTTTTTACCAATTGATCTGTTATGTTTTGATGTTAATTGTTTATTACTGAAAAGACTGACTTGTCTAGGGATGGCAAAAAAAACCCGAACCCAACGGGTATACCCCAAACATATGGGACGGTTATACCCGAAGCCTGACGGGTATGAGATTAGATGATACCCGGCCCAATTACCCGAAACACATACCCATTTACCCGAACTATATACCGGATCATATACCCAAAATTGTTTTGTTTATATTTTTATTTTCCCTTAACCTAATCTATTAGTGACTTATTTTAGTCGGTTCATTGTGTTTAAAAAATAATTCTTTTGGAATATGTATTTGATGATATCCTTCATATTTTGTTTTAGTAGGTTCATTGTGTTTAAAATTTTTTTTTTTTTTGGAATATGTATTTGATAATATTATATATATTTTGTGTGTCGTGAAGTATATAAATAAAACTATATAAAAGTTATAGTGTTACTATTTATTAATGATAAAACTTATATGTATGTAATGTATATTTAATTTATAATAGTTGTTATATAGATAAAAATTATACAATATATATAATAGTAAAAAAATGTGTTTGGAAATCCAATCGGTATTTTTTAACAAATTAACGGGTATACCTGATACCTGACGGGTATTGGGCCGGGTATGGGACACGATTCTACAACTGGGTATGGGTATGAAATTACCAATACCCAGCCCGAACCCGGCCCATTGCCATCCCTTCACTCGTGTGACCACAAAAGTCAAAACCATACATCTAATTTATGAATAGAAGGCTATTTTGCCTTTATTTTGAACTAAGATGTACATAAAGAAGCACCATAAGTCTAATAGTTTCATATCCTTGGGTTAGTACCGGCATAAACAAAGTTTTTCTTGAAATAAAGGTAGTAATTTCGACACATTCATCTCTGAATCGGTCTATTCGGGTAATGTTTTAACTAAGGAAACTAATCAAATAGATCAAACGAAGTTAAAATCACCCAAAATGCATTTTGAAGCATATGACATGCACAATTGCTTTGTTCAAACTGCTTAAACGGGTTGAAAATCACCCGCAGTAAAAATATGTACCTGAACTGTAGATGAATGTATTCATGTCCATCTTGTTTCATCCTGAGCCCGGGGGACACTTTGATTTCCACCCAACCATCGGGTGACGGTGCATGGTTTGCAGCGCTGATCAAGAAATCCGATAAGATTATCTGAAGCCTTATTTGATCGCCGATAAGATCAAGCATTTTGACTTGATTAGGTATTTCATGAACCAATGGAATATTCTTTTCGTTCAGAACGATCATTACTTGGCTCACAATAGCATCTAAAAGATTCTCCATGAAAAATTGGTCCGAGTTCAGTTCCACATTGCTGCAAAACCCAAAAACACTTTACAAACAAGCACTACAATGAATAGCAGATAAAAGCTTGACTTCTGAGGCTAACGCGCAAATTTGCTTCTGTGAAACTATTGTGCATTCTTTCAGTAGATGATAACTGTTATGCATTCTTTTAGCTAAAATGGGAATAAAGTATTAGATTATTACTATACATAATATCATTTTTGTAATCATATTTTAAGGGGTGCTAAACGGGTCGTCTTTGCGGGTTCAACCCGACCCGAAAATGAAAATTTTAGACGAACGCGAACATGACCTGAACCCCCCGAACCTTTTCGTGTCAACCCGAAAATGTTAAACGAACCCAAAATCATGACATAAAACATATTGTGAAAAAATATAATATAGTAAAAGTGGGTTAAACGGGTCAACACGCCAACCTGACTGGGTTACCGAACCCGATCTGTTTAGCTAAACGGGTTTGCGGGTTTAACTTGAAAGTTGAAACTGACCCGAGCCCGTTTAGACTAAACCCAAACCCACGAATTTCGTGTTAGGTTCATGTTGTGTTTTTGGGTCGTGTCAGAAATACCGTCAATGACAGCGCACCAAGGGAACAACGGACAATCACGGCAAAGGCAAGCACGAATGCTGCTGCCTACGAGACCGTTCACACCCCTAATTATGCATTAAATTATGGACACAAACTGTTCTCGGGTCAACCCAAGCCTACATATACTCTAAAGTTACCCCGTTTGACCCGTTACCCAATCCGTTCATTTTGCATCTCTAGAATTAACACTTACCCTTCTTCGATACTTTTTATATCCAGATTCTCAACAATCGATGCAATTTGTCTTTCACAGGCAACACTTGTCTCAAGATACTGCTTCTGATTATCTGAAATAGCTGACTTTTGCAGAAGCTCGCGAGTAAAAAGAAGCCCGTTTAAAGGGTTCTTAATTTCTCGCTTAATATACGCTAAATCATCACGTTTGAACACAGATTCTTGCTCATTTTTACCGTCTTCTAAAGGCATTCGCACACTCAAAAAACAAAAACACCCAACCACTTTTCCGTCCTCACCAACTCTCGTGTTTGTTGTCAAATGACCCTCTACAAGATTCCCATCTTTTCCAAACAACCCAAACGGTAAATCTGATGAACCGTGACCGTTGATTGCTGTATATAACGTGATCATGAATTTGGTCAGTGTATCTTCATCTTTAAGTGAACATAAACCTCCAAAAACTTCACCAGGAAGAACTTTTCCGAAAACTTCATGTTTCATACGACCCGTAAGTTCTTCCATGGCTGCATTCCATTCAGAACAACAAGCGTTTTCATTTGAAGCAAATAAAGGAGGAATTAACGGATTTAAGGTTCGAATAATCGAGTTATAATCGCCTTCCATGCGTATAAATCGGTCCATGATAGTTTTCTTGTCTGTGACATCTTGACCCACAAAGGATACACCGACAATATTGTTCATGTAGTCTCTGCTTGTGCATGTATTCGCCATAATGTATAAAATAGGTTTGTTTTGCTGTTGCATGCCAACTTTTCGTAGTTTCAGTTCGATGTTTTTTTCTTCTTTACCTAATATTAAATAAAATCACCTTTAATACTTTCTAACTAATAACTACTATTTTACATGAAATCCTATAATAAAATCAATTTATATTATCATAAAATAGCTTATTTACCTTGCAAAGCTCTACAGAGAAGATCTTCAACAACTCCATCTGATGTTTCATGAACAAATTCATCAATCAAAGACTTTCCGATAGCTTCACTAGCTTTGACTCCAGTCAACTCTGCGATTTTCCCATTCCACCCGTTTATCAAACCACACACATCAACACCAAAAATAGGAACAGATGCTGTTTCAACCAATCTCGCCAATTCACATGCAGCCGAACTAATTTCAGCCACCCGTTGAGCATCACTCTCACTTCGTTGACTATAATTCATCACTCTTTGACCACCACCACTGTTATCCGCAACATTTTGAGCTGATGTTCTCATTATCAACTGCAAAGAATGAATCACATTGATCTCGGAATCTTCCCAAGGTAGACTTCTAAATTTTACAATTTCAAGAAACGCCTTAAACGAAGATCTTGGATGCATTATATTCAAATCTTTATCTTCAGGATGATGTTTAGCACCTGCCCACTTAATCTGTCTCTCAGTTTGTGATCTGAACCAAAAAATGAAATCGTTTAAAGTAATTCTTGCAGCAGCCATACCACAAACTGTATCACCAAACAAAGATGCACCAGTATAACCCGCATGTAACACACTTTCTGTAATGAACCCTGTAGAATCCTTATGTTCACTACACAACCATTTAACAATATCTGTAACTTGTGATTCATTCGGAGTTACACCTGTTAACCAAACTTCGTTATCATAGTATAAAGCTGCTCCATCGCATTTGACTAAATCCATGATACTTGGAGAATGAGTTATTAACCGAAAAGGGTCCTCTCGCAGTAGCATGTCACATAAGGTTGTCTGCATACGGAGGATCTTTTTCTCCGCTATTTGTTCGGCTAACTGAAGCTCCATGTAGAGCTGCAAACCAATTGATTGCATTAAAAATTCACAAGCGTAACGAAGTGGGAACGGGATATAACGCTGTGTTGCATGATGGCATGCCACCAAACCCCATAATTTCGTGGATTTGTTGTTGTTTACGAGAATTGCCATCACTAAAGATGCAACAGAATTCATGTTATCCATGTAAACTGCATGGCAGCCATGTGGGGCCCGAAGTGTAGATTTGACCAAACAAATCGGTTGCTTTAGTTCTTGAGTTCGAATAACGGGGACTGATTTTGCTTGAGAATCAACGATTATTCTCACGCGATTTTGTTTAAACAGGAATCGAGCAGCTTGTGGGATATCTGCTGCGGGATAATGCAGCCCTAAATACGATTCTAAATCAGTTCTTTTAACTTCTGAAATAACTTCACCATGTTCATCGTCGTGGAATTTATAAACCATAACCCGATCATAACCCGTAAGCTTTTGTACTTCTTCAACAAGGGTATCACACATAGCACCGATATCTCCACCAGGGAGGGAATTCAGCTTAGAAATCGCTCTAACAACAAGTTTTTGCGACTGAACCGCACCAGCAAAGAATACTGCGGGGTCACTATCGTTAGCCAGCTCTAAATCAATCACAACGCCCACATCAATCCTATGGAGAATTGCATAAAACGGTTTATGTGTAGTTACAGAGTAAACCAAAATAGGGTTGAACAACTTGATTTCTCCAGAAGCTACTGCCCTTTCTAATGAAGCCCTGGAACTAGAGGTGAAAAGTGTTCTAGCATCAACTCCAAGCAGAGTTTTCTTCTCAGGATTGTCTAGATTCAAACTCAACATACTAAAACAGTTTTCGCTAAAACTTACGATGCTAAAAGTGGGCTCTTCAACTGCAATCATACAACCAAAAGGTTGAACAAAACCACCTCTTTGAATTTTGGATAAATAAGCAGCCATTTGGTGGTCAGCTACAGCTTCTGGCTCATGCGTAATCGAATTTGAGTAGTTAAAAGATTTACCAGATTCAACCGACTGTTCAAACTCTGCTAAAAGCCTAGCATCAGCACCATATTGAGCCATGGTTGGGTTTATGTTACTTTCACATCTACCTGATGATGATGAGGTGGCACCAGCAGGGTTATTATTGTTAATGGTTGGGACCTCTGCATCTACTCCCCTGCTTCCTGACTCCATTTTCATAACACTTTTATAGATGTTTTGTTACTCCTGTTGTATATTCTTTACAGAAGCATAAACAACCGGGCTTAATTTCAACAAAAGAGATTAAAGATTGAAACTTTTTCCTCAATATATAAAGATATTTAGATCATACATTGGAAAATGAAATGGGTAATTTGGAGGCACTATACTTATATGTTTGTTACTTTGCTTGAAATAATTCGTTGAGTCATATTATCAAACACCTGGTGTGCGCTGCTGCT
This sequence comes from Helianthus tuberosus, assembly GCA_030545235.1. Lineage (NCBI taxonomy): Eukaryota > Viridiplantae > Streptophyta > Magnoliopsida > Asterales > Asteraceae > Helianthus > Helianthus tuberosus. Next base: position 37,018,222 of record CM060424.1, on the reverse strand, counting down.
GATGACGAGTCTTTCCTTGTCAGTGAACATATATTTAAATAACGAATTCTTGATACTTACATTTATAAAGCTTACAGGTGTGGATCCGATGTTGAGTTGTATGCAAGATGATGAAATTAGTAGGACCCCATGGGTGTTTGAAAGACGAATTTGTCGCCCAACGCCACCCGCACCATGTGGTGACGGAGCAACGACAAAAGAAGGTGATGCCATCAAACGTGGTTGCGACTGTGAAGACAACGTGGCGATGATGAAGCCGACGACCCGACGAGACTCGCCGCTTTCAACTCTCCACGTCCGTTCCTCAAAGTGAAGTTTTCTTTTGAGTTAATTACTCTTCTCGTCCATTGTTTTTGTCAAAAATCACTATTTCAGTTCATTAGCTTAAAAATTATGATTTCAGTCCCTGTGGTTTCACTTCTGTAACTATTTCAAATTCAATAACAGACTAATAGGTTTCTTATGCAAGGAGTTGCAAATTCCTATTAAGTATTATCGGACACTTCCAACCTATTTCGTAACCTTGCAATCTGTCACTTATTCTTTTAAAGATACATAAGTTTACACTGGTAAATACAAATAACTGATACATTTTAAAAATATTTCAAAATTGTTTTAAGTGCACAAAGGCACATATAATTTTATAAATAACTTGGGACAATAATAATTATCTTGTATACAGTTTTGCATGCTTGTCAATAGATATGGGGCCCGGTACAGAAACTGATAACATGATTAACCGACACGCCACTTTTAACCCATAAAGGGTATCCCCAATATCGGTAGAAAATATTTTATAATAACATTAGCATCTGTTAGGTGTATGCCTACACCCCGTGCTTAAGTCGTGGTCATTTGCAATTAAATGAGCCAAAGATATCCAGGACACGGTCACGTTAACCCCCCAATGTTTAAGTTCCTAAGCAAAATATATTAGAACGGGTTATGCGGATTTTCTAGTCACAATCCGACATATGATCCCATACCCGACCAAGTGGTAATAATTTACCATATCCCAAGCCCGTATAGGGAAAATAGGTTAAGAATATTTACCTGACTTAATAAGTCTTACAATGCAAGATAATAATAATAAGCACAGCCGCTATCAATTAACTAAGTTTGGTTGTAATCTACTGGAATGCCTTAGCCTGGAATGAATGGTATAATAACCAATTAGAATGTTAACGGGTCTTCTTCAAGTCATAGACTTGGACCGGTTAACTAAAATTAACGAAAACGGTACGATACGCTAGATTAAGCGATGACCGGATATAATGTAGTTTAATCCCCACAAGTACTAAGACTTGTATAATATGGGTAAACAATATACATTCTGGAATTTGAAAAGAATTGACCCGTTTCGGTGAACTTACGTAAACTAGTTACATAAACTAACCGTACGCGCATAGGCGGTATCGGGTGTCGGATGAGCTATAAACAAGTTCAATATGCCAAAGCATTTTAATTAAGTTATAACATTAGTAGGTTATCAACTTTGTATGATCTTTATGGTTTAAAACCAAACTATGCACCATAAGGGCATTTTAGTCATAATATGGCATAATCATGAACTTGTATAAAAACTTAAGTTATGAACAAGTTCATTCTGCCAAAACATGTTAATTATATTACTATATCAGTATGTTATCCATTTCATATGTTTATCATTGATTAAAACCAAGTTATGCATAAAAAGGTCATTTTGGTCATTATTAGACATATTATAAGAACTTGTGTAAAAACTCAGGAATTGATTATGATCAGGTAGTATAACCATAGAGGGTTATTCTACACTATAATATGATCATAATGCAACTTAGAATCAGTAGCTAAAGTTGCTAAATCGGGTCAAAATCGAAAGTCAAACTGCTTGACTTTCAGTTGCAAACCGACATGTAAACTGGAAATGACGGGCTGAACATGTTTATACATGTTCTAATATAGTTATCAACTGATTTAGTGTTAAAAACAGGAGTTAAAACAACTAAAAGTTCATTTTATAAGTTTTCCAAAAATCTGTCTTTTGACTTTTTATTTAACTTAACTTTGACCCGTCATTTGACCAACTTAACGTGATTTCCAAGAGGTGACATTTTGAGGGATTAACACCTACCTTATTACGATCACGTAGCCATGTTTAATTTGAACAATGGCTGGACCATAATGGTCTAAACCGAAAGTCAAAGCAAAAGTCAATTTGCTTGACTTTCGGCTAAAATCTTAGCCTACAAAAAGAAAGAGCTGGAAAGGAACACTTACTTGTGATCCTTAGAATGTTTAGAACTTAGGGGAAGCTCCTTCTAAGATCAGGAACCTCCAAATAAGCAGATGAGAAGAGAAGTGATGAATGAGCAAGGAAATGGGTTGATTTAGTGTCATATTTATAGTTGAAGAGGTTGAAAGGAGATCAACACAGGTGTTAGGGATGTTGTAGGATCATCCCAGGTGTTAATGGATGTGTCAAGAGCAGCTAAGAGGTGGCAATGTGCGAGAAAGGTAGCAACATTGCATAGTAACTTGGCCTCCAAACAAAACTGCCACCGGCAGTCACTTACAGACCGTATGACCTTCTGGCTTACGGTCCGTAAGGCGCACACAGTTTTCAAATCCCTTACAAACTATAAGCTATAAAGCTTTGCGGTCTATATCCGCCATACTGAAACAATAAAAATTTATGCTTACGGTTCGTAAGCACATAGGCTTACAGTCCGTATGGGGTCACTCAGAGGCCAATAAATGGCACGTTGACATATTTGCTCCCTCCATATTCATACTTTCATAATTTGACAAAATTAGTCCCTCTCATCCAATTTATTAGGCACATTTGAAAGTGGACATATGTCATCAAATAATTTGATACAATTTTACGAGGTGTTACACAATGTTTACATATATTATGTTCAATGTGAAACTGGCATAGATACCTAGAGGCATTCGGGAATACTTTGCCACACGCTTTAATTAGGCTAGCTCTCTATCTGTTACTATCACACGCGGCTGCATACATTCATGCAACATTGACCTGATCCTTTCAAGCACCACTCGAAGTTATCACTCCGTTCTTTGCATATAACGACGTGCGCGATAGAAAAAGACTTGTTGGTCGACGTTAAACCCACAACCTGGACAAATGGCATGTTGTATATGTTTGTTTTGTATATTGCGTTGATCAACAACACATGCGGGAATGCACGCCACATAGTACTCAACTGGGGATGAACAAAGAAAAGCTATGTTACGACATTTGTTCTGGGTTCCTTACGGGTCTTGTAAATGAATTGGTTTTCATACAACATGGCTTCCAGTGCCTGCATGTGAGTCTTTCTGTCCATCTGTGATGCTCTAATTTTCTGAACCGCATTTTGCACGTCTTTCTAAACATGGAGGCTGTCGGGGTACTGCTTTATTAGGGTTTGAAAAATGTTACATGGCTCCATGTTTTGTGCTGTCAGCTGCTCCACCAGCTTGTATTCGCATTCAATAAATCTTCGCATAAATGCGTGGCCCAACAGACTCTGTGTAGGTTTGTGGTTATGTTTCGGGTTTTCCACTACTAACTTCCACATATCATTTGTCACGTCCTGCACTGCAAGTAATGAAGATGGGCAACCAATTTTTTTGCTGCCAACTTTCCTAACTATTGCTTTACAACGGTACTCACCACCACGATCGCACATAAGCCATGCCATTCCCATACTACCACCAATATTCTTCGATTGACGAGTCACAATAACGTAACCAATCTCCCTTGCCCTTGCTTGTACCCAATTGTTCAAATCAATTAGAGACTTGAAACACTAAAAAACAGTTACGTTATTAACGGGGTTGGTTCCGGTACAAACCATATTTATCCTACAAACCGTAAGAACACATCCTAGCACTTAAAAAAAGTTAAATTAGCACATATTAAAACAATACATACATAAAAGTAGCACTTTTGAATTATATTAGCACATGAAAATTAATCAATATAATTGATTTTAGCACATATGTGAAATGATATCAGCACATTGAAAACAAAAGGAAGATCAAAATAAAGAATTAATTGCTTGTTAGCATAATTATAAGGAATTCAAGATAATTGATATTATTTAGGTTATCATTTTATTATTTTTATATAATTGGTTAGATGTCACATGACAATTTTTAAATGGTTCTTATAGTTTGTATACAAAATGTGGTTTTTATTTGATCATACTCCATTAACAATAATATTAATATTAATAATATTATAACAATAATACAAATTTTAATTTTAACAATAATAATAATATTAAGAATTCTAACAACAGTACAAATATAATTATCAATATTATTATAACAATAATACAAATACTAACAAAAATAACATTAATAATATTTTAACAATAATACAAATATTAATATTAACAATAATATTAATAATATTTAACAATAATACAAATTTTAATTTAAACAATAATAATATTAAGAATTTAAACAATAATAATATTAACAATTGTAATGTTAACAGTGTGCGAGGTTAACTGACTGGTCCTGTACCTACCCCATACCTACGCCACATATAGAGCTATACGCGGCGTAGGTAGAGGTAGGGTTTGGTGTGCAAATAGGCAGCATGGTGTGCTAATATGCACACCTTTTTATGATGTTTTTAAGTTGGATCATGAGATTTCGGGTCTGACAACTAATCCAAACAACAAGAGGTGCTTATCACATAATCTAGCTCATCAAGACCTTTTCGTCAACTCGTTGTGGGTCTCGTAACTCAGTAGCTCGAATTACAATCGCTTAAAGTTTGGGTCTTTATAGCCATGTTTCCCTTGTCTAGCTGATCCATATAAGAGTTCGTCAACTCTTAGATCAACTCCTAATCAAATATCCACTACGTGTACTCCACATGCGGGACAAAGACCTCAACCACTTGGCAGGAGAATGTTTACTATACACCTTAATACTAATAGACTACAAGATAATTGTTATCGATATGTGAATTTTTGTGAAATGGTGTGATTTGGATTCTAATTGTTGAATGTGTAATATAATGTTATGGTAAATTCCTGTGATTACTAATATGCACAAAATACAACATATAAATCATATCAAATAAGGAATAAAAACAACTTTTTTTAGTACCAATGTTGGAGAAATTGCTTTTCTTTGTTTACTTTTGATTTTCAGGATTGAAAGTGTGAATTCGCTTCCTGGATCGATTCCTTGACCGTTGAATGTATACGAACACGTGAGTTGTGCGGAATCTAATCACGTGTATGGATGAGAACCCAAAGATGTAATTATAACTTGTTTTCTATTGATATCTGATAATTACAATACCGCGAAAACAAACGAGCAGAGCTTCGCCTCAAAGTTGCTTAAAAGATATAAATGACAAGACTCTGCACGTCTATTTATAGGCCCAGCTCATCCAGATCAAGCTATCTCCAGATGGCCTCCATCCCTCCGGATGAGCATGTCTGGATAGACATAAACTTCCGATTGAAGAAATCCTCCATTCGTCTGGATGGGCCTCCAAATCCATGCATCCGTCCGAATGGACCTATATCCATCCGTCCGGATGAACTATAACATATAACAACTTTGTATTTTCTTCTGTTCAGCACCAGTCTTGTCTTATCTGTTTAAGCTACGATACGTGATTGATGGAAGTGATAGACATTATGCACTCATGGACTCCCCCTTGGATATTACTGCAGTCAATCTCGTAGCTTCTGTCTCTCCCTGAGTCTTCTAGATGCTCTGACATCTTCAATTTCACAGACTACCCTTTGTTCTAAACGAACTCCCCGTGGATCTGCTTACAACATTATCTGCTCTCTCTTTCGTCTAACTCCTTCTTCAGGCTCCCCCTTGCTTAAAGCTTCCGTGCTTCAGCTTCTAGGATCGACACCTGTTTCTAACTCTACCAGCTCCTCCAGAATATTTATCTGGCTCTTTGAATGCATTCTCCCCCTTTCTTTGAGCTTGTCTTCAGACTCCCCCTCCCCCTCAGCCTTAGCTATCGGGATCGTAATCTGGATTAATATCTGCAAATCTCAAACCATTTATAAGATATTTGACAAATTAATTTCAGGATCTAAAATCAAGCTCTAAACATTTAACATGGATAAACTAGAGCATTTCAAATATGTGACTTCACAAGACATCATTTATTCACAGAAATCTGGTTTTTTATATCTAACAATGAACGGTTTTTGATTTTCCAGAATCGATGACCTAGCTATTATAACAACCCTCCAAAAATATTTCCTACATCCCTAATACATTTAGAATGTCCCTAGACATCTTAAAATACACCCCGTATACGAAAAGCAGTCCCAAATACCCTTATATAATTAAAAATTAAATAAAAATCAAGTTTTATGGGTCGCTCACGGGCTGCGAAGACCTTGTCTTCGGGCTACGCGGGGCGCGACCACTAGGCTACGCAGCCTCACCCGGAGCTGCCACGTGTCAAGCTTCGTGTCGAGTCTATATGGATGACCAGTCAGAGCAAGGGCCTACCCTAGGTCTCTCGCGGGCCGCGAAGGCATAGCCTTCGGCTTACGCGGGCCGCGACAAAGTGCTGTATCAGCACTATAAATAGCCTCGATCAGATTCAGTTGAATTCATTCAAAGTTTTCGATCTCTCTCTCTCAACTTTCTGCATAGCAATTATAATATCGAGTATTATACCCCCTAATTAACGAAGTTCTGCCTCGTTGTAAGTATTTTAACCCCCGGTTACGTATTAGATACGCTGCCCGATTGATCTAAGGCTCCGTAATGGCTGCCGAGGTTCTGCCCGACGTAGTCGTTGGAGTTCTGTCTCGGGGAGGGTATTACTAATGTAAATATTGGGTTATTATACTAACACGTATGCATTGTGTAATTAATAGATAATCACTAGGAAATCACAAAGGAAAACCCTAAGATAGCAATGTGAGTAATCTCCTTTTTGTAAACTTGTTGTAAACTGTTTTTACAAAACCTCAGATGTTTTACATTATATTAAACAGTGATTAAGTATTTGTATTCTACAATTATCATCGGTATGTTGGGGGTTTGTATACAAAATTTGTTACTACACTGTGAGTAGTAACATGATCACAAGTTGGGTTGACAGTACCGTGGGTTGTAATTAAAGTAGAAAAGTAAAAAGATGTAATTGCACGACCGCCCTCAATGCTATAAAAGGTTTTACCTGTCTTGATTAAACTGGGATTCACTCACCAGTATTTCCCACTGACAAAATATTTTTTAACGCGTTTCAGGTAACAAAATGTGAAAACCAAATAGAAGCTAGCTGGACAGCACTGAAGGCTTGGAAAAGTGGCTATAAAAGTTACCTAAATAAAGAGATGTTTTTATTTAAATAAAATAGGGTTTATCCCTATAAAAATGTGTGTACTGAAAACTTGGGATTTTCCCATGTGTTTGATATTATAAAAGTGTGGTATTTTACTCTGATAAAATATTTCCTAACTACGGTCCTGGTGTAATTTCCGCTGCCAAACTGATAAACACCGATACCACTGAAACTGGTCACGGCCGCCCGTTCCCGGGTAAATAGGGGACGGGGGTTGCGACAGAAGGTGGTATCAGAGCTAAGCCACTGATTCAGCCACAGCAGTGTTCTGCTGACACCAAGATATTATCGATATGTTAGGAAATTATTTACGGAACTACGTGCATATTTTATTATTTTGTGTTATTTGACTATTTGTTAGTGTACAGTATGAGCGACCAAGGACCTTCAGACGCTTACCGTCAGTTGTCCAGCTCATTTAGGGATGAAGGCACCTCTTCACAGCCTACCCTCTCAGGGTATTCGGCTGATACTAAAGATGGGATATTCGTGTTCAAGGCACAATCTGAAGAGCCATTCCATCCCAAGAAGAGAGGATGGTTCAGCAGAGGAGCGCATGAACGTAGAAAAATGATGAAAAAGTTACGACAACAGCGTGCCTTAGCAGCCGCTAAGAGAAAAACAAATGCTCACACTCAGGATATGCTCAATAGGAGTTTAGCAAATTTTCATATCTTAGCAACCACAATTGCCGACCCGAATCTAGAACAACTCATAGCACCCCAGCCATTACCTCTGTTTCCCACACAACCAATGGAAATTGAAGCCAACCCAGAAAACCAAATCCCGAAACCTGCTTTTAATCCAGCTGAGATCCCTAGAATACCAGCACCCCATCCCTCAGACCCAGACTATGACCCCTGGTTTGAGGATCATATGGATTACCAACAACGCTACTCAATACCAGAGGAACCCATGCCAAATCTGTTTAAGAACTCAGCCTTAGATTGGTGGAACACTATCCTCTAGTCTAGGGGAAGTGACAGGGTTTACAATATGGAATGAGAGGAATTTAAGAACATGGTGGAAAGGAAATTCTACCCTCCCAATGAAAAAGAACAAATAGCAAATAAGTTCTTAAACCTTAGAATGACTAGAGTAGATAGTAGGGGTTATACTACTTTATTCTTCGAATATGCTAGAATAGTGCTGACCCTTGCATCACCAGAACCAGTATTAATCTCCCGTTACATCTGGGGATTAATCAGTGAGATAAGGCATGTAGTCAAGGCAGCTAGACCCCAAACCATAGAAGAAGCTGTAGAATTAACAAACACCTTGACTGATGAATTAGTACGTACGCGGGAAGAGGATCAGAAGAGGAACCTAGCTCAAAGGCTTACCCAGGAATTCCATTATGGAAATTCTAACCGTGGGAAAAACATAGGTTCTACCTCTGCACCTTATTACAAGGCCTGTAAGAAAAAGCATTCAGGAAGATGCTCCACTTACTGCAACTTTTGCAAGATACCAGGGCACAAGGAAGAAGATTGTAGAAAGAAACCTAGTAATGGAGTTTGCTTCAACTGTGGAGAAAAAGGGCATATCAAGCCACACTGTCCGAAACTAGCTCCAGCCATGAAAAAAAGAATACTAAAAATGCTAGGGCATTTGTTCTGACTGCAGAATAAGCCAAGATGATCCCGGATGTGATCACCGGTACGTTTTTAGTTAATGATGTTTTTGCTAAAGTATTATTTGACTCTGGTGCGAACCAAAGTTTTATTAATACTTCATTTTGCAAAATTCTCAATCAACCATTAACTAAACTCCCACAAAAATGTATAGTAGAGACGTGTAACATTTCCATTTTTATCATATAAGAATTATGGGTTTATTTAAATTTATTAACCACTAGTAACTAGTTTTATTTTTAGTATAATTATTCGACACCTATAGTTTTAAAAACTATTTTATATATAATTGGTTGAAATGTTATACTAATTAATTGGCTTGTATATGTGTGACATTTCTATTTTCTATATTAGAATAAAGTATATAAAAGCTTAGGGTGGAGTTCGGCTACAAAGTCTATTTTTCCTACAAAGTGTACAAAGTCATAAAACACCACAATTTCAGCCATAAAACACACTCAAAAGCCACAAATAAGAGAGTGAAGACCACTAAAACACAATATCCAAACCCTAACAGTCCATAAAAACTTCAAACACACCATCGTAAAACTATGAATATAAAACACAACAAGATAATCAACATAAAACACACTAATGTTAGTCATTCGATAATCAAAGCCTTATCATCCAAAACACAACACAAAACCCACAAATATGACGTTTTAGTGATCTTGACTCTCTTATTTATGAGTTTTGAGTGTGTTTTATGGTTAAAATTGTGGTGTTTTAAAACTTTATACACTTTGTAGGAAAAATAGACTTTGTAGGCAACTCCCACCCTAAAAGCTTATATTATTAGAGGGGTAGATTACGGGTAAGTTGACTGTTAGAAATATGAAGTACCTAGACGGACCCAGGAACCGTTTAATAATTAAATTATAAAAATACATTATATTTGAACCTACTCCGCTTTTAATAAATCTTGGTTCAAAATGTAGATACAAATATTCTCGTTCTAATAACATATTCATTATTTTATAAAACGTCATATTTTAGAAGTTATAAGCGTCAAATAAGTGAAGCAGCTAAATTAATTATAATATAATAATAATAATAATAATAAAATAATAATTAAAATTTAAAAACTCTAGAATTAGGAATGGTGGACGTGTCTAGGTAGAATCAATGCATGTATGTTACGTGTATTTTATAAATAATAAAAAAAATTAAAACTAAGACATTAAATATATCTATGTACGTGGAGGTTTGCATGCTTTTGAAATCCACATCATATGTGGAGGTGTCCACTCCAAGAATTTTGGAGAAACTAGTATAAATAGACCACCACATTTCAAAAACAAGATGCTAAATCTCTCCCTGCCTCTCGATCTATCTCTCTCTTTCTATAATTCTATGTTTTTATTTTTAATCTATAATAATAATAAAGCCCTTCCCGTTTTAAGTGTTTTAACCCCTGATCACTGATACCCTGTCCGATTAATCTAGGGCCCCATAACGCATGTCATGGCTCTGCCCGACTAAGTTCGTTAGGGTTCTGTCTCGTGACGTAAGGATAAAGTTGAATTGGGTTACTATACTTAACACGAGTGCATTATATATTTTACTAAATAGCTCAGGAGTTATACCCAAGATTCTACCAGGAGACTTTTTAGTTGAACCCTAAAGATACAAAGTGAGTCCATTCTCTTTTCTCACAGTTTGTGAGTCATTATCCTTTTTATCACCTTTTTTGTGATACAATTATATTTAAAAGTGCTTTCCAAAATTCTAAATATTTATTAGTTATACTTACAGTGATTAAATTTTTGTATTCTGCAATAACTGCCGGTATAGGATGTTTTATACATTACTTGACCCTCGTTACTATTGGCCAAAAAGTTAGTCAATAGTAGCATGACCACGAGTACGGGGAAAATTGTGCCCCAGTGGCTATAGCCTATAACTAATATTATTTTTACATTAAATAACTAATAAATTTAAGAGTTAATTGCCAAAATCGTCCCTGAGGTTTGGGCACATTTGCCATTTTCGTCCAAAATGACACTTTTGTACCATTTTGTCCCCCCACGTTTGTAACTTTTTGCCATTTTCGTCCAAACCACTAACTTAGTTTATTTTTTCTGTTAAGTTGAAGGATATTTGGATGAAAATGACAAATATAAACCATAGGGACGATTTTGACAATTTACTAAAACTGTTTTTAATTTCTTTTATTTAGTTAATAAAATCATAATTCACTGAATAACAAATAAATAATATCATGTATTATATAATTCATTGAATAAATAATATTAAAAATAAAAACTTAAAGGATTATTAAAATAAATAACAAATAATTCATTCAGTAGATAAAATTATGTATTGAATAAATTCATTGAACAAATATAATTAAAAATAAAAACTTAAAGGATTCATGTTATTTTTTTAGATGTAACGACTAATTACAAAATTTTCTCTTCAATACCAACAATGTTTTGTTGTTTTATTTTTCATAAAAGAAACAATATTTTACCCTATTACTAGTTTACCATATCATTTTTGTTTGTTCTTACTAGATTTATTTAATCTTACTTTAAAAAAACATATGACTAATTTTAATGAAGGTATAGAAGTCACTTAAAAACTGAATGCTTAACCGATCTGGGTAAATTATTACCATTGTTGGTTTTAAGTATTTGATGCAAACATCTCATAAAGTAGCATATAATATATTCACATTTTAGCTTTATTAAAAATAACTAGGGGTAGTACCCGTGTATTACACGAGTTCCATAGATATAATTTTATATTTATATACTATAATAATAAAAAAAGTCAAATCTTAACAAACGATTCGTGCATTTGCGCGGGATGAATAAATATAATTTAATCACTTAACACATACAATCATCAAAATATGTATTTAAAAATGAACTTTAATATGCTATTTACTTATGAATTTATTATAAATTTTTTATTAAAAAACAAAATAATTATCTTTTTAACATGAATCCTTTAAGTTTTTATTTTTAATTATATTTGTTCAATGAATTTATTCAATACGTAATTTTATATACTGAATGAATTATTTGTTATTTATTTTAATAATCCTTTAAGTTTTTATTTTTAATTATATTTATTCAATGAATTATATAATACATGATGTTATTTATTTCTTATTCAGTGAATTATGATTTTATTAACTAAATAAAAGAAATTAAAAAGAGTTTTATTAAATTGCCAAAATCGTCCCTATGGTTTAAATTTGTCATTTTCATCCAAATATCCTTCAACTTAACAGAAAAAATAAACTAAGTTAGTGGTTTTGACGAAAATGGCAAAAAGTTACAAACGTGGGGGGCAAAATGGTACAAAAGTGTCATTTTGGACGAAAATGGCAAATGTGCCCAAACCTCAGGGACGATTTTGGCAATTAACTCTAAATTTAATGTATTATTGAAATAAATCTAAATAGTGTGTATATAAAATAAGAGCTTTATTAATCATTATTAAAGTATATTAGTTACATTAAAGAAAATATATTTAATAAACCTAAATTACTATTAACATTATAAAATAATATTTAGTTTATAAATGTATATCATGATAAAATATGTCAAATATAATATATCCTACTATACTAAGATTATACTTTAAATCTTAGCCATGTTAATATATTAAATAATAATATTACAATTATTTAATTAATATATTATATTTAATAAAGTTATAGCTATAAATTTGACAGAAAATGATATATTTCATTTTCTAGACTAAATGGTTTGTACCATAGAAAATATATTTGACAAAGTAATGTCATGGGACAATACTAAGTTCAGAGTCACTAGTTGAGAGAATGATCAATAGTGACATGACCAAAGGCACTAGTTGAGAGAATGATCAACAGTGATATGACCAGAGTCACTAGTTGAAAGAATAATCAACAGTGATTTGACCACCGTCACGGGAACCGCCTAGTGACAGATACCTTTAAATAATAGTAAGATATACTATATATCTATTACTTGATAAAACTGCACTATTGGACGAAAGTTAGCCAATGAGTGATATGACCACCGTCACATCGGAACTGCCACCATGTGACAAATACTAATTGAATTTTTGGGTAAATATAAACAAATATAAAAACCCTTAATGCTGTAAGGTATAACAATATATTTTATAAAAATGGAATGAACTCGCCAGTATTTATTACTGATAAAAATGTTTTCAAAATGCGTTTCAGGTAATTTGCTGTAAAGATAATAGAAGCCAGCTATGGAGCACTGAAGGCTTAAATAAAGTGGCTATAATTACCTGAATAAAAGAAGAAATTTATGTTTTATTTATTTGGGTTTATCCCTATAAAAACAATTGAATTGAATATGGGTTTGAGCCAATTTATTTAATATTAAAAGTTGGTGTTTTTATAAACTCTGAAATTATTTCTTAACTACGATCCCGATGAAAAAATTTTCGTTGCATATTTAATAAACACCGATACCATCTGACTGGCTCGCAGCACCCGCTCCCAGGGTGAGGTCAGGGGCTGTGACAGAAGGTGGTATCAGATCCACTTGTTTAAGCTATTTAGGTGTTCTTTTAATACCTAAACTTAAACAATAAAGTTAGGAAATTAATACAAAGTAACATATGTGTTATTTTTGTAGATTTAAATATATGTATATATACTAGATATATACACAATAATTCGTGTTTCTAGTCAGTGTCGCCTAATATATTTTAGCCATTGTTTTACTAAATGTAATTGCTGAATATTCAAAATAGATCATTCATCTCTTGTGTTCTTAAACATTATATATAACTGTGAAGCCAATTATATATTGTGACTAAATGTGTTATTTTTTAGATTACATAAGTTAGTAAATATTAAATATGAGATTGCATAAGTCAACCAGATAAGACAATTGTGTTAACAAAAATCAAATAAAATGGCAGTAACATAAGTGAAGGTGTCTAAGTATGTTTCCTAAATAAGTAATCAAATAAAATGTATAATTAAAACATAATTGTGCAATCAAATAAAATGTATAATTACTGTAACAAGATTATATATTGTGACTAAATGGCAAATATAAATGTGTAACACTGGTTGGCTTTATTATAGCTAAAGAAGGAATATATGTACACATAATATACCACTAAACCAAATAAGTGATTTTGGTTTGAGCCAAATATATATTTGATGTAAATACTTTATTTCAAACTTGAGTGTTATTGGTAAATATATATATTTAAATTACTAAAAGCATGCCTGAATATATATAATTATAGATTACTTGATGATTAAACAAAATATATATTTGTAAATATATCTTATATATATGTAAGATTACTTATATGTAAATATTGATAATATTAATACCTGATAAATGTTTATATTTGGCTAAATGTATATATATCTGAAATCTATATACATATATATATATATATATATGTGTGTGTGTGTGTGTATAATTAATTATTTATATATTTGATAATTATATAATATATTAAATAGAAATACATTACCATTTATATTTATTGTGATTTTTAATATATTATCATATGGTTAGTTAAGTTTGTTTTAAACCGATTTTATGGCTCGGGTATGGTTATGAATTAACCAAAAACAATCTGGCGTATTGTGTTATATGTCTAAAAAGTTATGTTATGTATTTTTATTAGTTGTTGTTTCCAATTGATCATCCCTTTATATATTCTACGGAAAATAAAACCTTTGTTGATTTAGGTTTACAAAACTAAATGGTACAACTTTTAAACAGATTGGACATAACCCAAGTTGCTTAATTAAATGAAAGGGTGTGAGTAAAATAAACTAAAGGATGTGACTTTTAAACAAATGGGACATAACCTAAGCTGGTAAATGTACAAAGGTATCTGCACATATGATTCTTGAAAGTATTGTTTTGTTATATATATTCTGTGATATTAATAATTGAAAATGTTTGCAATTCAGATGTCGAATGAAGTATCACATAATCCAGAAGTTCATGCTAATAATGAAAATCCTTTGGATAAAAATGCTATAGAAAATATAATAGCCCAAGGAATAGCTAATGCTATACCTTTAATAATTAAAGCTGTTAAAAACCCTGTAGAACCCACCAAAGTTGTGTGTAGCAAGCATACTCGCGACGACAATTTTAGCCATAGTATCAATGGAGACAATGATGATATTATCAAAACCCCATTTCCCAAGAAAATAAAGGTGATAACTATCGGGTGTACCTACAAAGAATTTCTAGCTTGTAAAGCAACTGAGTTCGCGGGTAGTGAAGGAGCCACGGCTGCTCTGCGATGGTTGGAAAAGACGGAAACTGTTCTTAAAATCAGCAAATGTGCCAAAGAAGATAAGGTGATGTATGCGTCCAACCTCTTTAAGGAAGAAGCCTTAGAATGGTGGAATACAATTCTTCAGGCAAAAGGAAGTGACCTGGCTTATGTCATGAACTGGGAAAAATTCAAGGAAACAGCAGAAAGGAAATTTTGTCCTCCTTATGAAAAGGAACGAATGGCTAACGAGTTCCTAAATCATAAAATGATAGACGTGAATTGTCGTGAATATACGACAACGTTCTTCGAATACGTAAGAATGGTACCAACTCTGGCTTCGCCATAACCCGTACTAATTTCTCGTTATATTTGGGGATTAGTTAGCGAAATCCGAGACATGGTCAAGGCCGCTAGACCACAGACTATTGAAGAAACAGTTGAATAGCTAACATTCTGACAGATGGACTAATCCGCACAAGAGAAGAAAACAAGAAGAGAGAGTTAGCCCAGAAAATTTCCCAAGAATTCAAGAAGAAAGGAACTGAATCGTCATTGGAGCAACCTACCTACAGAAACTGTAACAAAAGCATTCAGGAAAATGTCATTTTAGGAGAACACCCTACTGTGAGTTCTGCAAGATGACCAGGCATATAGAGGAAGAGTGTAGAAGGAAGACTAATATTTGTTACAATTGCGGAGATACAGGACACACCAAACCATATTGCCCGAAACTGACGAAAGCACCCGACAACAAGGCCAGAACAACAGACGGAGCTAAGAAGAACACGCGTGCATTCGTACTTACTACGCAAGAAGCAGAAATGATTCCAAATGTAATCGCTGATATGTAATATCTAAGTTAAGTTATTATTTGACCCTAGTACAAATAAAAGTTTATAAATAAATGCATCCTGCCAAGTACTTCATCAATTCAAAACCATAACAGACTTGTTTGGTCTTCATCTTCAATTCTTCATTGAATCATGTTCTTGGTTACGACACCTTGTGGTGGCATTTTCATTTACTTGAAGCTTGAGCTAATCTCATTTGCCCACCTGATGTACGAATTTATTTATTTAATTTCTGTTGGTTCATTATCTTAAAACAGTCTTAATACAATTATGTGTTAAGATAAGAGTACACAAATTCGTATTATATTTTAGTGTACCTCTAAATATTCTTTCATCAGTGATCGAAAATTCTATAATATTCATTTGGTCTTTTCATCATCAATTGAAAATCCTATTCGAAATGAATATCCCAATTTACTTCATTAAAGCTTTCAGTTGATTACGAACACGGTGAAATTGTTCGGTCACCGTAATTATTAAACTATTTCAATCATTACGACACCTTGCGGCGTCAATATAAACTTGTAGCTTGGGCTAATCATAAACCACACATGTCTTTCGTTTGACTCATCATTTAACCATAGTCTTAATGCAATTATGTATTAAGACAATGATACACTAAACTCTATTATATTTTCGGTGTATCCTTGCAATTCAGTAAATGTCAACACATTGATTTTTCTCATATCATAATTCGATAGTTGACAAATCATTTTCGTGCTTATATTTCATTTAAGCTTGTTGATTCTGAGTCTTCCTCGGTTGACAATCGAAGTAAGTTTTCTTTTGACAATGAATTCTATTGATTCTAGAAGTCATTCACAACTTGTAAACGTTCAACTTAGACATCTATTGATCATATATCTCTTTTGGCTTGAACCTAGTCACCTTGGAAATTATATAATTTCATCTCGTTCATTTGATATCGATTTTTTTAAATAATTCAATTGAATCATTGAGTCCTATTTATTGTAAAACTCGTATCCACAAAATTTGAATATGTCCTGATTCTGTGTCATTTACCTTAATACTGTTCTTATCGACTAAGACGTGACATAACTTTAAGAAGATATCGTAGCTCAAATCTCGAGGACGAGATTTAAAACAAGGTGGGGAGGATGTAACATTTCCATTTTTATCATATAAGAATTATAGGTTTGTTTAAATTTATTAACTACTAGTAACTAGTTTTATTTTTAGTATAATTATTCGACACCTATAGTTTTAAAAACTATTTTATATATAATTGGTTGAAATGTTATACTAATTAATTGGCTTGTATATGTGTGACATTTCTATTTTCTATATTAAAATAAAGTATATAAAAGCTTATATTATTAGACGGGTAGATTACGGGTAAGTTGACTGTTAGAAATATGAAGTACCTAGACGGACACACGAACCATTTAATAATTAAATTATAAAAATACATTATATTTGAACCTACTCCGTTTTTAATAAAACTTGGTTCAAAATGTAGATACAAATATTCTCGTTCTAATGACATATTCATTATTTTAGAAAACGTCATATTTTAGAAGTTATAAGCGTCAAATAAGTGAAGTAGCTGAATTAAATATAATATATATAATAATAATTAAAATTTAAAAACTCTAGAATTAGGAATGGTGGACGTGTCTAGGTAGAATCAATGCATGTATGTTACGTGTATTTTATAAATAAAAAAAAAATAAAACTAAGACATTAAATATATCTATGTACGTGGAGGTTTGCATGATTTTGAAATCCACATCATATGTGGACGTGTCCACTTCAAGAATTTTGAAGAAACTAGTATAAATAGACCACCACATTTCAAAAACAAGATGCTAAATCTCTCCCTGCCTCTCGATCTATCTCTCTCTTTCTATAATTCTATGTTTTTATTTTTAATCTATAATAATAATAAAGCCCTGCCCCGTTTTAAGTGTTTTAACCCCTGATCACTGATACCCTGTCCGATTGATCTAGGGCCCCATAACGCATGTCATGGCTCTGCCCGACTAAGTTCGTTAGGGTTCTGTCTCGTGACGTAGGGATAAAGTTGAATTGGGTTACTATACTTAACACGAGTGCATTATATATTTTACTAAATAGCTCAGGAGTTATACCCAAGATTCTACCAGGAGACTTTTTAGTTGAACCATAAAGATACAAAGTGAGTCAATTCTCTTTTCTCACAGTTTGTGAGTCATTCTCCCTTTTATCACATTTTTTGTGATATAGTTATATTTAAAAGTGCTTTCCAAAATCCTAAATATTTATTAGTTATACTTACAGTGATTAAATTTTTGTATTCTGCAATAACTGTCGGTATAGGATGTTTTATACATTACTTGACCCTCGTTACTATTGGTCAAAAAGTTAGCCAATACTAGCATGACCACAAGTACGAGGGAAATTGTGCCCAAGTAGCCATAGCCTATAACTAATATTATTTTTACATTAAATAACTAATAAATTTAATGAATTATTGAAATAAATCTAAATAGTGTGTATATAAAATAAGAGCTTTATTAATCATTATTAAAGTATATTAGTTACATTAAAGAAAATATATTTAATAAACCTAAATTACTATTAACATTATAAAATAATATTTAGTTTATAAATGTATATCATGATAAAATATGTCAAATATAATATATCCTACTATACTAAGATTATACTTTAAATCTTAGTCACGTTAATATATTAAATAATAATATTACAATTATTTAATTAATATATTATATTTAATAAAGTTATAGCTATAAATTTGATAGAAAATGATATATTTCATTTTCTGGACTAATTGGTTTGTACCATAGAAAATATATTTGACAAAGTAATGTCATGGGACACTACTAAGTTCAGAGTCACTAGTTGAGAGAATGATTGTCACACCCCGACCGCGTAAAACAGCAAACCGCGGCGGAAACGTCGGGGAGTGTTGCAACAGAATTATTGTTTCATAACCATGGTAATTAAAGTTTTGTTTTATTTATAAACAAAGGGGTTACATTGTCTTAAAACAACGAAAACAAAGAGTACATAACGAAAATTAAACTAGACTAGCTTCATTTTATGTCACTAAGGCACAGGTCCGCCTAAGTGTATCTTGCTCATCCTATGCATCAGCTCCTGAAAACACATGTGAAAATAGGTACGTCAGCATAAAAATGCCTGTGAGATACATAGGTTTATTGGTTTAGGATTCATGACTTGTATTTGAAAGAAAAGTTTAACAAAAGGTTAGTCATGAATCTTTTAAAAATGTTTTCTTTTATAAATCATATGAAAATCGATAAGTAATTAGATGATATATAAAAGAAAGATGCGTGGTTAAATAAATAATCAAGTAAAATGAATTTGTATAAGTTATGTTATTTGTAAAACAATGTTTATGTGAAAATATGTTCTTTGTATAAAATGTAATATGTCTAAATTGAAATGGTTTACATAACACTACGATATGTAACATCATAAAAGCAATTATATATACGAAGTACCAGCGGCGTATCCACTATGCTTTTATCATATTACACACGCCTCGTTATATAAATCACTTCCCCAAACAACCACCAACATGTCTTATTTAAACAAATGTCAAATGCTTATGTATACAATGTCTATTGTCAAATGTAAATCATGTAATGTGTATCAAATGTTATGTATGGCAAAGCAAATAAAAATATCTACTCTAACCATATGTAAAATGTACAAAACAATTTATTTGAATAAATCAAAGTTTAAATCAAAGGTTATGTTTTGTAAAACAAATGCATGCTCTACTGATACAAACATCTATGTGGTATTGTTAAACGTATACATCCAAGCATTGAGACTGTAAGATAAACCCTTGAACAAATCAAGGGTTATCAAAAAAATGTTTTCGGATTCAGTCATTCCTTCCACCCAAACAAACCTAGGATTTCAGGAATGGGAGTTGTCAAGTCCTATGGTACCACTACTTACTACCGAGCGGCGTAGCTAATGTTAATGAATGAACTTCAGTTTCGTTAAACAAACCAAATGTCATACCAAATGTAAGCATGTTATGTAAATAATGTACCTAGTATGCTAAGTGAACATACAAGGTAGAAATGTAAAACAATGTGTCCATATGCTGAGTGAACATATGCAACAAAAGTATTTATGAAAATCAATGTGCTAGCATGCTAAGTGAACATACATAGCAAAACAATATGAAATCATGTACTATATGCGTACTAATGAACATAGCAAGTATATGTTATGAAAGCACGAAAAACACGAAAGTAACAAGTAGACACATGTGTTTCACCCCAAAATATTTGAAAACAGTAAAAGAGGGGACTATGTACTCACTTGAGATTGCTCAATAGTCTTTGGATAACAACCAAGCAATGCTAGAAAGATCACGGAATCAATCGGCACCTATTATAGGTAACTACGTTAATAAACCGGACCTAAATCGGAAGATCGTATAGGATGAGGTTTCGTAAACCAAATGAGTATTGGAACTCATATGATATGGTTTAACAAAGCCTACATACTAAAACGAAACCTAACCTAAGTGCTTATGACCCATTACGACCCGTTTAGGTAGCTTACGCTACTTTAACGCGTCGTTCGCGTAAAACGCGTTCGGACCACCTAACTAGTCCTATGACAAGTATTATATGCCTTAACAAGTCTAATAATGTTGCCTAATCAGTTTAGACGTCATAAATTAAGTTACATATGCTTAAAATGAATTTATGCGCAAAAAGGGCATTTTGGTCATTTTCCTAAGGCATATAAACTACCTATCATACAACTAACTAAACGTAGTGACCATAAGGTATAACCTCGGAAGGTTATTCCCTATATAACTATGTTCACAAAATATGTTTGGTTGGATCCTAATGATCGACCAAACGGGTCGGGTTCGAAAGTCTAAGCGGTTGTTTAGACCGCTTATCTTTACGACCCTATATAAGCACTAAACTAAAAGTGACGAGTTCAACATGTTAAAACATGTTTAACAAAGTTTGATATCAAAACAAAGGGTTTTGATACCCAAGAATAGTTTGGTTGCAAAATACGCATAAACGCGCATTTTGACCGAAACTATGACTCGTCACTATGCCTAAATAACGTGGTAATCAGTAGGTATAGTCACAAAGGACTATGACCATCATGATTACGCTCACGTTGCGAAGTTCAAACGAACTTCGTGTTGACCATTGACTGGTCAATGCAGAAAGTCAAACACTGTTTGACTTTCGTGCTTAAAAACGCGTAAAAGAATGAAAGAAACTTACAAAAGGTTCAAGCCTTGAAGATTTGAACTCAAATTACTCAGGTATGAAGATTGAGAGCTTCAACTTAGAGAAAAAATGAGAACAAATGTGTGAAGAATGAAGTGAATCAAGTGGGTTTATATAGATTTTGGACAACCGTTAGGATCGTTCCTCGATTAATGTGCTTTAATCTTGACCCTCCATGTGTTACCCATTGTTTTACAATGCTATGGGTGTCCAAAACCAGCTCATGGTATTGCAATTGATGGGTTTAGGAAGCTTGGAGTGGCAATCAAGCAAAAAAATGCAATGCTGGCAGACCAAACCGTAAGTCCCATTCTGCAAACCGTAAGCCACGGTCGGGCCAGGCTGGTCACACTCACAAGATTTCATTTGTTGCAACTTTGGCCCTTTTGGCATCCAAACTTGCGTTTTTCACTTCTAACACCCGTTTAACCAAATTTTTAGACTCTATATGGATGTTAAAGCATAAGGTACTTGAAATATTCTTGAAAATATGCTGGATGTCGGTTCGTTTGGTCGTATGATCACGTTGTTCGGTTAATTACGACGAAACACGAACGGACTCGAAAAACGATCCAAATTACACGAAGAATGGAATTTTATCATGCCAATCACTAAAATAAAATATTTTAATGATTACATAAATTTTTGGATGTCCGGATATATTCAGAACGTAAGATATGCGCGAAAATGCAAACTTATGCACTTTTTGACGCTTTTAGTCCCTGATTGACCAAAAAGTTTATTTTTGCACACCGAACCCCTCAAAGCCTATTTCTAAGCTACGTGAAGGATATTTAGGGTATGTTTAACTTATGATCAAGTTCCGGAATGTTCATTACAGTACGAATCGGCATACTTTCACAGTTTGTCGAAATTAGTCCCGGTAAGCGAATAAACTTGATTTTGCCATACCAAAGCCTTCAAAACTTATTTCTAAGTTATGTAAAGGTTATTTAAGGTATGTTAAGCATAAATTGATGTTCCAGAGTGTTTGTCGCGTTAAACCAATTACGTTTACGCATCAGTTTGCGTATAACTTTCCAGAAAGCGATATAGAGTTTGAAATTGAACAAAAATCAAACATGCAAAATGTCAAACATAAATAAACAAATATTGGGGCTAAATAACATTGTTTTATTGATAACTGAATTATTCAGAGTATATACAATGATTACAAGCACATATGTCACAGTCTCCCCTACTTGAGGAAATTTCGTCCCAAAATTTATTTAGAGGAAACTTGTGAGAAAAGATGCGGATATTTCGCCTTCATTTGATCTTCATGTTCCCAGGTAAATTTTGGACCACGTTTAGATTCCCAGCGAACTTTGACAAGTGGAATGCGCTTGCGTTTGAGCCATTTGACTTCACGTTCCATGATTTCCACAGGTTTCTCAACAAAATGCATCGTGTTATCAACACGAATCTCATCAAGTGGTATGTGGAGGTTCTCATCAGCTAGACACTTTTTGAGATTGGACACGTGGAAGGTTGGATGAACGTTTCCAAGTTCAGGAGGTAACTCAAGTCTGTAGGCTACCTTTCCGATTCTTTCGACGATCTTTAATGGTCCAACATATCTAGGTGCAAGTTTTCCTGTCTTTCCAAATCTAATCACACCTTTCCAAGGTGAAACTTTGAGTAGAACGCGATCACCGATTTGAAATTCCAAGGGCTTGCATCGTCGATCCGCGTAACTCTTTTGACGGCTTCGAGCTGTCTGAAGGTTATCGCGAACTTTCTTAACCTTATCTGTTGTCTCTAAAATGAGGTCAGGTCCAGTAAGCTGAGCCTCACCGATCTCATTCCAGCAGACCGGTGAACGACATTTTCGACCATAGAGAGCTTCGAAAGGAGCCATGTTGATGCTGGAGTGATAACTGTTGTTGTAGGAGAATTCAATCAACGGAAGATACGGATCCCAACTACCACCAAAATCGATCACACAAGCTCTAAGCATATCCTCCAAAGTCTGAATTGTTCTTTCAGATTGACCATCAGATTGCGGATGATAAGTTGTGCTCAAATTAAGTTGGGTCCCCATAGCAGATTGCATGGTTCTCCAAAAACGAGATGAAAATCGAGCATCTATGTCAGAAATAATTTTCAAAGGAACACCATGTCGGGAAACAATCTCATCCACATAAATTCTAGCAAGCTTGTCGGCAGATAAATCCTCACGGATTGGCAAGAAATGCGCTGATTTGGTTTGACGATCAACAACTACCCAGATGGCGTCATGACCTCTTTTTGTTCGCGGAAGTTTGGTAATAAGATCCATAGCAATGTTTTCCCATTTCCAAACTGGAATCTCTGGTTGCTCCAATAAACCAGAGGGATGTTGATGTTCAGCCTTAACCTTAAGACAAGTAAGGCATTTGGATACGTATAAGGCAATGTCTTTCTTCATACCAGGCCACCAATACTGAATACGAAGATCCTTATACATTTTGTCTACACCAGGATGAATAGAATAACGAGACTTATGAGCTTCATCCATAAGCAAGGTGCGAAGATTGTCTTGACTTGGGACCCACAAACGGTCCATGAAATAATACAATCCATTGTCTTTCAGCTCGAGATCAGGCTTAATATGAAATGGTAATTCCTTACTCATCAAATCTTGTGAAACACAAGTATGTTGAGCCTGAGAAATGCGGGTTTGAATATCAGATCGAACTCGAACACAATGAAGCTTGACATGCTCTTTACGACTCAAAGCATCGGCTACGACATTCGCCTTACCAGGATGGTAGCGAATTTCCCAGTCGTAGTCCTTTAGAAGTTCAACCCAACGTCGTTGCCTCATATTGCCTCATATTAAGACTTTTGTGGTCAGTGAAAACCACGCATTTTGTACCATACAAATAGTGTCTCAAGATTTTGAGAGCGAATACCACTGCACCTAACTCAAGATCATGAGTGGTGTAGTTTTTCTCGTGAACCTTCAACTGTCTCGATGCATATGCTATGAATTTGTTCCTTTGCATGAGAACACAGCCAAGACCCAAGTTTGATGCGTCACAATACACGACAAAATCATCATTGCCCTCAGGCAAAGATAGAATAGGCGCATCACAAAGCTTCTGCTTCAAGGTCTGAAATGCTTCTTCCTGTTTGGTTCCCCATTCAAAGGGTTTGTTCTTCTGAGTTAGAGCAGTTAGAGGAACTGCAATCTTGGAGAAGTTTTCGATGAAGCGGCGGTAATAACCCGCAAGACCAAGAAATGAACGAACTTCAGTAGGAGTAGTAGGCGTATCCCAATCCTTAATTGCACTGATCTTGGAGGGATCTACATGAATACCTTGTTCGTTGACGATATGCCCCAAAAATTGAACTTCCTTAAGCCAAAATTCGCACTTGGAGAATTTGGCAAAAAGTTGTTCTTTCTTCAGGAGTTCCAGAGTAAGACGAAGATGTTGCTCATGATCAGCCTGCGTCTTAGAATAAATCAAGATGTCATCAATGAAAACGATGATGAACTTGTCCAAATAAGGCTTACAAACCCTATTCATCAAGTCCATGAAAACAGGAGGAGCATTAGTCAAACTGAAAGGCATAACTATGAACTCATAATGCCCATATCGAGTGCGGAATGTTGTCTTGGGAATATCTTCTTCATGCACACGAAGTTGATGATACCCAGAACGTAGATCAATCTTTGAAAAATAAGAAGCACCCTGTAATTGATAAAAGAGATCATCAATGCGAGGTAGGGGATATCGATTCTTGATGGTAAGCTTGTTAAGCTCACGGTAATCGATGCACATCCTGAAAGATCCATCCTTCTTCTTGACAAAAATAACGGGAGCACCCCAAGGTGAAAAGCTAGGATGAATAAAACCTTTGTCAGAAAGATCTTGAAGCTGCTTATATAATTCTTGCATTTCAGACGGTGCAAGACGATATGGAGATCTAGCAATAGGATTTGCACCAGGTACAAGATCAATACGAAACTCGACTTGGCGTGCTGGAGGTAAACCAAGTAATTCTTCAGGAAACACTTCAGGATAATCCCAAACAACATGGATATCTTGAATAGACTTACCTTTGCCTTTATCCGCTACAACATGTGCCAAAAAGGCCACATAGTTCTTTCGAAGATACTTCCGAGCTTGAGTACAAGACATGAGTTTGAGACTACTAGCAGGTTTCTCACCACGAACCTCTAAGATCTCACATGTCGAAAGCGGAACATGAACAATCTTCTCAAAACAAATTACCTCTGCGTGATACTTGGCTAACCAATCCATTCCCACTATAATGTCAAAGCTTCCAAGTTGCATTGGTGTGAGGTCGATCGGAAAAAGATGGTTATTAAGGTTCAATTGGCAATTTCGAAGAACAGAATTGAGAACAATGGGTTCACCACTAGCAACTTCTATTGTCAAAGGCTTTCCTAGTTTCATTCTAGACATACGAAGCAAAGGCTCGAAAGATAAAGACACAAAACTCTTATCGACACCCGAATAAAAAAGAACAGATGCAGGCTGATTATTAACAAAGAACGTACCGTTGACCACTTCATGTCTGCTCGCGCCTCATTAGCATTCATGTTAAAGACTCGTCCACGAGCCTGAGCCTGAGCCTGATTTGCATTCACCAACCTTGGACACTGGTTTCGACAGTGAGTCAGATCCCCACAATTGTAGCACGAACCAGGAGGATAGTGAGGTCGTGCAACATGTGCTTGTTGTTGAGTAGGTGGTTGAGCAGCTTGATGAGCAGGGTTCTGTGTAGCTTAATTCTAATTAGCAGGAAGACGGCATGTGGCGACAAGATGACTAGATCTTCCACAATTAGTACAATAACGACACTGAATATGCGGCTGATGATGACCATTACACCTGTTGCACAGAGGTGCATTGCTAAGGTATGGTTTCTTGGCAGGTGTTTGCGTAGGCTGATTTGGAGCAGCTTGGTTGGCCTGTGCTGTAACAGCGAAGTTTTGGGAAGCCTTGCGTTTCCTTGACCCTTTCGTAGAACCAGATTTCTTACCCTTCTTGTTCTCACCCTTATCAGACGATTGTTTCTTACTCTTGTCACCTTTCCTTTGTATCTTACCCTTTCTGATTTGCGACTCATTCAAAGTTGCAGCTAACTCGATTGCCTAACGAACTGTGGTAGGGTTGCTACCAGTGACGATGTCTTGCACGGAGTCAGGTAAACCATCAACATACCTCTCGATAGCTTTCTCGAGTGGGGTAACCATCGTAGGGCATAGCAAACTCAACTCTTCGTATCTGTCGGTATAAGCCCGGTGTTCACCACTGTCCTGCTTTAAGTCATCAAACTCTCTTTCTAATGCCCTTTGTTCATGACGAGGACATAATTCCCTCATCATAAGAGCCCTAAGCTCTACCCAGGTCTGTGCTAAAGCAACCTCAGCACCATGGTCTCTCATTACCCCGTTCCACCAAGTAAGAGCCCTCTTTTGAAACACACTTGATGCAAACTCGACTTTGCGATTATCAAGACACTGAACATGACGAAACGTACTCTCAATGTTCTCGAACCACTGGAGGAGCCCAGATGCTCCCTCAGAACCACTGAACTTGAGTGGTTTAGCCGAGTTGAAACTCTTGAAGTTGCATGGAGCATTTTGATTATTGTTGGCTAGGTTAACTTGAGCAACAATCTCTGGGAGTACAACAGCCATTTATTGCGCAATGATAGCTGCCATTTCGGCATTAGGTAGAGGATTTTCGCGTCAAGGAGGCATTCTAAAAGAGGAAACATGAGAGAAAACGAGTGAGATGATAAGATGAAAAGCGAGATGATACAAAAATTGACAAAAGCAAAGATGGTGGTCATTCGTCCGTACCACAAAGCAAACAAACGACACACAGTGACTAATCAAAGTAAATGGGTCAAAAATAATGTATCGCGAAGACATGCTTTAGCCTATAAGTGGACACTCACCTCAAGAGTTACCAGGTAAGAGTGACTGGTCCGATTATGTGGATTTGTACGAACACTCTAGCCTAGACAGAAAACCCGAGGTACAGGCATCCACTCTTCCAGATTGCACGTGTTCACATTATCTAGACCCAAAACTTTGACGAGATTTTGAAAATTCGGAAGGCACAAGGCCAAAAGAATCATCCGAAAGGGTGGGTGATTATTTTCAAAATCATTTTGAAAAATTAGAGGGTTCAAAACCTTATAATAAATCATTTAAAAACAGATGATTGATTTTCAAAAAATCGTTTTGGAAAAATTGAGTTCTTGTTTTGGTAATCACCTAAGGATAGGTGAAGTGCATGTTTTAAGATCTAAACACAAGATAACTTGTGTTAGGGTCCTAGAAAAGTTATATTCTAGGTCAAAGCATTACTAATAACCTAATTCCCTATAACCATTGGCTCTGATACCAACTCTTCTGTCACAACCCGACCGCGTAAAACATCAAACCGCGGCGAAAACGTCGGGGAGTGTTGCAACAGAATTATTGTTTCATAACCATGGTAATTAAAGTTTTGTTTTATTTATAAACAAAGGGGTTATATTGTCTTAAAACAACGGAAACAAAGAGTACATAATGAAAATTAAACTAGACTAGCTTCATTTTATGTCACTAAGGCATAGGTCCGCCTAAGTGTATCTTGCTCATCCTATGCATCAGCTCCTGAAAACACATGTGAAAATAGGTACGTCAGCATAAAAATGCCTGTGAGATACATAGGTTTATTGGTTTAGGATTCATGACTTGTATTTGAAAGAAAAGTTTAACAAAAGGTTAGTCATGAATCTTGTAAAAATGTTTTCTTTTATAAATCATATGAAAATCGATAAGTAATTAGATGATATAAAAAAGAAAGATGTGTGGTTAAATAAATAACCAAGTAAAATGAATTTGTATAAGTTATGTTATTTTTAAAACAATGTTTATGTGAAAATATGTTCTTTGTATAAAATGTAATATGTCTAAATTGAAATGGTTTACATAACGCTACGATATGTAACATCATAAAAGCACTTATATATAGGAAGTACCAGCGGCGTATCCACCATGCTTTTATCATATTACACACGCCTCGTTATATAAATCACTTCCCCAAACAACCACCAACATGTCTTGTTTAAACAATTGTCAAATGTTTATGTATACAATGTCTATTGTCAAATGTAAATCATGTAATGTGTATCAAATGTTATGTATGGCAAAGTAAATAAAAATATCTACTCTAACCATATGTAAAATGTACAAAACAATTTATTTGAATAAATCAAAGTTTAAATCAAAGGTTATGTTTTGTAAAACAAATGCATGCCCTACTGATACAAACATCTATGTGGTATTGTTAAACGTATACATCCAAGCCTTGAGACTCTAAGATAAACCCTATAACAAATTGTTATGGGCGGTTTTCTAAACATATATCCTGACTAATATTCTGGCTTTGATTGTTTATTTGTGATCAGGATACCGGAGCAGGATATTGGTAACATCCTGATACGATATCCTGGTAGTGACTGATTTAACCACGTGCAGATTAGAAGGTGCAAGTCTCCAACGTTCAAGTGGACTGCTTCTCCTCAAGACTCGGGCAAATCAGTTATATTAAAGACGTTGAACCCGGAAGACGTGGACTACAACGTTCACTTGAGGAATATTCAAAGCATCCCGGTTTAGTAGGATAGTTTGTTAGTTTATTTTACTAGAAATGGATTGATCGGATCAGGTAGAAGCATACACAAACTTTCGCACACTCTTTCTCTCTACTTGCAAACGATCACTACACACTTACACTTGTACTCAAATTGCATTATAACACTTAGTTGATCCGCATCATATCCTGCACTGTATCCTGATATTTGAAGTAATAGAAGAACAAGACAGCTGCGATTGTCAGCTCCCGAGGTTTTGTGCCGGCGATCTAGATTGATCAAGGGCTCCCGAGGTTTTGTGCCTCGCCCTGAACCTCATCCTCCAAAGGCTCGTCATCAAAAAGATCGACGTCGTCGTCATCGCCGGCGTCGAGAAGCAAATCATACGCAGGATAGACAGCTAAGGGTATGGGAGCAGGGATCTCCACTAACGGTAGGTCCCCGGCCAAAGGGCCATCAGCGAGCTCATCAGCACCATCAGGTAAGGCAAAGGGATGGAAATCATCCTCGTCCGTGCTCGTAACGTCAGATGTGTGAACCTCACGCTCAGAAGACTCTAGGTCGTCCGATACTATCGGTCTAGGTCCTGTGGTGTCTGAATCACCAGTGCCAGAGGTGTCCATAATGTCTGTAACATAAACACAGAGGTGCACAAATAATCAGTCAATCATACAATCAAATAATCACATAGTCACCAAGTAAGCATTCAATCATTCTCCTAGTCCCACTAGCCAATTTCTCCCAGTCTCTAAGACTGCTCTATCATCTACCTCGACCTCTCAGATCGAGCCTCGGTCTCCAATACCGAGCCTCAGCTTCCAAGACTGAGCCTACTCTTCCTAGTCCAACTAGCCAACTACCTCGATTTCTCAGACCGAGCCTCGGTCTCCAATACCGAGCCTCAGCCTCCAAGACTGAGCCTACACTTCCTAGTCCAACTAGCCAACTACCTCGATCTCTCAGACCGAGCCTCGGCCTCTCAGACCGAGCCTCAGCCCTTCTAGACTGAGCCTATAAATAATAAAATGTGCTCAACATTTGTTTGTAAAAAGTTTTGGATCTGGACTTAAGTGGTATGCAGTAAAAATGTTTTCGTGAGAGCCCTAGTGATCATAGTCTAGACTCGAGAAAGAATCCTAGTTCGCTATGATCAGAGCTCTGATACCAAGCTGTCACACCCTGGCTTTGCGGAAGCGTGGTTAATTTTGGTGTGACTTCTTAATACCATAGCTTAATCATAACAAAACTATATGAAATAAAATCATGCAAGATCATCCATTTGATTAAGTTTTAAAACCAGAGTAACATACCATTGTCTTAAAGACTTACAACATCATAACATAAACATTGTCTTGAGAAACATAAACATCAACATGAAATAAACGCAGTTTAAGATTTGTGACTTGTCCAGGAAAGAGTCACATTTCCTAAACTGGGATGACCTTGGAACCCTTATGCAGCGGGAAAACATAACATACCGCGCCAGATCTTTAATTTCCTGAAATACATGTAAGTTGAAAAATCAACAATAATGTTGAGCGAGTTCATGTGTAAGTGAGTAAGTAAACCTTTGTGAGTTATAAAAATAGTCTTGGTATGTAGCAAATAAGGGAATTGAGATCACCAATGGTTTGCAAGGCCACTGATATATGTGAAGTGCAAATAGGGAGACTCAAACCTAGCAGATTTCGCCACGGCATTAGTATGTGGACAAAGTCACCCCAAGGTCCGTTTCTAGTTTGGCCTGGGGCTGGGCTCGCTACACCCAGATAGATCTACCGCTCCTGTCCCTCGGTCCTGCCATGAGGACTAATGGCCTCATATTGCTCCTACCCACTCACATGATCTAAGTAGTAAACCTCCTTACGCTAACCATACCATGTATAAAGTACTTATAATCGAAGTAACATGTATTTCACCCTCGCAGTTAAGAAAACTGAAAACAGTTAGAGAAAAGGGGGACATGAACTCACAGTGGTGCGTCTCTACCAAGTATGCCTCCAAATCAATCAGCTGTATGACGACCTACACGTGCTAACTCTATTAGACGGATGGCCATGCCTTAGCTTTATGGTTTAAGTTTTTGGGAAATAGTTAGGCAACTATTTCGTGTTTACGTTCTGTATACTTGGCAGTTATTCTCCTTCCCAAGGATGGGGGATTTATTACATGTGTGTTCGTAACATTCGGATTACACTATTAAGTCTCACTTAATATATTTTATTTCCTAACTCCAAAATATAACTATTCTTCCCAAAAATATTATACTTTAATACATGTGATTTTCCCAAAATAATACTTAGTAATATTATTTTTATTCTAAAAATAATATTTACGTAGTTCACAAAATAATCATAAACACTTATACAAGTGATGTTGTGAAATATATATATTAAATATATTTATGTATCACGTTTCATTTTGTGAAAATCCCACCTCCGATCTTTTGTAAATATAGTCGTGGCGAAACTTATATTTTGAAAACAAGTCAAAATGTCTTTCTAACACTTATAGTGAAAATATTTCTAAGTGTTAGGCTTTTGGAAAAATTTCGCCAGAGTTTCCTCTGTAACTGGAGGTGGCCACGCTTTCAAGCGTATCATTTTCTTTTACAAATCAATCAACAATTTTCTCAATCAACCAAAACAATGTTCAAATCACAAACTAGTCATAATATGTATATAAATCGCATAAATTTCATGAACTTGTGATTTATCCAAGCTGTGAAGTAAATCTCCTTACTTTTAGTGGATCTATATATAAAACAATTCGTTTTTGTAAAAACCTCGTTTTTATGGAAGTTCCGTCTTTACAACTTCTCGTCAACTTTTACAAAAATAGTTATTTTGTCGAAACTTGTGTGTTCTAAAAACCATTCTTGTTAGTGTAAGATCCATTTTTAGAAAACATGATTTCTTTGACGCTTGGTCCTTTGAAAATACCACTTGCAGATACGTAGATTTGCTAGTTTTAAACACTATTGTACAAGCTAAAACACTTTTACACAAGTTCATGATTCGTGTGTGGTAGAGTTTCACCCTTCAACCCTTGTTCTATTCAAAACAACCTTATGTCATGATTCGTGATCATGACCAAACCGGGTTAAATGATGATCCGAGCTACCACAACATAGACCGGGTCTAAATAATCACAAATTTCAATTACTACAACATTTACACAACATATGAGCTTTTAACCACTATTTTTCATGTTTTTAGTAGACTTTCATGTATCATCTTGTATGTTAACGAGTTTTAACCGTTACAAATCCTTTTAACCACTTTAGAATAGATTGAGAAGGTGTTCTAAGCAACATACCACTAGCTCGAGGCTAGGGAAGAATCTTGACGAAAATGGCGTGGATAAAAGCAAGATAAGGAGGTCCTTCGCGTTCCGTTTGCTCCAAGACTCCTTGTATACGACCCTTAACACTTGTAGGTGATTGGAATGGCTAGAACAAAATCGAAAATGGATGGGTGGGGGTGGGTTGTTCTCGGCCGTAAGCTCCAAGAGAGGGAGAGGGTAGTGTTGTGTTGTGTAGTGTTGAGTGATGGATGATTATGTTGTGTTTAGTGTTAAACTTATAGACAAATCAAGTGAGTATTATCCAATGGTTAGTGTGTCATTTAGATATTAGACAATCAAGGATTATAATAATCAAAATGGTACAAGTGTGTCCCCTCTTAGTTGGGGACGGTTAGAGAGGGGGGGGGGGTCTTAGTCCGAAACCAACTAGTAGTTAGGTTAAATAGTTAGGTTAAGTATAGTTAATTAAGTGCTTAACCCGGTTAGTGGTGTGTCACGCGTTACAATGGGTGTTAGGGTATTCAGGGACCCTAACTGGCTCAGAAAAAGATAAATAATGAAAATAACAATATTTTCATGTTTCGGGTATAGTCCGGTTGTTCGGTTGGATAGTAATCCGTTAAAGTGCTTAACAAAGCTTTAAAGTGTCGTTAATACCCTTTTTAGTGACACAACTTATTTCTGACACTTTGGAAAGTGTCTAGTAATATTTTTCTCATGTTTTGGCACTTTATTAGCTAGCTAAAAGCTGAATTGTTTTGTAAAGTGCTGAATTTTGTACTTAGAGTACGTTTTAGGCACATCCAGTCATTGTGACTTATCCCTAGAGACGCAGTTCTACAACCCTTATATCCCTACACTCACCACTAGTGTAGCAAAATATTTCTGGCTCTTACAGGCCTTAGAGGCAGTGTTTGCCTGATGCTGGCTTTATCAGCATGTTCAATAGGTTATCCGTGATAGTGCTACTGTGCTTTTTGTGCATCATGTTTGTCACTAAGGTTCAGTCATGTAAATAATGTAGTGACAGCAAGTAAAGTATGATGCAAGTAAGTACATGTATCAGTATTCAAGTAGCAGTTTATTCACAAGTTCAAGCAAGCACAGTAATTAAGCAGTAATTAATTATTAATTAAGTTGTACGGATACCTGGTTTGGTGAGGGTTGTCACATTCTCCCCCCGTTAAATAAATTTCGTCTCGAAATTTTAAGTTATGCTAGTAGATGCAGGGTTCTTAGGAAAAAGGTGGGGGTATTTCTCTTTCATCCGGTCCTCACGCTCCCAGGTGTACTCAGGACCGTGTCTGGCATTCCAACGAACTTTGACGAGCTTGACACTGCTCCGGCGGGTCTTGTTTACTTTCCAGTCCGTAACCTCCAGCGGTTCTTCAACGAAATGGAGCGTGTCGTCAACATGGATCTCGTCGATGGGAATGGCAATGTCATCTTGAGTTGGACTTTTCTTTAGGTTGGATACATGAAATGTATCGTGGACTGAATGGAGTTCAGCAGGTAGGTCCAACTTGTATGCTACTAGTCCTATTCTTTCCAGAATTCTGAAAGGACCAATGTAGCACGGATTTAACTTCCCACGCTTTCCGAAGCGTGCCACACCCTTCCAGGGTGAAACTTTCAATAACACCATTTCTCCAACTTGGAATTCCACATGTTTCCGGTTTGGATCCGCATAGGCCTTCTGTCTGTGGCGAGCTGCTTCGATGCGTTTAAGAATCTGCGCAATCTTGTCTGTCGTCTCTTGGACGATTTCGGGACCAGCAAGCTGCCTATCACCTGCGTCAGCCCAACATAAGGGTGATCGGCACTTGCGTCCGTAAAGGGCTTCAAATGGCGCGACACCAATACTGGTGTGGTAGCTGTTGTTGTATGAAAATTCGACCAAAGGCAAGTGTTTATCCCAGCTACCGCCCAAATCCATAACACACGCTCTCAGCATGTCTTCCAAAGTCTGTATCATTCGCTCGCTTTGACCGTCAGTTTGCGGATGAAACGCAGTGCTCAGATTCAATTGTGAGCCAAAAGCTTCTTGGAAGGATTGCCATATCCTTGACACAAACCTTCCGTCTCTATCAGAGATGATCGAGAGAGGCACTCCATGACGTGCAACGATCTCTCTCATGTAAATTTCAGCCAACTTGCTCGTATTATCCTTCTCTTTGATTGGCAGAAAGTGTGCTGACTTTGTTAGTCGATCCACTATTACCCAAATAGTGTCATGGCCTCTTGGCGTTCTTGGCAACTTCGTAACAAAATCCATTGAGATTTGTTCCCATTTCCATTTGGGAATCTCAGGTTGTTGCAGAAGTCCTGAAGGCTTCTGGTATTCGGCTTTAACCTTAGCACACGTTAGACATTTGCTCAGATACATAGCAACATCGCCTTTCATCCTAGGCCACCAATAATAATCTTTGAGATCTTGGTACATCTTATCCGCTCCAGGGTGGATAGAGTACCGTGACTTGTGAGCTTCATCAAAAATAACCTTCCTTAAACCTCCAAACAAAGGAACCCAAATCCTTTTCTCAAAACATATCGTTCCTTCCTCGTTTGGTATCAAAAGCTTCTCCATCCCACGGAGATATTCTTCTTCAAGGTTTCCTTCCTTGAGAGCTTCTTTCTGCGCGGCACGAATGCGCAAGGAAAGATCGGTTCGGATAATCATTTCTAAAGCCCAAACCCTTATGGGCTTGATCCTCTCCTTT
The DNA here is from genome assembly GCA_030545235.1 of Helianthus tuberosus. Classification (NCBI taxonomy): domain Eukaryota; kingdom Viridiplantae; phylum Streptophyta; class Magnoliopsida; order Asterales; family Asteraceae; genus Helianthus; species Helianthus tuberosus. Next base: position 36,983,245 of record CM060424.1, on the reverse strand, counting down.
CGACTTAGGGCATCGGCGACTACATTCGCCTTCCCTGGATGATACTTTATCTCGCAGTCGTAATCGTTCAGCAACTCAACCCATCGTCTTTGCCTCATATTCAGCTCCTTCTGGTTGAATATGTGCTGTAGGCTCTTGTGATCTGTAAAAATTGTACACTTTGTACCATAAAGGTAGTGTCTCCAGATCTTTAGTGCGAAAACCACTGCGCCAAGTTCCAAATCATGTGTGGTATAGTTCTTTTCGTCCACTTTCAGTTGACGTGATGCGTAAGCAATAACCTTTTGGCGTTGCATCAACACGCAACCCAATCCTTGACGTGAAGCGTCACAGTATACCACGAAATCATCTGTACCTTCCGGTAGTGCTAAGATTGGCGCGTTGCAGAGCTTATCCTTCAGTATCTGGAATGCTTCCTCCTGTTTGATTTCCCAATCAAACTTCTTATCTTTCTGCATGAGGAGCGTCAATGGTTGAGCGATTTTTGAAAAATCCTCAATGAACCTTCGATAGTAGCCAGCCAAACCCAAGAATTGTCGAATCTCGGTTGGCGTCTTTGGCGTTTCCCAATTCTTAATCGCTTCGATCTTGGTTGGATCCACATGGATTCCATTTCCATTTACCACGTGCCCAAGGAATTGGACTTCACGTAGCCAAAACTCGCACTTGGAGAATTTGGCATACAGCTGTTCTTTCTTCAGCAGCTCCAAAATAGCTCTTAAATGCTGTTCGTGCTCAGCCTTTGTCCTTGAATAAATCAAGATGTCGTCGATAAACACAATCACGAACTTGTCCAAGTACGGCTTGCAAACTCTATTCATCAAATCCATAAAGACTGCAGGCGCGTTTGTCAAACCAAACGGCATAACCAGGAACTCGTAGTGTCCATAACGAGTTCTGAAGGCTGTCTTCGGGATACTTTCCTCTTGTATCCTTAACTGATGGTATCCAGATCAAAGATCGATCTTTGAATAAAAACTTGAACCTTGCAGTTGGTCAAACAGATCATCAATCCTTGGCAGAGGATATCTATTCTTGATCGTCAGCTTGTTCAACTCCCGGTAGTCAATGCACATACGAAAACTACCGTCCTTCTTTTTGACAAACAGGACCGGAGCTCCCCAAGGCGAGAAGCTTGGTCGGATAAATCCCTTGTCTAACAACTCTTGAAGTTGTGTCGACAGTTCCTGCATCTTAGACGGAGCAAGTCTATATGGTGCCTTAGCCACAGGCGCGGCGCCTGGAACTAAGTCAATGTGAAACTCTACTTGCCTCTGAGGTGGCAGTCCAGGTAAGTCTTCTGGGAAGACTTCTGGGTATTCCCTCACGACAGGGATGTCTTCGATTCTTGGCTCAGCAGCCTTTTTATCCACAATGTGTGCCAGGAAGGCAACACATCCCTTCTGCAAACACTTTCGCGCTTTCATGCAGCTGATAATTCTTAACGGCATATCACGCTTCTCCCCGTGAACCACAATTGTTTCGCCATCTTCGGTTGGGATACGAACAACCTTTTCGTGACAAACTATCTCAGCCTTGTTGCCTGATAACCAATCCATTCCTACCACCACGTCGAAGCTCCCCAGCTGGACTGGTAGTAGATCCAAAGCAAACTCACGCTCTCCCAATTCGATCACACAGCCTCTGATAACTTCATTGGCTTCTACTAACTTCCCATTAGCCAATTCGATTGAGTAGGGAATATCTAACTTATTAGCGGCTAAACCAAGCATATTCTTAAACTCTAACGATACGAAGCTATAATCGGCACCAGTATCAAATAAAACGGATGCATAGCGTTGATTTACAGGGAACGTACCAGTAACAACATTGGGGTCCTGGCGTGCTTCCCTTGCTTCGATTTGGAACACTCTTCCACGGGCTTGGTTTAATTCTGGGCAGTTCTTCTTAAAGTGCCCGATATCACCACAGTTAAAGCATCCAAGTCTTTGCCCGTTTCCAACTCCATTTCCAGCTTGGTTGTTGTTTTGGTTCACATTAGCAGCCTGATTTGCATTGTTGCCTCGATTCCCGTTTCCTTCATTGTTTACTTGTGGGCGATTTCCATGACCACCACGATTATTATTCCTGTTCCCAAATCCTCCTTGGCCTCCCCGGCCAGCACTAGCCCAACAAGAATCCTTCAAGTGTCCCGGCTTTCCACATGCTTCGCATACTTTCACACTACAATGGCCAGTATGGTGGCGTTGACAGGTATTACACTTGGGCTGGGTGCCCTGATATCCTTTTCCTTTCTTTCCACTACCAGCTGTAACCTGAGCTGGCGTGCCTGATCCTCCTTTCTTAACCGCTACACTGGCGCCCTGCTTGAAGTTTGAGAACTTCCGTTTGTTACCTCCTGACGACTCGACGTGAGTCTCTTTCTTCTTAAGCTCAGCATCATCAAACTTGTTCAGGCGAATGGCCTCCTCTGTGAGAGCCACGCTCAAATCAATCGCCTCAGTAATGGTAGCAGGTTTGGATGAGGTTACCATGCTTATGATTTGAGGAGCTAATCCCCAAATGAAACGTTCAATCCGCTTGAACTCCGGAGTGACCATGTAGGGTACCACATGCGATAAGTCATGGAACCTTTGAACGTATTCTGCGATCTTCGGACCGTCCATTTTCAAATGCCAGAACTCGGTTTCCAATCTTTGGATTTCTGCGCGAGAGCAGTACTTTTTGCGCATAAGTTCCTTCAGTTCGGTCCAGGTTAGCGCGTAGGCAGCAGCTTCACCAAGTGTCTGTACTTGAAAATTCCACCAAGAGAGGGCTCCATCCAAGAATAGCCCTGAGATATAGGTGACTTGCTGATCTAGCGCGCATTTGCTCATGCGAAGAACAGATTCAGTTTTCTCGGCCCAACGAACAAAGGCGACAGCACCTCCTGTGCCATCGAAGTTGACCGGTTTGCAGTCTAGAAACTGCTTGTAGGTGCATCCTGCACATACGTTATAACATACGATTGGCATTAGCATCATTGCTAAAGATATCCAATTAGGTCATGGTATGTCTAAATGACTTAGTATTACCATGAGGTGGATTATTGTTGTTGCCAGTGTTGCCAGAGTTGCTTCCACTAGTCCCTCCTTGAGAGGCGGCGTATTGTGCAATGGCAGCAGCGATAATTTGCTGGAGTTCTGCCTCATTGGTAGGCATGTGCGTCTCACGTCTCGGCGGCATCTTCTAAAAGATGGTTTACGTTGGTCAGGCCATAGTAAAGATCCCATGTTATAATACGTAAGTCAGGTCATAATGTAGCGTATATAATGATAGTAATAGTACATAACATCTCATGTTATAATCATAACAATCACAAAACATCAATCACACAACATCCCATGTCATAGAATATAAATAGTCAAATCAAGCATCAAGTATGATGAGAATACTGCGATTGCCATATATCGAGACCACATAGTAAGCGTACAAGTACATCACAGCGTCATACAACATCAGTCGACTAAGGGCTACATCACCCTAGTCCAAAAACTATATCAAATCTGTGTCAATACATTAAATACATGTCAACAAAAGTCAGAATCAAAACGTAGTCTCCAAAAATGCTGTGCAGTCAAAAGCATTCGCCATCTTCTCACCAACGTCTACCTATACGGTACTGAAGAGCTCTACACGGATGGCGGTGGAGGAGGGGGAAAGTGAGTGTAAAACAAGCGGCGCAAATGGAGCCAGTCCTCCTCCATGGCTCTCTGGGTACGCAAGAATGAAGCAACCTGCTGCTCCAGGGTAAAAAGGTGTGCAGCATAGTCTGGTGGTACAGGTCGAGAGGGCTGCAAAGGAGAGTGGGTCTGACCCTGGCACGGACACGGCGGCGGCTGAGCTCTCTCAAGCTCCTGGATGCGCTGTGTGTGTGCCTCGTGCTGGGCGACAAAAGACATCAAAACGTCCTCAATAGTATACCCCATGTGGAAAGAATGGTAGGGGTCAGTCGGTGGCATAGCAGAGTGTGGTGCCCAAAGGAACGGCTCACTGGTGGGATTAAAAGGTGCCACATGAAATGGAGAAACAGTGGGAAAAGTAGCAGACGGTGGTATAGCAGAGATAGATACCGGTACATGTCCAAAAGGGTGAGCCGAAGAGCCCTCTCCAGCTCGTGCTGGAAGTGTAAACCGAGGAAATGAAAAAGGAGTATCAATGTGACGGGTATCAGGGATCTGAGGGGGAAAAGGTGGGACCTCGTCATCAGCAGGAATCCACCCACACTGGGCGTGCTCGTCTCGGGGGTCGATCCGTGCCTCAAAAAGCGCACGATCAAACTGGGTTGGCATAGGATCGAGATGAGGTACAACAAAAGGGTCAACTGGTGCATCAGCAATAAGTGGGGGATCAACATGATCAGCAGCAATGACATGCTCGCCCTCCAACAACGGAGCATCTAAAGGGTGATCATCAATAGGTGGGTCAGCAATGACAGGCTCAATAAGCATGCCAGCATGAGCAGGGTCATGCTCAAGCACTGGGTCAGGAGCAGCCACTGGCTCAAGGGCCATGGCCGGCTCGGGATCATCAAAGGCCATCTCGAAATCAAACTCAGGGTCGATGGGATCAACTGGGTCTACTGGGTCGACTGGATCCTCCATAGGCTGATCCATGGGTATAAACTCTATATCCTCATCTGAGTCGAATCCTGGGGGAAAGACAGGATCGGAATCCTCCAAATCATCATGGTCGAAAGCAAAGCTAGGAATAGGGGCAACAGAGGATGCCTGGTCGGGATCTGATCCATGTGAAAAGTGCTGCGCACTCTGAGTGTGTGAAGGTACGGAAGCCACAGACTCGAAAGAGTCTGGGACCGGAGAGTGAGCAGGTGACTCCTCGGCGGGAGCATCTGCGATCATCAAAAGATCACCAGCAGCAAGAAGGGCCTCGCCCTGAACCTCATCCTCCAAAGGCTCGTCATCAAAAAGATCGACGTCGTCGTCATCGCCGGCGTCGAGAAGCAAATCATACGCAGGATAGACAGCTAAGGGTATGGGAGCAGGGATCTCCACTAACGGTAGGTCCCCGGCCAAAGGGCCATCAGCGAGCTCATCAGCACCATCAGGTAAGGCAAAGGGATGGAAATCATCCTCGTCCGTGCTCGTAACGTCAGATGTGTGAACCTCACGCTCAGAAGACTCTAGGTCGTCCGATACTATCGGTCTAGGTCCTGTGGTGTCTGAATCACCAGTGCCAGAGGTGTCCATAATGTCTGTAACATAAACACAGAGGTGCACAAATAATCAGTCAATCATACAATCAAATAATCACATAGTCACCAAGTAAGCATTCAATCATTCTCCTAGTCCCACTAGCCAATTTCTCCCAGTCTCTAAGACTGCTCTATCATCTACCTCGACCTCTCAGATCGAGCCTCGGTCTCCAATACCGAGCCTCAGCTTCCAAGACTGAGCCTACTCTTCCTAGTCCAACTAGCCAACTACCTCGATTTCTCAGACCGAGCCTCGGTCTCCAATACCGAGCCTCAGCCTCCAAGACTGAGCCTACACTTCCTAGTCCAACTAGCCAACTACCTCGATCTCTCAGACCGAGCCTCGGCCTCTCAGACCGAGCCTCAGCCCTTCTAGACTGAGCCTATAAATAATAAAATGTGCTCAACATTTGTTTGTAAAAAGTTTTGGATCTGGACTTAAGTGGTATGCAGTAAAAATGTTTTCGTGAGAGCCCTAGTGATCATAGTCTAGACTCGAGAAAGAATCCTAGTTCGCTATGATCAGAGCTCTGATACCAAGCTGTCACACCCTGGCTTTGCGGAAGCGTGGTTAATTTTGGTGTGACTTCTTAATACCATAGCTTAATCATAACAAAACTATATGAAATAAAATCATGCAAGATCATCCATTTGATTAAGTTTTAAAACCAGAGTAACATACCATTGTCTTAAAGACTTACAACATCATAACATAAACATTGTCTTGAGAAACATAAACATCAACATGAAATAAACGCAGTTTAAGATTTGTGACTTGTCCAGGAAAGAGTCACATTTCCTAAACTGGGATGACCTTGGAACCCTTATGCAGCGGGAAAACATAACATACCGCGCCAGATCTTTAATTTCCTGAAATACATGTAAGTTGAAAAATCAACAATAATGTTGAGCGAGTTCATGTGTAAGTGAGTAAGTAAACCTTTGTGAGTTATAAAAATAGTCTTGGTATGTAGCAAATAAGGGAATTGAGATCACCAATGGTTTGCAAGGCCACTGATATATGTGAAGTGCAAATAGGGAGACTCAAACCTAGCAGATTTCGCCACGGCATTAGTATGTGGACAAAGTCACCCCAAGGTCCGTTTCTAGTTTGGCCTGGGGCTGGGCTCGCTACACCCAGATAGATCTACCGCTCCTGTCCCTCGGTCCTGCCATGAGGACTAATGGCCTCATATTGCTCCTACCCACTCACATGATCTAAGTAGTAAACCTCCTTACGCTAACCATACCATGTATAAAGTACTTATAATCGAAGTAACATGTATTTCACCCTCGCAGTTAAGAAAACTGAAAACAGTTAGAGAAAAGGGGGACATGAACTCACAGTGGTGCGTCTCTACCAAGTATGCCTCCAAATCAATCAGCTGTATGACGACCTACACGTGCTAACTCTATTAGACGGATGGCCATGCCTTAGCTTTATGGTTTAAGTTTTTGGGAAATAGTTAGGCAACTATTTCGTGTTTACGTTCTGTATACTTGGCAGTTATTCTCCTTCCCAAGGATGGGGGATTTATTACATGTGTGTTCGTAACATTCGGATTACACTATTAAGTCTCACTTAATATATTTTATTTCCTAACTCCAAAATATAACTATTCTTCCCAAAAATATTATACTTTAATACATGTGATTTTCCCAAAATAATACTTAGTAATATTATTTTTATTCTAAAAATAATATTTACGTAGTTCACAAAATAATCATAAACACTTATACAAGTGATGTTGTGAAATATATATATTAAATATATTTATGTATCACGTTTCATTTTGTGAAAATCCCACCTCCGATCTTTTGTAAATATAGTCGTGGCGAAACTTATATTTTGAAAACAAGTCAAAATGTCTTTCTAACACTTATAGTGAAAATATTTCTAAGTGTTAGGCTTTTGGAAAAATTTCGCCAGAGTTTCCTCTGTAACTGGAGGTGGCCACGCTTTCAAGCGTATCATTTTCTTTTACAAATCAATCAACAATTTTCTCAATCAACCAAAACAATGTTCAAATCACAAACTAGTCATAATATGTATATAAATCGCATAAATTTCATGAACTTGTGATTTATCCAAGCTGTGAAGTAAATCTCCTTACTTTTAGTGGATCTATATATAAAACAATTCGTTTTTGTAAAAACCTCGTTTTTATGGAAGTTCCGTCTTTACAACTTCTCGTCAACTTTTACAAAAATAGTTATTTTGTCGAAACTTGTGTGTTCTAAAAACCATTCTTGTTAGTGTAAGATCCATTTTTAGAAAACATGATTTCTTTGACGCTTGGTCCTTTGAAAATACCACTTGCAGATACGTAGATCTGCTAGTTTTAAACACTATTGTACAAGCTAAAACACTTTTACACAAGTTCATGATTCGTGTGTGGTAGAGTTTCACCCTTCAACCCTTGTTCTATTCAAAACAACCTTATGTCATGATTCGTGATCATGACCAAACCGGGTTAAATGATGATCCGAGCTACCACAACATAGACCGGGTCTAAATAATCACAAATTTCAATTACTACAACATTTACACAACATATGAGCTTTTAACCACTATTTTTCATGTTTTTAGTAGACTTTCATGTATCATCTTGTATGTTAACGAGTTTTAACCGTTACAAATCCTTTTAACCACTTTAGAATAGATTGAGAAGGTGTTCTAAGCAACATACCACTAGCTCGAGGCTAGGGAAGAATCTTGACGAAAATGGCGTGGATAAAAGCAAGATAAGGAGGTCCTTCGCGTTCCGTTTGCTCCAAGACTCCTTGTATACGACCCTTAACACTTGTAGGTGATTGGAATGGCTAGAACAAAATCGAAAATGGATGGGTGGGGGTGGGTTGTTCTCGGCCGTAAGCTCCAAGAGAGGGAGAGGGTAGTGTTGTGTAGTGTTGAGTGATGGATGATTATGTTGTGTTTAGTGTTAAACTTATAGACAAATCAAGTGAGTATTATCCAATGGTTAGTGTGTCATTTAGATATTAGACAATCAAGGATTATAATAATCAAAATGGTACAAGTGTGTCCCCTCTTAGTTGGGGACGGTTAGAGAGGGGGGGGGGTCTTAGTCCGAAACCAACTAGTAGTTAGGTTAAATAGTTAGGTTAAGTATAGTTAATTAAGTGCTTAACCCGGTTAGTGGTGTGTCACGCGTTACAATGGGTGTTAGGGTATTCAGGGACCCTAACTGGCTCAGAAAAAGATAAATAATGAAAATAACAATATTTTCATGTTTCGGGTATAGTCCGGTTGTTCGGTTGGATAGTAATCCGTTAAAGTGCTTAACAAAGCTTTAAAGTGTCGTTAATACCCTTTTTAGTGACACAACTTATTTCTGACACTTTGGAAAGTGTCTAGTAATATTTTTCTCATGTTTTGGCACTTTATTAGCTAGCTAAAAGCTGAATTGTTTTGTAAAGTGCTGAATTTTGTACTTAGAGTACGTTTTAGGCACATCCAGTCATTGTGACTTATCCCTAGAGACGCAGTTCTACAACCCTTATATCCCTACACTCACCACTAGTGTAGCAAAATATTTCTGGCTCTTACAGGCCTTAGAGGCAGTGTTTGCCTGATGCTGGCTTTATCAGCATGTTCAATAGGTTATCCGTGATAGTGCTACTGTGCTTTTTGTGCATCATGTTTGTCACTAAGGTTCAGTCATGTAAATAATGTAGTGACAGCAAGTAAAGTATGATGCAAGTAAGTACATGTATCAGTATTCAAGTAGCAGTTTATTCACAAGTTCAAGCAAGCACAGTAATTAAGCAGTAATTAATTATTAATTAAGTTGTACGGATACCTGGTTTGGTGAGGGTTGTCACATGAAGGGTGGAAATGGATACCGGAGTCCCAAGGAAAAGGGATAGGCGAGAAAGCAGACCCACTCGTTTGATGCCGCGTCTGATTGGACTTCCCGATCTAAAGGGCGAATGACCACTCCGGCAGGAAAGGCACCGGAATCCTTCAAAGCGGCGATGTCGGCATTATTGAAACAACAGATCTTATTTTCTGGTTCTCGGATGAGCTTTTGACTTATGAGGGTTGGGACCGGCTCGTTTGAACGTGATCTTGTTCGAGATGCCATGAGGGGTATCGACCAAGAAACAAGAAATTCAAGAAAAGAAAAACAGAGAAGAGAAAGAAGAAATACCTGGAAAATGGCTTGGAGAGTGATGATTATGATGATGAATAGATCAGCTATATAAGGGGCTGAATATAGGGGGTAAAGAGTAAATATCACATTGGAAGTTGCACATTGTCATTTCAAGAGTCCAGTCGTATTGATTGCCTCCATCCGGGTGATAAAGTTTAAAATATATCCGTTTGAATTCAGAATTCCAACAGATATATTTTGGGGACAATTGTTATGGAAGGTTTTCTGAACATATATCCTGACTAATATTCTGGCTTTGATTGTTTATTTGTGATCAGGATACCGGATCAGGATATTGGTAACATCCTGATACGATATCCTGGTAGTGACTGATTTAACCACGTCCAGATTAGAAGGTGCAAGTCTCCAACGTTCAAGTGGACTTCTTCTCCTCAAGACTCGGGCAAATCAGTTATATTAAAGACGTTGAACCCGGAAGACGTGGACTACAACGTTCGCTTGAGGAATATTCGAAGCATCCCGGTTTAGTAGGATAGTTTGTTAGTTTATTTTACTATAAATGGATTGATTGGATCAGGTAGAAGCACACACAAACTTTCGCACACTCTTTCTCTCTACTTGCAAACAATCACTACACACTTACACTTGTACTCGAATTGCATTATAACACTTAGTTGATCCGCATCATATCCTGCACTGTATCCTGATATTTAAAGTAAAAGAAGAACAAGGCAGCTGCGATTGTCAGCTCTCGAGGTTTTGTGCCGGCGATCGATCAAGGGCTTTCCTCGTACATCCTGTGTCACCCTTTACATTTTTGCTCATTGTTTGATCATAGATACAACTCAATATCCTAAGCCGTATCCTGAAACTGTCTTTGCAAACAACTTAACTAGCATATTTTCAACACACGTTTTTAGCACACTACCTCACTTAACTAATTTGATCACTTAATTGCTTCGGTAATTTTTGACCAAAACACAAATCAAGGGTTATCAAAAAAATGTTTTCAGATTCAGTCATTCTTTCCACCCAAACAAACCTAGGATTTCAGGAATGGGAGTTGTCAAGTCCTATGGTACCACTACTTACTACCGAGCGGCGTAGCTAATGTTAATGAATGTACTTCAGTTTCGTTAAACAAACCAAATTTCATACCAAATGTAAGCATGTTATGTAAATAATGTACCTAGTATGCTAAGTGAACATACAAGGTAGAAATGTAAAACAATGTGTCCATATGCTGATTGAACATATGCAACAGAAATGCAATGTAAATCAATGTGTCCATATGCTGAGTGAACATATGCAACAAAAGTATTTATGAAAATCAATGTGCTAGCATGCTAAGTGAACATACATAGCAAAACAATATGAAATCATGTACTATATGCGTACTAATGAACATAGCAAGTATATGTTATGAAAGCACTAAAAACACGAAAGTAACAAGTAGGCACATGTGTTTCACCCCAAAATATTTGAAAACAGTAAAAGAGGGGACTATGTACTCACTTGAGATTGCTCATTAGTCTTTGGATAACAACCAAGCAATGCTAGAAAGATCACGGAATCAATCGGCACCTATTATAGATAACTACGTTAATAAACCGGACCTAAATCGGAAGATCGGATAGGATGAGGTTTCGTAAACCAAATGAGTATTGGAACTCATATGATATGGTTTAATAAAGCCTACATACTAAAACGAAACCTAACCTAAGTGCTTACGACCCATTACGACCCGTTTAGGTAGCTTACGCTACTTTAACGAGTCGTTCGCGTAAAACGCGTTCAGACCGCCTAACTAGTCCTATGACAAGTATTATATGCCTTAACAAATATAATAATGTTGCCTAATCAGTTTAGATGTCAAAAATTAAGTTACATATGCTTAAAATGAATTTATGCGCAAAAAAGGCATTTTGGTCATTTTCCTAAGGAATATAAACTACCTATCATACAACTAACTAAACGTAGTGACCATAAGGTATAACCTCGGAAGGTTATTCCCTATACAACTATGGTTACAAAATATGTTTGGTCGGATCCTAATGATCGACCAAACGGGTCGGGTTCGAAAGTCTAAGCGGTTGTTTAGACCGCTTATCTTTACGATCCTATATAAGCACTAAACTAAAAGTGACGAGTTAAACATGTTAAAACATGTTTAACGAAGTTTGAAAACAAGTTTGATATCAAAACAAAGGGTTTTGATACCCAAGAATAGTTTGGTTGCAAAATACGCATAAACGCGCATTTTGACCGAAACTATGACTCGTCACTATGCCTAAATAACGTGGTAATCAGTAGGTATAGTCACAAAGGACTATGAACATCGTGATTACGCTCACATTGCGAAGTTCAAATGAACTTCGTGTTGACCATTGACTGGTCAATGCAGAAAGTCAAACACTATTTGACTTGTGTGCTTAAAAACGCGTAAAAGAATGAAAGAAACTTACAAAAGGTCCAAGCCTTGAAGATTTGAACTCAAATTACTCAGGTATGAAGCTTGAGAGCTTCAACTTAGAGCAAAAAAGAGAACAAATGTGTGAAGAATGAAGTGAATCAAGTGGGTTTATATAGATTTTGGACAACCGTTAGGATTGTTCCTCGATTAATGTGCTTTAATCTTGACCCTCCATGTGTTACCCATTGTTTTACAATGCTATGGGTGTCCAAAACCAGCTCATGGTATTGCAATTGATGGGTTTTGGAAGCTTGGAGTGGCAATCAAGCAAAAAAATGTAATGCTGGCAGACTAAACCGTAAGTCCCATTCTGCAAACCGTAAGCCACGGCCGGGCCAGGCTGGTCACACTCACAAGATTTCATTTGTTGCAACTTTGGCCCCTTTGACATCCAAACTTGCGTTTTTCACTTCTAACACCCGTTTAACCAAATTTTTAGACTCTATAAGGATGTTAAAGCATAGGGGACTTGAAATATGCTTGAAAATATGCCGGATGTCGGTTCGTTTGGTCGTAAGATCACGTTGTTCGGTTAATTACGACGAAACACGAACAGACGCGAAAAACGATCCAAATTACACGACGAATGGAATTTTATCATGCCAATCACTAAAATAAAATATTTTAATGATTACATAAATTTTTGGATGTCCGGATATATTCAGAACGTAAGATATGTGCGAAAATGCAAACTTATGCACTTTTTGACGCTTTTAGTCCCTGATTGACCAAAAAGTTTATTTTTGCACACCGAACCCTTCAAAGCCTATTTCTAAGCTATGTGAAGGATATTTAGGGTATGTTTAACTTAGAGTTAATTGCCATTTTCGCCCCTGAGGTTTGGGCACACTTGCCATTTTCGTCCAAAATGAAGGTTTTGTACCATTTTGCCCCCAACGTTTGTAACTTTTTGCCATTTTCATCCAAATACCTAACTAAGTTACTTTATATCTTATTATGCTGCTTGCTGCTATTGATGAAAATCATAGTGGTACTTATGATTTTCTGTACTTGCCAATCGATTTTAAGGTATTATTTTTGTTTAGAATTTCTTGTTATTTGCCAATCGATTTTAATGTATTATTATTACATGACGGTTTCCCACTATTTATTGCAGAACAAATGCAATGTCGGCTATGCTTTTATCAACATGCTTTCTCCAACTCATATAATCCCATTTTACCAGGTTTTTTCTACCTTACGGTTGACTGACTATCTTCGACCCTTTAAATTCAACATGATGTTAACTATATTTAAGTATCTACTAATTTGTGTAAATTGTTGTGTAGGCATTCAATGGGAAAAAATGGGAGAAATTCAACAGTGAAAAAGTTGCTTCGTTGGCTTATGCTCGTATCCAAGGAAAGATGGCACTCGTGACTCATTTTCAGAACTCGAGTTTGATGAACGAAGATAAACGTTGCCGCCCTATTCTTTTCCATTCAGAAGGTTCAGAAGTTGTTGATCAGGTAAGATGTTTATTTAAAACATTTTATATAAATAGTTGGGTTGCTTTGCTTTTTTAAATCTCAAACGGGTCAGATGATAAGTTCAGCTAAAAAGGGTAATGCTAAAATTGGTCGAATGTGTTGAAAGCTGCCCCAAGGGTATTTTCAACGCATGGGGTGAGCAGAAAACCGAAAAAAACCAAACGAAAAAACGAACTGAATTTTACGGTTCGGTTACGGTTTTGCATTTTATGAAAACCGAACCCAACCGAATTACCTAAAAATTTATTTTTTAATGGTGGTTGTATATTGATTTAGGAATAATTGATTTTATTCTTGAATGTTAAGTATTTGTAATAAGAAATTAACATTTTTTATTTATCTTTGAAATGATTTATCCATTGCCTACAAGAAAAAAAAAACTTAACATAAAAGTTCAATGATTTTCAAAGTATTATAAAAGAATGTCTTGATAAAAACTTTGGAAAAACTAAAAAATAGGTTAGAATGTTAGGTTTATGTGAGGAAAATTAATTAAATATGTTAAATATAATAACGTAAATGTAAACATCTAATTTTTTTTAAATCTTGGACCATATGTAATTTTGTTCCAAAAACTGAAAACCGAGCCGAACTGTGCACACCCCTGAATTAATACACTTTATTCAGTATGTTAATACTGTTGTAATGATATTGTTTCTGTTGTCATACTCAATTTAGTTATTTGTTAAAACCTAAAAATGCACAAAAGGTGTTTTGGGTCTACCCAACCTAAATATGCCCTGTTTTGACACGAATCTATTTTGACCCGGTAACCAACCCAGCCTGCTTCACACGTATTTCCGCCTTTAGAGCCAAGCTTTGCACTGGTGTCCAGCTTTACTCTAATAAAAGCTAACTAATGAAAATGAAAATGAAAATGTTAAATTGTTTATTTATCCTTACCGTCTTACAGGAACCTTTGTCATCAAATGTTTTGAATATTCAAATGCATCGGTCAAATGGTTCAGACTCAGGTGACTCATCAGGTAGCCCTCCAAAAGACGGTGCGGGTCCTGGTACAACTGAGCAGAGCTGACGGCGGGTGAAGCCAGCAGTCGTGCTAAACCGTCTAAAATAATAATATTTACGCAAGACTGCTGACTTTCATCAGTACATAGTGTATAGAAGAACTAAGAGAACCGTATTAAAAGAAAACAAGTGTGCGGGTGCGGATTTTGTCTATTTTTTAAAAGATAAAAGAGTAAAAAAGAAAGAAAAAAGATTAAAAAAAAAAAGAAATCCTATGTCAGAAGTAGCTTGGAAGAGGCGAATGATAGTAATGTGCAGATCCCGATTGCCATTTTGCTAATATGTAAATCGTTGTCTCCTGTTCTTTCACCTCTTCATTTTGGGAACTGTTTTTATTCGGGCTTTTACCGATGGCGATGATTGCTTGGACGTAAGTAAGTTTATAGGTTTCGTGGCAAATGTATAGTGTCCGTGTTGGGGGTAGATCTGACTTTTCATGTGTTTTGAATCTTCAGTTCCTCGAGTGAAAACGGATGGGAACTGAACTTGGGAACTTTTTTTGTTTATTTAGTTTTTTTGTTTTTGTTTTTGTTTGTGTAAAGTACTTTTAGTTGTCATGAGCAGGTTTTTCATGTTTTAGAGGAGCATCTGTTTGTTGTAGAAAGTTACAGGTGGTCATTATCATCATGCTGTAATGACTTGTACCTAATGTATGAAAATATGTGTTATAATACCAACTGTGTTATCTGTTGGCTAATTGTGATTCCCTTGTGAGTGTGGTTCTTGTGATGCTATTTCATGAAGCAGGTCAAAGTGTTGAATTTTGACCTTTTTGGTCAAAATTTGATTCTAATGGTGATTGCTAAAATCACTTCTTTTGTGTGATGTCTAGTACTGTAAAAGCATGGTGCTTGTCTATCACAAAAACTGTGGGTTTAAATCCTTGAAGTGCAAGGTTATGTGGTGTATTAGGTGTGGGTTTAAATCCTTAGGGGGCGTTTGGTTATCAGGAATTCAATGGAATTTAAAGGAATTGGAATTTGAATTCCATCTCTTAAGATGTTTGGTTCATGGAATTTGATGGAATTGGAATCCCAATTCCAATCTTCATGTGTTTGGTTGACAATGAAATTTGAATAGGAATTACGCATGAATTCCTTCAAATTCCTTTAACTAAAGAGATTCAAAATCCTTCCTATATGTGAAGAAATTAAGGTAAATTCATTGGAATCTTCGACCGTTTCGATCCGTACCGTTTCAACCCGTACCGTTTTGACCCGTACTGTTTTCGATCCGAACCGTTTCGACCCTACCGTTTCGACCTGTAATGTTTCGACGCCAATGGTTTCGACCGTACCGGTTCGAATCGAACCGTTTCGACGCGAACCGTTTTGACCGAAACGTTTCGACCCGTACAGTTTCGACCCGTACCGTTTTGACGCGAATCGTTTCGACCTAAACCGTTTCGATGCGAACCGTTTCGACCAGTACCGTTTCGAATCAAACCGCTTCGACTTGAACCGTTTCGACCAGTACCGTTTCGAATCAAACCGCTTCGACTTGAACCGTTTCGACCCGAACTTGTGGTTGTGGGTGCCGGGTTGATGGATTCCAATTCATTTGACAACCAAACACAACAAAAATGGAATTGAGATTCCAATTCCAACAATTTCCAATTCCAATTGGAATGTTTAAATTTGAAATCCAATTCCTTCAAATTCTAATTGCTATACAAATTCCAATTCCAAATCATTCCGCGAACCAAACGCTCCCTTAAAGTGCAAGGTTGTGTGGTATTTAGGTGCAAAATAATGTTGTTAAAAATGTGTTGTAGCATTAAAAATTTGAAAAATGTGGGTGCATTCAAAAACACCAATCACATATTGTTCACTTTTCTTCGATGGTTATTGTGGATGAGGTATTACTATTAAATTTGAACAATAAACGGTGTGGGTTCAAATCTTTGCAAATGATGTGATGATTTGTCTCCAATATACGGTGTAAGGTTACCATAAGATGTTGATACATATGGATATCAATATCACTATAAAGTTTTAACAATAAACGGTGTGGTTTCAAATCTTTGCATATAAAGGTTATGTGGTATCTAGGTGTAATAAATTGTTATAAAAATGGCTTGGTAGCATTAATAAAAGTTGAAATATCATCATCATCATCACGCTCACTAAACCCCACCAATAGCAAAGCTAAGGTAGAGTCTGAGGAGGGTAAGATATAGACAACCTTACCTCTACCCTGTAGGAATAGAGAGGCTGCTTCTAGCGAGACCCCCGGCTCGGTGGTTGTTTTGTATCAAGTCTTGGACATAAGGCACATAACACTCGACAATTAAGACAAAGGCCAATTAGTGCATGTACTCCCTTGTCTTTCGGCTATCAAAACGCCACCACATGATGCATGATTAACCATCCCCCTCTTTTAACATTATTTTTATGAAATTAGTAAAATAATGTTAAAATTAGTGTACTTTCACTTTTGCCCCCGAACGCCCACACATATACATTATATGCGCATATTAGCAAAACCACACAAATCCCATATTGGTCATATTTGTGAACATATTAGCAAAAACACACCAATCCCGTTACTGGGATGGTACGTCTCAAATATATCTTAGTCGTATCACTGTGGATGAGAGGACGGTATACATGTGGATAATATCATCACTATTAAATTTGAACACTTTGAGCTCATTTACATGTCAAGATTCACTAAACTGATCCACAAACTGGAATGAAAACTAAACGCCTTTATATATTAACATTCAAACACCCAAAATTTCACATAAGGCAATTGAACTCATTAACATTGTTGTTTTCAAACCTTTATTTTCTGATTTGAAGCTCTATGTCAATGAGAAAACAACACTTGTTGTCATCTCTAACATAATGCACATGACCTTTCATAACATTAAGAAGTTTTCTAGAAAGATTGAGAGCAAGTCCCTCTTGGGTACTGTTGATGCAACAAATACAAGACCAACGGTGGTAGCTTGGCTGGCTAGGCAGAAGGGTTGAAGGGTTCAACCTTGCCTAACGCAGGTCGTGGGGTCCCCCCACGTTTGCGAGACGTGGAAGGAGGTTTACTAGTTCGTTATTATTCTTTGCTGTAGATCCTCCTCTGATTTGTGCTCAGATTCGGAAGTGAAAGCAAATGGAATGTGTGTGGTGGATGTGAAAGGGAATGACTTGTGCGAGACAAGCATTCGATGTGAATGACCAGAGATAGAAGAATCAGAGCTGGTCCAGATGTCTCCCTGAAGTAAATGAAGTGTCATTTTATAAGGGAAGGCATCTCCTGAAGTGGAATGGATTTGACTAGCAACCTCGCTTGCAGTGGAGGGTTTCCCCTTTTGGGGGTTGAAGGCTTTAGTCCCCCGGATAATAGCGTGCACCGTGCAGACCTGCAATGCCTTTGCGGCTGTGGGTTGGTGAAGCAATCTTCAGATGTGACTTGGCTACTGTTACCGTGCTGCTTTTTCCTTCCACAACTTTTTAAGCCTTGAACCATTTAACCATTTAAGCGTTTACGTAATTAGTCATTTTATTTAGTCTTGGGCTACCCCCGTCATCAGCCCCCCAAGTCAGAGGTTTTTGGGTGATGAGCTAAAGACTTCTGACTTTTATGCACGTATTTTATTGCCTGAAGGTTTCGAGGGTTCGTTGCTTGAAGGCTTGAAAGGTTGAAGGCAGTTAATGTTTTGTATTTGAAATTCAAATAACTGACAGTTGATTTGATTGATGTGTGGCAGTTGATAGGGTGGCGGTTTTCGCAGGAGTTACTGTTTTGCCATTATTACCCCTATTCTAGGCTTATATTTATTTTGTATCTTCAATCTTATCCATTTGTTTCATAATCTTTTCCAAGTGCCTACCATTTTCTCTCCTTTCTTGAGGTTAGTTCCGGTTTCCTTTTCATCTTGCATTTTCCGTTCAAAAAAAATGGGTGCTCGTAAGGATTTAGCAAAATCTTTTTCCCGGTTAACACAAGAGGAGATAGATTTATTTTGTATGGAATATGGTATTGATAGGAAATTTAACCCCACTGCCCCTGCTTGTGATCTTCCCGTTGATAAACCGCCTTCTGGTTCGATTGCCCTCTATTGTAGTCATTTTGAGTTCTCAAACCTTCGTTATCCTTTTTCGTTTTTTGTTTTGAACTTGTTGGAGTATTATCGGGTTTCTTTTGGGCAAGTTCATCCAAAGGGGATGGCTAGGGTTTTGCATTTTGAGGTTTTGTGTCGTGCTCTAGGGTATGATCCTTCCCTTTTACTCTTTCGCCGGTTTTTTCGCTTGGCGAAGAATGGCGATTGGTTTACATTTGAAACAACCAAAGTTGATACCTGCCTTATTGCATCGATGGTTACCACACTTGGGGCTTGGAAAGACCGCTTTTTCTGGGTTTCCGATACTATCATTCCCTTCAAAATGGTGTGGAGGAATCCGGATGCTGTTCTCAATGCTCCAGAACCTTCCGAGTCTGAATTGAATGCTGTTTTTCTTAATGCCATCCGGGACTGCCCTTCTAGGGTTCGTCCCTTTCCTGAACACTTACTTGTTCTATTAGGGGTTAGTAAAATTTGGGGGAATGTTGATCGGGATCCGGTTCTTATGAGGAGTGGAATTGGTATGCCTTTTCCTTTTTTGTCCTCTTTATGTTTTTCTTAGTCTATGACTTATGTGTTGTTGTTTTTTGCAGTCATGTCTGCCTTGGATTTTATTAAGAGCGACGATACTTCTGATGTTGTTTTTGAGGATGCTCCGTCTGTTCCTGGTGAGAATGTTGTGGTTAGGACTGTTGATCAAAGGTTTGAGGGTTCAGGTTATGTTAGTGTTGCTACTGCCAAGGGTTTTTCTAAGTCTAATGCTCCTAAATCTTCAACTCGCCGATCTTCTCGTCGGTTGTTGAAAGCTGGTCCTCAGTCCACTTCTACTGAAAAGGTGGACTTGAGTGATGATATTGAAGTTTCGGAAGATCAAGGTGTTGAAGCAGGTGCTGAGAAGGATAAATAATTGGTTATTCATGGCAAAAAGGTTTCAAGCAAGAAGGTTGTTGTCACTCCTGTTCAGGAGTCCTCAAGCAAGAACGTTGAAGGGTTGGATCCGGAAGGGATTTATGTGCCTACCTGGTCAGTGAAGAATGATGACAGTTTCAAAGATGTTGCTGTTTGTGAGGATGCTCTGAGTCACATTGCTCCTCCCTCAGTACACGAGACTATTGCTGGTATGGATGATGACCTGATGCTGTCCCGAATGATTTTGAGTACCTGCAACCTAGCTTCTATGCTTCCTCAAGGCATTGCCCGTTTTCGTCAGAGAATGCGGGAATATGAAGAATTCTCCAAGAAGAAGGATAAAATGAAATCCTCCATGGCTGGGATGAAGAAGGAGATAGCTGGTTTTGCCGAGAAGGAAACAGCATGGGAGAAGAAGGTTAGTGATCTGAAAAAGACGCATGAGATTGAGATGGATGATTTGAAAAAGAGCTTTGAGGCATCTAGGCTGAAACTTAGAGCTGATCGGGAAGCTTTGTTTGTTCAGCAGCAGGCTTTTATTAAGGAGAAAGAAGGGTTGAAAGCTTCGGTTGCTCAGGCTACTGGGGATAACCAATGGCTCATAGAGCAAGGTTTTCACCAAGTGGTTACTTATCTGTTGCACTCCAAAGAGTTTAACTCTGCTCTTGGTGACGTTTACACGAAGCTTCTTAACCTGGGGAAACACCAAGGCCTCATTGCTGGGTATAAACTTCATGAATCCGGTCATCCTTTGGAGAAGTCACCTCTGTTTCGTCCCGAGGCTTCTGACGTTTTTAAAGGCTCCGTTGAGCAAATGGAGAAGCTGACCTACCCCTACATCCATCAGGTTTCCACTTGTTTTGGTAAACCTCTTTCTGTATTGCAGGGATTGAAACCGGAGGGCCTAAATGAGAAGGTTTGTGCTGAGGTTTTGGGCTCTCTTTCGAGGAAGAGGTCCTATTCGGGGGATAGCGATGATACCCTTTCAGGTCAGCCGGACGTTCCTAAGGATGCAAGCTTGGAGGCTTCGGCGGTTGGTGGTAATGGAGGTGTGAAGACTAAAAAGTTGAAGAAAACAAAGAAGGCCAAGGGCGAAGGTTCTGGAGTTTCCAAATCCGTTGATGCTTGATTCGTAGCTTTCTTAGCACTGAAAACAACTTATGTTTGTAATGTTAACTTGAACAATGTTAGGTTTGGTAGGAACCCCTAAGGTTCCTTTTGGTTATGTTGAAGGCCTGTATGGCCGTTGGACAATGATTAGATTTGCAAGTTACTAGGACTTGCATTAACTTATGTTTGGAAGTCTTTTTAGGACTTTTTATGATGTGATGTTTTAACTATTTTTCTTTTTGTTATGGTTTTATGCTCGTACCTTTTTTGGACAAGGTAGTTTATTTGGAGTTTGCCTATTGAAGCCTTTTGGCTGTCGTTTAAAAGGTTGAAACCTTGAAGGTTTCGAGATATTGCCCGGGTGGCTTGAAGCCTTGAAGGCTTGTTGGTTTTGTGTCCAGGCTTGATTTGTGCCTTTGTACTTTTTCCAATTGACTTTGTTCTTTTTTGGATTTGGTTTGTTCTCTTTCGTAACTTTGTCTTTGTCGGGTTTGTGTTGCCCTTATGTTTTTCATACCTAAAAGGGTTCAGTGCTGCAGACACTTAGCCTTGGCATTTTTAACAAGAAGAGATAACACCTATCCTTTTCATTATTTCTTTTGGTTTTTCTAGCCTCTTTGTGGACTATATTTCTAAAACTTCGTGAACATTTGGTGTGGGCTGCTTATACCCGTCTATGAGACAATTTTATTTTTTCTTGACAAGTCTCATGGAGTTGTATTGATTTAGGAACTCACCCCTTATATAGGCTCCTTCAACCCTTGAACCTATTGAGCGATGTGGCCTGGGAGCTCATCCCCTTACATGGCACTTGCCATGGAGTTTTTTGCTAGGTTCTCAACCTGATTTTAGGATAGAAAGACAAGTTTGATAAAAACAACTTCATTCATTAAAGCAATACTTGCTTTTTACAAAAGGTATTCGTAATTCTGCTTGAGATACATTTTGATACAAACCAAACTTTCCGTTTAAACATGGAACCTTTTCAATGTTTTGCCGTTCCAATGCCTTGGAAGCCTTTTGCCTTCTGAATCAGCCAGCTTGTAGGATCCACCTTTGTGTGCTTCGAGGATGGTGTATGGACCCTCCCACTTTGGGCCAAGCTTTCCTTGATTTTCTTTTTTGCTGGCTTCGTTGTTTCTGAGGACTAAGTCCCCTGGCTTGAAACGTTCGTTTTTGACTTTTTTGTTGTAGTAAGCTTCCATCTGTTGTTTGTATTTGGCTTCTTGAATTGCGGCTTGATCTCTTGCTTCTTCTAGGAGTTGTAAATTCAACATGGTCTCTTTTTGGTTTGCTTCGGGATCCATGTTGACAATTCTTTGGGTTACAACTCCTATTTCGGCAGGGATCACAGCTTCGGATCCAAATACCAAGCTGTAAGGTGTTTTCTTATGGCTTGTTTTTTCCGTTGTTCTAATTGCCCATAGAACACTAGGCAATTCTTCAAGCCAGTTGCTTTCATATCTTCCCAATCTTGTCTTGATTCCTTCCACTATGCTTCTATTTGTTCTCTCAACCTGCCCGTTTGATTGTGGATAAGCCACTGAGCTGAAAACCTGATCGATTTTGTATTCTTTGCACCAAACGCTAAAAGGTTTCTCAGCAAATTGCCTTCCGTTGTCGGTGACAAGTACTCCTGGCAATCCATAACGGCAAATGATGTTTTCCCAGACGAAGTCGATGACTTGTTTTCCTGTGATCTTGGCAAGTGGTTTGACCTCGGGCCACTTGGTGAAATAGTCTACCGCCACTAGTAGGAATTTTACTCCTCCTTTGCTTGGGGGAAATGGACCAACGATGTCCATTCCCCACTTATGGAATGGCCAAGCCGGGGTTATTGGGACTAAATCATGCTTGGGGCTTTTTGGGATTGGTGCATGGATCTGGCAGGCATCACATTTCTTCAATTCTTCGGCTGTGTCGCGATGCATTGAAGGCCAGAAATATCCGAGGTTCATGAGTTTTGCAACTACCGACCTAGCTCCAAAGTGAGCTCCACACACTCCTTCATGAATTTCCTTGATCAAATACTTGCTTTGCTCGGGGCCGACACATCTTAGCAAGGGAGCAAGGTAACCCTTTTTGTAAAGGGTTTCTCCTTGCAGCGTATATTGTCTTGCCTTGATTTCAACCCTTTTGGCTTCCACTTGATCATTAGGTAATTCACCATTTTTGAGGAACTTTCTTATGGGAGTCATCCAGTTTGGTTCTTCTTCAGTAACCACATCTTGAACCTCCAATTCATTAATGGATGGGGCCTTCAACACTTCTACCAGTACCTTCTTGGTGAGGTGGGCAAAAGTAAGAGATGCAAGCTTACTTAGGGCATCGGCCTTTTTGTTTTGAGATCTGGGGATTTGTTTGATGTTGCATGCTTGGAAGGTACTCATTAGTTCCTTTGATTTTTCTCTGTATTTTTTCATGTTGGGCTCTTTAGCTATGTAGCTATCATTCACTTGGCTTGAGACCAGCAACGAATCCGTGAACACTTCAAGCTTTTCAACCTTCATTTCTTTGGCCAGCCTTAGGCCGGCTATTAGTGCTTCGTATTCAGCCTCGTTATTGGTGGTCTGAAAATCAAATCGAAGAGCATATGTGAACTCCAAACCTTTTGGGTTAATCAAAATTAATCCAGCCCCTGACCCTTCAACGCTTGAAGCCCCATCGGTAAAAAGCTTCCAGGCTTCAGGGTTAGAAGGTTCAGTGGTGGCAGTGTTTACTTCAGTAAGTGTTTGGTTTGGGACTTCCACAATGAAATCGGCCAAGACTTGAGCCTTGATAGCCTTCCTTGGGACATAGGTGATGTTATGTTCACCCAGTTCTATGGCCCATTTGGCTAATCGCCCCGAGTTTTCAGGTTTTTCAAGCACACTCTTAATTGGTTGGTCGGTGACCACTTGTATGGGGTGTGCTTGGAAATACCTTCGAAGCCTTCTAGCTGTTTGAACTAAAGCTAGGGCAAATTTTTCAAGGGGAGGGTATTTCGTTTCAGCTAATTTTAAAGTTTTGCTGAAAAAGTAAACGGGTACCTGGGCCTTGTCTCGCTCAATGGTGAGGACTGCACTAATGGCCTCATCCGTAATTGAGAGGTACACCGATATTAACTCCCCGGTTTTTGGTGCCGCAATGTCTGGTAGGGAAGCTAGGTGTTGCTTCATCTGGTTGAAAGCTTCATCAGCTTCTTCAGTCCATTTGAAATCCTTTTTATCTGAGCAGTTCTTTAGCGTTTTGTAGAAGGGCAGAGATCTTTCGGCTAACTTGGAGGTAAAACGCTTCAAGGCTGCAAGCTTCCCATTCAAGATTTCAACCTCCTTCTTGGTCTTTGGTGGCTTGGTTTCAAGGACGGCTTTTACTTTGTTAGGGTTGGCTTTGATGCTTTGCTTTCCAACAATGTGGCCCAAAAATTTTCCTTCCTCGAATCCAAATGAACACTTTTCTGGATTAAGCTTCATGTTAACCTTTCTGAGGTTCTTGAAAGTTTCTTGAATATCATCGAGCATTTGGTATTCCGTCTTGCTTTTAATGACCAAGTCATCGACATATGCCTCCATGTTTTTGCCAATTTGGCTTTCGAAGGCTTTGTCAACAAGCCGTTGATAGGTTGCTCCTGCATTTTTGAGGCCGAAAGGCATCTTTTGATAGCAAAAGATTCCTTTGTCCGTGTGAAAGGCTGTTTTTTCCTCATCCTCTTCCTTCATGAGGATTTGGTGGTAACCTTTGTATGCATCAAGAAAGCATTTGAACGAGTACCCGGTGAGGGAGTCAACTTTGAGGTCAATCTCTGGTAGTGGATAGCAATCCTTAGGACAAGCTTTGTTAAGATCCTTGAAGTCTATGCACATCCTCCAAGAGTTGTCTGGTTTTTTGACCATAACTGGGTTTGCAACCCATGATTGGTACTTGACTTCTCGGAGGATGCCGGCTGACACAAGCTTTTCAACCTCTTGGCAGGCTGCCAGACTTCTTTCAGGTGCCAAGCTTCTTTTCTTTTGAACCACCGGCTTGACTTCTGGTGGTATTCTCAACTCATGCTCAGCGATATCCCGGGGGATCCCGGTCATGTCTTCAGGACACCAAGCGAATACATCACTGTAGTGTGTTAGCAATTTTTCAAGGTATGAAAGGGTTTCTTGAGAAAGGTCAGGGTTGACCCTTATCCTTTGTTCCGGATATTTATGGTTTATGACCAACCTTTGCCTGTCTTCTTCACTGTTTGAATTTTTACCTTCAACCATGTAGGCCTCCTGAGAGGGTTGAAGGGTTGCTATGCCCCTTTCGGTGGGGAATTTGACTGTGCCATGGCCAACAGACACGGCCATGTAAAATGCACACTGTCCTGGTCTTCCGATGATCACATCATAGCTTGAGGGGATGTTGATAACCACAAAGGTGAGTGGTTAGGTTCGTTCTTTTGAACCTTCACTAAAACGAACATTAAGTGTTAGTTGCCCTAGAGGCTTGAGAGGTATGTCAGCGATACCTTTTATAGAGGTTCCAGAAGGTTGAAGCCTTGAACGTTCTTCATTGCTCAATTGGTTGAAGAATTTTTCGAACATGATTTCAGTGGCTGCACCCGTGTCTATGTATGCCTTGCATGTTTGCAACGTTCCTACGGTAGCCTCTACCACGAGAGGGCTAGAGAGAGGGTCATTCTCCGTAGGGGGGAAACAGACACATTGAAGCTCCCAAGCTTCCAACCTTTGTCTTTTATGAGGAACCTTTCCGTCGAAATCTACCATATTGACTTCCTTACCCTTTCCTTCAGCCATTTTGTCCCGGACTCCCTTTACCAAATGAGCGAGTTCTCCGGATTTAACAGCCTCTTCTATTCTTTTCTTGAGTTGGAAGCAATCATTAGTGTGGTGACCCTTTTCTTCATGAAACTCGCAGTATTGGGTGGAGTTCTCGTTTTTCCTGCTTTTGGGGAGAGGTCTAGGAGGCCGGAAGTTTTGCTTAACTTCCTCTGTTGCAAGGATTTCTTGAGGGGTCTTTGTGAGGGGTGTGAAGCTTATGCCTTTCTCTCTGCTTGAAAGGTTCCGACCTTCAGACCTTCGAAGATCTGAACCCTTTGGCCGCCTGTCATAGGGGTTGAAGTTCCCTCTTTTTCTGGCTGGACTGTTGCTTCTCCAGCCGGACCCTCTTTTCCTTTGTTCCTTAATGTCTACTGCCTCTTCTCCCCGGATGTGGGCTTCGGCCCTTTCAAGAGCTTCTTATAAGGTTTTGGGCAGAGATTTGTTGAAATCCCTTGTAAGGTACTTAGAGGTGATGGCATTCATGAAACCAGCCACCCTCATTTTCTCGTCGGCCCCTACATAAGTCAGACCTTCCTTCTTGTATCGTTCAATGAAAGCACGGAGACTTTCATCATCACGTTGCTTTATCTGAAAGATAACTGTTGCGTCTTTGACATATCGTCTTTGTTGAGAGAAATTGGCCAGGAAACCTTTGCTGAGATCGTCAAAGCTTCGAACGCTTTGAGCGGGTAAATCGTTGAACCAGATCCTGGCGGATCCAACAAGAGTTTGCATGAACATTAGGCAACACTCCGCGTTGGACCACTTCTCTATCCGAGCTGCACCGGTGAAGATCTGAAGATGGTCCTCAGGATCTTCAGTCCCATCATATGTCTTGATGTGTGCCGGCATTTTGATCTTTGACTGGAAATCATAGTCGGCTATCTGTCTTGAAAAGCATGAAAGGTTACTTGGCTTGTATGGTTTAGCCAAGTCCTCTTCAGTCCTTGCATCCACAGTACCGCTATTGCCGTTGTTTCCCTGAGTGGCAAGCACTTGATTGATGAAGTGTTGCCATGGGAAATTGGCCATCATCTGGGTCATCATGTTGGGCACAGGGTTGAAGCCTTGAAGGCTTCCTGGGCCAGTGGAGCAGTTTATCCCGAGGGGAGCACTCATAACAGCACTTCGTGCTAAAGGGAGCACGGACAGAGCTTGCTCCCATGTAGTTGTAGTAGATGCTGGATAGCTTGTCACCGGGGATTGTAGGAGCTGGTCAAGAGTCAGCTCATGCCCCAAAGGAGCACCACTAGTAATTGGTTGGGAAGAGAAGATAGGATGCACCGTAGGATTTGTCATAGAGGACAGATAAGGGTGAGGGTTTGAAGGGTTACTGGGACCAGCCTCACTTCTTGTTGCAAAAAGAGGAGGAGGTGGTCCAGGAGACAATGTTGGCTCAGGTTCGTCATAGTCTAAACGAATCCTCACTCCCTTTTCTCTTTCTTTATTCACGTGCTGGTTGAGAAGAGACCTTAGCACAAGGAAATTGTTAGCAACCCCTTCAGGGGTGAGTTCAACACGTGATGGAGCATCAGAGACACCGATATTAGGAGATGGAACTCCGGATCGGGACGGGGTTGGTGTGTTGAAATTGAGGAACTCGGGTGTGCTCCCCGGAGTTGAAAAAGAAGTCGGTATAGCCACGTGAGCTTGGCTACTACCTGGAGTAGAAGCGTTTGGGATCTGGTTTACTTCTTCCGGGGATCCACTTTCAGACATGGTGATTTTAAGCGAATAGAGCTACACTACTAGGTCTTTTGAGAAGAAATAGCGGCGTAGCCCCACGGTGGGCGCCAACTTGTTGATGCAACAAATACAAGACCAACGGTGGTAGCTTGGCTGGCTAGGCAGAAGGGTTGAAGGGTTCAACCTTGCCTAACGCAGGTCGTGGGGTCCCCCCACGTTTGCGAGACGTGGAAGGAGGTTTACTAGTTCGTTATTATTCTTTGCTGTAGATCCTCCTCTGATTTGTGCTCAGATTCGGAAGTGAAAGCAAAGGGAATGTGTGTGGTGGATGTGAAAGGGAATGACTTGTGCGAGACAAGCATTCGATGTGAATGACCAGAGATAGAAGAATCAGAGCTGGTCCAGATGTCTCCCTGAAGTAAATGAAGTGTCATTTTATAAGGGAAGGCATCTCCTGAAGTGGAATGGATTTGACTAGCAACCTCGCTTGCAGTGGAGGGTTTCCCCTTTTGGGGGTTGAAGGCTTTAGTCCCCCGGATAATAGCGTGCACCGTGCAGACCTGCAATGCCTTTGCGGCTGTGGGTTGGTGAAGCAATCTTCAGATGTGACTTGGCTACTGTTACCGTGCTGCTTTTTCCTTCCACAGCTTTTTAAGCCTTGAACCATTTAACCATTTAAGCGTTTACGTAATTAGTCATTTTATTTAGTCTTGGGCTACCCCCGTCATCAGGTACCCTGGTTTTTTCCTTCTTCATACATGTCTCTGATAATATCCGCAGGTAACCCTGTGCCCGGATGAGTCATTCTGCAACAATGAAAAGTTGGTTAGGACTGCTAAATGGGTGGGTCATCTGGGTTTGATAATGGGTCAAAATGGATAACCTTTTGGTATGGATTGAAATGGGTTAGATTGTCTCCGGTTGACTTGAAACACTTTTCTTGAAAAAGTAATTTTGTATAGAAGATTTTATGCGTTAAAAATATATATGGCAACTCTTTAATTGCTTTGTTTAGCTACTTTTTTACCAATTGATCTGTTATGTTTTGATGTTAATTGTTTATTACTGAAAAGACTGACTTGTCTAGGGATGGCAAAAAAAACCCGAACCCAACGGGTATACCCCAAACATATGGGACGGTTATACCCGAAGCCTGACGGGTATGAGATTAGATGATACCCGGCCCAATTACCCGAAACACATACCCATTTACCCGAACTATATACCGGATCATATACCCAAAATTGTTTTGTTTATATTTTTATTTTCCCTTAACCTAATCTATTAGTGACTTATTTTAGTCGGTTCATTGTGTTTAAAAAATAATTCTTTTGGAATATGTATTTGATGATATCCTTCATATTTTGTTTTAGTAGGTTCATTGTGTTTAAAATTTTTTTTTTTTTTTGGAATATGTATTTGATAATATTATATATATTTTGTGTGTCGTGAAGTATATAAATAAAACTATATAAAAGTTATAGTGTTACTATTTATTAATGATAAAACTTATATGTATGTAATGTATATTTAATTTATAATAGTTGTTATATAGATAAAAATTATACAATATATATAATAGTAAAAAAATGTGTTTGGAAATCCAATCGGTATTTTTTAACAAATTAACGGGTATACCTGATACCTGACGGGTATTGGGCCGGGTATGGGACACGATTCTACAACTGGGTATGGGTATGAAATTACCAATACCCAGCCCGAACCCGGCCCATTGCCATCCCTTCACTCGTGTGACCACAAAAGTCAAAACCATACATCTAATTTATGAATAGAAGGCTATTTT
Source organism: Helianthus tuberosus (assembly GCA_030545235.1). Taxonomy (NCBI): domain Eukaryota; kingdom Viridiplantae; phylum Streptophyta; class Magnoliopsida; order Asterales; family Asteraceae; genus Helianthus; species Helianthus tuberosus. Next base: position 36,954,534 of record CM060424.1, on the reverse strand, counting down.
GCCTTTATTTTGAACTAAGATGTACATAAAGAAGCACCATAAGTCTAATAGTTTCATATCCTTGGGTTAGTACCGGCATAAACAAAGTTTTTCTTGAAATAAAGGTAGTAATTTCGACACATTCATCTCTGAATTGGTCTATTCGGGTAATGTTTTAACTAAGGAAACTAATCAAATAGATCAAACGAAGTTAAAATCACCCAAAATGCATTTTGAAGCATATGACATGCACAATTGCTTTGTTCAAACTGCTTAAACGGGTTGAAAATCACCCGCAGTAAAAATATGTACCTGAACTGTAGATGAATGTATTCATGTCCATCTTGTTTCATCCTGAGCCCGGGGGACACTTTGATTTCCACCCAACCATCGGGTGACGGTGCATGGTTTGCAGCGCTGATCAAGAAATCCGATAAGATTATCTGAAGCCTTATTTGATCGCCGATAAGATCAAGCATTTTGACTTGATTAGGTATTTCATGAACCAATGGAATATTCTTTTCGTTCAGAACGATCATTACTTGGCTCACAATAGCATCTAAAAGATTCTCCATGAAAAATTGGTCCGAGTTCAGTTCCACATTGCTGCAAAACCCAAAAACACTTTACAAACAAGCACTACAATGAATAGCAGATAAAAGCTTGACTTCTGAGGCTAACGCGCAAATTTGCTTCTGTGAAACTATTGTGCATTCTTTCAGTAGATGATAACTGTTATGCATTCTTTTAGCTAAAATGGGAATAAAGTATTAGATTATTACTATACATAATATCATTTTTGTAATCATATTTTAAGGGGTGCTAAACGGGTCGTCTTTGCGGGTTCAACCCGACCCGAAAATGAAAATTTTAGACGAACGCCAACATGACCTGAACCCCCCGAACCTTTTCGTGTCAACCCGAAAATGTTAAACGAACCCAAAATCATGACATAAAACATATTGTGAAAAAATATAATATAGTAAAAGTGGGTTAAACGGGTCAACACGCCAACCTGACTGGGTTACCGAACCCGATCTGTTTAGCTAAACGGGTTTGCGGGTTTAACTTGAAAGTTGAAACTGACCCGAGCCCGTTTAGACTAAACCCAAACCCACGAATTTCGTGTTAGGTTCATGTTGTGTTTTTGGGTCGTGTCAGAAATACCGTCAATGACAGCGCACCAAGGGAACAACAGACAATCACGGCAAAGGCAAGCACGAATGCTGCTGCCTACGAGACCGTTCACACCCCTAATTATGCATTAAATTATGGACACAAACTGTTCTCGGGTCAACCCAAGCCTACATATACTCTAAAGTTACCCCGTTTGACCCGTTACCCAATCCGTTCATTTTGCATCTCTAGAATTAACACTTACCCTTCTTCGATACTTTTTATATCCAGATTCTCAACAATCGATGCAATTTGTCTTTCACAGGCAACACTTGTCTCAAGATACTGCTTCTGATTATCTGAAATAGCTGACTTTTGCAGAAGCTCGCGAGTAAAAAGAAGCCCGTTTAAAGGGTTCTTAATTTCTCGCTTAATATACGCTAAATCATCACGTTTGAACACAGATTCTTGCTCATTTTTACCGTCTTCTAAAGGCATTCGCACACTCAAAAAACAAAAACACCCAACCACTTTTCCGTCCTCACCAACTCTCGTGTTTGTTGTCAAATGACCCTCTACAAGATTCCCATCTTTTCCAAACAACCCAAACGGTAAATCCGATGAATCGTGACCATTGATTGCTGTATATAACATGATCGTGAATTTGGTCAGTGTATCTTCATCTTTAAGTGAACATAAACCTCCAAAAATTTCACCAGGAAGAACTTTTCCGAGAACTTCATGTTTCATACGACCCGTAAGTTCTTCCATGGTTGCATTCCATTCAGAACAACAAGCGTTTTCATTTGAAGCAAATAAAGGAGGAATTAACGGATTTAAGGTTCGAATAATCGAGTTATAATCGCCTTCCATGCGTATAAATTGGTCCATGATAGTTTTCTTGTCTGTGACATCTTGACCCACAAAGGATACACCGACAATATTGTTCATGTAGTCTCTGCTTGTGCATGTATTCGCCATAATGTATAAAATAGGTTTGTTTTGCTGTTGCATGCCAACTTTTCGTAGTTTCAGTTCGATGTTTTTTTCTTCTTTACCTATATTAAACAAAATCACCTTTAATACTTTCTAACTAATAACTACTATTTTACATGAAATCCTAAAATAAAATCAATTTATATTATCATAAAATAACTTATTTACCTTGCAAAGCTCTACAGAGAAGATCTTCAACAACTCCATGTGATGTTTCGTGAACAAATTCATCAATCAAAGACTTTCCGATAGCTTCACTAGCTTTGACTCCAGTCAACTCTGCGATTTTCCCATTCCATCCGTTTATCAAACCACACACATCAACACCAAAAATAGGAACAGATGCTGTTTCAATCAATCTTGCCATTTCACACGCAACCGAACTAATTTCAGCCACCCGTTGAGCATCACTCTCACTTCGTTGACTATAATTCATCACTCTTTGACCACCACCACTGTTATCCGCAACATTTTGAGCTGATGTTCTCATTATCAACTGCAAAGAATGAATCACATTGATCTCGGAATCTTCCCAAGGTAAACTTCTAAATTTTACAATTTCAAGAAACGCCTTAAACGAAGATCTTGGATGCATCATATTCAAATCTTTATCTTCAGGATGATGTTTAGCACCTGCCCACTTAATCTGTCTCTCAGTTTGTGATCTGAACCAAAACACGAAATCGTTTAAAGTAATTCTTGCAGCAGCCATACCACAAACTGTATCACCAAACAAAGATGCACCAGGATAACCCGCATGTAACAAACTTTCTGTACTGAACCCTGTAGAATCCTTATGTTCATTACACAGCCATTTAACGATATCTGTAACTTGTGATTCATTCGGAGTTACACCAATTAACCAAACTTCGTTATCGTAGTATAAAGCTGCTCCGTCACATTTGACTAAATCCATGATACTTGGAGAGTGAGTTATTAACCGAAAAGGGTCCTCTCGCAGTAGCATGTCACATAAGGTGGTCTGCATATGGAGGATCTTTTTCTCCACTATTTGTTCGGCTAACTGAAGCTCCATGTAGAGCTGCAAACCCATTGATTGCATTAAAAACTCACAAGCATAACGAAGCGGAAACGGGATATAACGTTGTGTTGTGTGATGGCATGCCACCAAACCCCATAATTTCGTGGATTCGTTGTTGTTTACAAGAATTGCCATCACTAAAGATGCAACAGAATTCATGTTATCCATGTAAACTGTATGGCAGCCATGTGGGGCCCGAAGAGTAGAGTTGACCAAACAAATCGGTTGCTTTAGTTCTTGAGTTTGAATCACGGGGACTGATTTTGCTTGAGAATCAACGATTATTCTCACGCGATTTTGTTTAAACAGGAATCGAGCAGCTTGTGGGATATCTGTTGCGGGATAATGCAGCCCTAAATACGATTCTAAATCAGTTCTTTTAACTTCTGAAATAACTTCACCATGTTCATCGTCATGGAATTTATAAACCATAACCCGATCATAACCCGTAAGCTTTTGTACTTCTTCAACAAGGGTATCACACATAGCACCGATATCTCCACCAGGGAGGGAATTCAGCTTAGAAATCGCTCTAACAACAAGTTTTTGCGACTGAACCGCACCAGCAAAGAATACTGCAGGGTCACTATCGTTAGCCGGCTCTAAATCAATCACAATGCCCACATCAATCCTATGGAGAATTGCATAAAACGGTTTACGTGTAGTTATAGAGTGAACCCAAATAGGGTTTAACAACTTGATTTCTGCAGAAGCTACTGCCCTTTCTAATGAAGCCCTGGAACTAGAGGTGAAAAGTGTTCTAGCATCAATTCCAAGCAGAGTTTTCTTCTCAGGATTGTCCAGATTCAAACACAACATACTAAAACAGTTTTCGCTAAAACTTATGATGCTAAAAGAGGGTTCTTCAACTGCAATCATACAACCAAAAGGTTGAACAAAACCACCTCTTTGAATCTTTAATAAATAAGCAGCCATTTGTTGTTCAGCTACAGCTTCTGGCGCATGCGTAATCGAATCTGTGTAGTTAAAAGATTTACCAGATTCAACAGACTGTTCAAACTCTACTAAAAGCCTAGCATCAGCACCATATTGAGCCATGGTTGGGTTCATGTTACTTCCACATCTAGCTGATGACGATGAGGTGGCACCAGCAGGGTTATTATTGTTTATGGTTGGGACCTCTGCATCTACTCCCCTGCTTCCTGACTCCATTTTCATAAGCCACTATCTCTATCTTGTTTACATTAGCATAAACAACCGGGCTTAATTTCAACAACATAAAAGCGCACTTGTTAACAAAAGAGATTAAAGATTGAAACTTTTTCCTCAATTTATGGCATATATTGGAAAATGAAATGGGTAATGTGGAGGCACTATATACTTATATGTTTGTTTGCTTGAAATAAGTGGTTGAGTCATATTATCAAACACCTGGTGTGCACTGCTGCTGCTAACGAGTCTTTTCTTCAGAAGCGGTGGGATTGTTTCTTTCTCTTTGTACATATTTAAAAAAACAAGTTTATAGGTGTGGATCCGATGTTGAGTTGTATGCAATAATGACAATGATAGTGAGAAACATGACCCCATGCGTGTTTGAAAGGCGAATTTGTCGCCGCACGCAGAGCCGGTCCTCAGGATTCAAGTACCACGTACGAGCCGGAAAAAAAGGCCCCTGGACCCTAATGAATTATACATACTACTTTTTTTTAAACGGCGATTAACATTATTACAATAAACATAGCAAAATTATAATATTAGAATGGCATACTGTATAATGTATGACATGCCGATTTTCAATAAAATTTGAAAAAAAATTATATTAAATGAAGATAAAAAAAATGTCACAACGGTATATTCGGAAATCAAGAAAAAGTTATCTTGTTGTAAAAGCGGTTATCATTAAGAAACACGCAAGCGTATTTAAAAAAAAAGTAAAATATATGATATATGACGCGGCTCGGTTTTAAACAAAATTTCGTCGAAACGAAGACCGGCTAGATTTTGAATGAAGTTTATAAATGCATTATTAAGAAAATAATGATGACTTTTATGATGATCTAAGAAAATAATGATCAGACTTTTATGATGAGAAAAAAATACTTATGTTCTTTGAATATAAAATTACTAGATAAACACTTATTTAATCTTAAATATATATACCTAAAGAGAAGAGAGAGAAATTATGGGTGGGAATCGAACCAATCATCCGTTGGTTATAAACTTGATTGCTAACCAATCGTCCTTGTATCTGTGTTTTGTTATTTTGTTTTCCTTTGTACCATATGAACATTCTTGAGCACCTTGTTTAAAGTCTGTTCTGTTTGCTTTATAAAAAATTAAAAATTGCCGCCTCCCAAAAAAAAAAAAAATGATCCTCAATAACTCAACTGACACTCTACTACTGGAAAAACAAAAAAGTAATACAGTAGACACAAGAATCGAACTTGGCACAAAAGCGTTAAATGGAAACGCGGATACCACTGCACTGTGGTCAGCAAAATAATAGTAACATTTTTATCTGTTATATATTATATATATATTCATATATAATATGAAATATAAAAATTTAGGGCCCTTAAAAAAATCGGGCCTAGGCCGGAGGTGCGGCTCGCCCACCCCTAGGGCCGGCCCTGGCCGCACGCCTCACCATGTGGTGACGGAGCAACGACAGAAGAAGGTGACCGCCATCAAACGTGGTTGCGACTGTGAAGACAACGCGGCGATTATGAAGTTGACGACCCTCAAATATCGGTACCGGTACCGGTACCGTACCGGGTATATTCGGTACCGGTACCCACTTTTGAGTATTTTCGTTACCGATACTTTCGGTTCCGGTACCGGTCGGTACCGAGCTCATCCCTACTTTCGACTCTAGCCACCCTCCACGTCCGTTTCTCAAATGAAGGCTATTTGTCCTTTTAGTTTTGCTCTATATTTGGTAATCTCGAGTTTTACCCGCACGTTTACCTCCTATTTTCAAAATCTTGCTTCTTTACATCCCGTTTAATCCCAATTGCATCAATCTGGGGCCTTGGACCTAAATTCTGTTAAAGTCAACCGTTACCCACTAACGGCCAAAGGGTAAAATGGTCATTTCGCCTTTTTATTATACCATTTGACCGTTATTGGGTAACGGTTGACTTTAACAAAATTTAGGTCTAGGATCCAAGATTGATGCAATTGGGACTAGACATGGGGCAAGACAACAAGATTTTAAAAATAGAGGGTAAATGTGATTCTGCCCCCAAACCTTAGGGGGTAAATTGTAGTTTACTCTTCTTTCTTTTAACGGAGGAAAATAATTAATCTTTATTTTAAGTTAGATTCAGAGAATGACGCAAAACGTAAACAATGGTAGTAAATTCTCAAATAAAAGTTGATGATTACAATAGGTGTCTTCTAATTAATATGAAATTAAGTGCTCAGATAGACGCGTAGATTGCTTCAATAAAAGATTCATAACTTGGAGAAAATTTTTAATACGGAATCGAGGCTTTCGATCAAGAATTGCAGGTCTGATATATGGGTCAAACTGCCACAGGCGTATGCCACATGATCAAGCTTGTTAAAACCTTCTCGTCAACTGATCATGGGTCCCGTAACTTCAATCACATGTTATTAAAAGTTTGGACCCTTTTTGTCCTGTCAATTTTTGGATTAACTCCTCATCAAATATCCTCTAAATTTACTCCACGTCAGTATTTGTTGCGAGATTGAAACCTCAACCACTTAGCAGGAGCGTGTGTATTATACACCTTGATAGTGTTAGGCTACAAGCTCTTTGGTATAAATATGTTGCTTTTCGGGAAATGGTTTAGTTTGTTGTGAATGTGTAGTATAATGTTATGGGGAAATTCATGTTTTGATAGCTTAAAAAACATTGCCATTTCTAATGTTGTGATAGCTTAAAAAATGGTTCTAATGATAAAATTATATAAGAGAAAAAAGGGTTAAGAATAACATTATATATAAATTTCATAAAATGGTGTGTAAAGCACATGTTTAAACATGCTTAATAACACTATTTATAGTGTTTAGAAAAAAACGTTGACGTATATAAAATTGAAGAATCAAAAGGTTGGAGTAATCAGTTTTGACCCATATATGATTTTGACTAATTAGAAGTTAAATTTAGTTAATTATAATTCTAATTAGTGAATGTATATTATTTATCAAAAGATTGGAGTAATCAATATAGTTAGTTAATTACATCAATATGTATTATTTATCTAATTAGTGAATGTATATTATTTATCAAAAGATTGGAGTAATCAATATAGTTAGTTAATTACATCAATATGTATTATTTAATTTTCATTTCATTTTATTAATTGTGTATTATCTTTTTAAAGTTATTACTTTTAAATATATACATAAATAACTAGATATAACTTTTCATCATGTAGTGATATCGTTTTGAAAACACATTGTAATAAAAAAATTAAAATAAAACATCAAGGCTTCCATTAATATGTTAAATATCAATAACAATCAACTATAATGTAAGAACTTGTAGAGAGGCATAGATTATATTTAAGTTTTATAACCTCTTTTGTATCTAACTAATATTACATCTACTCTGTGGCATCCACCAATAGTTTTTTCTTAAGCGTCATTTTAAAAGGGTAGAGATAACCACAATTTTTTCCTTGTAACAATGTGGAAAGAATCATCACAATCGTCTCTCTAATAAGGCATTCATCACATCTTTAACGTCTAACAAATCGAGGTAGTGATCACCTCGATCTATTCTTTTCACTAACGTAGATGGTGATCACCTTTAGTATTTCTTCCTAATTTTGGTAATAAAGCACCATTCACAACTATAAAAGTGTTTAAATGTAGACATCATAGTAAGCCCACACACTAATAGTTGCCAATCCATGATCATTAGACATTTTCGAGCTAAAAGGTCACCAAGAGAGTCCAAAATGACTGAAGAAGGCTTGCTTAAATAGTGTGATAAAACAACTTGAAACTTGTTCCAGGTTTTGCATGGTTGGATTGTGCACCCCTTAGACTCTATGTTGTGGGTTAACTAAGTTTTCCATTAACTAAGACTCTATGTTGTGGGTTAACTAAGTTTTCCATTAACTAACAAAAAGTGTTGACACATTAGCGCCAAGTCAGCAGAGTGCCATTAACTAAACTGTCCATTAGCTAGGTGTTGCGGGTTAACTACACTGCAATTATTATTATTTTTTATTTAAAATCCCAACCGAAGCTCCCACTCACTCACTCATTCACTCACTCACCCAACGGCTAGTTTGACCAAACCCACCCAAGGTCTCTCTCCCTATCCATTAACATCATAAACCTGTTAACTATTTTGCCATTAACGAGCACCGTTAACGGGCCAGGGCAGTGTGCCTGTTGCCACCAGCCAACGTTAATGGCTAGCTCGTGAACCCACAACATTTAGCCTTACAACACATGACTTCCTCACTTTTTACGCTTTTTCGAGTCTTCCAAACTTTTTTTCCAAATCACTAGACTGAAAATTGGCATTTTAGAACACACCATAATTGACCACTTCTTTGAGAAGTATTTCAAACATTAAGGTGTTAGACATGCAAGTCCACCATTGACCCATTACTAAAATTTATCACCAAAGAGTGATTATTCTCGCTAGACGCATAAGTGTGTTTGTATACACATTCCTTGACAATCTTTCTTTACAACATTAAAAATCACTAACTTCTTATCAGAGTTTCTAAAGCGTACAATTGTCTCGTCAGGTCCTTATATTATTATTTTAGGGTATTTATCACTTGTCGTATTCATTTAGCGTTGGCAACACGTGTAATGTGTTTTTTCCAAGTGAGAGAGAGGAAAGGGAGAGAAACAAAAAATCCACGTATCGTCGAAAGAAATGGTTGCCAGAAATGTTCCAGGAGAGAGGAAAGGGAGAGAAACAAAAATCTTTAAATTCTTTTCATTTATTTAAAACTCATTAAACAAGAAACCACCATTTAAGTTTTATGTACAACTGCATTTATGATTTTTAACTAAAGATTGTTACGCCGGCGTGCACACACACATACATTAAAGTTTGTACCTAAATATTTGTACATCAACATCAGATTATAATAAGATGTTGTAACACATTTTAGCAACATGGATCAATCTCATATCTATTCTATAACCATCTTTTTCGCAACTTAAAAAGAATATAAGAGAGTCAAGCATGCATCTTCTATGTGAGGATGATTTGAAATCTAAAGAGAAAAAAAAAAAGAACTTTCCGAAAGGTTTAGGGACTTTGAATTTGAAATCTATCAGAAGTCAACACAAATCTACCTGTTGAAAGTCAACATAAAATAAAATGTCAACACATATCTAGCTTTTAACAGAAAGTTTTAGACTCGAAGTGGACGCAAATTTACCTTTAAAAACTACGAGCGATCAAACTGTTGGAAATTAACCTAATGGATTAGGGACTTTTAAACTATATCAAGTCAACACGGTCTACATATTAAAAGTCAACATCCATGAAAAGTAAACAAAAATCTACCTGCTGCTTGTGTCAAAAACGTAAGTTATGTTACAGGCAGAGGAATTTCCATATAATGGTATATGATGATTTACAATTATAAAAATACCTATTATAATGCATTCGGCTATCAACCCATTAAAGATCATCATTTCACCTGCACATAGGCATCTAAAAAATCATAAAAAAAGTATCTCATTTTGCTAAATAAATCTATTTCCTTGACTTGACACAGCCTATCAAAGGTTTTAAAACAATTTTAGTGATGACAGGAAAGTAATAATAGTAATATAAAAAATTGCCAATAAAGAAAGATATTCATCAGGTAAAAAATCAAATCACACTTAATTGCAGTTTCTAAGATTCTATAACTGTACACTGGAAATTAGAAATTTCTGCAACTACAATCTGTCACAATATAAAAAGAAAACCAAGTAAGATAACTAAATGAGAAAAGAAAACGTCTTATTTGTATAGATAATTATATTAGGCGCACACGGAGGGGGTGATAAGCATCTAAGATTTGGAGTAAAATAATGAAAAACAAGGGCATTTATTCCTTGTTACCGAATCTTTTGGCGATTAGTGGACGGACATCTTCTGCATCTGCTAGTGTCTCCAGGAAGGGTAATAAGGTAATTAATGCACAATCTGATGGATCATTGAACCAACTCTTTATTGGAATTCCATTATTTACTTGCAATCGGAAAACCTGAAACCACCAAAGGTTGATGAGGCTCAAAAGATATCCAAAAACAACATAAACAGAAACGGGTCGAAATTCACCCAAAGTGTATTTTTTAGATGATAAAACCTCCTAAATCATTTTATTAACAAAATAAATTATCGTTGGAATCAGATAATTTTTGTAATCAAATTTGTCATGTTTAAAAAAAAGACTAAAATGCCATTTTCGTGAGGTTTGGCCAGTTTTGCGATTTTGGTCCAAAGGTTTGTTTTAAGTTAACAAAAAAGACAGAAATACCCCTTACTTAACAGAGAAAAATGGATGAAGTTAACGAGCCAGATGAAAATGGCAAAATTTCAAACCTTTTGGATCCAGATGCGGAAAAACAAACCTTTGGACAAAAGTTGCAAAACTGGCCAAACCTTAGGAACGGAAATGCCATTTTACCCTTAAAAAAATATAAAAAGTTTGTTATGTTGACCAAGCAAGATCTACACCTAACAACATATGATACATAAAAGAAAAAAAACAATTGTAACCAAAAAGCTACCTGTGGGCAATTATCAATTATGGCAACTTTAGCAAGATCAACACCTAAGACAGTTAGATCTTTGGTATAAGTTCCATCAGCAAAAATACAAGATTCTCTATAAGCGCGACGAGAGATGATTTTTCCATCTGGATCCAATATATCCAGTAGTTGGTTTGCGTAAATACTTTGACTAGCTGTAAACACCACAACTTGAAACATTTCCGAAACCCTTTCCAAGAATTCTTTAAGGTAAGGCCTCCGCTTCACATAGACCGTATGCTCTTTGAAATCAACAAATACCGTAAAACTGAAGTCCGCATCATCACAGTGTTCCAATGACGAGTGGACAAGTGTTTCTGTATATGCCAACATCAACAAAACTATAGTTAATGGAACATATAAATAGATTGATAAGCAAATATTAAAAGAAACCAAAAAGTTGCATACCATCTAAATCAAGTACTAGCATGACACTTTTTCTTTTCCACGGCGATAAATTTGTTTCCACTTCGGAAAGATCGGGCAGTTTGATAAACATTTGTGGATCCAAACATTCTGCGGGATCCCAAACCGGATAATTATTAACATCGGGTTCTTGATTGCATGATGTCAGCTGATGAATTGCCAGATACAAGTTTGATTCTTCTGAAGCCATTATAGGTTCCGAACTGTTTTTTATTCTGTCATCACAATCATTGCTATCCTCAAGAAAAGTTAGTACCATGTATTCATCGTCTAAAAATATGCTTGATTCATCACATCCATAATCCGGTAAGCATGTAGGTTCGTCAATGGGTGAGCTAGAAACAATCATGTCGGAAATGAAGAAATCTGACACGTTACAGCTTTGATATTCACACGAGTTTTTGTTTATACTGTCACTATCTTTATCTTCTAGTGATGGCGCTACAAGATCCTTTTCACTCCCTAAATAGAGACAATAAAAAACAAAGTTAATGTTTTACATTTATGATTTAAAAATGATTTATGTGATTTTAAAAGACCACAATCAAGTAATCAACTACAATAATTAGATATTCAATTGTTAGTGTCTGACCATTGACCAATGCTAATTTTTTAAGGCACTTCTAGATAAAATGGACTAAAAAACATTAATTTTAATCATTTTCTAAAAAAGATCTTCAATAAGATATTTGTAAAAAAAACATACATAAATCCAGTAAACATGAGGAAATAAGTAATGTTGGTAAGTTTATGATAACCAGTTTTGCTGTAACTATTTAATAACCAGATAATCATAATCAACTGTCCAAACAGTAAAAACTATATAATACAACTTCAAGTCACAAAACTTCTATAATCAGTTTATTGTTTTACCTCCATCACATGAAGGAGTTGCTTCACCGTTATTGTCCATTGATTGTGGTATGGGGGAAAAGATAGTTTCTACCGTCGAAGAGCAGTTGGCTTTTGTATGATCCTGCAGTCAATTAAAACTTCCATATGTAAATAAATATATACGGAGTTACAAGGCTCGTTATCGTAGATATGTTAAAAGTAATTTCCAAACCTGTATACTTTCTTCATCAAAAAACTCACAACAGCTAGTTTCATCGCTCCTAAGATCCTGCGCAGTGGCTTCACTACAAACAGAATCTGCAAAAAAAAAAAAAAAAAAATCAAAAGTTAGTCAAATATGCATAAACTTACACAAGAAATACTATGTTATTACCATCCTTTTTGTTAGATATAAACGTCTCGAGTTGAGATTCTTCTTGGAAACTTTTAGCTTGTGACGATGAGTTCTTGAATATCTTGCTCGATTTTTGACAAACATGGAGGCCATTCTTTTCTCGCAAACAGCCCACGGTTGACTTCATTTTCATCTTTAGTGATGGCATTTGTTCTGTATTTTTTTAGTGTATTACAATACCGACTTAATAACATCCGCAGGAAAATAAGATCCCTCCAAATATCTGCAATTAACCGAACAAAAAAAAAAAAAACCAATTCAAACACGAACAAATAAACATTTAAAGTTTAGAATTTAGTCATCAAAGAAACAACACAAGATTTCAAAAGAAACACAGTTTCTAAATCAAATAAACTTCACATGTATTTCTATCTCAATCCATCACTTTCACAAACTCAATCACAAATCAGTGTGTGTGATCTTGCACATATAAATTCCACAAATTAATCATATATAAATTCCACAAAATTAATCATATATAAATCCACAAAATTAATCACATAATTCAACTAAACTTCTACAGGAAGAAAAGTAATAATTAATTAATTAATTTGAGAACAAAATTACGAAACAAACAAGCTAAAATTACAAAAAAAAATATAGATTAAATTCAAATATAATAACCACACAACACAATTGTAACAAAAAAAATACCAACTCCAATTTCAACAAAATTGAGTTGAAAGTCAAAGTCAACAGACAGAGACATGAGAAACTAAATAATATTTCAAGAAAAGCAATGGATAAAACTCAAGAAATAGGATAAACAAACCTGAATTAATTAAGATGAAGTGGATTCAATGAGCAGGCATGGAGTTGAATAACATAAACATACATATATATGTATAGATTTGTTATATATTATAAAGATATGATACAATATTGGAATGATCGAAGATGAAGGTAATCAGAAACAGATGATTTATCTACAGTAAAGATTATATGTTTTTGATTGATTACCTGTATCATCTGTATGTATATATCAGTATATGTATATACACATCAATCAAACCCCAACCCCAACAACACACTCTCTCTCTCTCTCTGTATTTTTGTCTACATTTATTACGTCCTTATGCTTTATGGAGGTTTCAAGTTTAGTCCCTAAAGTAAATTTTAGTTAGTTGAAAAAGTTATTTAACATTATGGTCTCACGCCACACTTATGTTCCAAGTTTCCTCCCAAGAATTTTGAAAATCCATTTTGTTTGGGGCTATGTCCAAGGTCGACTCCTCAATCGTTATGAGATTGTGCCCACTGATGCATGGGAACCGGATGAAATCTGTAAATCCTTGCCCCCCGTCAGTTTGAAACCCAGGATTAAAGCTCTGATTTGTCACTTCGCCCAGATGTCCATCGAAAATGGCCTAAGCAGGAATCGAACCTGCGTCTCCCAACTAGGGAGGGCAGACCAATTAACCGATGAACCAAATTCTCAGGAGATTTAGAGTTCACTTATTTCATGTTATGTGTGTAAAGGGAGGAGGTGGGTTAATATTTGGTTTGGTATGGAGATAAATAAACGATAGAATAAGTCATCTGATATTTTTTTTTTTTGATATTTTTTTGATGTATGTACGGTATTATTTCAGTAGCTTGGTATGGTATGAGCTCTTTTTTAGGAAAAAAAAAATACTAATATAATTCTTATACTTTATCAAAATGTTTTCATAACTATATAATTTTCAGGGTTTCATTCTAGAAATATAAAACATTACCATTTGGATTACTTATCCATATTTACTTAAAAAAAAAAAAAAAACTCTATTAATTATCTACTTAGTCATGTATGTTTTGTGCAGTACAAATGAATAAATGATAACAGACATTACATAGTATTTTAAAAAATCAACATTTTTCGTGTCGTCGTGATCCGTCTCCTTATCTTATGATATTGGTATGTTAGTATTTTCTAAATGCTTAACCTACGTTCTTTATTGCTATATGTTCATTTTCATTTCCCTTATATTACTTACGAAATACACAAAAACTATTTGCCAGTGTAACTTGACATTTATGAAGTTTTTTTAAAACACTAATAAGTAAGTCATTAAAAAAAACTGACCTTGCCACGATACATATCTGCGCGTATTTTGACTCTCTCTCTTTCATATAGATAAAGCCTACAATAAACGAATGAAAGCACATCTCACAAAGTAGTGTGTATTTGTACTCTAATGCAAGCTCATATAATATTAAATGATTGTTATTGTTTAATCATTTATTTAATTATTTTTTATATCTTGTATAATTTGTTAAAGGGTGTACCTATTGGCACACCACATTGCCTATCTACACACCAAAAGGTGTTTTTTTGTCCTATTGCACACCCTGCAGTGTCGAGCTGTGGTCAAAGCGTGGCGTTTTGGTCCGGTCAACCAGACAAAAGACTGACGGGTGTCTGACGGGTCTGTTGACCGGACCAAAACGCCGAGCTTTGGCCGCGTTTTGGTCCTGTCAACCAGACAAAAGACTGACAGGGTGTCTGGTTGACATGACCAAAACGCGGCCAAAGCTCGGCGTTTTAATCCGGTCAACAGACCCGTCAGTCTTTTGTCTGGTTGACCGGACCAAAACGCCGCGCTTTGACCACAGCTCGACATTTCAGGGTGTCCATATAGAAAAAAAAACACCTTTTGGAGGTGCCTATCTATACACCAAGTGTGTGTAGATAGTTTGAGCCTTGTTTAAATTGAACTCTCTGGAATTTAAGAAGACTAAAGTAGCAATTCAACATGATGTCTAATGATTGATATATAGGTGACTCTTTTTATGAATCCCATGGGTAAGTTGGGCCCACGTTACTATAATATGAATTTAGAGGAAAAAGGTATGAAACTGAAGTTTAAGGGCCTATATGATAATTGAAGAAAGTAAAGGGGGTTGGCAAATGTAAATGCACATAAAACTTAACAACCGATAGAATTATTACACGTATACAATGACGGCGGTGCATATCAACCTTCTTCGTTTAGCGCGTGATTACACTCTCCTAGTCCTCACCACAAGTTGACTTGGGTCTCATTTGGCAGCAATAAAACACCAGCTCAAGTCTTCATATATATATATATATTTTTTCTTTATTTATTAGAAATGTGGCATATTTACATAGGGTTAGAATATAATAGAAAATTTAGTTGTCTAAGAAGACTAGGAAGTAATCTTAACCATCCATTTAGTTAATCAAGTGCTAAGATTAAATGAGGGAAATTGAAGGGAATAAAAGAGACACATGGGTTTGTTTAGTGGCATTCTAGTCAATCAAATCAAATAGTTTCTCTCTCTTCCAATTCTCCCCCCCCCCCATTTTTTAAACGTTAATAACTCTTTTATACGACATTATTTTTTATAAAAATTGCACCAAAAAAACGAGTGTTTTTCTATCTTTAAAACGAGTATACTATTGCTATATTTTCGAATTTTTTTTTCTAAAACTCAGTTGCGTAAAACGCAATGGAAAAAACCCAGTTGCGTAAAACGCAATGTAAAAAAAACCTAAAAAATGACATTTTTCTAAACGAAATGCACAAAAAACACAAAGAAATGTCTTATTTGTAAAACACAATGGCCAGAAAACACAAAGAAATGTCTTATTTCTAAAACGCAATAGCCTAAAAACACAAAAGAAAGTGTACTTTCTAAAACGCAATGGACTGAAAACACATAAAAATGTGTTTTACCTTAAACGCAATGCACCAAAAAACACAAAGAAATGTCTTATCTCTAAAACGCAATAACCAGAAAACACTTAAAATGTATGTTTTCTAAAACGCAATGGACTGAAAACACATAAAAATGTGTTTTACCTAAAACGCAATGCACAAAAAACACAAAGAAATGTCTTATTTATAAAACGCAATGACAGAAAACACTTAAAAATGTCTCCTTTCTAAAACGCAATGTAACGCCCCTCTTATTTGTACTTTCCTTTTATAGCAAGTCTTGTTCGTGTTTCTATTTTTGGAAACCTTGTGTTCTTGTAATCGTCCTTCCTTTGTAACCGTTGTAAAATCCGAGACTTGGATCATGAATAAAACTCGTATTTTGTTAATTACATGTTACACATACTTTATATATGCTCATACATTCAATTTCGTGGAACAATTGATGCTTATTCGTAATTCTTGAAAACTATGTGCTAAACTTGTAGATACATGAAATTTATGCATAAAACGTGTTTCAAGCATAAACGATACTTGAATACGACCTTCATACACTTAATTATACTTTGATGTTGTTCCTCATGCTTGATTATGCCTTATACTATGCTTTTATATCAAAACAAGTCCCTAAACTATCAAGAATGCACCTAAAAGCATCACACTTAAACTACAGGGACTGAAATGTAATTAAGCCAAACTTCCCCAAAAGGGGGCGCCGCGTGACGCTAGGGTCCTTGGCGTCACGCCAAGGCCCTGTTTCGACAGATTGTGTTTCTTCAGCTGTTTGTGCACGAAATCCTAAGTCCTAACCTCACCCAATCCCCTTTAATCCACCTCTAAACACCTCCAATCATCTCTAATCTCTTCCACTATAAATACACACCCTCTCCAACCCTTTTGACACTTTCACAACTCATTACACTCCACAAATTCACTCTCAATCTGTTGCAAATCAGAGTTCTTGGACAGATTCATACAACTTAACATAAGTGAGTGTAACTTGCTTGTTTTCACTCCAAATCACTTGATTCTTTCTTCTATTGCTTTGTTATGTTCTTGGGTTTGATTCCTTGGTTTTCCCTGGAAAAATCATGTTTGGAATTGCCCTAAAAAGGACCAAAACTTTCTGTTTTGTTTGATGTTATTCAAGAACTTGTTTAAACTTATCCAACTTGTGTATAACACATCTCATACCTATGTCCCAATGCTTACAACCTCTCTTATGGTTGGTTAAGCTTAAAAACAAGGTTGAGACACTTAAATCAGAGGATTAAACCTCAAATACTTTCTGTTTTGTTAGGGTATTTAACCCACAAATCATGTCAAGCGTAGATCTTGATGAATGAGTGATTATGGAACAACTTGGGTTGTCCTACATACAATCCTCACATGATTTGATGATTTCTCGTAGATTAGATTATTATATTATTGTACTAATCCTAGTTCGTGACCCTTCTTGGTTGTTTTTACATCAAGTGAAGTGGTGAACATACAAGGGGTTCCTAAACGGAAGCTAGTTCTTCCTACCCCATACTTGACATCCATGACTACTCGAGGTGCCTAAATGAAGATTCTAATCTTCTACCTCCTACATGAATTATTGGACTAAGTAATATGTAATACTTAACCTAAATATGTAAATACACCCATTCGAACCTTTTAATATTGAACTTGTGTTTATATGTTAAGAGTAGTAGAATATCATCTAAGACTTTAAAACCATGGTATGATTCTAATGGGTATACTACCCATGAAATACAAAATAACCCTAGTGGTTACATAGTGTCATACAAAGGTTACTAAGTAAAAGATGACTATTTTTCGTATCATATTTTATACTTTGTGCTATGTTAAATTCCGAATTTATAATCTTCCGTTAACGCCAAACTCACACACCTATGTTTCCTCATGTAGAAGGACAAGGTGCTCCAAACTAATCCATCCACCAACTCACTCGCGGGATTTCAAGTAGGAAAGCTTGCAACCACCGTGAGTATACTCGTATTTTCCCCTTTTACTTTTACCACTTTTGGGGTGTAACATGTTTGCTTATCAAAAACCTACACATGAACATTTTGCTTAAACACATGAACATTCCTATAACATGCTTGTATACGTGATGGCTTGATACTCTAAACTTGGGTGATTCTTATGTGTTGAACTTATCATTAACTTCGTACGAGCCAAACCGTGACATATGTAGCGCTATAGGATTAACGACCCGCCCGTAAACTTGAGGTTATGTCATGAGTCTGTTGCGTTTCCTTGGTTTGATATGTTAGACACATGCCATATTTATTGTTTATCTTGAATCACATGCTTGCTATGAGGAATTGTTTAAAACTTATCTTTTGCTATGTACGTACCAAACTTGTATACTCGCCATTGCTTTTGCATTGAATTGTATTTTAAACATGTTACAGGTTGATGATGACGATGCTATGAAAAGAAGTAGCGTTGATGCCTAGATACACATGTAGACGTTTAGGTTTAATATGTCGTATCAAATTTTGCTTATGTTGTTATGTATTACTTTTGGAACTTGTTGTTATTTGAGTTTATGTAATGTTGACAATTGAAGTTATGAAATGAAATGGGAATTATTTAAATATTGTCACAAATAGTGTTATGATGTCTCGAGCAATCTTCACACTTCGTCTCATCCCGATGTTTCCGCCATTGGTTGGGGTGTGACAGATTGGTATCAGAGCCATAACTATAGGGAATTAGGAAAATTGCTATGCTCTTGCCCTAGTCTATAGTTATTAGGAACTTTGTCTCTTATTTGTTGTTTAAAACTTTTGTACTCTACCTTACATGCTTCCTAGCTACACTTCTTGTTGTTAAATTTACATGCCTTTCCTAAGGCTAACACAAACACACTTTTGATTATTTGTATACTCTTGTAACACAAACGAGACGACCTTACCAAAATAGGCGTGAAACCCACAATTTGGTAAACGACTCTCATTCTACCTTGAACTATTTTTGCACGAAATTTCACCATTAAGCTAGGAGTGAAATCCACAACTTAATGGTAATTTCCTTTTCAACTCTAGTGGACCCTTGTCAAAGTGTCGAAATTTTATTTTGACCCGACAAGTACCAACCACATTTAGGGTACGAAATCTTCAAGTTAGGGGTGAAACCCGCACCTTGTCGATTAAGTCCCACTCCTTGATTTTCGATCTCGCCAAAGTCCCGATTGTTTCAATCGATTAGAGACGTGTAGTAACTGGAAGGGTAAGATACCGTTAATCGCTTCTCGACGAGAGTATCTTACCTATAGGCCAAAGCACGTTTTCTCTAATTCGAAAGGACTTTCGACCCACTTTGGAATAGTCGACGTTTCTCTACCCGAAACAATCCAATGTTTTATTGAGCCTCTCTTTTATGTATCTCAATTTATGTGTGATTTTATACTTGAACGTCCTTCATTTCAAACTTTTAAACTCGCTTCGCACGTCATCGCAACCAAAAACAATAATAATCCTCGCGAACAAACTAAATTTATATACCCTTACGCAATCATATGTGTTATACTTGTTGAATACATGTTGGAAACTTATGCTTTATGTGAACTTTACATGATACATGAACACTTACTTGTTTTTACATGCAAAAACCTTGTTTTAAAATTTTGACCAAGTCTCATCCTTTCCTTCTCTTTCCATCTTTAGATGTCGTCCAACGGTGCATCAAAGAGAACCAAGTCAAAGAAGGGTTCGACTTCCAACACCATGTCACAAAAGGATTGCATGAGATTCATGGCCAAGCAATTTGCTAAGGTCCTACCCGACATTGTTAGCAAGATTCATACAAACCCCGATTCACCTCATGGCTCTGTCGACTCAAAGGCAGACAAACCCAAATCGACCTTCCAGTTTAAGCAATTCATGGCTTGTAAACCCTTGGAGTTTACTGGCAAAAATGGCGCTACCGCCATGATGAACTGGATCGATGCAATCGAGCTTACTTTCCTGCAAAGTGGCTGCCCTGATGAACTAAGAACCTTGAATGCAACTGGGGTGTTTCGTGAAAAGGCACTCGAATGGTGGACAACAAAACGCAACAAGAGGGGAAACGAGGTTGCACATGCTATGCCTTGGGGCGATTTCAAACAACTTATGAAAGACCACTTCTGTCCTCCCCACGAACTCCAAAAATTGGAGAACGAATTTTGGAACCTCACTCAGAAAGGGGGTGACATGGATGGCCTGATTACGCGTTTTAAACAACTCAGTGTCCTCTGTCCTGGACAAGTTGAGACCGTCCCCAAGTCAATAGCCAAATTCGTTCGTTGTGTTGCACCTTCCCTGACAAACCACCTTGCCTCTGCCAACCCCCAAACCCTTGAAGATGCTTTTCGTATAGCCACCGAACTTAACAACAACTGTGTTCTTCATGGAACCTTTGACAAGGTTTCAACGAAGAGTGCACGCCAAGCTACAATTGACCCTACTACTGATGAGCCCTTACCCTCCCAATCGTCCAAGAAAAACCAGGGCAAGAAGCGGAAGGCTTCAAGCCAAAATTATGCGGTTGTCACTCCGCCAAATCCACAACCCCTACAAACCATGCCTGCTATTACCAACGATGAGACTCCACGCAAGGTTTATACTGGAACGCAACCTAAGTGTGGTAAATGCCAGTATCATCACCCTCCAAACGCTCAATGTCGAAAGTGCGACAAGTGTGGCCGAAATGGGCATACTTCTCCATACTGCCGCAACCTACCACCGGCCTATCGAAACCACGCCCCTTTAGCTCCAAATCAAGTCGCTCCTGTGCGAGCATGTTTCACATGTGGTGATACCAACCATATGGCCAACTACTGCCCTCAACGATACCAACCGCAACAGCCTCGACAACAACAACCACAGCCACAACAACAGCCACAACAACAACAACAGGCCTTACAACCCGCTCGGGGTCGAGCTTTTGTTCTCACCACTGCTCAGGCTCAAAACGCGAACGACGTCATTACTGGTACGTTTCTTGTTAACCATATTTATGCCTCTTGCCTATTTGATACTGGTGCCGATAAAAGTTTCGTATCGTTAGAATTCGAGTCTTTGCTCAAGTGTAAACGCTCTAAGTTGCCAAAATCTTTCGTTGTCGAAGTCGCTAATGGTAAAACCGTCGCTGTTGATTCCGTTCTCTCCAATTGTTCTTTAATCCTTAACGATCATACGTTTTCAATCGATCTCATACCTATGCAAATGGGTAGTTTCGACGTCATAGTAGGTATGGACTGGCTTAGGCGAGTTCGTGCTGAAGTTGTCTGTTCTGAGAAGTTTATTCGCCTACCCCTTCCAAACGGTGACTCCCTACACGTCTATGGTGAAAAGCCTTCTCAAGGCCTTAAGCTTATGTCGTGTATCAAAGCAAACAAGTGCTTACGCAAGGGTACCTTCGCCTTTCTCGCCCATATTGTGGAAAAGAGGGACAAAGGCCCAAGCATAAGCGACGTTCCCGTTGTACGTGACTTTCCCGATGTATTTCCTGACGATCTTCCTGGTCCGCCTCCTGCTCGTTCTGTCGACTTTCACATCGATTTAGTGCCTGGCGCAACGCCCGTCGCTAAATCTCCTTATCGTTTAGCACCCTCCGAGATGCAAGAGCTCTCAAGTCAACTTCAAGAGCTTCTTGATAAAGGCTTTATACGCCCTAGTACTTCTCCTTGGGGCGCTCCCGTTTTATTCGTTAAAAAGAAAGATGGGTCATTCCGAATGTGTATTGACTATCGTGAGCTCAACAAGCTTACCATCAAGAACCGATACCCTCTTCCGCGCATCGATGATCTCTTCGACCAGTTGCAAGGCGCGACCTGCTTTTCAAAAATCGATCTTCGTTCTGGATATCATCAACTTCGAGTTCTCGAAGAGGATGTGCCTAAAACCGCCTTCCGTACACGTTATGGTCACTACGAATTCGTGGTCATGCCCTTTGGTTTGACCAACGCACCTGCTGTATTCATGGACTTGATGAACCGCGTATGCAAAGCATATTTGGACCGCTTCGTGATCGTTTTCATTGACGATATTCTCATCTATTCCAAGACACAAGAAGAGCATAAACAACACTTGCGTCTTATCCTCGAACTTCTTCGTGCTGAACACCTTTACGCCAAATTCTCCAAGTGTGAGTTTTGGTTAAAAGAGGTTCAATTCCTTGGTCATACTGTCAACGAACTTGGTATTCACGTCGAACCCGCTAAAATCGAAGCTGTGAAGAATTGGATCACACCTAAATCTCCATCCGAAATTCGTTCGTTTCTTGGTCTTGCTGGTTACTATCGTCGCTTCATCTCCAACTTTTCGAAAATCGCCGTCCCCTTGACCTCCTTGACTCAAAAGGAGAAGCCTTTTGTTTGGGGTCCTGAACAAGAGGAGTCTTTTCAAACGCTCAAGGACATGTTATGCAATGCTCCTATCCTTACACTTCCTGATGGAAACGACGACTTTGTCGTATATTGCGATGCTTCCCGCCTTGGTCTTGGTTGTGTGCTTATGCAACGAGACAAGGTCATCGCTTATGCGTCAAGGCAACTCAAAATACATGAGAAGAACTACACTACTCACGACCTTGAACTTGGCGCGGTTGTTTTTGCGTTGAAGATTTGGCGACACTACCTCTATGGTACTAAGTGTGTGGTCTTCACCGACCATAGGAGCCTTCAACACATCTTCGATCAAAAAGAACTGAACATGCGTCAACGCCGTTGGGTGGAACTATTAAACGACTATGACTGTGAAATCAAATACCACCCAGGTAAAGCGAACGTAGTAGCAGACGCTCTCAGTCGTAAAACTCATGTCAAAAGTATCCGTTGTTTCCAACTCGTCCACGATCTTCAGAGTCGCATACGTGAAGCTCAATATGCATCCGTTAACGAGGGTAACCTCTACAACGAGATGCAGTGTGGTGCTGAAAACAGTCTCGTGTCCAAACCGGATGGTATTTTATACTATCTCGATCGTATCTGGATTCCTAATCGCAATAATCTTCGCAAGTTCCTGATGAAGGAGGCACACAATACGAAGTATTCTATTCACCCTGGTGCCGACAAGATGTACCATGACATGCGTACGTCCTATTGGTGGCCTGGAATGAAGAAGGATATAGCCACTTTCGTCTCGAAATGTCTCACGTGTTCAAAGGTGAAAGCCGAACATCAACGTCCCTCTGGCTTACTCGAACAACCAAGGATTCCTATCTGGAAATGGGAGAGCATTTCCATGGATTTTATCACTAAGCTCCCCCGCACTTCTTCTGGCCATGACAGTATTTGGGTGATCGTTGATCGATTAACCAAGTCGGCTCACTTTCTTCCCATCCGTGAAGATTTCAAAGTCGCTAAATTGGCTCAAATCTACACTGATGAGATCATCTGCCGCCATGGTATTCCCGTTGACATCATTTCCGATCGTGACGCTCGTTTTACGTCTCGCCTTTGGCAAACCTTTCAGTCTGCTATGGGTACTGAACTTAACCTTAGCACTGCCTTCCATCCTCAGACAGACGGTCAAACCGAGCGTACTATCCAAACCTTAGAGGATATGCTTCGTTCTTGCGTAATAGATTTTGGTGGCAACTGGGATAGACACTTGCCCTTGGTCGAATTCTCGTACAATAACAGCTATCACACGAGTATTAAAATGGCACCCTTCGAAGCATTGTATGGTCGCAAGTGTCGTTCGCCTATTTGTTGGCACGAGATTGGAGACGCTCAAATCTCTGGTCCCGAGCTCATACAAGAGACGACAGACAAGATTTTACAGGTTCGAGACAACTTACTGAAAGCCAGGCACCGACAGAAGATCTACACCGATGAGGATCGTAAACCAATTGAATTCGAGACAGGTGACCTCGTGCTTCTCAAGGTATCCCCTTGGAAGGGCGTGGTTCGATTTGGCAAGAAAGGGAAACTCGCACCTCGCTACGTTGGTCCTTTCAAAATTCTCGAAAGGATTGGCAAGGTTGCATATAAACTGGACCTGCCTGAAGAACTCAACAATGTACACCCTGTCTTCCACGTATCCAACTTGAAGAGGTGTCTAGCTGACGAAGGACTACACGTCCCTCTCGAAGACTTACAAGTCAACGAAACACTTCATTTTGTGGAAAAACCGGTCGAAATCATGGACCGAGGAGCCAAGCAATTGAGGCGCAGTCGAATTCCTATCGTCAAGGTTCGTTGGGAAGGAAAGCGTGGCGCTGAATTTACTTGGGAACTCGAGAGTGATATGAAGGCGAAATATCCACATCTTTTCCCTAAGTCTTCCTCAATTTCGGGACGAAATTCCCTAAAGGAGGGGAGACTGTAACGCCCCGCTTATTTGTACTTTCCTTTTATAGCAAGTCTTGTTCGTGTTTCTATTTTTGGAAACCTTGTGTTCTTGTAATCGTCCTTCCTTTGTAACCGTTGTAAAATCCGAGACTTGGATCATGAATAAAACTCGTATTTTGTTAATTACATGTTACACATACTTTATATATGCTCATACATTCAATTTCGTGGAACAATTGATGCTTATTCGTAATTCTTGGAAACTATGTGCTAAACTTGTAGATACATGAAACTTATGCATAAAACGTGTTTCAAGCATAAACAATACTTGAATACGACCTTCATACACTTAATTATACTTTGATGTTGTTCCTCATGCTTGATTATGCCTTATACTATGCTTTTATATCAAAACAAGTCCCTAAACTATCAAGAATGCACCTAAAAGCATCACACTTAAACTACAGGGACTGAAATGTAATTAAGCCAAACTTCCCCAAAAGGGGGCGCCGCGTGACGCTAGGGTCCTTGGCGTCACGCCAAGGCCCTGTTTCGACAGATTGTGTTTCTTCAGCTGTTTGTGCACGAAATCCTAAGTCCTAACCTCACCCAATCCCCTTTAATCCACCTCTAAACACCTCCAATCATCTCTAATCTCTTCCACTATAAATACACACCCTCTCCAACCCTTTTGACACTTTCACAACTCATTACACTCCACAAATTCACTCTCAATCTGTTGCAAATCAGAGTTCTTGGACAGATTCATACAACTTAACATAAGTGAGTGTAACTTGCTTGTTTTCACTCCAAATCACTTGATTCTTTCTTCTATTGCTTTGTTATGTTCTTGGGTTTGATTCCTTGGTTTTCCCTGGAAAAATCATGTTTGGAATTGCCCTAAAAAGGACCAAAACTTTCTGTTTTGTTTGATGTTATTCAAGAACTTGTTTAAACTTATCCAACTTGTGTATAACACATCTCATACCTATGTCCCAATGCTTACAACCTCTCTTATGGTTGGTTAAGCTTAAAAACAAGGTTGAGACACTTAAATCAGAGGATTAAACCTCAAATACTTTCTGTTTTGTTAGGGTATTTAACCCACAAATCATGTCAAGCTTAGATCTTGATGAATGAGTGATTATGGAACAACTTGGGTTGTCCTACATACAATCCTCACATGATTTGATGATTTCTCGTAGATTAGATTATTATATTATTGTACTAATCCTAGTTCGTGACCCTTCTTGGTTGTTTTTACATCAAGTGAAGTGGTGAACATACAAGGGGTTCCTAAACGGAAGCTAGTTCTTCCTACCCCATACTTGACATCCATGACTACTCGAGGTGCCTAAATGAAGATTCTAATCTTCTACCTCCTACATGAATTATTGGACTAAGTAATATGTAATACTTAACCTAAATATGTAAATACACCCATTCGAACCTTTTAATATTGAACTTGTGTTTATATGTTAAGAGTAGTAGAATATCATCTAAGACATTAAAACCATGGTATGATTCTAATGGGTATACTACCCATGAAATACAAAATAACCCTAGTGGTTACATAGTGTCATACAAAGGTTACTAAGTAAAAGATGACTATTTTTCGTATCATATTTTATACTTTGTGCTATGTTAAATTCCGAATTTATAATCTTCCGTTAACGCCAAACTCACACACCTATGTTTCCTCATGTAGAAGGACAAGGTGCTCCAAACTAATCCATCCACCAACTCACTCGCGGGATTTCAAGTAGGAAAGCTTGCAACCACCGTGAGTATACTCGTATTTTCCCCTTTTACTTTTACCACTTTTGGGGTGTAACATGTTTGCTTATCAAAAACCTACACATGAACATTTTGCTTAAACACATGAACATTCCTATAACATGCTTGTATACGTGATGGCTTGATACTCTAAACTTGGGTGATTCTTATGTGTTGAACTTATCATTAACTTCGTACGAGCCAAACCGTGACATATGTAGCGCTATAGGATTAACGACCCGCCCGTAAACTTGAGGTTATGTCATGAGTCTGTTGCGTTTCCTTGGTTTGATATGTTAGACACATGCCATATTTATTGTTTATCTTGAATCACATGCTTGCTATGAGGAATTGTTTAAAACTTATCTTTTGCTATGTACGTACCAAACTTGTATACTCGCCATTGCTTTTGCATTGAATTATATTTTAAACATGTTACAGGTTGATGATGACGATGCTATGAAAAGAAGTAGCGTTGATGCCTAGATACACATATAGACGTTTAGGTTTAATATGTCGTATCAAATTTTGCTTATGTTGTTATGTATTACTTTTGGAACTTGTTGTTATTTGAGTTTATGTAATGTTGACAATTGAAGTTATGAAATGAAATGGGAATTATTTAAATATTGTCACAAATAGTGTTATGATGTCTCGAGCAATCTTCACACTTCGTCTCATCCCGATGTTTCCGCCATTGGTTGGGGTGTGACACGCAATGGCCTAAAAAAACAAAAGAAAGTGTTCTCTCTAAAACGCAATGGACTGAAAACACCTAAAAATGTGTTTTACCTAAAACGCAATGACTAAAAACACTTCAAAAATGTGTTTTTCTAAAACGCAATGGCCAGAAAACACATAAAAATGTTTTAGTTCTAAAACGCAATGGCCTAAAAACACCAAAGAAAGTGTTCTCTATCTAAAACGCATTGAACCAGGACAATAGTTTTGTCTGTGAATTGTCTGAACCAGGAAGTAGGAGATCAAAAGGCTGTCTACGAATATAGTTTTCAGAGGCAATTTACAGAAAATTAAATTTGCAGCTCGACCCCAGCCAGGGGCTCTGCCCCTTAGACTCCACCAGGGGCTGTCACCCCTTGGACCCTGCTACCAGGGGCACTGCCCTCGGACCTCCGCCAAGATCGTAAAACACAATGACTAAATTAAAAATCCCAGATCGTAAAAATGAAATTAAAGAATTTCTTACATGAATCGAAGCCGATTTCTTCAACAATTGACGAAATTTGAATGATTGAAACACTTATCAGCGATCGAATCGAACGGATCGAGTGATTATCTTCAAAATCACCGGAAAAAACGAGATTTTGTATGAAATTAAACTGTGTTTTCTTCAAAAAAGCTGAAGAACACGTTGATCGGGTGTTTGAATCATTGATTGGTGATGAAAATCGCACTATAATGTAGTGATTATTGAGATAGAAAGTGAAGAAATGGTTAAAGATGGTGGGTTTTGAAAATGGTGGGTTTTGAAGTTACTAGGGAGAAGAAGGAAGAAGAAAGGATAAGATTGACTAAAATACCCTTCCTCTCTATTTTCAATTTTGCCACATGTCCTAATACTATTGCTTCCTATCATTCCTAGCCAAAATAAACTTCCTTTTTGATCCTCACCCTATTACGTATTGTATTATCCGTAAGGTTTCAGTATAAATGGGTCTTAACATGAGAAATGAAAGAGAATTTTTTTTCTAAGTTTTTTTTTTCCAATCTTGTTAAGCACATATTTTAGTCTTATAACCTAAAAAATCGTGTATTTACACTACTAGAGTAAATACACATAATTATAAGTACTCTACTAAGTAAATACACGATTTTTTTAACATTTTACGATTAAACATTATGTTTAAATAGATGGGAATAAATTAAAGAACAAAAATCTTCATTCACTTCTCATTTCTTATGTTAAGACTCATTTGTATGTTAACATTCATTTGTATTTGATTTTTACACTACATATTATCATGCTATATTACTGATCCTTTTGCTACACAAACATAAATCAAATTATTAATTTACATATTTGCATGCCTTTAAAATTTCCACTTTAAAATCTTTAAAAATGTTCATGATTATAGCATATTTTCAAGATCATATTTTAAATACGTACCTATTTTTATATTCTAAAACAAAATAATATAATTATTAGATGATTATAGAGTTATCACTCCTCTTGTCATTAATTATTATTCAGTTTAAATTTTATCACCTAAGTTTAGATTTGATCATAGATTGAAGGGTTGTAAACTTTCAACATGAGACGATAACACAACACGATCAAATACGAATTTCACCAACTTGTATCAAGTTCGACCTACCAACCCGTAAACATCAGTCTCACATTCTTAATGGTAGTTAACATTTCAATCCAAATCTATATATCTATATTTACCACCTGTATATCTGTACAACTCAAAATTCATATGTTACTTCTTTTCACTGTGTTTAAATTTAAATGAAACTTATATCAAAAACCCAATGTTTCAGACAAATAATAAGCTGTATAAACCTACTGAATTTAATCTTTTAGTTAATTCTAGATGATATGATAAAAGAAATACAACTATTAATATTTCGAACCCTTTAATGTAAAGCATGTTAGATTTTTCTCGTTAATGCGTGAAGTAAGTCGGTAACAAATATATGTTAAAATGAACTAGTAAATTTAGAATTTAGAACTGATATATAAATTAAACTTGACATCACTAGTATTTGATTGTGTAGCTTATTATTATTCTTATTGTACTGGGTATGGTTATTATTTATTTTGATATTTTAGTCTATAAAATTAGTTTTCAGTGCATTAATCACTTGACTTCCAACAAAGGATTTATATTTTTCATATATATTTAGGTATGTATATTCTCCTCCAAGTATTAATTTCCATATGTATTAAAAATAAATTTCAGAGCAAAAGTGGAAAAAGTCATATTTAACCCAAAGTTTTTGGGATCTTAACCTGCTTTCCTGTAGTAACCAAAATGAAAATACAAAATTTCATCTTCAGCTGAATCTTACAAAGATTAGAGATGAAGATCAAGCATACCTAATGTTCTTCAATAAAAAATCTGAAAAAATCAATTTGAATATGATATTAAACAATAACACAATAAATCATTTACTTAAAAATGTAAAACATTACTGTGATATGGTAGTCTCAATTTCTCAAACAGTGCTAAAAGAAGCGATGGATAATTTACCTTAAGATGATCAATGGTACTGCAGCAAGGATTGATAATCCGAAAGTGAATATTTTGAAACCTAATATACTAGAAGCATAATCTGTTTATCTAAATATTAGAAAACAATTATTGCAGCTTAATGTTACAATAATCCAACACTGCAGATTTATCTTGATAACAGAAACTATAAGCACCCTGATTATGGTCCTGTCAATTTGATTCAGTTAGCAGATTCATGTATGTGTTCAAGGGGTTCATCATTCATGACGAGAGGAATTAACTACCTCATATACATACAATGTCATAGCTAAAGTAAGGTTAAATTGGTCATTAGCGTTTCTGATATTTAGTTTAAAAGATGGAGAAACTATTTGGAATCTGAAGGTCGCTGTTGATTACTAGACACAATGTTTTTTGGTGCTAGTGTGGGTGCTGCCATTGGTTGAAGCGCCACATTAGCAGGGTTTAGTTGTGTGTATGACATTGTTATATTTGGTGCCATCGTGCCTTGACCCTACATAACAAGAACAAGAAAGAAAGTAAAGAAAATGAGTTTAAAAACATTATATAGTTATACAAAATTTTGGTGGGTGGAATGTGATATCCCGAATTGTTGGGCTGCAAATGAACGAATGAACACAAACAAAGCCTTGTTCGTGTTAGTTTGATAGAGAAATACATGTGTTCATAAACAATTCATGAACACTTGCCGAAAAAGATATTTTGTTTGTGTTCATTCATTAAGGAAATGAAAGTGTTCGTGTTCGTTTGTGTTTGTTCATTAGTTTTAGGCACCCAACACAAATGAACGTTCATGAACACAAATGAATACAGATAAGCGTTCATGAACATAAACGAACGTTCATGAACATGAACAGAAACAAATATATATTAAAATTTGAATAAAATGATCATTTTTTTTACCATAGACATTAAGTAGATCCACCCAAAATATACAAACCTAATCATCCAAAAATACTTGAGTACTTAACATAATCTTGATAAACGTAATTAACATAAAACAATGTCTCAAAAACAAACGAACATAACCTAATTTTAGTTACCGAACATAAACGAATGACCATAAAAGAAATGTTACCGAACGTTCACGAACATATATGAACGAACGCGGCCTCTGTTTGTGTTCGTTCATTTATTAAACGAACACAAACGAATTTCCCGCCAAACTGTTCATGAACTGCTCACTGAAAGTTCGTTTCGTTTGCAGCCCTACCAAATTGTATAGGGGCAGATCTAGTGTGTAAAATCTGGTTGATGGTTATATACACACACACACTCGCGTGCTACCTACGACAATATGTGCAGATTCGGCAAAAAGCCCATAGGGCTTTTCCACGTTTTAAAAATATATTTTGGTAAAAAGAAAGTTGATTTTGTAAAAAGGACCCTAAGTTTTGTAGCTTTTCATTGATGAAATTGTGAACTTAAAATTGAATTTAAGAGCATAATAGTCATTTTACACCAAAGTTGGTGTAGGGTGGCCCTTTTGGCGTTTTCTTTTAACAGCTGGAAGGCCTTTTGGAAAACTTTCACATATTGAAGACACCTTTTTATACATTCACTTCTAAATTGAAACATACCTGTTGATCATGGCTAATATTTTGCATCAGATTCGACATCACAGCAATCTTTTGCACGTGATTCTGATGTAAATCTTTTGGCATTTGTTGTTGTAGCTGTTGGTATTGTTGCATCTGCATATTATATTCTTGCAATTGTTTCTGTTGCTGCTGCTGGTACACCTGTAGCCAATACTGCTGGTACTGTTCCTGTTGATAAAACTGGTGATACTGCTGTTGTGGTTGAAACTGTTGTTGCTGCTGCTTTTGTTGTTGTTGTTGGATGTACTGTTGCATTTGCAGCCATTGTTGCTGATTCTGGTATTGATATTGCCACGTTTGGTTATAAGCTTGTGGGTTCTGAACCACCCCTGGTTGTTCATTACTTTGCACGGGATACTGCACCACTGGTTGACCGTTGTGGGTGAACACATGTGATTGGGCTGCAGTAGCAGGGTTCTGTGGCTGCTGCACATTTGGCACATGTTCAGAAGCAGTAAGCTGGTTGTTAGTTTCGCAAGTTTCCGTATTTCGTGAAGGAATTTGATGTGGGTCCGTTTCTGGTTCAGGTTCATGTTCATCTGCTTTGTGTTGTTTCGTAGCAGATTCGGTCACCGGAACAGTGTTTTGATCGGATACAGAAGGATTCGTTGTGATTTGATAATCTTTTTGGGATACGTGTAGATCGTCGTTTTGTGATAAATTTCTAGGTTGAGGTTTTAAACCTTCTAATTCTCCGGCTGCATCATCTTCGGATTGCTGAAAACGGGTGCTTTTCTTCAAGAAAATGTCATTATCCTTTTCTTTATGCTGGTTTACTGTAGGCTGGGGAGTGTCGATGGGTTGACTTTTGGAAGTCAACGACTTGTGTTCTTCACGCTCAATACTACGAACCCTTGATGGCTGCTTAGAAACAAGACGAGGGGTCTTTTTTCTTGGTTTTTTGGGTTCATTTGAAAGCCGATTGGAAGGGTATTTGTGTAAAAAGGTACTACTCCTTGTGAGACGTGGAAAATATTTTATGTGACGGTTCCATGCCTTTCTTATGTCATGGATTGTTCCACAGTAGTCAACAAACTACACATTAGATAAAGTTGACTGTAATTAACAATCAAAATTATTAAAATTTAAAATAACATGATTTTTAACTTCCAGACAGAATATCAAACCTTCAAATACAATTTTGATAAATCCTCGCGATCTTTGGAGCTTAAACCTTGGGATCCATCTGATCCACAAGTTATAGCGGTACCGACAACGTCATTCACTACATCCAAATGTCTTGATCCTTCGTGCAGCATTGCAAAATTTATCAATTCCTACAAAAATAGTATACCAATTAGTCCATTTCTCCTCCTTTATTTAATTATCTCCTATCTTCGTAGATATTAATATCTGGTTGTGAAGTGATCTGTCAATAGGAACACTTCTAGCTAGTGTTGGCAATTTTAACCCATTTGTATACAAATGGATCGATTTGGGTTATATTTAGGTTAAGCTAAAAGATTTATCTGAAAGGGAAACTCTTCACATGGATAGAACGGATCAAACGGATTGAAACTTTAAAAGTCATCCGAAACATACTTACATACATAAAACATAACAGCATGTTTTTGCAATCCTATTAAGTATTAATACGTTAACTATTTATAAAGCCACAGTAGTTTTCGACAAAGAACAAAGATACCTCTAGAAGTAATCTAGAAAAAGGCACTTGCTGAATACCGGATATTAGCAAGTCAATAGCAGCATCTGCACTACCAGTGATCTACAAACAGACAGTGTTCCACAATTAGAAAGAATATGAGAATCCAAAAGCATATTTATACAAGAAGCTTATTTACATATTTTAACCCTTGAACTTGTTAAATGTACACAACAATCCGTCACTCGGTATGAATTTTCTTTTATTACAGTGTGTGACATTTTTAGGTAATACATAGATGGTATGAAAACGTTTTATAATGCATGTATAGATGGGTCAATTTGGGGTTAATATATGCTCTTAAAAAATTGATAATACTTCATAAAGACTAAATATTGAACTCCTTCAGAGTTTCTGACGAAAAACAAAATGAAGGCATGCATCATGTATATGTTAAAAATGACAATTTCCAAAGCATTAAATAATTAGAATTTGAAAAGTTAAAAATGACAATTTCAAAACCGAACTATATGCATTGCACATCGAATGTTAAGAATTAGGCCGGTAAATGAACCGAACGAACACAAACAGAGGCATGTTCTTAAACCGAACACGAACATATAATCGAACACATCTTTTTTTTGTTCATGTCCGTTCGTTTAAAACTTAAACGAACAGTCCATGAACGTAAACGAACAAAAACAAACAAACTTAAATGAACATAATTTAACAAACAATAAACAACACAAATGAACATAATTGAACATGCATAAATGAACACAAATTAACATAAATGACTAAGCATACACGAAGATAAAGTAACTTTTTATATAAATTAGTGATTAATTACGCCAAATTCAATTGGAAATCTCATTTTTATTACTACAAAGCCCAATTATTAATTAGTTATATTTATATAGGTAGTTAGAAAATTCCTTTTATGTTTAATATTTATATAAATATAACTACTTATGTATTTAAATTGGAGCGAACATAAACAAATGTAAATATACGAACATAGATGAACGAACAAAACGTGCGTTCATGTTTGCTGAAAGCCCAATTATTAATTAGTTATATTTATATAGGTAGTTAGAAAATTCCTTTTATGTTTAGTATTTATATAAATATAACTACTTATGTATTTAAATTGGAGCGAACATAAACAAATGTAAATAAACGAACATAAATGAACGAACAAAAAATTGTGTTCATGTTCGTTCATTTATTCACTAAACGAACTTCCCGCCAAACAAGTTGACGAACAGTTCAATGAACGTTCAGTTCGTTTACAGGCCTATTAAGAATTGCATCATGTATATGTTACTAAAGAGCAGACTTTCATCCATTGGTAGCAAGAAGTATAGTCATCTGAATAGAAATAACTAAAGAACCTTTAGTAGCTAAAATTATAAGTTTAAATACCAGAAATTTAAGGCGGAAAAGGTGAATATACAGGATGGGAATGACGCTAATTTTCTGCTTCTCTGCTGCCATTTTGAGTGCTTTGTCATAAATTCCCAAAGCTTTATCCATATTTCCCTGTTTATTATCAACAGTCAGTTTCAGACACGATCAATCACGAAAAACTCACAATTCTCACGATTGCTTACCAGACGTGTTTCCATATTAGCCGCATGTATTGCAGTATCAACTATAGACGAATCAGACTCAGTATCACAAAGATGAAACGCAGCACGAGCTCCCTCAATATCTCCTATTTTCTCTCTAAATCTTGCATTGAAAATGTGCACCTCTGACACATTCTGCATAAAATATATAAGAAACGTAAAATGATCAATCCAATTCCTCTCAGACTAGCTTTGAAACTCTTTCAAAAATTTCTATACGACGCATATGATATGTTAGAAACAATTTCAAATTTTACAAAAATACCTTCCAATTTATCTAGTGACAGTGTTAAAGATGAAGTGATCCTCTTCATATTGTAATTATATATATAACAAAAGAGGGTGTCTTAGGAATAGTTCCTAAGACACAACCTCTATTTATTTATTGTTTTTCTTTACAAAATTTACAATAATGCCATTTAGGGTTTTTTTTGTGTATTCAATCTTTCAACTTTTAGCACTGTCACTTACACCCCCTCAGCTTTCAAAAATCTTTATAAAATGTCATTTTGACCCCCCTCGAGTTTTACGTGCTTATTTTTATGTACGTGGGTCAAATATAATACGTTTTCGTGCCTATTTTTATGACGTTTTCGTGCTTATTTTTATGTACATTTTTTGTTGGTATTTTTTGTTTGGAAACAAGTCGGGTCAAATATAATACATTTTCACTATGCGGTATAATTCGAGTTACTTTACGTTTCGACTCCGTTGCAACGCATGGTACCATTCTTTAACGTACAAAACACTATTTTCTTATGTGCTCATTTTTAAGTACGTTTCGTTATGAATCCAAGTTTGTTTAAGTTTCGATGTAAATTTTCTCGGTAATGAGGCAGGTCAAATATAACACGTTTTCATGCTTATTTTCATGTGCGTTTTCGGTTGGTCTATGTTTTGATGTAAATTTTGTTCGAAAACGAGTCAGGTCAAATATTTGACGATATAAGTTCGAGTTACTTTATGTTATGTTTTGACGCCACCGCAACGGGCGGCGGGTCAAAATACTAGTTTATCAAAAATACTAATGAACAAATCATCTCCAAATTATATTCAACAACAAACCTTTAGAAATACTTGTGTAGCCCTCTCCAAAGCAAAATTTGCTAGTTCTCGTCCCCCTTTGGATTCCATAAACTCCACATAACGCATCCAGAATTCAGGGTAATTAGCGCAAGGAATTAAGCATCTTTCGTAGATTTTTACAGCCTGTAAGTAGACATCGGCTACAATTACTTCATCTTATTTAACAAAATCAAGTATCCAGCTGCACAATATTCAAGCATACCCAGTCAAAGTCCTCTTGCTTCTCAATGAAATCCAGATAATTATGCCAGTTTTGTAGATCCTCGTCATCAAGTGGTTTTACATTAAAAAGATCTCGCTCCATATAGTTCTCAAAGTAATCTATTTCTTCATGCAATCCGCATGATTTGTAATAATATAGCTCCGCAATGGCAATTAATTTATTAAGAGCTTTTGACCTCTGGTCAACACTGGAGGAATCTTGCAGTTCCTTAATGGCGTTATAGATTTCGTCATCAGGCGTGACGGCTTCTATGTTTGATTCAGCTACAAATGGATCAAGATTGGAGCTTCTTGAAAATGACATATCCTCTTCCACAAAAGCAGCAAACTCTTTAAAACTAAAATATATCGATACAAATTTAAAATCAGAACCATTGTAACAAAGACAAAAGTTATGATGTACTTAAAAAGTAAGGTAAGACATACTTGTCGTAATACTTGTGTAAACTCTTTGTTGGAAACTTTAGGGCCCGGATAAGTATGTGTGCAAGAAAACTCCATTGCTGCTGAGTTAACTCAAATCGGATGTACAAATCCCATAATCTATGACATAAGAAATCCTTTCCAACAAAAGACAGCCCCCTTTCAAATGTTCTGTAAATTAAAAGAGAATAAGGGAAATCAAATTTTTTTCTAATTTTGTGACAACCGAGTAAAAAGGACTTGTATAATTATCATTTTATTTTTATTTCAATTAAATAGTATAAGATGCAAATCACCTCTCATATTATAGAATGGAGTCTACCTTACTCCTACAATCCTATTATGATATCAATATATCATTATTGAAGAATGTGACAGCAGAATTTCAGAATGGTAGAAATAGATCAAAACTTGTCAATTAATAAATAAAATAGTGAATATAGAAGTTACCGACGAATGTCAAATGGGTCAGCAAAAGCATGTATACTGAAGCTACAATAGTCAACCCACAATCCAACAGAATATGTTGCAGATTGCACTGCCTGTTCAAATACTTCAATAGCCTTATCCACACTGCAAAGCCGTTCCATGTGATCTGCATACATCTTCCAATATCCATGACACAATGGGAACCAAGAAAGAAACGACTCGTAAACTGATGATATTGCTTTTATGTTATCCTGCAGTAAACTTAAATGATATTATTTTGCAATATCAACCAAATAAACTATTGTATTTGGTTTGGGTAAGAGGTCAAATGGAAACCTTTTGTGACATGTCAAAATAAACTGGGTTGGGTTGACCCGTTAGCAAACCCGATGGTTACTTTGTCTTCCTTTTTTTAGATGTCATGAATACTTGATAGGCTCGATATGATTACAAAAACTAAAATCACAGGATTTATCCAAATTATTTTATTAAATCAATTTGGGAGGTGGTAAACACTTACATATCCTATGGCCCACTATTAACCCATTTCCTATTAGCTAGATTTTCTAATTTACTAGTTCAGTAGCGATCATTTATAAACCGATTTGGTCCACTTCCTGTACCAATGTTCATCTCAACAAGCTAATCCATATATTATCAATTTATCATTACTCACGCTACTGCCTCTTATGACAATGAGACCCTGTATCCGATTTTGCTCTATCAAACTGTCTTTTTATAAAAATATGATTCTTAATAAGAACTACAAGGAAGATTAAAAGTATATACAAAATATATAACTATATGCAATAATGCAAAGGAGCTCACCGAGTAAGTTTTCTCAACCTCTGTAATGAGTGAAGTCCAAGAATCGAAGTCCAATGAGTCACCAGCAACAACTTCATAAGCTTCTTCAGGAGAACCAACTGCTAATCAATTGCAAAATTAGAGCTGAACTACAGCTTTTGAAGCATAAATAGAGTACATTCGACTATGGTTCATGATGAAAAAGATTCAGAAAAATACTATTTGTGCAAGGAAAGGATGCTTGCAACCTGTTTCCCATGCATGAACCACACAGGTAAGAACGATAGTGCAAAACTAACTTAGTGAAATCATTCCAGATTAAAAGTACTGGAAACGAAAAATAAATTTAAGTAAATGTAAATAAAACAAACGTTGAACATTTACATATAGATACTTAATATTACAACCAAAGAAAGGGCAGCACATTACATTAAAGAGCTTTAACACTAAATGCTTTATAAATCTAATGCTTGTATTCCTGCCGCTGATTTCAACTCAGCGTTTGTTAATTACTGGGATACGCGTAATGTAGAGCAAGCTTAAATAACAATGTAGACAATGACCCACAAACTATGAGCATTTTTACATAACAAGTAAGCAACAATAGCTAACTTCCAATTGGAATTTCGAATTTGCCTGAAAGGCAGTGCTTCGATGTGCATCATCAAATGCAATTATAGTGCTATGAAGTCTCGAAAATTTATTAATTTGAACTACACTGTTTAACAAACTAACTCTAATTCTGACTTTCTGAGCATCTGGGCCCAAATATTCCAATTCAGTTCTGAGTGTAATCTAAAAAGGGAGAGGATGCTGGTTTTCTTAACATTTAGAGCTAAATCATGTAAGAAAACAAAATGCTGATATAAATCAAAACCAAATTACTGCAAACTTTAGTTAACTCATC
This sequence comes from Helianthus tuberosus, assembly GCA_030545235.1. Classification (NCBI taxonomy): domain Eukaryota; kingdom Viridiplantae; phylum Streptophyta; class Magnoliopsida; order Asterales; family Asteraceae; genus Helianthus; species Helianthus tuberosus. Next base: position 36,916,352 of record CM060424.1, on the reverse strand, counting down.
ATCAATAATCACCTTCCACACAAGGTAAATAAAACATCTTAAACTCCGTTGATCTTACTAATAACAATATATACGATATCCGAATTCAAATGTGAATGTGTAATACAATCATCATCACAAAATACATACAAACATTCGACACCAACTGTAAACCCTAACGATGTTTGAAGTAACTAAATCGGTTGATAGATTTAACGAATAATAGCTTCTCGAGTAATAAGGAACTCTAGGATTGCTATAGAATATGATAGTAACATAACAACGTGCAATTGAATTGAAGATATTGTATACAAGTAAAGTAAAGAACTGACTATCTGACACCGTTTCCATGGCGTCGGCAGCGTTGGCGAGTATCAGCAGATCCATATGGTTTACGGTGGCCGGAAGACCTCACGACTCCATGTGAGTCCAAGTGGTTGTGTGTTGGTTCCGATGATTTGGAATATTGTTACTTACAAAGCTAGCTAGGTTAAAAGAACAGGTTATAAATTGTAGTTTAGGGGTGTTTGTCCTAGTTTTTTTTTTTTTTTTTTTTTTTTTTTTTTTTTTTTTTTTTTTTAATTTGCATTAGCTTATAGCTTATTTTCTGTCATTATTTAAATAAGTTAAAAAACTATCTTTAAATAACCTTATTCAAATCTATCTCTTATATGGAAACCCACTCAATTCTCAGTCAATCAGTTACAAATCTTCTCCAATACGCTATTGAAAGCAACCAGTCTTTATGGAGAAATTGATTGAAAGCAAAAACTAGGGTTTATAGAATTAGAGGCAGAATTTATCAGGTTCTCTCAATCCATCTTCCACCGTGATTCTCATCAGGTACGTTAATGTGTAGGATTTGGGGGTTTCAAGTTCATCTGTTGTGATTAAAAAAATATGATGATTTTGATGATTCGATTTTGTTTCTGAGTTTGTTCATATGATTATTTTATGTTTTCTCTTAATTTGTACAATCTATAGGTGTTCTTGATTCATTTGCTTTGATGGACAATTTAGGGGTTTTTTTTTCTCATCAAGGTAACTAATGTTCAGGGTTTTTTAGTTTTGTTCTGAATTGTATAGGGTTTTTTTACGGAGCTCGATTTGTGATTCCATGTCGTTTGAACTTTTTGCAGAAAACAGAGGCGTTGAAGAAGCTTAAGCAGAGATGATTCTGGTTGTCTTTCCCTTCTCACACCAACCTAACCATGGATTACTTCCAGATTTGAGGGATTCTCAGCCGATTCAACCAAATTTGGCGCTGATGGAGAAGAATCTCCCAAGATTGAAGCCATATGCAGTCCATCGCTAGAAGGGGGAGTGCTCGAATGAAGTTCATGGTATTCTAGATTTTCGAAGTAGGGCTCGTAGATTATGTTCTTGATCAACCAAGTTTTTTTATCAGTTTCCCATGTTTGTTGCAGGTGTTGTGTTTTGCTCAAATGAGTGATTTTCAAAGATTAGAATTTATGAGAATGGTATAGCAGCCTGTTTGTTCATAATGTTATGTAAGAAACTTTTATTTTATTTCTTTGTGCCTTTTGATACATATTATGGAGGTGTATTAATGTATGTTTAATCTTCTCATTGTTCATACACGTGTGTATTTTAGGGATTCAAAACATTCGACAGGTACCAAATTGTGTTCCCTCAAAAAATCAGAAAGAGAGGAATCGACACTTGATGTGAACCCTAACCCTACTTCTGGTCGTCGATGATGGTGGCTGGTTCAACAATTGCAGCCTGTTTGTTCATAAAAAAAACATATGAATTCTACAACAAGTATTTTCATAGTTGTCATAAACAATATACACAGTTGTTTATGATTTGAATTTGGGCTAATTAGTGTTTTGTTACAAGCAGTTGCTGCTGTTTCTGATGGTTTAAAGGCATGTGAAGTGCTGAAAGGAAGATCGCATAGTATCGATCTTATACTAACTGAAGTCGAGTTGCCTTCGATCTCCCTGTTTGCTCTTCTCACCTTGATTATGGAGCATCAGGTCTACAAGAACATTCCCGTCATAAGTACGATTTCCGTGAATATTTGACGCTTTTAATGTTTTCAAGTTTTTTTCCAATTATGGTTGCGATTTGTGTTTCAGTATCACCGCCAGTTAAGGTTGATTCAGCATCTCTGATATATTTGTATCAGAATTATTTTATAATTTCACCGGGGGATTTATGGCTTCAATAGATCCTTTGGGATAAGAATCATGACATGTGTGCACCGTTGCAAATGTGTTCGGAGTGTTGTTAACTTTGATGAATGCCACATGTTACAGGTAATATTTATTACATTTAACAAATTTATTACATTTAACTTTGATGGAGCATGTTTGATCTAAATTGTTGTGACTTTTGTTATTTGTTCACATTGTTTGTATCTGGGTTGACATCCATGCTGAATTCTTGAATATGAATCGGGTTGACATCCCTGCTGAATTCTTTTTACAAAACTGAAATTGAATTTGTGATTTTTCGAAATGTATTCAAATTCGAATTCGCATCGACCCTCATTAAACTGAATTTCATTTCTAAATTTAAATAATCCAAATATCGAACAGGTGAAGTCTGTATAATTTAATATAGCCAAGAAGCCTTATTATAGTTATGGAAACCTGATGCTGAAGGCTTTTTCCTGGAAAATATGACAATACTCGATGCTGTAAATTCAATATTATTAACTTTATATAATATTTTAATGAATGCATTTTTAGTAGAAAAACTATTGAAAATGAATTCAAGAGAATATATATAACAACGATTTTTTTGCACAAGAAAATTTACATTATGGGTTTATGTAAGCATACATGGAATTGTATGCACATGACTGGTACAAGAACATTATTAAGACCCTTTTTAATAAAAGCACTACTGAATATTTTCTTTTGTTTGTTTTATTTCAACTTAGATTGAGTGGGTTAGGGGAAGCTGGGTATTTTGATATCAATAGATAACTTTATCCAGCATAGGGCATAAAGATCAACTTGAACTATTGTTAAAAGATTTGAATTTTTGTATATGTCTGGGTTTAGTGAGAGAGCCGTGAGTGAGGATGATGTTGTTGTTTGTTTAAAATGATAAAAGTGGTGTGGGGAAAAACTTGATCAACATCTTCAGTTGGTAGTTTGATTACTCAAATAGTAAGGTGGGGGATGGGCTTACTGATGTAAGGAGAGGTAAGAATATAGTTTGGTTTTGTAGAAGGTTAGCAAAATCTAATGATTATAGGTCGTATGCGAGATTACAATCATGTCACATAATTGTATTATTATAATGCTTTGAAAGTTTGAATTTTGAATTGGGTGTCCATATTATATGGTGTTAATGGGTCTATACATGTACCTTTTCAGGCTGGGTTTAAAAGGGTCAGGCCCTCGGACACTTTGGCCAGGTCAAATTAACTTGGGTTTTTTTAATCTTTTAGGTTTACAAGTTATTGATATATACATATTGGATGATGATTGTTTCTATATGATTGACGACGAGAATCAAAGAATATTTGTTGTCTATGATAGTGTTCAATGCCAGTTTGATGAATTTCTTGTATTGACCAAATTTCAATCTGAGTTATAACAACTTGGCAATGGCTTATTGAAGGTAATACGTTGCTAAATCACACCTAATGAATCATTTGTAGGTTGATGGTATGATTGAATTATTTTTAGGCTGATAGTGGGAAGCTAGCAGAGTTAGATGGGTTCACTTATTCATGGAGCTAAGGAAGTCAGTGCAGATTGCTTGGGTCAGGTTTCTAATGTGTATTGGGTTGTCCCATATATGTGTTTCTTGCCTATTGTTTCAGGACTCTGCTGGTTAAATACACATGCCCACATCGTCAGCGCCGGTTAGTTTCTAATACTTATGAATAGGTTGATTTGGTCTATGCATTAACTTTAATGGGTCATATTTTCTTAGTACAAGGTCTTTAAATTACTGTAGCCATTTATGTGATGTTTTTTTCATATATTATTATAGGTTGATGGTATGATTAAATTTAAAGAAAGAATGTTATTTAACTACTCTGTTTAGTTTATATTTTTTTTGTAACAATTTATTCACATTATGTTCTTATTCATGATTCGTATCAATAAATTTCACTTTTTATTGCCTTTTTAGCCTGGTTTCTGTTCTACTCGATCCGAACATTATGACAGAAAAAAAAAGAATCATATTCTCATGTCTTCTTTTTTTATTCAAAATTTTTTCATGTTAGTTTCTAATTATTTAACGAGTTTATAAATCTTGACTTCAATCATTCATCCAATTTCTATATAATTAACAGTAACAACACCAAGTAAGCTTTGTATAATACGATACTATGGTTCTCAAGAGTTAAACTGACCTAAATTGATTGTGCTATTCTTTTATTTTTTTGTATTATTTTAAAGATAAGGCTCAATATACAAAATCCAATGTGAGTGCTCTAACTTGTACAGATTGCATGTCAACTTAATTGTTAAATTGAGACGGTGTATAAGTCTATTAAATCAAGAATATCAAAAAAGATCTAAGACTGAATGGGTCAAATGGAATGGGAATGAAAAGAAAGCGGTAGACTAAGACCTATAATGAGATTATTTGATGTTTTGAATGGATAATATCACATGAAAAAGAAAATAAATAGTAATTTGCATTTGAATGTGTCGATTTCCTTAGTTGTATAATCATTGTCTCTGTTTTAGAAAAAATCCAACCAGCCCTATTGTTCGGTGTGTATAATGTTTTTACTAATTAATTTTCAAGTAACTGATGCATAGATTAGCAAAGAGGCATTGGCGGATAATTCATTAACAAAGGAGGGTGGGCATGTGCCCACTGGACAACCCATAAGTTTAGTGGTTGTGGCCCAAGTGCCTAAGCTTTTTTGAATTGTGCCAAATTAATTCCCCCAGTCTCTGCTCATTCGCTCTTCCCACTTTGTATTAGTGAGCATCACAACTCGGGTGTGACAACCCGCACTAAACCAGGTATCCGTACGACTTAATTAATGATTAATTACTACTTAATTACTGTGCTTGTTTGAACTAGTTGTTGAACTGCTACTTGATATCTGATACATGTACTTACTTGCATCATACTTTACTTATCGTCACTACATTATTTACATACGGCACCTTAGTGACAAACATGATGCACAAAGAGCACAGTAGCACAATACACGGATAACCTATTGAACATGCTGATAAAGCCAGCATCAGGCAAACACTGCCTCCAAGGCCTATAAGAGCCTGAGATATTTTGCTACACTAATGGTGAGTGTAGGGATATAAGGGTTGTGGAACTGCGTCTCTAGGGATAAGTCACAGTGACTGGATGTGCCTAAAACGTACTTAAAGTACAAAATTCTGCACTTCAAATAAAAATTCAGCATTTACCTAAACTAGTAAAGTGCAAAAAGTTGGAAAAATATTACTAGACACTTTCCAAAATGTCGGGAATAAACTGTGTCACTAAAAATAATATTAACGACACTTTAAATAATTATTTGGCACTTTAACGGACTAGTATCCAACCGAATAACCGGACTTAACCCGGGACATAAAATATTGTCCAACGCATTGTTTTTCTTTTTCTGAGCCAGTTAGGGTCCCCGAATACCCTAACACCCGTTATAATTACTACACACTAGTAACTTAATTATTTTTTTTTTCTAATAAAACAACTATACACTAACTTATTAGTTGCAATCAAACCATAGCCAACCCCCTTTGAACGATCAGATTTCTCCTAAGGACACACCCACCAAAAATTTTTGAATATTCTAATTGCTTATGTCTTGGATCTAGGGAACATTATACCTAGAGGATAATACACTAAAGATGGCTTATAAAGATGACCACAAGGTCACATTACCATTCACTTCACCAACTCAAAAATCTTGCTATCTCTTTTCCCTTCTTTGACTCTCGGCCGAGACCAAGGAGCCCACCCACCATCATTTTTTTTTATTCCATCTTGCCATTTAATATACATACAAAGGTGGAGGATCGCGTGTAAGGAAGCCCGGTGTTCACGGAATCGCAAGGACCTCACCTCAACGCTTTTATCCACCCGATTTTCGTCTAGAATCTTCCCTAGCCTCGAGCTAGAGGTATAATGCTTAAAACTCGTATATGAATTATTCTAAAGCGGTTAATAAGATGTATGATGGTTAAAACTCTAAATCTTGCATTTTGAAACATAAAAGTTTACTAAAAACACTATTAATGGTGGTTAATAGCTCATGAGTTGTGTAAATGTTGTAGTATTTGAAATGTGTGATTATCTAGACCCGATCTATGTTGTGGTAGCTCGGATCATCGTTTAACCCGGTATAGTCATGTTCTTGAATCACGACACAAAGCTATTTTAGAAGAAACAAGGGTTAAAAGGTGAAACTCTACCACACATGAAACATGAACTTGTGTAAAAATGCTTTACTTGTGTAAAAGTGTCTTAACTTGTACAATAGTGTTTAAAACTAGCGGATCTACGCATCTGCAAGTGGTATTTTCAAAGAACCACATATCAAAGAAATCATGTATTTTTAAAGAAGGATTTTATACTAACAAGCATGATTTTATAAACCACAAGTGTGTAAACACTTGTGAAATGAAAAGATCCGACAAAGAACTAGTTTTGTCAAATGTTACTAGAAGTTGTAAAGATGGATTTTCTCGAAAGACGAGGTTTTTACAAAATCGGATTATTTACACAAAAGATCCATTAAAAGTAAAGAGATTTACTACATATTTTAGACAAACCACAAGTTCGTATATTTTTGCGATTATGTCTATCTTTGACTAGTTAAAATGTTGAAAAGTTGTTTGATAATGTTGAGAACATTGGTTGATTTGATTTGTTAAAAGAAAATGATACGCTTGAAAGCGTGGCCACCTCCAGTTACAGAGGAAACTCTGGCGAAATTTTCCTAAAAACCTAACACTTAGAACCATTTACACTACAAGTGTTAGAATCATTTTTGACATGTTTTCGAAACATAAATTTCGCCATGACTTTATTTACTAAATATTCGGAGGTGGGATTTTCACAAAATTTAACGTGACAAATATATATATTTTTCACACACTGTTTATGATTATTTTGTGAAATACATAAATATTATTTTTAGAGTAAAAATAATATTTACGAACGTTAACGAATCCAAAATAATACGAACGCTTTCACCATAAATATACATAAGTTACACCGGTAATTATATTACCACTCGATTGTTAAAACGTAACTTACGCACTTACAGAAATATTTATGAACGCGTATTTTTAACAACGTATTATTGGAGAAAAATCATGTGAAATGAAAATATAATATTTTTGAGAAAAATACTTATATTTTGGAATTGGAAAGGTATATATATATTAAGTGAGACTTAATGGTTTAATTTGAACGCACATGTATTGTATCCCCCATCCTTGGGAAGGAGTTTAACTACCAAGTATATACAGAATGTAAACACGAAATAGTTGTCTAACTATTTCCCAAAAACTTAAACTATAAAGCTAAGGCACGGCCGTCCGTCTAATAGAATTAGCACTTGTAGGTCGTCGCACAGCTTTCTGATTTGGAGATACTTGGTAGAGACGCTTCACTGTGAGTTCATGTCCCCCTTTTCTCTAACTGTTTTCAGTTTTCTTAACTACGGGGGTGAAATACATGTTACTTTGTTTACAAGTACTATTATACACGGTATGTTAACGTAAGGAGGTTTACTACTTAGATCATGTGAATGGGTAGGCAGAACACCGAGGGACTTAAGCGGTAGATCTATCTGGGTATAGCGAGCCCAACTCCAGGCCCAACAGAACGGACCTCTGAGAGGACCAACAGAACGGACCTTGAGTGACTTGGTTGCCCGACGCATAAATCGGCTAGGTTTGAGTCTTCCTACTTGCATTTCACACATGCTAATGGCCTTGCAAACCATTGGTGATCTCTTTTCCTTACACTGCTACATACCTGGGAACTTTTATACTTACAAGTGTTTTACTTACTCACTTGCACATGAACTCGCTCAACATTATTGTTGATTTTTCAACTTACATGTATTTCAGGAAATTAACGAGATCTGGCACGGTATGGCATGTTTTCCGCTGCACTAGTTTCCGAGGTCATCCGGGGTTCAGGGGATGTGTCTCTTTCCTGGACAAGACACAATCCTTGAACCATGCTTATGTTATGTTTTAAGTTTGTAATGTCTATTGAACAAGGTTATGGTTGTTAGGGTATGTTCCCGGTAAAACAATGGTACTGTATTTGGTTTTCAAAACTTAATGGATGATCTTGCATGATTTTACTTCATATAGCTTTGTTATGGTTAAGCTATGGTATTAAGAAGTCACACCAAAATAACCACGCTTCCGCAAAGCCAGGGTGTGACAGCTTGGTATCAGAGCTCTGATCATAGCGAACTAGGATTCTTTCTCGAGTCTAGACTATGATCACTAGGGCTCTCACGAAAACATTTTACTGCATACCACTTAAGTCCAGATCCAAAACTTTTTACAAGCAAATGTTGAGCACATTTTATTATTTATAGGCTCAGCCTGGAGGGCTGAGGCTCGGTCTGGAGGATCGAGGCTCGGTCTAGGTGACCGAGGTAGTTGAACACGTTGATTTATTATAGGCTCAGCCTGGAGGGCCGAGGCTCGGTCTGGAGGATCGAGGCTCGGTCTAGGTGACCGAGGTAGTGGGCTAGCAAGGCTAGGAAGAGTAGGCTCAGTCATGAAGGCTAAGGCTTGGTCAAGGGGACCGAGGCTCGATCTAAGAGGTCGAGGTGGAGGATAGAGCAGTCTTAGAGACTGGGAGAAATTGGCTAGTGAGACTAGGAGAATTATTTGATTGGCTAACATGTTTATATGATTATATGATTGATTATTATACGTATATGCGTTTGTGTTACAAACATCATGCTTTCATCAAGTACTAGAAAGATGGACACTACGAATCCCATGGCCATAGTATCAGACGACATAGTTTCATCGAAGCACGAGGTGTACATTTCCGATACTACCGGCACAGACAATGACGACTTTCAGCCCTTTTGCACTGCCTGAAGTCGTAGCAGAGCCTACTGATGGCCATCTTGTTGGGAATTTGCCCCCTTGCCACTCATCCTGTTGATGATATGCCCCCCCAACGTGGCCTCTAACGACGATAACGACCTACTAGGGGAGGACCCATTCGAGGGCAGGACCCTATTGCTGCTGGTATTAGACTACTGTATGCGGACGCTTCTGCAGGGGAAACTCATGCCAATTCCCCTATCCCAGACTCATTTGAGTTTCTGACATCCGCATCTTCGCACATACAGGGAATGCAGCACCACTCACACGACGCCGACCCTGATATGGCATCATCAGCTGCACTGGATCCCGCCTACAGCTTTGAGTTTGATCACGATATTGAGGTTGATCCTGCTTTTCCACCTGGTTTTGGTCCAGACCATGACCTTGAGTTCATACACTTGGACCAGCCTTTGGGGGATCCTGTAGCCCCTGTCGACCCCTGTGTTTGTTGATCCAGCTGATTTTGAGATGGAGTTTTTGATTCGGAGCTAGCCGTGGCCCCTGAGCCAGGCGTTGCTCCTGACCCCGCATTGGAGCATGACCCTGTTCATGCCAATGCACCTACTGTTGCTCCTTGATTGAACATCTGCTTAGACGAGAGAAAATTTGGGGTAACTGTGCAAGACAATTTATTATTACGGGGGCCCACGTAATAACGATTTGTAGTGCACAGGAATCCTGGTGGACTCTGCGGGTCAAGCTAATGATAACCAATGCAGCAGGAAATAACTTAAACACGAATGACCAAGGCGATGTAGCCTCGAGTTCATTCTATTACGAGCAACAAGCCAAATTGGCAAGCCTATGTGAAGGCTCAGAAATTTACTTCCCCGCTCATACAGTGAGTATATTTGCGTGTGAAATTGGGTGATTACATGATGGCTTATGTTGCTATATACACCTCATAGACAATTGAAACGTTGTCTCACCCGCTTCACACCACTTCGACAAAAGGGAATGTCACCCAGACGTGACACAAACACCAGTACGTTGCCGAGGATAGAAGCCGAGCTGCAAGAACGCATGTCACAGATAAATGCACGACATGAAGCCCTCCGCTCTAAGTACAACGATGGTATTACTGGAAATAACCCTCCAACTGGCTGCACCTATAAACAGTTCCTGAACTACAAGCCTTTGAACTTTGACAGAACAGGAGGCACCGTTGCATTTGTTCGTTGGTCCGAAAAGACCGACTCCATTCTAAGAATGAGTAACTGTTCGCCCCAACAGAGTGTTACCTATATCTCGGGGATATTTCTAGATGGCACACTCTCTTAATGGAACCTCCAGGTTCAGACCCTTGGCACAGACGCTGCTTATGCACTGAGCTGGGACGAGCTCAAGGAAACGATTGAGAAGAAATGTTGTTTTAGGACTGGAATTTAGAAGCTTGAGGTGGAGTTCAGGAATTTGAAAATGGACGAACCAGAAATTCCTGAACTTGTCCAGCGATCGCACGACTTATCTAGGGTCGCCCCCCTACTTAGTCAAACCGGAGTTCAAAGGATTGAACGATTCATTTGGACACTTGCACCCCAGATCAGGGGTATGGTTACTACCTCAAAGCCCTCAACCATTGCAGAAGCTATCAATATGGGTGATCTATTTATAACATGAGGTGTTATGTGATTGATAACATGAGATGTTATGTGTTGATATTGTTGTATACTTACGTACACTCTACTTATTATGACCTGACCAACTTAAACCATCTTTTAGAAGATGCCGCCAAGACGTGAGACACGCATGCCTACTAATGAGGCAGAGCTACAACAAATTATTGCTGCTGCCATAGCACAATATGCAGCATCTCAGCCCGGAACGAGCGGAAGTATTAACCAAGGCAATAACAATCCACCTCACGGATGCACCTACAAGCAGTTTCTAGACTGCAAACCGGTCAACTTTGATGGCACTGGAGGTGCTGTCGCCTTTGTTCGTTGGGCTGAGAAAACCGAATCTGTTCTTCGCATGAGCAAATGCGCACTGGATCAGCAAGTCACCTATATCTCAGGGCTGTTTCTAGATGGAGCCCTATCCTGGTGGAATCTACAAGTACAGACACTAGGCGAAGCTGCTGCCTACGCGCTGACCTGGACCGAACTAAAGGAACTTATGCGCAAAAAGTACTGTTCCCGCGCGGAAATCCAGAGATTGGAGACCGAGTTTTGGCACTTGAAAATGGACGGTCCAAAGATAGCAGAATACGTTCAAAGGTTCCATGACTTATCGCATGTGGTACCCTACATGGTCACTCCCGAGTTCAAGAGAATTGAACGCTTCATTTGGGGATTAGCTCCTCAAATCATAAGCATGGTAACCTCATCCAAGCCTGCGACCATTACTGAGGCGATTGATTTGAGCGTGGCTCTCACAGAGGAGGCCATTCGTCTAAACAAGTTTGATGATGCTGAGCACAAGAAGAAAGAGACTCATGTCGAGTCATCAGGTGGTAACAAACGGAAGTTCTCGAACTTCAAGCAGGGCGCCGGTGTGGCGGTTAAGAAAGGAGGATCAGACACGCCAGCTCAGGTTACAGCTGGTAGAGGAGAGAAAGGAAGAGGATACATGGGCGCCCAGCCCAAATGTAATACCTGCCAACGCCACCATTCTGGTCAATGTGGGCTAAAAGTATGTGAAGCATGTGGAAAGCCGGGCCACTTGAAGGATTCTTGTTGGGCTAGTGCTGGCCGAGGAGGCCAGGGAGGATTTGGGAATAGGAATAATAATCGTGGTGGTATTGGAAATCACCCACAGGGGAACAATGGAGGAGACGGAAATCGAGGCAACAATGCTAACCAAGCCGGCGCTGTGAATCGTAACCCGAGGAATGATCAAGCTGGTGGAAACGGGCAAAGACTTGGATGTTATAACTGCGGTGATATCGGGCATTTTAAGAAGAATTGCCCGGAATTGAACCAAGCCCGCGGAAGGGTTTTCAACATCGAAGCAAGGGAAGCGCGCCAGGACCCCAACGTTGTTACTGGTACGTTCCCTGTAAATCAACGCTATGTATCCGTTTTATTTGATACTGGTGCCGATTATAGCTTCGTGTCATTAGAATTTAAGAAAATGCTTAGGTTAGCCGCTAATAAGTTAGATATTCCCTACTCGATCGAATTAGCTAATGGAAAGTTAGTTGAAGCCAATGAAGTTATCAGAGGTTGTGTGATTGAATTAGGAGAACGTGAGTTTGCTTTAGATCTACTACCAGTCCAGTTGGGAAGCTTCGACGTGGTAGTAGGAATGGATTGGTTATCAGGCAACAAGGCTGAGATAGTATGTCACGAAAAAGTTGTTCGTATCCCAACCGAAGATGGCGAAACAATTGTGGTTCACGGAGAAAAGCGTGAGACGCCGTTGAGAATTATCAGCTGCTTGAGAGCAAGGAAGTGTTTGCAGAAAGGATGTGTTGCCTTCCTGGCACACATTGTGGATAAGAAGGCTGCTGAGCCAAGAATCGAAGACATCCCTGTCGTAAGGGAGTATCCAGAAGTCTTCCCAGAAGACTTGCCCGGACTGCCACCTCAGAGACAAGTAGAGTTCCGCATTGACTTAGTTCCAGGCGCCGCGCCTGTGGCTAAGGCACCTTATAGACCTGCTCCGTCTGAGATGCAGGAACTGTCGACACAACTTCAAGAGTTGTTAGACAAGGGTTTTATCCAACCAAGCTTCTCGCCTTGGGGAGCTCCGGTCCTGTTTGTCAAGAAGAAGGACGGTAGTTTCCATATGTGTATTGACTACCGGGAATTGAACAAGCTGACGATCAAGAATAGGTATCCTCTGCCAAGAATCGATGATCTGTTTGATCAACTGCAAGGTTCAAGCTTTTATTCAAAGATCGATCTTCGATCTGGATACCATCAGTTAAGGATAAAAGAGGAAAGTATCCCAAAGACAGCCTTCAGAACTCGTTATGGGCACTACGAGTTCCTAGTTATGCCGTTCGGTTTGACAAACGCACCTGCAGTCTTTATGGATTTGATGAATAGAGTTTGCAAGCCGTACTTGGACAAGTTCGTGATTGTGTTCATCGATGACATTTTAATTTATTCAAAGACGAAGGCTGAACACGAGCAACATCTTAGAGCCATTCTAGAGCTACTGAAGAAGGAACAGCTGTATGCCAAATTCTCCAAGTGCGAATTTTGGCTACGAGAAGTCCAATTCCTTGGGCACGTGGTAAATGGAGATGGAATCCACGTGGATCCAACAAAGATCGAAGCGATCAAGAATTGGGAAACGCCAAAGACGCCAACCGAGATTCGACAATTCTTGGGTTTGGCTGGCTACTATCGAAGGTTCATTGAGGACTTTTCGAAGATCGCTCAACCACTGACGCTACTCACGCAGAATGATAAGAAGTTTGATTGGGGAATCAAACAGGAAGAAGCGTTCCAGATACTGAAGGATAAGCTCTGCAATGCGCCAATCTTAGCACTACCAGAAGGTACTGACGATTTTGTGGTATACTGCGACGCATCACGTCAAGGATTAGGTTGTGTGTTGATGCAACGCCAAAGGGTTATTGCTTACGCACCGCGTCAGTTAAAAGCGCATGAAAAGAACTATACCACACACGATTTGGAGCTCGGCGCAGTGGTTTTTGCTTTAAAGATCTGGAGACACTACCTTTATGGTACGAAGTGTACAATCTTTACAGATCACAAGAGCCTACAGCATATATTCAACCAGAAGGAGTTGAATATGAGGCAAAGACGATGGGTTGAGTTGCTGAACGATTACGACTGCGAGATTAAGTATCATCCAGGGAAGGCGAATGTGGTCGCCGATGCCCTAAGTCGTAAAGAGAGAATCAAGCCCATAAGGGTTAGAGCTTTAGAAATGATTATACGAACCGATCTTTCCTTACGCATTCGTGCCGCGCAGAAAGAAGCCCTTAAGGAAGGAAACAGGGAAGAAGAATATCTCCGCGGGATGGAGAAGTTTTTGGTACCAAACGAGGAAGGGACATTATGTTTTGAGAAAAGGATTTGGGTTCCTTTGTTTGGAGATTTAAGGAAAGTTATTTTCGATGAAGCTCACAAGTCACGGTACTCTATCCATCCGGGAGCGGATAAGATGTACCAGGATCTCAAAGATTATTATTGGTGGCCCAGGATGAAAGGCGATGTTGCTGTTTACGTGAGCAAATGTTTAACGTGCGCTAAGGTTAAAGCGGAATACCAGAAGCCTTCAGGACTTCTGCAACAACCTGAGATTCCCAAGTGGAAATGGGAACAAATCTCAATGGATTTTGTTACAAAATTGCCAAGAACGCCAAGAGGCCATGATATGATTTGGGTAATAGTTAACCGTTTAACAAAGTCCGCACACTTTCTGCCAATCAAAGAGAAAGACAGCACTAGTAAACTTGCGGAAATTTACATGAGAGAGATCGTCGCACGTCATGGAGTGCCTCTCTCGATCATCTCTGATAGAGACGGAAGGTTTGTGTCAAGGATATGGCAATCCTTCCAAGAAGCTTTTGGCTCACAATTGAATCTGAGCACTGCGTTTCATCCGCAAACTGACGGCCAGAGCGAGCGAACGATACAGACTTTGGAAGACATGCTGAGGGCATGTGTTATGGATTTGGGCGGTAGCTGGGATAAACATTTACCTTTGGTCGAATTTTCATACAACAACAGCTACCACACCAGTATTGGTGTCGCGCCATTTGAAGCCCTTTACGGACGCAAGTGCCGATCACCCCTATGTTGGTCTGACGCTGGTGATAGGCAGCTTGCTGGTCCCGAAATCGTCCAAGAGACGACAGACAAGATCGCGCAGATTCTTAAACGCATCGAAGCAGCTCGCCACAGACAGAAGGCCTATGCGGATCCAAACCGGAAACATGTGGAATTCCAAGTTGGAGAAATGGTGTTAATGAAAGTTTCACCCTGGAAGGGTGTGGCACGCTTTGGGAAGCGTGGGAAGTTAAATCCGCGCTACATTGGTCCCCTCAGAATTCTGGAAAGAATAGGACTAGTAGCATACAAGTTGGACCTACCTGCTGAACTGAATGGTGTTCACGATACATTTCATGTATCCAACCTGAAGAAAAGTCCAACTCAAATTGACGTTGCCATTCCCATCGACGAGATTCATGTTGACGACACGCTCCACTTCGTCGAAGAACCTGTTGAGGTCACGGATTGGAAAGTGAACAAGACCCGCCGGAGCAGTGTCAAACTCGTCAAAGTTCGTTGGAATGCCAGACATGGTCCTGAATACACCTGGGAACGTGAGGACCGGATGAAAGAGAAATACCCCCACCTTTTTCCTAAGAACCCTGCTTCTACAAGCAGAACTTAAATTTCAGGACGAAATTTATTTAACGGGGGGAGAATTTGACAACCCGCACTAAACCAGGTATCCGTACGACTTAATTAATGATTAATTACTACTTAATTACTGTGCTTGTTTGAACTAGCTGTTGAACTGCTACTTGATATCTGATACATGTACTTACTTGCATCATACTTTACTTATCGTCACTACATTATTTACATACGGCACCTTAGTGACAAACATGATGCACAAAGAGCACAGTAGCACAATACACGGATAACCTATTGAACATGCTGATAAAGCCAGCATCAGGCAAACACTGCCTCCAAGGCCTATAAGAGCCTGAGATATTTTGCTACACTAATGGTGAGTGTAGGGATATAAGGGTTGTGGAACTGCGTCTCTAGGGATAAGTCACAGTGACTGGATGTGCCTAAAACGTACTTAAAGTACAAAATTCTGCACTTTAAATAAAAATTCAGCATTTACCTAAACTAGTAAAGTGCAAAAAGTTGGAAAAATATTACTAGACACTTTCCAAAATGTCGGGAATAAACTGTGTCACTAAAAATAATATTAACGACACTTTAAATAATTATTTGGCACTTTAACGGACTAGTATCCAACCGAATAACCGGACTTAACCCGGGACATAAAATATTGTCCAACGCATTGTTTTTCTTTTTCTGAGCCAGTTAGGGTCCCCGAATACCCTAACACCCGTTATAATTACTACACACTAGTAACTTAATTATTTTTTTTTTCTAATAAAACAACTATACACTAACTTATTAGTTGCAATCAAACCATAGCCAACCCCCTTTGAACGATCAGATTTCTCCTAAGGACACACCCACCAAAAAATTTTGAATATTCTAATTGCTTATGTCTTTGATCTAGGGAACATTATACCTAGAGGATAATACACTAAAGATGGCTTATAAAGATGACCACAAGGTCACATTACCATTCACTTCACCAACTCAAAAATCTTGCTATCTCTTTTCCCTTCTTTGACTCTCGGCCGAGACCAAGGAGCCCACCCACCATCAATTTTTTTTATTCCATCTTGCCATTTAATATACATACAAAGGTGGAGGATCGCGTGTAAGGAAGCCCGGTGTTCACGGAATCGCAAGGACCTCACCTCAACGCTTTTATCCACCCGATTTTCGTCTAGAATCTTCCCTAGCCTCGAGCTAGAGGTATAATGCTTAAAACTCGTATATGAATTATTCTAAAGCGGTTAATAAGATGTATGATGGTTAAAACTCTAAATCTTGCATTTTGAAACATAAAAGTTTACTAAAAACACTATTAATGGTGGTTAATAGCTCATGAGTTGTGTAAATGTTGTAGTATTTGAAATGTGTGATTATCTAGACCCGATCTATGTTGTGGTAGCTCGGATCATCGTTTAACCCGGTATAGTCATGTTCTTGAATCACGACACAAAGCTATTTTAGAAGAAACAAGGGTTAAAAGGTGAAACTCTACCACACATGAAACATGAACTTGTGTAAAAATGCTTTACTTGTGTAAAAGTGTCTTAACTTGTACAATAGTGTTTAAAACTAGCGGATCTACGCATCTGCAAGTGGTATTTTCAAAGAACCACATATCAAAGAAATCATGTATTTTTAAAGAAGGATTTTATACTAACAAGCATGATTTTATAAACCACAAGTGTGTAAACACTTGTGAAATGAAAAGATCCGACAAAGAACTAGTTTTGTCAAATGTTACTAGAAGTTGTAAAGATGGATTTTCTCGAAAGACGAGGTTTTTACAAAATCGGATTATTTACACAAAAGATCCATTAAAAGTAAAGAGATTTACTACATATTTTAGACAAACCACAAGTTCGTATATTTTTGCGATTATGTCTATCTTTGACTAGTTAAAATGTTGAAAAGTTGTTTGATAATGTTGAGAACATTGGTTGATTTGATTTGTTAAAAGAAAATGATACGCTTGAAAGCGTGGCCACCTCCAGTTACAGAGGAAACTCTGGCGAAATTTTCCTAAAAACCTAACACTTAGAACCATTTACACTACAAGTGTTAGAATCATTTTTGACATGTTTTCGAAACATAAATTTCGCCATGACTTTATTTACTAAATATTCGGAGGTGGGATTTTCACAAAATTTAACGTGACAAATATATATATTTTTCACACACTGTTTATGATTATTTTGTGAAATACATAAATATTATTTTTAGAGTAAAAATAATATTTACGAACGTTAACGAATCCAAAATAATACGAACGCTTTCACCATAAATATACATAAGTTACACCGGTAATTATATTACCACTCGATTGTTAAAACGTAACTTACGCACTTACAGAAATATTTATGAACGCGTATTTTTAACAACGTATTATTGGAGAAAAATCATGTGAAATGAAAATATAATATTTTTGAGAAAAATACTTATATTTTGGAATTGGAAAGGTATATATATATTAAGTGAGACTTAATGGTTTAATTTGAACGCACATGTATTGTATCCCCCATCCTTGGGAAGGAGTTTAACTACCAAGTATATACAGAATGTAAACACGAAATAGTTGTCTAACTATTTCCCAAAAACTTAAACTATAAAGCTAAGGCACGGCCGTCCGTCTAATAGAATTAGCACTTGTAGGTCGTCGCACAGCTTTCTGATTTGGAGATACTTGGTAGAGACGCTTCACTGTGAGTTCATGTCCCCCTTTTCTCTAACTGTTTTCAGTTTTCTTAACTACGGGGGTGAAATACATGTTACTTTGTTTACAAGTACTATTATACACGGTATGTTAACGTAAGGAGGTTTACTACTTAGATCATGTGAATGGGTAGGCAGAACACCGAGGGACTTAAGCGGTAGATCTATCTGGGTGTAGCGAGCCCAACTCCAGGCCCAACAGAACGGACCTCTGAGAGGACCAACAGAACGGACCTTGAGTGACTTGGTTGCCCGACGCATAAATCGGCTAGGTTTGAGTCTTCCTACTTGCATTTCACACATGCTAATGGCCTTGCAAACCATTGGTGATCTCTTTTCCTTACACTGCTACATACCTGGGAACTTTTATACTTACAAGTGTTTTACTTACTCACTTGCACATGAACTCGCTCAACATTATTGTTGATTTTTCAACTTACATGTATTTCAGGAAATTAACGAGATCTGGCACGGTATGGCATGTTTTCCGCTGCACTAGTTTCCGAGGTCATCCGGGGTTCAGGGGATGTGTCTCTTTCCTGGACAAGACACAATCCTTGAACCATGCTTATGTTATGTTTTAAGTTTGTAATGTCTATTGAACAAGGTTATGGTTGTTAGGGTATGTTCCCGGTAAAACAATGGTACTGTATTTGGTTTTCAAAACTTAATGGATGATCTTGCATGATTTTACTTCATATAGCTTTGTTATGGTTAAGCTATGGTATTAAGAAGTCACACCAAAATAACCACGCTTCCGCAAAGCCAGGGTGTGACATCAGGAGCCAGTCAAGGCATAGCGATCATTTTGTTCTGAACAGTGGCTAAGGATAGTGGTCGTTACTACATACGGGGAATTGGGTAAAGCTGGTGTTATTTATAATCAATTGCTATTTTGTTTTAGTTTGAGTTACATGGAGATTGTATATGAAATTGGTTATATTAATGTTCAAAAAAGTCATGTTAGATAAGGCTGCTCAACAGGGAGAAAGGAGAATTAAGAATAGAGTTTGCAACGAGGTCCAGAGAACACAAACAGGTAATTAACTCTTATTTGTAAGCAAGGTGGTATTTTGGTGTCAACTTTTATAATCCTTCATTCTTAATGGGTGTATGTTTAGGCATGGCAAGATAAAATGGAATCTTTAGCACTGAGTTAGAAGAAGAGAATGTGGTATTGTTGCAAGTAAAGGACACTTTTGTAAGCCCAACTTTTGCGTAGTCTGTTTCAATATATATATATAAGCGCGACAATTGTGTATATATATCATGCAATTTCTTATGTGACGATGAATGAATTATGAGTTTTTAACTTTATAAGTTTTTAACTTCCTTTTCTTAAAGTCTCTTTTTTAGTTTTTGTTTAAGATGTTGGTTCTGTAACTTAGGTTTTACATTAGGTGTTACCAAGTTTTTTTTATCAGATATTTAAAATCACATGTATATACTATTAATTAGTTAAATGAAACAATAAAGAGTATTAATCTATTTATAAATATCATGTAGCTATTTGTGTGTATATGTATTCACTTACACAAGTTTTGACTTGAACGTTTATTTTTTTCAAATGATTATTTCAACAATTTTAAGTTATATATTTATGTGTTAGTCCACTTGCGAAATTCGCGGGAAGCTAATAAACATAAGCTTAAAAAGCTAAACCAAACACGAAGTTAAGCTTATTTTGTAAAAAAAAAAAAAAAAAAAAAAGGTATAAGCTTTGTTAAAAATGCTAGGCCAAACACCCCCTTAGACGATAGTGTTATTTAAAAGAGTTAATTATTGTTTTCGTCCCTGTGGTTTGTCAAAAATCACTATTTCAATCCATTAGTTTAAAAATTATGATTTCAGTCCCTATGGTTTCACTTTCGTAACCATTTCAGTCCACCTTGTAACCATTTCAGTCCCTGTACTTAACAGAATAATGGATTGAAATGGTTACGAAAGTGAAACCACAGGGACTGAAATGGTTACGAAAGCGAAACCACAGGGACTGAAATGGTTACGAAAGTGAAACCACAGGGACTGAAATCACAATTTTTAAACTAATGGACTGAAATAGTGATTTTTGACAAACCACATGGATGAAAACAGTAAATAACTCTAAATCTAATTTTATGATGCGTATGCATGCCAGGTGAATATGCATATTGGTCAACCTTACTAGAGTTGTATGCTTTGAATAGCTATGCCACCGCAACATCTAAGAAGTTTTTTCCCAAACTAGTGTAGTTACAAAAAAGATTTACCTTTTTAGGTACTTTTGAAAAATATTTACCAACATGGACAATTTCCTTTATTTATTTTAATTTTCTTGAAAACTTATTTGTCCTCTCCTAATCTAATTAGACAAAACCTAAATTAATGATAACATACTATTGTTATTTAATAGACTTATATTTTTGTAAAATATTTTTTATCTTATGTTATGTTTTTAATTTGTAATAAAAAAACCTCAACTTTAAAAGTAAAAAATTAATGTATTTAGTTTGGCTTTTATTTTAAGAATAAAAAGACTAATATAATCATTTACTCAATTTATTAACAGAGTAACCGTGTTCTATTTATTCTTTTATATATGCTATAGAATAGATTAAATAATTATATACTAAACTAAAAATAAATAATTTGTTCATAAGTGAATTGAACAACAATTACGATGAACAACTATACACTAAGTTAAAAAGCACAATTACAAAAACGTAAAAGCATATATATATTTTTACAAAAACGTGAAATAAAAACAATATAACAATTTACGTTGAGCAATTACGTTTGGAATATTTTAGATTAAATGATTATACAGAGATATATTATTCTTAAAATAAAAGCCAAGCTAAATACATGAATTTTTACTTTTAAACTTGAGGTATTTTTATTACAAACTAAAAACAGATATATAAATTAAAAAACGTAACATAAAAATAATAATTTACAAAAACATAATAAGTTTATTAAATAACAATACTATGTTATCATTAATTTAGGCTTTGTCCAATTAGATTAGGAGAAATAAACATTTTTTTTAAATAAAAGAGATAAAGAAAAGTATCTATTTGGTAAATATTTTTCAAAGTACCCAAAATGGTAAATAAGTTTTGTAACTGCACTAGTTTAGGAAAAAACTCACATCTGAGTGCCACTACCCATGGCTAACACCTTGGACCAATAACATGTTTCGACAATATCGTATATGGTCTGAAGGTTTTTGGTATAACCGGGTAAAGGTTCGGGTATTAATACCTGGTTTTTAAATACTTACTTTATTTTTCTGTTATTTTACAAAAAATAAATTTGTCTAAAATTAAATTTTGATTTGTAATTTGTAAAAGTAATTAAAATAAATTACAATAACATAAATTTACTTAAGTACAAATTATTTGCTTTATAAAAGTAATTAAAATAAATTACAATAACATAAATTTACTGAAGTACAAATTATTTGCTTTATAATATGTATTTAAAAAAAAAACTTAAATATACAAGTTGTAAAGTAAACATAAAAATATATTTTAAAATATTGAGGTATTCTACCGGGTATTAAAAAAGGTATTGGGAATAGGGTATAACCGGTTCAAGTATAGGGTATGACTGGTTCCGGGTATTTTCAGGTATAAATTGTGTACGGTTCCGGGTACGTGTATTGATTTCAAAATGTATACCCTATGGGTAGGGTTGGGTTCGGATACAGGTATAAAATACATGGGTACAAAAATAACCGGTTTCGAGTTTTTTTCGGGTGTGGTTCCGGTACGAGTCTTTTTATGCACCTCTATTTGGGTTAACTACATTGTTGGGCTAAATATACCCCGCTTGCGATGTGCACATATAATGTATATATGTGTGGGTGCTCTGGGGGCAAACGTTAAATGGTACTAACTTCAACGTTATTTTACTAATTTCGTAAAAATAACGTTAAAAGCGGCGGATGGTTAATCATGCATCATGTGGTGACGTTGATAGCTGAAAGACACGGAGGTACATGCACCAATCAGTCTCTGTCCCGATTGTTTGAGTGTTATGTGTCTTAGGTTCAAGGCTTGATACAAAACTACAATCGAGTCGGGAGTCTCACTGGAAGCAGCCTCTCTATTCCTACGGGGTAGAGGTAACTGGTAAGGCTGTCTACATCTACCATCCTCAGACCCTACCTTAGCTTTGCTATTGATGGGATTTACTGAGTATGATGATGACGACGACAATGATGGGCTAAATATTAAAATCTTTGTAATTAGCTAGCCTGGCAGGTCTTGCCAAATCAAAATCATAATTAAAACCTGACCATGTGTATATATTAGAATAGAATAAAAAAAAATAAACTGATTAATTTTATTATTGAACTTATGTCAAGTGTTCTCTTTCAATTTTATTTTAGCTTATAACTGATCATTTAATTTCATGCGATCTTACAAAACAAATTATGGGTTCTGATACATTTTCAGATGATCAATATTTTACTTCTCGATATTCAGGTTTCACTTCGATTCTTCAAGACATTGATTCATTTGGATAATCTGCTAATTGTTTTTTTTTACCTGGCGTGATTGAATTTATATGTTGATATTCATGTGCTATTATGGTATGTTAAAGAATAAAAAAGGGATTTTTCGCTATCCATTTGGTTGAAGAATGAATAGTTGACCATAACATAAATAGTGCCAAAAGTGTTAATTCTGGGTAATTAGGTAATGTGCTCACTGCTTTTGTTAATCCGGCTTATGTTGATTCATTTACTATGTTGCTATGCTTTTTGTTTGTTTGTTCATTTGACTACTAGTTCATAGGTAATCCGATGTGTTGCTAACTAATTACTTCTTAGCTCAGTATTATATTGACATGTGGGAAAAAGTAAAAAAAAAAAAAAAACTGACTAGGGTGACTTGTTTTTCTTCGTTAGTCTTATATTTTGAATATAAATGATTTATGAGAAAGAGGAAAAATAATGTGGTTCAGTGTCATAAAAGAGCCTTAGATTTTTACTACGTCTTAGGCCTTCAAATTGGTTGAGTTGCTGATCGTGACACACTAGTGTTGGTGTGTTGTTATAGAGGAAAGCATGAAATTTGAGTGTTAAAACCTTAGGTGGTAATTTGTTAAGGATGTCATCAAAAGTGGTTTCTCCAACATAGAAGCTGTTGGAAGTTTGGTGTGAATGGAAAGTCTCAAGTGGTAAAACCACATTGTCTCACATTGGTGTGAGAACAAAAGAAAAGGCTATTTATAAGGCAAAACCTTGACTAAGCCTTTGAAGCTTTATGACATGTTTTACCACAAGTCCTACCCCCCGGGGGTGCAAAAAAATGGGTTTCGGAACTGGAATTTGGTTGAACTCGTGCGTGCCCACATGTCTTGCGGACACGAATGCAGCTCCGAAAACCCGGGTCAGCGTTTTTTTTTTTTAAACTGAAATGGTATTGATGATTTGACTAGAGATCGGTTATGGTTCTATGGCTATAAAACCAGACCAAGCTTAACAGTTTAGACACACCTAAAACAACTTCTCCTCTCTCAATCTCAGTTTCTGCAACACAACTCCTTTTCTTTTCAGGCAAGTGTTCAAGTCCGGCAGTGCGCTGTTGCTGCTTCGAACCGGCGTACCCTGGGAACAGACCACGAATCTGTTTAAGGGAATTATGTCAAACACAAGCCCGGTTCTCGCTAACTGTTTCTGTATTTCTGTTTTGATTATTTTGAAGTTATTTCAGTAGTAGATTTCTAACAAACTTAAACAGATACGTTTTACTAATTATTTCTGCATTCCTTTTCTTTTCAGAATGGCATCCCAGCCGATGACTACTGCTGTTTCTGCTGTCATGACCAGTGCCGTTTCTGCAGTCATGACTTCCGCTGTTGCTGTCACTACCGGTCTGGTGACACCACTGCCTAATGCAGTGTCGCATGCTGAGAAACCAGAGAAATTCAGTGGTCTGAATTTCAAACAGTGGCAGCAAAAGATGTTCTTTTATCTGACCACGCTGAACCTAGCAAGGTTCTTGACTGAACCTAAACCCCATGTTGATGAAGGAGACGTGGATGCTCAATCTGTTAGCGCGATGCATGCTTGGAATCATTCGGATTTCCTGTGCCGCAACTTTATTTTGAATGGTTTGGTGGACACATTGTATAATGTGTATTGCAAAGCCAAGACTGCCAAAGAATTGTGGGAGTCTTTGGATCGCAAATACAAAACAATAGATGCGGGCACTAAGAAATTCGTGGTGGCTAAGTTTTTGGACTTTAAAATGATAGACTCTAAAACTGTCATGAGCCAAGTCCAAGAATTGCAGGTTATCCTTCATGATATTCATGCGGAAGGAATGATGCTTAGCGAGACATTCCAAGTTGCTGCAATGATCGAAAAACTGCCACCAAGTTGGGTTGATTTCAAGAACTATCTCAAGCATAAGCGAAAGGAGATGACCATTGAAGATCTTGTTGTTCGTCTTTGGATTGAAGAAAATAACAAAGTGGCCCTAAAAAAAGGTTGATGGCCCTGAAACTGTGAAGGCCAATCTTGTTGAACATGGCCAATCTTCAAAGGGAAAAAACAGTGGAAAGGGTGGAAAGAAAAGGCATGGAAAATGCTCCAACCTTGGTCCTAAGGGG
Organism: Helianthus tuberosus; assembly: GCA_030545235.1. NCBI lineage: Eukaryota > Viridiplantae > Streptophyta > Magnoliopsida > Asterales > Asteraceae > Helianthus > Helianthus tuberosus. The sequence goes on along the minus strand of CM060424.1, from coordinate 36,891,685 downwards.
GGAGTTAGGAAAAAGAAGTTCCTAGGAACTTGTTATAATTGTCAAAAGCAAGGCCACAAGGCCAGCGAATACAAGCTTCCTAAGAAGGAAAATGCTCCACAAGTGAACATGGTTAATGAAGTCGACAACCTTGTTGCCATGGTCACGGATCGTTCGATTTTGGTGACCGAAGTTAATTTGGTTGGGCAAAATAACAAGGATTGGTGGGTTGATACGGGGGCTACCCGTCATGTGTGTTCTGACAAAAGCCTTTTCAACACCTTCAAGGAGGTGACTAATGGCGAAAAGGTTTTTATGGGAAACTTTGCCACGGCCGAAATCAAAGGTGAAGGGAACGTGGTTCTGAAGATGACTTCTGGAAAGGAACTCACTTTGTCAAACGTGTTGTATGTTCCAGAAATTCATAAGAACCTTGTGTCGGGGTGGCAGTTGAACAAATTTGGGTTCAAAATGGTGATTGAGCCAGACAAGGTCGTGTTGACCAAAAATGGTGTGTATGTTGGTAAGGGCTATGCCCTCAATGGAATGTTTAAACTAAATGTAATGGTCGTGAATGCAATGAAAGAAAATGCTACTAGTTCTACTTACTTGATTGAGTCTTCTAATCTTTGGCATGGTAGACTAGGTCACGTAAATTATAATTCCATTCGTCGTTTTAATCAAACTTGATTGCATACCAACATTCGATATCGACTCAATTAATAAATGTGAAACTTGCGTAGAAGCAAAACAAACGAAGTCGTCATTCAAAAAGGTGGAACGAATCACCGAACCCCTCGAGATGATCCACACTGATGTGTGTGATCTAAAGGCAATTCCTACTCGTGGTGGGAATAAGTACTTCATCACGTTCATTGATGATAGTACAAGGTATTGCTATGTGTACTTACTTAAAAGTAAGGACGAGGCTATTGACAAGTTGATCTTGTTCAAAGCCGAAGTTGAGAATCAACTAAATTGGAAAATAAAAATCGTAAGGAGCGACCGAGGAAGTGAATATGTTTCACCTTTTATTGACGAATGTGAAAAAAGTGGAATCATCCACGAACTCACGGCTCCTTACTCCCCTCAATCAAATGGCATAGCGGAACGAAAAAATCGCACTTTGAAAGAAATGATGAATGCCATGATGATAAGTTATGGTGTAAACCAAAACATGTGGGGGGAAGCAATCTTATCGGCAAATTATGTGTTGAACATGATACCCAATAAGAAAAAGGATGTAACGCCTTACGAATTATGGACGGGAAAGAAACCACCATATAAATCCTTGAAAGTGTGTGGGTGTTTAGCTAAGGTGGTGGTCACACCACCTAAGCGCCTACTAATAGGACCCAAAACGGTGGATTGTGTATTTATAGGATACACCCGTCCTTATGGTCCTTATCGTTTTCTTGTGCATGATTCTAAGAACCCTAAAATATGCAAAGGCACCATAATATAATCTAAGGATGCTTCATGGTTTGAACATATGTTCCCATGCTTAGATAAAAGTGAACCGAGTTCTTCTAGACCGGTTGAGGAAATTGTTCCCGAGGGTGAAGTTGAAAACGATGAACCTCGAGAACAATCTAAGACTGAGGAAGTTGAAATCAGGAAAAGTAAACGACAAAGGACTGAAAAATCCTTTGGCCCTGAGTTTCTTACCTATATGGTAGAAGATGAACCTCAAACGTACCAACAAGCGGTGCATTCCTTAGAAGGACCTCAGTGGAGGGAGGCAATCAAAAGTGAGATAGACTCTATCTTACAAAACCGTACTTGGGAACTAGTAGATCTTCCTCAAGGATGTAAACCACTAGGATATCGATGGATCTTCAAGAAGAAGATGAAACCAGATGGGACCATCGATAAGTACAAAGCAAGGTTGGTGATCAAAGGATATAAACAACGAGAACGTTTAGATTACTTTGATACATATTTGCCACTTACGCGAATAACATCCATCAAGTTGGTGCTTGCCATTGCCGCCATTAGAAATTTGGAAGTTCACCAAATGGATGTGAAAACAGCCTTCTTGAATGGAATTCTAGAGGAATAAATCTACATGGAGCAACCCGAAGGCTTCACAGCTATTGGGCAAGAAAAGAAAGTGTGTAAACTTGTAAAATCCTTGTATGGATTGAAACAAGCTCCAAAACAATGGCACCAAAAGTTTGATCATGTCATGCTTGATGCTGGGTTCAAAATCAATGAATGTGACAAGTGTGTGTATGTTAAGGACACATCTGATGGATATTTCATTTTGTGTCTATATGTAGATGATATGCTCATTGCTGGAAGTGATGACAAAATCATAAAATCTACAAAGAACATGCTAAAAGCAAGGTTTGACATGAAAGACATGGGTCTTGCGGATGTGATTTTGTGGGTCAAAATCACGCGACCCCAAAGTGGACTTGTTTTAAGTCAATCCCATTATGTGGACAAAATTCTTGAGAAGTTCAATGCAAATGACTCTAATGAAGCTAGAACTCCACTTGACACTGGTCAACATCTAGCCAAGAATAGAGGTGAACCTGTAAACTAGTTGGAATACTCAAGAATTATTGGTAGCTTGATGTATCTTATGAGTTGTACTAGACCAGACATAGCATATGTTGTAAGCAAGCTAAGCAGGTACACGAGCAACCCAAGTTCAATACATTGGAACTGTATCACTCGGTTGCTTCGCTACTTAAGATACACCCGGGAATACGGGTTGCATTATAACAGATATCCAGCAGTTATAAAAGGACACTACGATGCAAATTGGATATCTGACACGAATGATTCCAGAGCAACAAGTGGGTATGTATTCACACTTGGAGGTGCTGCTATATCGTGGAAATCATCAAAACAAACGGTTATCACTAGATCCACGATGGAATCAGAGTTCATCGCTTTAGATAAAGCAGGTGACGAGGCAGAATGGCTACGTCAATTTGTTGAGGATATACCAAGATGGCCTAAGCCGGCATCGGCCATTTGTATACATTGTGATAGCCAATCGGCACTTGGCAGAGCTCGTAGCACAATGTATAATGGTAGGAACAGACATATCAGACGTCGACATAATATGATACGACAACTAATCTCTACAGGAATTATCACTGTTGACTACGTGAGGTCAAAGGATAATATTGCGGATCCGCTAACAAAAGGCCTAAGTAGAGAGTTAGTACAGAAGTCGTCCATGGGAATGGGACTGAAGCCCTTGAAAATATAAGTTCATATGATGGAAACCTAACTCAGTAGACTGGAGATCCCAAGAGCTGAGTTCAATAGGAAAACCTAATTGTATGAATTGGTAAGGTCACTGTGGGGGGATAACCCTGCGTATATATATAAGGGAGTTTATTGCAAAGCTTAGTAAACTTCCTAGTCCATTCCTAAAAGTGATAAGTGTGAGGCTAAGCCTATGGCTTTTAATGATTCGACTAAGGTAACCATACATAGTGAATCACCTATATGAGAGAGAAGTGGGGTCGCTTCAAAGGTGTTAATGGGACACAATACCTAATGGCTCTCGCAGAACCAGGCTCATGTTCATGACCATAACGAACATAACTATGAGGACTTGACTTTGTCAGGGAGAGTCTTGTGTGAAGTGCATTGTCGTCTATACAAATGACAGACGAGTTCAAAGACATCGAGTTCTACTTAGAGCTAGTGGGCTAAGTGCATTTCATGAGCGAAGGTTCAAAGGGTAACACGTACCTATCATATGCAAAACTCAACTGCTGAAATCAAATTGGAATAATGTTGTTTCTGAGATCGACCTCCATTCATGTGGGGGATTGTTGGAAGTTTGGTGTGAATGGAAAGTCTCAAGTAGTAAAACCACATTGTCCCACATTGGTGTGAGAACAAAAGAAAAGGCTATTTATAAGGCAAAACTTTGACTAAGACTTTGAAGCTTTATGACATGTTTTACCACAAGTCTTATCCACGCGCGCGCAGGGGGGGATGCAAAAAAAAGGGTTTCGGAACTGGAATTTGGTTGAACTCGTGCGTGCCTGCACGTCCTGTGGACACGAATGCAGCTCCGAAAACCTGGGCCAGTGTGTGGTAGTTTTTTGCACTCAAGACTCATAACTGTTTTCTTTTTAATGAGTTTTTAAAAACTGAATTAAAACTGAAATGGTATTGATGATTATTTTCAGTTTTAAACAGTGTTTTGAAAATCATTATGATGATCATTATTCTCTGCACTAATGACCATTATTTGGTCTTAATTCGCTGCAATAATGACTAGAGATCGGTTATGGTTCTATGGCTATAAAACCAGACCAAGCTTAACAGTTTAGACACACCTAAAACAACTTCTCCTCTCTCAATCTCAGTTTCTGCAACACAACTCCTTTGCTTTTCAGGCAAGTGTTCAAGTCCGGCAGTGCGCTGTTGCTGCTTCGAACCGGCGTTCCCTGGGAACAGACCACGAATCTGTTTAAGGGAATTGTGTCAAACACAAGCCCGGTTCTCGCTAACTGTTTCTGTATTTCTGTTTTGATTATTTTGCAGTTATTTCAGTAGCATATTTCTAACAGAAGCAACATACATGAATTAAGAAGAAATTAATCTAATATTTTTTAATGAAAAATTAAGGTAACACAACTTTAAGCACATTAGGGCATTAAGCAGTGTTATTGAAATGCATGAGGCTAGAATCAATTTAGAGTAAATTTTTGTTTTGCTTCATGTAGTTTTGTCATTTTAATGGTTTTATCCCAGTCATTTAAAAACGGTTATTTTCCTCCAATAGTTTACTATGTTTTTCCCATTTTGTTCCCCGTCTCTAACTCCATCCAAAATGTATGTTACAAGGGGGTATTTTAGTAATTTTATAGATAAATATTTAATTATTTAATTATTTATTCCTAAAATATATTTTTTCTGTTTTTATTGATATTAGTAATTTAATAAAAACAATTAAAATAAAAAACTAAAGTTCATAGTCATCATCATCATCCCAACATCTGCATCTGTATACCTTTAACACCACCCCTCTTCTTCTTTCTTTCTTTCTCACCCCAGCCATCACCACATGGCACCACAACCACCACTTTTTTTTCTCTTTTTCTAACCGGTTCAGATTTAGAACCAAAAGTAGCAAGTTTCAGATCCATCTCTATTCAAATCCATCTCTCTATCCACCTCTTGCAAGTTTAAGATATAACACTGACAAGAACCAAAAAACAAAAACAAAAAACCTCGCCACCAGAACAACGGGGTCGTTGGATTTGCCCTTTGACAGAGTTCTAACCTTCACCCAATCGGATCTTCAAAGCGTCCACCGCTAAATCTGACACTTGTCACTCCCGATCTGGACAAAAGAAGAAAATGCACTTTGAAACGCCTTACCAAAATCTGATCGAAACCCTAGCCGCCATCGCCGAAGGCGGTGGCTAGGTCTCCGAAACACCATTGTTGTTTTCTTCATGGCCCGAACAACCTGTATTCCCGTCCTTCCGTCTCCATGCCGTTATCATGAAACCCCAGACTTCGTGGTGGTGGTGGTGGGGGTGTCTAGTGGTGGAGGTGTCTGATGGTGGTGGGCAAAAGGTAGAGAGAGAGAAAGAGAGAGTGTGAGGGTGATGAAGTGAGGATTGTTGTCTGATGGTAGTCAGGTAGGGTTGGTGGTGGTGGTCCGATGGGGAACTGCTTCAAGGTGGTGGACAGGTGGGGGACATGCACGGTGGTGGAGTTGTGGTGACGGTTAATGGTGGTGGTTGTTGGTGAGAGAGAAGAGAGAGTGTAGAGAAGATAGAAGAGAGAGAGAGAGAGAGAGTAGAGAGAGAATAGATTATCAGTTTATGGGTTTGTTATATTTTATTATTATTATTATTATTATTATTATTATTATTATTATGATTATTATAATCTTTATTTGTAGTTTTATTAAAATACCCTTAGTTTTATATTTGAAGTCATCAAAATACCCTTTCAGCTAACAAACAATTTGGATGGAATTAGAGGCGGGGAGCAAAATGAGAAAATATAATAAATTATTGGAGGAAAATGACCATTTTTAAATGATTAGGGCAAAATCGTTAAAATGACCAAACCACAGGAAGCAAAACGGAAGTTTACACATCAATTTTTGTAAGATAACTAGTAGTTAATGATCAAAGATAGTTAATATGATAGTAACATAAAAAATTACAACAATCCATTTGAGTAATAATTCATATTGAATATAATCATATATTATTTATTATCTTATTCAATATTGTATGAAGTATAATCGCAATAAGTGAAAGTTTGATAAGTAAATAATTTCATCAAATAGATAATTTTACAGTTACTGAATACTTTTTTAAAAGAAAACTTCATTAAAACACATCTCTGACCCAAACGGGCAAAAAGCCAAACAACACCCCCGACTCAAACGGGGAAAGGGTAGAAAATTACAACATATACATAAGGTATTTACACGACTCTACCTGTAACACTTCGCTTTTTCATTACTTACCTAATTTAGAAATAGTGCCTTGTAAATATATTTTGGAAACTTATCTCTTACATAATCGTATATTGTCATATCATCGTAAATCCAAGGCTTAAATCGTAGTAAAATCCATCGTTTTAACTCAAATTATACCCTATTAGTTCATCCGTACTTATGAAATTTTGATCCATTATACTTTAATTCACTCTCCGTGATTCTTGTAAACATATGATAAATATATCGATACTTGTCTTACACATTCAATTCATACATGTTCGATACCTATTTACGACATTCGTACGCTAAATTATACTTCATCACACTTGGTTTATGTTAATCATACTTGTTCTACCCTCATACTATGCTTTTATGTCATAAAATACCCTTGTTATACCTTAAAACTATTAATAACAAACATAAGGGACTAAATCCGTCAATAATCAAAACTTAATCCCAGCCATACCCCGGGTCGCGGCCCGCGACCCAGTCCATTAAATGGTTCGCGGCCCACCAACAAGTCCAATCTGCAGATTTCCCATTTCAGCTTACGGGATTGGCCAATCTTTTGTGTTTTGTGGTGTGATTCTTGCATTTATGGCCAACAACAACCCACCCAACTCTTCCCTATATAACCTAGCACTTCTCCAAGCATTTTTTACTTTCCAAACAATTCAAACTCACTCTCAAACACCCTCAATCAGCTGGAAACTTACAAGATGGACATATTTGTCACAAGTTACAAAAACAAGCATAACTTCTTCATTTCTTAGTCTTTTTCATTGATTCTTCTTGCAAATCACTTGGAACAAACTTACGGATGATTCCACAGGTTTTCCATGGAAAACCAAGGTCTGGAACATCACCAAAAAGGCTCCAAATTGGACTAAAACTTTCTGTTTTGATTCAAACTTTGTTAATCTTGCTTAAACTTGAGCTATCTCATCTCATACCTATGTCCTTATGCTCATAATCACACCTATGGTTAGTTGGGCTTAAAAACAAGGTTGAGACATGTAAAATCAGAGGTGTAAACCTCATAAACTTTCTGTTTTGTTTAGGGTTTTAACCCATAAGTAATGAACAAGCTTGATGCTTGATGTTTGTGTGGTTATAGGACTAGCTTGGGCTATCCTACTTGAAAATCCAAACATTACTTGATGTTTTCCTTAGTTTAGTTGTACATATTTCATTCTTTATTGTAAGTTCATGACCCTCCTTGATTGTTTATAACAACAAGTGTAGTGGTGAACACCCAAGAGGTACCTAAATGGAAGACTTGTTCTTCCTACCTCATGCATGATTTGTATGATACAAAAGAGGTCCCTAAACGGAGGACTTATCCTCCTACCTCATGCTTGACTTATAAGATATTATGACATACTATAGATAATATTCCCTTAACCAAACTCTTGATGATGAATTAGGGGTCACTTGTCAAGATAGTAGGTTACATCATTTTAGGACCATAATGCTTGTCACGATTCTAATGGGTTTTAACGCATGAAAACATTTCAACTCTTTTGAGTTTCATAGTGTCAAGAACAAGCATATGGGTGCTAGATGATTATTTTCCTCATATGTCTACTTTTATACATTTTGAACTCCGAATCCTTCAACCAAATGTAAACATCTCTTAAACTCCAAATCGAACACATTCAACTTTCTAGTCTCAACAACTTCGTCTCATTGGATAATCAGAAGACTTAGCAATTTTGTGAGTATACTTGACCCATTTTACCATTTCACACTTTTGGGTGTAACATGTTTTCATATACGAAACACACTTAGTATACATATTCTTATGCAAATATACAAACAAACAATCCAATACATGCTTACTATTTGTTATGCTTGATTCGTGTTTTCTGGGTGATTCTTATGTGATGAACTTGTCATTAGCTTCGTACGAGCCTCCACTTAACATGTATAGCGCTATAGGAGTAACGCACCGCCCGTATTCTTGAAGTCATGTTAAGTTAATCATTCATTCATACTTGCGTAAACAGAGGGTTGACTTGTAAATCACATGCCAGTTTATACGTTAATCTTGATAACTAGGTTTGCCATGTGGATTGTTCTTTATCTTTTTTATACTTATATGCTACTACACAAAACTTGTATACTCGCCAATACTTTTGTATTGAACTATGCTTTTAAAACATGTTGCAGGTTTTGAGATGATGTTGATGATGCATGGAACATAGTAGGATGCTTAGATACACATTTAAATTTTTGTATTCTTATTGTATTGTCATTCTTGTATTTCAAGTTGTTATATTTGATTTCAACCATTGTAATTGACTTTCAGAAATGAAATGAAATCCATTATTTAATTATCGTCACCAATAGTGTTATAAAGTCTCTTGCAATCTAGTTTTTGTCTCACTCCGATGTTTCCGCCATCGGTTGGGGTGTGACAGATTGGTATCAGAGCCATAACTATAGGGAATTAGGAAAAGTAGGAATGATTAACCTAGTCTATAGTTTTAGAGCTTTATTCTTATGTTTTGCTTGAAACTACTTGCATGCTACTTTACTTGCTTCTTATTTATTCTCTTTTGATCTTTTAAACATATATGTCACTTATGTGTTAATAGTTGACATGCTATTCTTATGTGTTAATACTTGTTTTATGATGTGTTACCACTTGTTTTATTGTTCTATTCTTTATGTACTATTATTGACATGCTTTCCTATGTGTTCATGCTTGTTTTATTTTCCTCAACATACGCCTTTTCTAATGCATTTTACTCGATTTCACTAAACTTGAAAACACTCGTATTACACAAACGAGACAAGTTTACTAAAATAGGCGTGAAACCCACAATTTGGTAAACGACTCTCATTCCGCTTGATTCTATTTTGCACGAAATTCACCATTAAGTTAGGAGTGAAATCCACATCTTAATGGAGAATTTCAAATTCAAATTCTAGTGGATCCTCGCAACGTGTCAAAATTAATTTTGACCCGACGAGTACCAACCACACTTAGGGTAAAAAGTCGTCAAGTTATGGGTGAAACCCGCATCTCATCGACTAGTCCCACTCCTTGATTTATAAATCCCGCCAAGTCTCGAATTTTCGATTGAATTGGGTCATGTAGTAACCGGAAGGGTGAATACCGTTAACCAACATGTTGGCGAGATTATACCACCTATTAGGCCAAAGCATGCTTCTCAAATTCAAAAGTCTTTTTGATCACTTTGGTTAGTCAAAGTTCCGTTTTGGAACCATCCAAGTTTTTAATCGAACCTACGTTTTACTATTATCAACTTTATTTGATACAACCCTCGCTTTTCACATTCGAATTATCCTTGAGATTATTCTTTTTACACACTCATCATACTAAAACCTTTAATACACATATATATTATCTCACATGCATGATTTCACATAATTCTATCTACATCCCTTGTAACGCCAAATGGAGACATATCATCAAGATAGAGTGACTTCCTTACCTTGAGGATTAACTCCGATTCTTTTTCTCATCTTACTACGACCTCACCAACGGGTTAGGGGTGATACCCTTACCTAGGTGATCGTTACCAAGACCTTCTTTAATAGACTATATTATGTAAACACGATCATGTTTATACCTAAATTGTTTATCATTCATCAAAATCTCTATTTATTTCAAAATGCATTGTTTATTCAAACGTATTTCTTATCCTACAATTTATTTTCACATAACTCACATGCACGAAATTTTCAATCATACCATAAACACTTGTTCCTTGATTTTCAAATCTTACGAAATGCTACACATCAACTTAGTTGGTCTAATAAATCCATTGCTCACAAAAATTCCGTATTCAGCGTAAATATTAAAACACTCTCACCTCATATCATAATACTAAAGATTTTTTTTATTTGGGAATCAAACCAACTTTCGCACAAGCTTACAGAATATTACGAATGCTATTCGATTGTTTACTAAAACTCTTTTCGAAAATCCCTAAGTTCACTATGCTAATTTTTTTTAAGAACCAACGCTTTCACGAGAACCTCCAAATTTCAAATTTCTTATTTTAATGCAAGATCCTTCAAAATGATGCAAACTTACTATTTTCAAAACCTTTTCCTACACCACGCAATATGTCATTTAATTTCAAAACACGTGCGCATGAAAACTTCATAGGAACCAACAATTTTCAACTTACCGTAAGTTCTTTTGAACCAAAGGTAGCATCCCGATCATTACAAAATACGTCGCGTATAATCAATAAGTACTTTGTATTTTTTTACATTCACAAACTAGATTTTACATTCCAAATCAAGCTCAATCTATTTTGATTCGATAAACTCAACGTTTTGCTCGAACAACTATACATTCATACCATCGTATACGTTTGAGTCGATATCTCGTGACAACTACATTTATACCATTCGTTTTTTACATACTCAACCTTTTGATTGTTTTATATGCTTAAATTCGTTATGCTTCGATTAATACTATATACGCAATCATTATTATTCGTACTCACACACATACTCATATTCATAACAATACGTTTTATGTTTATACTTATACTCATACTACTCATATGTTTTATGCTTATACTTATACTCATACTACTCATACGTTTTAAGTTTATACTTATATTTACGTGCATATTCATTAGGGATGGCAAAAATACTTGAGCCCGATGGGTATACCCGAAACTCGACACAAATGGGACGGGTATACCCGACACCCGACGGGTATTGGGCCGGGTATGGGGTTAGTTTTAAAAAATTTCGTGGGTATGGGTCGGGTATGGGATTAGGTGATACCCGGCCCAATTACCCGAAACCACATACCCGTTTACCCGAACTATATACCCGATCATATACCTGAAGTTTTTAATTTATATTTTTATTTTCCATTAACCCTTATCTATTAGTGATTTATTTTAGTATGTTCGTTCATAATGTGAAAAAATAAATTTTCTTTTAGCATATGAATTTCATGATAGTATTTATATGTTGTATGTTGTGAAGCATATACATATAAGTGTATAAATATTATAAAGTTATTATTAATTTATGATAAAAAATATATGTATGTAATGTATATTTTTAATTTATAATAGTTGTTGCATAAATAAAATTATATAATAATTATAATAGTAAAAATGTAATTGGAAATCTCAATGTATATCTTTTAACAAACTAATGGGTATACCTGATACACGAGGGTATACCCGGTACCGATGGGTAATTACCCGAAAAATACCCGACGGCTATTGGGTCGGGTATGGGACACGATTTTACAACCGGGTATGGGTATGGGATTACCAATACTTAACCCGAACCCAACCCATTGCCATCCCTAATATTCATACTTAAACTTATACTTATGCTCATACTTTTATTCATACTCATATTCATATATTCGTACCTATACGTGAGCGTAACCTGAGGGATTCGCTTACGTGGGTCACATACGTACTTACACATGAAAATGCTTATATACTACATTCTTATACGTACACATTCTCCTTTTCCAAATGCATGTATACCCTGATTCATACCCAACTAGTACAAGCTATGCGGATCATGCGACAGTCAATATAATCGCGGGTGCACACGGGATTATAGTGATGGGCGTATGAGAACCATAGGGTGTACTACTGTGTATGGTAAGACACGGAATGTAACATTGCACCGAATAACGAAACGGACGCAACATGGTCAAAACATGGTGGATACGCCGCTGGTACTTCCTATATATAAGTGTTTTCACCATGTTACCAAACTTTCGTAAAATGTGCCATGAGAAATTCAGTGTTTTGCAGACCTTTGGACCTAATACAAACTTTAAACAACTCACAAACGCATTATATCCGATTATCCACGGCAAGACTTCATTCTTAACATATCGTTTTTATTTATCCAATACTTATGCTATCCTTACACTTATACCCGTCTATTAGATCAATCATTCACACCTATACCTCCATTATTCTCCTTTATTGTTTGTCTTTTATACGAACCCCGTTCGCAATCAAGTCTGTTTAAACGTTCGAATCCTAGTCTACCTCCTTACCTTCAAAACTACCTTTCTATTCTTTATCCATGTGCAAACACCCGTAGTTGGTCGTTACATCTAAAACCGTTTTATGTAAAAACGTCAAACATTCTCGTTACTCTCAATAAAACAATTTTCTACAAATATGCGATTTGGTACTATCCTTTAAACTTTCCATGTAAACTACCTCACTTTTCATCAAATGCAAACCATTTTATACAAAATCCTCCTTCTCAAATACGACACATTTTTAATACATCTCCAAATTGAGTTATTCAAAACTGTTTAAGCTCTTTTGCCTATGCACGCACGTACACGTTTTCACTTATGTTTGATGCCTCAAATCATTTTAGACAAACGAACCCTCTTACAAACCTATCTCTTCGTTCTTCAAATTTCATACATTTCAAAACGTCTCAAACCTCAAGGTTTCAATTTTAAACAATCATCTTTTGATCAAAATCCTTTTCAAGTCTACTTCTTGAATAAATTTCGGGACGAAATTTCCTAAAGGAGGGGAGACTATAACGCTTCGCTTTTTCATAACTTACCTAATTTAGAAATAGTGCCTTGTAAATCTATTTTTGGAAACTTATCTCTTACATAATCGTATATTGTCATATCATCGTAAATCCAAGGCTTAAATCGTAGTAAAATCCATCGTTTTATCTCAAATTATACCCTATTAGTTCATCCGTACTTATGAAATTTTGATCCATTATACTTTAATTCACTCTCCGTGATTCTTGTAAACATATGATAAATATATCGATACTTGTCTTACACATTCAATTCATACATGTTCGATACCTATTTACGACATTCGTACGCTAAATTATACTTCATCACACTTGGTTTATGTTAATCATACTTGTTCTACCCTCATACTATGCTTTTATGTCATAAAATACCCTTGTTATACCTTAAAACTATTAATAACAAACATAAGGGACTAAATCCGTCAATAATCAAAACTTAATCCCAGCCATACCCCGGGTCGCGGCCCGCGACCCAGTCCATTAAATGGTTCGCGGCCCACCAACAAGTCCAATCTGCAGATTTCCCATTTCAGCTTACGGGATTGGCCAATCTTTTGTGTTTTGTGGTGTGATTCTTGCATTTATGGCCAACAACAACCTACCCAACTCTTCCCTATATAACCTAGCACTTCTCCAAGCATTTTTCACTTTCCAAACACTACAAACTCACTCTCAAACACCCTCAATCAGCTGGAAACTTACAAGATGGACAGATTCGTCACAAGTTACAAAAACAAGCATAACTTCTTCATTTCTTAGTCTTTTTCATTGATTCTTCTTGCAAATCACTTGGAACAACCTTAGGAATGATTCCACTAGTTTCCCATGGAAAACCAAGGTCTGGAACGTCACCAAAAAGGCTCCAAAGTGGACTGAAACTTTCTGTTTTGATTCAAACTTTGTTAATCTTGCTTAAACTTGAGCTATCTCATCTCATAGCTATGTCCTTATGCTCATAATCACACCTATGGTTAGTTGGGCTTAAAAACAAGGTTGAGACATGTAAAATCAGAGGTGTAAACCTCATAAACTTTCTGTTTTGTTTAGGGTTTTAACCCACAAGTAATGAACAAGCTTGATGCTTGATGTTTGTGTGGTTATAGGACTAGCTTGGGCTATCCTACTTGAAAATCCACACATTACTTGATGTTTTCCTTAGTTTAGTTGTACATATTTCATTCTTTATTGTAAGTTCATGACCCTTCTTAATTGTTTATAACAACAAGTGTAGTGGTGAACACCCAAGAGGTACCTAAATAGAAGACTTGTTCTTCCTACCTCATGCATGACTTGTATGATAAAAAAGAGGTCCCTAAACGGAGGACTTATCCTCCTACCTCATGCTTGAATTATATGATATTTTAACATACTATAGATAATATTCACTTAACCAAACTCTTGTGATGAACTAGGGGTCACTTGTCAAGATAGTAGGTTATATCATCTTAGGACCATAATGCTTGTCACGATTCTAATGGGTTTTGCCCCATGAAAACATTTCAACTCTTTTGAGTTTCATAGTGTCAAGAACAAGCATATGGGTGCTAGATGATTATTTTCCTCATATGTCTACTTTTTTACAATTTGAACTTCGAATCCTTCAACCAAATGTAAACATCTCTTAAACTCCAAATCGAACACATTCAACTTTCTAGTCTCGACAACTTCGTCTCATTGGATAATCGGAAGACTTAGCAATTTTGTGAGTATACTTGACCCGTTTTACCGTTTTCACACTTTTGGGTGTAACATGTTTTCATATACGCAACACACTTAGTATGCATATTCTTATGCAAATATACAAACAAACAATCCAATACATGCTTACTATTTGTTATGCTTGATTCGTGTTTTCTGGGTGATTCTTATGTGATGAACTTGTCATTAGCTTCGTACGAGCCTCCACTTAACATGTATAGCACTATAGGAGTAACGCACCGTCCGTATTCTTGAGGTCATGTTAAGTTACTCATTCATTCATACTTGCGTAAACATAGGGTTGACTTATAAATCGCATGCCAATTTATACGTTAATCTTGATAACTAGGTTTGCCATGTGGATTGTTCTTTATCTTTTTTATACTTATATGCTACTACACAAAACTTGTATACTCGCCAATACTTTTGTATTGAACTATGCTTTTAAAACATGTTGAAGGTTTTGAGATGATGTTGATGATGCATGGAACATATTAGGACGCTTTGATACATATTTAAATTTTTGTATTCTTATTGTATTGTCATTCTTGTATTTCAAGATGTTATATTTGACTTCAACCATTGTAATTGACTTTCAGAAATGAAATGAAATCCATTATTTAATTATCATCACCAATAGTGTTATGAAGTCTCTTGCAATCTAGTTTTCGTCTCACTCCTATGTTTCCTCCATCGGTTGGGGTGTGACACTACCCAACTAATATAATTATAAGAAGATCTATTTTTAACCTAAGCAAAACCTCTCAATTTTATCTCCCTTATAATATCTTGAGAACTTCGATTAATATGATTGAAAACCATCTCGGTCCTTCCTTTCCAAATGCACCAGCACGAAATTATCACCAAACCTTGAATGATCTTCTTCGCTTTCTTTCCAGCTTGAGAGAACTTGTGAATATCCAAAATGTATTTGAATTCAAAAATATATATCAGAGGTAATTTGCACCAAATACTGAACTCCGACCATACCTGATTCACCACATAACACGCAGTAAAAAGGTGCTCCACCGTTTCCTTAAATTCGTCGCAAAAGGGGCACATAACTGAAACCATATCCACATTCCTTCTTCTTAAATTAACTTTCGTAACAAGTCTATCCAAATTACCTCTCCAAGCCATAATATTACATTTGAGAGGCACCCATTTACACCATTCAAAATTAGGAAGATGACTTGTACCCCTTAACGTGGTGCGGAGTGTACAGATTTTTAATATATTTTTAGTACATTTTTACCCTTGAATCAAGCTTTAAATTTATAAAACACGATATAAAACTATCACTCTCTACAACACGCTAGGGCAAGTGCACCCATCGTTGGCGTAGTATAGTGATGGTAAGATACCGAGGTTGTCCAAGGACACAAGAGCTTTTAATACCGGAATATCGTCGACGTCTAATCTAACCAAATATAGAGAATTTTTTTTTCTTTTTAAATAAATAAAAGTAAAGAAACAAAATAAATAAAAACAAATAGACAAGATAGAATGTCGCAACCCCCGGCCCCTAATCTCTGGGGAACGGGCGGCCGCGAACCAGTGTCAGTGGTATCGGTGTTTATCAATTTTGGCAGCGGAATTTACACCATTACCGTAGTTAGGAAATATTTTATCAGAGTAAAATACCACATTTTTATAATAATAAGTGCATGGGAAAAACTCAAGTTTCCATTACAAACATGTTTATAGGGGTAAACCCTAATTTATTGAATTTAAAACATCTTCTTTATTTAGGTAACTTTTATAGCCACTTTTCCATGTCTTCAGTGTTGTCCAGCTGGCTTCTATTTGGCTTTCACATTTTGTTACCTGAAACGCGTTTTAAAAACATTTGTCAGTGGGAAATACTGGTGAGTGAATCACAATTTAATCAAGACAGGTTTTATCATTTTACAGTATTGAGGGCGATCTCGTAATTATATTTGTTTCCATCTACTTTAATTACCACCCACGGTACTGTCAACCCGACTTGTGGTCATGTTACTACTCACAGTGTAGTAACAAATTTTGTATACAAAACCCCAACATACCGACGATAATTGTAGAATACAAATACTCAATCACTGTTAATCATAATGTAAAACAATTGAGGTTTTGTAAAAACATTTTACAAAAAGGCTTCACAAAAAGAGGATAAACTCACATTGCTAATTTAGGTATTTTCCTTATGACTTCCTGATTATAATCTATTAATTAAACAATGCACACGTGTTAGTATAATAACCCAATTTACATTAGTAATACCCTCCTTGAGACAGAACTCCAACGACTACGTCAGGCAGAGCCTTGACAGGCGTTACGGAGCGCTAAATCAATTGGGCAGCGTATCTAATACGTAACCGGGGGTTATAATACTTCCATCGAGGCAAAGCTTCGTTATTTTAGTAGGTACAATACCTGGGTATAATTTTAGCTTTAGATAAATTGAGAGAGATTGAAAGTTCTGAACGACGAAAACTGAAATCCGATGGCCTTTATTTATGGGTCTGGTCGACCATTCTCTCGCGCCCCGCGAGAGTTTTAGTGAAGGTCTTCGCGGCCCGCGAGCCGTCTAGACTAGGGTCTAGCTTGGCTGAGTCGACCACTAGTCTCGACACGATACGTGACACGTGGCAGCACCGGGTTGTGCCTGGTGGCCAGCTGTCGCGGCCCGCGACTAAGGTAGTCAAGGGCTTCGCGCCCCGCGAGCGAGTGTAGAACCTTGTTTTTATTTAATTTTATGAAATTAAAGGTATTTTGTAACAACCCTCAAAAACACCCTAAAATGCTTCGTAATCAAAGAACCAAACCCGTATAACATTATTATTAATGAAAAATAAATAAAAATGAAATTTTTATTCTGTCGCGGGCCGCGACCAACGAAGGAAGATCTCTCGCGGGGCGCGAGAGACTTGATTCTATCCGGACACGTTGATGGAGACGTGTCGTTACACGTGTCAAGGCTACTCGATGACTCAGCAACCCTAAAACCAACCAAAGCTCCCTCGCGGGCCGCAAAGGAAAAGCTAGGGGGCATCGCGGGGCGCGACCCGCCCTTCGATCAGCACTATAAAAGGAGTCGAGAGTCTCAGTTATTCTCGTTCAATTCTTTTCTTTCTCTCAGCCTCTATTATAACAAAATAATAGCTCGGTATTATATTCTAAAACCCCGAAACTCTGCTCGTTATTAGGGTAATAACTCTAATCACGGACATGGTACTATATCTGATTTATTGAAACCGATCCAACGGATGTTTAAGTGCTGCCTGTATACGGCTATACTTTGTCATTCATTGTGGGTTTTGATCTTGTGATTATCGTTAAAGTTGAATTGGGTTAATACGCTAATACGAGTTCCATTATATCTAGAAATTAGAACTCATAACCAGGAGGCTGCTAAACTAGAATGCTTAGCGATTAAGTAAACTTAGTAGTTAAGTAAACTTAATGGTTAAGTAAATTTAGTGTTTAAGTAAACTTAATGGTTAAGTAAAACTTAGCAGTAAGTGTGACAACTGTCAAAATTCCAGGTATCCATACAACTATTAAACAATGATTAGTGCTTAATGACTGTGCTGAATTACAAATTATGACTTGAATTGCTTTCTGATTATTGCCATATACATACATGTGCATCACATATTGCATAATGTCATATCATTACTGCATGCAAACTATATTGATTCAAATGATGCACGAAACACAGTTAGCACAGTTATCAGACAAATCAGAAAAATGCTGACGGAGTTTAGTACATAGACAGACATGGCATTGAGATACATAATGAGCCAGAAACCAAGTGTTACACTAGTATAGTGTGTAGGAAAGTAAGGATCACAAAACTGCCTTCCTAGAGATAGTTTAAGTGCTGGAAAGTGCCTAAAACTCACATAAGCTACAGAATTCTACAGAAATCAGCAAAATTCAGCATTTAAACACTCTAATATTATGTAGAAATATGGTTAAATGATCCAGAATGCTTTCCTAAGTATCGGGAATCAAAACTGTCACAAAAGGCAGGGCCGGCCCAATGGGCTATATAAACTAGGCAAAGGCCTAGGGCCTCCAAAATATAGGGCCTCCAACTTTGATAAAAATTTCTCTGTATGTGTATTGGATTTGGGCTGAAACTAAACAAATAAGGCCCAAAAAATGAGTTGCTCGGTGACAATTAAGGAGATTTGGCAGAAATTATAGGTGATGCTAGGCAGCGAGGGAATAGGAAAAATCAAATTTTGGGAACGTAATCGTTCAAAAAGTTCGATAGTTATCAAGGAAACTCATTCGTCGTTATCGGTAATCACTCAATGGCATTTTTGGAAACTGATCTTCATTCTGATTTTGGCTTCTTGTCTTCCTGATAAGTGATTCGTGAGTTGCCAGAGAAGATTGATTATGGCTTCCGATTTCTGCAACATTGCTAAACGACTTGCAAGACTAATTCTAGCTTCTTGATGCTCTTGACTTCAATTATTTTCTGACCTTCTTATATTGGTAAGTGGCTTGTGAGACTACAACATTGGCAGCGAGGTATTAAACTTGTTTTTTTGTTATATTTCTTTTTACATTTGCCAATTGCTATATGAAATATTAATTATTTGTTATAACAACTTGGTGATTTATCATTACTATTTAAATTGTTATTTCTTGTTAATATTTGAGAAAGTGTAATTGTTAAAACCAAAGAACCTCAATAGCATATGATATGTGTTGTTTCAGTTTGATAGCATCTTAAAGAACAAAAATAAAGATTCATCAAGAATTACTATTTGAGCTTGGATGCGAAACAAAATGATGCCAGTTCTTTCCATCATGTTGATTTCTACTTTATGCATATACCGATTCTTATTTATGTGTCTTTTCTTTAGATAGATGCAAATTAGTTTAACCTGCTTTTCAGATATGAACTGCATCCAAAGTAAAATGAGTTTTTTTTTTTTTTTTAAGAAAAGGGGCCCCATTTTTTGTATCAGCTTAGGGCCTCCAAAAACGTTGGTACGACTCTGACAAAAGGTAACATAAAGCACACTAAACTACATAGTTTAGCACCTTAACGAACCGGTAACCAACCGAACAACCGGACACTACCCGAAACACCAAATTTTCACTAGAAGCATTGTTTTAACATTTCCGAGCTAGTTATGGTCCCCGAACATCACAACACATTATATAACAACTAGTAACTAACTAACCTAACTAATATTTGGAATTTAACCATATTAACTAACTTATGGTTACAACCTAAGCCTAGACCCCCCCCCCCCACTACAATCGGCCAACAAGGGCCCCACCCAAAGATTTTAATTGCATTTTATATTGGATCTTGTTTCACTTTACTAAACACATTATACATTGGTTTACAAATGATGGAAGTTTATAAGTGAACCTAAGGGATCATAACTTCTCATTTCAACTCAAACTCACAACACACACACTCTCCTTCTCTCCCTCTTGCTTATAGCCGAGAACAACAACAACACTACCACCATCATCAATCAATCTTCATCCAATTCCAAGTAATCTCAAAGGTGTAAGAAGGTGTATAAGGAAGCTTGGAGCCTTTGGAAGCTAAAGGACCTCTCACACAAGCTTTTATCCACTCCATTTTCATCTAGTGATCATCCCTAGCCTTGAGCTAGTAGTAAGAACACTCTACACTTCATTTTGCATCTTATTTTGTTGGTTAAAAGAAGATACAAGTTGTTAATCAAGAAGAATACTAAGAATCTTGAACTTGAAACTTGAACATAAGACTAAATACATAAGAAATCATGATGTTTATGTGTTGTTATGCTTGTTAATTATTGATTGCTCATGTTATTGATGTAGATCATCATGTGATCTTGCTAGATAGTGATTAAAGACATAATCTAGCAAGATGAGAGGATGATTATGTTAAAGATCAATAGATCATCCTCACGTAAATCATGAACTTGAAAGTATGAATTGTTTTTCTTGTAAAGTGATGAACAAAGTGAGTATAAAGTCTTGTAAATCTATGATTTCAAGAATGATTTTTCAAGAAACCAAGTTAAAAATACAAAGTTTACTTAATCTTGGTTCTTAAAGAAATTAACCATATTTTAGGTGGTTAAACAAGTGTAGAAATATATATGAAACAAGAAAAACTCAAGAAGAAACATTTTTAGAAAATCTATTTACAAGTTGTAAAGAACTAATTTCTTTAAAAATGATGTTTTTAAATAAACAACCACACTTTAAAGGGTAACTAAGCTTACTAAACACACTAGTAAGTTACTACAAATTTTTGTAAATTTTCAAGTTCATGAAGTAGTAATTTACGCTTGATTTTGGCAAATTGGTAAGTGTTGATTTGTTTATTATTGATTGTGGTGATTTATAAAAGAAAATGATATGCCTTGAAGGCATGGAAACCTCCATTTTTAGGGGAAACTATGGCAAAATGTTTCTAAAAATTAAACACATAGAAAAATATCTTTGAACAAATATTTACAAGCATATTTTAAACCATGAATTTTCATATAAAGTTTGCCATAATTTTTGTTACAAAAATTATAAATATTGGAGGTTGGTTTTTGTAAATAAAAGTGACTAAATATGTATTTAGGAAAATATATATTTAGATATCACCATGTGTGTGATTATTTGTATATTATGTGTATTAGTTATATTATTTTAGGACTTGAAATAATATAACTCACCAAAATACCAAGAAATTGTGACAACCGTCAAATTTACAGGTATCCGTACAATTAGTTAATATCAATTTGTACTTAATTACTATGCTGAATTACAATTACTGATTTAAACTACTTTATGATTTCTGCATCATTCATACATGTGCATCACATTTCATACTTTCACTCCATTTATTGCATACCAACTTTAGTGACAAACATGATGCACAAAGCACAGTTAGCACAGTTAGCGGATAACTCAGAAATATACTAACAGTGCCAGTACATAGACAGACAGTGTTTTGAGGCCCAGTATGAGCCAGAGTCAAAGTACTACACTTGTATGGTGTGTAGGGAAGTAAGGACCATAAAATTGCGTCACTAGGTGATAGATAAAGTGCCGGAAAGTGCCTAAAACCCACTTAAAGTGCAGAATTCTACATTTTTCTGCAAAATTCAGCTTTTTAACAAGCTAGTTACATGCAGAAAAATTTACTAAATGGTCCTGAATGCTTTCCTAAGTGTTGGGAATTAATAGTGACACAAAAGGTTACATAAAAGACACTATACGGAATAACTCAGCACTTTAACGGAACGGTATCTAACCGAACAACCAGACATTACCCGGAACACCAAAATTTTACTAGAAGCATTATTTTATTATTTCTTGGCTAGTTATGGTCCCCGAACACCCTAACATACTACATAATGCAAGATACACATAAAACACTAGACTTTACACTTAACACCCTAGCCAATTACCCACTTACCATCAAAATTTACACATGGACCCCCTCCCCATCCATATTTACGGTTGAAAGGGGTGGCCCCACTCAAGATTTTTCTAAATCTTCACACAATCTTAATAGATCTTGCTTGGATTACTTGGAGATCTTGCTTAGATATTTGAAGATTCATTTGGATTTTACTTGGATATTATAAGTAACATTCACCTTCTTCACAACTTCACCTCTCCTCTCTCCCTCATAAAGCTCTCGGCCGACCCCCCTTCACCACACCACCATTGTTTTCATTTCATGTTCATACATTCCAAGCTCATTTCCAAGTACTAGAAGGTGATTAAAGAAGCTTAGAGCTTGTGGATCATCAAGAATCTTTCTCATTTGCTTTCACCCACCAATTTCCTCATTTTTTTCACAAGTGTTCTTCCCTAGCTTAGAGTTAGTAGTAAGATTCTTTTTAACCTTTGTTACTTCTATTTATGAATGATTAAAAGTCGTATTATGTTGTGATTCACAAGAACACTAGAGAACATAAACTAAAAGCTTGAACATAATGTTTACATAAAGATGAAATGTGATGAAATATTGTTAGTATGATGTTGTTTTGTATATGTTGACGGATACTTGATGATTTCTTGGTAATATGATGTTGATCATCATGTTGAACTTGTTAGATTATGATTAAATACATGGGTTAACAAGTTAGGAGATGATTAGGTCTCTATATATAATAATCATCTTCTAATAAAAATATGAACTTGATAAATAAAGACGATTTCTTGAAATATAGTAAAACAAAATGAGTTGATGATCATGTAGATCCGAGATTTACAAACGATTTTTCTAAAGAAAACCAAGTTTAAAAAGATGATTTTAAAAAGATCATGACTTTTACTTGCACTTACACCATTTTTGTAAATGAAATAAGTGTAAGAACACTTTATTTACAAGAAGAGTTCAAAAGAATATTTTTTGTAAAATTTGTTCACAAGTTGTTAACACCGAGATTCTTCAAAAATGAGATTTTTAAAGGGACGAATACACTTTGGGAGGTAACTAAGACCACTAAACACCTCACCAAGTTACTACGCGTTTTTGTGAAATATCAAGTTCATGAATATTATATAAAGCATATAGTTTTTGCTCTTGGTGATGTAAGGTGTTTAAAGATTGATTGTTGATGGATATTGTGATTGTGTTGAAAAGAAAATGATATGCTAATTAGCATGGACACCTTCGTTTACAAAGGAAACTATGGCGAAATTTTCTAAAAATCCAAACACTTAGAAAATATTTTCTAAACAAGTGTTTACAAGTATGTTTTGAACTATGTATTTCAAATATAAACTTTGCCATAATTTTTGTAACAAAAATACAAAGTATTGGAGGATGGTTTTTGTAAATAATATGGGTAAATATATATTTGGAATATATATTTCATACTAAGACACTTGTGTGAATATTTGTCTACTTTGTGGAGTAGTTATATTATTTTAGGGTAAAATAATATAACTTGACAAATACCATGGAAATAACCACTCCAAAATAATACCAAAAATCACAAGGAATAAATATTTAAGTTACGCACATAATATTGTGAAATCGAACGCAAAAACGTAACTTATGGGATATTCCGGAAAATACCGTTACAATATATTTTTGGTAAATACTATTTTGGAAACGAAAGAAGTGAAAATATGACTTTTGTACATATTACCAAGTATATCATGATTTCAACAAAGAGAAAATATATTATTTTTGGGAAGTTAAAATATATTTTCTTAGCATATTAGAAGATATATAATTTTGGGAAAATATATATTTTCTGGATGATACATTATTTATGGGACAAAATAAGTTATTATATATTTTCTAAAGTGGGACTTGAAAATATAAGTGTTTTTTGGAAATATATATTGGGAATATATTGACGTATTTTTATTTGGAATAACACACCGGAATACGACGCCAATACATGGCAAGGTATACCAATGCAAGAATACGAATACACAAATATGAGATACTCCCATCCTTGGGAAGGAAACGCGAATAACAATACTTGAGAAGTATTATTACAAATATATTAAAAACACTTTAAAAACGTAACTCAAAGGCACTAGTCAATACTAAGACAAGGCACGACCCGCTCGTCTAACAGACCATAGTACGCATGTAGGTAGTCGTGCGTTCTAGAGGAAGCTTCGAGTTACATTGGATACGAAGACGCAAAGCAGTGAGTTCATGTCCTCCTTTTCTCTTAACTGTTTTCAGTTTTATACTTCGGGGGTGAAATACATGTTATAGTTATTACAGACATTTTTATACATGGTATGGTTAGCTTAAGGAGGGTTTACTACTAGATCATGTGAATGGGTAGGGTGATTAAGGCCATCAATCCTCGTTGTAGGACCGAGGGGCATGAGTGATAGATCTATTTAGCGAGCCCCACTCCTGAGTCCGCTGAGTGGACCATGTGGTGACTATGTCTTACAGCCGGAAGCCCGGTGCGAAATCTACTTGGTTTGAGTCTTCTTGCATCACTTCACATATACCATTGGCTTTGCAACCCAATGGTGATCTTTTTTTTCCTTATTGCTACATACCAGGGACTTACATACATACTTACAATGTTTCAAGGGCTTATACATACACACAAACAAACACATGAACTCGCTCAACTTTTGTTGATGTTTTTCAAACTACATGTATTTCAGGGAATTTATAAGTGGATCTGGCGGCGTTGGAAGTTTTCATGCTGCGTTAGAAATAAAGATGTCATCCATGGTCTTTGGGTTTGGTCAGTGTGTCTTCTTCCTGGACGAGACACGTCATCTAAACCTTGGTGTTATTCAATATCTTTTGACGAGTCCTTAATGAACTCATAAACATTTTGTACGGTTTGTAAAACTTGAATTTGAAGTCTGAAATGTTGTTATGTTTTAAACTTGTTTCATGGATGACAAACCTATGGTTTTTATCATATAGTTGATGTTATGATTGAATGCAATGATATTAAGAAAGTCACACCATAATCACGCTTCCACAAAAGTCAGGGTGTGACAGCTTGGTATCAGAGCCTCGATCATAGCGAACTAGGATTCTTTCTCGAGTCTAGACTATGATCATTAGGGCTCTCACGAAAATGTTTTCAAACATTTTTACATTGCATACACTAAACGTCCACATCCAGGGAACAAACTTTTTACAAACAAAAGGCACAAATACACATTTCAAAATTTATATTTATAAATCAGTCTTAGAGACTGAGGGAGGATCAGTCTTAGAGACCGAGGGAGGATCAGTCTTAGAGACTGAGGGAGGGTCAGTCTTAGAGACTGGGGAGATTGAGTCATAGAGACTTGGGAAAATTTAGTCTTAGAGACTGGGGAAGTTTGGTCTTAGAGACAAGGGATTTGGTCTTAGAGACCAGTGAGTTGGTCTTAGAGACCAGGGAATTTGGTCTTAGAAACCAGGGAGTTGGTCTTAGAGACCAGGGAATTTGGTCTTAGAGACCAGGGAGTTGGTCTTAGAGACCAGGGAGTTAGCATTAGAGACTGGGAATTTAATCTGAGAGATTCAGTCTGAGAGACTGGGTAGTTCAGTCTGAGAGACTGGGTAGTTAGTCTGAGAGACTAGGGAGTTCAGTCTGAGAGACTGGGAGGCTTAGTCTGAGAGACTAGGAAGGATAGAAGGTTTCATGAAGAATAATGTGAATACATGACTACATGACAAATTTCCTTGTTTGCATACACTAATTGTTGGTAATTACTATGGATATACATGCTATGACTACTATGCACCGGCACATATGTCATTCTATTTAGAAAATGAGTTATTAGACATTGATAACCCTTCAGCCACCGCCACAGATAATGAGACTACATCTGCGCCAGAGACATTTACGTCAGACACTGAGAGTGATCCTGATATGCTGACCAAGGACGAGGACGACTTCCAACAGTCCGTGCTACCAGATTTTGGTGATACTTTATCTTTGCTGATGGTTTCTATGACAAGAATCCTTCTGTCACTCTTGTTTCCGCCCATGACCACTCCATCACTGGTCATCCCGAAGGTAAACACACTATGGCTCCGATCCTCGACGATGCGCCTCCTGTGGACATTCCTTCTGAAGGTTGGCTACTCGACGAACAATTGATGATGATGTTGACATGTTTATTGATGGTCCTCCTGCTGATGCCCATGATGATGGAAAATTAGACGAGAACGTTGTTACTTCTTGAGACCCCTGTTATCAAGCTATCCCTTGAATCTAGTATACACTCGATTTCAGAATCCTTTGAGTCTGCGACATTTTCAGCTTTACGGACGGTTAGGTTACCGCTTTTTGCTACTGATTTGGACAACGCCGCCGCTATGGATGCTGCTTCTGAGACAGCTCCAGTTCCTTTTGGGCCAGCTTGATGTTGCACCTGCTGATCCTGCACCCTTGCTTGATCATGACCCTATTTCTTTTGGTTTAACAGACATTGCACCCCTTATACCTGACCCGGTACCTGCATCTGACGATCTCCTTATTGGTAGAGACGCTGGTTCCTGCACCTTCACCCGCTGATGTTGCTCCTATGGAAACCAAAGTCCATCGCGCCAACATGCCTATCGCTTTATTTTAAGACGAACCCGCACCACGGGAAGGTACTCCAGGTCAGCACCCGCGTGAGGATCCTTTTTGCTACAACAGCAATTCCCACGACCTCACAGGCCGCACCGTTTGCTACTTTCACCTCTACATCGCTGGATGAGCCACTTCGATGGTTCCTATCATACACTATGCTAATATTAGACCCTTACACTATGGAGGCTACAGCCGGGATGAATTGCTCCTATAACATCAGCTACAACTTGAGAATATGAGTCGCAGAATGTTGGAGCTTGAGCTGTATTGCCAGCATACTTTGATCCTCCACATTTGTTAAGGTTCCTTTTGCACTCTCACCTGCTGCTATTACACCTTTCCCAGATTTCTGATGCTCATTTCTTTACTGTCGAGCGGCAGAGCAGATAATTACTTCGACGTGTACACAAGCCCGAGGAGGATGGCCACGCATGTTAACAGTTTACTTTTCTTTCCTCCTCCACCTCAGACACCGGTATAGTGGTTTCTGGATTATGCGGATTGCATTACATTTGGGTAAAGACACTAATGATAAGTCGGGGTTGTGGAGACTTTTAAAGACCACTCCAGACTATGTGATTTTGATACACTGATATACTTGTTGGACAAGGGTAGGGTGACCCTGTGTCCCTCTTGATGTGATACATTTTGAAAGACAATACAATTGTGGTCGGGGAATAATGGGAGCCCAATCATCACAAAACATGCGACAATACTTTATGACCAATGACCAACGAAAGCTCAGTCGCTATGTCTTCGTTAAGCACGATTGTTGATCCATATATGTGTGCTGTAACTATAATGCTACGTGCTTGCTTACTATGCTCTCATTAAACATAATTACCAAATTACTTGATTATGCTATGATTATGCTATTGCTTGATTGGCTGATATAAAAATCAAATACATGTATGTACATATGACCTCGAAACAACTATATGCATCCCTTGAACAAATATAATCTGACCTAACCAGTCTTCTTCTTAGAAGATGTCGATACAAGGGAACATCGTTACCAACAACCCTCCGCCAACAACAGCGGCAGAACTACAAGAGCGCATCTCACAGGCCATTGCACAGCTCGAGGCCCTTCGCTCCGAACACAGCGAAGGCTGCACCTACAAGCAGTTCTTAGACCACAAACCTCGAGAATTCGACGGCACCGGGGGTGCCTTAGCCTTCGTGCGCTGGGTTGAGAAAACGGATTCTGTCTTACAATTGAGCAAATGTGCCCTAGAACATCAGGTCACGTACATAGCTGGACTATTTGTAGATGGGGCTCTGTCATGGTGGAACCTTCATGTTCAGACAATGGGCGAGACCGCTGCGTATGCTTTGACGTGGGACGAACTAAAAGAACTGATGCGTAAGAGATATTGCTCGAGGGCAGAAGTCCAGAAGTTGGAAACTCAACTGTGGAACTTGAAAATGGAAGGACCAAAGATAGCTGAGTATGTGCAGAGATTTAATGATTTATCACAAGTTGCTACGCTCCTGGTGGGACCAGAGTTTAAGAGGGTTGAACGTTTCATAGGGGGATTGGCACCTCAGATTCTAAGCCTAGTAACAACATCTAAACCTTCAACGATCACAGAGGCTATCGACATAAGCATGGTGCTCACTGAAGAAGCAGTTAGACTAGGAAAATTTTCCACTACGGACGAGAAAAAGGAGACTCCTGTAGAGTCATCTGGGGATAACAAGAGAAAGCTCGCAAATTTCAAGATGGTTACTCGGGCGAGTACCAAGAAGAAGGCCAAAAAGGGAAAAGACTACATGGGTATCCTACCTAAGTGTGACAATTGTCTATGTTATCATGCCGGGCGATGTAAATATGGAAAATGTGATAACTGTGGCAAGAGGGGACATCCTAAAGAAACTTGTAGGCAAGATACTGAACGTAGAAATGGAGGCCAGGATGGTAGCCAGAATCACGGAGGAAACAACAACGACGACAACTATCAAGGAAGGATGAGTGACAAACAAAAACGTGCTCAAGGTTGCCTTAACTGTGGAAGCAAAAAGCATTTCAGAAAATACCGCCCTAAGAAAAACCAAGCACAAGGATGAAAGCTCAATAGCGGAGCTAGGGAAGCACGTCAGAATCCAAACAAGGTTATCCATACGTTCCATAATAGTCAACATTATGCATATGTGCTACTTGATATTATTACAAATTTTAGCTTCAGAATTTGAAAGTGTACTTGGTTTAGTAGCAAGTAAATTAGATAACTCGCACTCGATGGAACCAGCTAGGTGAAGCTAGTGGAAGCCAACGCAGTAACTAGAAACGACAAGATAGAACCCGGAGAGCGTAAGTTTACGCTTGATCGGCTGCCAGTTGAGTTGGGAAACTTCGACGAGGTAATTGGGATGGATTAATTGTCGAGTGATCGAGCGGAGATTGATGTCCTCATCCCGATGGCGAATAAAGGAACGATCGTGACTCATGAAGCAGGATACGCCCCTACAAATTACTAATTGCTGGAAGGCACGAAAGTTGTTGCGTAAAGGATGTGTTGTTTTCTTGGCTCATGTCGGGGACAAGGGAGCCGAAGAACAAAAACTCGAAGATACCCCTGTGATAAGGAAATATCCTGAAGTCTTCCCCGAAGACTTACCAGAATTATCTCCTCAACGATTAGTCGAATCTCGCATCGATTTAATTCCAGGCACCGCACCTGTAGTCGATGCACCGTAGCAACTTACATCCTCGGAGATGCAAGGATTGTCAGAGTAACCTCAGTAGTTGATGGAGAAGGAAGATAACAGACCAAGTTCCCATTTTGGGTAACCCCAGCTCTGCTCGTCAAGAAGAAGGACGTGATTTTCAAATGAGCATCAACTACCAGGAGCCGAACGAGCTAACCCACGAGAGTCGGTGACTCTTGCTAAGGATTAACGAATTACTTACTTAACTAACTGTGGGGATCCAATTACTATTTCACGACTAATCGACGATCGAGTGTCGTTAGCAGTGAATTCAGGAAGAAAGTATACCGAGGGAAAATTGTGGGACAATAACTTGTTTTAAACGTACACAAAAATGGTGTTTCCTACACAATGCACAAAACAGAGTTACACAAAATACGAAACCTTGAGGATCTAGAAAACATATGCTTAAGACCTTTGGGAACCCAGGTCCAAACTTGTAAAGGTTGTTACTTAGAGACCATATCTGTTAACTCAATCGAACACCATTAACCTGACATATATGCCATTTCAGTTAACAAAACAGAAAGTACTTAAATTTCTTTCGTTGAAATCTTCACTTTTGCTTCTAACGAGTAGATGTTTGCATCTCTACTCCCCTTAAAGTAGTTGCATCGCGTTGATTTTCTTCGCTAAGAGCAAACATACATTTGCTTCGTATACTTGGTTATTTCTCCATTTTAGCAAATACACATTGCTTCATTACTTGAAAACTTATATGTTATGCATGCACCTTTTGCTACGCATGCAGTTTCGAATAAACGCTTCATGGGTTATATGTCATTTCATTTCGAATAAACGCTTCATTGAAGTACACATATTACTTTGCTAAAGCTAGCTATTGGTTTATGATTCAAATAACCTACGTTATTGTAATTGTTGGCTCTTTTGCTATCAAGTCAACACACTTTCTTGAAACTTCTTTCAAGTTACATTCATGGGTTATTTTTGTTACCATGCCGAGATTCCTTTGTTGATACATACGTTTATTGTCGGGTTACGCTGAAACTAAGTTCAATTGCTTGATCTTATCCATTTCACATGTTTGATTTGAGACGCTATATGATGTATTGAGAACATCACATTCAAATATTTTTGCAAAGGTTCTCTCGTTTCGAGTCGTAGTAGACTTGGTTGGTCTACGACTCCACTAAATCGTTTGATTGGTTTCGATACCTTGCGGTGATACTTTCACAGAATTGAAGCTTGCGCTAATTGGGTTACTCACTTCATACACGGATTTAATTGTCTACTTATTTGTTAACAATCCATTTTGATATTCACAATCAAAGCAGTCTCAACACAATTGCGTGTTAAGACAATGGTACATAGATTCATTTCATATCACGGTGTACCTCCTAACGATTCTTTCGTTATAAATTGAATACCTTTCCGTACTTATTACTTTTTCATATTCGATAAAAAACAGTGGCTCTTTGATATTCCGTATTTAACTGAAAACTTTATGACATTGTGTAAATCAAATCTTCAGATTGTCTCAGTACACTTTCATTTGATTTCAGGCACGGTGAACTTGTTCAGTCACCACTATTATTGAATCTCGTCATTACGACACCTTGTGGTGTCATTAGCTTGTGCTAAGTCATGGTCAACTGATTCACGCGAAACTACATATACTTTTGTTTGACTTGTCATTTAAACATTTCTGATGCAACTACGAATTAAGACAATGATACACCAGATTCGCTTGTATTTCATTCGGTGTGCCTCCGAAATTTAAGAATGTCAACACACTAAACCTTACCATTCATTTACTCGGGAGTTAACAGATCATTTTACTATTACATTTGAGTTGTTGACTTTGAATTTATATAGCGGATGCTATGGTTTGTGAAAACTCGGTTGCATATTGCGATCGATCGTTTGAGAATCTTACTGGTCAAAACTCCTCTTTTGTGGAACCCTGTTAGCTGGATTACACTATACTATACGTCAAATACGTCCTGTACCTTTGACATCAAATGCTAAAAGCACATACCTTTTAACCATTGGATTCGTGTTGTTATATATTCTTGGATTCACCTGATATGAATAAGGTTTGAGTCGGTTTGGTGACTATCTACCTTGGTATTATTTGTATACATATACGCATAATGAAACCCTAAGGAGTTAAGGAAGTACAAATTTCGAGTACGAAATTTTCTTAACAGGGGGAGAATGTGACAACCGTCAAATTTACAGGTATCCGTACAATTAGTTAATATCAATTTGTACTTAATTAATGTGCTGAATTACAATTACTGATTTAAACTACTTTCTGATTTCTGCATCATTCATACATGTGCATTACATTTCATACTGTCACTCCATTTATTGCATACCAACTTTAGTGACAAACATGATGCACAAAGCACAGTTAGCACAGTTAGCGGATAACTCAGAAATATACTGACAGTGCCAGTACATAGACAGACAGTGTTTTGAGGCCCAGTATGAGCCAGAGTCAAAGTACTACACTTGTATGGTGTGTAGGGAAGTAAGGACCATAAAACTGCATCACCAGGTGATAGATAAAGTGCCGGAAAATGCCTAAACCCACTTAAAGTGCAGAATTCTGCATTTTTCTGCAAAATTCAGCTTTTTAACAAGCTAGTTACATGCAGAAAAATTTACTAAATGGTCCTGAATGCTTTCCTAAGTGTTGGGAATTAATAGTGACACAAAAGGTTACATAAAAGACACTATACGGAAAAACTCAGCACTTTAACGGAACGGTATCTAACCGAACAACCGGACATTACCCGAAACACCAAAATTTTACTAGAAGCATTATTTTATTATTTCTTGGCTAGTTATGGTCCCGAACACCCTAACATACTACATAATGCAAGATACACATAAAACACTAGACTTTACACTTAACACCCTAGCCAATTACCCACTTACCATCAAAATTTACACATGGACCCCCTCCCCATCAATATTTACGGTTGAAAGGGGTGGCCCCACTCAAGATTTTTCTAAATCTTCACACAATCTTAATAGATCTTGCTTGGATTACTTGGAGATCTTGCTTAGATATTTGAAGATTCATTTGGATTTTACTTGGATATTATAAGTAACATTCACCTTCTTCACAACTTCACCTCTCCTCTCTCCCTCATAAAGCTCTCGGCCGACCCCCTTTCACCACACCACCATTGTTTTCATTTCATGTTCATACATTCCAAGCTCATTTCCAAGTACTAGAAGGTGATTAAAGAAGCTTAGAGCTTGTGGATCATCAAGAATCTTTCTCATTTGCTTTCACCCACCAATTTCATCATTTTTTTCACAAGTGTTCTTCCCTAGCTTAGAGCTAGTAGTAAGATTCTTTTTAACCTTTGTTACTTCTATTTATGAATGATTAAAAGTCGTATTATGTTGTGATTCACAAGAACACTAGAGAACATAAACTAAAAGCTTGAACATAATTTTTACATAAAGATGAAATGTGATGAAATATTGTTAGTATGATGTTGTTTTGTATATGTTGACGGATACTTGATGATTTCTTGGTAATATGATGTTGATCATCATGTTGAACTTGTTAGATTATGATTAAATACATGGGTTAACAAGTTAGGAGATGATTAGGTCTCTACATATAATAATCATCTTCTAATAAAAATATGAACTTGATAAATAAAGACGATTTCTTGAAATATAGTAAAACAAAATGAGTTGATGATCATGTAGATCCGAGATTTACAAACGATTTTTCTAAAGAAAACCAAGTTTAAAAAGATGATTTTAAAAAGATCATGACTTTTACTTGCACTTACACCATTTTTGTAAATGAAATAAGTGTAAGAACACTTTATTTACAAGAAGAGTTCAAAAGAATAATTTTTGTAAAATTTGTTCACAAGTTGTTAACACCGAGGTTCTTCAAAAATGAGATTTTTAAAGGGATGAATACACTTTGGGAGGTAACTAAGACAACTAAACACCTCACCAAGTTACTACGCGTTTTTGTGAAATATCAAGTTCATGAATATTATATAAAGCATATAGTTTTTGCTCTTGGTGATGTAAGGTGTTTAAAGATTGATTGTTGATGGATATTGTGATTGTGTTGAAAAGAAAATGATACGCTAATTAGCATGGACACCTCCGTTTACAAAGGAAACTATGGCAAATTTTTCTAAAAATCCAAACACTTAGAAAATATTTTCTAAACAAGTGTTTACAAGTATGTTTTGAACTATGTATTTCAAATATAAACTTTGCCATAATTTTTGTAACAAAAATACAAAGTATTGGAGGATGGTTTTTGTAAATAAAATGGGTAAATATATATTTAGAATATATATTTCATACTAAGACACTTATGTAAATATTTGTCTACTTTGTGGAGTAGTTATATTATTTTAGGGTAAAATAATATAACTTGACAAATACCATGGAAATAACCACTCCAAAATAATACCAAAAATCACAAGGAATAAATATTTAAGTTACGCACATAATATTGTGAAATCGAACGCGAAAACGTAACTTATGGGATATTCCGGAAAATACCGTTACAATATATTTTTGGTAAATACTATTTTGGAAACGAAAGAAGTGAAAATATGACTTTTGTACATATTACCAAGTATATCATGATTTCAACAAAGAGAAAATATATTATTTTTGGGAAGTTAAATATATTTTCTTAGCATATTAGAAGATATATAATTTTGGGAAAATATATATTTTCTGGAGGATACATTATTTATGGGACAAAATAAGTTATTATATATTTTCTAAAGTGGGACTTGAAAATATAAGTGTTTTGAAAATATATATTGGGAATATATTGACGTATTTTTATTTGGAATAACACACCAGAATACGACGCCAATACATGGCAAGGTATACCAATGCATGAATACGAATACACAAGTATGAGATACTCCCATCCTTGGGAAGGAAACGCGAATAACAATACTTGAGAAGTATTATTACAAATATATTAAAAACACTTTAAAAACGTAACTCAAAGGCACTAGTCAATACTAAGACAAGGCATGACCCGCTCGTCTAACAGATCATAGTACGCATGTAGGTAGTCGTGCGTTCTAGAGGAAGCTTCGAGTTACATTGGATACGAAGACGCTAAACAGTGAGTTCATGTCCCCCTTTTCTCTTAACTGTTTTCAGTTTTATACTTCGGGGGTGAAATACATGTTACAGTTATTACAGACATTTTTATACATGGTATGGTCAGCTTAAGGAGGGTTTACTACTAGATCATGTGAATGGGTAGGGCGATTAAGGCCATCAATCCTCATTGTAGGACCGAGGGGCATGAGTGATAGATCTATTTGGGTGTAGCGAGCCCCACTCCTGAGTCCGCTGAGTGGACCATGTGGTGACTATGTCTTACACCAGGGACTTACATACATACTTACAATGTTTCAAGGGCTTATACATACACACAAACGAACACATGAACTCGCTCAACTTTTGTTGATGTTTTTCAAACTACATGTATTTCAGGGAATTTATAAGTGGATCTGGCGGTGTTGGAAGTTTTCATGCTGCGTTAGAAATAAAGATGTCATCCATGGTCTTTGGGTTTGGTCAGTGTGTCTTATTCCTGGATGAGACACGTCATCCAAACCTTGGTGTTATTCAATATCTTTTGACGAGTCCTTAATGAACTCATAAACATTTTGTACGGTTTATAAAACTTGAATTTGAAGTCTGAAATGTTGTTATGTTTTAAACTTATTTCATGGATGACAAACCTATGGTTTTTATCATATAGTTGATGTTATGATTGAATGCAATGATATTAAGAAAGTCCCACTATAATCACGCTTCCGCAAAAGTCAGGGTGTGACAGAAATTACAATCCAAAATATACCAAGATTCCAAGAAAATGAATATATAAATTATACCTGAAATATTAGAGAAACTGAACAAAGAATATAACTTACAAAATATTCCAGAAAATTAAATCATAAGTATATTTTGGTAATTAGTATTTTGGACACCAAGAGAACAAAAATATGATTTTTACAATTATTACAAAATATATCATATTTTTTACAAGGAGAAAATATATTATTTTTGGGTAGATAAAAATATATATTTTCTTGAACTTATTAGAAGATATATTATTTTTGGGTGAAAAATAAGTTCATATATATTTTCTAAGTTAGACTTGGAAATATATTATTTTCGAGACTTGTATGAGATTTATAAATATTGTTGCCAAGGAAAAATTACAAGTAATTTTTCTATGTAATATTGATTAAAATATATATATTTTGGAAATATATATTGATGTATTTTTTTAGAAATATTATTCCGGGAAAAGCAATACAAAGATTAAGTTTAAGGATACTTAATAAATGCAATGGAAATACGTATTCTCGCATGTATAAATACACACCGGAATACGCTACTGAAACTTGGCAAAAATATACAAGTATAAGAATACGAATACTAATACACCCATCCTTGGGGAATTATTCATGTACAAATAAATAAGTGTGACAAGTTAAAATATATTATTTTAACTAATATTCCAAAATGAAGTCAATATAATTTAAGTTAAAATATTTATTATTTTAACAAATAATTATACAACTTGGAATAATATTAAAGACATAAAGGAACGTAACTCAAAGACACTAATTATTACTAAGTCAAGGCACGACCCGCTCGTCTAATAAACCGTAGTACGTTGTAGGTAGTCATGTACACCGGAAGGAGCTTTGAGTTACATTTGGATACGAAGAACGCAGGATTGTGAGTTCATGTCCCCCTTTTCTTTTAACTGTTTTCAGTTTTATTACTTCGGGGGTGAAGTACATGTTACAAACTGTTTACAAACGTTTATATGTGGTATGGTTAGCTAAGGAAAAGTACTGCTAGATCATGTGAGTGGTGGGTACAACGCTTAAGACCATTAATCCTCGTTGTAGGACCGATGTAAATGAGTGATAGATCTATTTGGGTGTAGCGAGCCCCACCCATGTGGACCGGGGTTTGGCCCATGAGGTGACTATGTCTTACAGCCGGAAGCCCGGTGCAAAATCTGCTAGGTTTGAGCCTTCCTGCATCACGTCACACATATTAATGGCCTTACAAACCATTAATTGATCTGTTTCCTTGTTTGCTTTCATACCGGGATTTACAAATACATACATACAATGATCACAAAGGTTTATTCGTGCACACATACAAAACACATCAACTCGCTCAACTTTTGTTGATGTTTTCAAACTACATGTATTTCAGGAAATTAAATGTGGATCTGGCGGTCGTTCGAAAGTTTCAAGTGATGTTGGAAATAAAAGATGTCATCCGGTGTCTAAGGGTTTGGATTGTGTGTCTTATCCTGGATAAGATACATAATTCAAAGCCTGGTTTTCATTAGTGTCTTTTCTCGAGTCCTTGTGGAACTCTAAAATAATTTGCATGGTTTGTAATTTGGATTTGAAGTCTGTGTTTGGTTTTAAGACATTGTTGTTGTGATGTTTTAAACCTAATCAATGGATGAACATCTTTAGTTTTATTATATAGTTGTTTGTTATGGTTGAATGCAATGATATTAAGCAAGTCACACATAATCACACTTCCTTAAAAGTCAAGGTGTGACAGTTTGGTATCAGAGCTTCGATTGTAGCGAACTACAATCATTAGGGCTCTCACGAAAATATTTTTACAACATGTTTTCATTGCATACACAAAACGCCCAGATCCATGGAACAAACATTTTTACAAAAGGAAAGACAAGAAACGCGATTGCAAGGTCAAATTTATGGTTTAGTCTGGGATAGACTAGGAAGGATAGAAAGGATTCGTGAGGAATCACGAGGATACATGATTTCATGATACATTGTCTTTGATTACATACTAAATGATATTGGTTGATATATGTGCATATGTTATGATTGTTCTGTTACAAACACTATGTCTTCTTCCGAGAGCGGACTATCAGATATTGACGACCCGATGGCTGTAGTCTCAGATGACGAGATTGCACCGGAGCCGGAGATCATTACATCCAACACTGAGAGCGACCCAGACATGCTATCAGACGACGAGGACGACTTCCAGCCATTCGCGTTGCCTGACTTTGGAGATGACTTACCCCTTGCTGATGGTATTCCAAACGAGGATCCTTTTGTTGTTCCCATTCCAGTCCATGATCATCTTATCATCGGTCATCCCTATGGTGAGCATATTGTGGCACCGATCCTCGCTCCTGTTCCTCTTGTGGTCATCCCTCCTGAGGATTGGCCTTTTGATGATTTGTTTGATGATGACGTTGATCTGTTTGTTGATGGTCCTCCTGATGACGCCCATGGTGATGGAGAGTTAGATGAGGATGCTATTGCTATCCCACCTCCTGAGATTCCTGTTATTGAGTTATCCTCTGACTCTAGTTTGCACTCTGTCTCAGATTCCTTTGAGTCTGTGACGTCTTTAGCTTTACGTGCGATCGAATTACGACGTTACGCTACTGATTCTGACGATGATACTGCTATGTCAGCTGCACCATCTCCTCCACACGACCCCGAGCCTGGTCTTCAGCCAGATTTTGTTCCTGTTGATCAGCCTGATGTTGCACCTGCTGATCCTGAGCCCTTACCTGATCCTGACCCTATTCCTTTTGGCATACCAGACATTGCACCCCTCATACCTAACCCAGTTCCTGCACCCGTTGACCCTACTGTTATTGAGCCACTTATTCCTCCACCTGCACCCGCACCTGCTGATGTTGCTCCTTTTCCCCCTATGGAGTCCGATGTCCATCGTGTTGATTTACCTATCGTTTTATTGCAGGCCATACTCGCACCCCGTCCAGGGGAAGGTACTTCAGGCCAGCAGCCTAGTCATGATCCTCATGCTTCAGCAGCTTTTCCACAGATCCCCCAGTCTACACCGTTTGCTCCTTTTACTTCTTCACCACTTGATGAGCACTCCGATGGTTCCCACCGTACTCTATGCGGATTTCAGATCCCTACCATCCCTCTCACTTTCTTGGTTATACGCGGGATGTGTTACTTTTATCACTTCAGCTTTAGTATGAGATTATGAGTCGCAGGATTTTGGAGCTTGAGATGACACCACGTCCCCTACCATATCCTTGTCAGGCTACTTTTGTTCCTCCTCATTCATCACCGTCTCCGTTTTCACATCCACCTGCTCCTTTTACTCCTTTTCCAGAGTTTGATGCTCGATTTCTCACTGTGGAACAGCAGATCAGTTATCTGCTGTGTCATGTATATGAGCTTGAGGAGGAGCTTGCGCATGTGCACAGCTTGCTTTTCTTTCCTCCACCTCCTCCTCCACCACCACCATCAGCATAGTGGTTTTTGGTTTTATGTAGGTTGCATTACTTTTGATGAGAGCACCACTATTAAGCCGAGCTTGTGAAGCCTTTTGGAGACCACCTTTTGATTGTATGATTATGTATATTGGTAGACTTATTGGACAAGGGTAGTGTGACCCTGTATTCCTTTTGATGTGATACACTTTGTAAAGCATGTAACAATATTTTGTGGTCGATGATTAATGAAAGCTCAATCGTCATGTTATCATTAAACACGTCATAGATTTACATGTTTGTGCTATGATTGTGACGTTATATGATTGCTTGTTATGATGATTGCTTATATACATATGTACATACACCCCCTAGGTCTTATTCGTTAAGTAGATGCTTATGTGCTTGTGTCTTTAATAAGAACTGACCTGTACAATCTTCTTCTTAGAAGATGCCTCCTCGAAGGAACACTCAGTTGCCCACAACCGAGGCAGAATTACAAGAACGAATTTCACAGGCAATCGCACAACATGAGGCCCTACGCTCCAAACACAGCGGAGGCACCTTAGGGAATAAAGCACCTAACGGTAATGTTTAAGTCATTTAAGACACATTACAATACGTTTGGACATTTTATGTGCGTTTACTAATACTTTCTGTGAATGATGTTGCTTGTACAGGCTATACTTACAAGCAGTTTCTGGACTGCAAGCCTCTGAACTTTGACGGCACTGGAGGTGCCGTAGCTTTTGTGAGATGGGATGAGAAGACAGATTCTGTGCTGCAAATGAGTAAGTGTGTGCAAGAGCATTAAGTCACCTACATTTCTGGACTATTCCTAGATGGAGCCCTGTCATGGTGGGACCTTCAGGTTCAAACTTTGGGTGAAGCTGCAGCGTATGCGTTGTCATGGGACGAATTAAAAGAGCTGATGCGTAAGAAGTATTGTTCGAGGGATGAAATCCAGAAATTGGAAACTGAATTTTGGAATCTGAAAATGGAAGGTCCTAAAGTAGCTGAGTATGTGCAAAGATTCCATGATTTGTCTCGTGTTGTCCCTTACTTGGTAGAACAAGAGTTCAAGCGAGTCGAACATTTCATTTGGGGCTTGGCACCCCAAATACTAAGCATGGCGACTGCTTCTAAGCCTTCAACAATTACTGAAGCCATCAACTTGAGCGTGGCACTGACAGAGGAAGCCATTAGATTGGGCAAGTTTTCGATCACTGAACAAAAGAAGAAGGAGACTCATGTGGAGTCGACTGGAGAAAACAAAAGGAAGTTTTCAAACTTCAAGAAGGTACTCGTGCAAACAGCAATGCCAACAAGTGTAGAGATGCTAACCCACCAGTTGAGGCACAAGCCAGTGCTACCGGTTCTGAGAACAGAGGAAAAGGGTATATGGGCACCCTACCCAAATGTGATGTATGTTAGTTTCATCATGCTGGCCAGTGTAGGTTTAGGAAATGTGAAACCTGCGGAAAGAATGGTCATTCTAAGGAAACGTGATGGGCTGGAAATGGTCATGGGAATGGTGGTCAAAGAGGAAATGGTAATGGCAATGGCAATGGAAACCGTGGTGGAAACGATTATGGGAATAGAAACCAAGGAGGAAACAATAATCAGGCAGGTAATGGAAACTGAAATGGAAATGGAAATTAGGCGGGAAATGGAAACCGCGGAGGAAATAATAACAACCAAGGTGGAAATGGAAATGAACGCGGTCAAGGATGCTACGGATGTGGTGAAGTAGGGCATTTCAAGCGAGATTGCCCAAAGAATAACCAAGCTCGTGGAAGAGTTTTCAACATTAGAGCTAGGGAAGCTCGC
Organism: Helianthus tuberosus; assembly: GCA_030545235.1. Lineage (NCBI taxonomy): Eukaryota > Viridiplantae > Streptophyta > Magnoliopsida > Asterales > Asteraceae > Helianthus > Helianthus tuberosus. The sequence continues at coordinate 36,851,154 of CM060424.1, read as the reverse complement.
CAGGATCCGAACGTAGTCACTGGTACGTTCCCTATTAATCAACATTTTGCATCTGTGCTATTTGACACCGGTGCCGACTATAGCTTCGTATCCCTAGAGTTTAAGGATATACTTGGGTTAGTTGCAAGTAAGTTAGATATCCCGAACTCGATAGAACTAGCTAATGGGAAGCTAGTAGAAGCTAGTGAAGTGATTAAAGGCTGTGTGATAGAGCTTGGAGAGCGACAGTTTGTGATAGATCTTCTGCCAGTTGAGTTGGGAAGTTTCGACGTAGTAGTTGGAATGGATTGGTTGTCAAGTAATCGAGCCGATATCGTATGCCATGAGAAGATTATCCGTATCCCAATGGCGAATGAAGAGACGATCGTGATTCATGGGGAGAAGCAGGATACGCCTCTACGGATTATCAGTTGTTTGAAGGCACGGAAGTTTTTGCGTAAAGGATGTGTTGCCTTCTTGGCTCATGTCGTGGACAGGGTAGCCGAAGAATCGAAGCTTGAAGATATCCCTGTGGTAAGGGAATATCCTGAAGTCTTCCCCGAAGACTTGCCAGGATTACCGCCCCAACGACAAGTCAAATTCCATATTGACTTGGTTCCAGGCGCCGCGCCTGTAGCCAAGGCACCTTACCGACTTGCGCCTTCAGAGATGCAAGAGTTGTCAGCGCAGCTTCAGGAGTTGCTAGATAAGGGATTCATTAGACCAAGCTTCTCGCCTTGGGGAGCTCCGGTACTGTTCGTTAAGAAGAAGGACGGTAGTTTTCGTATGTGCATTGACTACCGAGAGCTGAACAAGTTAACCATCAAGAATCGGTATCCGTTGCCAAGGATTGATGATTTATTCGATCAACTTCAGGGTTCGAGTTACTACTCCAAGATCGATCTTCGATCAGGTTATCACGAGCTGCGGATTCAAGAAGAGAGTATACCGAAGACTGCCTTCAGAACTCGTTATGGACAGTACGAGTTTCTAGTGATGCCGTTTGGTTTGACAAACGCGCCGGCAGTGTTTATAGACTTGATGAACTGAGTTTGCAAGCCATATATCGATAAATTCGTGATCGTATTTATCGATGATATTTTGATCTATTCGCAGACAAAATAAGATCATGAGCAACACCTTAGAGCCATTTTAGAGCTGCTAAAGAAGGAGAAGCTCTATGCTAGGTTCTCAAAGTGCGAATTTTGCTTACGCGAAGTGCAGTTCCTTGGTCATGTGGTGAATGAAAATGGAATTCATGTGGATCCCACCAATATCGAGGCAATTAAGAATTGGGAAACTCCGAAGACGCCAACCGAGATCTGACAGTTTTTGGGTTTAGTAGGCTACTATCGCAGGTTCATTGAGGATTTCTCCAAGATCGCTCAACCGCTGACCTTCCTCACTCAAAAGGATAAGAAGTATGAATGGGGAGATAAACAAGAAGAAGCTTTTCAACTTCTCAAGAATAAGCTTTGCGATGCACCTATTTTATTCCAACCCGAAGGCACCGACGACTTTGTGGTATACTATGACGCCTCGCGTCAGGGATTGGGCTGTGTGTTGATGCAGCGCCAGAAGGTTATCGCTTATGCTTCGCGCCAATTGAAGGTCCATGAGAAGAACTACACCACGCATGATTTGGATTTAGGCGCAGTGGTGTTTGCTTTGAAAATTTGGCGGCATTATCTGTATGGTACTCGCTGTACTATTTTTATAGATCACAAGAGTCTTCAACACATTTTCGATCAGAAAGAGCTTAAAATGAGACAACGATGTTGGGTTGAGCTGTTAAATGATTATGACTGCGAGATTAAATATCATCCGGGAAAGGCGAATGTGGTGGCAGACGCCTTATGTTGAAAAGAAAGGATTAAGCCCATAAGGGTTAGGGCTTTGGAGATGATTATTCAGACAGATCTCTCATTGCGTATTCGTGCTGCACAAAGAGAAGCTCTTAAGAAAGAGAACATAAAGGCTGAATACCTCCATGGGATGGAGAAAAAGTTGGTACCCAACGAGGAAGGAACCTTGTATTTTATGGGACGAATTTGGGTTCCGCCTTTTGGTGGTCTTAGAGAGGTTATTTTTGATGAAGCTCATAAATCAAGGTACTCGATCCATCCAGGGTCGGACAAGATGTACCAGGATTTGAAGGATTATTACTGGTGGCCAAGACTTAAGGGCGATGTGGCTACTTATGTTGGGAAGTGTTTGACTTGCGCCAAAGTGAAGGCCGAGTATCAAAAGCCTTCAGGTCTTCTGCAACAACCAGAGATACCCAGGTGGAAGTGGGAGCAGATCTCTATGGATTTCATAACCAAGTTGCCCAAGACTCCCAGAGGTCATGATACGATTTGGGTAATCGTGGACCGATTGACAAAGTCTGCGCACTTTTTGCCGATCAGGGAAAAGGATAACACTGGTAAGCTAGTTGAGCTGTACCTAAGAGAGATAGTAGCATGTCATGGAGTGCCTATCTCGATTATATCAGATAGAGATGGACGGTTTGTGTCAAGGATTAGGCAATCCTTTCAAGAAGCTTTTGGTTCTTAGTTGAATCTGAGTACTGCTTTTCACCCGCAAACGGACGGTCAAAGCGAGAGAACGATTCAAACGCTTGAAGATATGCTACGTGCTTGTGTTATGGATATGGGTGGCAGTTGGTATACTCACCTGCCTTTGATTGAGTTCTCCTATAACAACGGCTACCATACAAGCATCCAAGCTGCACCATTCGAGGCTCTCTACGGACGCAAGTGTAGATCACCGTTATGCTGGGCAGATGCAGGTGATAGACAAATGGTTGGTCCTGAACTGGTCCAAGAAACGACTGATAAGATCATGCAGATATATCAGACCGTTAAGAATTTTAGAAAGGGTTGGTACCGTAGCATACTGGTTGGAGCTATCAGCAGAACTTAATGGTGTTCATGATACATTCCATGTATCTAATCTGAAAAAAAGTCCAACACAAGAAACATGGGTCATCCCTGCTGACGAAGTTCACATTGATGACACGCTTCATTTCACCGAAGAACCCGTTGAGGTCACAGATTGGAAGGTAAACAAGACTCGGAGTAGTGTTAAACTTGTCAAGGTTGGATGGAACGCGCGTCACGGTCCAGAGTTCACCTGGCAGCGTAAAGACCGTATGAAAGCAAAATACCCGCATTTATTCCCTAACTCCCCTGCAGCTTGTAGTAAAGCTTAAAATTTCGGGACGAAATTTTCTTAACAGGGGGAGAATGTGACAACTGTAAAAATTCCAGGTATCCGTACAACTATTAAACAATGATTAGTGCTTAATGACTGTGCTGAATTACAAATTATGACTTGAATTGCTTTCTGATTATTGCCATATACATACATGTGCATCACATATTGCATAATGTCATATCATTACTGCATGCAAACTATATTGATTCAAATGATGCACGAAACACAGTTAGCACAGTTATCAGACAAATCAGGAAAATGCTGACGGAGTTCAGTACATAGATAAACATGGCATTGAGACACAGAATGAGCCAGAAACCAAGTGTTACACTAGTATAGTGTGTAGGAAAGTAAGGATCACAAAACAGCCTTCCTAGAGATAGTTTAAGTGCCGGAAAGTGCCTAAAACTCACATAAACTGCAGAATTCTGCAGAAATCAGCAAAATTCAGCATTTAAACACTCTAATATCATACAGAAATATGGTTAAATGATCCAGAATGCTTTCCTAAGTACCGGGAATCAAAACTGTCACAAAAGGTAACATAAAGCACACTAAACTGCATAGTTTAGCACCTTAACGAACCGGTAACCAACCGAACAACCGGACACTACCCGAAACACCAAATTTTCACTAGAAGCATTGTTTTAACATTTCCGAGCTAGTTATGGTCCCCAAACATCACAACAAATTATATAACAACTAGTAACTAACTAACCTAACTAATACTTGGAATTTAACCATATTAACTAACTTATGGTTACAACCTAAGCCTAGACCCCCCCCCCCCCACACCTACAATCGGCCAACAAGGGCCCCACCCAAAGATTTTAATTGCATTTTATATTGGATCTTGTTTCACTTTACTAAACACATTATACATTGGTTTACAAATGATGGAAGTTTATAAGTGAACCTAAGGGATCATAACTTCTCATTTCAACTCAAACTCACAACACACACACTCTCCTTCTTGCTTACGGTCGAGAACAACAACAACACTACCACTATCATTAATCAATCTTCATCCAATTCCAAGTAATCTCAAAGGTGTAAGAAGGTGTATAAGGAAACTTGGAGCCTTTGGAAGCTAAAGGACCTCTCACACAAGCTTTTATCCACTCCATTTTCATCTAGTGATCATCCCTAGCCTTGAGCTAGTAGTAAGAACACTCTACACTTCATTTTGCATCTTATTTTGTTGGTTAAAAGAAGATACAAGTTGTTAATCAAGAAGAACACTAAGAATCTTGAACTTGAAACTTGAACATAAGACTAAATACATAAGAAATCATGATGTTTATGTGTTGTTATGCTTGTTGATTGTTGATTGCTCATGTTATTGATGTAGATCATCATGTGATCTTGCTAGATAGTGATTAAAGATATAATCTAGCAAGATGAGAGGATGATTATGTTAAAGATCAATAGATCATCCTCATGTAAATCATGAACTTGAAAGTATGAATTGTGTTTCTTGTAAAAAGTGAGTATAAAGTCTTGTAAATCTATGATTTCAAGAATGATTTTTTAAGAAACCAAGTTAAAAATACAAAGTTTACTTAATCTTGGTTCTTAAAGAAATTAACCATATTTTAGGTGGTTAAACAAGTGTAGAAATATATATGAAACAAGAAAAACTCAAGAATAAACATTTTTAGAAAATCTATTTACAAGTTGTAAAGAATAATTTCTTTAAAAATGATGTTTTTAAATAAACAACCACACTTTAAAGGGTAACTAAGCTTACTAAACACACTAGTAAGTTACTACAAATTTTTGTAAATTTTCAAGTTCAGGAAGTAGTAATTTATGCTTGATTTTGGCAAATTGGTAAGTGTTGATTTGTTTATTGTTGATTGTGGTGATTTATAAAAGAAAATGATATGCCTTGAAGGCATGGAAACCTCCATTTTTATGGGAAACTATGGCAAAATTTTTCTAAAAATTAAACACTTAGAAAAATATTTTTGAACAAATATTTACAAGCATATTTTAAACCATGAATTTTCATATTAAGTTTGTCATAATTTTTGTTACAAAAATTATAAATATTGGAGGTTAGTTTTTGTAAATATAAGTGACTAAATATGTATTTAGGAAAATATATATTTAGATATCACCATGTGTGTGATTATTTGTATATTATGTGTATTAGTTATATTATTTTAGGACTTGAAATAATATAACTCACCAAAATACCAAGAAATTACAATCCAAAATATACCAAGATTCAAAGAAAATGAATATATAACTTATACCCGAAATATTGGAGAAACCGAACAAAGAATATAACTTACAAAATATTCCGGAAAATTAAATCATAAGTATATTTTGGTAATTAGTATTTTGGACACCAAGAGAACAAAAATATGATTTTTACAATTATTACAAAATATATCATATTTTTACAAGGAGAAAATATATTATTTTTGGGTAGATAAAAATATATATTTTCTTGAAATTATTAGAAGATATATTATTTTTGGGTGAAAATATAGTTTCTTGAATAAACATGAAATACATTATTTTTGGGTGAAAAATAAGTTTATATATATTTTCTAAGTTAGACTTGGAAATATACTATTTTCGAGACTTGTATGAGATTTATAAATATTGTTGCCAAGGAAAAATTAAAAGTAATTTTTCTATGTAATATTTCTTAAAATATATATATTTTGAAAATATATATTGATGTATTTTTTTAGAAATATTATTCCGAGAAAAGTAATACAAAGATTAAGTTTAAGGATACTTAATAAATGCAATGGAAATACGTATTCTCGCACGTATAAATACACACCGGAATACGCTACTGAAACTTGGCAAAAATATACAAGTATAAAAATACGAATACTAATACACCCATCCTTGGGGAATTATTCATGTACAAATACATAAGTGTGACAAGTTAAAATATATTATTTTAACTAATATTCCAAAATGTAGTAAATATAATTTAAGTTAAAATATTTATTATTTTAACTAATAATTATACAACTTGGAACAATATTAAAGACATAAAGGAACGTAACTCAAAGACACTAATTATTACTAAGTCAAGGTACGACCCGCTCGTCTAATAAAGCGTAATACGTTGTAGGTACTCGTGTACACCAGAAGGAGCTTTGAGTTACAGTTGGATACGAAGAACGCAGGATTGTGAGTTCATGTCCCCCTTTTCTTTTAATTGTTTTCAGTTTTATAACTTTGGGGGTGAAGTACATGTTACAAACTGTTTACAAATGTTTATATGTGGTATGGTTAGCTAAGGAAAAGTACTGCTAGATCATGTGAGTGGTGGGTATAACTGTCACACCACAACCGATGGCGGAATCATCGGGGCGTGCCACTGAGCGAAACAGATTGTCCATGAGTATCCAGAACAACTATTAATTACCAGATATTTAAACATCATGTCCCATACCATAACAAATCAAGATAAAACAGTCATTACAAATAATTGTCTCACAAACAAGTACTCATCCGACAACTCAGATTTCAAAATAGACATTTTTTTATTTGTTTCTAGGACTCTTTCCTAGCCTCGATTTCATCACACAGCAAACAAGGCGTCCTAGCATCTTATGCACCTGCCACATACGTTAAAGTAAAAGTCAATACACATAGTGTAAAGATGAGCATACAAGTTTAATAATAGCATATAGGGTTCGAAATCGATTACGCATAACCAGCACGTACAACGTGTGACGTGAAGCACGTTAGTTATTATTAGTTGTCCTTAACAGCCCCTGAGTGAACAGGTGCTGAGTCCAAACTATAGTACTATCGTTGCTAAGGCAGGTAGACAGCTATCTATGTGTAAACATAACAAACAAACAAGCATTCATCGAATCATGTATACACGCAGTAGCGGTTAGTGTTAAAGTATTGCGTAGTGTGTTTGATGTGATTTAGAATAAGTAATGTATGTAACACCCAAAAGTGCGTAAAGCAAAAAAAGGGTTCGAGTATACTCACAGCGATTGAGTTTGTGGATTGAAGGGAGCGCTTAGAGCGGAGTTAGCCTGAACAGTTAACGATAGCATAAATAATAGGCGGCGCGTAAAACGATACTAGTGTACCAAGGATCGGACGGTAATCTGATCGGATGGCAATCCGATCGGATGGCCATTCGATTGGATCGACACCTCGCTTGGTGAGGATGTGTTTGTGTATGATGGTTTGACCTTTGAAGTTTTCGTTGTAGCATTTTGGAGATAGAGAAGTATCTATACCCTTCAGGTCGGTCGATCGATCGGTCGTTCGATCAGACGGCTATCCGATTGGCGAGGCTTCTAAGTGTGAGAACAAGTTCATAGCAGGACGGTCACTCGATCAGATAGCAATCCAATCGGGTGGCAACCCATGTGTATTGAACATGTTGAAAATTGTTTGAGTACCAAAGTCCTAGACGTCACACGATCGGACGGTCGCTCGATCGGATGGCAATCCGATCGGACGGTAATCCGTTCAACGTCCAAGTCCTTGAATAGTTTGAATAAAAGTTTAAGCGTGGAACAAATGTGCAACCCAGTCGGATCGCCGGTCGATCGGATGGCAATCCGATCGGACGACAATTCGTCTCAACGGTCAGATCGTCTTGTCACTTGATTCTGTTTGAAGTTTTGTAGTCTTTGAACGAGACGTTTTGATACCTTTCTTGAACAACAGAACTCTTATCTCGGCCCAAGTGACCCGACAGAACAGGAATCACCCAAGTCCGATTCGTTCACGGTTCGAGTCGGTAGTTCATGTTCAAACCCGAAATCAATATCTCTCGGATAGAATTCAGATCTGGAACTAATACATCACTAAGAATGAGTAGAAGATTAGAACAAGCTCCGATTCTATCGGTTTTGAGTGCATTGAGTGTAAAAGAGTTGAAAGAAAGTTGGAAAACCACCTTTCAATCATTTTCACCATGAATATGTTCAGATCTGTGCAAGATCTTGGTTTATTTATGTGGAAATCATCCAGATCTAAGTTGTTCTTGGTGGATTGAAGCCAAAACATGAAGTTCATAAGAACACCATGGTGACAACATCCTAGAACACCTCAAATCCACTAATTTCTCGGTTAAAAGTTGAGATTCAAAAGATAGAAAGGTGTAGGAGTGCGTGTAGATCAAGAAAGTACAAGATTTAGGTTGAAAACTTACAAGAATTGAGAGAAATCGGGAGAAATGAGCTTGAGTACGGCTGAGTCGAGCAAGGGAGCTGTCACCATCAAAGAGGTGACAAATGGGGGGTATTTATAGGGTTTCCCAAAATGGAAAGTGGGGAAAAAGGCTGGTCGATCGGGTGGCAACTTGGTCTGATGGCAACCCGATCGAATGGCAATCCGATCGGTTGGCCACTCGATCGGTTGGCCACTCAACCCATGAGTTTCGGCGCGATGAGTTTTGTCGTTTCGATTTGAGTGTTGAGCTTTGCGGTGCGATTCGAGCGAGCGATGCGATAGAATTGCTTATTAAATTACTTTTAATCCCAACTACTATATCTAACATACAATCACTATAATTACTGCGTTTAGCGTTTCGATTCGATTGCGATGCGACAGATTGCGATTTCGGTTGATTACTACAACATAATATAAATAAACATGCACAAGTAACACATAAATAGCAGATACACGTAAAACAATGTCCAAAACGTGTAATTCAAGTTGCGATTGCGATTAGGTCGATATGCGATAATTTGCGATTAACCTCGATTATTAACAAGTACTCCACATAATACAACTAATGCGATAACGTAAATAGATTATCTACAAGTCAAAGAAGTCAATACAGTAGTTAAGCAAGGAGTGGCAGATCGTAATTAGCAATCTTTTCTTCCTTTGGCTTTAAGCTTGACTTTGACTTTGACTTCCGAAACAAGGGGTGTTACAGCCTCCCCTACTTAAGGGAATTTCGTCCCGAAATTAGGCCGAAGCCGTAACAAACAACTGTGGGTACTTCGCCTTCATGTCACTTTCGAGTTCCCAAGTGAATTCTGCGCCTTGTTTGCCTTTCCAGCGAACTTTCACAATGGGAATGCGTGAGCGCCTGAGCTGCTTGATTTGTCGGTCCATGGTCTCGACAGGCTTTTCCACGAAGTGTAATGTTTCGTTCACTCGAAGATCCTCAAGTGGTACGTGTAAATCATGCTCAGCCAGACACTTTCTGAGGTTCGAAACGTGGAAAGTTGAGTGAACGTTGCTAAGTTCCTCCGGTAGTTCGAGTCTGTAAGCCACTTTTCCGATCCTTTCCAGGATCTTAAAGGGTCCCACATATCGAGGCGCGAGCTTTCCTCTCTTGCCGAATCTGACCACACCCTTCAAAGGTGATAACTTTAGGAGTACATGGTCGCCAACGTCAAATTCAAGGGGCTTGCGTCGTCTATCGGCGTAACTTTTCTGACGACTCCGAGCTTTCAGTAGATTGTCTTGAATTTGGAGGATTTTGTTAGTCGTTTCTTGCAATAGCTCAGGACCGGTTAATTGCGAGTGCCCGATCTCTGCCATACAATAGGCGATCGACATCTTCTTCCATATAATGCCTCGAATGGTGCCATTTGAATGCTGGAATGATAACAATTATTGTACGAGAATTCGACTAAAGGTAAGTATGCATCCCAATTACCACCGAAATCGATGACACACGAACGGAGCATATCTTCAAGGGTACGGATCGTTCTTTCAGTCTGACCGTCGGTTTGGGGATGGAAAACGGTACTTAGATTAAGCGTAGTACCGAGAGCAGATTGAAAAGTTTCCCAAAGACGCGAGGTAAACCGAGCATCGCGGTCAGAGATGATGTCGCGAGGCATCCCATGTCAACAAATGATGTCATTGGTGTAGATTCGGGCTAATCTTTCTACCTTATAGTCTTCTCGTATCGGCAGAAAATGAGCAGATTTGGTCAAGCGGTCAATGACAACCTAGATGCTGTCTTGACTTGATGGCGTGCGTGGAAGTTTCGTTATGAAGTCCATAGCTATACTCTCCCATTTCCATATAGGAATCTCGGGTTGGACGAGTAAGCAAGAGGGTCTTTGATGTTCAGCCTTGACTTTCGAGCAGGTCAGACACTTTGAAACATAGAGGGCGATATCTCTCTTCATGCCCGGCCACCAATACTTGTAGCGTAGGTCCTGGTACATGTTGTCGGCACCGGGATGAATAGAATATCGGGATTTGTGGACTTCGTCCATCTGTATTTGTCGCAAATTGGTCCGTTTAGGGATCCAGATTCGGTCCAGATAATGGAATATCCCATTCGACTTATTCACTAGCTGGGCTCCATCGTTGATAATCCTTTCCTTCTTCAAAGTGTGTTCGGTGAAACAAGCATGTTGGGCTTCGCGGATAAGGGTTTCGAGATCATATTGGGCTAACGGGCGCTATGCAAATAGCTCCGTCTGCTGAGAGCGTTGGCAACGACATTTGCTTTGACAGGATGGTAACGAATTTCACAGTCATAATCGTTGAGAAGTTCTACCCACCGATGTTGACGCATATTTAGCTCCTTCTGGTCAAAGATATGTTGTAGGCTCCTATGATCGGTGAAGATCGTACACTTGGTACCGTAAAGGTAGTGTCACCAAATCTTTAACGCAAAAACAACTACGCCTAGCTCGAGGTCGTGAGTTGTGTAGTTCTTCTCGTGGATCTTGAGCTGACGAGATGAGTAAGCAATAAGCTTGTCTCGTTGCATGAGAACACAACCAAGGCCAAGGTTCGAGGCATCACAATAGACGATAAAGTCATCATTTCCGTCGGGTAGAGTGAGAACAGGAGCATTGCAAAGCATATACTTGAGGGTTTGAAAGGCAGTCTCTTGTCCAGTTCCCCAAACAAAAGGCTTGTCTTTGTGCGTGAGAGAGGTAAGCAGCACAACGATTTTTGAGAATCCTTCGATAAATCGGCGATAACAGCCCGCTAGTCCGAGAAAAGAACGGACTTCAGACGGGTTCTTAGGCGTAACCCAACTCTTGACAGCTTCGATCTTCGCGGGGTTGACGTGAATACCTTGACTATTGACAATGTGACCGAGGAATTGCACCTCCTCTAGCCAGAATTCACACTTGGAGAATTTGGCATAGAGTCGATTTCCCTAGAGTAGCTCGAGAACCAAACGTAGATGTTGCGCGTGTTTGGTTTTCGACTTGGAATAGATCAGGATATCATCGATGAACACGATGATGAAGCGGTTGAGAAAAGGTTTACACACGCGATTCATCAGATCCATGAAAACCGCGGGTGTGTTGGTTAGACCGAAAGGCATAACAATGAACTCATAGTGACCGTATTGTTAGAACTTTTGAGATCGTTCATACTTGTGCTGGATAAGTTTTATAGTGGTCAGTAGCAAATTAGAATGTACAAGGGCTTGTTTTGTAATTCTCTAATAGTAATGTTCCTGACCTAGTGTAGATAAGATTCCAGCAAATTTATAAATTTGCTGGCAGATCAGGAACACACTATAAATAGCCCTCACATTGTAACCTTGGCAAGCTTTTGGCTCTTGAATGAATATTGGTGTTGTTACTTTCTCTTGCTGATCTAGTGCTTAAATCTGATATCCAAGGTTGTTTATTGCTATATCTCATTGTTTGGATTCAATACAACACTTGTTGTATTCATTAATCCATTAGCTTCCCTTCATCTTTGATATTTCTTAACTTTTCATATCTCAAACACCTAATCAATAGGTGTTATGGGTTAAAACAACCAACCACTGTGATCCGGATTCGTTTTGGGATCTACAATTTGGTATCAGAGCCTTTGTGCTCTTGGTTGTTGTGTTCTTGTTGAGATTTTTCATTGTTTTGAAGGTTTTTCAAAGTTTCAAGGTTTTTCAAATTTTTGAGCTTAAAATGGATTGATTTGGTGTGTTTAATCAAAAGGTTGTTGTTAATACATGATTAGGGAGTCATTTAGGACATTTTGATGCATCAAAACATGGTTTTTGAGTTGTTCTTGAGTGATTAGAGGGTTTTTGTTCGTGTTAAACCCTCTGTCCAGCGAATATAACTTGAAGACAGCGAACAATATTTGAATACAGCGAAATTATTTTTGAAGACAGCGCACTCAGCGTTGAATATAGCGAAGTATATTTAGTCGTTGAGGTCCTTATCGCATAATCATTAATTTCGGCGACCATCGTTAGAGCGAAATTGTTGATCATTAGCGAGATAGTGTCAGTTGTCCCTTGAGCGAAATTATCGAAGGCGACTTCGAGAGCCGTGATAGCGAACCACAGCGTTCTTATCACGGTTATCAGTGAAATTAACCTAACATCTGTCTGTGTTTTGATTTGTCAGCGAAGTTATCTTGATCGCTCGCTCTAGCGAAGGTCGAGGATCAGTCAGCGAAGGTGAACAGGTGTCTTCGTTTTCCAGTGAAGTTAAGTCTCTAGCCGGTTAACCTGCGACCTGTCAGCGAATTTAAGTTCTGATCAGCTAAAATTTGTCTAAACAAGCCAAGATGTCGCTAAATCAACTAAGTCCAATTGCACAAGCTGAACTCGAGACTGGAACTACCACTCGTCCACCAAAGTTGAAAGGTGCTGAAGACTTCAGCACTTGGAAGACTCGCATCCAGTCGTTCTTCGAATACACGGACTACAATTTGTGGGTTTCAGTCACCGCTGGTCCCCACATTCCAACGGTGATTCGTAATGATTTGGTGGTTGCTAATCCTGACCCCACAACTTTCACTGAGGAAGACAAAGCCCTAATTCAACGCGATCGCCGTGCGCATGCAGCCTTAACCATGGCCCTGTCAACTGATGATTGCAACATGTTTGAAGAACACCGAACTGCAAGTGCTCTCTGGAATGCACTGATTGAGTATTATGAGGGAAATGAAGAGCTAATTGAAAGTAAGAGAGATATGGTGCAGAAGCAATACGACATGTTCTGTGGAGTTCGTGGAGAAAGTCTGTCAGATCACATCAGTTGCTTTCTGAATATGATGACCAAAATGAAGAAGGCAGGAAATCCTGTCACTAACCGTGCTGCAATAAAGAAGCTGCTAGACTCACTTCCCAAAGAATGGAGCCTACAATGCATGATGATCAAGAAGGATTTCCTCAACAATCCAAATCCTGTCACTCTGTCCGACCTGATCAACACCTTAAAAGCCTTTGAAATGGATGTCAACAAAAGAGAGATGAACACTGCCGGTTACCAACCAAAGTCAACTCAGAACTCAGCTGGATTGAAGAATGTGGCATTTCTTGCTTCAGGGGGCATTACTCCACAAGTTTCTGACTTAATCTACGCAAACGCTTCCGCAAGCGCATCAAAAGCCCCACAACTTGTTGAGAAGACTATCACTGTTGACACTCAAGCATTGAAAGTGTCCACTGAAAACGTGGCACTCTTCAACACTTTTCTGAGTAGCTATGAAGCCCTGATGTCGGGGGAGCTGAAAAAGGAGATGTTCACTGCTGAAGACATGTATCAGGTTGATCCAGATGATATGGAGGAAATGGATCTGAAATGGCAAATGGCCATGATCACTTTGAGGCTAAAGAAATTTCAAGACAAGACAGGAAAGCGTCTGGGTCTTGGAAAAGCTGGTTTTGACAAATCTAAACTTAGGTGCTACAACTGCAAGAATCTAGGACATTTCAAGCGTGATTGTCCTCTGTTGAAAGAAGGAAACAGTGGTACCACTCCTGCTGTAAAGCAAATCACAGTTGAAGAGAACAAGAACAACGCGTCCCCTAGCACGCCAAAGGCTTTAGTCATAGAAGACTATGACTGGAGTGAAGAAATCACTGAAGCAAAGGAGCAAGTCAACAAAGCCCTGATGGCCAAAATCACGGGTGAATCCTCTTCAAGGCAGTTTGAGAAGCAGACAGCTGGAATTCCTAAAGGAGAAAATACTGCTGACAAAGGTTTGAAAAGCATTCTGACTTCAGTGGAGCCTGAAAAGGAAGAGATGTGTGATCAAGCAGAGGAGCGTGCTTCAAAAGAGACATCTGAAAAGGACAAGAAAAAGGTCCCAGCTGCCGCGATGAAAGCAGATTCGTCAAAAGAGAAAGCAGACAAGGACTTGGTAAACAGTATTCCACTTAGTTTCAAGGAAAAGTTATGCACACCTGCATGCGTTGATGTCGTGGCACATTACAAGTCTCTTAATCTTGAATTTGAGAGACAAAAAGACAAGGCCTTAAAAATGAATAACGAACTTAAACTGAACGAGGCCGCATACCAGAGAAAGTTAAATTCAACTTTAGCTGAGATGCAAACTCTAAAAGAATTTGTGATTAGAAAAGATTTGATCATTAACGATCTCACAGATAGATTAGAAATGGCTTTAAATGAAAAGAACAAATTGCAAATCATCATTGATAAATGGAATGTCAGTCAAAAGGCCTTTACTGACATCAAAAAATGCCAACGACCAACGTATGTGAAAGACGGAATTGGGTATAAGGATAGGCAAGGAAATGAGAGAAAACTCTTTCTCCCACCACATAGCAAAAACTATGTGCCTATACCTACTCCTCATCCCGAAAACGATCTCATTGATGAAAATGTCTCTGTAGAACAAACAAATTCTTGTGAAAATGAAACAACCGCTAACTTTTCTAAAAGTAATGCAGATCCAATTGTGTGTAAAGAAGATGTGTGCGATGAGGATGGAGACTGCGGGGGATCAAAAATAGGAATAGGTTATTCAGGCAACAGTTATTCCACTGTTAACTGGTTCGCCTGGAACTGTTCCAAGGAAAACAATATTCGGGATGAATGTAATAATTTAATTAGGATGGATAACTGTAATGGCCATGTGCCTAAATTTAAATCTTCGGATGACTGTAAGGGCCATGTGCCTACATTTGAGACCCGTGATCGTGAACATGTTATGTCTGAATGTCATGATTTAAATTCTGCATTTTGTGATGATAAAGTTGTATGTGAATCTCCTGTATTTGTGCCAGAATTGAAAAAGAATAGCTTTGGAAAATTCCTCACCGAGGAAATTCCATAATTTATTCCATCTCGAACAGGTATGACAGATTCTGAAGATCAAGACAACAAAGACTCAAGCTCTGCTTCAAACCTTGAGGATGAGCAAATGTCAGAAACAACAGACAGTGAAAGCACAGAATTCTCAAGTGAAGAAACCTTGAAGACCTCAAGTGAAGATCACACAACAAATGATGAAAACTCAGAAAGCTCAAGTGCTGAAACTATTGAAGACCAAAATCCAGAAAGTTCAAGCGAAGATCAAAGCTGCAATGATTCAATTTACGAAGCAAGTGAAGAACATGACTCAAGTGAATATCAAACGTCCGAAAGCTCGTCTGATTATGACAATGATGAAGAATGTTCAGAAGATGAAAGCAGAGTTGACAAGAAAATGAAGAAAGCAGAAAGCTCAAGACACTCATCACATACATCATCTTCTAACACCAAAAGACCCAGACATAAAAGATGTTTTCGCTGTGGTCATTTAGGACATACAGCGAAACATTGTAAAACCAAGAAGCTTTCTAAACCAGAGCATGATTTTCTTACAAACGTCACATATCAGCTAAATTATCTTAAGAAGTCTGTTAAAAATCTGGTTGAGTCAACGGCCTATTTTTGGAAACAAAAAGAGGCCAAAGTGGGTCAAAATCACGATAGATTCGAAATGAAGCAAATCTGGGTTCCCAAAACTAACTAATTTGTATATTTGTGCTTTTGTGTATATCAGAATAAACTCCAGAAATGGCTCCGCATGCTCATGGAATACATCTGGCACGTAGACAGCGGATGTTCAAGACACATGACAGGACTGAAGGAACTCCTAAAGAATTTTCGCTTCATTGATGGTGATTTCGTATCTTTCGCTGGAGATGAAAAGGGAGGGAAGATTGTTGGAATGGAAGATGTGGTATCTGAAGCCCTCACATTGGAAAACGTCAATTATGTTCCAGAGTTGTGCTTAAATCACATGAGTGTATCACAAGTTGTAAAGTAGATCGCAGGTCTGTCTAAGGAGGATGTCAATTCTTGGGAAATCGTCTAATCTCATGGCAAAGCAAGAAACAAACAACTGTGTTCACCTCCACCGCTCAAGCAGAATACACCGCGGCCTACAGTTACTGTTCACAAGTTTTCTGGATACAAAATCAGCTGTTGGATTATGGAATCAACATCATGAAGACTCCTATATTCATCGACAATGAGGCATGTCTGGGAATTGTGAAGAATCCCATCCACCACTCCAGAACGAAGCATATCGAAATTCGCATTCATGCAATTCGAGATGCGTACGAGAAAGGTTACATTCAAGTGGTACCAGTGGATACAACCCAGCAACGGGCAGACATTTTCACTAAAGCTTTCGACAAAACGCGATTCAACCAGCTGGTAACCTGGTTGGAGATGGTAAATTTCCTTGAATGGAAATGAATCTTGTGTCCAAAAGCTTTCGTAAATACACTATCCCTGTTCATAGTTTTTTTCAAAAAAAAAAAAAAAAAAAAAAAAAAAAAAAAAAAAACGTTTGTTGAAAGTAGAACAAGTATCGTACAGCGTTGCCCACCAAATAGATTTTCTGATTCTTAAAATTTCATTTTCGGGCAAATGGACTTTCGAAAATAAAGATTTTAGGGGGGATATTCCAGAAAATCAAAACGAGATGCTTGTTTCTGACTCTTGTTAGAGGAAATGATAGAAAAATTGCTAACGCTTTGCTATTTCCTGCAAAACAGAAAACAAAACAAAAAGAAATCGGGGTACCAAGCAACGACGTGTCGGTAGATTCAGCAACACCGACGAGTAAACTGCTGTTAGGGAGCAAAACATAACATCTACACAAGGATTCTGGCTTCTCTCAGGCATTACGCATCTTGTGGGTAACACGTTGCGGCATATGGCTTAATGGTCTTAAATCTTGTGTTGATAGATTGCCAAAGTCTGAAATCTCGGGTCTTTATATTGGTTTCCATTCGGGGGTTATCATAGTTGGTCTTCTGCTGCATCCAGATACATGCTGACCTAGAACTTCTATGATATCCCTTCTCAATAAGCGCCTTAAAAAAAAAAAAAAAAAAAAAAAAAAAAAAAAGGCCAAACCCTCTAATAATAAGTGCCCTTCGTGGCCAAAAACCTTTTGATGGATTAGTTTCGGTCTCTCTGCTGTACGAAAGTACTGACCTGTTCACCGAGCTATCTGTCTCGCCCTCGATAGATCTTGGAATCTCTGTTGTACGAAAGTACAGACCTGATCTCCGTTCTATCGTTGAAATGAATGGATCCAATATACTCACCTGTTATGAAGAACCTTTGTGCATACCTTGATCGCGGGGGTATGTCCTGATGTGGGACTCACGGGCGTAATGTTTCTATTCTCAATAGCTCGTGTGGGGGCCATAGAAGTCTTGTCAATATTACCGAAAACATGATAAAAGCGCTCTCCGAAGGCTTGTTGAAAGAAGGATGCATGGATTTAAGCGGACAAATATACTGGCAGTCTTTCTTGTGCCCTGGTTAGTATCTATCAACAATAATAATAAATAAGGAATTGGCAAGTGTTGGCGATATGATCTTTTACAGGTAAGTCACCGAGCGTCAAATGTTTCAAGAAATTCCGCATCAAATGAAACCTCCCAGAACTGGAAGCTCAAAATTCGGAGTCCAACTGGCCAAATTTTTCTCTGTTGTGTAAATAATTAACAATCTTTGGCGTTTTAAACAAAACTGGGCACGTTTTTCGAGAAAGTTTGAAATTTACGAGCGAAATTAAATTTATTTTGAAAATCTATTAAAGGTAGCGATTTTAAGATACCAGCGAAATAATTATTTCGCCCGGTACAGAAATCAGTATATAAATATCGTGTAACCGTCATATTTCAACTTTTCAAAATCTTTTCATCCTCTCTCTCGCTCATCTTCGGACATCATCTCAAAATCGACACAAGCTTTATTTTCGTTCAAGGATCATCAGGTAACTCTTCGATTAATCTTCATTTACAGCAATCGAAGTCATTGGTTCACATTTTCGGTAAACTGTACAATGTTTGATTCTTCTTTGAATGATATTTGTGTTCATGAGCCCTAAAAATCTGAATCCATTATCTTTGTCCGAAATCTTTGCGGTTTGATTTGAATGTCCGTTTTTAAGAATCGATTAAACAATGTTTAACAATGAACTCATCCGTGATTGTTGCTTGAACTTAACTAAATCGGTGATGAACAGTTAGGGTTTTTAATGGGTTTAAGAAGAAATTTTTGAATGCAGCGATTTTTTTTCATGATGACAGCGATGATAGCGAACTTAAACCCTAGTCACGGAAGTTCAAAAGTCTCGAACGCGAGTTCGAGCACCCAGCAAAATAGTCTAATTCGCTCGTGTAGCGATTTAGTCTATCGTATTCGCTGGGGAATCGTTTCCGGAAAAGAAACTTTGTCTTCGCTATGTTCGCTAGCGAACTTAACCAAGACCACTTGCACATGTTCCGATTTGTCTCCGACAAAATCTGACCGGACCACTAGCGAACTTAGCGAAGTTAATCAGAGCCTGATCAACCAGCGAAGTCAGCGACGATCTTTACTCGTTGATTGATTTCCTCTGATCTCGATACCCAGCATCAGCGATGTCAATGACTGACCTGGCAGCGATCTTGTTTTATTTTAAATTTTCCTTTTGTAAATATTCTTGTAAATATTGTTCCTTTTGAAAATTCTCTTGTAAATATTTATCTCTATCTTAACCTTCTCTCACTTGGCTCGTTTGACGTTTCAGAAGCAAGATGGTGAAGACTCTCGAGTGGGATAAAACGATGAAGCATAATCAAAGCATCAATCTGGATGAAGTGCCTCAAGATTTTGACGATGTAACCAGATGGGTGCGTTCCAGCAGAATCGGTCATGCTGTGGAGACTGCTGTTAAAGTTTACAAGACTCACATACAACAATTCTGGGAAAACGCAAAACCAGAAATCATCAACAGCAAAAGAGGAATAGTGTCAACGGTCTGCAACAAAAGAGTAGAGGTAACTGAAGACCGGATACGCCAGGTTCTGAAGCTTCAAGACAATGACCAAGATCCCTTAAGCCTAAGCCAAGATGACATCCTGGATGGCTTTCGAGGGATGGGCTATCCTGGAGATTTCCGACAGAAGAAAGAGATCAAAAGAGGAGGACTCACAAGAGATTGGAGATTCATTGTTCATGTGATTTCTACGAGTCTAGCACACAGAAAGGGTGGCTTTGATGGTTTGAACTTGGAATGGTCGGCAGCCATGCTAAATCTGTGTACCAAACAGAAATTTAATCTCTCGGGCTTGATATTCAAATACATGCTTGAAAATGTGAGTGGAGCAACGTGGGCGATGTATCCAAGATTCGTTCAGATGCTGATAAATAGCCAACACAAAGATCTTCCAACAGATGGAGATCTCTACAAGTTCCACGTCTTCACAAACCGCCAATACACCGAGATAAAGACCAATGAATGGGTGTTGATGCATGATTGGATGTACCGGGCAGAAAGACTACCAATTGTCAAGGAAGCTTACAAGAAGTACAAAGAAGCGGTACGAGAAAAACAGCAGCGAAATGCCCAAGCTCAAGCCGAAGCAGCATCAAAAGAAGAACGTGCTAAAGGTAAAAGGAAAGGAAAGGAGATTGATAAGGATGAGCCTCCCAAAAAGAAAAAGGCGCCAGAAAATACAGAAAAATTCATGGGCGACAGCTTTAGAGCAGCGGAATCTGAAGAACAGCAGCAACACATCAAAGATATGAGAGAAATCCATGCTTTGGAGGAAAGGGAAAAGAAAGAAAGGAGACTCAAGAGACTTGAAATGTCATCATCCAAACGACCTGAAGTTATCCCAGAAGAGGTGCAGTCTCTTAATGACTTTGTTGATACTCTGTTAATAGATCCTGAAGAAGGCTCAGCGGGAAAGAAAAAGACTGATGACATATCTTCGAAAGTATCTCCGGTAAAACCAACGAGGTTTTCAAAGCCACATGTCCCGCCACAAAGGATCCGTCCCTTCCAAGAGCTTTACGATAAACTTGTGGAGAACGCAAGTCCAACTGTGGCAAAAGAAATATGTTTGTTGAAAAACCAAGTGAATGACACCAACCTCCTCAGGGAAAAGATCAAAGATCAAAGGAAGAAAAACAAAGAAATGACTGCATACATGGCTAAACAGACCAAATTCATCAGATTTCAGCAAGCAGGACTGGAGAAAATGTTTAGAATGACGCGAAGTATGTGTGAGAAAATGAAAATCAAGCCAATGTTTACCTTCGACGAAATCTTTGACTTCGATGCTTTTATTGAAGAAGAAACATCTCGAAAAGAAAAAGAGGCTGAAGCGAAGAAAAGGCGTTTAGAGTCGGTGGAAAAAGTGACTGAAGGAGATGAAAGTGACGAAGAAGAAGTTGACAGAAATGATATGCCATCAAAGTTTCTTGAATGGGGTCTTGAGGACGAAGTTCTATACGAGCAAGAGAATGGAAAAACATTTGCTCCCGAGCACCCTGAATGGTTCAAAAAGGAAAGAGAACGACTTCCTGATTTCCATCAAGTTATCAAAGTTGAAATGTCTGAAGCTACCGATAAGATTATCAGTTGGATGTATGATAATCTTAGAGGAATGTTTGTTGTGAAGAGACGAGGTGGCGTGATCCAGTACTTTCAGACCGGTTTTGATCTCTTTACTCTTCCCAGGTGGGATCTACGTGAGCTGGGCCGTCTGGACATTCTAAATCCAGAAGAAAGAGGCATTGGAGGAGACTTTGAGCGTTTGATCGCTAAAGAATGCAACAAAGATTTCCCTAATCACAGGCCTCAGCGTCCAAGGCGAAGAGTCTCAAAAACTACCATAGATCCAGTAACAGGAAAAGGAAAAGTGACGTGGGTGATCAACCCTGCTAAAGTTGTCACCAGAATTAAACTACCTGAAGAAATTTCTGTTGCACTCAAAGACTTCAAGAAATGGTTCTATGATAGCAAAACTGGCGAGGCTGTGATAAGATCCAACGAAAACGTGGATATTCGGATCTTGGATCCTATGGATGTGTTTAAGTTTGGGCTCTCGGATCTAACTATGTTGAATGCTAGCTCCATAAACGTGGGAGCTGGAAATGCAAATCTTGAAGAAGCTATGCTATTTCAGAGAGCGGTAGAAAGAGCCTGGAAGATAAAGAGGGAAATGCTGGATCTAGTAGACAGGATTGAAAAGAGAAAAGAAAAAGGAGAAAAGAAAAAGGAAGCAAGGAAGAAAAAGAAGCATGAACATAAGAAAGAAAAGACCCCTGTTTCTTCAACTGAACCCACCACGACATCATCACCTCCGGCCTCATCCACATATGAGGCCACTATGGAGGATCAACCTATCTGTGAAGCTGTTACTACTCAAGCAACTCCGGACGCGCAAGTCGAAACTCAAGCACCACCCGAAACCTCAACAAACGAAGACAATCCCAAAGAGCCTGAAAAGCAAGCTACTGAGAATCCAGCGGAAATCAATGAAGAATGAGAAGACAAGTATGCAACGATCTAGGGGGGATATTGTTAGAACTTTTGAGATCGTTCATACTTGTGCTGGATAAGTTTTATAGTGGTCAGTAGCAAATTAGAATGTACAAGGGCTTGTTTTGTAATTCTCTAATAGTAATGTTCCTGACCTAGTGTAGATAAGATTCCAGCAAATTTATAAATTTGCTGGCAGATCAGGAACACACTATAAATAGCCCTCACATTGTAACCTTGGCAAGCTTTTGGCTCTTGAATGAATATTGGTGTTGTTACTTTCTCTTGCTGATCTAGTGCTTAAATCTGATATCCAAGGTTGTTTATTGCTATATCTCATTGTTTGGATTCAATACAACACTTGTTGTATTCATTAATCCATTAGCTTCCCTTCATCTTTGATATTTCTTAACTTTTCATATCTCAAACACCTAATCAATAGGTGTTATGGGTTAAAACAACCAACCACTGTGATCCGGATTCGTTTTGGGATCTACACGTATCGAGTTCGAAAAGCGGTTTTGGGTATATCCTCCTCTTGAATGCGTAACTGGTTGTAGCCTGAGCGTAAATCGATCTTGGAGAAACACGTAGCACTTTGTAACTGGTCAAACAAATCATCGATGCGAGGTAGGGGATAGCGATTCTTGATTGTCAGCTTATTCAGCTCCCAATAGTCGATGCACATCCGGAACGACCCATACTTCTTTTTGAAGAAAAGGACTGGTGCGCCCCAAGGAGAGGTGCTAGGGTGAATGAAGCCTTTATCAAGTAATTCCTGTAGCTGACTCGATAGTTCACGCATTTCGGACGGCGCGAGTCGATAAGGAGCTCTTGCAACAGGATTTGCTCCAGGAATGAGGTCGATGCGAAAGTCGATATCACGGCTTGGTGGTAACCCTGGGAGATCTTCAGGAAAAACGTTAGGGAATTCACAAACAACGGGGACGTCTTTCACCTCCTTAACTTCCTTTTTCTCCGCTACTACTATGTGTGCCAAGAAAGCTTGGTATTCCTTGCGGAGATACTTGCTAGCCTGAACACACGACATGAGTTGGAGTTTCTTCGATGCGACTTCACCATAAACACATAATTGATCACCATTAGCGAGCGAAAATTGAATCATCTTATCGAAGCACACAACTTCAGCATGGTTTTCATGAAGAAAGTCCATGCCTACTATGACATCAAAACTTCCGAGCTGCATTGGAATAAGATCGATAGGAAAGATGTGATTGTTGAGTTCGAGGGTACAATCACGAAGAACAGAGTTGACAGCGACGATTCTTCAGGTGGCAACTTCAACATCGAACGTCGAGGGGAGATGGGCGCACTTACGATTTAGTAGCTTTTTGAACTCAAATGATACAAAATAGTTATCGGCTCCAGTATCAAACAAACACGAAGCATAAATACCATTCACAAGGAACGTACCATTGACCACGTTGTTGTCGGCTTGAGCTTGGCGCACATTAATGTTGAAAGTTCGAGCGCGTGCTGCTTGCTGCTGTTGTTGCTGTTGCCGCTGCTGCTGTTGTTGGGGCTGCTGCTGCTGAGGCTCTTGCTTCACAACCCGATTGGGGCACATGTTTGCGAAGTGGTTGGGATCACCACATGCAAAGCAGACTCTAGCATTGACCGCGGGTGCCTGAGCCGCTTGTTGTCCTTGAGGAGCAGGAAGTAGAGCTTGATGAGCAGTAGCTGAAGCTTGACGAGGACCTGTACGGCAGTTGGTGGTGAAGTGGACGTACATGTTGCAATGCACACAAAATCTGCAGGTGAGTCCCACTGGGTGGTGATAGGTGCAAGTTGGGCAGGCAGGGTGAGGACCAGTATAAGCACGCTTTGCCGGCGGTGCTTGGGTTACCGGTGCCACGGCCTGGCGGTGTTGCATCTGCTGCTGAGCTGGTACAGCCTGGAGTGGGGCAGCAGTGGTTACAGCACAATTCTTGTTGCTGGAGTTGCCGTATTTCTTCCTCTTACGACGAGAGGCCTTTGAATACTGAGGGGTAGCGGTGGCTCCAGCGGTTGGTGCGGTGGTAGCTTGATGCAGATTCTTAGGAGCTTTATCCCAGGTACCAGATTTGACTCGCTTGTCGTTGATTTCAGCGGCAAGCAGGTAAGTTTCCTTCATTGTTGCTGGCTTTGAAGCTTGCACAAAATCTGCAACACAATCCGGCAGAGCTCGGATATACTTCTTGATTGCCATATCAGAAGTCTTTACTTGATCAGGACAGATAATACTCAACTGCTTGAAGCGAGCAGTTAAAGCAGCGTTGTCACCATCCTTCTGCTTGATATGCCAGAATTCGTCCTCCAACTTTTGGCGCTCGTGGGGAGGGCAGAACTCTTCCAACATGACGTTCTTCAACTCGTCCCACCTAAACCATGAGCTGCATCATTTTCGCGTTTGTTTCTCTCGGCCGTCCACCAGTCTAAAGCACGGGAATGGAAGACGCCGGTCGCGTTGAGAGTGCGGAGATCATCGGGATAGCCACTCTGGCGCAGGGTGACCTCGATCGAATCAAACCATAGAAATAAGGCCGTAGGGCCATCTTCGCCAGTAAATTCTTTCGGTCCGCAAGCTTTAAACTGCTTGAAGCTAAAAGCGGCATTGGGAGTAGCTTTAGGAGTTTCAGTCCTGGACTCTTCAGAAGACTTGCTAGCATTCTCTTGTAGGTCGTTAACGACCTGAGGAATGACTTTTGCTATCTGCCTAGCGATGAGTGCAGCAAGGCGTTTGTCTCTCTGTTCTCGGCGAGCAGTTCGAGGGTGACGGGGTCCAGATGACGACATTGTCTGCAACCGACATCGTCATAGGACTCAGACACAATATAATCGAATCTCACCTCACACGCCTAATACTACTAAAGCTTATGAACACGATCAAGTATCACTTAAACACATAGACACATAAACACAGATTCACAGAATCATATAATCACAGAAGCACATAAGCACGTAAGGCATAGTAACACAAGAGGCAGTTAGAATACAGAAACCTATCATTCAAAATTTGCGCGCTTCATAGCGAGCAGCATAGCGAGTAATATAGTATAAGTAACATCATAGCATGCGATCATTCACAGATAGTAGCGATGTGTTAACGGTGTGTGGATGTGTTGTGCGTGTCGAGCGGAAACAAAAGCGTTAAATTGAAACCAGTAGTACCTCAATACGCCAACAATTAAACATATAAGTCCACATAAAACACATAAAATCCATATAAAACGACATATATCAGAGTCAACAGTTGCGGGTTCAGAATCGAAACACATAAAAATCGAGAATAGGCTGTCTGCGGCTCGATAGACATCAATGTGTTTCGTCTATTCACAAGGACCTTCAAGGCACACTTTGGCCTTCTAGACTATGCCTTTGCCTCAGTTTCGGGCAGTCGGCACGCATCCTTCCAGTTGTAGTGTGGCTTCAAGTCTTCGGAGTCTGTCGAGACTTTGGTGAGAGTTTTGTTAAAGCAAAATAGAGCACGAAACAAGTCATCAAGGTTCGGGTTTCACCCCTGACTTAATAACTTCGTTCTTGTTTTGATAAAATAGGGGGAAATTTGCGTCAAAGTATGGATTTCACTCCTGATTCAACGCAAATTCTCCTGTTTATAGTTAAATGCAGGTCGAACAAGTGACTTAGTCGAGAGTTTGCGGCTTTCACACCTAATCTCGACCCAATCACTCGTTCATTTTTTGAAAATTAGAGTGCAGTGATAGTGTAGTGTAAGCGAGGTTAGCGAGAAATAGCAAGTAAGCTTGTACAAAACCCTTCAGGGTACGCACAAGTCGGTCTGTTGGTACTTAACTATGTACTAGGTCGTTTCTAAGACATCGACCCGGACTAGGTCGAGTCTGGCCTAATTCCCTATAGTTATGGCTTTGATACCAATCTGTCACACCCTAACCGATGGCGTAATCATCGGGGCGCGGCACTGAGCGAAACAGATTGTCCATGAGTATCCATAACAACTATTAATTACCAGATATTTAAACATCATGTCCCATGCCATAACATATCAAGATAAAACAGTCATTACAAATAATTGTCTCACAAACAAGTACTGATCCGACAACTCAGATTTCAAAATAAACATTTTATTTATTTGTTTCTAGGACTCTTTCCTAGCCTCGATTTCATCACACAGCAAACAAGGCGTCCTAGCATCTTATGCACCTGCCACATACATTAAAGTAAAAGTCAATACACATAGTGTAAAGGTGAGCATACAAGTATAATAATAGCATATAGGGTTCGAAATCGATTACGCATAACCAGCATGTACAACGTGTGACGTGAAGCACGTTAGTTATCGACATGATCCTATCGATAGCAATCCAATCGGGTGGCAACCCATGTGTATTGAACATGTTGAAAATTGTTTGAGTACCAAAGTCCTTGACATCACACGATCGGACGGTCGTGCGATCGGATGGCAATCCGATCGGACGGTAATCCGTTCAACGTCGAAGTCCTTGAATAGTTTGAATAAAAGTTTAAGCGTGGAACAAATGTGCAACCCGGTCGGATGGCCGGTCGATCAGATGGCAATCCGATCGGATGGCAATCCGTCTCAATGGTCAGATCGTCTTGTCACTTGATTCTGTTTGAAGTTTTGTAGTCTTTGAACGAGACGTTTTGATTCCTTGCTTGAACAACAGAACCCTTATCTCGACCCAAGTGACCCCACCAAACAGGAATCACCCAAGTCCGACCGGTTCACAGTTCGAGTCGGTAGTTCATGTTCAAACCCGAAATCAATATCTCTTGGATAGAATTCAGATCTGGAACTAATACATCACTAAGAATGAGTAGAAGATTAGAACAAGCTCCGATTCTATCGGTTTTGAGTGCATTGAGTGTATAAGAGTTGAAAGAAAGTTGGAAAACCACCTTTCAATCCTTTTCACCATGAATATGTTCAGATCTGTGCAAGATCTTGGTTTATTTATTTGGAAATCATCCAGATCTAAGTTGTTCTTGGTGGATTGAAGCCAAAACATGAAGTTCATAAGAACACCATGGTGACATCATCCTAGAACACCTCAAATCCACTGATTTCTCGGTTAAAAGTTGATATTCAAAAGATAGAAAGGTGTAGGAGTGTGTGTAGATCAAGAAAGTACAAGATTTAGGTTGAAAACTTACAAGAATTGAGAGAAATCGGGAGAAATGAGCTTGAGTGCGGCTGAGTCAGGCAAGGGAGGTGTCACCATCAAAGAGGTGACAAATGGGGGGTATTTATAGGGTTTCCCAAAATGGAAAGTGGGGAAAAAGGCTGGTCGATCGGGTGGCAGTCCGATCGGGTGGCAGCCCCATCGGGTGGCAACTCGGTCGGATGGCAACCCGATCGAATGGCAATCCGATCGGTTGGCCACTCGATCGGTTGGCCACTCGACCCATGAGTTTTGACGTGATGAGTTTTGTCGTTTCGATTCGAGTGTTGAGCTTTACGGTGCGATTCGAGCGAGCGATGTGATAGAATTGCTTATTAAATTACTTTTAGTCCCAACTACTATATCTAACATACAATCACTATAATTACTGCGTGTAGCGTTTCGATTCGATTGCGATACGATAGATTGCGATTTCGATTGATTACTACAACATAATATAAATAAACATGTACAAGTAACACATAAATAGCACACACACGTAAAACAATATCCAAAACGTGTAATTCGAGTTGCGATTGTGATTAGGTCGATATGCGATAATTAGCGATTAACCTCGATTATTAACAAGTACTCCACATAATACAACTAATGCGATAACATAAATAGATTATCTACAAGTCAAAGAAGTCAAAACAGTAGTTAAGCAAGGAGTGGCAGATCGCAATTAGCAATCTTTTCTTCCTTTGGCTTTAATATTGACTTTGACTTCCGAAACACGGGGTGTTACAACAACGCTTAAGACCATTAATCCTTGTTGTAGGACCGAGGGACTTGAGTGATAGATCTATTTGGGTGTAGCGAGCCCCACCCATGTGGATCCGGGTTTGGCCTATGAGGTGACTATGTCTTATAGCCGGAAGCCCGATGCAAAATCTACTAGGTTTGAGCTTTCCTCCATCACGTCACACATATTAATGGCCCTGCAAACCATTAATTGATCTGTTTCCTTGTTTTCTTTCATACTGGTATTTACAAATACATACATACAATGATCACAAAGGTTTATTCGTGCACACATACAAAACACATGAGCTCGCTCAACTTTTGTTGATGTTTTCAAACTACATGTATTTCAGGAAATTATATGTGGATCTGGCGGGCGTTCGGAAGTTTTAAGTGATGTTGGAAATAAAAGATGTCATCCGATGTCTAAGGGTTTGGATTGTGTGTCTTATCCTGGATAAGATACATAATTCAAAGCCTGGTTTTCATTAGTGTCTTTTGTCGAGTCCTTGTGGAACTCTAAAACAATTTGCATGGTTTGTAATTTGGATTTGAAGTCTGTGTTTGGTTTTAAGACATTGTTGTCGTGATGTTTTAAACCTAATCAATGGATGAACATCTTTAGTTTTATCATATAGTTGGTGTTCTATTCTTCTCTCTATACGTTGGTGTTCTAACCAATAATCACCGATACGATATTCTGTCCGATCGATTCGGGAACTAACTAACGAATGCCAAAGTGCTGTCTAAATAAGATTATACTTTGTGAATTTCGTTAAGGTCTTGATCTCGTGACCATCGTTAGGTTTGATATGGTTTTACACTAATACGTATTCCACTCTGTTAAACTATATGTTTAACTATAAAAAAACTCTGATCCATAAGCCTACTATCAAACAATATGTTTAATCATCAGAAGATTCAGAACTAAAAAGTAGATGCTTGGTTATCAGAAGGCATAGAATCAGGAGGCTTGTTTAAATCAAGACTATATACTAACAAGGTGAGTCCATTCTCTTTTCTCACCGTTTGTGAGTCATTCTCTTTTTATAAAATTGCTTTCAAAACCCTACTTGTTTTCAAAGTTGTAATTACAGTGATTAAGTCTTTGTAATTTTCAATTACTGTTGTATGTGGGGTTTTGTATACACTACTTCATAATCTTCACCATTGGACAACGAGTTAGCCAATGGGTGATATGACCATAGTCACAGATCCGGTCGAGTGACAAATACCGAGGTGGGGTAATTAGTTGATATAAACATTGTAATCGCTCTTAATACTGTAAATTATAACAACGTGTCTTTGTACAAAATGAATGAACTCACCAGTATTTCCTGCTGACCAAATGTTTTTAAAACGCGTTTCAGGTGATTACAATAGATTGGAATAAGAGTTGTGATACGGCACCAAAAGGCTTAGAGAAGTGGCTTAATTTATCAATTAAATTAAATTAAGAAAAGCTGTTTTATGTATTCGGGTTTATCCCATATTAAAGCTACCTTTGCAAAACATGGGTTTATCCCCATCTGTTTAATAAATAAAATCCGGTGTTTCTAAATTCTGATATTTTCCTAACCCACGGTCCTGATGAAAATTTCCGCTGCAATACTTTTCAAAATAACCACCGATACCACTTGACTGCTCGTGGCTCCCGCTCCCAGGGTGGGGTCGGGGGTCGTGACAGAAGGTGGTATCAGAGCCACTGGTTTAAGCAATTAGGTGCTGTAATAATACCTAAGTTTAAACGAAGAGTTAGGAAATTGATATTATTTGGTAGCACCCAGGATAGTATTTAGACCCGAACTTAAGAAAGATGCCTTGATATAAGCTTCAAGATGAGCTAATTACTTGGATAAGTATAATGTGATAGATATTGGTATGCCATAAGAATGATGACCAGAACATTGCAAGTACGATAAATAAGCAATAACACTTGATCACTGTTCTTTCTTGCTTATTGGTACTACTTTGTTCTAGAATATAAGCCGTAATGTGAATACAAATTTCCTTGATTCTTGATGAAAGCCTTAATAAAAGAGGTACCCTTAAAACCTGGATTTGAAAAGATACTATTTATGGGAAATACAATGATAATTACCTCTCCGGCAAGACTGGGTATGGTGTGACAGACTCTCCAGTTTGTCCGGGTAAGATGGGGTTACCTCTCCGGCGAGACCCGGTAAGATGGGGTATATATGTCAAACAAGTGACAAAAATCCCTAAATAGTACCATGACCTGATGTCTGACCTGTTTTTGGAAATATGAATATGTTAAATACATTGACCTTATAAATGGTATGTATATTACAGTATGTGAAATATATGATTATATAGATATGTAGGGTGAGAGTTGGCTACAAAGTACATTTTTCCTACAAAGTGTAGGAAGTGTTCTAAGGGTGACATGTGGCATTTAGAGATTTTATATTAAAGGGCATAAAGGTAATTGAATAATTAACTTATTTAGGGAAGATTTATTTCTTAAACAAAATAAGGAGATTTTTAAGGAAACAACACATCTTTTAAGAATTCAAAATTGTCAGTTACTTATAATACAAAGAATGTATACAGAATAAATTAACATGGCATGCGATCACTCACGAACAAATTCTTGACGTTGTGTTTTAGCAGTTACTAGTTTATTCACGTTGTATTTTATCAGTTACAAGTGTTAACAACTTACATTTTCGTATAACACACTGGTATAAATAGTTTAGATTCTGTATAATACACCAATATAAATAACTTACATTCCATATAACACATCGGTATAAACAGCTTACATTCCATATAACACACCAGTATAAACAACTTAGATTCCGTATAACACACCAGTATAAACAACTTCGATCACCAGTATAACACACTAGTATAAACAACGTAGATTCCGTATAACACACCAGTATAAACAACTTTGATCGCCAGTATAACACACTAGTATGAACAACTTAGATTCCGTATAACACACCAGTAAAACAGCTTCGATCTCCAGTATAACACACCAATATAAACAACTTAGATTATGTATAACATACCAATATAAAAGCTTTTTTGGAATAGATTATAGTGTTATTGTTCTCCATTGTTTGAATGTCCTTGAATCATGTTGGAATGAATCTTCTTTAGTTTGGATGTCTAGATCCATGATTTTAGAGATTGGTGGTTAATTAATTAAGAAATGGCTAGAAAAAGGGAACTGATGGTAGTTTCTTTATTTAAAACACGATTAATGACTACAATACCCCTCGCCCATTAAATGAATCAATAATTAAAACACAAATATTACAAAAATGCCACCCAACTAATCTCAACCATTGATCAAACACATCCAATGGCACAAAATACTTCCTACACTTTGTAGAGGAACCTCACCCTAGATATGTATATCTATAAGGAAATCCAAAAGCCATAACAATTGACAAGTTAGAATAAATCACGAGCATGTGTGTCAATAATAATTCTAAATTTCTTTATTAGGAGTCTCTCGCATATATCTATGATTCCGATATCTAACATTATTTCGTTTGATCATCTGTCTCGTAACTCGTGCGAAAATATAAACGACGGGAACCCTTTAAATTGGGACGCCATCGAAAGTATAAGAATTTCCAATGCCTTACCTTAGACTATTAACGCAAGTAGGAAACATGTAAAGCTGTGCTAGTACACAAGAACACACATGAAACTTAAACTACACGACAACGGACATCGAAGTATATCACACACGACTTTCGTGGCAAGGCCTTTGGAAAACATGATTGGGCACGACAACAACGATGCTAATCCCGTCAGTGGAAGAACTACTGATCGAAAAGCGGCACTTTGCCACGTGATCCTACAAACGACATGAATCTCGCTGAGGTACGTTAGAACAATATTTCACAATAATCGGTGCATAGCCTAACCAGACTCATAATTATTGGCGCTACTAAAGAAGTCACATACCTTTGCAATCCCTCTATTTCATTTATGACAAATACGCAATGTTCGACATTCCATGGTAATGTCACTTAACAATGGTTGTCACATGAAATTCCAGGTAAAGTTCTTAAATTTCTTTTGTTGAAATTCTGACTTCTGCATATAGTGAGCATATTTTCTCATTTCTACTCCCCCTAATGGTCATCGTATCATGAGGATTTCTTTCATAGTCACGAATATTTATTTGTTTCATTTCTTGGTAAATTCACACGTTACACATGTACTGTTTGTTGCGCATGTGGTTAGTTTGATTTGTAAAGACCCTTGGATACTTCACTCCAAATTGTTGTTTTATCAAAGCTCAAATATCGTTTTGCTATACTTGATCTTTGCATTATAATCTAGATGAACCGCATTATTTCAGAGCGATGACTCTTTGATATCGAGTCGATGAATTTCTTGAAAAACTCAATTTTCTTTTGAGTGGCATACATGGTTTTCGTTGTGACCATGTCGGAACTTTCTTATTGATACATGAACTTGTTGTGTTTAAACCAAGTTCAATTGTTTGAACTTGCTCGTAATACGTATTCAATTCAAGGTCCCATATGATGGATTGAGGCCATCATATTCAAAATAATCCCAACAAGCACTTCATTTGTTTTGAACCAAAACATGCTTGTTTGATCACGATCACCTTGAGGTGACGTTTTCACAAATTTGAAGCTTGCGCTAATCTCGTTTGCACATATCATATTTATTTATATTAAATCTGCTTTGTTGGTTTATCATATTAAAAGCAATCTTAACACAATCATGTGTTAAGATAATGGTACACAAATTCATGTCATATTTCAGTGTACCTCTTAACAGTTCTTACAACATCAATCAAGCATTTCATGATACTTATTGCTTTATCATCTTCGAATCGAAAAACATTATTCAATTGTTTCATTTTCAATCGAAAATCCTACTAGATTTGTTTAAAACAAACATTCGGATTTACTTCATTGAACTTTCATTTGATTTCAAACACGGTGAACTCGCTCGATCACCGCTATTATTATTTCGATCACTACGACACCTTGTGGCGTCGGTATAATATTGTAGCTTGGGCTAATCATAATCATACGAATCAGTTAAAACTACGTATGTCTTTCGCTTGACTCATCCTTGAAAGTGGTCTTAATGCAACTATGTGTTAAGACGATGATACACTAAACTCTATTTTATTTCGGTGTATCATTGTAATTCAATAAGGTCAAAACATTGATTTTTCTCATATTATAATTCGATAATTGACAAATTATTTTCGTGCTTCTATTTCATTTTGAGCTTGTTGATTCTGAGTCTTCCTCAGTTGACAATCAAAGTGAGTTTTCTTTTGACAGTAAATTCTATTGTTTCTAAAAGTCATTTATAACTTGTAAACAGTCAATTTAGACATCTATTGATCATATATCTCTTTTGGCTTAAACCTAGTCACCTTGAAAATTATATCATTTCATCTCGTTCAGTTGAACTATTAAGTCCTATTTATTGTAAAACTCGTATTCACAAAATTTGAACATATTTTGATTCAATTACAGTGTCATTTACCTTAATCCTATTATTTAACGCGTGACATAACTTGGAAATGACATCATGACCTAAATCTCGAGGACGAGATTTAAAGCAAGGTGAGGAGGATGCAACAACCCTCAAAAACACCCTAAAATGCTTCGTAATCAAAGAACCGAACCCGTATAACATTATTATTAATGAAAAATAAATAAAAATGAAATTTTTATTTTGTCGCGGGCCGCGACCAACGAAGGAAGATCTCTCGCGGGGCACCAGAGACTTGATTCTATCCGGACACGTTGATGGACACGTGTCGTTACACGTGTCAAGGCTACTCGATGACTCAGCAACCCTAAAACCAACCAAAGCTCCCTCGCGGGCTACGAAGGAAAAGCTAAGGGGCGTCGCGGGGCGCGACCCGCCCTTCGATCAGCACTATAAAAGGAGTCGAGAGTCTCAGTTATTGTCGTTCAATTCATTTCTTTCTCTCAGTCTCTATTATAACAAAATAATAGCTCGGTACTATACTCTAAAACCCTGAAACTCTGCTCGTTATCAGGGTAATAACTCTAATCACGGACACGGTACTATATCCGATTAATTGAAACCAATCCAACGGATGTTTAAGTGCTGCTTGTATACGACTATACTTTATCATTCATTGTGGGTTTTGATCTCGTGATTATCGTTAAAGTTGAATTGAGTTAATATGCTAATATGAGTTCCATTGTATCTAGAAATTAGAACTCATAACCAGGAGACTGCTAAACTAGAATACTTAGCGATTAAGTAAACTTAGTAGTTAAGTAAACTTAATGGTTAAGTAAACTTAGTGTTTAAGTAAACTTAATGGTTAAGTAAAACTTAGCAGTAAGAAACCTTAATAGATAAGTAAACTTAACAGCTAAGTAAGATTTATTAATCAGCTAAGTAAGATTAATTAAACAGCTAAGTAAGATTAATTAGTTAAGTAGATTACTTAATTACATAGTTAAGGTAAATTAGTTAAACAACTAAGTTTAACAATAAAATGGTTAAGTAAGTATAATAAGTTAACATCTAAATAGATATACATGAAAATAGGTATATATGAGGTAGATAATATCTAAGGAAGGTATAAGGAAAGTGTATATGGATAGGAATTATCTAAGGAAGGTGCAAGGAAGGTGTAAGAATGATATATATATGGGTAGGAAGTATGCAGGAAAGATGTATATGAAGCTTCCTAGAAAATGTATAGGTAACTTCCTAGAAAAGTATATGTAATTTCCTAGAAAGTATAAAGGAAACTTCCTAGAAATGCATACTCCTTACCTATAAATAGGAAGCTTAGGATTCATTTTTCTTTGCTCATTTCTTCTATTCTTCTCTCTATACGTTGGTGTTCTAACCAATAATCACCGATACGATATTTTGTCCGATCGATTCGGGAACCAACTAACGAATGCCAAAGTGCTGTCTAAATAAGACTATACTTTGTGAATTTCGTTAAGGTCCTGATCTCGTGACCATCGTTAGGTTTGATATGGTTTTACACTAATATATATTCCAATCTGTTAAACTATATGTTTAACTATCAGAAAACTCCGATCCATAAACTTGCTTTCAAACAATATGTTTAATCATCAGAAGATTCAGAACTAAAAAGTAGATGCTTAGTTATCAGAAGGCATAGAATCAGGAGGCTTGTTTAAATCAAGACTATATGCTAACAAGGTGAGTCCATTCTCTTTTCTCACCGTTTGTGAGTCATTCTCTTTTTATCAAATTGCTTTCAAAACCCTACTTGTTTTCAAAGTTGAAATTACAGTGATTAAGTCTTTGTAATCTTCAATTACTGCCGGTATGTGGGGTTTTGTATACACTACTTGATAATCTTCACCATTGGACAACGGGTTAGCCAATGGGTGATATGACCATAGTTACAGATCCGGTCGAGTGACAAATACCGATTTGGGGTAATTGGTTGATATAAACATTGTAATCGCTCTTAATACTGTAAATTATAACAATGTGTCTTTGTACAAAATGAATGAACTCACTAGTATTTCCTGTTGACCAAATGTTTTTAAAACGCGTTTCAGGTGATTACAGTAGATTGGAATAAGAGTTGTGATACGACACCAAAAGGTTTACAGAAGTGGCATATTTTATCAATTAAATTAAATTAAGAAAGTTGTTTTATGTATTCGGGTTTATCCCATATTAAAGCTACCTTTGCAAAACATGGGTTTATCCCCATCTGTTTAATAAATAAAATCCGGTGTTTCTAAACTCTGATATTTTCCTAACCCACGCTCCTGATGAAAATTTCCGCTGCAATACTTTTCAAAGTAACCACCGGTACCACTTGACTGCTTGCGGCTCCCGCTCCCAGGGTGGGGTCGGGGGTCATGACATATTTAGGGCTTAGCTTTCCCCTTTTGATGAATCTAACTACTCCTTTCCATGGAGAAACTTTTAATAATACCTTGTTTCCTACTTGAAACTCCAATGGCTTTTGCCTGTTATCAGCATAACTCTTTTGACGATCGCGTGCTGCTTTCAGTCTTTCCTTGACTTGAATAATCTTGTCTGTTGTTTCTTGCACTACCTCTGGTCCAGATAGTTGCTTTTCTCCAATTTCTGCCCAACAGACTGGGGTTCGGCACTTTCGTCCATAAAGTGCTTCAAATGGTGCAGCATTGATACTGGTATGATAGCTGTTATTATAAGAAAATTCTATTAATGGTAGGTGATCATCCCAATTTCCTCCGAAATCAATTACACAAGCTCTAAGCATATCTTCCATTGTCTGAATTGTCCTTTCGCTTTATCCATCCGTTTGAGGATGATAAGCGGTGCTTAGATTTAACTTGGTTCCCATTGCTTTTTGAAAACTTGTCCAAAAATGAGAAGTAAAACGGCTATCTCTATCAGAAACAATAGATAAAGGAATTCCATGTAATGAAACTATTTCATTTACATACAACTTGGCTAATTGTTCCATACTAAAAGTTTCTTTCATCGGTAAGAAATGAGCAGACTTGGTTAACCTATCTATAATCACCCATATTGTATCATTACCTTTACGTGTCTTGGGTAATTTGGTAACAAAGTCCATTGTTATCAATTCCCATTTCAACATCGGCATTTCTAGTTGCTGCAATAAACCTGAGGGATTCTGATGTTTAGCTTTAACTTGTGAACAAGTTAGACACCTGGCAACAGAAGTTGTTATATCCTTTTTCATTCTTATCCACCAGAAATTCCTTCTTAAGTCCTGATACATTTTATCACTTCCAGGATGTATCGTATACTTAGACTTATGGGCTTCTTCTAATATTCGGTGGCGTAGGTTTCCTCGCTTGGGTATCCACATCCATTTCTTATGGAATCTCCAAATTCCATCTGTTCCTTGTTCTAATTCCTTAATTATTCCTTTCAATTTCTCAGTATCGTCCTAGATTACTGATTTTTGTACGGCTCTAATTTGTTCATTTAAATCTATCTGCAGATTTAATTTAAGAGAACATACTTTTCTTGGCTTTTCATGATACTTTCTACTTAAAGCATCAGCTACTATTTTAGCCTTTCCTGCATGATACTGGATATTACAATCATAATCACTAAAAAATTCCATCCAGCGTCTTTGTCTCATATTTAACTCTTTTTGCCCAAAAATGTACCTTAAACTTTTATGATCAGTGAAGACAACAAATTTATTTCCATATAAATATTGTCTCCAAATATTAAGGGCAAAAACTATGGCTCCTAATTCAAAATCATGGGTTGAATAATTCTCTTCATGATTCTTAAGTTGTCTAGAGGCATAGGCTATAACCTTTTGACGTTGCATCAACACACATCCATAACCTAACTTAAAAGCGTCACAATAGACTACAAAGTCTTTAGGTCCTTCTGGTAACGCTAGTATGGGTGCTGTTTTGGTAAAAAATTACCGAAGCAATTAAGTGATCAAATTAGTTAAGTGAGGTAGTGTGCTAGAAATGAGTGTCGAAAATATGTTAATCAAGTTAATTGCAAAAACAGTTTCAGGATACGGCTCAGGATATAGAGCTGTATCTATGATCAAACAATGAGCAAAAAAGTAAAGGTTGACACGTGATGTACGAGGAAAGCCCTTGATCAATTTAGATCGCCGGCACAAAACCTCGGGAGCTGACAATCGCAGCTGCCTTGTTCTTCTATTGCTTCAAATACCAGGATACAGTGCAGGATGTGATGCGGATCAACTAGGTGTTACAATGTAATTCGAGTACAAGTGTTTGTGTGTAGTGTTTGCTAAAAGCTAGAGAGCAAAAGTGTGCGAAAGAGTGTGTGTGTAAAGTTGCGTGCCTTAATCTGATCCGCCCCCATCTATTAATAGTAAAAGAAATGCAACAAACTACCCTAATAAACCGGGATCCGGCGGATATTCCCCACTTGAACGTTGTAGACCTGGTCTTTCGGGTTCAACGTCTCTCATATAACAGATTTGCCCGAGTCCTAAGGAGAAGAAGTCCATCTGACCGTTAGTAAACCACAGCTTCTAACCTGCACGTGATTAATTTAGCTAATACCAGGATATCGCACCAGGATGTTACCAATATCCTGATCCGGTATCCTGGTCACAGGTAAACAATCAATGTCAGGATATTAGTCAGGATATATATGCTCAGAAAATGGCCCATAACAATTGTCCCCAAATATATCTGTTGGTATACCAATCCAACGGATATATTTAAAAATTCTAACTCGTAGACCGAGGCAATTAAAACGAGGTGACGTTTGAGATGACATTGTGCAACTTCCCACGCGCTTTTAACTCGATGGAGATCTACAATGCTCCTATATCTTCTCTCTTCTTGTTTGAAAAGCAGATATCTCCAACGGAGTCTCCAGGTAATTCCCTACTTCTTATTCATTTCCTGTCAATCTCTTTTCCTTTACTTGCAATGGCTGCCAGAACTTATTCCCAAACCGGTGAATCATCTGAGACCTTCATTCAGCAGAATCTTCTCAAAACTCCCGAGAAGGAGGTCTGTGCTTTTGATAACGCAGACATTGCGGGTTTGAGAGCTTCCGGTGCTTTCCCCGATGGCACGGTCTTTAGACCATTTGATCGGTCAATTCGATCGGACGTTTCTTCTGCTGATTGGGTCTGCTTCCCGGCATACCCTTTCTCGCTAGGTCTTCGGTACCCTTTTCCTGAATTTATGATGCAATTCTTCCGGACCACCGGTATCTCCTTTGCCCAAACCATGCCCATGGTCTGGAGGGTATTAATCGTACCCGACCAAATTAAAAATCTTCACTGTCCCGACCTTTGTATCGAAGATATGCCAATCGCTTACCGCCTCCGATCTCACGGTTCTAGCCGGTTTTTGCTTTTTTCGACTTCCAACAAACCCCTTATTCTTAAAGCCACCAAAAACGAAGACGGATGGCAACGCAAGTTCTTCTTTGTCAAACGAGACTCCATTGATGAGGGTGCTAGCCTTCCGGTGGAGTGGTTAACCACCGGTAGGATCATGAATGTTCCCATGTACCTTTAGACTTTTATCTTTTGCTAATATCCTCTTATTTGATCCTTTTGCAGTGAATTTTAAGGAAGTAGCTCCCCCTACTGCGGAATCAGAAAAAAGAATCAAAACTGTTTACCAATTACCTGCAAGTGACAGGAGTTTTACCACACATATCCCGAGTTCCAGTCAATACTCATCATCTGAAATGTCTGGTAAGGATTACTTTTGAAATAATTAATTAGCGCAATATAATATAATGAAGGGTAATAAAGATGTAAGACTTTTTCCCTTTACGCAGCACCGGCCAAGATCCCTGAAGTCTTTGACCTCGACGAGCTGGACAGTTATTCCGATCAGGTCTAGATCAAGAAGGAATCTAGTCCCAAGGCCACGGCCTCATCCAAGCCCAGCAGTTCCAAGGCCATCGTCATTCCCAAACCTTCGCCAGCTACCAAGCCCCGGAGTTCAAGCTCTCGTAAAAGGAAAGAGCCCGATTCCCCCGCCATCTTTGATACATTCCCCTATGAGAATCACGGGTTTATCGAAGCAAGCCGATTTATGACTTCTTTTCTCAACCAGGTTAGTATCCTTGAGCCATATCCTGCAGCTTATACCACTTATAAGTATTTATTAAATCCAATACCTGTCCTCTTATTTTTGCAGGGTCTTGAACATCTGGTTCATCTATATCAAGAATCCTGTGGGCTCAACAAGACGCTTGAATCCAAGTTGAAGAAAGCCGAGGTTACCATCTCCGATCAGGGCATGATTGCAGCCGCCAAATCTCGGCACTACGAGGAGAAGTTCAAGGCTATGACCCAAGAACACCAGACTGCTCTCAACAAAGCTACTCTCCAGGCCCAAGCCGATCTTGATGTTGCCCATGCTCAACATGAACGGGATATGGTCAGCTACCGGGAAAGCCTTAAAAGTTCCGTCGTCACTTCCCTCCTCCAGGCCAGGCTAAAGATGGCCAATGAAGCCAAAACACTGGGCTTCGAATGCCCTTCTTAGGACGTTAGTGCCTGGGAAACAAAGCTAAGGAGTCTCGGCGGCACTTCTACTAAACCTGCAGCCGAAGGATCTTCAAAAGCTATCGAAAAACCAACTGGTGCTGAGACGGATGCTGAGGCTGATCCCGAGACGAATGCTGCTGAAATTACCATGAATGAAGAAGGCGCTGCCTCCTAAAACTTATTTTCTTTAAATTTGAGAGTTATGCTTATGTTTGAACAATTTTATTTCTTGTCCTATGAACAGTTTTTATTTCTGTATTAAAACAACTTGATAGTCGAAGGTGGATGGGTCCTGGGTTTTAGGATGAAACCTTCGGTTATCAACTGATATTGCTTATTTCAAATAATTTCATCTTTCAATTGGCTTGCTATTGCTCTCATATCCTGATCAATATACTCAGTGATATATTATGAAAACCTTTTTCAAATAGAATTTCTAAAAATTCAATTAATTTCAGACAAAACTTCTAAAGAATAAAAGATAGCCCATTTTCTAAAACCTGTTTTGATAATACTTGTTTGATCAGGGTTTTCATTTTCAAATCAAATATTTCAATCAAATATTTCAATGAAATATCCCGAAACGTATTCCAAAAATACATTTCGAAGACATATCCTAAAGATATATCCTTAATCAGAGTTAAACAATTCATTTAAGGTTCACAAAGGAAAGATCATACCAGGAATTGAGTGTAGCCCTAGTATTAAACTCCAAACCCTTTTGTGACTTCTCCTACTAAGATGTCCCCAGTTCGAGACACTTAGCTCAACTTTGATCCTTTGTCCTTCATACAATTACTTTAGATGGAATGTCCCCTGTGCATGAAGTCCTCAAACACTTAGAAAATTTTTGAACACTAGTTCCAATTGTATAGACAATTTTTGTGTTACAGGGGTAAAACCCAAAATATACTGGAGATAGATCCGTTGTATCCTGGGGAAAATCCCAAATTTTCATGCGCTACAGGCGGGAGTGTATAAACTCCAAGACTTAGAAAGTTGAAAACCTTTAAACCTTAGAGAGTATGAAAATACCCTTTCGTGAGAGAGGGTGATCAATCCTCATATACCTTAAGGATTCAGGATATAGCCAATAGTAACGAAATTGTCAGCCACTTTTACATGAACTGGTCCCGCCACCTTGAACTATTCCCGAATAACTTGCGCTCCAGGCGGGGTGTTTAAACCCAATTCGGAAGAAAGGTGAATACCTTTAAACCTGTGAAGGGATCAGGATCCCTTAGACGTGAGAGAGGGGGCCAATCCTCTAATCTTCTGAAGTATCCTGAGTGTATATCCTGGTGCTACATCCCGAAGCATATACTGCAAAACAATCGTAAGCTAAGGTGGGTGTTAGCCTGGCTAACACCCCTCCGATGCTTAAGTCAGTAATGGGTTCAAAATAGTAAATAATATCAATTTAATAAAAGAGACAGAATCCATACCACCCTGAGTCAGAATTTGAATTCCATACTCACTTAAAATAGAGCTTTAGATGTATAGCATTCCAGGATCTCGGTAGCATATCCCCCTCCATATTCTTGAGTCGGTATGCTCCTTTTCCTGATTCTGATTCAACCTTATAGGGTCCTTCCCACTTTGGAGCCAACTTTCCATCAGCAGGATTAGTAGTATTCTGAAAAGCTTTTCTTAATACCCAATCTCCAACATGAAATCTTCTAGTCCTTATATTCTTGTTATATGCTTTAGATATCCTCTGTTGATATGCTGCCATCCTTAGCCTTGCAGCGTCTCTTGTCTCATCAATAGTATCCAGTTCCTGGCATAGGACTTCAGGATTCTGCTCAGGATCCCTGAGGTTGGATCTCGCTGTAGGTATCACCATTTCTGTCAGGATCACCGCTTCTGCTCCAAACACCAAAGAAAACGGGGTTTGGCCAGTTGCACTCTTCACCGTTGTCCTATCAGCCCACAAAACAAAGGGTAATTCTTCTGCCCATCTTCCTTTCTTAGCCCCTAGTCTCTTTTTCAAGTTGTTGACAATTATTTTGTTCGAGGATTCTGCTTGTCCATTCGCTTGAGGATGTACCGGGGTAGACGTGATCATTTTGATTCCCCAACTCTTGCAAAAGTCAGTAGTCCTTTTACTTATAAATTGAGATCCATTGTCACAAATTATCTCAGCTGGTACTCCAAACCTAGTCAGGATATTCCTTTTTATGAAGGATACCACTTCTTGATCTCTAACTTGAACAAATGCTTCTGCTTCAACCCACTTGGAGAAATAATCCGTCATTGCCAACATGAAAACCTTTCCTCCTGGAGCCTTTGGAAGCTTTCCCACTATATCCATACCCCATTTCATGAACGGCCAAGGAGAAACAATAGGATACAGCGGTTCAGCAGGCTGATGTAATATGTTACTATGTCTTTGACATGCGTCACATCTTCGAGCATAATCTGTGGCATCTTTCCTCATCGTCGGCCAATAATATCCTGTCCTTAATACTTTTGAGAATAACCACCTGCCCCCAGTATGGTTACCACAATCCCCTTCGTGTATATCCTGAAGTACTTCTTTGGTTTCGAGATCCTCCAAGCACCTCAGATATGGTCCTGCAAGAGATTTCTTATACAAAACGTCATTTATAATAGTGAATCGGGATACCTTCATTCTAAAGGCTTTAGGATTCTCATTCTTTGGGATGTGTCCTTCCTTGAGATATCTCATGATTGGAGCCGTCCAAGACTTAGGATCCTCCTCGGGATACTCATCATCAG
Organism: Helianthus tuberosus; assembly: GCA_030545235.1. Classification (NCBI taxonomy): domain Eukaryota; kingdom Viridiplantae; phylum Streptophyta; class Magnoliopsida; order Asterales; family Asteraceae; genus Helianthus; species Helianthus tuberosus. The sequence goes on along the minus strand of CM060424.1, from coordinate 36,808,821 downwards.
GATCCTGAATACGCATTACTTCCTTATCCTTAGGATTCGTCGTAGGATATAGGATATGTAATATTGGTATTCGGGTTCCTTCCGGTATCCTGACCGATGATCCCAGATTTTCCAAGGCATCAGCTTCAGCATTTTCCTCTCTTGGTACTGGTTCAAGTGTAAAAATATCGAAGTATCCTGCTAATTTTTGAGAATTTCGAGATATTCAGCTAACTTTTCATCTTTTACTGTATAAGATCCATTGAAATGGTTAGTAATCAACAGGGAATCAACATATACTTGTAAACATCTAATAATCATATTTTTAGCCAACTCCAATCCTGCAATCAAAGCTTCATATTCTGCCTCATTATTAGTAGTAGGAAATTCACACCTAATAGCCTGGGGTAATATGTCCCCCTGTGGCGATTTTAGTAGTATACCTAGACCTACACCTCTTACGTTAGATGCACCATCAGTATACAATGTCCAGCATTCTAAGTTTTCTCCTAGCTGCTGTACTTCTAAGTCTACTTCATTTTGAATGTCACTACTGAAATCAGCCACAAAGTCAGCTAAAGCCTGAGACTTTATGGCATTTCTAGGCTCATATACTAAGTCATAAGCACTTAATTTTACTGACCACTTAGCCATCCTACCCGACATCTCGGGTTTCCTAAGCACGTTTTTAACAGGATAATTGGTTTTAACATGAATCCTATGTGTCTCAAAATAATGTCTAAGTTTCGTTGATGCCATAACTAGGGCTAATATCAATTTTTCTAGATTAGAATATCTAGTTTCAGCATCTAATAAACTTTTACTAACATAATAGACAGGATATTGCTGACCTTCATGGTCCTTTATAAGAACAGCACTTACAGCATTCCTTGATACAGCGAGGTATAGGGATAGTGGTTCACCATTTTCAGGCTTCATCAATAGAGGTGCAGTTGAGAGATATTGCTTCAAATCCTGCAAGGCTGCTTCATGCTTTGCTCCCCATTCGAACTTCTTATTCTTCTTGAGGATATCATAAAATTCCTTGCATTTTTCTGAGGATCTTGAAATAAATCTGTTCAATGCTGCTACTCGGCCGGTTAACCGTTGGACATCCTTCATATTCGAAGGTGATTTTATATCCAGGATAGCTCTAATCTGCTCTGGGCTTGCCTCTATGCCTCTTTTGGTCACCATATATCCTAGAAACTTTCCTGCCCCCACTCCGAAATGGCACTTAGCAGGATTCAGTTTCATGTTATACTGATCCAGGATATCAAACGCTCCCTTAATATCCTGGAGGTGATCCTCAGCCTTTTTAGATTTCACCACCATATCGTCAATATATACGTCCATGGTGTCCCCCAGCTTGTCTTTAAACATCATGTTTACCAACCTCTGGTATGTTGCACCTGCATTTTTCAAACCAAAGGGCATAGCAGTATAACAATAAATACCTGTGGGTGTCATGAAAGCAGTATCCTCCTGATCAGAGGGTTTCATTTGGATTTGCTGAAATCCTGAAGAGGCATCCATGAAGGTTAACATCCCGTGGCCGGCGGTAGCATCTACCATTGAATCAATATGAGGTAAAGGAAACGGGTCTTTGGGACATGTTTTGTTTAAGTCTGTGTAATCTACACAAACTCTCCATTTCCCATTTTTCTTTTGTACCACGACTACATTCGCAAGCCATTTAGGAAACTTCACTTCTCTAATCATCTTGCTCCTTAGTAGCCTTTCAACTTCCTCTTGGATGATCACATTTCGCTCCGGAGCAAATTTCCTTCTCTTTTGCTGGACCGGCTTGAACGACCTGTCAATACCGAGTTTATGTGTTATAATATCCTTGGAAATACCTGTCATATCCTCATGCTTCCAAGCGAATGTTGACATCCTGCATTTCAAAAAGTTAGTCAATTGATTTTCAATATCCTGAGGGATATTGGTTCCTACGAGCACCGAGATATCCAGATTATCCTGATCCAGGATAACTTTCTTTACATCCTGCTCTGAAGCCTCCATGATATCCTGGGCCCGCATCTTTAATTGCTATGCTGCATTAGGCTTGGCTGAGGATTTCATTGAGGATGAGTAGCATTCCTTCGCCTCCTGCTGATCACTATCAACTTTGACGACCCCCCAAGGGGTAGTGATCTTGATGCACTGGTGATAAGTCGATGGCACAACCTTCATGTCATGGATCCATGGCCTGCCTAGTATGATGTTATAGCAGGATAGGGAATCCATCACACAGAAGCGTTGTATCGAGTTGACCCCTTCAACATATACTGGCAACTTTATCTCCCCTACGGTATTCCTAGCTTCTCCACTGAAACCAACGAGCACAGTGGACTTCGAAGTAATGTCCATCGGTGATACATTCATCCTCTTCAACGTTTCCAGCTGAATTATGTTGACAGAGCTACCATTGTCCACTAATATCCTGCGTACAAAATGGTTAGCAACATATAATGTAATTACAAGGGCATCATGGTGAGGATCCTGCACAGTATCCCTGTTATCACTGTCGAAAGTGATCACTTTTTCAGTTGTAAGGGTAGTCATCCTGGCTGGTTTGTCTCCCCTTTCAGTCTTAGCCTCCTTTGCATGTCTCTTGGCCGCAGAATACGAAGTCCCACAAATGTCGTATCCTCCTGAAATAAAGTTAATTATTTTGGCATCTGCTGGGGGTGATGCTGCTCGTTCAGGATCCTTCTCAGGATCCTGCCCTTTATTCTTCTTTCTTCCCAGCAAATCCTTCAGATACCCCTTGCTCAATAGGTAGCTTATTTCTTTCCTTAGAGCAATACAATCCTCGGTCACATGTCCTAAATCCTCATGGAAGGCACAACATTTGGATTTATCCTTCCAATCAGCTTTTTGTTTATTCTTTCGAGGCCACCTAGCTTTGTCTCCTAAACCCTGCATAGCATACATTAACTCAGGTATGTTAATAGAAAAGCAGTATTCAGATAATTCAGGATATTCTTCAGGATCCTCGTCTTCAACAGCATTCACTTTCTTGTTGTCATTTCTGCCATATGGCTTGGAGCGACACGGTTTATATGAGGATTCTGATTTCCTGTTGGGTGATTCGTAGGTTGAGGTAGAATTCATCCTCTCTTGCATCTTTTTGTCATCTTCCAAACGAATATATCTCAAGGCCCTGTTACGAGCTTCATCGAGATTCCTGCAGGGATTCATTACAAGATCATGATAAAACTGAGAATCCTTTTGTAACCCCATCTTAAAAGCCTGCACAGCTGTTGCAACATCAAGATGTGGGATATCCAAGGATTCCCGACTAAACTTGTTCACATAATCCCTCAAGGATTCCTGAGGTCCTTGAGTTATCCTGTAAAGATCACTGGTTAGTTTCTTACAACTCCGGCTGCAAGAAAACTGACTATTAAATAAATTAACCAAATGAGCAAACGAAGTAATTGAGTGAGGAGGAACATTTAACAGCCATTTTAAGGCTGATCCTGTCAGGGTAGATCCGAAACCCTTGCACAAGCATGCTTCCTTGAGCTCCGGAGGGATAGGGTTAATCTCCACCCTTTCCCTATACTGGGCAATATGCTCTTCAGGATCCGTCGTCCCATCATACAGTTTCATGTTGGGGGTCTGGAATCTGTTTGGGATTTCAGCATCACAGATAGGATATGCAAAGCGGGATATCCTGTGGCTGTCTTGGGATACTTCCGGAATTGTCTGGACCACTCCAGGTACACTGGATATCATGTCCTTCAATTTCTGAAGCTCCCTAGTAAATGTTGACGTCATACCTGCATCCTGCAAAGACCCATTGTTGTTAGTAGCAAGAATATTATTATTTGACACGTTACCGGTCTAAGGATTCTGGCCATATCCTGAAGCATATCCTGAGCTCCTCACAGTTGACATCCTGACCGAGGAGGGTATCTCAAGAGTATGATTCTGAGAATGGCTTGGCACGATATTCCCCCGGTTATCTTCAGTGTAAACTGCAGAACTGAAGTTCAAATCTCTAGGCTGCAAAGGAGTGACAGTTTCTTCAGCAGGTCTACTTGGGCCGGATTTCAAGAGTTGTATCTCTCTCATCAGCATCCGATTAGTTTCCTGCTGCTGCCTCATCTGTTCCTGTACACTACCAAACAAATTCAGAATTTCATCATTAGAAGCCAAAACAGGAGCAGATTCCTGGGTACTGGGAGCGGGGATAACATCCCGAGCCACATGACTTTCAGTTCCGTGCGAAGAAGTTTGCATTTGTGGAGGAGGAGGTGGAAGCACCGAACCAATTGTTGCAGAGGTTGTAGCAGACATGGTGGAAGAGCTCATGTTTGATCTCGAGGCCATTGAAAACAATGTAGCAAAAAGTTTTGACAATAGAAAACCGAGTAATGATTTTACTAAAGTTTTTAGCAAAAATAGCACCACTTGCCCCACAGTGGGCGCCAAATTGTTTTGGTCAAATATTACCGAAGCAATTAAGTGATCAAATTAGTTAAGTGAGGTAGTGTGCTAGAAATGAGTGTCGAAAATATGTTAATCAAGTTAATTGCAAAAACAGTTTCAGGATACGGCTCAGGATATAGAGTTGTATCTATGATCAAACAATGAGCAAAAAAGTAAAGGTTGACACGTGATGTACGAGGAAAGCCCTTGATCAATTTAGATCGCCGGCACAAAACCTCGGGAGCTGACAATCACAGCTGCCTTGTTCTTCTATTGCTTCAAATACCAGGATACAGTGCAGGATGTGATGCGGATCAACTAGGTGTTACAATGTAATTCGAGTACAAGTGTTTGTGTGTAGTGTTTGCTAAAAGCTAGAGAGCAAAAGTGTGCAAAAGAGTGTGTGTGTAAAGTTGCGTGCCTTAATCTGATCCACCCCCATCTATTTATAGTAAAAGAAATGCAACAAACTACCCTAATAAACTGGGATCCGGCGGATATTCCCCACTTGAACGTTGTAGACCTGGTCTTTCGGGTTCAACGTCTCTCATATAACAGATTTGCCCGAGTCCTAAGGAGAAGAAGTCCATCTGACCGTTAGTAACCCACAGCTTCTAACCTGCACGTGATTAATTTAGCTAATACCAGGATATCGCACCAGGATGTTACCAATATCCTGATCCGGTATCCTGGTCACAGGTAAATAATCAATGTCAGGATATTAGTCAGGATATATATGCTCAGAAAATGGCCCATAACAGGTGCGTTGGTTAACTTTTGCTTAAGAATTCTAAAGGCTTCTTCTTGTTGTGGTCCCCATTCAAACTTAATAGATTTACAGGTCAGCTTGGTTAGGGGAATGGCTATTCTAGAAAAATCCCGGATAAACCGTCTATAATAACCTACCAGTCCGAGAAAACTTCTCACCTCCGTTGGTGATTCAGGGACTTTCCATTTGGTAATCGCCTCAATCTTTGTGGAATCAACATGAATCCCTTCATGATTAACTATATGTCCAAGGAATTGCACTTCTTTTAACCAAAATTCGCATTTCAAAAATTTAGCATAAAGCTTTTCTTTTCTTAGCAAATTTAAAAGTGTATGCAGATGCGCTGCATGTTCCTCTTCACTCTTAGAGTAAATGAGAATATCATCTATAAAGACAATTATGAATTTATCCAGATATGGTTTATATATTCTATTCATCATGTCCATAAATGCGGCTAGGGCATTGGTTAGACCAAATGGCATGACAGTAAATTCATAATGACCATACCTTGTTCTGAAAGCAGTTTTAGGAATGTCCTCTTCCTGAACTTTCAGTTGATGATATCCTGAGCGTAAATCGATTTTTGAAAAGAATCGAGCTCCTTGCAATTGATCAAATAGATCATCGATTCTCGGTAATGGGTACCGGTTTTTAATCATGACCTTGTTCAATTCTCGGTAATTAATGCACATACGCATTGATCCGTCCTTCTTCTTGACAAACAAGATCGATGCTCCCCACGGCGATGAACTTGGCTGTATGAATCCTTTCTCCAAAAGTTCGTCCAGTTGTTTCTTTAGCTCTTGCATCTCTGCTGGTGCCAAATGGTAAGGTGCCTTGGCAATTGGTGCTGTCCCTGATAGCAGGTGGATTCTTAATTCAACTTCCCTGTCTGACGGTAGTCCTGGTAATTCTTCTGGGAAAACATCTGAGAATTGAGATACTACGGGAATATCTTTCAATTCTTTTTCTTTAGTGTTAATGATTATGGAAATCATATACACTAGGGATCCTTTTCTTGCACAACTCGCTGTTTTCATCACAGAGATGAATTTCACGGATCGAGAAGGTTTATTTCCTTTAATTGTGATCTTTTCACCCTTTGGTGAATTTACTTTGATTGACTTTTGATCACATAGAATACTGGCTTTATTGGCTACTAACCAATCCATTCATAATACGATATCAAATCCAGCCAGATTCATTGGGTAAAGGTTAGCAATAAAATTATGGTTCAAAATTTCTATTCTTGCTCCCTGCAAGATTTCAGTGATCTTAATGGATTCTCCATTTTCCATCTCTATTAGACATTCTTGTGGAAGTTTAGTTAATGGTTGATTGAGAATTTTGCAAAATGAAGTATTAATGAAACTTTGGTTCGCACCAGAGTCAAATAATACTTTAGCAGAAACATCATTAACTAAAAACGTACCGGCAATCACATCCGGAATCATCTTTGCTTCTTCGACAGTCAGAACAAATGCTCTAGCATTCTTAGTAGTTTTGGTGTTCATGGCTGAAGCTAGTTTTGGACAGTTCGGCTTGATATGTCCCTTTTCTCCACAATTGAAGCACACTCCATTACTAGGTTTCTTCCTACAGTCTTCTTCCTTATGTCCTGGTAATTTGCATAAATTGCAGTATGTGGAGCATCTTCCTGAATGCTTCTTCTTACAGGTCTTACAGTAAGGTGCAGAATTCGAACCTACATTTTTCCCACGGTTGGAGTTTTAGTAGCGAAATTCCTGGGTAAGCCTTTGGGCTAGGTTCTTCCTCTGATTCTCTTCTTGTCTAAGTACCAGCTCATCAGTCAAGGTATTTGCTAGTTCTACTGCTTCTTCTATGGTTTGTGGTCTAGTTGCCTTGACTACGTGTCTTATCTCACTGATTAATCCCCAGATGTAACGGGAGATTAACACTGGTTCTGGTGAAGCTAGGGTTGGCACTATTCTAGCATATTCAAAGAATACAGTAGTGTAACCCTTACAGTCAATTCCAGTCATTCTAAGGTTTAAGAATTTATTGGCTATTTGTTCTTTTTCATTGGGAGGACAAAATTTCCTTTCAACCATGCTCTTAAACTCAGTCCATTCCATATTATAAGCTCTGTCACTTCCTCTAGACTGGAGAATAGTGTTCCACCATTCTAAGGCTGAATTCTTAAAAAGATTGGAAACAAATATGATCTTATCTTCTTCTGCACATTTGCTTATTTTTAAGACAGCCTCAGTCTTTTCCATCCAGCGTAGAGCTGCAATGGCTCCTTCATTGCCAGAGAATTCTATTGGTTTACAAGACTAGAATTCTTTGTAAGAACAACCATAAGACATGGTTCTTCTTCTTTTTAGAATAGGCAATTGAAGTAATGGTCTGTTATTATCGTTCACACTATGACGTGGTTCAGTGTGTTGACGTTTACTTCCATTTGCAGACTTATTTTCTGCTTCTTTAACAGTCTTAATGATATATGGCATAGCATCTATAATTCCTTGTGCTACGATATGTTGAATGGCACTATTATTTATCTGGTTGCCTTTATTATCGTTATTCTGGTTTTCCTGATTTGTTGCGTTGTCCATCTGGATTATAAATATTTACCAGATATTAATATCACAGAATAGGATCTAATGCGAATAATCACACAAACAAACACATTGATAAAAATCATCGTGCATTACGACATTTACTCAATTGTATAGATATGCATCTATTACAAACTGAAACTGGAATTTAAAATACAATACTAGTATGCATTAGTAGGTATTAGACTATCTATTTTAGTTGATAATTTTTTTTCAACTACATACATATATATGTATATTTTATTATCACTATTATCATTACTGATAGGGATTCATCCAGTATTGCATGTTATGCTCGTCGTATTTCCAAACGAGCCTCTCCCCTGTTTGCCTTATCTTTTCACTTTCATCTAACAACTCCTCACCCAAAGTGCGGAGTTCCTGCACGTTCTCGGAGCTCATGGGTGGTGCAGGTGCTGGTATCGGATCAGGGTACTGGGGCATCGGTTCTTCGTATGGGTATGGGTTCTCTAGGATTTCCCGAATATATTGATCATTATCCCAATACGGATCTAGAGGGTCAAGGTTGGGATATGGTGCTACTGGGTTTGGTATGAGTTCCTCTTATGGGTAGAGTTCTCAGTAATCCCTATGGTCGTCAAACCATGGGTCATATGCTAAGGGATCGGGTGCTAGGACTCTAGGGATTTCGTTTGGGTCGAATATGGGTATAGGAATCTGGTCTCCTGGGTTTGGTTCTATTTCCATAGGTTGAGTTGGGAACGAGGGTAGTGGCTGTGGTTCAATGATTTGTTCTAGGTTTGGGTCTGCGGTTGTAGTAGCTAGTATGTGAAAGTTGGCTAATCGTCTATTGATTATATCCTGAGTCTGGGTGTTCATCTCCCTATTTGCAGCTGCTAAAGCCCTCTGCTGATGTAACTTCCTAATTCTTTTCCTACGCTCGTGAGCTCCCCGACTAAACCATCCTCTCTTTTTGGTAGGGATTGGTTCTTCGGATTGCGCTTTGAATATAAAGATTCCCTCTTCTGTGTCAGCTGAATACCCCGAGGGGGTAGGCTAGGAATAAGTTCCTTCATCCTTAGGAGAACTAGACAATTGACGATAGGCATCTGATGGTCCTTGATCACTCATACTGTTAAAGTAACAAATTATCAAATAACACAAAATAATAATATACAGATATGCACATAATCACATAAATTATTTCCTAACAGAATTGACAATTTTGATGTCACCAGAACACTTCTGTGGCTGAAATCAGTGGCTGTAGCTCTGATACCACCCTCTGTCGTAACCTCCGGCCCCTAATCTCTGGGGAACGGGCGGCCGCGAACCAGTATCAGTGGTATCGGTGTTTATCAATTTTGGCAGCGGAATTTACATCAGGATCGTAGTTTGGAAATATTTTATCAGGGTAAAATACCACATTTTTATAATAATAAGCACATGGGAAAAACCCAAGTTTCCATTACAAACATGTTTATAGGGGTAAACCCTAATTTATTGAATTTAAAACATCTTCTTTATTTAGGTAACTTTTATAGCCACTTTTCCAAGCCTCCAGTGCTGTCCAGCTGGCTTCTATTTGGCTTTCACATTTTGTTACCTGAAATGTGTTTTAAAAACATTTGTCAGTGGGAAATACTGGTGAGTGAATCCCAATTTAATCAAGACAGGTTTTATCATTTTACAGTATTGAGGGCGATCTCGCAATTATATTTGTTTCCATCTACTTTAATTACCACCCACGGTACTGTCAACCGACTTGTGGTCATGTTACTACTCACAGTGTAGTAACAAATTTTGTATACAAAACCCCAACACACCGACGATAATTGTAGAATATAAATACTCAATCACTGTTAATCATAATGTAAAACAATTGAGGTTTTGTAAAACCATTTTACAAAAAGGTTTCACAAAAAGAGGATAAACTCACATTGCTAATTTAGGTATTTTCCTTGTGACTTCCTGATTACAATCTATTAATTAAACAATGCACACATGTTAGTATAATAACCCAATTTACATTAGTTATACCCTCCCTGAGACAGAACTCCAACGACTACATCAGGTAGAGCCTTGACAGGCGTTACGGAGCGCTAAATCAATCGGGCAGCGTATCTAATACGTAACCGGGGGTTATAATACTTACATCGAGGCAAAGCTTTGCTATTTTAGTGGGTATAATACCCGAGTATAATTTTAGCTTTAGAGAAATTGAGAGAGATTGAAAGTTCTGAACGACGAAAACTGAAATCCGATGGCCTTTATTTATAGGTCTGGTCGACCATTCTCTCCCGCCCCGCGGGAGTTTTAGTGAAGGTCTTCGCGGCCCGCGAGCCGTCTAGACTAGGGCAGTTAACGTGCTTTATATACACTGAATGAGGCAAGAACTTTACCCAACCACCCTTCTAACCCCCTTCCAGGCAGTTAACGCGCTTTATATAGACCATAAAGACACGAATGAGTGAATCAACAAAACATGGAGAAATGATTAAATAAAGTTCACATTCAATATAAAAACTAGTTATTAAAGTCATTAATACATACCCAATTAAAAAGTTACCAAAGCTAGGAAATCAAAAGTAATACATAAATAATTTTGTGTTCACCAAGTGATGTAAGAAATTAATCAAGCATGGCCTTTGTTTAACAAAAAATCTTACTATCAATCTTGGATCCCGAGACTACACACACACACTCTAAGGGTGGATGATGGATGAAAGTGGTGGATGATGGTGGTATTGTGGTCGTGGAGTGGTGGCAAGTGTTAGAGAAGTGGTTTGCCAAGAGATGGTTTGGAAATGAGCCAAACACCTCCTTTTATAGCTGAAAACATTAGCTTCACACGGCCTCGTGCCTACCAGGCACGACCCCGTGTCCTTCCCTTCTCTGTCTTCATTTAATGTTTGTGTCAGTTCTTCTACACACACTGCCCCGCGTGTCAACGGCACGACTCCGTGTCTTCTGTACTTGTTGTACGGACCCAGATTTACGAATCTGAGAGTTAACCATGACCCATGCTTAGGGGACATGACCCCATGTCCCTTGTCATTTTCTGATTGTCTTTATCCTCTAATGAATCTTGACTGGGGCACGGCCCATGCCCGGTTGGCACGGCCCCGTGCTTGGCTTCTGGTCTTGTTATTTTGTCTTCGGGGTGAAGCTTGGAGGGTCGGTATAGTGTGCCAACTTTTTTTCTTCGTATTTATGTTGGTTTTCGACGTGAATTTCTTTTTTTTTTTTTTTGTCTGTTTAAGCTCTTTTAATCCTGAAGATCAAAAGTAAACAAAGAAACACACTTTTTCCAACATTAGTACTAAAAAATGGTTATTTTTATACCTCATTTGATATGATTTATATGTTGTATTTTGTGCATAGCAAATACCCCCACACTTGAATATTTGCTTGTCCTCAAGCAAAACTCTTTTATAATTGCTTACACTCCCAAATAGAATGGGTAGAAGAGAATTTTTGGGTCTTGTGTATAGAGTGTCGGGAATCCAAGTTCATTATTTGCTCTTGTGTTTATTTTATTTACAGTCCTATTCGACGTGATTTTATTTAGAACTTTTTAAGAAAAATAAATATTTTTAATCATAACAAAAATTTAAAATTTCATTTAGCTATATATACATTCACATACCACACAAGTGGTCACTAAACACTCAACCGAAATGTATAAGTGGAACGCTCGGTCCCGGTATGGAACTTACTCCTACCATAAGCTTGGCAACCGATCAAACCTCCTCCTTTTTGACTTAATCTTTGCAAATATCAAGAGGACTTTGAAAGGGTAGGTTGTTGGTTACAGGTAAGGTAGGTTTTATTTAAAGTAGCTAAAAGCGTAAAAAGTCGGTTTCTTTTGAAAATTTTATTTTGTGACTTTATGAACTAAGTAAGTGCTTATTAAGCAATATATTTACTTATATATTTCAAGAACTTATAAATAATAGTTTTTTAATAACCTTAGTCACATAATTTTTGTGTTTTTTCCAAAAGAACCGATTTTTACAAAAACAAAGGGTGTAAAGATAAAAATATGGTTTTTGGGTGATGGTGTGTTGTGGGTTTTGAAATGAAAGGGTTTAGGATCAAAGTGGTTAACTAGGGGGGATTTTTTTTTTTTTTTTGTATTTTTGGGGAATAATAAAAAATAAAAATAAGGTTGAAATGGAAAAGGGTTTAAAATCCTAATGCCTCCATCATATACTTACTTGGATTTAGTCGGTAAGGACCATGAATGTATTGTGTTGTCAAGTTCTAGATTTGTAGCAACCATACGAGCTATTCACACAAGAAATGAAGAATAAGCATTTAGTATATATGTGACAGTGGATGCTCGTTAAAGGCTCAAAACTCACTAGTTTGTGGGAAAGGGTAGAAATGTGAAAATATATATACAATCAAATTTTAAAATTTGTCATGCCCTTTTTATAAATTTTTCGTTCCTTTTTTTATCACGGTGCTATCGACTGTAAAAAATTTATAAAAACTTGAACTTTTTAAGAACTTGGTTTCTTAACTTAAACTATAAACAAGACAAAACAAAAAAATAAAAAAAATAAAAAGAAAGTTTTGAAAAAGATTTGGGGTGTTTTAGCGGTTCCAAGTAGAGTTTTGTGTAAGGCTTTATTTTACGACAAACAATTTTCAAGTATTAAGCCCCCCCCCCCCCCCCACACTTAAATTACACATTGTCCCCAATGTGTCTAAAATAGGTTAAATTGATTAAATGTGTAAGGTGTGTGTTAAAAATAACAAAATTTTTGAAAAACAGGCACTTGACACGGCCTCGTGTGTGGGAGCCACGGCCCCGTGTCAAAAGTGCTAGTACCAAATTTTTCCAGAAAGCAAACATGGGGGCGTGCCCATGGGACACGTCCTCGTGTCAAGGCTCCAGAATAAAAAAAATGTTACACCCGACATGGGGCACGGGGGCGTGCTTACTTGACAAACCTCGTGCTGCACTTACAGAATTGAAGATTTTCAATCGGAAGCCGTCTGTTTTCATGCATGGGGTGCTGGGTTAACGTCCTTTGGTTTTTATCATCACTTTTGCGTACATTTATTGTTACCACCATCAAAGGATACTTTCATTTCATCCAAATAAAAAGAAAAAAAATATAAGGAGAAATAAAAATTTAAGATCCTAAGCTAGATAGATAAAGTCTTGAAAGATGCCCCTACGAGATCTTATTCTAAACCCCTAATAGCTGCTCCCTAGATCTAAGAATGGTTAGTGAAAACCGAGGTTAATCTTCGGAGGGTTTCAAGCTATTTCCGAAAATACCCTTTTAGATGTCGTTAAGCATTTCCTCTATCTCCCTTGGAAGGAAGATAAAAGGTTCCTCATCAAGCTCTTCTTGAGGTAGGGGAGCGGGATTGATCGGAACCTCAAAGGCGACATTAATAGGAGGAGGTTCCGGTATCTTGACATTCCATCCGGTGGGGTGGATGCCCTCGTTAGCAAGGTTCCAATCCTCTTGAGGCCAAATTGGTTCCATTAGAGGCACAACCAAGATATTCCACCTTTGGTGTAAAAGGTTGATTTCCCTGAAGCAATCTTCTAATGCCATGGAGAGGTAGTTCACTCAGTCAATTAGAACCTCTTCTACCGCGACCATCTCTTCAAGAGACTCTCTTAAAGCACTTATGTTCCGAATGAGAGTTGCTTCAAGAGAAAGTCTCCTTCCTCGGCGGTTATTCCTTGAGCTGTTGGACGATGTTCCACTATGTTGGCTTGACATTCTAGAAAACACGACAAACCATTAACAATTTGGAATAACAGACGAATCACGCGGCCCCATGCCCATTAGGCACGACCCCGTGCTGAATCAGCAACACTAAAATGTTAGCTCAATAACTTTTATATTAAGTTAAATGTGTTTGATTTCTCACTTTTCTGGATGTAAATAACTTAAAATAATGTTTTAATATAGTAGATTTACAAAACCTTGAGCTAAAAATCATGCTTTTGACCCTCCATTTGAAGCTTTTAAGCTTGAAGCTTCAAGCTTCAATGGATGTTTGGTTGAAGGAGGAAGAGGAAATGGCTATAAGTAGTAAAGACAAGAAGGTTTGAAGAAACCTTTTCAAGAACATACCTTTTTTGGTATGTGTGCAAGATCTGCATGATCTTGGTCTTTTTTGAATGGCTCCAAACATTCTCCTCAAGGCTGACTTTATAGAAAGTGACAACACATCGACACGGCCCGTGTCTAGGAAACACGGGCCCGTGTCGCCTGCATGACTCAGAGAATGATGTCCGTTAGTGAGACACAACCCATGTCTAGGTTGACATTGCCCCATGTTGAAAAATACGAGGGGCACGACCCCGTGTTTATCTAACACACCCTCATGTTTGGAAGAAGAATGGACACGGCCCCATGTTCGAGGAACACAGCCCCGTGTTTCATGGTTTTTATGATGCTTCGTCTAAGGTTTTTAAGGAATTGTTCTTTATCGGGTGGTTCCTTACTGATTGGAACAACACCGTATTGCTGGATATACCTTAGGCACCCACGAGAGGTACGAAAATGCAAGAGGTTATCGGAAAGATAGAACCCTAATTTAAAAATAGGGAAAACGGAACCTTCCCTTATTTACCTTATCCGGGCTCTTGTTAAAGAAAGTGTGAGTCTCCTCACTCCCGTCCAAACCGTCGGTGTGAAATTCACACAACGTAAAGGGGACTGTCATCGCAAGACTGATACAGGGACGACTATCGCCTTCGTCTTCGCAAGTGTCTAGGGTAGGTTTGTTGGTCTCAGTGTTGTTTGTACCTGAATGTTCATCCATCGATTCTCCTTTGCTTAAATTTCTTGATGAATATCGCGCCTTCATCATGGATTCTATTTCTCTGAGTTTTAGGAGAATCGTCTTTACTATTTGACCTATGTCTTCTATGTCTCCCAGGTAAGAGGTTTGATGGGATTCTGGTTGATGAATGTTATTATTATTTTTACTATAGCTTGTCTCATGGTGATCGTCACAGGAAAACGATGGGGCTAAGTAGTGGGGGTCAAATCCTAGAATGGCACATTCTAATTCTTTGTGCATTCCACCACATGCACCATTCACCGTAAGAGTAGCGGAGGTAAAGATAATCATAAACATCCATGTTTGCCAGATTGGCTTTAACTGTCAGGATCAGGCGGTTACTGTTTTCTTACAAACTTTTGTTGTTACACGGCCCCATGCTACAGTTCGTATCTGGCAGAAAACAGTTCCGGAGATGTGACATGGCCCCGTGTTGATCACACACGGCCCAGTGTAACTATTGGAGAAGGTGAAAAATTTAAAAGAAAAACCTAAAAAGAAAAATAAGAATGATTACGCCGCCGATTTTAAACTTTCTTAAAATCCTTGTTTCCCCGGCAACGATGCCAAAAAGTTGACGTGGTGCGGAGTGTACGGATTTTAATGTATTTTAGTACCTTTTTACCCTTGAATCAAGCTTTAAATTTATAAAACATGATATAAACTATCACTCTCTACAACACGCTAGAGCAAGTGCACCCATCGTTGGCGTAGTATAGTGATGGTAACATACCGATGTCTTCCAAGGACACAAGAGCTTTTAATACCGGAATATCGTCGACGTCTAATCTAACCAAATAAAGAGAATTTTTTTTTGTTTTTAAATAAATAAAAGTAAAGAAAGAAAATAAATAAAAACAGATAGACAAGACAGAATCACTTGGATCCGACTCGTCATTTATGCATCCTTTGATGATTTCCTTGCTTTGGGTTTTTAAGAGATTATCTTAGTTATTGTGGCTGTCCCTCTTTTGGAGGCAACGCTACCCTAAGGCATATTGGTCTGAGTCAGCAAGGATACAGTCCTGCAGGGCCGGATTATTGAAGATAATTAAGTAAGTTATTAATGCAAAAATTGGCATGTCCCTCTTTTAGAGGCAACGCTACCCTCGGCCATATTGATCTGAGTCAGCAGGGATACAGTCCCGCAAGGCCGTCTTAAAGTTTTAATAGTAGTTAATTTATAAGGGATTACAAGCCGTTCTTACTTCCCCCAATTTGATTCTATCTGCCTCAAGCGAAGTACTAATAAGCTTGAATCAGGTCCTCGCATGATCTATAAACTAAACGACGCAAGAACTTTACCCAACCACCTTTTTAACCCCCTTCCAGGCAGTTACTGAGCTTTATATAGACCGTAAAGACACGAATGAGTGAATCAACAAAACATGAAGAAATGATTAAATAAAGTTCACCTCCAATATAAAACACTAGTTATTAAAGTCATTAATACATACCCAATTAAAAAGTTACCAAAGCTAGGAAATCAAAAGTAATACATAAATGATTTTGTCTTCACCAAGTGATGTAAGAGATTAGCCAAGCGTAGCCTTTGTTTGACAAAAACCCTTACTATCAATCTTGGATCCTGAGACTACACACACTCTAAGGATGGATGATGGATAAAAGTGGTGGATGATGGTGGTATTGTAGTGGTGGAGTGGTGGCAAGTGTGAGAGAAGTGGTTTGCCAAGGGATGGTTTGCAAATGAACCAAGCACCTCCTTTTATAGCTGAAAACAATAGCTTCACACGGCCCCATGCCTGCCAGGCATGGCCCCGTGTCCTTCCCTTCTCTGTCTTCATTTAATGCTGGTGTCAGTTCTTCTGCACACACGACCCCGTGTGTCAACGGCACGGCCCCGTGTCTTCTGTACTTGTTGTACGAACCCAGATTTGCGAATCTGAGAGTTGACCACGGCCCGTGCTTAGGGTACACGGCCCCATGTCCCTTGTCGTTTTCTTTTTGTCTTTATCCTCTAAGGAATCTTGACTGGGGCATGACCCATGCCCGGCTGGCACGGCCCCGTGCTTGGCTTCTGGTCTTGTTATTTTGTCTTTGGGGGTGAAGCTTGGAGGGTTGTGCCAACTTCTTTTCTTCGTATTTATGTTGGTTTTCGACGTTAATTTGTTCCTTTTGTTTGTTTAAGCTCTTTTAATCTAGAAAATATAAAGTAAGCAAAGAAACATACTTTTTTCCAACACTAGTACTAAAAAGGGTTGTTTTTATACCTCATTTAATATGATTTATATGTTGTATTTTGTGTATATCACCCTTTCAGCAATTAACACTTTTTTGACTGTCTTCATCGAGAAACCGTCCTGATTACCATCATTCCATAACCAAGAATCCTTATGATTGGAAAACATCACCAAATCAAGCACTTCTTGACATTCCTGCCATTCCTTAATCTCCACGTTAGACTCTGGCATTCTAGACCAATTCCAGACCAATCCTCGATCTCCATGATACGCATCCATTCTATCTGCAACCCTGTAATTTTTAAACAATTTAAGCCCGAACAAATGTGGCCATCTATCCAAAAAAAGCAGATCGCCTACCCATGTATCTAACCAGAAATGAATCTCATCCCCATTACCTACCTTACCCAAGTCCAGCCGATTTAAACCCTTCCCGTTTAATTTAATATTAGAAATCGCCTTCACAATATTCTTCCAACACCCCGCAATGTTGTTGTTAATTGGGAGAAAACTCCTTTGATTGATTTTACCATGGCACGCTTCCACCACCTTCCTCCACAGGTTTTGATTTTTAACCCCAAATCTCCACCCCCATTTAAACAGAAGAGCCACATTAACCTCTTTAAGCCTGTTTATACCTAACCCCCCTTTTAACTTGGGTCACGTGACCCAATCCGAAGCTACCCAGTTCATTTTGTTATTACCACTTTAACCCACCCAAAGAAATTTTCTCATTTTAGTTTCCAGGATGTTGATGATTCCCACCGGGACTTTATATAACGAAAAATAATAGATAGGGAGACTTTCAAGAACTGAATTAATCAGGGTAAGCCTTCCTCCTATCGACATAGTTTTAGCTTTCCAGACCGACAACCTTTTATCAAAAACCTCTATAATCGAAGTCCAATTATTAATTATATTCATGTTAACCCCCACCGTAATCCCCAAATAAGTGAGTGGAATATTGTCAGTATTACACCTTACCACCTTAGCCATATCCTTGATTTCCCATTCTTCCACTCCCAACCCGTATAAGTTAGATTTATGCAGGTTAATTTTTAAACCAGAACACAAATAAAAAATTCTTAGGCATCTAGTCACGTTCAACACATTATCCTTATCCCATTTCTCCATCAAAAACGCATCGTCAGCATAAAAAAGATGAGAAATTTTTGGGCCATTACTTGTTTGTTGTATTGTTATCGACAAAAAAGAGACTCACAAAATGAATAATTTGTTTTCTTGATATTGAGGGTATTCATTTCTCAAGCTTTTGTATTTTTCAGATTAAGATTTATTTAATATTTTTTTCGTGCCATTAACTTGGGTTAAACATAAAGGCAACACACATTGTAACTTCTTCCCATGTGATGGTCAATGTTTTGGAATAAGAACGCAACACACTGGATTTTTGTATTCACAATTTCATATTTCGAATTCGCCAAGCCAAATATTCTTTTAGTTTCATAACCTGTACCCATATATTTTGATTACTTGTATATACCACTTATAACATGATTTCAATAAAAAATATATCGAGTCAACTAATTAAACCAAAACACTACCATAGTTTTGTATGAAAAAAACTAAAATACATTAAATCAACCAAGTAAAATAAAACACTATTATAGTTTTGTAAAAAAGAAAAAAAAAAACTAAAACGATGGCAAAACTAAATTTTTTAACTGAGGCCAAAATCGTAATTTTTGAAATAGGGGCAAAATCATAATTTTAAACAGAGAACAAATTCGTAATTTTCAACTGGGGGCAAAACCATAATTTTATTTTGAACTGGGATCAAAATCATAATTTTGAACTGAGAGCAAAACCATGCAGTTAATATCGGTGATATATAGGTTATATCGGTCTCTTAGTAAAATATCGGTGTCAAATATCGGTACCGATATTATCGACGATATTGACCGATATAACCGATATATCATTGATATTTGACCGATATAACTGATATATCACCAATATTTGACCGATATAACCGATATATCACTGAATTATTGGTGTGAAATTGCTATATATATATATAAATTTTGCATTATATTAAAATTACCGATATCCCACCGATATCTCACCGAGAAAACCCATATTTCAAATATTGGTTCTTGACCGATATCCGATATTTTACCGCATTAACTGCATAGGGGCAAAATCGTAATTTTGATCTGAGGGCAAAAGCATAAATTTATTTAAAACTGGGGGCAAAACGTAATTTTAAGCTAGGGGCAAAAACATAAATTTATTTTGAATTGGGGACAAAAACGTAATTTTAAACTGAGGGTGAAACTGTAATTTTAAACTGGGATAAACCCTTAAATTAGTTAGACCAATCCCCTCATGTATTTTGTAGATATAGAGAATTTTATATTTCGTATTTGCCAAAATATACTGAAAAAAAGGGCCAGCTATTTAGCTCATTATACTCCCTGCTTTCGGTGTGTTATATAATGTATACTAGGTTATAACCCCGTGTATTACACGGGGTTAAATAAATAAATTTTATATACTAAATAATAAAACAATATATCTTTAAAAACCTTATTTATTGTACGGGTTAAGTGAATATAATTTTATATATTAAATAATAAAAAATTATATCTATAAGAACCATATTGTACGGGTTGAATAAATGTAAGTTTATATACCAAATAAAAAAGTTATATCTTTAAAATCACGTGTATTACACGAGTTGAATAAATTTAATATTGTTTACCAAATAATAAAATAATACATCTTTAAAATACCTCATTTATTACACGGGTTGAATAAATGTAATTTTATGTACTAAATAATAAAAATATATATATCCTTACAAAAACCCCGTGTGTTGTACGAATTGAATAAATCTAATTTTATATATCAAATAATAAAAAGTTATATTTTAAAAAACCTCATGTATTACATGGCTCGAGTAAATGTAATTTTGTATAGTGAAAATAAAAATATTTAATATATTAATACAAAGTTTGGTTTTCGTGATAAAAATAGATTATTCTGTTGTTGCAAAATTTGTTAACGAAGTCTCAATAAATTTAACCCTTTATTTAAAGCTCTGTAAATGTATAAATGATAAATAATATTAATTTTATTTTAAGTTTCATAAAATCTATTTGATACCAAACTAAAAAAACGTTCAAATATAATTAAATTCAAATAAATAATATTATAAATGAGATGGGGATTAAACTAAATAATAATTATCCATAAGATATTAAACTAATAATATTTAGTAAGAGAGTTATCTATAATATAAGATATTAAATTAAATAATATTTAATAGAAGGGTTATCTATAACTAATTAGAAGAGATTAAACTAAAATAATAATTATCTATAAGAGATGGCCTAATATGATGACAAGTGTCCCTACAACGGTTTCTTTTATTATATAGTATATATATATTTGGGCCTTCGAGATGCAAAAGTGAAATTGCACTAATCTTATCGTTATTTTACTAATTTCGTGAAAATAACACTAAAAGCGGCGGACGGTTAATCATACATCATGTGGTGGCGTTGATAGCCGAAAGGCAAGCCGTAAGGGGTACACGCACTAATCAGCCTTTGTCCTGATTGTTGGCGAGTGTTGTGTGCCTTACATCTAAGACTTGATGCAAAACTACTATTGAGCCGTGGGTCTCACTAGAAACATCTCTATTCCTACGGAGTAGGGGTAAAGCTGTCTACATCTTACCCTCCTTATACTATATCTTAACTTTGATATTGGTGGAATTTAGTAAGTATAATGATGAATCAACCGTATCAAAGATTCAAAGTTGTGTTAAAATTAGATGTTACAAAAAATTATGAACAAACATGATTCAGATTAGCTAAGAGTTACCTTTAAAACGAAACAAGAAGTATAGACAACTAAAAATAAATTAACAAAACCTTTGCGTATATTAAACTTCAAATACATTTTTTATAACGTTATCTATGAGTAACAAAACCTTTGCGTCTATTAAACTTCAAATACATGTTTATAAGAGTAAATTACTATTTTGGCCCCTGTGGTTTAGTCAGCTTAATCCTTTCAGCTCAAAAAGAATATTTTAACATATCAGATCCTGAGGTTGCATTTTATAACGGTTTTTTGTCCCCCGCCACTATCTTTGTTACTTTTTTGTAGTTAAGTGTAAGGGTAATTAAGTCTTTATTATATTTCTTTTGTTTTTTTATACACATTGTTTTGTAAATTTTTAAAAAAATGAACGACTTAAAATAGCGAGTTGATTCAACATGTTTAAAAAAAAACAAATGATTTTAAAAAGAATGGTATGAAATGAAGTGTTTAGAAAAACTTTAAAAGACAAACAACTTTAAAAAGAACGATTTTAAGAAAACCAAATGGTTTAGAAAGAAACAATTTTAAAAACGATAGACGCTTTAAACAAAATATTAAAAACAAATTAATTTTTAAAACGATATTTTTAAAAGCAAACAGTTAATGAAAATACATATTTATCCGTATATATAAAACATATTTTATTGAAGAGTAAACTGCCATTTTGGTCCATGTGGTTTGGCCAGTTTTGTCATTTTAGTCCAAATCTCAAACTTTTTAAATCTGGATCCCTGTGGTTTGTATTTTGTTGTCATTTTAGTCCAAATCTCAAAAAATCTCATTTTTTACTGTTCCAACATGTCTTTTTTGTCTTTTTGTGCAGGGGTAGTTTTGTCCAACTACTTTTCATTAAAACATTTTCTTAATTAAAAAACCCAAATAAATCAACTTCATCTCTCCCTAAAACAACTAACAACACAATCCTACTTCAAAATCAATCACATCTCCAACTAACAAATCTCAAAACAGATCAATAAAATTAACAAAACTCACTAACTTAAACAATCGGCAACATAATTCTACTTCAACACCTATTACATATTTACATCATCAACTAACAAACTTATAAATAAATATATAAAAAAAATTAAAACAATAAGATCTTCAAAACCTGATGAACAAAATTACCAGAAGGCAGTAACCGACGGAAAATCACTAGTTGACGCCATAACCGCAAGCGAAACGACGGCGTACACAAACTGACAAAACCGCAAGCTTAAACCGCCGATCGTCGCATACCTTGAATAACCTTCATCCTCACTCGCGGCGGCACAACGGCGCGTCCGTCGGCCGGAGGCAACGGCGCCGCTTCAACCGGATGCACCGACGGATGACTGACGTTCATTTTACACCACCGCCTGTAACGACGTCGTATTATCTGCCTGATTGTGTGGATTTGAAAGATTTAACGGTTTGATTTGTGAATGAATCGTGTGGATTTGAAAGGATTTGTGGTGATTGTGTGCTTGAGTGGAGTTATGGTGGTGTATTATCCCCTAATTCTGCCCGACCTAATTAAATGGTAGTTGTTTGTGATTAAGACACTTGTTTAGGAAATGGTGTAAAAAGAGAGAAAGGGGTGGAGAGAGGAAAATGGGGAACACAGTAATAATAAAGAGGGTATTTATTTAGGTTTTTAATTAAGAAAATGTCTTAATGAAAAGTAATTAGACAAAACTACCCCTACACAAATAGATAAAAAAAAAGCATGTTGAAACAGTAAAAAATGAGACTTTTTGAGATTTGGACTAAAATGGCAACAAAATGCAAACCACAGGGACCCATATTTAAAAAGTTTGAGATTTGAACTAAAATGGCAAAACTGCCCAAACCACAGGGACCAAAATGGCAGTTTACTCTTTATTGAATAAGAATCATGAAAATAACGAAATAATAAAAAAAAATTGAGTAATTGCATTAATAATCTCTTAAATATTAAAAGAACTTTATAATTATCAAAAACTGCCCCTAAGGTATATAAAGATCTAATTACCCTTACACTTAAATGTTAAAAAGTAACAACGTTAGTGTTAGGGTTTAAAACCGTTATAAAATGCAACCTAAGAGTTTGATATGTTAATTTTTTTTTTTAAAGCTGAAATGGTTAAACTTACTAAACTACATGAGCCAAAACAATAATTTACTCTTTTTATAACGTTATCTTTTTTTTAACGACCAACAGAATCAATCCTAAGCACTCTTGGGGCACCAACTGGACAAACGGAGTACTCCGAAAGTAACCCGAGTCCACCACTAATTCCGGGGAAAACTCGGTAACCCACCCGCCTGTAGGCATGCGGTGAAATTATTGGTAAAACCGGTTTGGCTTATGGATCCAACATGAGTTTCTTTGGTTCTCCTATCATTACCTACCAATACCTCATTCTGCATCAAGTAAGAATTAAATCTGTATCTCTCGAGAGAAACGTAAGCCTTTCCACCGATAAGTGATCATTGGCTTAGGGTGTAGGGAGTGGTAATCGGCAACATGCGGCAAAGTAGTTTACCACTCGGTAAACACCACTGCCAACACTAGTTTGCCACTCAAAGTTTACCAAATCGTTGGTGGCTTGACGATTCGATGAGGGGAGGAAGGAGAGAGAGGGGGTATTGTGGGTGGGGTCCATTCCTATCTCAACCAATCACACATTTTTCCTTTTTAAAAAAAAAATAGTTTACCACTTCACCAAGTGTCTAAACCATTGCCAACACTTTTCACCAAAGTTTAAACACTTTTGACTGATTGACATGACGTGCTCTGATTGGTCGGTTTTTTGGTTTGCCACTCAAAGTGTTTAACCACTCCCTACACCCTTCTAACGTTATCCAATGGATCCACTCTAAATTGCACACGCGTTATGTTCTCATAGATTCACCTGTCCAAACTCATTCCTACTTTTTTTTCAATAATTTTCTCTCACCGCCGGCCACCATAAACCGCCATAACGCCACCAAACAAATAACAAAATGTTAACCACCACCACCACACACACTTTCTCCACCTCCTCAATTCTAATCTGCTGCAATAAACCTTTCAATCTCCATCGCTCCGTACACCTCCGTCGTCCTACAAACCTCCACCTCTTTAACCCTCTCAGGTTCATTGCATTTTTCCCTAAGTGGACTTGATTTGATTTGATTTGTATTTGTCACGTGACATGTCAATTGTTGTTACGGATTTTGCAGAAGTTTTGTTCAAAGTAGAGGTAAATTGGGGATGAAGCATAAGTTGAAGCGAGGGTTTGGTCCTGTTTGTTACTCTCCTCCTGTTACTACAACTAATCTTCAATGGATTTTCACGATATCTACTGCGTAAGTAGCAATTTTGGTACAAATGATTGGGCATTTTCACTGTTTAGGTCAATGACAGTTGATATATTTAGTTACATACAGTATAATAATCTGTATGACCATGGAAACTTATTATTATATTATCTTAGTATATAGGCAAAGTAATAGTATAGTCATATATACATTGATTTTGAGGTTCATGATGATGATACCACTTTATTTGATCAGCATACACCGAATGGTGCGATTGTACAATCATTCGAGTCAATAAAGTTTTACAACTATAAATAACATTACACTGGTCTTTGATTGCCGAGTGTTATGTGCCTTATGTGGTGGCGTTGATAACCGAAAGACAAGGGAGTACATGCACTAATTGGCCTTTGTCTTAATTGCCGAGTGATATGTGCCTTATGTTGGGTTCGTAGGCTTTAGGGTAGCCGGCCCTAATTAGGGTTAGCCTGCCCTAGTTAGGGTTAGCCGGCCCTAGTTATTAGGCCCACTTAGTTAACTTGTTGACCAAGTAGGAAACCCTAATCTTGTTCTATAAATACCTATGATGTAATTGTAGTCTGTATCATTCTGAAAACAGTTGTGAGCATCTAATAAAGTAAAACCCTAGTTGCAACCCGTGGACGTAGGTCACCTTGACCGAACCACGTAAATTCTCGTGTTCTTTATTTTTTGCTAGTGTGTGTGCGTTTGTTCCGCTTCCGCTCGAGCCTACTCTGATCCGATACCCCTAACAAGTGGTATCAGAGCCAAAGGTTCAGTAAAATACACGGTTCACACGGTTATTGCAGGAGAAGGAGAGAGCTGGACGAGAGATCTTGATCTGCTGTTGCTGCCGTCGCCGCTGACTTGTTTACTGCCCGTACCTATTCTCTGGTTACGGCTCGTAAGGTCTAGGGTTTGCGCCGTAGGGTTTGCTGTTGCAGATCTGGTGGTTTTGGGGTGTTTGGCGATTAGGGTTTCGGTTCTTGAACCCTGGTTATTCGCTGATTTTACGCTCGGGTTTGCAAGAGAAGTCGCTGGTTCGGGTACTTCGGGTTTCTGGTTTATTGAAAGTTGCTCGGGTTTCGGTTGCTTGGTTCCTTGTGGTTTTTTCTGGTTTTTCTCGTTTGCTATGGCTGAAGACGGGAAGTTCCGAATCGAGAAGTTCAACGGTGCTGATTTTGCATGGTGGCGAATGCAAATAGAGGCGTTGCTTGGTGAATGCGATTTGGATGTGGTACTGGAAGAAAAACCTGCTGGAATGGATAAAGCTGCCGAGGCAATTTGGAACTCAAAGGACAAAAAGGCAAGAGGTAAAATTACATTGGCTTTGACGAGGAGCGTTGCATTTAATATCATGAAAGAAACAACCGCTCGTGGTATGTTAACAGCTCTGTCAAATATGTATGAGAAGCCGTTTGCCAGTAATAGGGTGTTCTTGATGAGGGAACTGTTTAATATGAGAATGAACGAGGGCAGTTCAGTTGCTGATCACATTAACGAAGTCAATTCAATTTTGTCCAGGTTAGCAACTGTGGGCATGAAGTTGGATGATGACACTCAGGCTGTGGTTTTGTTATCTTCCTTACCTGATAGCTGGTCAGGATTTGTGACAACGGTCACTGAAACTGCTGCAACTGGAAATTTGAAGTTTGATCGGGTCCGGGATAGTGTTTTGGGTGAAGACGTTCGCCGGAGGAACACCAGTGGAGGATCTAATTCTGGTATGCTCAGTGTTAGCAGGGGAAGAGGTAAAAACAGAAGCAATGGGAGTCGTGGGAAAAGCTTGTCTAAAGCTGGGAAGAATGTGAGGTGCTGGAACTGTGGTGAAAAGGTGCATGTTAAAAACGAGTGTCCTGATCTTAAGAAAGAGGATGGTAAGCAGCATGTAAACAGTGTTGTGTCAGATGAATCTGACGGTGACGTACTGGCTTGCTGTGAAGAGTCTATAGATTCTTGGGCTATGGATTCTGGTTCTTCGTTTCACGCCATGCACAGCGGGGAGACGATGGTGAATCTGAAAAAAGGAGACTTTGGAAAGGTACGATTAGCTAACGGTCATGTTCTTAATGTTACGGGTATGGGAGATGTCAATCTGAAAACTCCATTGGGCACTACATGGAACTTAAAGAATGTCAGGGTAATTCCAGGTTTAACGAAGAAACTTATTTCTGTTAGTCAACTGGATAAACAAGGACTATATGTTAAGTTTGGTGGTGGGAAGTGGAAGGTGATTGATGGAAATCTTGTTGTTGCCTGTGGGAGGAGACGAGGATCGTTGTATCTAGTTGAGATACCTGTTGAGGGAGTAGCCGTTCCTGTACAACATAAAGTCTGGTTCACTGAATCTAGTAAGCGGAAGAGGGTTCAATTTGCGAACTTGAATCCTGGTGCTTTGGGGATGTCAGTTGAATGTGGTCGGGGGTCTAAGTTTAAGCCAGTCAGGGGATTTGGTGATAGTGGGAGCACGGGTCGTGTTCCGGGTACAATCACAAAGAACCGTTGGGTTTTGAAGACGAAGATTCCGACTGAAGAAAAAAGCTCTCCTGGAAATAGTTTGCAAAATGTGGAGAGTGGTATTAATTCTCGGTGTATCGCTGGAGCTGGTGGGTGCAAGCCGGTTGAGATAGAGAATGGGTCTGATAAGACTGTTGGGTTGGAGCTTGTGGGAGCTTCAACTAGTCTCTCAGGTACTTGATGAGAGGTGTGGTTGCAACTAGGTGGCTTGGATGTGGCTGAAGTCTTAGCTTGTTCTTGGAACTGAAGGCTGGGAAGACTTGAACGTAAAGATTACTGAAGTTACTGGTGATGGGTTTCTTGGATGCACTTTGCGGACTATGCAAAGCCTCCGAGTGGGAGATTGTTGGGTTCGTAGGCTTTAGGGTAGCCGGCCCTAATTAGGGTTAGCCTGCCCTAGTTAGGGTTAGCCGGCCCTAGTTATTAGGCCCATTTAGTTAACTTGTTGACCAAGTAGGAAACCCTAATCTTGTTCTATAAATACCTATGATGTAATTGTAGTCTGTATCATTCTGAAAACAGTTGTGAGCATCTAATAAAGTAAAACCCTAGTTGCAACCCGTGGACGTAGGTCACCTTGACCGAACCACGTAAATTCTCGTGTTCTTTATTTTCTGCTAGTGTGTGTGCGTTTGTTCCGCTTCCGCTCGAGCCTACTCTGATTCGATACCCCTAACACCTTATGTCCAAGGCTTGTTCCTACGGGTAGAGGTAAGGCTGTCTACATCTTACCCTCCTTAGACCCTACCTTTGCTCTGCTATTGGTGGGATTTACTGAGTATGATGATGATGATGGTCTTTGATTGGTCATGTAATTTGTATATTTCATGCATAGTGTCAAGAATATACCAGGATATATTTTTTTTTTAAAGTGAATTAACAATATAATATGTTGGACCAAGTATAGGTTAGAGGTTTGCTGTATTAAGTTCCATTGTTTGCAATTTGTAGTACTTGTTTTTAAAATATAGATTTTTCTTCAACTTTAGACTTCATATTGATTTTGAAGATTAAGCATATACCTTTAATTGAAAAACCGTCTGTGTGATATCTGTTCTTGCTTGCAGAAAGTTGAACCCTTCCAAAGAATTGACATTTGTTTGACTTATTTTGACCAAATAGTTATGAAAACTGTTATGGTTTTGGATTTTTGAAGCTGAGGGTCTCAAACAAAAGTTGGTTCCAAAGTTCTATCTTCCATCTCCTTTTATATAGAAGTTTTAGGAATGATCATGGCATAGTAGAGAACTAGAGGTGTCAAAATGGTCAGGTGGATAAAGGGTTGAACGGGTTCTGGTCAATTTAGGTAAATTTTGAGGAAACATTAAAACAGGTTGGATCAACCACAATCACCTTCTATTACCACAAATTCTGATTTTTTCTTCAGCAGGTTACATCAAATTCTCTTCTACCACTTAAATTAAACTACACATATTATATAAATTTATATATATGTTTTATAAAGTCTTCTTGCATACTATAAGTTTAATCATTTATATATAAGACCAACCTTAAACCAAGGATAAAACTTTAGTCACTTACCTTTTTTCTTTTCTTTACTTTCTGTGTCAGTTAGTTTATTGTGTAAATCATACTATAAGTTTAATCACTTTCTCTACAGGGTTTTGATGTTTGCAAAGGGCACTGCGATTCAAAAATCCTTTCTTGTTCCTTTCTTTGCTCTTCAGGCTCCTGCAAGCCTTGTGTCATGGATCAAGTAAGCTCATAATATATTTTATTGTTGTTATTTTTCTAGTTACTCAACCCCACCCTACATCAACATGTTCATATCCACACGCGCACAGTTTAGTGTTTGAATATTCAAGGCATTATTGTCTTCTTCTCCATGAGAATTGCAACACTTTCCATTTTGGGACATCACATGAAAACTGCAACAGTTTCAAAGCTGATTTATCTATTTACTGGTCATGATATCTACTGCTTATTGATATTTTTGATATACTAAGGATCTTTTCTTCTGTGTTTATTGGAATAAAGTTAAGTCATTACATTGATAGTCAAACCATTTATAGAACCATATGTTTATATGCCAAGTTAGCTGTTGCCATTTTCAGGGACGGAAGTTGTTATTTGTATTTTATCTTCAATTAGTTTCCTTTTTGGTGTTTGAAATTTATATGTGCAAATTAATTTACAGGGGTGAATATGGAATCTGGACAGCATTCTTGGCACTTTTAGTTCGCCTTTTCTTTTACATACCTGGTAAGTAACACTACAAATACGTTTCCTCAGATTGTGTATACCGAATACAAACAAATTGAAGGTAAATATCAAATCTAGAAGCTTTTACACGCTTAAAAATGTTATGTTACCATCGTCCATTGCTCGAACCAAGTTGACCACACGTGACACGACCACTTTTTTTTTTTTTTTTTAAATCCAGTACTTTCTAGTAATCGTAGGAAATCACTGCCTAACTTGACCCGTTGGAAATGAAATATAACCCAAATTGACGTTTTTTATATAAGTCGGTTGAAAGTGCCATCTCTAAATTACGTAAACATGTTGAACAAGTCCCAATCTTTTGAGCAAGCCCAACTAGGCAACCATATGTCAGTTTATATCATTTTTATTATTATTTAAAATTTTACTTTCTTCTCGTAGGTGAATTGGAATTGCCATTTATAGCATTGCTAATGGTAATACTGTTACCTTACCAAATTGCAAATTTAAGGTAATGAAAAACTATCACTACTCTTTTTCTTTGATCTCATTTCACCCTTCTAGTAATATTCTAATAAGAATGTGGTATGTCACAGAGGAAGACAAGAAGGGGTCGTTCTGTCTTTGGTTATCGCAGCATTTCTGGCTTTCCAGCATTTCACACGAGTTGGCAGTTTAAGGAGGGCGTTTGACCAAGGTTCAATCATTGCCACCTTAGCCATACTTTGTATTGTCACTGTGCCGTGCGTGCTTTTAATCTGAACAATTCTCCGTAACAGTTTGTAAACTTAAAATTGTGAGCCCGTATAGTAAATGTTTGCTTTATTAAATCTGTAGGAATACGTTTTAAAAGTTACGAGGATAAGATTAAGATTTGATTACATGAATAAAAAAAGTCAACTTTACTGTGCAGTTCGAATATATGTTTGGTATTCCGTTTTTTTACGCCAACTTTTTGTGTATGCTACATTGCAACTAAAGCACATTATTGCACAGGATGTAACTGGTAGATATTTTTATAGGATTTATATGGTCTAAGAATAGGACTCGTTTCAATTCGACATGTGGCAAACTCCTTTGTGATGTCAAACAGTTGATCAAGTGAATGTCCATCTTGTTTCATAGGTAATAGTTGAACTTCATTTTTCTCTGATGATAAAGACAAGCGGGCTAGTTAACTGCCCGGTACTAGGTGAGGTGTGGTCAGGTTGGTCAGTATAACAGCCCGGTGGCCGGTACTATGTGCGGTGAGGTAGGATACGGGCTTGGTGGGGAGAGGGGGGGGGGGGGGGGGGGTTAATGGTGGACCTGAATTTTTTTAATCCTTTTCCCGTGTTTTTCTGTATTCATATTATTGAGTTATCGACTTGATATACAAAATTGTTGGCGGTTGGGTGACTTGGGTCAGGTCAGGTTGACTGGTTGAGTCACCGAATTTAATAAATAATTTAAAAAAATATTACACTTGTGGTACGTCCATATTACGGTTTTGATTTCAACCTTTTGGAAAATACGGGTTTGGTCCTCATCTATTGCGGACGTGTAACACGGATGGGACGTTTTATTTTATTATTTTTTTTTTGTAAAATGACTAAAAAAAAAAAAAAAAAATAAGTAACCACATCTTCCACACTTCCCCTATCTTCCTCACATCTAACATCGCCGACCATAAGCGTAAGAACAACCACATAAGATGCATGACCAGTTCATCCAGAGAAGCAACAAGAACTTTTTTTCTTGTTACTACTAAGTAAGATTGAAGAAGATTGTATATCATTGAAGATGCCAAAATTTCCATTGTTAATGTACAGTGAAACCTGGGCAATTGACTTAGATCGGCTTTACACATTTTAGGTATCCACTTGAAATAAGTAAACAAACGCCTAGATTGCGGTATGCGCATATAATTTATATGTGTGGGCGCTTGGGGGTCGGGGGGGGGGGGGGGGGGTACTAATTTCGTGAAAATAACGTTAAAGGAGGGGATGGTTAATCATGCATCATGTGGTGGCCATGTGGTGGCGCTGATAGCCGAAAGACAAGGGGGCACATGCACTAATTGACAGTTGTCTCAATTGCTGAGTCTTATGTGCCTTATGTCAAAGACTTGATGCAAAACTACTATCGAGCCGAGGGTCTCACTGAAAGCAACCTTTCTATTCCTACGGGTAGAGGTAAGGCTGTCTACATTTTACCTTCATCAGACTCTACCTTAGTTTTGCTATTGGTGGAATTTACCAAGTATGATGATAATGATGACGACTTGAAATAAGTAAACACCTAAAAAAATGAAGTCTTTTAGTTGATGTAGAGGATTAAAGAAATGAATTCCACAAGTTCATGTATAGAAAGAAGTCCGTTACTATAGGTGTTAGGTCTTTTAATTAGTGTTGTGTAATATGTTTTAATTAGGTCTTTAGGCCATGCGTAGGCGTAGTGGTGGGTTATACAACGCTATATTGGGCTATAACGTCCCATAACATCCCTCGACACCCACCGGCATTATTGGGGGGGGGGGGTATGGAACATGGCCTTGATATGCATAGCGGCGCCATGGTGGGTTTTCTCTCACACACACATGTGTGTGTATATCTCTATACATTATAATAAAACAAAACATTCTTATGCCACTTGTCATTGATTTAGGCCAATTATTGCCACATGTCACCATATTAACCCTTATTGTAAGAATTTGAGCGGGATTACACCACCCCTTCATCCGCTCTTTTTGCTGAACAGCAATTAATCAGAGATTGATACAAATTCAGGACTTTCCATAATTTTCAAATCATTTTCCTTTCAATCTTATTTCCAATTATAAACCCTAATCCAAACGATTTCACCATCAATCTTTCTGTCAATTGTTTTCTTCAAACCTAGAATTGATTGTTATTTGTTGAGGCTTGATCAAGGGCTCGAATAGATGATTCATATATGCATTTCTCTGCTATGAAGACCAGAGAGATTGACCCCAAAATTGTTAGACGCGAACCCTAGGTGGCGATGGAAGTTGTCGAGGTTAAAGCTTGGGCTTCTTTCGTAATCCTAGGTGGCGGTGGTATGACGGTCGCGGTGGTAAGTGGTGGCTTCTTAGTATTTTATTTCAAATTAATTATCTCCATGTTTTATATGTTTACTGGTCTGGGGTTTTTTCGTTCAAAATTCTATATCTGATTCCATGTTTTGACTGACGTAATAATGAATTTCTTAGTTGTGCTGTGCTAAATACTTATGCACATGAAGTGTTTGATGTTTTGCTTCTGAGAACACTTTTCAATACTCTCATATTTTCTCATCTAAAACCCTAATGCTTCTTTGTTTTTTGGATTCGTTTGTTATAAGAACTAATACGAGCATTAAGTTAAACACAGTGACATCACATGTTATAACTACCAGTACAAGCATTAAGTTATATCTGGTTTCTTGCGGTTATTTTGATTTGGATGTCTGTTTCTTGCTTTTAAACATAAACCCATGTTTTAGATCAAACTGGTTTATAGTTTTCATAAAGCTGAGGAGTTTTTGTAGTTTGTATTACTGGTTAGTTGTGTACTTTTATAGACCTTTAAATGTTAATAGCACCAATGAGTATTTGATAATTTTGGATTTGCGGGTGAAGGATGTTATGAAGAAGCAAGAAGAACTTCCTCTTTGAAAAGACTGAGATTCAATAATGGATCAGTTAGTTGAGCTAACGAGCAAAGAATGTGGGTGCCTTCTGGTGATCGATGGTGATTACCACCTCATTGGGAGGATGTGCTCTTGACTTCTTGCAAGGTACAAGCGGTCCCATGATTCGTTCTTTCATCATATTTCGTTTTTTAGTTGATGCAAAATTCCAAATGTCTTAAATTGTTATCTGAGATAGAGTTTTATGGTTCACTAAGTTTAACATTATACAAATTTTATTGATAACTCAAAAAATTGCTTAAGAGTAAGTTGATTTCATTGGTTTGCAAGCATAATTCTCTAACATTATGTTTTACACATTAAAAAACAAAACAGGTGCATCGCTTTGACTAGATAGAATCATAATATTTATGAAAAAAATGGGGTAATCAAAATTGTTTGAATGCATATATTTATGGCTTTTTTGTAATTTTTTAATTAAATTTAGATTAGCTTAGGTCTTGCTTATGTTATTTACACATGTTTGGCATCTTTATGAGAAAAATGTATTCATACATGGTTGGTTACTTAGTTTTAAAAAGTATGCCTAAGCATGAGACACGCGAGACGATTTGGAAAACGACTGAGGGCCTTAAGGCGGCGCCTCATGTACAACTGGGTCAAAATTGAAAAAACTTAGGGTTATTAGGAGCATGGCATGTAAAAGCAACCAAATGGATAGAGAAATTGTGAAAGGTTTACATGATGAAAAGGCTAATATGTAAAAGAGATGCAACTTTTAGTTGTACATAGAACAAAGTCTCATTTACAAGAAGCTCTTGCCTCGGATTTTGGGACATAAACGTCTTGGTGCGCTCTGTGCTTTTAAAACCAAGCATGGTTATGATATGAATGAACTTGCGCATAGGGAAAAACAAATGCCTTTTTTCCACTTTAAAATATGTATATGGTTGTTTCTTGAAGAGCTAGCCATGGGAAATGGACCAGATGTGAAGCACATACTTAAGCTCATGAATAAAAAGATTAAATTTAGCTATTTTGATTCTGTTGCTGCTAATGATGGTGTTGCTGCTAAAGATAATGAGAATGGTGAAAATGAGCAAGTTGCAGTAGTTTCTCATCATGATAAATCTGAGGGTCACCCAAAAGATAAACAAGAAGATGGTAAAATGAAGATGAAAGGCAACCAGAAAATAAACAAAAACCTGTAGAACCTAACGCGTCCAACTGTTAAGAAGTCGTAAAAAGAAAGTTTGTTTATCAGGTAATCGAGCCCAAACTTGACGAGTTGAAAGACAAAACCAATGTGAGTTATTTTTTTAGATGGGTAAAATGTAAAAAAAGTTGAAATATTCTTTTTTTTCCTTCAAAATTTTCGCATATGTAGCATAATCGTGGTGCCAATTTCACTTTTCACTTATGAGTGAGGTATGGGTTCTTACTGTAATTACATGAACACATTAAGTAAAACTTAATCAATGTAAGATTATCTCCATTGGTAACGCAATTTGCTCAACGCCTTAATGGTTACTGACTTACCGCATGTGGTAATGTCAAGTTTACGAATGAAATAAGTTATTTTGAATAAGCTTTCTCAAGTTGTTGCGTATGACAATAACTTCATACTTTTGTATAAAAAAACAAATAATCAGCTTAAAAAAAGCACTCCGAAATAATTAATGAATGTTTAATATATGGTGCGTTGGTTGCAAATTTCAGGTAGCAGAAGCGCTCAAAGAACTGTGGAGTTTGGTAGGGCATATCTGGTGAGGCCAACAGGGTTTGGTTGCATGGTCTTGGTGATAATGGCTCCAGGTATATTACATGATCAGCGATTTTTGAGTGCTGATATACTTTTTGTTCATTTATTCTTTATTTTGTTTTCCAAACATATATCTTTATATCATTATAACTAGAGGTGGATGTTTTGAGTTCTGACCCACTTACATCTGAGTGGGTCGAATTACGTTTTGTTTTATCTCAAACGGGTCAAATAAAGAAATTAGTTAAAAGGCGATGTCAAATGCATTGACTTTTAATGCATACGATCTTTTAAATCGTTTAGATCAAGGATTTGGGTCGACTTTGTTTTTGGATGTTCAATTTGAGTTCAAAACCGATAACTTAAGTGATAGGCATTAGGCAGATGGTACATCTGTAAATGTATAGACATTGTTCCATTTCCTTTTTGCATCGGATTGAATTGTACTCATTAGTTTATGGCCTTTATATGTTTTGATTGCTTTCGATAGAATGGAGGTAACATTTACTCAATTTGTTTGTTTTTTTGTTTAATAGGGTGGTTAGTTAGTGCTTAAAATTAAGTGATTAAACGAAGGTGATATTTAATATGAATTTTTTTAGGTCCCGGTTCTTATTAGAAAGGAAATGAGTGAACGACTCCCTTATTTATATGTCTCTCCGTGTACCTTCTTCTGCTTCTCCTTCCCCTTGAAGTATTTTGCTCTTTTCCAACGCTGTTATACCCACATCTGTCCTGTTATCTTCGATTTTTTTCAAATAAATAACCTTATGTTTCAACCTGTGACTCCTTGCAGTACTCCAAGCTCTTTTGCGCCAGCTATTTATGAAGATCTTTTAAAGTATCAAAATCCGGTATCCTAATAGAATTTTAGTTCTGCATTTGTTTTAACGTGATGAAAGATTCATAAATTAGATTGATGTTAATCTCTTTAAGTTACATTAGAGGTGGCAAAACGGGTGGGTCGGGTGGTATGCAGGGCCACAACATGTCAAAAGGGTTATTTTGGTCCGGGTTAATACGGGTTTGGGTCAGAACGGGTTTTGACCGATTGGATGCGGGTTAGCAAGGGCTTTGAAAGAATTATGCTCTAAATAACATATATTGGGAATCACATTAGAAGTTGCACCTAATTCCATCTAATTAATCCAATCCAAAAAAAATTATGAAGACGAGTGAACATTCTAAATCTCTGTGATGATTAGGTAGTCCTCTATAACATCATATTCAAGTATTTTCCTTTCAACTGTTTTAGGTAGTTTAAATTAAATGGTGATGCTCCTTTATTTTGAAATCTGGAGTTTAACACCTATAAACTTTCACCTCTCATAAATAATTTATATGTTTCTTTTTTGTTTGGGATCGATATTTTAGGTTTACTCGGTGGTTGAAGTAACACCATCACAGAGGTTAACTTAACTGTTTTTCTTTTGTTGCTTCACATCTGTTGTATTTTTCATGTAAAACACAAATAATTATCTTTTTTTTTTCTTTTCACTAAGCATGCTCTTTTTAGGTGATGCTACATTTTTTATTCAAACATTCTTCTATTTGTATATTCATGACATATCATTAGTTAATCATCTTTATTTTTACACTTTGGTAAAGCCATGGTTCATTTTGATTTTTATTAAATGAAATCAATATTACCTTAGTAAAATGATTAGCCAAAAATTCAAATCTTAACTCCATGCTCCTGCATTGCTTTTAATTGGGTCCACGTGACAAGCTATAAATAACATATATTGAGAATCACATTGAACAAGGGAATGCGGAAAATTCGTTGCCCGTCGCGAAGCGTGGGCTTACCTCTAACTCTAATTTGAAAGCAAGCCAAGTGCAGTTATTATTTGGTTAGGATGGTTTTGTTTTGCAATAAATAAGAAGTTATTTTTGTTGGTTATGATGAGGGTGAGTTTTGTAATATGGGTAAATGATTTTAATGATCATGGGGTTAATGTAGATGTTGATATTTATTATTTCGAGTGGTTTAAATGTAAACCTTTGATAATAAATGTGTGCTAATACGTTAACCACTTGGTCGGGAGATTTGATGTGATTAGGCCAAA
Source organism: Helianthus tuberosus (assembly GCA_030545235.1). Taxonomy (NCBI): domain Eukaryota; kingdom Viridiplantae; phylum Streptophyta; class Magnoliopsida; order Asterales; family Asteraceae; genus Helianthus; species Helianthus tuberosus. The sequence goes on along the minus strand of CM060424.1, from coordinate 36,772,759 downwards.
ATCTTATACTAGGAAATGCATCAGTAACTTGTATCTTATTTGAGTATATCATATTATAGTTTTTTTCATCATCATTTTCATATTTATTTTGAATGCACATCACACTATAGTTCGTTAACAACCATTTTCATCACTTAACAATACCTTTATTCACAATAACTGAAAGATCTTTTAGCGTAAATTTTGTAAATCTCATCATTGCAGTAGGCAGAAGTTTCGGTATGTTAATTTTTAGGGAAGACCCAACTTTGTGCCAACTGAAAGCTCTTCATATTCTTGATTTTTTTTTGTTCTCACATTATGCATGGAAGTAGTTGAAACAACCAATCATATAAGGCAATGTCTGGAGCAAATATTGTCAGTCGCACATATATACCTAAAATTAATTTGATCCCTTCTGATAAAAAGATTCCTTTTGATTTTCAAATGAGGCAATTTCCACTGGCCGTATGTTTCGCAATGACAATCAACAAAAGTCAAGGGCAGTCACTTTCTAGAGTTGGTTTGTAATTGAAATAACATGTCTTCTCTCATGGGTAATTGTATGTTGTTTTATCAAGTGTGAAAACACGAGATGGAGTCAAACTACTAATACTTGACAACAATGGCAAACCTACAGATAAAACAACCAATGTGGTTTATAAAGAGATTTTAACAAATTGTGATCATTGCATATTCATGTATTTCAATTTGTCGTCGTAATCTAATCTATTCGGTTTTCTTTTACCGTGTATAAAATCATAATATTTAATGTCAGCGGTATTGAATAAATTTTTTTTACCAACCCGCGAAATTCGCGGGTTCTTAAACTAGTATATATATATATATATATATATATATATATGTATATGAGTGGGAGTTGGTTAGAAAACCTAAGTTTCCTAGAAAGTCTAGGAAAGCAATAGGAAGATGACATGTGGCATGGAGGGTTTTAATAAAAAGGGCATTTGTGTAATTTGAATATTATTTTAATTATGGATTATATTATTAGGATAGCTAACTTACCAGATAATTATGGAAACTAAATATCTCATTTAATTCAAATTGACAGTTTTAATTTAAACCATACAATCCATACAACATATTCACAGGAATTCGTAAATCTGGTCTTTCACAACATCTTTACCAGCAATGATTTTTGATGGATGATTTCTTGTTTTCTTGACATTGTGTTTTACCAGCAAACAGACTAATCCCATTGAGTATTAAACTTGATTTCTTGTTTGATTTACTGGAAGAATTCTTGACATTGTGTTTTACCAGCAACAGACTAATACCATTGAGTATTAAACTTGATTTTTTGTTTGGTTTGCTAGAGGATTTCTTGACGTTGTGTTTTAACAGCAAACAGACTAATACCATTGTGTTTTAATAGTTTTAATTGAAATCATACAATCTATACAATGATTTTTGCTGGAGGATTTCTTGATTTCTTGACATTGTGTTTTACCAGCAAACAAAATAATACCATTGAGTATTAAACTTGAGTTTTTGTTGATTTGCTTGAAGAATTCTTGACATTGTGTTTTACCAGCAAACAGACTAATACCTTTGAGTATTAAACTTGATTTTTTGTTTGATTTGCTGGAGGATTTCTTAACATTGTGTTTTACATCTATTATCTAACATATTTGTATCCATTTCAAACAAACAATTTAGATCATTACCCTATATACTTAAAGTACAAAGTCGGTGGCCTCGCCACCAACCAAAGCCGTTTTAGTCCTCCACGTTGTGCCATACTCCATCAAACTAGGGTTTCTATCTACAGAGCAGAGAAAGAGAGATGGTCGGATTTCGCCGTGAACCAGCGGCGTCAGTGGAATATGACCAAGGCGTTTGCTGCGACGGTAAAGTGGCGGCGCGAACGAACGTCATATCCTCTCTGGCTCTTCGCCTTTGTCTATAACCAACGACGTCTCCGTCGAACGTCGTCATCTCCTCACCACCAAATCCGCAAACGACTCATCAACAAAAACATTGAAGAAACCTTAAAATTTAAAACCCTAGCTCCGACGATTATCGACAATCTTCCAGATGCTTCTCTGCCTCCGATAGTCGTCCTCTGTTTCAACGGCGGCTTCCGGTAAGAGTAAGCCCCCTATCCTTCTATCTGCTGACCCACTTCGATTTTTTATCTGAATTATTATTTAGGTTTCAATTCGATAGATATATCCTAGAAGCCGTAATTTTGAATTTGTATCAGTCTCTGACCCCTTCTAATGTGTTCCGTGATTTTACAAATCCGAGATGAGATAGAAAAAACAATTTGTGACTATATTCGTGTTCATCATCGTTGAAGTAACGAAATAAGAGCTAAGGTGGGCGATTTGATGCAGTATGTCTTAATTTTACTCAATTTGTTTTACATTTTTTGGTAAATTTATAAGTTTTTGACTACATAATTAGTTTTACTTTTTTTTGGTAAAATGAACAATCTTGAGTAGTGGTTTCTTTATCAAGTTTGACTAATGTGTTTGGAAATCACAATAATCAGTTTTTGTTGTTTGGAAAGAACAAGTTGTACTTTTCATTCAATTTCATACATTTGGTAAGTTACTAACACATTTGTTTTATATAGCTTTCAAATGGTGCATATTTAAAGGTACCTGGTGGGGAATCTTCTGTTTTATAGCTGCATTGTTGGCTCTTGTAGTTGTTGGTTCGGTTGCGCCTAGGCGGCTAGGTAAATAAAGCGATATATGTATATATTCCATGCAAAACATTCCAATATGGGTCATTCATGGTTATGGCTAACTGGTAAAATATTTCTATTAACTAACATAGTTACAGGCAGTTTAACTGGGTCAAAAGTTGCTGAAACTTTATTTTTAATGCAAGAAATATTTTATTGAAATAGTGTGATGTAGCAATAATAAATGTAATTCAGGCAAAACTGAACAAACCTATCTTGACCCACAGAAAACAAGTTTTGACTCTAATGCAGACTCACCCAGAATGTTAAATCTTATTTTTTGTGTGGTATTTCTAGGATTATAGTATAGTTATGTCAATGGAGTAGAAATGGGAAGTCAGCTTCCATTCTGACCACAATAAAACCAACAGATTTGCTATTTGCCTGAATCAAAAGTGAAGTATTCTTGAAAGGAAATATAAAGGAAGGAAAATGGAAAAAAATATAGTGAATTCGAATGATTCGTCCAAAAATAAAGTCTAATATATTTCTCTTCATTTATACATATATTATTATACTTGAGCTCATATTGGTAAAAAAAATAAACGTATGCTTTATGAAGTACTCAACTTCAAAATCATCAAAGCATAGGACTAGGAGGAGTTGGTTAATCCTATATAGTTTTGATAAAAACTTTAGAAGTCGAGTTCATAATATACCAACCATTATCGTTTATAATTATGTGATTGGTGTTTGGGATATGGCTTCTTAATCATCCATCATCTCTTTAGCTTTGTTCAGATTTTGGTACCCTTTTATCGTGCTTATCGGTTTATCCATTTGAAGTTGTTTACAATAAGTAGGGAAAACATATACACGTCCATTCTTATAAGTATGGATTTTGAGCTTTAAGAGTTTCAGTTAGATTTAGAGAATAATTCATGTGATTTTACAAAATATGTTATATGAATGGTGGCCTACTTTCGTACGTATGTTTGATTTTCATATCTTACTCTTTCATATCTTCAAAATGTTTTTTTTTGTGTTGCAGAATCAATTGCGTTCAGGTTTATAATTGTTTTTGCGGGTCGTTACAGGTACTATACATGTTATCCGTTCGATTTTTGCGATGTGCCCGCGCCGCAACGCGCGCGGGTATGTTTACTAGTTATGACATATTTCACGATATGGTCATCAAATTTGTCGTTGAATCTTTCGAAACCTAATATAGCTTTTTGTTGTCTTGTTTATATTAAAATACATACTCAGTTTGCCCAACAACCATAAAAAAGGAATGCAAACAAAGAAATATAACATAAAACACACTACTTTGAACATAACGTCCAGAGAAAAATAAAAAAATAACAACCACACCAATCAATGTCTTTGTCTTCAACACAACCCAGTGTCTTTGTCTTCAACACACTGTCATCATCAACCTTAAAATGGTAAAACACATCAACCTTAAAATGGTAAAACACATCAACCTTAAAACACACTGTCATCATCAACATATTTAGATGTCATTTTAAAACACACTTTCATCATCAACCTTAAAATGGTAAAACACATCAACCTTAAAACATACAACGAAGATATGAAAGTGAATCGGGTAACCTAGATTTAAATGAGACTGACCGGGATTCGAAAAGGGCTCGTCGGAACCTTTGACTCATCGTCGGCGGCTGCGTCACCCCAGCCACTCCTCTCTGCGGCAAGCCTCCTTCACCATTGCTGAACATCACGTCACGAACAACCCCCCAACACCTCTCCCCTACCCCCTTCTGGTCGCTGAGCACTACCACCACAGCTCCATCATGCGCCGCCACCTAACCCCACAAAACCCCTCCTCTACTGCGTGTTGCGGCCATCACTGTTTTGAGGTTTTTGGAGGTGGGTTTAGAGAGAGAGGGGGGGGGGGATCGCATGATTTTAGGGATTTGTTATTGATATGGCAGTTTCTTGACTAATTTAAAACACGTCCAATTACCAAAATACCCTCACTATATTATAAGTCTTTAATTATAGAAGATAGATATTACGAAAATGCCATCCATTTGATCTAAGCCATTAAACACACTAATCTAATGGCCCAGATCGCTTCCTACACTTTCTAGGAAAAACATACTTTCCACAGGATCCCTACTCTATATATATATATGTATAATTGAAGGGATATAACCCCACTACACACTCAACTTATATAACTCTCATTTCTTATACATTTGCCACGTGTCGTATAACCCCACATCTATGAGGGTTATGAGGCTTGGCCATTACACATGGTCTAAGTACGTATAATATTTATATCTTTGTTCAATACTTCTTTTTAAAATATTTTAAATGTTTTTTTAGAGAACCTCCAACTCAACTCCCTTTTTTTGTTTTGTTTTTTTAAACGGAATTATTGTGGTTTTTTTTTTAAAATTAAGCCTAATAAAGTCATACATAAAACATATAAAACAAATTACATAAACCTAATTTAATTATTACACAAACCTAATTATAATATTACATACACCTGATTAAAATTAATACACACACCTAATTATAATATTTTACAAACCTAAAATTAAATATAAATGAGTGCTAGTTAAACATATAAAAGCCCTAATACATCTCATCCCAATCAAATAGGCCAGTCTTTGGAGATGACATGCTACGATCGCTATCACGACCGTTCGACCTATAATCTTGAGGTAAGCGTCCAAAGTCAGGAGTTAGAGGGGATGGTTCATCGTGCACCGGCGATAGGTATTCGTCACCCGGTCAGTTTCGTACCCCTCAGCCTAGCTGGGTACGACTTGTGTTGGACAGAGGTTTGTGGGTGGAGGGTTTGCATTGAAGTACCATCCCTTAGCCGCAAATGATTAAATTGGAGTTGTGCCATTGTGTGGTCATACATCAAGTTCGCTTCCTCGTCTGTGATACTATCCTATTCATCATCCTGTGTAGGTGAAGGTTTAAAAAGATGAGGTGAAGGGTTAAAAAGATGAGGATTTAGACAGGGTGATCGTCGTGGCGTTGCAGGCGGGTGGACTGCTGCAGGTGGTGGGTAGACTGTTGAATCGCAACACCGAGAAAATCGGGACAGGTCCGATCAGCGGGTGGACACTTCAGATAGGGGTCGAGGTCGCGGCCGCGGACGGGGCCGTGGTCGAGGCCCGAACAACGGCGGCCGTGGAAGGGGCGGCTACGGCGCTCAGTTTGATGGTGGCGACAATACTTCTTCCCCTGGCAATACTCCCCTTGGTGGTTATTATCCATGGCCTGACTGTCACACCCCGATTTCCACGTGTCACCGGTGGGCCCGGTGGGGGAGTATCGTGACGTGGTTGGCAACATAATAGTCAAACAACACAATATTTAATATGCACAGCGGAAGCAATTTAAAAGATATAATACAACCGAATTTAATATTGTAATATCGAAAGTCACAATATTCGGAAGTTTATCCACAGACGGATCGAAAATAAAATAGAAACAATAGTTCAACAGACTTTAGGCATCTTAAGCTTGCGAGACTTCTAGTGATGCTAAGGAGAAATCCCAGCCAATTACGCTTAGTACCTGCGTTTAATCTTTTTTGGGAAAATACGTCAGTTTACACTGGTAAATACAATCAACTGACTCATTTTGGAAAATGATTAAAAATTGGTTTGGATGCACGTGGCATAAACATTTTATTTAACTTGGGAGAATTATTTAAATATATAATCTTGTGAACGAATTACATGTTCCTTGTGCGTTCAGTAGCCCGGATCAAGTCCGGGTTAAAGATCAATAGACACACCACATTATTCCTTTTGTGCACTGACGGGTGTACGCCTACACCCCGCGCTTAAGTCGTGGCCATTTCGTAAAATGATGCCAAGGATATCCGGGACATGGTCATTAACCCCCCAAAGGCTTTAAGTAACAAGACTGTTTAAACGAGCCGATCAAATTATTCAATTAACCACCCAACGATGGAAGATTTGATGCCCGATCAAGCGGTATACTATATACCGTAACCCAAGCCCGTATAGGGAAAATAAGTTAAAAGTATTTACCTGAGCAATGTAATAGTCACAACAAGCAAAATGCAAGTAGCTTTTACTGGTACTCCTAATCTGGAACGGAGGTTTATGATAGCCTATTAGAATTCTAACGGGTCTTTAATTAAGCTTAAGCTTAGACCGGTTAGTTTCAAAGATACGGTTCGTACGCACGATTAAGCGAAGACCGGATAGAATGTGATTTAGACCCGACAAGTTCAGAGACTTGTTTAATATGGGTAATTCATACACATTCTGGATTTTGAGATAAAACCGATAAGGTTTGGCCCGTTTAGGCTAGTTTATGTAAACTAGTTACATAAACCGAACCGAACGCGTAATAAGCGTAACGGGTATTCATATGAGCCATTTACAGGTTTCCTAAGTTAATATGCTTCATATATGTTGTGACATCAGTAATATGTCTTTTATTATGCCCGAAACGAATTTAAACACAAACTATGCCCCGTAGGGGTAGTTTGGTCATTTAAAAGGTTATAAAAGAGTTCAAATATTCACCTGAGTTACAGGTCTGATGTAATCAGAAAAAATACTTATTTTACTAAGTTATAACAGTAGGATAAAGTATATATGTGAAATTTAGTAATTATAACCAAACTATGCCCCGTAGGGGTATTTTGGTAATTTCACATAAGCCGAAAAGCTCAAAACTGAAGTCTGAGTTTATCAACCTTTGCTTACTATTAAAACATTATAATTTACCTCAAATATCAGTAGGTATCAACCCTTGTATGTTTAATATAGTTATAGCACATACTATGCGTTAAAAACGCTTAAAAAGGCGATTAGAGGCCATTTCCGGGTTTGATACATAAATCTGATATTTTTATATTTCCAGAAGGCTTAAAATAATTTATTTATCATATGTGGTCAGTAGCAAAAGGTTTGGAGTCATTTAGATATGTAAAACTCATTTTATTGCCCGTAAGGGCAAAACCGACAATTACCGGATTAAGCCTACGACTATATGTTATGCTCAGCCTAAAATTAATTAAAAATATTCAAAAATACCAAAATAATATATTACATCAGTGGGTAATAAGTTTGATATCAAAAAGTAGGTGTAATTAGGCTATATGCTAATTATGCCGTTTAATTAACATAAAGCTTTCATTTTACGCTAACGAGCATAACTCTTTATCTACACCTCAAACTGATGTCAAATTTTGCATACAAGTTTAAATATCAGTAATTAAAGTTTCTACTCTTTTACATTTCCAAAAATCACGTTTTAAGGTGAAAAGGGCATAATGGTCAACATATGAGCAATTAACGGAATCATGCATATTAATTGGATAACTAATGATCCGAGGTGTATAATCACAGAGGGTTATACTAGCATGTAACCTGGTCCAAATAAAGCTCTAAGGCATTTCTAAAACATACCATAACGGGTCAGAACTGAAAGTCAAAGTATAAGTCAAACTATGCGACTTTCGGTTCCGAACCGGGTCTAAACAGGAAATTGTCGGGTTGAACATGTTTAGACATGTTCTTACACTAATTACCAAGTTATATTAATGATCAAACAGGTTGTATGTGTTCTACATTGCTAATTATGCATAAATTGTAATTTACACATTCTGTTGACTTTTTAAATACAAGTTTGACCCGACATTTGACCTAGTTAGAGTGGGAATCAGGGGGAACCCTTTTGAGGGTTTATTACCCACATAATTACCAACTTATAACTACTTTTGATTCGACTAATCACTGGACCATTAGTGATTAATCTTAAAGACAACCGTTAATTACGACGGTTTGACTTTTAAGCTAATACTAAGCTAAAACTTAATTAAGAAAGGATTAGCAAACTTACTGAAGTCCTAAGCTTTATTAGTGATCACTTGAGAGAAGACTTGAGCTCCAGAAGTGATCCAAAAATGCAGATGAAGGTGTGATTGCAAAGTTGCAACTCATGGCCCTTTTATAGTGGATTTAATCACCACAATGTGTGGACATCTAAGTCTAGCACTGACCACAACATTCCCACAGGTGTCCTAGATGTTTAGGGGTTGTTTAGGGGCCAAGGGATATGAGGAAAATCGTTTAAAGGGCAGTTACACGCGCATAACAGCAAACATCAAGTTTTTGTCGGTGGGCACTGCCTTACGGACCTCAAGGTCCCCAATGTTGAGGTCCGTAAGCCTGACATTAGGCTTAAAAATCTGTTGTTCTTTGGTGTTTTGAAAGGGCAACCACTTGTTTCGAATTTGGGACATTATTTATCAGATTGGGGCCTCTAAATTGTGCCTTAAACAGTTACATACCCTACCACTTTGGTATGTTTCATTGAATCCTATTTGAAAGTGCCGAACAAGAAGGTTTACCGTGCATTTTCTTCGTAGGAGTCCACCACTTCCATTATGAATCAGTTTGTTGTTATGATTCCCCGAATTTGAATATATACCAGATGTTTATTAGTCTTGGGATTCATAATAAGGTCGTTCAGAGGTGTAAAAATTAACATGACAACACTTTTAATTCCCTTCGTACATCTTTAATTATATCTGGGTTTATAGCACTTTTTTCTTAATTGACACGTGTCGTTATTTCATTGAACACGAATTTTCGAGGTGTTACATCCTCACCCCCTTAAAAGAAATCTCGACCTCGAGATTTACTGAAACAAATGAGGGTACTTTTCTTTCATGGTGGATTCAACCTCCCACGTATACTCGGGACCTCTACGGGCATCCCACTTGACCTTTACAATAGGCACATGCTTCCTTCGAAGCTTCTTAACCTGTCGATCCTCAATCGACAATGGTTTTTCCACAAATTTCAAGCTCTCATCTATAAGCACATCTGTATGTGGTATGACCAGTGATTCGTCAGCGAAACACTTCTTCAGATTACAGATGTGGAATACATTATGAATACCACTGAGCTCTTCAGGTAAGTTTAGCTTATAGGCAACTGACCTGACACGTTCGATAACCTCTAAAGGTCCTATGTATCTCGGGCTTAGCTTGCCTTTCTTACAAAATCGCATCACCCCCTTCCAGGGCGATACTTTAAGCAACACCTTGTCACCTACTTCGAAGTGAAAGGCTTTACGCTTTGGGTCCGCGTAACTCTTCTGCCTATCTCGGGCAGCTTTGAGACGGTCACGAATCTGGACAATCTTGTCCGTCGTTTCAAAGACTATCTCTGGTCCTGATAATTGGACATCTCCAACTTCCGCCCAACAAACAGGCGTTCTACACTTTCTACCGTAGAAGGCCTCAAAAGGCGCAGCCTTTATGCTGGTATGGTAGCTATTGTTGTAGGAGAACTCAGTTAGTGGTAGGTGGTTATCCCAACTACCTCCCAAATCAATCACACATGCACGTAGCATGTCTTCCAAAGTTTGAATAGTACGCTTACTCTGACCGTCTGTCTGAGGATGGTAAGCCGTACTGAAATTCAAACGTGTGCCCAAAGATTGTTGGAAGCTTTTCCAAAAATGTGATGTGTATCTAGTATCTCGGTCAGAGATAATAGACACAGGTATGCCATGTAAGGCTACAATCTTATCAACGTATAACTGGGATCAGTGGCGGAACTAGGAAAAAAATTTCAGGGGTATCCTAAGTTTTTTTTACCATGCGTTTGTACAATAAGAAAAAAACACGATAATAAATAAAACAAATACCTAGGGCCGTACTTGAGAATTCAGATGTCCTCAAGGGCCCTATGCAAATAGAAAAATAGGCCCCTAAATACAAAGTTATTTATAAAAAAAAGTAATAAGACGCTTTTATGAGCCTTGAATATGAAAAAACTAAATAATCTATTTTTTACTACTTTTTTGTTGGGTTTAAATTTAACTAGTGGTGTATTACTCGCGGCCTGCATAGAGGGTATTAAAATTTGTAACGCTACTAGCTAAGATTATGCTAAAGTAGGCTAAATCAAACATAAGTGTTATCTAATCATAAGATTTAAATATTAATCTAATCGACTAATCATATACTCGATCTAAATATTAATCTAACCATATAACCAATTAAAGAAATTTGTTGATTTGATAAGACTTTAACATCTATCATTGTGATAAGAACACATTTACAAGAATTAGATAAAATTTTGACCATTTTAGATAACCAAATAAGTGGTCAAACCAATTTAGAAAAAAATACATTTTTTCAGATTAAGATGAAAAACAAATAAAGTAATGACAATTAAATTATCATATTTAATATTTAATAATTAACATTACAAAATATAAGATCCTAGCTTTTTATATAATTAGAGTAAATTACGTTTTTGGCCCCTGTGGTTATATCAGTTTTACTATATTGGCCCAAAATAAGAATTTTTAACGTTTCTGCCCCCATGGTCCCTATATCTAACCATTTTGGCCCCTAATTCTAACCAAACCCTAACTCAGGTTAATTATTAGGCACATGACTTGCACATGATGGGTAATATGGTAATTTCACCTCCCCTTTATAAATAAAACCCAGATCTTCAATAAATCATCATCATCTGCATCTCAGATCTTCAACAAAACATCATCTGCAACCCAGATCTTCAACAAAACACATCATCTTCAAACCCAGATCTTCAAGAACATGACCACCTTCAACCATCATCATCATCCCCTAACCAAATTAAATGCAATGATACAGAAAAGAAAATAAGACTATGATTATTTCTTATTAATATCAACCAGGTCTTCAATTCAAACACAAATCAAAACGAACATCATCATCTTCAACCATCATCATCATACACCACATAAACCCCTAAATTCCCATCATCTTCTCCATGAAAACCCCCAAATTTGCCATTGGAATTCCATTCATCAAACAACATCCAAACACCACCTAAATTCCTAACACAAAATTGTCAAAAAAACATAACAAAATACAAACCTGAATATGAAAATCCACATAACAAAATACAAATCTAATATCCCAAGGTGCATAACCCAAAACAAAAACTTACTCGTGTCCATCAATTGCTTTATGGGTATTATCATTATGCAGTTCAAGAACAATTTTTTGAGTTTTGGTTAACACTTCTACTTCAGATGATGGTTTTGGTGATGATTCTTGTTTGTCTAGTGCACTGATCTTACCATAAATCCCCATATCTTACCATCAATACTCAGAATTGAGTGAGGGGAAATTATTGGCCACCATTAATCCGTCACCCGCCATACCGTCACCAAATCAAAACCTTAGCCGTTACCATATTAAAACCCCACCCTTCACTCCTCTCACCAAGTCAGATCTGTATTGCGTCGACGAAGAAGAAAGCTTCAATTTGTGAACCGAATGGCTTGATCTTGTGATTCGATCTGTTTTGCGTCGAAGAGAGAGGGGTGTTTATGAGAGAGAGATGGTGGTGATGATACGGTGGAGGAGGTGGTGGTGGTAGGTACGGTGGTGGTGGTGATGATACGGTGATGGTGGTGATGATACGGTAGTAGAGAGAAAGAGCAGAGAGAAAGATGAGAGAGGGAGTGTGTGTGTTCTGTATGTATGGTACGGTTGATTGATGGTATGGTGATGATGGTATGGTGAAAGGTCTGGTCTGAAAGTAGGGTTTTGAAAGAAGATGGAATCACAGAGAAGATGGAATCAGGAAGAAGATGAAGTGGGCTAGGGTTTTATTTATAAACTCATTAAAGGGGAGGTGAAATTACCATATTATCCATCATGTGCAAGTCATGTGCCTAATAATTAACCTGAGTTAGGGTTTGGTTAGAATTAGGGGACAAAATGGTTAGATATAGGGACCATGGGGGCAGAAACGTTAAAAATTCTTATTTTGGGCCAATATAGTAAAACTGATATAACCACAGGGGCCAAAAACCTAATTTACTCATATAATTATTTAGAGTAAACTAGTTCTCGCAGACAGCAAGATGAAAAAAATATAGATAAAAAACCTAAATGAATAATTAAATTAACAAAATACTCAATGCTCTTCTTTTTCTTTGTGAACCGTGCAGGCATAGAAAGAAACTATTATTTTTAACATAAATTTAATATAATAGTAATAATTACACAGTGAGACCTAGCCTTAGGCAATTAGGTATACTTGTTTTTAATTCAAAGAGCACAGGACGCAACTTTTCAGTATTTAAATATACTTTTTTCTGTCATCTTCTTCCTTGATAAAACTCATAACCAGAGCTGAAACAAACAAACTTTGCGCTGCTTTTTTACCGGAGAATTCTACTACTGGTTCTTGATTTCTTTCACCCACATGTATTTAGGGGTATCCTGATATATGTTGAGGGGTATCCCATACAATAAAACAGAGAAAAAAATAAAGAATATTGTACTTCATCAAGGAAGTTGAGGGGTATCCCAGGCTACCTCTCCACAAAGCATAGATCCGCCCCTGACTGGGATAACATGTCGGAGCTATAAGTCTCCTTGATGGGTAAGAAATGTGCTTACTTAGTCAGTCTATCAACTATAACCCATATTGTATCATTGCCTTTCCTTGTCTTAGGTAACTTGGTGATAAAATCCATAGTTACCATTTCCCACTTCCACGTAGGAAGTTTAGGCTATTGTAGCAAGCCTGACGGCTTCTGATGCTCGGCTTTGACTTGCGCACATGTCAAGCATTTAGCTACATAAGTGGCTACAGACTTTTTCAAGCCTATCCACCAATAATTTGCCCTTAGATCCGGGTACATCTTATCAGCTCCAGGATGAACGGAGTATTTGGAACTATGGGCTTCCTGGAGGATAACATCTCGAAGCCCTCCATAAATTGGAACCCATATTCGTCCATTTAGTCTTAGAATTCCGTCCTTGCTAAGAGTTAACTGCTCCTGACTTACCCCTAGCTTTTCATTAGGATAGTTAGCTTCCAACACAGCTTCCTTCTGTGCAGCTAACAACCTTTCAGTCAAACTGTTCTTTATCTCCATGCGCTTGGCATTGATTCGGATGGGTTTCACCCTCTCCTTTCGACTCAAGGCAGCGGCGACTACATTCGCCTTGCCGGGATGGTATCTGATTTCACAATCATAATCATTTAAAGTTTCCATCCAACGGGGTTGCCTCATATTTAAATCCTTTTGATTAAACAGGTGCTGGAGGCTCTTGTGATCAGAATAGATCACACACTTGATTCCATATAGATAATGCCTCCACAGTTTTAGTGCGAATACAACGGCACCCAACTCCAAGTCGTGGGTGGTGTAATTCTTTTCATGCACCTTTAACTGTCGTGATGCATAGGCAATAACTTTGCCTTTCTGCATAAGCACACACTCCATGCCAGTGTGAGATGCATCACAATAAACTACAAATTCTTCGATTCCATCAGGTAACGTCAATACAGGAGCATTGCTCAACTTCTGCTTTAGGATATCAAAGGACTCTTGCTGCTTAGGGCCCCAAACGAACTTTACTTTCTTCTTAGTCAAGGAAGTTAGGGGTGCAGCAATCCTTGAAAAATTTTCAATGAAACGCCTGTAATATCCTACCATTCCCAGGAAGCTACGAATCTCTGTAGGCGTCTTTGGTTCTTGCCAGTTCATAACTGCTTCGACCTTAGCGGGATCCACTTGGATACCACGCTCACTCACCACATGTCCAAGGAATTGGACTTCTCGAAGCCAAAATTCACATTTAGAGAATTTGGTATAGAGCTTCTCCTGATGCAGGAGTTTGAGAATACAGCGAAGGTGTTTCTCATGGTCAGCTTGGTTCTTCGAGTAGATAAGAATGTCGTCGATGAAAACGATGACGAATTTATCTAAGTAAGGTTTGCATACGCGATTCATGAGATCCATGAACGCGGCAGGTGCATTAGTGAGCCCAAAAGGCATCACTAGGTGCATTATAAATGTATGCTTTATGAAGTACTCAACTTCAAAATCATCAAAGCATAGGACTAGGAGGAGTTGGTTAATCCTATATAGTTTTGATAAAAACTTTAGAAGTCGAGTTCATAATATACCAACCATTATCGTTTATAATTATGTGATTGGTGTTTGGGATATGGCTTCTTAATCATCCATCATCTCTTTAGCTTTGTTCAGATTTTGGTACCCTTTTATCGTGCTTATCGGTTTATCCATTTGAAGTTGTTTACAATAAGTAGGGAAAACATATACACGTCCATTCTTATAAGTATGGATTTTGAGCTTTAAGAGTTTCAGTTAGATTTAGAGAATAATTAATGTGATTTTACAAAATATGTTATATGAATGGTGGCCTACTTTCGTACGTATGTTTGATTTTCATATCTTACTCTTTCATATCTTCAAAATGTTTTTTTTTTGTGTTGCAGAATCAATTGCGTTCAGGTTTATAATTGTTTTTGCGGGTCGTTACAGGTACTATACATGTTATCCGTTCGATTTTTGCGATGTGCCCGCGCCGCAACGCGCGCGGGTATGTTTACTAGTTATGACATATTTCACGATATGGTCATCAAATTTGTCGTTGAATCTTTCGAAACCTAATATAGCTTTTTGTTGTCTTGTTTATATTAAAATACATACTCAGTTTGCCCAACAACCATAAAAAAGGAATGCAAACAAAGAAATATAACATAAAACACACTACTTTGAACATAACGTCCAGAGAAAAATAAAAAAATAACAACCACACCAATCAATGTCTTTTCCTTCAACACAACCCAGTGTCTTTGTCTTCAACACACTGTCATCATCAACCTTAAAATGGTAAAACACATCAACCTTAAAATGGTAAAACACATCAACCTTAAAACACACTGTCATCATCAACATATTTAGATGTCATTTTAAAACACACTTTCATCATCAACCTTAAAATGGTAAAACGCATCAACCTTAAAATGGTAAAACACATCAACCTTAAAACATACAACGAAGATATGAAAGTGAATCGGGTAACCTGGATTTAAATGAGACTGACCGGGATTCGAAAAGGGCTCGTCGGAACCTTTGACTCATCGTCGGCGGCTGCGTCACCCCAGCCACTCCTCTCTGCGGCAAGCCTCCTTCACCATTGCTGAACATCACGCCACGAACAACCCCCCAACACCTCTCCCCTACCCCCTTCTGGTCGCTGAGCACTACCACCACAGCTCCATCATGCGCCGCCACCTAACCCCACAAAACCCCTCCTCTACTGCGTGTTGCGGCCATCACTGTTTTGAGGTTTTTGGAGGTGGGTTTAGAGAGAGGGGGGGGGGAATCGCATGATTTTAGGGATTAGTTATTGATATGGCAGTTTCTTGACTAATTTAAAACACGTCCAATTACCAAAATACCCTCACTATATTATAAGTCTTTAATTATAGAAGATAGATATTACGAAAATGCCATCCATTTGATCTAAGCCATTAAACACACTAATCTAATGGCCCAGATCGCTTCCTACACTTTCTAGGAAAAACATACTTTCCGCAGGATCCCTACTCTATATATATATATGTATAATTGAAGGGATATAACCCCACTACACACTCAACTTATATAACTCTCATTTCTTATACATTTGCCACGTGTCGTATAACCCCACATCTATGAGGGTTATGAGCAATGTGTTCTACATTGCTAATTATGCATAAATTGTAATTTACACATTCTGTTGACTTTTTAAATACAAGTTTGACCCGACATTTGACCTAGTTAGAGTGGGAATCAGGGGGAACCCTTTTGAGGGTTTATTACCCACATAATTACCAACTTATAACTACTTTTGATTCGACTAATCACTGGACCATTAGTGATTAATCTTAAAGTCAACCATTAATTACGACGGTTTGACTTTTAAGCTAATACTAAGCTAAAACTTAATTAAGAAAGGATTAGCAAACTTACTGAAGTCCTAAGCTTGATTAGTGATCACTTGAGAGAAGACTTGAGCTCCAGAAGTGATCCAAAAATGCAGATGAAGGTGTGATTGCAAAGTTGCAACTCATGGCCCTTTTATAGTGGATTTAATCACCACAATGTGTTGACATATAAGTCTAGCACTGACCACAACATTCCCACAGGTGTCCTAGATGTTTAGGGGTTGTTTAGGGGCCAAGGGATATGAGGAAAATAGTTTAAAGGGCAGTTACACACGCATAACAGCAAACAGCAAGTTTTTGTCGCTGGGCACTGCCTTACGGACCTCAAGGTCCCTAATGTTGAGGTCCGTAAGCCTGACATCAGGCTTAAAAATCTGTTGTTCTTTGGTGTTTTGAAAGGGCAACCACTTGTTTCGAATTTGGGACATTATTTATCATATTGGGGCCTCTAAATTGTGCCTTAAACAGTTACATACCCTACCACTTTGGTATGTTTCATTGAATCCTATTTGAAAGTGCCGAACAAGAAGGTTTACCGTGCATTTTCTTCGTAGGAGTCCACCACTTCCATTATGAATCAGTTTGTTGCTATGATTCCCAGAATTTGAATATATACCAGATGTTTATTAGTCTTGGGATTCATAATAAGGTCGTTCAGAGGTGTAAAAATTAACATGACAACACTTTTAATTCCCTTCGTACATCTTTAATTATATCCGGGTTTATAGCACTTTTGTCTTAATTGACACGTGTCGTTATTTCATTGAACACGAATTTTCGAGGTGTTACATCCTCACCCCCTTAAAATAAATCTCGACCTCGAGATTTACTGAAACAAATGAGGGTACTTTTCCTTCATGGTGGATTCTACCTCCCACGTATACTCGGGACCTCTACGGGCATCCCACTTGACCTTTACAATAGGCACATGCTTCCTTCGAAGCTTCTTAACCTGTCGATCCTCAATCGACAATGGTTTTTCCATAAATTTCAAGCTCTCATCTATATCCACATCTGTATGTGGTATGACCAGTGATTCGTCAGCGAAACACTTCTTCAGATTGCAGATGTGGAATACATTATGAATACCACTGAGCTCTTCAGGTAAGTTTAACTTATAGGCAACTGACCCGACACGTTCGATAACCTCGAAAGGTCCTATGTATCTCGGGCTTAGCTTGCCTTTCTTACCAAATCGCATCACCCCCTTCCAGGGCGATACTTTAAGCAACACCTTGTCACCTACTTCGAAGTGAAAGGCTTTATCCTTTGGGTCCGTGTAACTCTTCTGCCTATCTCGGGCAGCTTTGAGACGGTCACGAATCTGGACAATCTTGTCCGTCGTTTCAAAGACTATCTCTGGTCCTGATAATTGGACATCTCCAACTTCCGCCCAACAAACAGGCGTTCTACACTTTCTACCGTATAAGGCCTCAAAAGGCGCAACCTTTATGCTGGTATGGTAGCTATTGTTGTAGGAGGACTCACTTAGTGGTAGGTTGTTATCCCAACTACCTCCCAAATCAATCACACATGCACGTAGCATGTCTTCCAAAGTTTGAATAGTACGCTCACTCTGACCGTCTGTCTGAGGATGGTTAGCCGTACTGAAATTCAAATGTGTGCCCAAAGATTGTTGGAAGCTTTTCCAAAAATGTGATGTGTATCTAGTATCTCGGTCAGAGATAATAGACACAGGTATGCCATGTAAGGCTACAATCTTATCAACGTATAACTGGGCTAACATGTCGGAGCTATAAGTCTCCTTGATAGGTAAGAAATGTGCTGACTTAGTCAGTCTATCAACTATAACCCATATTGTATCATTGCCTTTCCTTGTCTTAGGTAACTTTGTGATAAAATCCATAGTTACCATTTCCCACTTCCACGTAGGAAGTTCAGGCTATTGTAGCAAGCCTGACGGCTTCTGATGCTCGGCTTTGACTTGCGCACATGTCAAGCATTTAGCTACATAGGTGGCTACAGACTTCTTCAAGCCTATCCACCAATAATTTGCCCTTAGATCTTGGTACATCTTATCAGCTCCAGGATGAACAGAGTATTTGGAACTATGGGCTTCCTGGAGGATAACATCTCGAAGCCCTCCATAAATTGGAACCCATATTCGTCCATTTAATCTTAGAATTCCGTCCTTGCTAAGAGTTAACTGCTCCTCAGTTACCCCTAGCTTTTCATTAGGATAGTTAGCTTCCAACACAGCTTCCTTCTGTGCAGCTAACAACCTTTCAGTCAAACTGTTCTTTATCTCCATGCGCTTGGCATTGATTCGGATGGGTTTCACCCTCTCCTTTCGACTCAAGGCATCGGCGACTACATTCGCCTTGCCGGGATGGTATCTGATTTCACAATAATAATCATTTAAAGTTTCCATCCAACGGCGTTGCCTCATATTTAAATCCTTCTGATTAAACAGGTGCTGGAGGCTCTTGTGATCAGAATAGATCACACACTTGATTCCATATAGATAATGCCTCCACAGTTTTAGTGCGAATACAACGGCACCCAACTCCAAGTCGTGGGTGGTGTAATTCTTTTCATGCACCTTTAACTGTCGTGATGCATAGGCAATAACTTTGCCTTTCTGCATAAGCACACACCCCATGCCAGTGTGAGATGCATCACAATAAACTACAAATTCTTCGATTCCATCAGGTAACGTCAATACAGGAGCATTGCTCAACTTCTGCTTTAGGATATCAAAGGACTCTTGCTGCTTAGGGCCCCAAATGAACTTTACTTTCTTCTTAGTCAAGGAAGTTAGGGGTGCAGCAATCCTTGAAAAATTTTCAATGAAACGCCTGTAATATCCTGCCATTCCCAGGAAGCTACGAATCTCTGTAGGCGTCTTTGGTTCTTGCCAGTTCATAACTGCTTCGACCTTAGCGGGATCCACTTGGATACCACGCTCACTCACCACATGTCCAAGGAATTGGACTTCTCGAAGCCAAAATTCACATTTAGAGAATTTGGTATAGAGCTTCTCCTGATGCAGGAGTTTGAGAATACAGCGAAGGTGTTTCTCATGGTCAGCTTGGTTCTTCGAGTAGATAAGAATGTCGTCGATGAAAACGATGACGAATTTATCTAAGTAAGGTTTGCATACGCGATTCATGAGATCCATGAACGCGGCAGGTGCATTAGTGAGCCCAAAAGGCATCACTAGGAACTCGTAATGACCATAACGAGTCCTAAATGCAGTTTTGTGTACGTCTTCATCTCTAACTTTCAGTTGGTGGTAGCCTGACCTCAAATCAATCTTCGAAAAATAACTTGCCCCTTGCAATTGATTGAACAAATCGTCGATCCTGGGCAAAGGATACCTATTCTTTATAGTGACCTTGTTAAGCTCACGGTAATCGATGCACAAAAGCATCGATCCGTCCTTCTTCTTGACAAATAGGACTGGTGCTCCCCAAGGAGACGAGCTAGGTTTAATGAAACCTTTAGCTAGCAATTCATCCAGTTGAGTTCTCAATTCCCTCATTTCGGTTGGTGCTAACCTTTAAGGTGCTCTTGCAACAGGTGCTGCTCCAGGGACGATATCAATCCTGAATTCCACTTGTCTATCTGGTGGCAAACCAGGTAGTTCTTCTGGAAAAACTTCTGGGTATTCAGAAATGATGGGGATGTCTTCTATCTTCGGTTTAGGCTCATCAATAATCACTTGTGCCATGTAGATGACACAACCCTTCTTTAAACATTTTGAGGCCTTGAGCATAGTCACTTGCTCAGGCAGCCCATACTGGGTATCTCTCCGAATGGTAAGTGATTCACCAGACGGAGTCTTTATTACCACTTGTTTCTTGTTACAGACAATTTGGGCCTGGTTATGAGATAACCAGTCCATACCCAAAACTATGTCAAAACCGGCCAGCTTCAAGGGAAGTAGAGACAGAGGAAAAGAATGGTTCTTAATGGATATAACACATCCATCTAACACAGGTGAGACGGTTTCTAGTGTACCATCTGCTAACTCCACCCCATAATTCACACTTAAGGTTTTGACAGGTAATTTCAGCAATTCACAAAACTTATTATCAACGAAAGACTTATCAGCGCCTGAATCAAAAAGTACTCTAGCATAGACGTCATTTACAAGGAAAGTACCTGTAATAACGTTGTCGTCTAGAACCGCTTCTTTTGCGTCCATTCTGAAGACTCTGGCATTAGTCTTCTTGGCCTCCTCAGGCTTCTTGGTGTATTTAGGGCAGTTGGTCTTAATGTGCCCATTTTCATTGCAACGGTAGCACGTTGCGTCTTTCATCTTCTTGCATTCCAGGGTCTTGTGATCCGTGGACTTGCATATACCGCAAGCATAGGTTTTTGACTGAGTCTGAGAGTTCGACTCGAGTCTGCACTTTCCATAGTGCTGTTTCTTGCAAATTTTGCATTTGGGCTTCTCACCAGAATGATGCCCATATTTCCTTGACTCCGACCCTTTCTTGTTGTCACCGTTCCCATGGTGCTTCTTGTTCGATCTCCGTGAACTATCATCTTCACGTTTCCTCTTCTCAGCCTCCTTATTCCTCAGCGATCTCTGCCTGACCGCATCCAAAGTGAGGGACAAGGATATGTCAGCTACAGATCTAAAAGTAGCTGGCCGAGAAGCCTTCACGCTTGCCTTGATTTCCGGGGCTAAACCACCGATAAAACGAGCTATTCTTTTTGGTTCTGGGGTCACCAGATAAGGAACCAACCGGGACATTGTGTTGAAGCTCGTTAGGTAAGCTTGACAGTCAAGGTTTGTCATCACCAATGATAGAAAATCAGACTCTATCTTCTCCACCTCATGCTGAGGGCAGTAATTTTCCTTGATAAGGGCAACAAATTGATCCCAAGACATGTTGTACAATGGGATTTTCCCGGTGGCTTGAATCAGAGATCTCCACCATGCTAAAGCTTCACCCTTAAAAGACTGCGACACAAACTTGACCACATCTCTCTCAGCGCATCCGCTGATATCCACAACCGTATCCATCTCATCCAGCCACGTCATACAGTCAATGGCTCCTTTCTCCCCAGTGAAATCCCGGGGTTTGCAGGAAACGAAATATTTATAAGAGCAACCCTTGTCACGGGGTCCCTGGTTTAGTACAACCTGCTGAGATGGAGCACTATGGTGGTTCGAGGAATGTCGATCATCATCTTTCTTCGGTTCGTCCTTCTTGGACGGTGGCTTTGAAGGCTGTGTAGATAGGGTCTTACTACGAGTCCCACTATACTCTTCGTACTGCCTTTCCAATGCCTTTGTAACTGCGTCATCGACCAACGCTTTTAATTCAGCACCCGTTAAATTAATCCGGGCGTTATCAATGTTCTCCACTGGATGACTATTTATCTCGTCTGAGTTAGCCATTTTAATTGAACTGTTACAGAAAACAAGGACAATAGTTTATTTGGGAGTTTATTATGGAATTGCCCCTTAGGGTAATTCATTAACCATGGTAACAGAGACCATATTTGGTTAATTTATTAATCATATTTATTTAGGATTTCTATAATAATTTATCCTAATTATAAAACAATAACAGTTTTATTTGTGGCACAAAAGGCCTAGTCACAAGGACATTTTAATTTATAAGCTATGATTTCAGAGAATCAAACATGAGGTATATTGGCACAATAGGCCTAGTCACAAGGACGTTTATAAATTATAAGCTATGATTTCAGAGAATCAAAGCATGAAGGTTCGAACCTAGTTCATTACCTTTATCTGACAGGGAGTCATCGCTACCACTGTCTTTTGGCTCATATGGAAATGAGCAGGGCCCGTAGGCACCATATTACCACGTATGGTAAAAATATGATCATCTTAATTGATGATTTAACCCATGATTCAGAGATCATTATGATGGGTTAGGAATCTGTGGAAAGATCCTTATATAAAAATGACGTGTGTGATTTTTAACGAATCACGTCTGCCAGGAGTGTTAACATGTTTTCAGATGTTAACTGGGATTTGAATCTTTTAAACAGGTCTTACCATCTTGGCCCGGCCTTATAATGACCCGAAGGCTAGGTTTCACACTTTAAGATTCTTATTTAAAAATTTTACATAGGCAGATTATTTCAAAAGGAATGATTTTATTTTTTTATTTATTTCATATATAATTTATCTATGCACATAATGGCAAATATGAAATTTATAAAACAAATATTCCATTAATTTATTAAAATATTACACGCTGCCCTAAACGGGTCTTTTCAAATAACAAACTTACCCACGCAGGGGTTTAAACAAGTACTTACCCACGCAGGGGCTTAATAAGACACATACCCACGCAGGGGCTTAATAACATAATAGTCCACGCAGGGACTTACACAAAAACATACCCTCGTAGGGGTTTACAGAAAGATAGACCCACGCAGGGGTCAAAACAAACAAGCATACCCACGCAAGGGTTTAACAACAAATGGAAGGATTCAACGGTCCTTCTTGCTCTTCCCTTTAATTAGGCTCGTTAATCCTTGGAAGAAAGTTTGTCGCTCCCTTCGTTCCCTGTGAAACTCTCGCTCTACATGGTCCAACCTTTGCAGAATTTCTTCACGCTCAGGTGGGGAGAACCTTGGTGGTTGCGATTGTTGCCTGATAATAGGTCTTGGAGGTATTTGGTACCCATGTGTTGGGTACCCTACTCCCCATGGATCTCCATAGGGTCCTTGGGTGTTGTAGTTAGCCACTACCATGTATGGGTCGGCTTCTGTGTAGTTGTAGTTGGTGCGCACTGGCTGTTCAAACGGGTTATACGCCATGGAACCCGTGTATGCCGGAATAGGGTTATCAAAACCCATAGGCGGTGGTTGCGGTGCAACTGGGTGTGAAGGTCCACCCATTTGTGGATCTTCTTGATGTGGCGGGTAATGGCTGCCACTTGATTGCCGAGGAGAGCTGAAATGGAAATCTCCTCCCCGTGTAGACATACGCGGTCCAGATCTCCTACGCCTTGGCGGTTGCGGAGGTGCCGGTTGAACTGGTGGCGGTGGAGGCGGTGGCGTGACTGCCACAAATCTTGGATCCTCAGAGGGATCCCGTTGCTGTTGCTGTTTCTGCTGAGGAGGTGAATGGCGAGGAGGTGTATAGTACCATTCGTGCCTGGTAAACATAGCCTGAAAGCTATCTGGACCAACATAAGGTGATCCATGGAAAGAAGATCCGTCAGAGATCTCTATCGGGTGGTTTGGTGTACCACTGGCAGGCTCGACGGGGTCTGTATCCTCGTCCATATCGTCCGCGAGATCTCCGGAGAAATGATCATCTGGCCCCAGTGGGTTAAAACCCACTGGTTCTTGTATGTAATTGGCCGGGTTGAACCGGCCCCTGAAAACTGGTGTAGGGTCACCAAAAGAATGATGCGATAAGGATCGCTGTAACGGTATGTATGAAGGTTGCGGGTTGTTGGGCTCATATTCCGGCTGTGGCCCGTAAGGGTTATGGACAAGAGGTGTTGAGCTGTGCGAAACCGACCGCCTGGCCGGCTCGAAGAGGTTCCTCCGGTTTTGCCGGGGATCGTCACTCTCCGTGGTCGAAGGAGCTCGCACATTTGAAGGTCCTGCCTCGTTGTCATTGGGGGCGGTGATTGGCCCCTTGCCTCGTCCTCTTCTTCTAAAGAATCTTGGCGGCATTTTGTTAAATCCTGTCAATGTAGCATGAGATAACAACAATAATATATAAAAATTTAAAGGACAAAACAAAAACCAAACAAGGTAGAATTTGTCCTAAGTTATTTGTCTAGACTCGAAAGTTTAGAATTGTGCAATTGTGTAACTGAGATTAAACACAAAAAGGCTAGTGTTTAATTCACTCAGTGTTGGCTCTGATACCAACCTGTCACACCCCGATTTCCACGTGTCACCGGTGGGCCCGGTGGGGGAGTATCGTGACGTGGTTGGCAACATAATAGTCAAACAACACAATATTTAATATGCACAGCGGAAGCAATTTAAAAGATATAATACAACCGAATTTAATATTGTAATATCGAAAGTCACAATATTCGGAAGTTTATCCACAGACGGATCAAAAATAAAATAGAAACAATAGTTCAACAGACTTTAGGCATCTTAAGCTTGCGAGACTTCTAGTGATGCTAAGGAGAAATCCCAGCCAATTACGCTTAGTACCTGCGTTTAATCTTTTTGGGAAAATACGTCAGTTTACACTGGTAAATACAATCAACTGACTCATTTTGGAAAATGATTAAAAATTGGTTTGGATGCACGTGGCATAAACATTTTATTTAACTTGGGAGAATTATTTAAATATATAATCTTGTGAACAAATTACATGTTCCTTGTGCGTTCAGTAGCCCGGATCAAGTCCGGGTTAAAGATCAATAGACACACCACATTATTCCTTTTGTGCACTGACGGGTGTACGCCTACACCCCGCGCTTAAGTCGTGGCCATTTCGTAAAATGATGCCAAGGATATCCGGGACATGGTCATTAACCCCCCAAAGGCTTTAAGTAACAAGACTGTTTAAACGAGAATTGGTTTGGACTGCTTTAAGGATATCCGGGACATGGTCATCAAATCTTCCATCGTTGGGTGGTTAATGACCATGTCCCGGATATCCTTGGCATCATTTTACGAAATGGCCTTTGGGGGGTTAATGACCATGTCCCGGATAGTTTATGTAAACTAGTTACATAAACCGAACCGAACGCGTAATAAGCGTATCGGGTATTCATATGAGCCATTTACAGGTTTCCTAAGTTAATATGCTTCATATATGTTGTGACATCAGTAATATGTCTTTTATTATGCTCGAAACGAATTTAAACACAAACTATGCCCCGTAGGGGTAGTTTGGTCATTTAAAAGGTTATAAAAGAGTTCAAATATTCACCTGAGTTACAGGTCTGATGTAATCAGAAAAAATACTTATTTTACTAAGTTATAACAGTAGGATAAGTATATATGTGAAATTTAGTAATTATAACCAAACTATGCCCCGTAGGGGTATTTTGGTAATTTCACATAAGCCGAAAAGCTCAAAACTGAAGTCTGAGTTTATCAATCTTTGCTTACTATTAAAACATTATAATTTACCTCAAATATCAGTAGGTATCAACCCTTGTATGTTTAATATAGTTATAGCACATACTATGCGTTAAAAACGCTTAAAAAGGCGATTAGAGGCCATTTCCGGGTTTGATACATAAATCTGATATTTTTATATTTCCAGAAGGCTTAAAATAATTTATTTATCATATGTGGTCAGTAGCAAAAGGTTTGGAGTCATTTAGATATGTAAAACTCATTTTATTGCCCGTAAGGGCAAAACCGACAATTACCGGATTAAGCCTACGACTATATGTTATGCTCAGCCTAAAATTAATTAAAAATCTTCAAAAATCCTAAAATAATATATTACATCAGTGGGTAATAAGTTTGATATCAAAAAGTAGGTGTAATTAGGCTATATGCTAATTACGCCGTTTAATTAACATAAAGCTTTCATTTTACGCTAACGAGCATAACTCTTTATCTACACCTCAAACTGATGTCAAATTTTGCATACAAGTTTAAATATCAGTAATTAAAGTTTCTACTCTTTTACATTTCCAAAAATCACGTTTTAAGGTGAAAAGGGCATAATGGTCAACATATGAGCAATTAACGGAATCATGCATATTAATTGGATAACTAATGATCCGAGGTGTATAATCACAGAGGGTTATACTAGCATGTAACCTGGTCCAAATAAAGCTCTAAGGCATTTCTAAAACATACCATAACGGGTCAGAACTGAAAGTCAAAGTATAAGTCAAACTATGCGACTTTCGGTTCCGAACCGGGTCTAAACAGGAAATTGTCGGGTTGAACATGTTTAGACATGTTCTTACACTAATTACCAAGTTATATTAATGATCAAACAGGTTGTATGTGTTCTACATTGCTAATTATGCATAAATTGTAATTTACACATTCTGTTGACTTTTTAAATACAAGTTTGACCCGACATTTGACCTAGTTAGAGTGGGAATCAGGGGGAACCCTTTTGAGGGTTTATTACCCACATAATTACCAACTTATAACTACTTTTGATTCGACTAATCACTGGACCATTAGTGATTAATCTTAAAGACAACCGTTAATTACGACGGTTTGACTTTTAAGCTAATACTAAGCTAAAACTTAATTAAGAAAGGATTAGCAAACTTACTGAAGTCCTAAGCTTTATTAGTGATCACTTGAGAGAAGACTTGAGCTCCAGAAGTGATCCAAAAATGCAGATGAAGGTGTGATTGCAAAGTTGCAACTCATGGCCCTTTTATAGTGGATTTAATCACCACAATGTGTGGACATCTAAGTCTAGCACTGACCACAACATTCCCACAGGTGTCCTAGATGTTTAGGGGTTGTTTAGGGGCCAAGGGATATGAGGAAAATCGTTTAAAGGGCAGTTACACGCGCATAACAGCAAACAGCAAGTTTTTGTCGGTGGGCACTGCCTTACGGACCTCAAGGTCCCCAATGTTGAGGTCCGTAAGCCTGACATTAGGCTTAAAAATCTGTTGTTCTTTGGTGTTTTGAAAGGGCAACCACTTGTTTCGAATTTGGGACATTATTTATCAGATTGGGGCCTCTAAATTGTGCCTTAAACAGTTACATACCCTACCACTTTGGTATGTTTCATTGAATCCTATTTGAAAGTGCCGAACAAGAAGGTTTACCGTGCATTTTCTTCGTAGGAGTCCACCACTTCCATTATGAATCAGTTTGTTGTTATGATTCCCCGAATTTGAATATATACCAGATGTTTATTAGTCTTGGGATTCATAATAAGGTCGTTCAGAGGTGTAAAAATTAACATGACAACACTTTTAATTCCCTTCGTACATCTTTAATTATATCCGGGTTTATAGCACTTTTTTCTTAATTGACACGTGTCGTTATTTCATTGAACACGAATTTTCGAGGTGTTACATCCTCACCCCCTTAAAAGAAATCTCGACCTCGAGATTTACTGAAACAAATGAGGGTACTTTTCTTTCATGGTGGATTCAACCTCCCACGTATACTCGGGACCTCTACGGGCATCCCACTTGACCTTTACAATAGGCACATGCTTCCTTCGAAGCTTCTTAACCTGTCGATCCTCAATCGACAATGGTTTTTCCACAAATTTCAAGCTCTCATCTATAAGCACATCTGTATGTGGTATGACCAGTGATTCGTCAGCGAAACACTTCTTCAGATTACAGATGTGGAATACATTATGAATACCACTGAGCTCTTCAGGTAAGTTTAGCTTATAGGCAACTGACCTGACACGTTCGATAACCTCGAAAGGTCCTATGTATCTCGGGCTTAGCTTGCCTTTCTTACAAAATCGCATCACCCCCTTCCAGGGCGATACTTTAAGCAACACCTTGTCACCTACTTCGAAGTGAAAGGCTTTACGCTTTGGGTCCGCGTAACTCTTCTGCCTATCTCGGGCAGCTTTGAGACGGTCACGAATCTGGACAATCTTGTCCGTCGTTTCAAAGACTATCTCTGGTCCTGATAATTGGACATCTCCAACTTCCGCCCAACAAACAGGCGTTCTACACTTTCTACCGTAGAAGTCCTCAAAAGGCGCAGCCTTTATGCTGGTATGGTAGCTATTGTTGTAGGAGAACTCAGTTAGTGGTAGGTGGTTATCCCAACTACCTCCCAAATCAATCACACATGCACGTAGCATGTCTTCCAAAGTTTGAATAGTACGCTTACTCTGACCGTCTGTCTGAGGATGGTAAGCCGTACTGAAATTCAAACGTGTGCCCAAAGATTGTTGGAAGCTTTTCCAAAAATGTGATGTGTATCTAGTATCTCGGTCAGAGATAATAGACACAGGTATGCCATGTAAGGCTACAATCTTATCAACGTATAACTGGGATCAGTGGCGGAACTAGGAAAAAAATTTCAGGGGTATCCTAAGTTTTTTTTACCATGCGTTTGTACAATAAGAAAAAAACACGATAATAAATAAAACAAATACCTAGGGCCGTACTTGAGAATTCAGATGTCCTCAAGGGCCCTATGCAAATAGAAAAATAGGCCCCTAAATACAAACTTATTTATAAAAAAAAGTAATAAGACGCTTTTATGAGCCTTGAATATGAAAAAACTAAATAATCTATTTTTTACTACTTTTTTGTTGGGTTTAAATTTAACTAGTGGTGTATTACTCGCGGCCTGCATAGAGGGTATTAAAATTTGTAACGCTACTAGCTAAGATTATGCTAAAGTAGGCTAAATCAAACATAAGTGTTATCTAATCATAAGATTTAAATATTAATCTAATCGACTAATCATATACTCGATCTAAATATTAATCTAACCATATAACCAATTAAAGAAATTTGTTGATTTGATAAGACTTTAACATCTATCATTGTGATAAGAACACATTTACAAGAATTAGATAAAATTTTGACCATTTTAGATAACCAAATAAGTGGTCAAACCAATTTAGAAAAAAAATACATTTTTTCAGACTAAGATGAAAAACAAATAAAGTAATGACAATTAAATTATCATATTTAATATTTAATAATTAACATTACAAAATATAAGATCCTAGCTTTTTATATAATTAGAGTAAATTACGTTTTTGGCCCCTGTGGTTATATCAGTTTTACTATATTGGCCCAAAATAAGAATTTTTAACGTTTCTGCCCCCATGGTCCCTATATCTAACCATTTTGGCCCCTAATTCTAACCAAACCCTAACTCAGGTTAATTATTAGGCACATGACTTGCACATGATGGGTAATATGGTAATTTCACCTCCCCTTTATAAATAAAACCCAGATCTTCAATAAATCATCATCATCTGCATCTCAGATCTTCAACAAAACATCATCTGCAACCCAGATCTTCAACAAAACACATCATCTTCAAACCCAGATCTTCAAGAACATGACCACCTTCAACCATCATCATCATCCCCTAACCAAATTAAATGCGATGATACAGAAAAGAAAATAAGACTATGATTATTTCTTATTAATATCAACCAGGTCTTCAATTCAAACACAAATCAAAACGAACATCATCATCTTCAACCATCATCATCATACACCACATAAACCCCTAAATTCCCATCATCTTCTCCATGAAAACCCCCAAATTTGCCATTGGAATTCCATTCATCAAACAACATCCAAACACCACCTAAATTCCTAACACAAAATTGTCAAAAAAACATAACAAAATACAAACCTGAATATGAAAATCCACATAAAAAAATACAAATCTAATATCCCAAGGTGCATAACCCAAAACAAAAACTTACTCGTGTCCATCAATTGCTTTATGGGTATTATCATTATGCAGTTCAAGAACAATTTTTTGAGTTTTGGTTAACACTTCTACTTCAGATGATGGTTTTGGTGATGATTCTTGTTTGTCTAGTGCACTGATCTTACCATAAATCCCCATATCTTACCATCAATACTCAGAATTGAGTGAGGGGAAATTATTGGCCACCATTAATCCGTCACCCGCCATACCGTCACCAAATCAAAACCTTAGCCGTCACCATATTAAAACCCCACCCTTCACTCCTCTCACCAAGTCAGATCTGTATTGCGTCGACGAAGAAGAAAGCTTCAATTTGTGAACCGAATGGCTTGATCTTGTGATTCGATCTGTTTTGCGTCGAAGAGAGAGGGGTGTTTATGAGAGAGAGATGGTGGTGATGATACGGTGGAGGAGGTGGTGGTAGGTATGGTGGTGGTGTTGATGATACGGTGATGGTGGTGATGATACGGTAGTAGAGAGAAAGAGCAGAGAGAAAGATGAGAGAGGGAGTGTGTGTGTTCTGTATGTATGTGTGTGTTCTGTATGTATGGTACGGTTGATTGATGGTATGGTGATGATGGTATGGTGAAAGGTCTGGTCTGAAAGTAGGGTTTTGAAAGAAGATGGAATCACAGAGAAGATGGAATCAGGAAGAAGATGAAGTGGGCTAGGGTTTTATTTATAAACTCATTAAAGGGGAGGTGAAATTACCATATTATCCATCATGTGCAAGTCATGTGCCTAATAATTAACCTGAGTTAGGGTTTGGTTAGAATTAGGGGACAAAATGGTTAGATATAGGGACCATGGGGGCAGAAACGTTAAAAATTCTTATTTTGGGCCAATATAGTAAAACTGATATAACCACAGGGGCCAAAAACCTAATTTACTCATATAATTATTTAGAGTAAACTAGTTCTCGCAGACAGCAAGATGAAAAAAATATAGATAAAAAACCTAAATGAATAATTAAATTAACAAAATACTCAATGCTCTTCTTTTTCTTTGTGAACCGTGCAGGCATAGAAAGAAACTATTATTTTTAACATAAATTTAATATAATAGTAATAATTACACAGTGAGACCTAGCCTTAGGCAATTAGGTATACTTGTTTTTAATTCAAAGAGCACAGGACGCAACTTTTCAGTATTTAAATATACTTTTTTCTGTCATCTTCTTCCTTGATAAAACTCATAACCAGAGCTGAAACAAACAAACTTTGCGCTGCTTTTTTACCGGAGAATTCTACTACTGGTTCTTGATTTCTTTCACCCACATGTATTTAGGGGTATCCTGATATATGTTGAGGGGTATCCCATACAATAAAACAGAGAAAAAAATAAAGAATACTGTACTTCATCAAGGAAGTTGAGGGGTATCCCAGGCTACCTCTCCACAAAGCATAGATCCGCCCCTGACTGGGATAACATGTCGGAGCTATAAGTCTCCTTATGGGTAAGAAATGTGCTTACTTAGTCAGTCTATCAACTATAACCCATATTATATCATTGCCTTTCCTTGTCTTAGGTAACTTGGTGCTGAAATCCATAGTTACCATTTCCCACTTCCACGTAGGAAGTTTAGGCTATTGTAGCAAGCCTGACGGCTTCTGATGCTCGGCTTTGACTTGCGCACATGTCAAGCATTTAGCTACATAGGTGGCTACAGACTTTTTCAAGCCTATCCACCAATAATTTGCCCTTAGATCCTGGTACATCTTATCAGCTCCAGGATGAACGGAGTATTTGGAACTATGGGCTTCCTAGAGGATAACATCTCGAAGCCCTCCATAAATTGGAACCCATATTCGTCCATTTAGTCTTAGAATTCCGTCCTTGCTAAGAGTTAACTGCTCCTGAGTTACCCCTAGCTTTTCATTAGGATAGTTAGCTTCCAACACAGCTTCCTTCTGTGCAGCTAACAACCTTTCAGTCAAACTGTTCTTTATCTCCATGCGCTTGGCATTGATTCGGATGGGTTTCACCCTCTCCTTTCGACTCAAGGCATCGGCGACTACATTCGCCTTGCCGGGATGGTATCTGATTTCACAATCATAATCATTTAAAGTTTCCATCCAACGGGGTTGCCTCATATTTAAATCCTTTTGATTAAACAGGTGCTGGAGGCTCTTGTGATCAGAATAGATCACACACTTGATTCCATATAGATAATGCCTCCACAGTTTTAGTGCGAATACAACGGCACCCAACTCCAAGTCGTGGGTGGTGTAATTCTTTTCATGCACCTTTAACTGTCGTGATGCATAGGCAATAACTTTGCCTTTCTGCATAAGCACACACTCCATGCCAGTGTGAGATGCATCACAATAAACTACAAATTCTTCGATTCCATCAGGTAACGTCAATACAGGAGCATTGCTCAACTTCTGCTTTAGGATATCAAAGGACTCTTGCTGCTTAGGGCCCCAAACGAACTTTACTTTCTTCTTAGTCAAGGAAGTTAGGGGTGCAGCAATCCTTGAAATTTTTTCAATGAAACGCCTGTAATATCCTGCCATTCCCAGGAAGCTACGAATCTCTGTAGGCGTCTTTGGTTCTTGCCAGTTCATAACTGCTTCGACCTTAGCGGGATCCACTTGGATACCACGCTCACTCACCACATGTCCAAGGAATTGGACTTCTCGAAGCCAAAATTCACATTTATAGAATTTGGTATAGAGCTTCTCCTGATCCAGGAGTTTGAGAATACAACGAAGGTGTTTCTCATGGTCAGCTTGGTTCTTCGAGTAGATAAGAATGTCGTCGATGAAAACGATGACGAATTTATCTAAGTAAGGTTTGCATACGCGATTCATGAGATCCATGAACGCGGCAGGTGCATTAGTGAGCCCAAAAGGCATCACTAGGAACTCGTAATGACCATAACGAGTCCTAAATGCAGTTTTGTGTACGTCTTCATCTCTAACTTTCAGTTGGTGGTAGCCTGACCTCAAATCAATCTTCGAAAAATAACTTGCCCCTTGCAATTGATCGAACAAATCGTCGATCCTGGGAAAAGGATACCTATTCTTTATAGTGACCTTGTTAAGCTCACGGTAATCGATGCACAGACGCATCGATCCGTCCTTCTTCTTGACAAACAGGACTGGTGCTCCCCAAGGAGACGAGCTAGGTTTAATGAAACCTTTAGCTAGCAATTCATCCAGTTGAGTTCTCAATTCCCTCATTTCGGTTAGTGCTAACCTGTAAGGTGCTCTAGCAACAGGTGCTGCTCCAGGGACGATATCAATCCTGAATTCCACTTGTCTATCTGGTGGCAAACCAGGTAGTTCTTCTGGAAAAACTTCTGGGTATTCAGAAATGATGGGGATGTCTTCTATCTTCGGTTTAGGCTCATCAATAATCACTTGTGCCATGTAGATGACACAAACCTTCTTTAAACATTTTGAAGCCTTGAGCATAGTCACTTGCTCAGGCAGCCCATACTGGGTATCTCCCCGAATGGTAAGTGATTCACCAGACGGAGTCTTTATTACCACTTGTTTCTTGTTACAGACAATTTGGGCCTGGTTATGAGATAACCAGTCCATACCCAAAACTATGTCAAAACCGGCCAACTTAAAGGGAAGTAGAGACAGAGGAAAAGAATGGTTCTTAATGGATATAACACATCCATCTAACACAGTTGAGACGGTTTCTAGTGTACCATCTGCTAACTCCACCTCATAATTCACACATAAGGTTTTGACAGGTAATTTCAGCAATTCGCAAAACTTATTATCAACGAAAGTCTTATCAGCGCCTGAATCAAAAAGTACTCTAGTATAGACGTCATTTACAAGGAAAGTACCTGTAATAACGTTGTCGTCTAGAACCGCTTCTTTTGCGTCCATTCTGAAGACTCTGGCATTAGTCTTCTTGGCCTCCTCAGGCTTCTTGGTGTATTTAGGGCAGTTGGTCTTAATGTGCCCCTTTTCATTGCAACGGTAGCACGTTGCATCTTTCATCTTCTTGCAATCCAGGGTCTTGTGATCCGTGGACTTGCATATACCACAAGCATAGGTTTTTGACTGAGTCTGAGAGTTCGACTCGAGTCTGCACTTTCCATAGTGCTGTTTCTTGCAAATTTTGCATTTGGGCTTCTCACCAGAATGATGCCCATCTTTCCTTGACTCCGACCCTTTCTTGTTGTCACCGTTCCCACGGTGCATCTTGTTCGATCTCCGTGAACTATCATCTTCACGTTTCCTGTTCTCAGCCTCCTTATTCCTCAGCGATCTCTGCCTGACCGCATCCAAAGTGAGGGACAAGGATATGTCAGCTACAGATCTAAAAGTAGCTGGCGGAGAAGCCTTCACGCTTGCCTTGATTTCCGGGGCTAAACCACCGATAAAACGAGCTATTCTTTTTGGTTCTGGGGTCACCAGATAAGGAACCAACCGGGGCATAGTTTGGTTATAATTGATAAATTTCACATATATACTTTACCCTACTGTTATAAATCAGTAAACTAAGTATTTTTGCTGATTATATCAGACCTGTAACTCAGGTTAATACTTAAACTCTTTTATAACCTTTTAAATGACCAAACTACCCCTACGGGGCATAGTTTGTGTTTAAATTCGTTTCGGGCATAATAAAAGACATCTTACTGATGTCACAACATATTTGGAGCATATTAACTTAGGAAACCTGTAAATGGCTCTCATTATTACCCGTTACGCTTATTACGCGTTCGGTTCGGTTTATGTAACTAGTTTACATAAATTAGCCTAAACGGGTCAAACCTTATCGGTTTTATCTCAAAATCCAGAATGTGTATGAAATACCCATATTAAGCAAGTCTCCGAACTTGTCGGGTCTAAATCACATTCTATCCGGTCTTCGCTTAATCATGCGTTTGAACCGTATCTTTCGGTAAGACTAACCGGTCTAAGCTTAGGCTAAATTAAAGACCCGTTAGCATTCTAATTGGTTATTTATACCATCATTCTAGACTAGAGCCTTCCGGTAAATTGTACCTACGCTTCCTTAAGTGAATACGGCTGAGTTATTATTATTTTTGCTATTTAAGACAGGAGCTAGCTCAGGTAAATACTCTTAACTTATTTTCCCTATACGGGCTTGGGATACGGTATAATGATACCGCTTGGTCTGGTATTGAATGTTTAATCAGATTGTGATTAAATTATTGAGGTAACCCGGTTTAATCTGTATTGTTTGAAATAAAATCCTTTAGGGGTTAATGACCATGTCCCGGATATCCCTGACATCATTGTATTATAAAATGGCCACGTCTTAAGCACGGGGTGTAGGCATACACCTGACAGTTGCTTAAGTAATAACGGTATCTCACTCTCTTGTGGGCCTATACTTGTGGCTTGTATGTTAATCTGACTCGGTTTCTACATCGGGCCCTGAACGTACAACGAACATGTAAATCTGTATACAAGATTATAAATATGATTGTCCCAAGTTATAAAAGATTAATTTTGCCTCTGTGCATTTTAATCAAAGTGTCAAAATAATTTGTGCCTGGTGCATATAAATCAATTTTATTAAACTCTTTTCAAATGAGTCAGTTGAGTGTATTTACCAGTGAAAACTGACGTATTTTCAAAAGTCTAAGTGACAGGTACAAGTACGTAATAGGCTGGAAGCTGCTCAGGACGTTAATAAGGAATCTTGCAAGTTCTAGGCGTCTAAAGTCTGTTGAACAATATTTATGTTTTAAGATCCGCCTGTGGATCCTTTACTTTCCGTTTTAATACTTGATATTACTTTATATTCGGATCGTAATATATTTATCTTTTGCTTCCGCTGTGCATTCATATATTATGTTGTTTGACTATGATGATATCAACTACGTCACGATATTCCCCACCGGGCCCACCGGTGACACGTGGAAATCGGGGTGTGACAGGTTGGTATCAGAGCCAACACTGAGTGAATTAAACGCTAGCCTTTTTGCGTTTAATCTCAGTTACACAGTTGCACATTCTGAGTCTAGACTTAACATAGGAATATTCTCAATCCTAATCTGGAAATTTTGCTTCCAAACTTTAATATATACGTCGCCAAGCGAAGAAGCTGTAATAGAAATTCCCCACATCTGGAGCCCTGAAATGCTGAGCTTCGTACCGCGACTAGGATGAGACGTGCAACCAAGGAGAAAGCATTCAGGAATTGAATGAAGAAGAAACTCATTTGCTGAAAATCGTTTCCTCAATAGTCCTTATAAGGACATATTTATCTTTTCAGTCCCTTCAAGGACAACACTATTCCTTTCAAGTCCCGCTTAGGGCAACTTTATACTTTTATTTTTATATAGTGGAATGATTAAGTTTAAACTTTCATTCTAAACATGAAATATGAAATAAATGAAAAAATAACATTTTTTTATAAGATCTACCATTATAATAAAATGGCAAAATCTAAAAAGGACAAGACCTAGCCTCGGGTCATATTAAGACCGGCCAAGATGGCAGTTCCTCAATTTAGATTCAGATCCTTATTAACATTCTTTTTTTTGCAAGATCTACCATTATAATAAAATGGCAAAATCTAAAAGGACAAGACCTAGCCTCGGGTCATATTAAGACCGGCCAAGATGGTAGTTCCTCAATTTAGATTCAGATCCTTATTAACATTTCAATTTAGAAATTGTTCTACGTTAATTATTAAAAAGAATCTTAAAGGTAAAACCTAGCCTAAATGTCAATGCTGACATGGCCAAGATGGTAAAACCTAGCCTAAATGTCAATGCAGACATGGCCAAGATGGTAAAACCTAGCCTAAATGTCATTGCAGACATGGCCAAGACGGTAAAACCTATCCAAAAGATTTCTAACCCAACTGAATGATCTCTGAATCATGGGTTTAAATCATCAATTAGGATGATCATATTTTGACCATACGTGGTAATATAATGCCTACGGGCCTTGCTCATTTCTACATGAGCCAAAATACAGTGGTAGCTATGACTCCTTGTCAGAAAAAAGGTAATGAACTAGGTTCAAACCTCAAATGCTTTGATTCTCTGAAATCATAGCATATAATTTATATATGTCCTTGTGACTAAGCCTGTTGTGCTAATTTACTTAAAGGCCCTGATTCTCTGAAATCATGGCTTATAATTTAAAATTTGTCCTTGTGACTAGGCCTTTTATGCTATTAAATAAAACTGTTATTGTTGCTTTGATTCTCTGAAATCATAAGCTTAAAATTTATAAATGTCCATGTGACCAGGCCTTGGGTGCCACTAATAAAACTGTTAATGTTTTATAATTAGGATAAATTATAATAGAAATCCTAAATAAATATGATTAATAAATATGGTCTCTGTTTACCATGGTTAATGAATTTCCCTAAGGGGCAATTCCGTAATAAACATCCCTTAGAAGGGAAGTGCCTACGGGCTATAGTTAATGTCCTCTGAGACTAAAGACAGTGGTAGCCTACAACTCCCTGTCAAGAAAAGGTAATGAACTTTGATTCAAACCTTAATGCCTCGATTCTCCGAAATCATGGCTTATAAATTAAACTTGTCTACGCGACTAGGCCATTTGTGCTATTATTAACTTGTAAATTAGGATTTATGATAAAAATCCTAAATAAAATAAATATCCTTCCTTCCCTGCCAGTATGCATTTAAAAAGAATCTTGAAGGTGAAACCTAGCCTACGCGGCCAAGATGGTGAAACCTACTCAAGGGATTCAGATCCTTGTTAACACCTAAGAACGTGTTAGCACTCCTGACAAATGTGATTCGATAAAATCACAACAGTCATCCCTATATTGGAAATTTTTAAATTCCTAATTTGCCTTATGATCTAGAAATCATGGCTTATATCATCTTATAAGATGATCACATTATAAACATCCCTAGTGATGAATTGCCTACGGGCTATACTTTATTCTACAGTCGATAAGACAAAATAGTGGTGATCTTTATGATCCCCTATTCAAAATGGTGGGATTATACCCAAACCTAATAGTCAATATGATCGATGTGATCATGACTAATATCATTAGATACGAAAATTTTAGATAGACATCCATTAGTGATGTTAATTAGTTTACCCTTCTGTCAAGAGAATCGCCTGTCAAGACAATGACAGTTGTAGTCTATGACTCCCTGTCCAAAGGTGAAGAACTATGTTCAAGCCTTAAAACTCCTGATCTATTAAGATTGCGGCCTATGAATTAATGTCCTTGTGACAAATCCACAAGTTATAATTCAAGTCACCCATAACAATCCTCCGTGCTATAATTCGTCGTTCGTGACAAGTTAACATACTAAATGTTAACATCCCGTGTGACAGGCCTTAGTGCCATATCCTATAACGTCCTAGAGACAAGGCCATTTGTGCCGCATCTAAATGTCATTACGACAAGGCCTTCGCGCCATATGATTAATTATGTCCTTCATGACTGGGCTTTATGCCATATCTTTCTACGTCCCTCGCGACAGGCTTCTATGCCATATATGTATATATATATATAACCAAAGTCATGTAAGGCTAGCCTTTGAGCAATTTATAATCGTCCTTGTGACAAAGACAGTTGTGACATTATGGTCCCCTGTCAAGCAGGTATTGGTCTCGCTCCAAACCTTGAATGCCATTAATAGACCCTTAGTAAACCATAAGCTTAGCAAACTTTTGGTTGCATACATAAGAACTTCAGATATTAAAAATAAGGTATAATTTACCAATGGAATCTTTAATGACCCTCTCTCCCATCCTCGGAGAAAATCCTTTCATAAGAATCTGGAGTACTCTCCCCCCCCCCCCAAAAAAAAAGAGTACGGCGATACATATTACTTTATTTTATTATTTTCCTCATCGTTTTCTATCGTCTGCGAATGTCAAACTATGTTTGATAAAAGTGCTATATGAGGGTTGGCGTATCCTAGTGTGTCCCATAGATTGCTTCCATGCCTGATCAGTATGGAGGTTTAATGCATGGAATCACAAAGATATTCCGATGGTCATATGGTACTAAAGTCAACTAATGGTATTCACAGGAGATATCCAGCTTGGAATTGTCCAAGAAATTGTTCTCAATTAAGGAATTCGTGGACTAGTAACATAAACGTGTCACTTATTTGACACAAGCAATGATGGGTGAACTGGAGCCTGAGATATGGAAATCTCTGTAACCTCCTTGTACCCTGATTATCTTCTCCTAAGATTACCCTGTTTACCCCTGGAAGGCAGGTAGAATTAAGATTTATATCCCATTAAGGCAGTATTACTATGAAATCTCCAAGACGACTAGTATCATCATTGGAAGAATCGAAACCCTGATTAATTAAGTTTAAAATAGAGGGTTCATATAGCCTAACTCAATATCCGGAGAATTCGATATAGTTAATTATGAAAGACGGTTCTTTTTGCTTATGCATTATTACCGCAACCCTAACTAGGCAATGATTAAGAATTTCCATCAGCTACTCAGGATCGTCGAATTATTCAACTAGCTATAAGGATTAGCTATTCTTTAATAATAGTTTTAAGCAACGGTTGGGATAACCATCTCACCTTAAGATAAACTTTCTATAATAGTTGATATATAAGCATCAAGGCTGCTCCTTTGAAGACCTTGTATAGATGGAATGTTAAACGTCCATTGATAGGACAATAGATTGGTAAGTCCAATCACCAGGATCTGAAAGTTGCATTAGAAACGACCAATAAAGATCACGCAAATTCATAATCATCTGTAAGATGCCAGTATTCGGCAGAAAATTAAGGATTAATGAAAATAGCAAACCTCCTAAATTCTTGTTAAGGAATAAGGTTCAACAATAGATATCACCCTGGAAGGGTGTGCTAAATTTGTTAAATTATCGGGCTAGTTAAGCTTCAAGAATATAGAATCATTCGAAGGGAATCGAATGTATCAAGATCAAATAGCTTACGAGCCAAGACCTAATTAAGGGGCTTGGTGGAGCGCGCAATGTGACCCGCACTAATGAGTTAGCGACGTGTCACCAATAAGTCGAAAAGCACTATCACATAATGATATGCAGAACTATGATAGTATGAGCAACCTGTGTCGATTAAGGATCGACAGGATTAGAAGCTCCAAAAAGATACATGTGCCTATTATAAAGGTCAATTGGAGTGCCTTAGAGGCTCAAAGGTACTGGGGAAGATTAAGCCCAATATAAGGTAGAAAATACTTCCCTTACCTTAACAAATCTCGAGGTCGAGATTTCTTTTAAGGGGGTGAGGATGTAACACCTCAAAAATTCACGTCCTATAATGCGTTGACACGTGTCATATGTTTGAACGTGTGAAAGAATGTTCTGAAGGGACTAAAGTTGACAAACTTGAAAAGTATATGAAAATACGAGTTCTAAATGTCGACAGTGAATAAATATATTATACATTAACCCTACATAATGTTTATACCATCAAACGAATAAATCATGGATCATACGAAGCTAAAAGTGAGAGATTACAAACTACAGGGGTTAAATGTGTCAACATGTTTAAGTTATACTTCTGAGTGACCTTTTGACAAACCCAAAGCTTTGTAACTGTTAAGTATGCTCACTAGAATGCATGATATAAATTTCATAAAGTTTCATTATCGTATGAGAAAGTTATGATCAAATTCGTAAGCAAGGGGTTAAAGCGTTAACGTTGAAAGTTATGACTTTTCGGGTTAACCAGAAGTGTCCAGGGACTTGGCAAAGTGGGTATAAGTCCTAAAGCCCTTGTAGGTAAATAATAAGGGGTCAAATTGCAAAATATAAGCTTGGTTGACCTTTCGAAGAGCCAAGGGGCAAGATGTGGAAAACAGAAAATGAAAAATCTGTTTACAGGGGTCAGGCGAGCCGCGTAAAGGTTAATGAAACCTTACACGGGCCGCGTCAGGACGTCAGATGCAGAAAATGCGAACATCTTTCTGTTTTCGCACATATCCGACCTTTAATCGATCTTTTTGCATTGTGGGCGACCCCTAGGCACCCCCTAAGCACTAGGGACACATGTTAGTGATTTATGGTCAGTGCTAGACTTGTGTGTCAACAAATTGTGGTGTTTAAATCACTATATAAAGACCATAAGTTGCAACATTGTTCCTCACACCTTCATTTGCACTTCTGATCATTCTTGGAGCTCCCAAGAAGGCTCAAGTCTTCACATTTCGTGCATAGGGCCTTGGTAAGTTTTCTAAACCTTTCTAAATTAAGTTTTAGCTTAGTTATAGCTTAAAAGTCAAACCGTCGTAATTAACGGTTGACTTTAAGATTAATCACTAATGGTCCAGTGATTAGTCGAATCAAAAGAAATTATAAGTTGGTAATTATGTGGGTAATAAACCCTCAAAAGGGTTCCCCCTGATTCCCACTCTAACTAGGTCAAATGTCGGGTCAAACTTGTATTTAAAAAGTCAACAGAATGTGTAAATTACAATTTATGCATAATTAGCAATGTAGAACACATACAACCTGTTTGATCATTAATATAACTTGGTAATTAGTGTAAGGACATGTCTAAACATGTTCAACCCGACAATTTCCTGTTTAGACCCGGTTCGGAACCGAAAGTCGCATAGTTTGACTTATACTTTGACTTTCAGTTCTGACCCGTTATGGTATGTTTTAGAAATTCCTTAGAGCTTTATTTGGACCAGGTTACATGCTAGTATAACCCTCTGTGATTATACACCTCGGATCATTAGTTATCCAATTAATATGCATGATTCCGTTAATTGCTCATATGTTGACCATTATGCCCTTTATACCTTAAAACGTGATTTATGAAAATGTAAAAGTGTAGAAACCTTAGTTACTGATATATAAACTTGTATGCAAAGTTTGACATCAGTTTGAGGTGTAGATTGAGAGTTATGCTCATTAGCGTAAATTGAAGGCTTTATGTTAATTAAACGGCGTAATTAGCGTATAACCTAGTTAAGCCTACTTTTTTATATCAAAATTATTACCCACTGATGTAATATATTATTTTGGGATTTTTAAATATTTTTATTAAATTTTAGGCTGAGCATAACTTATAGTCGTAGGCTTAATCCGGTAATTGTCGGTTTTGCCCTTACGGGCTATAAAATGAGTTTTACATATCTAAACGACTCCAAACCTTTTGCTACTGATCACATATGATAAATAAATTATTTTAAGCCTTCTGGAAATATAAAAATATCAGATTTATGTATCAAACCCGGAAATGGCCTCTAATCGCCTTTTTAAGCGTTTTTAACGCATAGTATGTACTAAAACTATTTTAAACATACAGATGTTAATACCTACTGATATTTGAGGCAAATTATAATATTTTAATAGTAAGCAAAGGTTGTTAAACTCAGACTTCAGTTTTGAGCTTTTCGGCTTATGTGAAATTACCAAAATACCCCTACGGGGAATAGTTTGGTTATAATTGATAAATTTCACATATATACTTTACCCTACTGTTATAAATCAGTAAACTAAGTATTTTTGCTGATTATATCAGACCTGTAACTCAGGTTAATACTTAAACTCTTTTATAACCTTTTAAATGACCAAACTACCCCTACGGGGCATAGTTTGTGTTTAAATTCGTTTCGGGCATAATAAAAGACATCTTACTGATGTCACAACATATTTGGAGCATATTAACTTAGGAAACCTGTAAATGGCTCTCATTATTACCCGTTACGCTTATTACGCGTTCGGTTCGGTTTATGTAACTAGTTTACATAAATTAGCCTAAACGGGTCAAACCTTATCGGTTTTATCTCAAAATCCAGAATGTGTATAAAATACCCATATTAAGCGAGTCTCCGAACTTGTCGGGTCTAAATCACATTCTATTCGGTCTTCGCTTAATCATGCGTTTGAACCGTATCTTTCGGTAAGACTAACCGGTCTAAGCTTAGGCTAAATTAAAGACCCGTTAGCATTCTAATTGGTTATTTATACCATCATTCCAGACTAGAGCCTTCCGGTAAATTGTACCTATGCTTCCTTAAGTGAATACGGCTGAGTTATTATAATTCTTGCTATTTAAGACAGGAGCTAGCTCAGGTAAATACTCTTAACTTATTTTCCCTATACGGGCTTGGGATACGGTATAATGATACCGCTTGGTCGGGTATTGAATGTTTAATCGGATTGTGATTAAATTATTGAGGTAACCCGGTTTAATCTGTATTGTTTGAAATAAAAGCCTTTAGGGGTTAATGACCATGTCCCGGATATCCCTGACATCATTGTATTATAAAATGGCCACGTCTTAAGCACGGGGTGTAGGCATACACCTGACAGTTGCTTAAGTAATAACGGTATCTCACTCTCTTGTGGGCCTATACTTGTGGCGTGTCTGTTAATCTGACTCGGTTTCTACATCGGGCCCTGAACGTACAACGAACATGTAAATCTGTATACAAGATTATAAATATGATTGTCCCAAGTTATAAAAGATTAATTTTGCCTCTGTGCATTTTAATCAAAGTGTCAAAATAATTTGTGCCTGGTGCATCTAAATCAATTTTCTTAAACTCTTTTCAAATGAGTCAGTTGAGTGTATTTACCAGTGAAAACTGACGTATTTTCAAAAGTCTAAGTGACAGGTACAAGTACGTAATAGGCTGGAAGCTGCTCAGGACGTTAATAAGGAATCTTGCAAGTTCTAGGCGTCTAAAGTCTGTTGAACAATATTTATGTTTTAAGATCCGCCTGTGGATCCTTTACTTTCCGTTGTAATACTTGATATTACTTTATATTCGGATCGTAATATATTTATCTTTTGCTTCCGCTGTGCATTCATATATTGTGTTGTTTGACTATGATGATATCAACTACGTCACGATATTCCCCACCGGGCCCACCGGTGACACGTGGAAATCAGGGTGTGACAACTTGATTCTCGATGGTCTGAATGGAGGCCTTTTGACTCCGCATTTCTCCTTCGTTGACCAAGAACCGCTCCTCATGCTGCTGATATCGTTTCTCAGCAATTTGATTAGCACTGTTGGAGTTGTTCAGTGGTTGGGCCATCATTTCTTCTAGCTTTGCGTTGCTTTGAGAGGCGTGTGGCTAGGAACTACTTCCTGAGCCTTGATTATGATACTGTGGCTGGAAGGATTGACCTTGAGATTGCTGTGGCGTGGGAGCATGTTGAGCATACCGTGTGCGTTTTGGTTCCCAGAACCAGATTTGCACCCAAAGTTTGGGTGATTCTTCCACCCCGGATTGTACGTGTTGCTATAGGGGTTATTTTGGGGCCTGATTTGATTGCCCATGTAGTTCACCTCGTCGTGTCCTGTAAACATAACACCCTGCTCACACGTACCTGGCACGTGTGCAACCCCGCACAGATCACATGATGGTGATTGAATTCGCGAGACATTCTGAGACTGATCAATTCTTGTTGCCAAGGCTCCAATTTGCGCAGTAAGAGCCGTATATGTGTCCACAGCATGAACTCCGGAAGTGGATGATGTCTTATTCCGCGCTCCACCGTGGCGAGAACTTGACTTCAACGCAGCTTTCTCTATGATCGCGTAAACTTCAGTTGGTGTCTTCGTTCCAAGATCGCCTCCTGCATACACGTCTAAACGCTCCTGCGAGTCATAATTGAGTCCCTGATAGAAGGTCAGTACTAGTTGCCTTTGGGACAACCCGTGATGTGGGACGTCAATTAAAAGATCTCTAAACCTCTCCCAAGTTGCGTGTAGAGATTCTCCGTCGTCTTGCTTGAACGTTATGATACGGTTCCTCAATTTAGTCGTCTTTTCTGGAGGAAAATATTTCTTCACAAATAGTTCTGCCATCCCGGCCCAAGTGGTAATAGATCCTGCCGGAAGTGACAAAAGCCAAGATTGGGCTTTGTCACGCAATGAAAACGGAAAGAGCCGCAAATGGATCGCGTCCTCAGAAACATCTCCTATCTTGAAAGTCGAGCACACCTCGAGAAACTTTGCGATGTGCCGACCCGGATCCTCGTGATCCTTCCCATCAAACTACACCGAGTTTTGTATCATATTGATGATGCTGGATTTTATCTCGAAACTCGGTGCTGCTACCGTCG
This sequence comes from Helianthus tuberosus, assembly GCA_030545235.1. Taxonomy (NCBI): domain Eukaryota; kingdom Viridiplantae; phylum Streptophyta; class Magnoliopsida; order Asterales; family Asteraceae; genus Helianthus; species Helianthus tuberosus. The sequence goes on along the minus strand of CM060424.1, from coordinate 36,727,997 downwards.
GTCGGGTGATGCTCGGTAGCAAGCCTTCTCCTCCGGGTTGGTTTGTTTCATTCAAAGGTTTGTCGTCGTCCGCCATGGTTGCGTTTCCTGCTGCCCCTGAGCCATCGGCTTCAGCGGGTACCACTTGCTCCTGCTCACCAGCTGCGAGAAGCAGCCCAACCGCACGAGATCTCGCACGAAGACGTCTCCTCAGATCACGCTCGGGTTCGTCTGACGGCTCAACAGGATTGGGAGCGGGGGTAGAGGACATCAACCTGTAAACGAAAAATTGACACAGGATTGGGAGCGGGTGTGCATTGACTGTCGAAAGTTGACTGACGCCACTCGTAAGGATCATTTTCCGCTCCCATTCATTGATCAGATGCTTGAGCAGCTCGCGGATCAGCAGTTCTATTGCTTTCTCGACGGGTTTTTGGGTTACTTTCAGATCCCCATCGCACCGGAGGATCAAGAAAAGACAACCTTTACATGTCCATACGGCACATATGCATATCGATGCATGCCGTTTGGATTATGTAACGCTCCAGCTACATTCCAGCGATGCATGATTGCATTCTTTCAGGATATGGTAGAGAGTTCGATGGAGGTGTTTATGGATGATTTCTTAGTGTACGGTAATTCTTTCGATCATTGCTTAGTTAATCTTGAGAAGATGTTGAGGAGGTGTGTTGAAACGAAGCTGATGTTGAATTGGGAAAAGTGTCACTTCATGGTGACTGAGGGGATTGTCTTGGGTCATAAGATTTCGAGAGCTGGTATCGAAGTGGATAGAGCGAAGATAGATATGATCAGTCGGCTCCCTCCGCCGACGAGTGTTAAGTCGATTCGTAGTTTTCTCGGTCATGCGGGCTTTTATAGGCGCTTCATTAGAGACTTTTCTAAAATCACCATGATCCGACTCTTAGAGAAGGATGTTCCTTTTGTCTTTGACAAGGAATGCCTTAAAGCGTTTGAGTTCCTTAAAGAGAAACTCGTGAGTGCACCTATTCTTGTATCACCCGACTAGAGCTTGCCATTCGAGCTCGGTGCGGTGTTAGGGCAGAGACGGGAGAATCACTTTCACCCGATTTACTACGCAAGTAAAACATTGAATGACGCCCAGGAAAATTACACCACTACTGAGAAGGAACTGTTAGCAGTCGTGTTTGCATTTGACAAGTTCCGTTCTTACCTTGTTCTTTCGAAGACCATAGTGTTTACCGACCACTCAGCTTTGAGTTACCTTTTTCAGAAGAAAGATGACGTGTGCGTATATATACATAATATTGCAATGAAATTACACACGAATTGGTTTTAAATTTATAAAAGTGATTATTACTTTAACATCAAAACACACACGAAAGAGGCAAGTGTACCCCGTCATATATGTAGTAAAGTATCGGTAAGAACCAAGTATCGATCCAAGGAAATGGGCGGAGGAATAATACTAGACCTTTGTCACTAAACTACCGGTAAAAACATAAGTTGTTTGATTTTTAATAAACTAAAGTAAGCATAAACAACTACTTATAAAAACATAATAGATTTCAAATATGAAAATAGATAAATAGCCTTGCTTAATACACAACCAAAGCATGTCAACTAAGTCGGTTTTGGCACTAGAAGCATTTGATCAATTCTCCAATTTTTAGACAATTAGTATCCCTTTCGGGAATCCTAACATGACAATCATTTGGAAAGCTAAAACGATAAACACACTTTAACCACCTAAAATTGTTCTTTAACGTGCAATCGATATATGTCTATGAAAATCTCTTAAAAGTAAGTTAGTCATCCGTTAGGCATTTTCTAACCTCACTTAAACAAGAAAAGCGACACCGATAAACACAATGCAACCACCGAGACAAGCATAAACTAGATTAAATCACAACCGAGTTCATTTTACAAATCTTGCGCATAAATTCACCAAGAAAGCTATTTTGGCCTAAACTACTAACTAAGATAACAAATCATGGCAAGAATTTATAACGACACCATTTAACCCGTTAAGGTCCTTACGTGACGGCAAGCTTTCTTGATTAACAATAATTACATTTTATTAAACCACTAACCATTTCTAGTATCATGGTGCACACATTTTAACCAAGCTAAACTAGTTAACCAAGTTTAAAGTTTACTAATACAAGATTAATTAAGCTTCATTTTTCAACTATCTTAACTAACCAAATACCAATCATCCAACAAAATTACTTATAATCAAGAAATCAATATCAATAACAAGGTTGCAAACTAATCATCAAAGATTAACATAGAAAATACTTCCAAGTGTCATTACAAACAAAGATTAACATACTAATGGCTATAATCAAGCAAGGGATTGTTGTGTTTTTGCCCAAAGGCTACAATAATACATAAACATTAATCTAAGTGCTTGAAAGATTAACAAAATTATGGAAAGATTAGAAAACCAAACCATAAACAAGCACTAGATTAAGAATCCGGATAGTAATCGAGCTAAACGGGACAATGTGGCTTGAATCCGGGTGAAAGCTAACGCCTCCGGAGCCTGAAAATCGCCTGAATTGCTCTCCAAAATTCCAGAGTTACGAGCAGAATGTTTCTGCATGTTTTTTATATAATTTCGGTCTCGCATGGTCGTGCACTTTATTGGCACGACCGTTCACTTTATGCATTATTGTGGGTATGGTGCACCATACCGCATGACGTCATCAGATCTTGACCAGTCGTCGATCTCCGGGATCTTGTTGCACGGACTGCTGCACGGACTGCTGCACTGGTGGTGCATTGCCGGGGTTGAGCTGGTCATCGGATCCGCACGGGGTGCATCCAACCGCACGATCGTTCGTCTCCGGGATTGTCTTGCACTCCTGATTGCACCCTCGTTCACTGCCGGGCTGGCTTGTTTATGTCGGAAATGCATGGTCGTGCACTTGGTGGCATGACCGTTCCACTCGCCCAGGTCAGAATTTCCACAGAATGTTCACAGCTTAGTCGTTTCGTCCGGAAAGTCCTCATTTTCACTATCATCTTGTCTGGTATGCAGTTTTAGGCCTGTAAACAAAAGTATACATGATTAAGTATCCGAATGACGGTTTTACGGCCGAAAACACATGTATAAATTAGTGAATATCAAATCTCCCCACACTTGAACCTTGCTTGTCCTCAAGCAAGCTAAACTAAAATGCAATGAAACTAGAATCTAACAAGAACGAGTATTTACAAACTATTTATTAAAACAACAACAAACGGTTAGCCGGTTTTTCGAAAGACAACATCAAATGAATCAAACCAAACAAGCATATGCAAATATATGGCGATAACCAAAAAGCCGTGACTTCACTTTCAATTGACTTAACAAGCTAATCTTCACACAACTCACAATGTTCACACACACTCGGCAACATCTCATCCAAGGACGAGATGCCCCAAAACCCAATTCAAGTATTAGAAATCTTCGATGTGTGGGGCATCGGCTTCATGGGACCATTTCCATCTTCGAGTGGGAATCAGTACATCCTCGTGGCTATTGACTACGTTTCGAAGTGGGTGGAAGCTCAAGCTTTACCTACAAACGATGCACGAGTGGTGGTGAGATTTTTGAAGAAGTTTTTACGCGTTTCGGTACCCCTAAGGCAATTATTAGTGACCGCGGGACGCACTTTTGTAATGCCGTGACAGAAAAGGCATTGGAGCGATATGGAGTTACGCACCGTTTGTCCACCGCTTATCATCCACAAACAAGCGGTCAATTTGAGAACGCAAATCGAGGAGTAAAGAGGATTTTGGAAAAGACGGTGGGGAAGAGCCGAAAGGATTGGTCGGATAAGCTAGACGATTCATTGTGGGCGTTTCGTACCTCCTACAAAACGCCGTTAGGAACGACCCCTTTTATGATAGTGTATGGAAAAGCGTGCCATTTACCGGTCGAATTAGAGCATCAGGCTCTTTGGGCACTTAAAACCGTCAATTTGGATCTCACCGAGGTCGCTAGAAAAAGATTCTTTCAAATTCATGAATTGGAAGCTCTTTGTGATGCCGCATACGACCGTTCATGGAGTATTAAAGAAAAGTCAAAGGCATTGCACGATAGGAAGTTGCGTAAGTTGAAGGAGTTTCGAGTGGGCGATAAGGTACTTTTGTTTAGTTCAAGATTGAAGTTGATTGCTGGAAAATTGAAGTCTTGATGGTCCGGACCGTATGTCGTGAAGGAGGTATTCCCATACGGTACCGTGGAGTTGTTCAACGAAGTGCCGGGAGGAGGATCGTGGAAAGTTAATGGACATCGTTTGAAACATTACTTAGGGGGTCCCATCGACACCACCGAAGAGGAAGAAATTCCTCTTGCGGACCCGCCTAGTACCGTCGCTTAGGTTCTTGAGTGAAAACTCAAGTGTAGAGTTTTGTACATTTGGTCGTTTCCGTGTCGTGTCATTAGCATAGTAGGGTTTTTTGTTTTTATTCCGTAGTTTTGTGTTTTTTTTTCGTAATTTTGCGTCCGTGTTTGCGTCTTGAGAATTTGCAGGTTAACATCACCTTTACGTAAGCGAGATCGATGAGGGAATGCGTTTCAGGTACGTATTTGAGTTTTAATCGGAAAAATAAGGTCTGGGGGTAGTTTGGGTATTATTAAAATCAGTTTTGAGCCAAAACTGCAGCTGCTGGTTTGCACATTCTGTGTTTTTTCTGTCCTCGCGGGGCGCGAACACTACATGCATATCCTTCGTGGCCCGTGAGGGAATTATAAAACTTTTTAAAATGACTGTGAGTCGCTGTCCGCGACAACTTACTCTGTAGTTTTCGCGGGCCGCGAGAACGAGGTAAGTTGGTCAAACAGATTTAAAACCCCCAATTTTGAACAATTTTGACCTAATCCTTTTCTCCTCTACCGACGGCGACCCAAGAAACCCACAACAACCCACCATTACTCCACCGATTATCAGCCATACATCATCAGTTTTTTCTTAAAATCATCCTCACTCACCATTTTCATCATCAATTCACCCAAAATCAATCAAAAAATCACCCGGTTTAACCGATTTTCACCAAGTTTTTAAGTGGGTTTCAAGAGATTTCATACTTCTCATAGTCTTCTGCATATAGCTCGACAAAAAGCTATGTTTTTTTCCCACAATTTCTTCTCGTATGTGAGTCTGTTATTTATGTTTTGTGGTCCAGTTTCGTATGTGTCCGTGTCGATTAGGGTTAGGTCTAGTGTCAGTTGGTTAAGGTTCACAGTATCGAGTCCAGACAGGTCTGTGTACTAGGTTCGGGTCAGGTCTCGGTTATTTGTTAGATTGAGTTGAGGATAGTTGTTGGTTGCGGGTGGTTCAGGTTGGTTCATATTGCTTGATATTGGTTGCGGGAGGCTGGGTTTGGCTGTGTTTGGCTGTGTTTTTGTTAAGAATGGTTTAGACAGTAATCTAGGTCTTGCAAGGCTCTGTTGCAATTTGTTTGTTTGTGTTCAGTGGCCCGGTTTGGTGTTTTAAAGGAAATGTTATTTAGATTGGTTTTGGTTTAGCGTTTGGTTTAGTCTCACATAAGGTTGATATTTGGGGATGGTTTGACAAGTTGCAAAATCAAGTTGCGGATAGCTAAATACTCGTTTTTTAGGCTGCTTATAAATTATACACTGGCTGTTCGGGTTTGTTTGACTTGATGTTGCGGACGGTTTGGTTTGGGAGCGTAGTAAAGCTCTAGTGTGGGGATAACGGGCCGATTACTTTTGCGATAAAAATATAATATTTTTACTACTTCTTCGACCCGTTTTCCATTTCTTCCACATTTGGACTTTGAAATTGTATTTGTATCGGCACTTGGGTTTACTTGAGGGCAAGTAAAGTGCCGGGAGGAGGTAGGATTCTAAGTTTTATGTAATTTGCGTCTAGTTGCGTCTAGTTTAGGTCATGTCTTGTTTAGTGTTTGGTTTAGGGTCGTTGTGTGATTTTTGAGTCCTTTTAGTGTCGACATGCTTGTTATTGCTCACTTGATTATTAAAACCACTCGCCCGTACTCAATCTCCATTCGGGCGAGGTTCGGTTCACACTTTAAATTGTTTTGCAATACGTCGCCTAAAGTCACTTGGTTTTTGAACTACGGCTACGAATGAAATGCTATACGACCTATGTTTCCGTATATATTTTATTCGTTGTTATAAATAAAAAAATTAAAAAATTAAAAAAATCAGAAAAAATATCTGAAAAATTCTTAAAAATTCCAAAAAAAATTAAAAAACCCAAAATAACAAAAATAGTTTGTGATTACTAACGTTTCACCTATTTTTGTGCTTTATCGAAATGTTTTACAGGATGTCAGGTGAGGGTTGTTCGTCTTCTGGGACAAGCCGGAAGAGGCGTATGACTACTAGATCCCGTGGCAGTGCTGAGGCACAGCAGCAGCCGACCGATGTTGTGATTAGGGAGATTAGATATCGTGGACCAGGGATTCCACATGGACAGAGTACGGTTTTACGGGATAGCCCGTTGTTACAGTTTGCTGAGGGGTCGTCTGAGTGGGCGAGACTACAGGTTTTGATGACAGTGATGTTATTGGAGTATCGTAGGATAGACTAGGAGTTAGTAGGTCAGTTGGGACAGAGAGAGAGGTTGGAGCAGCTGCTGGGAGACAAGTTTAGATTGGTATTGGATTGCGACGCTCCATAGTATTATGAGTTGGTTTTAGAGTTTCATTCCACGTTTGAGTATAGACATGTGGGGGGATTTGCTGAGCAGGATGTGGTTTCGTTCTCGCTGGGTAAGAAGGTATACAACATGACGTTGCCTCAGTTCGCAGTGCGACGAGTTTCTATACATTAGAGGAGGTTCAGGAGCTTGGTTTTGTGACATTGTTGAGGGATGTAGTGAAAAAGACGCAGGATTATTGTGTGATGAAGGATGAGTTGGTTAGGTTTTGGGGTACTATTTCCACGGCACCATTTTTGAACAATATGGTAGCCTCTGATATTAGGGATCCAGTTCACAGGTTTATACACAAGATTCTGGCAGCAACCCTGATAGGTTGACATGAGGGAGATAATAAAGTGAACCATCATAGTTTGTTTGTTTGATATGCATGGTAGAGGGCCGACTAGCCAACTTGGCTAGTATTTTCGCGTGGTCGATGAGGAGATCCTCGAGAGGAGGGAGGCAGGCACGGTTATATTGTGCACCATATGTTACTTGGCTAGCAGAGAGTTTGGGGGGTTTTCACTGATTATCCAGCAGAGAGGATGCACACGGGTCTAGCTCCTACGTTGACGGAGCTGAAGAGTTTTCAGTCGGCGGGCATCGTTACTTACGATGAGCCGCCAGCTTGGGCAATGATAGTTCAGGGGCCTCAGGTACAGCCTCCACCAGGTTCTGCTGCAGCGGCTGCGATGCAGGCTGCGATTCCCCCAAGATACCAGGTGCCACCTGTTAGACGTGAGTTACCTGCGCGCAAGTATCCGATTAGGGAGCCCCGGCCAGATCCACTGACATTGGAGGCAGTTTATGATAGGATGGACTATGGAGAGGTTGCATGATTATGTTGATGATCAGTTTGGTCAGATGAGGCAGGTGATGGAGACAGGTCAGAGGAGGTTAGAGGATGGCATGCGGGTTCTGATGGAGCACGTTTAGTTGCAGCCACCGCCATCCTTGGAGATTGGTTATGAAGAGCAGTGGAATGAAGAGGAGCCGGATGATGAGGATTAGTGCGAGGATGCAGCAGTGTTGATGGATTATATCTTTTGTTTTTATCTTTTATGCTGTTTTGATCCTCATCTTTTGGTTTGTAATTATATACTTAAACAGATTGGTAGGGTTTTTGGGGTTGGTTGATACACTGTTTGATGGATGTTTGAACTAACGTTATTATAATATATATTATGTTTTGGATTGTTTTGGTATGGTATGGTATGATTGATTGATACGTTGATGTTGATGCCGAGTCCGTTCGCGTGTCCGAGTTTAGGAACTGTTTGCTGAGCGCGTTTGGAGAGGAGGGCATATGTGGAAATGACTTGCACACTGACAGTCTCACATATATTCAGCTAAGTCGTTCCACTTGTATATTTTGTATAATTTTTATTTTTCGTCTTTATTTCTTTTGGGTTTTAGGTGTTAGGAGTCGTGTTTTCATCCTTGCATTAGGGACAATGCAAAATTTTAAGTGTGGGGATGAGACATTTGAGTTTTAGTCGTTAGTTTGTTTATTTTAGTCATAAAGAGTCGAAAAATACAAAAAATAAAAAAAATTCAAAATTCAAAAATTCAAAAAAAAATTAAAAAAAATTAGAAAATGTCTTTTGAAATAAGAAGTTTACAAACTAAAAAGCGGAAAATGATTGAAAAGTCGGGTTTTTGTTCGGGTTCAAATAATAATAATAATATGAGATAATAATATTGAGTTTGTGTCTAGTTTGGGATGTGCGGGTAGGCTCGATTCGGTTCTAGGTTCCCTTGATCTTAATTATACTTAATTGTCGGTCTACTAGTGGGTTCTTATCTAGGGAAAGTGGGGAAATTGAAACCACCAAAAATAGCATAAGGGATGCCGTTATAAGCTAAGATCGTTAGAGTTTCATATCATATCTCGTTGAAAGAAACGAAAAAAATAAAAAAAAATAAAAATGAGCTAGAAACTAAAAGAAAGTAGCGCAGGCCCATGTAATCTTGGTTGGGGATAGCGACTCTACAACCGGAATACCTCTAGGATGTGTGAAATCGAAATTGCAAAAAAATTACCGACGCCTATTGTAATCTTGGTTGGGGATATCGACTCTACAACCGGAATGCCTCTGGGTTAGGTAAAGCAACGTCTAAGCTCAAAAGAAAGAAAGAAAAAAAAAAGAAAAGAAAATGAGAAAATATTTGATTTTAAATTCTCTTGATCTTGGTATAAAACGGTTAGGAAATAACCCAGTGGTTGTTCCTTTTGTCCTATAAGCTTGAAGGGGGGTTAGGTGGACTTGCGATTCTTAGTGTGAGACCCTAGGTAGATTGACCGCACTTGAACTAAACTTGCATGATAAGGGCTTGGAACCGGGTTTGGGTTTAAGAGGACAAGTATACTTGCAATCGCGGCTAACACAAGTTTCAGTTTTAATAAGTAATTTAAGCTTTTGTCCCGAATGATTATCCCGTCTATGATTCCGTTTTGCATAATTCTTTTTCGAGGACGAAAAAATGATAAGTGTGGGGATATTTGATGTATTGTAAAATACATCTTTATTCGTGTTCGTTTTATTCGCTTATTATTAGTTTTAGTTTCGTCTTTGCATAGAATGTACATACTATTGATATATTTTTGTTTTCCATGTCTTTGTAGATAAAAAGTGCAGAAACGAGTTAATATTTGACAAGATAAAGTGTCGGATCGGAAAACGGAAGCTCGAGAGCTGAAACGGATCGAAAAATCAGAAACTGGAGCTTTCTGGCGGGCCGCGAAGACTTTAACCTTATCTTTCGCGCCTCGCCAGGGAATTTAAATAGGGTTTTGTGATTACTGCGTGTCGCGGGCCGCGTAGACATCACGATTAAGTTCTCGCGGGCGCGAGAACATTAAATTCGCACCGACTTCGTTTTTTCCAACGGCTAGAGGGTTAGAAAGTTATAAATACATATTAATCGTTCACAACGGCATGATTCACGTAAATTGGAGTTCTTGGAGGTTGTTTAGAGGTGATTGAAGATTCTTGAAGCTTTTGGAGGCCTAGGAATCATTGGGTAACGCTCGGGAGCACTCGCTATTGAAGCATTCGGGTTTAATCTTCCCGTCTCTTTCTTGTTTCGTTTGTTTCTAGCTTTTTCTTGATGAATTCAGTACTGATTATGATTGTTGCTATGTTTTTAGACATGATTATCGGCTAAATACTTTATACTACCTAGGCTATGACGATTGTTTGACAAAGTTTGGATTTTTATTTGTTATTAACGTTGGTTTATGGGTTTTCTTGAAAAGTAAACGACTTTGGACCCTTTGATTTGGTGTATATGCGTATCTTGTGTTGATTTTCAATTAATTGCTCGTTTCACATGAATCTCGATGAATGTCTTTCATCGAATAGGTTCGTGTTAATTATCTAATCTTCACGGGTTTGGGTAATTTTTGGGTGAATTGGCCAATAACCTTAGAAACGGTAATTAAGAGATTATTGAAACTTGATATTCGACTAATCTTGTCGCTGTGAGGCTCGAGGTTATTAATAGGTCTTTGTTTGGTATATAGCTAGGATTAGGTTTTGTGAGAAATCGGTCTTAGTTCCCTAATCATACACGTGTCTATTAAACCAAGTTAAAATCCATAGTTGCCTTAGACTTTTGCGCTTTGAGGTAGATTGTCATATTAGGGCACTTTCCAAGAAGTCAGAGGACTGTGAGGAAATCTAACAACCGGTAGTCGTAACAGTCTTGTAGAGTCTCACAAGTTTCTTCCTGAGAAGGGTCGGGAGGTCTTAGTAGGGATTTCTTAGGGTTTAGCATTAAAAGATAACGGTTCCATGCCACGTTAATTTCGAATAGAAATCCATTCCTAGTTGAATATGAGTCTAGCCTAGGTAGCCTTCATCATCACTGAATTAAGTCTTCGTCCAAATTCATGTCTAGTTAATTTAGTTTAATTTTTAATTGCAAATTTAGGATTTTTAGTAACCCCCCCCCCCCCCAACCAAATAAACAATTAGTTAAGTTATGTTAGTCTTAGTCTAAATAGAGTCTTAGCGTAATTTAATTGAGTCTCGTGGGTTCGATATCCGGACTTACTTAGCTTTACTAGAGTCGATCGGTTCACTTGCCGGTTAGTAGTTTAGTCGAGTTTAGAGAGTCTAGAGTATTACTTTGAGTCTAGATTTAGGTTAATTTTGTTTTTTTTTATTAAACTACTTTTAGCACATCATTTGATGATGAATTTTTAAAAGAAAATGATATGCTAATAAGCATGGAAACCTCCATTTTTAAAGGAAAACTATGGCAAAATTTTTGTAAAAATTAAACACTTAGAAAAATATTTTTAAACAAGTGTTTACAAATAATTTTTGATCTTGGTTTTAAGTATAAAAGTTGCCATAATTTTTATTACAAAAATTACAAATATTGGAGGTTGATTTTTGGTAATAAAAAAATGGTTAAGTATATATTTAGGAAAATATATATATTTAGATGTCACAAGAATTATGTGCTACTTGTATATTGTTTGTATTAGTTATATTAAATTAGGAAACTTGAAAATGATACACCAACAAAAACCAAAACTTGTAATAGAAAATATTACCAAAATCACAAGAAAACAAATATATAATTTATACCCGAATATCGAACAAAGGACTTTGGACCATATATATATATATATATATATATATATATATATATATATATATATATATATATATATATATATATATATAGGGTTGGGTTCATTTCAGAACTCTAAATAAATGCAGAACTTTCAGAACTCCAAATAAATAATTATTTTATATATATTTTTATATATTTAGGGTATTTTTATCATTTATTATATGTATTTTTATGATTACATACATGTTAAGAGTAGTTTACATATATGTAATAGCCAAGTTATATATATGTGTAATAACTAATTACATATATGTAAAAAACTAGTTTACATATGTGTAGTCATAAAATTACATATAAAAATGATAAAGTTGCTCTTAACATATATGTAATGATAAATATACATATAATAAATGATAAAATTATCCTAAATATAAAAATATACAAATAAAAAGATTGTTTATTAGAAGTTCTGCGAGTTCTGTAAATATTTTGGGTTCTGAAATGATCTTCACCCTATATATATATTCCGGAAATAAATTCGTAACTTAACGAATGTGACAAACGGTGTTTTTGAAACCGAAGAAACGGTAAAATATGAATTTTTATAACTATTACAAAATACATCATATTTTGTCAAATAGAAAATATATTATTTTTGAGTGGAGAAAAATGTATATTTTCTTAAACAATTCAAAAATATATTATTTTGGTGAAGACTATATATATATAATATATATATATAATATATATATATATATATATATATATATATATATATATATATATATATATATATTTCTAAGTTTAATCTAAAAAATATATTATTTTTGAGATTTATATGGAAGTATACTTGCCAAGTAAAATTTACAGATATTTTTCTATAAAAATTCTCTTAAAATATGTATATTTTAAGAATATAAATTTGGTGATTTTTAGTTGTATAAAAATAATATTCTGGAAAATTTTACACAAATTAAGTATAAAATACTTAATAAATACAAGAAAATACGTATTCCTATACGTATAAATACACACCGGAATACACTACCAATACTTGGCAAAATACCCATATACAAATACACAAGTACAAGTATGCCTATACATGGAAAATACATATGTGAGAAACACATGATGAACTAAGTTAAAAATATATTATTTTGACAATATTTCAAATAATTGAATAATTATAGTTTAAGTTAAAATATTCTTATTTTAACTAATAATTATATAATTTGGAATTATATAATATACAACCAACGTATAACTCAAAGTATACCAATTCCAAAATAAGTCTTAATAGATAAGACCAAACATCGTTACATGACCTAACCGTCTAATTAAACATAACACGTGTGTAGGTAGTGATACGACCTAGGAAGTGAACCCTTTGAGTATACGAGACAGCAGGACGCAAACTAGTGAGTTCATGTCCCCCTTTTCTTTTAACTGTTTTCGGTTTACAACTTACGGGGGTGAAATACATGTTACAAACATTTCAAATGGTATGGTTAGCTAAGGAATGAACTGTTAGATCATGTGAATGGTGGGTACAACACTTAAGACCATTAATCCTTGTATAAGGACCGAGGGGCATGAGTGATAGATCTATCTTGGTGCTGCGAGCCCCACCCATGGGTCCGGGAGTGGCCCATGTGGTGACTACGTCGTTCCATCCGGGTGGCCCGGTACAAAATCCGCAAAGGTTTGAGCCTTCTTGCACCATTGCACACATATTAATGACCTTGCAAATCATTAATTGATCTATTCATAGACGCTTTCATACCGGATTACAAAGAAATACTTACAAATGTTTACAAGATTATTCGTGTACACATAACAAAACACATGAACTCGCTCAACTTTTGTTGATGTTTTCAAATTACATATATTTCAGGAAACTAATTGGATCTGGCGGCGTATGAAAGTTTCAAGAAGTGTATTCAAGTTTGATGTCATCCAACTTTTGAAGGGTTTGATTTGGATGTCTTATCTTAGATAAGACATACGAATCAAAGCCTTGATTTATATATATCTTTTGTTTAAAAGTCCTTATGGAACTTAGTACTTGAATGGTTTGTAAGTTAAACATGAAGTATGTTGGTTGGTACTAAACAACTTGTGTTTGTATTATTTTAAAATTTATGAATGGATGAACATCATGTTTTAATCATATAGTTGTTTATTATAATTGAATGCAATGATATTAATCAAGTCACACATAACACGCTTCCGCAAAAGTCAGGGTGTGACAGGTTGGTATCAGAGCTTCGATTGTAGTGAACTAGGATTCCTTCTCGATTCTAGACCACAATCACGAGGACTCTCACACGAAAATATTTTTACAAAATATTTTTTTCATTGAATTTACAAAACGCCAAGATCCTTGGAACAAACATTTTTCAAAGGAAAGACAAGAAACACGAACAAGGACATAGTTGGAGGTAAAGTCTACATGGGGTAGACTTGTCAAACTAGGAATGCACCATGCAAAGACATCATATCACATGCCTTATGGTTTATACATATTACATGCCTTCATTTGCTTATACAAACCACCTGCCTGCCTTTGCATGTATATACTAAGTAATAATAATTAAATGCACATATGATATGATTATATGCTACAGGTACTCATATAGTCTTCGGAGAGCATTGGGTTATCCAAGGAGCACGATCCGATGGCGACCATCTCTGATGACGAGATAGCACCTGTTGGATCATGTTTGTGACCCTAAACAGTCAGTAAAGGCAGTTCATCATCATTTACTAAGGCGGAATCAAAGTAAACAATGTCACACAACTTGTTTCCTTTTCAATTCTTCTCTATTACTGATTTCCGAGTCTTTACAATGAATTCTGATGAAATTTTGGCAGCACCTTGACTCACACACACACTATGACCTCTGATCTGTTGGCTTCAAATGACACGGCACATCACCTATATATAGCCTACGGTATTTCGCTTGAATGAACAACATGTTGTTTCAAGCGAACTAGTAAGTTGTTGGTTTCGCTTGAACATGACATGATGTCATTTCAAGCGAACTGTCATACAATAACATATAAAACCTAATTTCGACTCTATTGTGTGCTCGTTCATCCTATCTAGACATAAGACTCGATTAAGACGAAGTTAACAGACATTCAGTGCACCAACAGACTCCCCCTTGGATGTTGACGAAGTCTTCGGCGTCAAGTCTTTAGTCTTTGTCTTTCTCCAAATTAATTTATCATTGTAAAAGCTCTCTTCAATCTTTATCTTCAAACGTTAATCTTCAATCTCCCCTTTGATTGTTGATCCAGAATTCTGACTCCCCCTTTCACAGACTCCCCCTCTCGATAAGCTAGGGCTTTAAATTCTGGTTCAAACTTTGATATTTTGTTGCCATGGGGATTCCTATTACCTACATATACTCTACCCAAATGTAGGATATATGACAATAAAAGTATCAATCCAAAACTTACCATTCAACTTTTAGTGTTAGAAATCCACTTAAGTATTCAGGTCCAAGTTAATGACCCTGATTACTCAACTAATCTACCAAGTTCAACTTAATGACCTTGGTTGATCTGAGATAAATCACACTGACATTTAGTTCAATTTGTTTTTCTGAAAATTACAAGTTTCAAGTTAATGAACTTGCTTCAACTTTTCAACTTTCACAAACTTATCATATTAAGCTCCAAACTCATTGTCCAATCCAGAAACTTCCTGCATCTGCTTTCAGCTTTCGAATCAGAAGATCAACTCTCCACTTTGGTTTGTCAAAAATAAAGCAGAAGTGTAAAATCTTTTTGAATTTTTAATAAAGTTTCTAAACTAGAAATGAAATACAGAACTAAAATGCAGAAAATGTAAACTATTTACAAACATATTTTTGGTTGAGCGTGTTAGGAAATCATATCAGTTATTTGACAAGTCATAAGTACCGTTAAGCTTTAATTTCATACTCAGAATTAAACAATTAGCTTAGATTGTCGATATACTAATCCACTTTAAATTCTCACACACATTTCAATCTGTCCAGGATACGGATTTAGTGTTTTAGAGACTTAAACTTATACATGTGTCCCACCTCTTGAATATACTCCCGTATCCAGATCCCAATATTAAGTCTTACAGGTGAGTATACCACAAATGATATCTGTAAGGGAATAAATTATTATCGAAACCGTGAGAGCTCAGGTCAGAACTACCGTTCAGCAGAGAGATCACGAATCGACTTGGGTGTGTCCCCTTTAGAGGATCTTTTGTTACAACAGCATTGCTAAGCAATTTTATTGTCTTATCATTTATGCTGAGGGTGATGCTATGTTTCAAGCATTGTGGAAAGTATTATTCGGGGACTAGGTCAGAACTTCCATTCAATAGAAGTCCCGGAATAATACCCCAGATATCACTGAGTATAAAGACCTAGTATATCAGAAAAAGGAATCTTTCAAACAAGATTTCAGGGGTTACCTATATATCCAAGTAGTGTTCCCCATGAAATAAGTAAGTAAAGATTTAGGTTTATATCCCGAACAAACCTACTAAATATGTAAAAACCTATCGGCACATCATCAGCGAGACTGTTTAACGCATTTAAACATTCAATTTCTTTAGCATACTGTAACTGTTAAGCCAATGTACTATCATTTTCCCTTTTTACACAAGCTCTTTTCTGGTTTTATATTGTTTTTGGATTTTGAAAATATCTCATGTTTTTGTATTTTTGACATTTTTTACTGTTTTTGTATTTTCTGAAAATATTACCCTATACCTCCCCCTAAATACCAAAACAGGTAAAAAATCGACAAACCATTGCAGATTGCTTCTCAACATCATCTACAATGTCTCCTTCATCAATGCCAAGAATCTCCTCCAACACCGATAAAAGCTTCATACCATTCAGTTTTAGCAAATATTGAAAACGTGTTTTATCAAATGCTTTGGTATGTAAATCAGCTTTTTGTTCGTCAGTGTGGATTTTCTCAATTCGTATCAACTTCTTCTCGAAACAATCACGAATGAAGTGATGACGAATCTCAATGTGTTTGGTTTTAGCGTGATGAACAGGATTTTTCGTAATGTTAATCGCTGCCTCATTATCAACAAAGACAGGGGTGTTTAGAAATTGCAAACCGTAGTCGCGCATCTGTTGCTGGATCCACAAGATCTGAGAGCAGCAACTGCTAGCAGATACATACTCCGTTTCACATGTGGATAAAGCCACAGAGGTCTGCTTTTTGCATTGCCAGGTAACCAATCGTGATCCGAAAAACTGGCACCCTGCTGTTGTTGATTTAGCGTTAACTTTGCAGCATCCGAAATCGGAATCGGAATACCCTTCGAGCGTGAAATCGCCTTCTCTTGGATACCACAACCCCAATGATGGAGTTCCTTTCAGGTAGCGTAATATCCTTTTCACAATCACCATATGCGAAGCTCTCGGGTTAGATTGAAATCTTGCAGCGAGGCAGGTTGGGTACATGATATCGGGTCTTGAAGCTGTCAAATACATCAGCGATCCGATCATGGAACGATACATTGTTTCATCTACCTTCTCTCCGATGAGATCAGGGTTTATCCCATGATTCGTTGCTAATGGGGTGGAAGCTGGAGTAGAACCTGACATCCCGAATTTCTCCAAGATATCATGAACAAACTTCGTTTGATGTATGAAAATTCCTTTGGGTAGTTGATCAACCTGCAGTCCCAAAAAGAATTTCATCTCACCCACGATGACATTTCGAATTTCTGCTTCATAACACGTTCAAAATCTTTGCACAAATTTTCATTTGTTGACCCAAATATGATGTCGTCCACGTAAATTTGAACTATCAGAAGATGTCCATCGACCTCTTTGGTGAAGAGAGTGGCATCCACTTTTCCACGGATGAAGCTGTTGGCTAGTAGGTGTTGAGACAATGTCTCGTACCAAGCTCTCGGGGCCTGGTGTAAACCATACAGTGCTTTGTCCAGCAAATAAACCTTGTCTTTGTGGATTGGATCGGTGAAGCCCGGTGGCTGTCCGACATATACCTCCTCTTTTACCTTCCCATACAGAAACGCCGATTTTACATCTAACTGATATACTTTGAAATTTTTCCAAGACGCAAATGCTAGGAAGATTCTGATCGCTTCTAGTCTAGCAACCGGAGCATACACTTCAGTGAAATCTATCCCCTCCTGCTGACTGAAACCCTGGACTACGAGTTGAGCTTTGTTACGAACCACAACTCCTCTATCGTCTCTCTTGCACTTGAACACCCACTTGGTGTTTATCTTCCTTTGACCATCAGGCAAATCCACTAACTTCCACACGCCTAACTTTTCGAATTGGCTCAGTTCCTCCTGCATCGCATTGACCCAAGAATCTTCAGTAAGTGCCTCTTTATAAGTCCTTGGTTCAACCTGCGAGATAAAACAACTCAATGAGAATTCAGTTTGTAAAGGAGCAACTTTTGTATAAAAACATGTAAGCCCTTGATCAAGCTGTCTTCGAGTGCGGACGCCTGTTTGCAATTCTCCAATGATCAATTCCTCTGGATGATATGAAAGAGTTCGTGGCATCACTTCGCCTGGAACATCTACCTCACCTTCTAGATTAGTAACATTCTGATTTGCACCTTGTTCACTGACTGGGTTTGTCTGACTTGAAATTTGAATTTGCTCCCCCTCAGAATCTGAATCACCACGATCAAATACTGGCATGTTCTCAGTTTCTTGATTATCATTCTGTGCCGACTGATTATCTTGAGCAACTTCATCTTATTGGACATCATCATGTTCACCAGCATTGCTTGGACCTGCTTCATCATCGTTTGAAGTTTGTCGTGGTCTTCTTGAATACTCAGCTGGGAACCTTTCTTGCGATTCTTCATACTCTCTCAAAATATCCGACTCATCAAAGAAATCTTCTTCTTCTTCCTTTTCTTCTTCCATGTCAAACGAATCCCACAATTTATCATAATTAAAACGCCATGAGTCACCGGGATTCTGAGGTGGCATAGTATACCCCTGACATTCAACATGTTGTGCTTCGATGATCTGCTTCAGACTTGGAACAAAAACCCGTCTTTGTGGACTTGAGTAACCCACAAATATTCCTTCAATACTCTTTGGACCAAACTTACCAAAAGGCTCTAGAACAGTACAAGGAGACCCAAACGGTTCTAAATACTTAAGGTTCGGTTTTCGATTGTTAATCAACTCAAAGCATGTCTTGTTGAATTTCTTCACAGTGAGAACCCGGTTGAGTGTATAGCATGCGGCGGAAACTACTTCTGCCCAAAAATTAATCGGTAACTTTGAATCAGCAAGCATTGTTCTGGCCGTTTCTATTAGCATCCTGTTCTTTCTTTCAGCTACTCCATTCTGCTGCGGAGTGTAGGGAGCACTAAACTCATGCAATATACCTCTTTCATCACAAAATTCTTCCATCTTGTTGTTCTTGAATTCAGTACCATTATCACTTCGAATTCTTTTGATACGCCTTTGGTACAGATTTTCAATCTTTCTAAACAACGCCATCAAACTATCAAACGTTTCATCTTTCGACTTCAAGAATGACACCCACTAAAATCTGGAATAATCATCAGTAACCACAAGACAATAGAGATCCCCTGTAATACTTTTGACGTTTACTGGACCAAACAGATCCATATGTAGTCTCTCTAATGGTCTGGAAACTGAATTGACTTGCTTTTTAGGGTGTGACTTTTTCTTCTGCTTGCCTTTGATGCAACTAATGCACTCCCCTTCCAGATAAAAACCTTTGACATGAACACCTATAACCAAATCATTGTGCACCAAGTGATTCATTTTTCTAAGATGTATATGACCCATCCTTCGATGCCACAATCTTGATTCTTTTTCTGTTGCTCTAGACACAAAACAATGAGCCTGACCCGTGGTTGTAGTAGCTACGCTCATGTCCAACACGTACAGATCATTCAGTCTAGGTGCCCGCATGATAATCCATTCTTTAGGGATAACAAATCCTGGTTTCAAGATCAAACATTCTTTGTCCGTGAAGTGAGTGGTATACATTCTGTCACAAATCTGCGAGATGCTCAGCAGATTATTCTCCAGCTCAGCAATGTAGTTAACTCTTTCAAACGTAACAATCCCATTTGATAACGTTCCTTCACCAACAATTCTACCACCTTGGTTTCCTGCAAACCCAACATAACCTCCATTGAAATTTCTAACATCATACAACAATGCAGTCTTCCCTGTCATATGTCGAGACGCTCCACTATCCATAATCCATCGTGAAACAGCTCTCGGAAGTTCCTGCACATATCACAAATTGATTAAAAAATACATTTCAATAAAGATGCCGATTCATGCTTCACAATTACCAACTAGGAAGCTCCGGCAAGTCCAAAACTTTTTAGTGAGATTTTGATGCTACCCAAGCCTCTTTTGACTCGGGTAACTTTACTTTAATGTGACTTTTAGCAGTGTAAAGTGGCGGAAATTTTTTATCATTCACCTTTAAACTTTCCTCAGATCCAACCTCAACCTTTTTGTATAAGAAAAACTCATCTATCTTAAGTTGACCAGTTGGTTGCTTTTTCTTTTAAACATTCTTTTTCTCTGTTGGAGTAGAAGATTGTTTCTCCAATTGTTCATAATAATCCAAAGGAACATCCATCTTTACCGGAGTGATAGAAGACGATTGTTTTTTTTTTTCTCTGAAACCTTTGGTTTAGATGAACTTTCTTTCTTGTCAACCACTTTTGGCTTCCATGTTTGTTGAGATGAAGCAACCCGTTTATAAATTTGTCATTTTTAGTTACCACATTCTTAACAGGTTCAATTTTGACTTTTGTTTTCTCATTTTTCAAAATTTTCTCAACAACCATTGGAGCTTTGCCTTTTGTATCAACCTTCTTCTTTCGATTCTCAACAACTTCAGTCTTAGGCTTGAAGTTGGTGCAATTTCTTGCAATGTGACCAACTTTGTTGCATCTAAAGCATGTACGAGTATCAACTACCCGACTTGTGCCTTCAGACTGAGGTTATGAGGCCCTCTTCTCAAAAAATTCTTCATTTGATTTTGAAAAAATTTCAGACTCTTCATCAGATAGTGAACTCGAACCGTTCACAAACACTTTCTTCTCAACAAACTTTTTGTTTTGAAAATTCTTTCTTTGATAGTTCTTACCACCCTGATATCCTCCCGACCAATTGTTTCAATTGTTGTTATAAAAACGTGGTGGAACAACAGGTTTCTTGTAGTAAGCTTTATCTTTTTCAAAATTCATTTGCCTTTTTGCATTTTTCAAACTTTCAACTTCTGACACATCAATCTCAATCAACTTGAAAACATTTTTCAATTTGTTCACATTCACATTCTCTAATGGAAAATCACAATCCGAATACAACTTATCAGATCCAACCATCTTGTACATCACAAGACCTGGTTCATCACCTAAGTTGTTTTTGGATTTTGATTTTAGAATGTATTTGTCCAAGAAACATTCATCTTCCTCAGTAGTGTCACTTTCAGATTTTAGAACATTTTCAACCACACTTTTTACCACTTCAGTTTGGACACTATCGTCATTGGAAGATGAAGTGAATGTGATATCAATTGTGTCTGGAAGTTTCAATTCTTTCTCATCGTCAAGATTAACCAGCCCAGATTGCTTTTTCGAATAATTGTCTACAACTGGTGGCGGATCTTGATGAAACCCAACCCCAGTTCCATCACAATGTACATCTTCGCCTGCTTTGTTTTTCCCGATGGGTTTGGGAACAATGTGTTGCAAAACAAAGCTTGCAGAGCTGTAACTGTTCAAATTCAAATTGATACGCTCATTCTCAATCTTAGCTTCTTCAAACTGAAGCTTCAACTTAGCAATCTCATCCAATTATTTGTTGATTAATTCTTCTTTAACCCTCAAAACACTTTGCAAATGACAATTTTCTTTGTATGTTTTACCGTTTCTATCATCATTATCTTTAACCGTGCTTTTAAGCTTCTCAAATTTTTCAGTAATCTGACGATTTTCAAGAACTAACCTCTCATTTTCTTTCCTAACCTTTTCCTGATCAATTTTATCATTTTCAATTTTGTTGGTTAATTCTTTTAATCGTTCAGTTGAAGCTTTCACCATTTTATCACGATCAAGGATTTGATCCTCAACACTTCTGACTCTTGCAGTCAAATCATTAACCTTCTTACCGTTGAGATAAGTGACTGTACTACAAACTTTGCATTCTTTGATGCAATTTTTGCAGTCAACATCACCACTGACTTTCTTACCTGACTCAGTTGTTGACGCGTTTGAACTGACCTGGCTTTTAGACTCAGAGACGGATTTAGAGTCTACCTCAAGTGCCTTAGCAGCCAGCACCTTGTCAGCCATCTTTCCCATGTTTTCAGCATTCAACTCTTGAGTCGTGTCAATGATTCCAGTATCAACCTTCTTTGACTTCTCTTTTTCTTCTTTCTCTTTCTCTTCTCCACTTCCCCACCATTTTCTTTGCCAATAATCATCTTCTTCTTTCATTTCTTTAATTATGGTTTCCATATCAAGAGTGTTATGATCAATAGCAATGTTTCCATCGGGGTCAAGATAACATTCTCTGTCTGGATCCCATCTCCTCGCTATTTTTGCTTCAAGATAGATACCAGATTTTCTGATCAATCTTTGTTGAGCTATCATCTTTCTGTAAGCATACCTCTGTTCTTCAGGTCTGGTGTCTTTCCAAGGAACAGGTTCAGATTTTGCCATAAATGCATATCTAACCGCATCCTCCTCAGGTAACAACTCGCTCCAATCAAAACCTTCATCGTCATGAATCACCGCAAGAGCTCTGGATTTCTCTTTGTTATCCTCAAGCTGCTTCATCCTTGGCGGTTCTGATTTATTCTGATGATAAATTGCCTTCTTATAGTAATCTTCTCTGAACGGGTTTTCAGACTCATCAGCATACGCATTTCGGCATTCACGCTTAAAGTGACCTTTCTGTTTACACTTGAAGCATGTCACTTTAGACTTGTCAAAGCCCAACTTGGTAGATGGTCCACCAATAGACTTTCTTCCGGTTATCTCCATGAAACGTTGTGCCCGACGAACTGCACTGGCCATACACCACCTTATGTCGATCAGTTCCATCTCCTCAGGATCTATCTGATCGTAATCTTCTTTCGTCAGGTTGGGGTTGCCTATCTTCCCTGCCACAAGACTTTCATACGATTCTAGCACAGACGCTAAGAAAACCATCTGTTGCTTTGCCGACTCCTCGCTGAAGTTTTGAGCGTTCTTTAAGTCTACAGCGATGTTGCATTGAAATAGATTCTTTACATCTGATTGACTTGAATGTGACGAAGAACCACTGTGAAATCCACTGCTTTGACTTTCTTTGTTTGAAATGTTGGAATTCTCAGCAGAAAAAGCTGTCTTGGGAGATGTATTCTTTGGCATTATGCTTTTTGGATAATACAAATCCAAATTCTGTTGATAAGATGAGTGATTGATTTTGTGTGTTTCTTAACTCCAGCTCGTGACTTTCTAGTCTTTCAATCAGCAAATCTACAGTCAACACTTCTGGCGGCTTGATAGTGTTCTTCAACATTAAGGCATAATATTGTCAATCCATCTCATCTGGCAATGAATCAAACAATTTGTCGACTAGCTCTTCTTGAGAATAGAAAATTTCATGTCTCGCCAGCTCTAGCTTCAGGTGCCCAAACCTCTCAATCATTTTACAAACTGATTCATTCTTTAAACTACCAAATAAATCAAATTCTTTTCTAAGCAGTTTCTTTTTGTTTTTCACTATTTCTGCACTTCCCAAACATTTAGCTTTCAATTTTTCCCAAAGATCTTTAGAACTTTTATACTCAATCAAAGATATTATATCTTCTCGGACAGATTGAAATAGCAGTGCGATGCATTTTTGCTCAGCAACAAATGATTCTATTTCTTCAGTTGATGTCAAGCTTTCACCAGTTTTGCCTCCATCAATGTATCCGTTCTTTAGACTTTTCCAGCTCAGATAAGCAAAGGCTTTCAACCATTCTTCAAACTTCTTGGCCCACCGACTGTACTCTTCAATAGCCATCAACTTCGGGGGTTTGTTATAAGTTCCGAAAGCACTTTCCACACTTAGAGCATCCGATAAACTTTTCTTCGTATTCGGCGTATTCTCATTGGTGTTACTAGGCGAAGTATCATCTCCAGAATTTCCAGCAAAGGCATACATATCGCTAAACGGATTCATGAATAGATCATCCATCTTGTACGTACCTGAAAAATCAGCAAGCACTTAGAAATTTCTTGATTTTGAAAAATACAGATTCAAGCGAAATCTGTTCAAGTGAAAACAGCTTTAAATCAATATAGTTTTTCAAGCAAAATGACAATACAGGTTCAAGCGAAACACTTCAAGCGAAATCAAAGCACTTGAAGCGAAATAGCAATATCAACTCAAGCGAAACCACACTCAAGCGAACTCAGACAAATATGTATACTTCAAGCGAACTCACTCATTACTTTCAAGCGAACACAGTTGAAATATACTTTTCAAGCGAAACCAACAGTAAATTCAAGCGAAATAGAGATTTTAAAGGGTTTCGCTTGAAAAGTTTCAAGCGAGATCTGATGATGTCAGCTTTTTCGAACCAGTTTTCAAGCGAAAACTCAAGTTTTTATATGAATTTGATCCATTTTAAGTCCAATTCACTCAGGGATTTGTTAACTCTATGTTTCGCTCAATATATGTGAGTTTCAGGTCATTTCAACCGTAAAACAATGTCCAAATTAGAAAAGAATGAGTAGAAGTAAGAGAATCCGATGATTTCAAGCTGCAATGGTATGAACTCCTCGTCCTGAGCTCTGATACCAGTTGTTGGACCGTGTTTGTGACCCTAAACAGTCAGTAAAGGTAGTTCATCATCATTTACTAAGGCGGAATCAAAGTAAACAATGTCACACAGCTTGTTTCCTTTTCAATTCTTCTCTATTACTGATTTCCGATTCTTTACAATGAATTCTGATGAAATTTTGGCAGCACCTTGACTCACACACACACTATGACCTCTGATCTGTTCGCTTCAAATGACACGGCACATCACCTATATATAGCCTACGATATTTCGCTTGAATGAACAACATGTTGTTTCAAGCGAACTAGTAAGTTGTTGGTTTCGCTTGAACATGACATGATGTCATTTCAAGCGAACTGCCATACAATAACATATAAAACCTAATTTCGACTCTATTGTGTGCTCGTTCATCCTATCTAGACATAAGACTCGATTAAGACGAAGTTAACAGACATTCAGTGCACCAACAGCACCGGACCCTGAGGTCTTCACATCGGACACAGAGAGCTACCCTGAGATGTTATCTGATGATGAGGATGACTTCCAGCCTTTTGCCTTGCCAGATTTTGGAGACGACGTCCTGTTACTGGATGATGTTCTTGCACTCCCCTTTCCATTTCATGGACACCTCATCATCGGTCACCCCGATGGTGAGCACCTTGTTGAGCCCATTCTGGATGTTGTTCCCCTTGCTGCAGTTCCTCCAGAGGACTGGCCGTTTGATGATCTTGACATTGACGATTTTGATATCTTCGTGGGCGACCACCCTATAGGCGATCAGGGTGACGGGGAGGTAGATAATGTCGTTGTGTTGGATATACCTTCTCTAGCTGTGTCGGTTATTGATATCTCCTCCGATTCGGATGTACACTTTGTTGCAGACTCCTTCGAGTCTGTAACTTCTTCGGCCCTGCAGGCTGCAGGACTCAGACTCTACGCTACTAATCTGGACGACGAGGACGCTATGTCCGCCGCTCCATCATCCCCCGTCCGTGCACCCACACCTCCACCTGTCCCGATCATGTCCCTGATCCCGTTCCAGTTCCTTTTGGCTTACCTCCCATCACACCACTTGTCACACAGCCTCTACCCACTGTTGATGTTCCTCCTCCTTTTGTTTCTGATGAGCACCGCACCGACCTCCCTGTCGTCTTTCGACATGAGATTCCCGCTCCCCACCAAGGGGAGGGTACATCGGGACAGCCCCCGAGCTTTGATCCATTTGCATCCGCTGATTTTCCACCCATACCACAATTTACTCCTTTTGCATCAGACCCATTTGACCAGCCATTTAGATGGTTTCTCCCTTACACTATGCCCATATCGGATCCATATCACACTTCACACCACATCGGTTATACACGAGACGATTTACTCCTATCTCTACAGCTGCAGTTTGAGATACTCAGCCAAAGAGTCCTAGAGCTCGAGTTTGGGGAGGGCGCTAGACGGTCTCCATTTCCATCATATCCATCATCTGTTCCCCCACCATCATCATCGACCCTTTTTGTTCCTCCATCTGTTGCACCTACTTCCATTGAGGGCTTCAACGCCCATTTTCCCACGGCGGAGCAACATATCAGTTATCTTGTCCGCCACATCCACGAGCTTGAGGAGGAGCTCGCTTACCTTCGTAGCCTGATCTTTTTCCCTCCTCCCCCACCGCCTCCAGCATCCTAGATCTTTTGGTTTTATGCAGGTACCACTTTTGATGAGAAGGCCAAAATTGAGCACAAGATTTATGAAGACATGAAGACAGTGTAGAAGAAACATGATTGTTACTTTTGTATGTTACAGACTTGTTTGACCGGTGTAGTGTGACCTCGTGTCCCTTTTGATATGCTACTATTTAAAAAACAATGTATCATGTGGTTGAATATAATGAAAAGCTCAATGGTCTTTTTCTCATTAAATTCATTGTTGATTTATATGTTCATGTGATGTTTATGTGGTTACATGGTTATTTGTTGTGATGATTGCTTATGTTAAATATATATATATATATATATATATATATATATATGTACGCCTCCTAGACAATTATTTAATGAATAAGGTCTAACCTACCTGGTACTTCTTACTAGAAGAAAAATGCCAGCCCGACGAAGCACTAATATAGCAACACCTTACCAAGAAACGAGGCCGAACTTCAAGAAGGCATATCACAGGCAATTGCACAGCACGAAGCCCTCCGCTCAGAATATAGTGGTGGTACTTCCGGAAATAACCCTCCAACTGGTAATGTTAAGTCGCCCAAGAAACATTACAAATCTTTTGGATTTTTCCAATTGTGCTTTGTCAATGCTCACATGCGAATTGTGTTGCTTGTGTTACAGGCTGTACTTACAAGCAATTCCTGGATTGCAAGCCTCTCAACTTTGATGGCATGGGAGGTGCTGTCGCTTTTGTTCGTTGGATGGAGAAAACTGATTCCGTGCTGAGGATGAGCAAGTGTGCTCCTGAACAGAGAGTTACTTATATTTATGGGTTATTTATGGATGGAGCACTCTCATGGTGGAATCTCCAAGTTCAAACTCTTGGCGAAGCGACTGCATACGCGCTAACCTGGGATGAGCTTAAGGAGCTGATGCGCAAAAAGTACTGTTCATGAGCTGAGATCCAGAAACTGGAAACTGAGTTCTGGAATATGAAGATGGATGGACCCCATGTAGCTGAGTATATTCAGCGTTTCCATGATCTGTCAAGGGTTGTTCCACACCTTGTTGAGCTGGAGTTCAAAAGAATTGAGCGGTTTATTTGGGGACTGGCACCTTAAATCTTAAGTATGGTTACCGCTTCTAAGCCTTCGACTATTGTAGAGGCAATTGATCTAAGTGTGGCACTTATTGAAGAGGCAGTACGTTTGGGAAAGTTTTCTATATCTGAGACAAAGAAAAAGGAAACTCATGTGGAATCCTCGGGTGACAACAAGAGGAAGTTTACGAATTTTAAGAAGAGCACCTGAGCAAACAACAACACCAACAAGCATAGGGATACCAATCCGCCAGCTGAGGCCCAGACTGGCGTGACAAACACTGAACCCAAGGGAAAAGGATATATGGGCACCCTACCCAAGTGCAACATCTGTCAATATCACCGTACCGGTCAGTGCAGATATAGAAAGTGTGAAAACTGTGGGAAGGTTGGACATTCAAGGGATACATGTTGGTATGGCGTGGGACGCGGAAATGGAAATCAAGGGGGGTAATGGTAATCGTGGTGGGAATGGAAATCAGTATGGAAATCGAAACCAAGGTGGAAACAATAATCAGGGAGGAAATGGAAATCGGGGTGGAAACGGAAATCAAGCTAGCAACGTGAATCGTGGAGGAAACAACAATAATAATCAGGGCAGGAATGGAAACGATAATGGTCGTGGCCAAGGCTGTTTTGGCTATGGTGACTTGGGGCATTTCAGGAAGGATTACCCTAATAACAATCAAGCCCGGGGAAGAGTGTTTACTATTGGAGCCAGGGAAGCACACCAGGATCCGAATGTGGTTACTAGTACGTTCCCTGTTAACCAACGCTATGCATCTGTTCTGTTTGATACTGGCGCTGACTTTAGTTTTGTATCCATAGAATTTAAGAATACACTTGGCTTAGTTTCAAGTAAGCTAGACATCCCATATTCGATAGAACTGGCTAATGGGAAGTTAGTAGAGGCGAATGAGGTGATTAAGGGTTGTACGTTGGAGCTTGGAGAACGTGAATTTTCCATTGACCTTCTACCGGTGGACTTGGGAAGGTTTGATGTTGTTGTTGGAATGGATTGGTTGTCGAATAACATTGCGGAGATAGTTTGCCACAAGAAGACCATCCGTATTCCGTTGGTGAACGAAGAGACACTTGTGATTCATGGAGAAAAGCACGATACACCCTTACGGATTATCAACTGTATGAAAGTGCAGAAGTGTCCGCGAAAAGGACGCGTTGCCTTCCTATCACACGTAGTGGATAAGAAAGTTGAGGAGCCGAAGCTTAAAGACATTCCAGTGGTGAAGGATTTTCCTGAAGTCTTCCCCGAAGACTTGCCAGGACTACCTTCGCAGAGACAAGTCGAATTCCACATTGACTTGGTTCCAGGCGCCGCTCCTGTAGCCAAGGCACCGTATCGACTTGCACCATCCAAAATGCAAGAATTATCTATGCAACTCCAGGAGTTGTTGGATAAGGGATTTATAAGGCCAAGCTTCTCGCCTTGGGGAGCTCCAGTGTTGTTCATCAAGAAGAAGGATGGCAGTTTTTGAATGTGTATCGACTAAAAAGAGTTGAATAAGCTAACCATCAAGAATCGGTATCCCTTGCCGAGGATTGATGACTTGTTCGATTAATTACAAGGCTCTAGCTACTACTTGAAGATCGACTTGAGGTCGGGATATCATCAACTGCGAATACAAGAAGAAAGTATCCTTAAAACGGCCTTTAGGACTCGCTATGGACATTAGGAGTTCCTTGTCATGCCGTTTGGCTTAACAAACGCACCGGCAGTATTCATGGACCTCATGAATCGGGTGTGTAAGCCTTATCTGGACAAGTTCGTGATTGTGTTCATTGATGACATCCTTATATACTCGAAGACCAAGGAAGAACATGAGCAACATCTGCGCGCTATCTTGGAACTTTTGAAGAAAGAATAGTTGTATGCAAAGCTGTCGAAGTGTGAATTCTGGATTCGCGAGGTGCAATTCTTAGGTCATGTGGTGAATGAAAAAGGAATTCATGTTGACCCTGCCAAGTTCGAAGCAGTCAAGAACTGGGAAGCCCCAAAGACGCCAACTGAGATACGACAATTTCTGGGGTTATCAGATTATTACAGACGATTCATTGAGAATTTTTCAAGTATTGCTCAGCCGCTAATTTCCCTAACCCAGAAGGATAAGAAGTTTGATTGGGGCAAGAAAGAAGAAACAACTTTTCAGACGTTAAAGGATAAGCTCTGGGACGCACCTATTCTTCCTTTACCCGACGGTACCGATGGATTTGTAGTTTATTGCGATGCTTCTCGACAAGGTCTTGGTTGCGTGTTGATGCAACGGGAAAAAGTCATCGCGTACGCGTCACGTCAGTTGAAGGTTCATGAGAAAAACTATACAACGCACGACCTTGAATTAGGAGCTGTGATTTTTGCGTTGAAGATTTGGCGTCATTACTTGTATGGTACTCGCTGCACGATTTTTAAGGATCCCAAGAGTTTGCGGCACATTTTTTATCAAAAGGATTTGAATATGAGACAACGAAGATGGGTTGAGCTGTTGAATGATTATGATTGTGAGATTAAGTATCACCCAGGCAAGGCGAATGTTGTAGCAGACGCCTTGAGCCGCAAGGAGCGTGCAAAGCCTCTAAGGGTGCGAGCCTTAGAGATGACTATACAACCTGATCTTACTATTCGGATTCGCGAAGCACAACAAGAAGCACTTAAGCCATAGAACCTACGAGCTGAATCATTACAGGGAATGGAAATGCAATTGTTTCCAAGGGAAGATGGAACAATGTACTTCATGGAACGAATTTGGGTACCGTTCTTCGGTGATCTATGAGCACTTATTCTGGATGAAGCTCATAAGTCAAGGTACTCGATCCATCCTGGATCCGACAAGATGTACCAAGACTTAAAGGATTTTTATTGGTGGCCCAAGATGAAAGCCGATATTGCTACATATGTGGGTAACTGTCTGACTTGTGCTAAAGTTAAGGCGGAATACCAGAAACCTTCAGGGCTGCTGCAACAACCTGAGATTACCGTTTGGAAATCGGAACATATATCAATGGATTTTAATACCAAACTACCGAGAACCCAAAGAGGACACGATATGATTTGGGTGATTATCGATCGACTCACGAAGTCTGCGCACTTTTTGCCAATCAGTGAGAAAGATAGCACGAAGAAGTTAGCAGAGATATATCTTAGGGAGATTGTGGCACGTCATGGAGTGCCTGTTTCCATCATATCCGACCGAGATGGTTGATTTGTGTCAAGAATCTGCCAATCGTTTCAACAAGCTTTTGGATCGCAATTGAACCTCAGCACTGCCTTTCTCCCTCAGACGGACGGCCAAAGTGAACGGACGATACAAACTTTGGAAGACATGCTACGTGCTTGTGTGATGGACTTTGGTGGAAGTTGGGATACTCACTTGCCCTTAGTGGAGTTTTCCTACAACAATATTTATCACACCAGCATTCAGGCCACCCCGTTTGAAGCTCTATATGGACATAAATGTCGGTCCCCGTTGTGTTGGGCGGAGACCGGAGATACACAGGTTATTGGTCCAGAGTTGCTTCAGGAGACTACAGACAAGATTGCTCAGATACGTGATCGTATCAAGACAGCCCGTGACAGACAAAAGAGCTATGCCGACAAGCGGCGAAAGCTGTTAGAATTTGAAGTTGGAGATATGGTCCTATTGAAAGTCTCGCCTTGGAATGGCGTGGTACGGTTTGGAAAACGTGAAAAGTTAAACCCACGATACATTGGACCCGTTGAGATCCTGGAAAGGATCGGAACTGTGGCGTACAAGCTGAAACTTCCAGAAGAGCTTAGCAGTGTTCATGACACGTTTCACGTGTCCAATCTCAAGAAGAGCCCGACTCAAGAATCAGTCGTCATTCCCACAGATGAGATTCATGTCAATGACAAACTCCAATTTACTGAAGAACCTGTAGAGGTTACGGACTGGAAGGTCCACAAAACACGGAGAAATCGTATTAAGTTGGATAAAGTTTGTTGGAATTCACGTCATGGCCCAGAGTTTACTTGGGAGCATAAAGACCAAATCAAGTCAAAGTATCCACATTTGTTTCACAACTCCCCTGCAACCGATAATGCAACTTGAATTTCAGGACGGAATTCTTTTAACGGGGGGAGAATGTGACAACTGGCACTTTTCCATGTATTCCGTACAATAATAAACAGTAAATTGTACTTTGATGACTGTGCATGATTGAATTAATGACATGAATGATTTTCTGATTACTTTCAAGAACATACAAATGCATTACATGTTGCATGACTACTTATCATTATTACATGCAACCCGGTATGGTTGAAATAGTGCACAGAACAAAGTTAGCACAGTTATCGGACAAACTAGAAGTACTGACGGGAGTTCAGTACTCAGACAGACATGATGTTAAGACACAGAATGAGCCCGGAACCAAGAGTTACACTAGAATAGTATGTAGGAAAGTAGGGATCATAAAACTGCCTTCCGAGTGATGATTTAAGTGCCGGAAAGTGCCCGAAACACACTAAAACTGCAAAATTCTATAGAAAACAGCAAAAATCAGCATTTTAACATCAAAATATAATGCAGAAATGATGTTTAATGGTCCAGAATACCTTGATAAGTGTCGGGAATCAAAATTGTCATAAAAGACATCATAAAGCACACTAAACTGCGCAATTTAGCACCTTAACGAACCGGTAACCAAACGAACAACCGGACACTACCCGAAACACCAAAATTTCACTAGAAGCATTGTTTTAATATTACAAAGCTAGTTATGATCACCAAACACCATATTAAATACTAAAATCACTAAACACATAAAACACTAACCATTACACTTACATTCTAACTTAATTCCCTAACTAATGTTTGAAATGGAACAAGACACCCCCCCCCCCTTTTGACGGTTCCAACATGGGACCCACCCATGGATTTCTTTTGTATTGTAAAATAGATGTGTTGAATTGATTTCCAACATAAAAACCATGGGATAACTAGATGTTGGAAGATTATTTATAAAACCACAAGACCTTAACTCCTTATCATTCTAACTCTCACCACACACCATCTTCTCTTCTTCTTCATCTCATACCTACGGCCCAAGCTCCCCCATACACACCATCCATTTTCAATCCATTCTCAAGTATTCTAAGGGTTCTCTAAGGTGTTGCAAGCATCACTAAGAAGGTTTCAAGCAAAAGAAGTGGAAGGACCATCTTGGAGTGCTATTATCCACTACATTTCTCATCATCTTCATTCTTGATTCTTCCCTAGCCATAGTGCTAGTAGTAAGCATCTTTGATCCTATTTTTACTCATGATTTTAGTAGTTAAAGTATAATGTAACTTGGTAATTCAAAGAATCTCAACAAAACATGAAGATGGACTTCAACATAAAGCTCTAAATCATGAAAATCAAAGATGTTTAAGTGTATGTAGTATACTTGCTTGTTGATTTCTTGTGTTTATGGTGTAGATCACCATATGAAGCTTGCTAAATGATGATTAAACACATGATCTAGCAAGTGTAAGGATGGATCTTGAGAAAATCATGTTGATCATCCTTTATATGAATCATGAACTTGAGGATGAGTTTGTTTTTGTGTAGGATGATGAATCCTACAAGATGTTTGTCTTGAAAGTAAAGGATTTCAAAAATAAAAATCTAAAGAAACTAAAGTTTACTACTAGATTTCACATGATTTAGTTTCAAAGGAAAATAACTATGTGTTAGAAGGTTAAATGGAACTAGAAAAGTGTATGTAACATGAAAAATACAAAAAGATTAATTTTTGAAAAAATCATCTTACAAGTTGTAAAGATGGAAAATTTACAAGAAAGGGTTTTATTAAATAAAAACCATGGATTTAGTGTTCTTAAACCTTATTAAACAACATGTTAAGTTACTACAATTTTTTTACTAACTTCAAGTTCATGACATAATGTAAAAATGCATATGTTTGGCTCATGGTAAGTTTTGTGAAACTTGTTGTTGTTTGATGATGAATGTTTAAAAGAAAATGATATGCTAATAAGCATGGAAACCTCCATTTTTAAGGGGAAACTATGGCAAAATTTTTGTAGAAATTAAACACTTAGAAAAATATTTTTAAACAAGTGTTTACAAATAATTTTTGATCTTGGTTTTAAGTATAAAAGTTGCCATAATTTTTATTACAAAAATTACAAGTATTGGAGGTTGATTTTTGGTAATAAAAAAATGGTTAAGTATATATTTAGGAAATATATATATATATATATATATATATATATATATATATATATATATATATTTAGATGTCACAAGAATTATGTGCTACTTGTATATTGTTTGTATTAGTTATATTAAATTAGGAACCTTGAAAATGATACACCAAAAAAACACCAAAACTTATAATAGAAAATATTACCAAAATAACAAGAAAACAAATATATAATTTATACCCGAATATCGGACAAAGGACTTTGGACCATATATATATATATATATATATATATATATAGGGGAGGGTTTAAATGAGAACGCTAAATATCGCGAGAACCGTGAGAACGAATGAAAAAACCATGAGAACTTGGTCAAAAACAATTCAAATTCAAAAATTTCTTCTACACTTATCATTATTATTCGAATACAATGTTAGAAATTTAATTTACACGTTTAAATTTACCTGAATTCGTAAATAAAGAAAATTTACACATGTGTAAGTTTGCCATTTACACATGTGTAAATCTGTTATATTTACACATGTGTAAAAAATCTAAAAAAAGTGATTTTGAAAGGAGAAATGAATTATTTGATGTTGTAAATTCTTTTTTTGATGTTGTATTTTAATTACAATGAGGTTTGTATTAAAAAAATTGGTTTTGATTGGTTTTTTCATTCGTTCTCACGGTTCACGCAATATTTAGCGTTCTCAAGATAACCCTCCCCTATATATATATATATATATATATATATATATATATATATATTCCGGAAATAAATTCGTAACTTAACGAATGTGACACACTGTGTTTTTGAAACCGAAGAAACGGTAAAATATGAATTTTTATAACTATTACAAAATACATCATATTTTGTCAAATAGAAAATATATTATTTTTGAGTGGAGAAAAATGTATATTTTCTTAAACAATTCAAAAATATATTATTTTGGTGAAGACTATATATATATATATATATATATATGGGGCCGCTAGAATGAGAACCACCACGAGTTATGAGAACCACGAGAACCAAGTGCCACGGAGGGGCGTTGACCACGAAATTTTTTTTACACCTAGATCCGTATATTTTAAGACCGGGTGTAAAAAAAAATTTCAAACGGCGTGCCCGAGGGGGTAGTTTTTTACACCCAAAGTTTGGTGTTTTTAATTTTTTTTCTTTTTTCTTTTTTTTTTACAAACTTTGGGTGTAAAAAACTACCCCCTCGGGCGCGCCGTTTGAAATTTTTTTTTTTACACCCGGTCTTAAAATATACGGATCTAGGTGTAAAAAAATTTCGTGGTCAACGCCCCTCCGTGGCACTTGGTTCTCGTGGTTCTCATAACTCGTGGTGGTTCTCATTCTAGCGGCTCCCTATATATATATATATATATATATAGGCTAGGAGTTGGCTAAAAAGTCCAAATTTCCTAAAAAGTGTAAAAAGTCATAAAACACCATAATGTCAACCATAAAACACACAAAAACCCAAAAATAACATAATGAAGATTACTAAAACATCATGTATGTGAGTTTTGTGTTGTGTTTTAGATGTTAAGGCTCTGATTATGGAATGACAAATATTATTGTGTTTTATGTTGTTTAGCATTTTGTGTTTTAAATTCATAGTTTTACGATGGTGTGTGTTTGAAGTTTTTATGGACTATTAGAGTTTGAATATGGTGTTTTAGTAATATTCATTCTATTATTTATGAGTTTTAGGTGTGTTTTATGCCTGAAATTATTGTGTTTTATGACTTTTTACACTTTTTAGGAAAAATACACTTTCCGTAGGATCCCCACTATATATATATATATATATATAGGGGACCGCTAAAATGAAAACCACCTCCAGTTGTAAGAACCGCGGGAACCACTTTCTGGCCATTAGATCTTCAAAATTGATGGATGAGATTAACAGTAGTTAAAAGTAATATTAAATTCTTTTTGTCTTATTATGTCTTTAATATTTTAATCTAAAAGGGTATTTAAGTAATTTTGTTTTGTTTTTTGTCTTATTAATTTTATTGTTTTTTATTACATTTTTGTCCTATTGCATTAATTTTTTTTTCTAAATCAGATTTTTTTTTTTTATTAAACAACATTTTAAAATCAGATTTTTTGATAAAAAAATTTTACGCGCGTTTTTTTACGTCCCGTTTTTTACGCGCGTTTTTTTACGACCCGTTTTACGCTCCGTTTTTTCACGTCGTTTTTGCGACCGGGTTTTTAAGTGCCGTTTTTTATGCCCGGTTTTACGCACCGTTTTTTGCCGTGCCGTTTTTTACGTCACGTTTTTACAAGCCGTTTTTACGCCCCATTTTTTACGTCCCGTTTTACGCGCCGTTTTTTTACGCCCCGTTTTTTTCATGCCATTTTTGCGACCGGGTTTTTACATGCGGTTTTTTATTCCCGGTTTTAAGAACCGTTTTTTAGCGCGCCATGTTTTACGTCCCGTTTTTACGCGCCGTTTTTTTGCGACATTTTTTATGTTCCGTTTTTACGCGCCGTTTTACACGCCGTTTTTTACGCCCCCGTTTTTTACGTGCGTTTTTTTACGACCCGTTTTTTTCACGCCGTTTTTGCGACCGTGTTTTTACGCGATGTTTTTTATGCCCGGTTTTACGCGCCGTTTTATACCGCGCCGTTTTTTACGTCCCGTTTTTACGCGCCGTTTTCACGCCCCATATTCACGCCCCTTATTTACGCGCCGTTTTATCACCCGGTTTTTAAGAGCCATTTTTTACGCCCCGTTGTCACGCGTCGGTTTTTTTGCGCGTCGTTTTTTGCGCCCCCTTTCTTACACATGCGTTTTTATACTTTTTTTTACGGTTTTAAACTTTTTTTTTACGAATTCTTTTTACGGTTTTAAATTTTTTTTACGAAAACTTTTTTTACGTTTTACAATTTACATAACACAATGTTTTACGTTTGACATAATAAGGTTTTACGTTTTACAATTCACATTAAAAAGTTTACGTTTTACAATTGACATAAAAAAGTTTTACGTTTTATATAGAAGTTTACGTTTTACGTTGTACGTTTTACATGTTACATAATTTTTTTTTTGCGTTTTACGTTAAAAAGTTTTTACATAAAAAAGTTTTACGTTTTACGTTAAAAAGTTTTTACATAAAAGTTTCGTTTTACGTTTTGCGTTAAAAAGTTTACGTTTTACGTTCAAAAGTTTACGTTTTACGTTTTATGTTTTACGTTAAAAAGTTTACGTTTTACGTTTTAAGTTTACGTTTTACGTTAAAAGGTTTTTACATAAAAGTTTACGTTTTACGTAAAAATTTTATAGTTTTACGTTAACAAGTTTACGTTTTACGTTAAATAAATTTAGAAATTTTTTTTACGGTTGTAATAAAAAAAAATTTTACAAAAAACTTTTACAGTTGTGAAGAAACATTTTTTACAAACACTTTTTTACAGTTGTAAAAAATAAACATTTTTCAAAATACAACAATAAACCAATCACAATTATCAATTATCAAACAACCCCAAACCCACATAATCCCCGTCAAAACCCACCACCACTGTCAATCCTCACACACCCACCACCTCCGAACCACAATCTGACCCGTCGAACCACACCCGAACCGGGGCTGACCAGCTTTGACCAAGACCCGAAACCGAGCCGAAAACCCGACAAAATCTGAAGTGAACCCGAACCTAACCCGAACCAAAACTCAAACCACATCAGAATCTGAGCACGAAATCTAAGCCGAACTTGAACCAAACACACTCACCTCTACTGCAGTCGTCGCCGGTGCAGCTCCAGCGCCGGCCGACTACCGTCGTCACCATCAACATCGTCATCTTCAACATTAACACCATCCATCTTCACTGACCCTTCCTGTTCAACACGTAATTGAACTGAACACCATACGACGATCCAACCCTACTTTATAACCAAAGCAGCAGCACCATACGAACACCACCACTACCTAAATTATCCCACATCATTTCCTTTAAAAAGATCTCAATTTATCAACCCATATCATTTCCTTTTTACGTTGATTTTTTTCTTCAAAATATCTCAAATTATTTTCTTCAATTGACAAAAATTGAAGAGAAAACAAGTAGTCCTTTTCAGTTACCACGATAATGAACCACCATCACCGACTCACCGGAAACATGCACAGTCACCGGGAACCTGCACAACAACCGTCACCGACTTCAGTACGGTAAAAAGGAAGCAAGAGGGGGGGTTACCTTGACACTCGTCGGAACAACCTGGACCGCCGCCGCCTGTGTCTCTACTGCCGCCGCTGTGAGCGGCTGCGCTACCGCCGTCCACCGTCTTCTCTGACTCCTCTCTCTCTCTCTCTCTCTCTCTCTCTCTCTCTCTCACTTCTCGCTCCTGATCTCTCTCTCTCTTCGAGATCGGTTCTAACTTGTGCGATGAGGGTGTTGCATGGGGATGAAGAAGGGGGATTTAGGGGGGGTGTTGTCGGCTGGTTACCGGTGCCGAAACGGTTTCACCGGAGAGGGAGCCGCAGCTAGGAGGTTTGGGGGGTGTGGACTGTGTTGTTTTTGGTTCTAGATGAAGGAATAGAGAAAATGAGAGATAAAGGTGCACTAGATCTAGATTTGAATATGCAGGGGATTTTAAGAGAGATAGAGAGAGGTGAGAGATGATGGTGAGATGAGTAGGGCTGGCATATCGTGTATACCCGTACACGATAAGAGACGATACACGAAATCCCATACATGAACACGACACGATAACTTATCGTGTCCTTTTTTTCAAACACGAACACGGCACGATATACACGAAAATTACCTGTTAACACGAACAAAAACACGAACACGACATGCTATCTGAGAGTTACAGAGGGAGTTTAGGGTTTTATTTTTTTCAAATTTCATGAGGAATGAAAATAGAAAGGAATTAAAGAACTCACACGCACATGACTGATGAGTTTAATTAAATTTAATTTCTTATCGTGTACTAACGGGTATTAACAGGTAAACAGGTATATAATCTGTTTATACACGAAAATTAACAGGTAATCTCGTGTCTACCTGTTTGGTACACGATACCTGTTAAGGCCATACACGATACCTGTTAACTTCGTGTAGGTTCGTGTCGTGTATTCGTGTAAAATTGCCAGCCCTAGAGATGAGGGACGAGAGAAGTGAGAGGAGAGATGGGAGAGATATAAAAGTCTACTATAATAAATGAAGAGAGAGAGAGAGAGAGAGAGAAAGATTAGACATTTTAAAGGAAATGACCAAAATACCCTTTATTGTGATTGGTTGAGAGTGGTTCTCACAGTTCTTACAACTGGAGATGGTTTCTATTTTAGCGGCTCCCTATATATATATATATATATATATATATGTATGTATATTTCTAAGTTTAATCTTAAAAATATATTATTTTTGTGATTTATATGAAAGTATACTTATTTTTACCAAGTAAAATTTACAGATATTTTTCTATAAAAATTCTCTTAAAATATGTATATTTTAAGAATATAAATTTGGTGATTTTTAGTTGTATAAAAATAATATCCCGGAAAATTTTACACAAATTAAATATAAAATACTTAATAAATACAAGAAAATACGTATTCCTATACGTATAAATACACACCGGAATACACTACCAATACTTGGCAAAATACCCATATACTAATACACAAGTATGAAAATACACAAGTACAAGTATGCCTATACATGGAAAATACATATGTGAGAAACACATGATGAACTAAGTTAAAAATATATTATTTTGACAATATTTCAAGTTATTGAATAAAAATAGTTTAATTTAAAATATTCTTATTTTAACTAATAATTATATAATTTGGAATTATATAATATACAAACAACGTATAACTCAAAGTATACCAATTCCAAAATAAGTCTTAATAGATAAGACCAAAAGTCGTTACACGACCTAACCGTCTAATTAAACATAACACGTGTGTAGGTAGTGATACGACCCAGGAAGTGAACCCTTTGAGTATACGAGACAACAGGACGCAAACTAGTGAGTTCATGTCCCCCTTTTCTTTTAACTGTTTTTGGTTTACAACTTACGGGGGTGAAATACATGTTACAAACATTTCAAATGGTATGGTTAGCTAAGGAATGAACTGTTAGATCATGTGAATGGTGGGTACAACACTTAAGACCATTAATCCTTATATAAGAACCGAGGGGCATGAGTGATGGATCTATCTTGGTGTTGCGAGACCCACCCATGGGTCCGAGAGTGGCCCATGTGGTGACTATGTCGTTCCAACCGGGTGGCCCGGTACAAAATCCGCAAAGGTTTGAGCCTTCCTGCACCATTGCACACATATTAATGACCTTGCAAATCATTAATTGATCTGTTCATAGACGCTTTCATACCAGATTACAAAGGAATGCTTACAAATGTTTACAATATTATTCGTGCACAGATACAAAAACACATGAACTCGCTCAACTTTTGTTGATGTTTTCAAATTACATGTATATCAGGAAACTAATTGGATCTGGCGGCGTATGAAAGTTTCAAGAAGTGTATTCAAGTTTGATGTCATCCAACTTTTGAAGGGTTTGTTCTGGATGTCTTATCTTAGATAAGATATACGAATCAAAGCCTTGATTTATATACATCTTTTGTTTAAAAGTCCTTATGGAACTTAGTACTTGAATGGTTTGTAAGTTAAACATGAAGTTTGTTGGTTGGTACTAAACAACTTGTGTTTGTATTATTTTAAAATTTATGAATGGATGAACATCAAGTTTTAATCATATAGTTGTTTATTATAATTAAATGCAATGATATTGATCAAGTTTCACATCACACGCTGTCACACCCCGACCGCGTAAAACAACAAACCGCGGCAGAAACGTCGGGGAGTGGAGTGGCAGAATTATTGTTTCACAACCATGGTATTTAAAATTTTGTTTTATTTATTAACAAAGTGGTTACATTGTCTTAAACAAAGAAAACGAAGAGAACATATCATAATTAAACTATTCTTGCTTCATTTTATGTTACTAAGGCCCAAGTCCGCCGAAGTGCATCTTTAACAACCCTATGCATCAGCTCCTGAAAACACATTTGAAAATAGGTATGTTAGCATAAAAATGCCTGTGAGATACATAGGTTTATTGATTTAGGATTCATGACTTGTAGTTGAAAGAAATGTTTAACAAAAGTTAGTCATGAATCTTGTAAAATGTTTTCCTTTGTAAATCATACGAAAATTGATAAGAAATCATATGATACAAAAGAAGGACGTATGGTTAAATGAATAACCAAGTAAAATGAGTTTGTATAAAATATGATGTTTGTAAAACAATGTTTTGTGAAAATATGTTATTTGTGTAAAATGTAATATGTCTAAATTGAAATGGTTTAGATAACGCAACGATACGTAATATTATAAAAGCACTTATATATAGGAGTACCAGAGGCGTATCCACCATGCTTTTATCATATTACACACGCCTCGTTATTTAAATCACTTACCCAAACAAACCACCAAAATACCTTGTTTAAACCAATGTCAAAATGTTTATGTGTAAACAATGTCAAATGTTAAATGTAAATCATGTAATGTATAATCAAATGTTATGTATGACAAGTAAAAAGTAACTACTCAAACCATATGTATGATGTTTATGTGTAACCAAATGAATGTATGGTGAATAATAATATTACTCAACCCCATAAGTAAAAATGTACAAAACAATGTATTTGATATAAATCATAGTTTAAATCAAAAGATAAGTTTTCCAAAATCCATGTTTTATTGATACGAACACTTATGTGGTAATGTTAAACGTATACATTCAAGCCTTGAGACTGAAGGACAAACCCTTATCGAGTTAAAGGTTTATCAAAAAAGTTTTCGGATTCAGTCATTCCTTATGTCCAAACAAACCTAGGATTTCAGGAATGAGAGTTGTCAAGTCCTATGGTACCACTACTTACTACTGAGCGGCGTGATCAATGTTAATGAACGTATTTCAGTTTCGTTATACAAACCAAATGTCATACCAAATGTAAGCATGTTATGTGAAAACAATGTACTAAGTATGCTAAATGAACATACATAGAAATACGTGATGTCAATTAACGTGTACATATGCTAAAATAAACATATGAAACAAATGTGTTTATGAAATCAATGTACTAGCATGTTAATTAAAAAATACATAGCAAAAACATGGATGAAATCATGTACTATACGTGTACTACATGAACAAAGCAAGCATATGTTATAAAAGCATGAAAAGCACGAAAGTAACAAGTAGGCACATGTGTTTCACCCCAAAATATTTGAAAACTGTAAAAGAGGGGTCTATGTGCTCACTTGATAATGCTTAGAAATCTTGAAATAGCCACCAAACAAAGCTAGAAGGATCGCGGAATCAATCGGCACCTAATATAGGTAACT
This sequence comes from Helianthus tuberosus, assembly GCA_030545235.1. Classification (NCBI taxonomy): domain Eukaryota; kingdom Viridiplantae; phylum Streptophyta; class Magnoliopsida; order Asterales; family Asteraceae; genus Helianthus; species Helianthus tuberosus. The sequence continues at coordinate 36,686,586 of CM060424.1, read as the reverse complement.
ATGTTAATAAATTGGACCTAAATCGGAAGATCAGATAAAATGAGGTTTCGTAAACGAAATGAGTGTTGGAAATCATGTGCTATAGTTTAACAAAGCCTACATTCTAAATCGGAACCTATCCTAAGTGCTTACGACCCATTACGACTCGTTAAGGTAGTCTATGCTACTTTAACACGTCGTTCGCGTAAAACGCGTTCGGACCGCCTAACTAGTCTTATGACAAGTATTATATGCCTTAACATGTCTAATAATATTTCCTAATCAATTTAGATGTCAAAATTTAAGTTACATATGCTTAAAATGTAATTATACGTAAAAAGGGCATTTTGGTCATTTTCTTAAGGCATATAAACTACCTATCATACAACTAACTAAACGAAGTGACCATATGGTATAACCACGGAAGGTTATTCCCTATACAACTATGGTCACAAAATGTGTTTGGTCGGATCCTAATGATCGACCAAACGGGTCGGGTTCGGAAGTCTAAGCGGTTGTTTAGACCGCTTATCTTACGACCCTATATAAGCACTAAACTAAAAGTGACGAGTTAAACATGTTGAAACATGTTTAACTAAGTTAGAAAACAAGTTTGATATCAAAACAAAGTGTTTTGATACCCAAAAATAGCTTCGTTGAAAAAATACGCGTAAACACGTATTTTGACCGAAACTTTGACTCGTCACAACGCCTAATCAATGTGGTAATCAGTAGGTATAGTCACAAGGGACTATAACCATCGTGATTACGCTCACGTTACAAAGTTCAAACGAACTTTGTGTTGACCAAAGACTGGTCAAAGCAGAAAGTCAAACACTGTTTGACTTTTATGCTTAAAATGCATAAAAAGCATGAAAGAAACTTACAAAAGGTCCAAGCCTTGAAGATAGAACAAGAAGAAAGGAGCCTTCAACCAGAAGGGATAACTCCTATTGTCCAGAAATGAGAGGAAAAACTGATTTGAGCAAGTGTGAAGTGAGTTTGGGGTGGGTATTTATAGATTTCGGACAACCGTTAGGATCGTTTCTCGGTTATTGAGCTTTAATCTTGGGCCTCCATCTGTTACCCACTGAATTTGAATACTAGGGGAGCCTAAATACCAGTATATGGTATGATAAAACCATGCACAAAACCCAGAAACCAGCTGCAGATTGAAATAAACTGTTTTTGCAGAACTGGGAGTCTATCGCGGGCCGCGTAGACCCACACATGGTCTTACGCGCCCCTCCTAGATAACTTTCACAGATTGTCAAGTTTAGTCCCTGCAAGTCCAAAACTCAGTTTTTGATGCATTTTCGACACGTTTAAGCCCTGTTAACCCTATTTCAAGGATCTACAATGAAGTTGAAGTATAGGGAACTTAAAATATGCTTGAAAACATCTCGGATGTCGGTACGTTTGATCGTACGGCCTCGTTGTTCGGTTAATTACGACGAAACACGAACGGACGCGAAAAACGATCCAAATTGCGCGACGAATGGAATTTTAGCATTCCAATCACTAAAATAAAATATTTTAAAGAGTAAATTTTTTTTTTGGATATCCGAATATGTTCAGAACGTAAGATATGCGCGTAAATGCAAACTTATGCACTTTTTGACGCTTTTAGTCCCTGTTTGACCAAATAAGTTTATTTTTGCACATCGAACCCCTCAAAGCCTATTTATAAGCTATGTAAAGGATATCTATGGTATGTTTAACTTATGATCATGTTCCGGAATGTGTGTTATGATACGAATCAACAGACTTTCACAGTTTGTCACATTTAGTCCATGCGATCGAATAAACTTGTTTTTGCCATACCAAACCCTTTAAAACTTATTTCTAAGTTATGTAAAGGTTATTTAAGGTATGTTAAGCATATGTTGATGTTCCGGAGTGTTTGTCGCGTTAAACTGATTACGTTTACACATCAGTTTGTGTATAACTTTCTAGAAAGCGATTTAGAGTTTGAAATCGAACAAAATCAAAGTGTGCAAAAATGTCAAGCATAAATAAACAAACAGTGGGGTCAAATCACATTGTTTTATTGATAATTGAACTATTCAGAGTTTGTACAATGATTACAAGCACAGATGTCACAGTCTCCCCTACTTTAGGAAATTTCGTCCTGAATTTTATTTAAAGGAAACTTGTGAGAATAGATGTGGATATTTCACCTTCATTTGATCTTCACGTTCCCAAGTAAATTCTGGTCCACGTTTAGATTCCCAACGAACTTTGACAAGTGGAATGCGCTTGTGTTTGAGCCATTTGACTTCACGGTCCATGATTTCCATAGGCTTCTCAACAAAGTGCATCGTATCATCAACACGAATTTCATCAAGTGGTATGTGGAGGTTCTCATCAGCTAGACACTTTTTGAGATTGGACACGTGGAAGGTTGGATGAACGTTTCCAAGTTCAGGAGGTAACTCAAGTCTGCAGGCTACCTTTCCGATTCTTTCGACGATCTTGAATGGTCTAACATATCTAGGTGCAAGTTTTCCTGTCTTTCCAAATCTGATCACACCTTTCCAAGGTGAAACCTTGAGTAGAACGCGATCACCAACTTGGAATTCCAAAGGCTTGCATCGTCTATCTGCGTAACTCTTTTGACGGCTTCTAGCTGTCTGAAGGTTATCGTGAACTTTCTTAACCTTATCTGTTGTCACAAGAATGAGGTCAGGTCCAGTAAGCTGAGCTTCACCGATCTCATTCCAGCAGACTGGTGAATGACATTTTCGACCGTAAAGAGCCTCAAAAGGAGCCATGTTGATGCTGGAGTGATAACTATTGTTGTAGGAGAATTCAACCAACGGAAGATACGAATCCCAAATACCACCAAAATCGATCACACTAGCTCTAAGCATATCCTCTAGTGTCTGGATTGTTCTTTCAAATTGACCATCTGATTGCGGATGATAAGTTATGCTCAAATTAAGTTGGGTTCCCATAGCAGATTGCATGGTTCACCAAAAATGAGATGAGAATCGAGCATCTCTGTCAGATATAATGTTCAAAGGGACGCCATGACGGGATACAATATCATCCACATAGATTTTAGCCAGCTTGTCGGCAGATAGATCCTCACGGATTGGCAAGAAATGTGCTAACTTTGTAAGACGATCAACAACTACCCAGATGGCATCATGACCTTTCTTAGTGCATGGAAGTTTGGTAATAAGATCCATAACAATGTTTTCCCATTTCCAAACTGGAATCTCTGGTTGCTCCAATAATCCAGAGGGATGTTGATGTTCAGCCTTAACCTTAAGACAAGTAAGGCATTTGGATACGTACAAGGCAATGTCTTTCTTCATACCCGACCACCAATACTGGGTTCGAAGATCCTTATACATTTTATCTGCTCCAGGATGAATAGAATAACGAGACTTATGAGCTTCATCCATTAGCAAGGTACGGAGATTGTCTTGACTTGGGACCCATAAACGACCCATGAAATAAAATAGCCCATAGTCTTTCAGTTCAAAATCAGGCTTAATATGATTTGGTAATTCCTTACACATCAAGCCTTGTGTAACACAAGTATGTTGAGCCTGAAAAATGCGGTTTTTGAATATCAGATCGAACTCGAACACAATGAAGCTTGACATGCTCTTTATGACTCAATGCATCAGCCACGCCATTCTCCTTATCAGGATGGTAGCGAATTTCGCAGTCGTAGTCGTTTAGAAGTTCAACCCAACTTCGTTGCCTCATATTAAGTTCTTTCCGATTGAAAATATGTTGAAGACTTTTGCGGTCAGTGAAAGCCACACATTTAGTACCATACAGATAGTGTCTCCAGATTTTGAGAGCAAATACAACTGCACCTAACTCAAGATCATGAGTCGTGTAGTTCTTCTCGTGAACCTTCAACTGTCACGATGCGTAATCTATGACTTTGTTCCTTTGCATGAGAACACAGCCAAGACCTAATTTGGATGCATCACAGTATACGACAAAATCATCATTGCCCTCAGGTAAAGATAGGATAGGTGCATCGCAAAGTTCTGTTTCAAGGTCTGAAATGCTTCTTCCTGTTTGGATCCCCATTCAAAGGGTTTATTCTTCTGGGTTAGAGTAGTGAGAGGAACTGCAATTTTGGAGAAGTTTTCGATGAAGCGGCGGTAATAACCCGCAAGACCAAGAAATGAACGAACCTTAGTAGGAGTAGTAGGTGTATCCCAATCCTTAATCGCACTGATCTTGGAGGGATCTACATGAATACCTCGTTCGTTGACAATGTGTCCCAAAAATTGAACTTCCTTAAGCCAGAATTCACACTTGGAGAACTTGGCGAAAAGTTGTTCTTTATTTAGGAGTTCCATAGTAAGACGGAGATGTTGTTCATGATCTTCTTGTGTCTTAGAATAAATCAAAATGTCATCAATGAAAACGATGATGAACTTATCCAAATAAGGCTTACAAACCCTATTCATCAAGTCCATGAAAACAGCAGGAGCATTAGTCAAACCGAATGGCATAACAGTGAACTCATAATGCCCATATCTTGTGCGGAATGCTGTCTTGGGAATATCTTCCTCGAGCACTCAAAGCTAATGATACCCAGAACGTAGATCAATCTTTGAAAAACAAGTAGCATCCTGTAACTGATCAAAGAGATCACCAATGCGAGGTAGGAGATATCGATTCTTGATGGTAAGCTTGTTAAGCTCACGATAATCGATGCACATCTTGAAAGAGCCATCTTTCTTCTTAACAAAAAGAACGGGAGCACCCCAACGTGAAAAGCTAGGATGAATAAAACCTTTGTCAAAAAGTTCCTGAAGCTGCTTAGATAACTCTTGCATCTCAGACGGTGCAAGACAATATGGAGATCTAGCGATAGGATTAGCACCAGGTACAAGGTCGATACGAAACTCAACTTGACGTGCTGGGGGTAAACCAGGTAACTCTTCAGGAAACACTTCAGGATAATCCCAAACAACAGGGATATCTTGAATAGACTTACCTTTGCCCTTCTCTTCTACTACATGTGCCAAGAAGGCCACATAGTTCTTGCACAGGTACTTCTGAGCTTGAGTACAAGACATGAGTTTGAGACTACTAGAAGGTTTCTCACCACGAACCTCTAGGATCTTACCAGTTGAAAGAGGTATACGAACAATCTTCTCAAAACAAACTACCTCTGCGTGGTACTTGGCTAACCAATCCATTCCCACTATAATGTCGAAACTTCCAAGTTGCATCGGTCTGAGGTCGATAGGAAAAAGATGGTTATTAAGGTCCAACTGGCAATTTCGAAGAACAGAGTCAAGAACAATGGGTTCACCACTAGCAACTTCTACTGTCAAGGGCTTTCCTAGTTTCGTTATAGTCATGTGAAGCAAAGGCTCAAAAGACAATGACACAAAACTCTTATCGGCACCCGAATAAAAAAGAACAGAAGCAGACTTGTTGTTAACAAAGAACGTACCATTTACCACCTCGTTGTCTGCTCGCGCCTCATTAGCATTCATGTTAAAGACTCGACCACGAGCCTGCGCCTGATTCGGGTTTGCTAACCTTGGACACTGATTTCTGTAGTGGGTCAGATCCCCATAATTGTAGCAAGATCCAGGCGGATAGTGAGGTCATGCAGCCTGTGCTTGTTGTTGAGCAGGCGGTTGAGCAGCTTGCTGAGCAGGGTTCTGAGCTGCTTGATTCTGATTAGCAGGAAGATGACATGTGGCGACAAGATGACCAGATCTTCCACAATTGGTACAATAACGACACTGATTGTGCGGCTGATGATGACTGTTACACCTGTTGCACAAAGGTGCATTGCCAATGTATTTGGCAGGTGGTTGTGCGGGCTGGTTTGGTGCTGCCTGGTTGGCCTGCGCTGTAACAACGAAATTCTGGGAAGCCTTGGGCTTCCTAGACCTTTTTGAAGAACCAAATTTCTTACCCTTCTTGTTCTCACTTTTGTCAGACGACTGTTTCTTATCCTTGTCACCTTTCCTGTGAAGCTTACCCTTTCTGATTTGTGACTCAGTCAAAGTCGCAGCCAACTCGATTGCCTGACGAACTGTGGTAGGGTTGCTACCAGTGACGATTTCTTACACGGGGTCAGGTAAACCATCGACATACCTCTCGATAGTTTTCTCGAGTGGGGTAACCATTGTGGGACAAAGTAAGCTCAGCTCCTCATACCTGTCGGTATAAGCCCGGTGTTCACCACTATCCTATTTCAGATCATCGAACTCCCTCTCTAACGCCCTCTGTTCGTGACGAGGACAGAATTCCCTCATCATAAGAGCCCTAAGCTCTTCCCAAGTTTGACCCAGCGCGACATTAGCACCACGATCTCTCATTAACCCATTCCACCAAGTAAGAGCCCTCTTTTGAAACACGCTAGAAGCAAACTTGACCTTGCGATTATCAGGACACTGAACATGACGAAAAGTACTCTCAATGCTTTCAAACCACTATAGGAGCCCAGTAGCTCCTTCAGAACCACTAAACTTGAGTGGTTTAGCCGAATTGAAACTTTTAAAGTTGCATGGAGCATTATTCTTATTATTGTTGGCTTGGTTGATTTGAGTGATGAGATTTGGGAGTGCAGCAGCCATTTGCTGCACAATGATTGCTGCCAGTTCGGCATTAGGTATCTGATTGTCGCGCCGAGGAGACATTCTAAAAGAGGAAACATGAGAGAAAATGAGTGAGATGACAAAATGAAGAATGAGATGATACAAATATCGACAAAAAGCATGGATGGTGGTCATTCGTTCGTACCATAAAGCAAACAAACGACAAACAGTGACTAATCAAAGTAAATGGGTCATAATAATGTATCGCGAAGACATGCTTTAGCCAATAAGTGGTCACTCACCCCAAGAGTTCCCAGGTAAGAGTGACTGGTCCGATTATGTGGATTTGTACGAACACTCTAGCCTAGACAGAAAACTCGAGATACAGGCATCCACCCTTCCAGATTGCACGTGTTCACATCCTTTAGACCCAAACTTTGACGAGATTTTGAAAACTTAGAAGGCATTAAGCCAAAAGAATCATTCAAGAATGGATGATTGATTTTCAAAATCGTTTTGAAATTTTGGAGGGTTCAAAACCTTATAACAAATCATCTAAGAATAGATGATTGATTTTCAAAAATTGTTTTGGAAAATCGTGTTCTTGTTTTGGTAATCACCTAAAGATAGGTGACGGTAATGTTTTAAGATCTAAACACAAGATAACTTGTGTTGGGGTCCTAGAAAAGTTATACTCTAGGTCAAATCATTACTAATAACCTAATTCCCTATAACCATTGGCTCTGATACCAACTCTTCTGTCACACCCCGACCACGTAAAACAACAAACCGCGGCGGAAACGTCGGGGTGTGGAGTGGCAGAATTATTGTTTCACAACCATGGTATTTAAAATTTCGTTTTATTTATTAACAAAGTGGTTACATTGTCTTATACAAAGAAAACGAAGAGTACATATCATAATTAAACTATTCTTGCTTCATTTTATGTTACTAAGGCCCAAGTCCGCCTAAGTGCATCTTGAACAACCCTATGCATCAGCTCCTGAAAACACATGTGAAAATAGGTACGTCGGCATAAAAATGCTTGTGAGATACATAGGTTTATTGATTTAGGATTCATGACTTGTAGTTGAAAGAAATGTTTAACAAAAGTTGGTCATGAATCTTGTAAAATGTTTTCCTTTGTAAATCATACGAAAATTGATATGAAATCAGATGATACAAAAGAAGGACGTATGGTTAAATGAATAACCAAGTAAAATGAGTTTGTATAAAATATGATGTTTGTAAAACAATGTTTTGTGAAAATATGTTATTTGTGTAAAATGTAATATGTCTAAACTGAAATGGTTTAGATAACGCAACGATATATAATATCATAAAAGCACTTATATATAGGAAGTACCAGCGGCGTATCCACTATGCTTTTATCATATTACACACGCCTCGTTATTTAAATCACTTACCCAAACAAACCATCAAAATACCTTGTTTAAACCAATGTCAAAATGTTTATGTGTAAATAATGTCAAATGTTAAATGTAAATCATGTAATGTATAATCAAATGTTATGTGTGGCAAGTAAAAAGTAACTACTCAAACCATATGTATGATGTTTATGTGTAACCAAATGAATGTATGGTGAATAATAATATTACTCAACCCCATAAGTAAAAATGTACAAAACAATGTATTTGATATAAATCATAGTTTAAATCAAAAGATAAGTTTTGCAAAATCCATGTTTTACTGATACGAACAATTATGTGGTAATGTTAAACGTAAACATTCAAGCCTTGAGACTGAAGGACAAACCCTTATCGAGTTAAAGGTTTATCAAAAATGTTTTTGGATTCAGTCATTCCTTACGTCCAAACAAACCTAGGATTTCAGGAATGGGAGTTGTCAAGTCCTATGGTACCACTACTTACTACCGAGCGGCGTGATCAATGTTAATGAACGTATTTCAGTTTCGTTATACAAACCAAATGTAAGCATGTTATGCGAAAACAATGTACTAAGTATGCTAAATGAACATACGTAGCAAATATGTGATGTAAATTAATGTGTACATATGCTAAAATAAACATATGAAACAAATGTGTTTATGAAATCAATGTACTAGCATGTTAATTAAAACATACATAGCAAAAACATGGATGAAATCATGTACTATACGTGTACTACATGAACATAGCAAGCATATGATATAAAAGCATGAAAAACACGAAAGTAACAAGTAGGCACATGTGTTTCACCCCAAAATATTTGAAAACAGTAAAAGAGGGGTCTATGTGCTCACTTGATAATGCTTAGAAATCTTGAAATAACAACCAAACAAAGCTAGAAGGATCGCGGAATCGATCGGCACCTAATATAGGTAACTATGTTAATAAATCGGACCTAAATCGGAAGATCGGATAAAATGAGGTTTCGTAAACCAAATGAGTGTTGGAACTCATGTGATATGGTTTAACAAAGCCTACATTCTAAATCGGAACCTATCCTAAGTGCTTACGACCCATTACGACTCTTTAAGGTAGTCTATGCTACTTTAACACGTCGTTCGCGTAAAACGCATTCGGACCGCCTAACTAGTCTTATGACAAGTATTATATGCCTTAACTTGTCTAATAATATTTCCTAATCAATTTAGATGTCAAAATTTAAGTTATATATGCTTAAAATGAAATTATACGTAAAAAGGGCATTTTGGTCATTTTCCTAAGGCATATAAACTACCTATCATACAACTAACTAAACGAAGTGACCATAAGGTATAACATCGGAAGGTTATTGCCTATACAACTATGGTCACAAAATGTGTTTGGTTGGATCCTAATGATCGACCAAACGGGTCGGGTTCGGAAGTCTAAGCGGTTGTTTAGACCGCTTATCTTACGACCCTATATAAGCACTAAACTAAAAGTGATGAGTTAAACATGTTGAAACATGTTTAACTAAGTTAGAAAACAAGTTTGATATCAAAACAAAGTGTTTTGATACCCAAAAATAGCTTTGTTTCAAAATACGCGTAAACACGTATTTTGACCAAAACTTTGACTCGTCACAACGCCTAATCAACGTGGTAAAGAGTAGGTATAGTCACAAGAGACTATAACCATCGTGATTACGCTCACGTTACAAGGTTCAAACGAACTTTGTGTTGACCAAAGACTGGTCAAAACAGAAAGTCAAACACTGTTTGACTTTTATGCTTAAAATGCATAAAAAGCATGAGAGAAACTTACAAAAGGTCCAAGCCTTGAAGATAGAACAAGAAGACAAGAAGAAAGGAGCCTTCAACCAGAAGGGATAGCTCCTATTGTCCAGAAATGAGAGGAAAACTGATTTGAGCAAGTGTGAAGTAAGTTTGGGGTGGGTATTTATAGATTTCAGACAACCGTTAGGATAGTTTCTCGGTTATTGAGCTTCAATCTTGGCCCTCCATGTGTTACCCACTGAATTTGAATACTATGGGAGCCTAAATACCAGTATATGGTATGATAAAACCATGCACAAAACCCAGAAACCAGCTGCTGATTGAAATAAACTGTTTTTGCAGAACTGAGAGTTTGTCGCGGGCCGCGTAGACCCACACATGGTCTTACGCGCCCCTCCTAGACAACTTTCACAGATTGTCAAGTTTAGTCCCTGCAAGTCCAAAACTCAGTTTTTGATGCATTTTCGACACATTTAAGCCCTGTTAACCCCATTTCAAGGCTCTACAATGAAGTTAAAGTATAGGGAACTTAAAATATGCTTGAAAACATCTCGGATGTCGGTTCGTTTGGTCGTACGGCCTCGTTGTTCGGTTAATTACGACGAAACACGAACGGACGCGAAAAACGATCCAAATTGCGCGACGAATGGAATTTTAGCATTCCAATAACCAAAATAGAGTATTTTAATGAGTACAAAAATTCTTGGATTTCCGGATATGTTCAGAACATAAGATATGCACGTAAATGCAAACTTATGCACTTTTTGACGCTTTTAGTCCCTGTTTGACCAAATAAGTTTATTTTTGCACACCGAACCCCTCAAAGCCTATTTCTAATATATGTAAAGGATATCTATGGTATGTTTAACTTATGATCATGTTCCAGAATGTGTGTTATGATACGAATCGGCAGACTTTCGCAGTTTGTCACATTTAGTCCCTGCGATCGAATAAACTTGTTTTTGCCATACCAAACCCTTTAAAACTTATTTCTAAGTTACGTAAAGGTTATTAAAGGTATGTTAAGCATATGTTTATGTTCCGGAGTGTTTTTTGCGTTAAACTGATTACGTTTACACATCAGTTTGCGTATAACTTTCCAGAAAGCGATTTAGAGTTTGAAATCGAAATAAATCAAAATGTGCAAAAATGTCAAGCATAAATAAACAAACAGTGGGGTCAAATCACATTGTTTTATTGATAATTGAACTATTCAGAGTTTGTACAATGATTACAAGCACAGATGTCACACACGCTTCCGCAAAAGTCAGGGTGTGACAGATCTAGTGCTAAAGCCGAATACAGGGGCGTTGCTAATGTGGTTGTTGAAATCTGTTGGCTTCGTAATCTACTGCTGGAACTAGACAAACCTCTGACCACCGCTAGTCTTGTGTACTGTGACAATATTAGTGCAATTTACTTGTCAGGGAACCCAGTTCAACATCAACGTACCAAACACATTGAGCTGGATATTCATTTTGTTCGCGATCTGGTTCAATGAGGCTCTGTTCAGGTTCTTCACATTCCTACGTGTTTTCAAGTGGCTGACATATTCACGAAAGGCCTGCCTAAAGTTTTATTTGACGATTTCCGGTCCAGTCTCAACATTCAGCCTCCTCTAGCTTCGACTGCGGGGGTGTAATAGACAATTGTATAAATTAGAAAATCACAACAAACATATCTGTTATATTTGTCATGTAAATCTCTCCTCAATGATAGGAGATTATTGTACATTATTTATATCATGTAAACATGAATGAGAAGGCAAGAGTTTACATTCCTTCAGGATCCCTATCAGTAGTACAACTCGATTTCCTCATAATTCTATTATAGAACATGAAGTCACACTTATAGAACAAGAAGTCACAACTAACAAGTTCTAGTACATGTACCTCAATACTTTCCAAAATTTGGTATTCAGATGTATATCAAGAGGGATTTATTGTTGAGTTAGGCCATTGAAGTTTTTTTTACCATGTTGAGTTGGATTATCGAACTTTTTTTACTGGACTGAGTCGGGTTACCCAAATATTTTGAGTTTTTGATTGTATAGATAATGTTTTTAATTAGGTTCATAAACTCATAGAGTATTTTTATAATTTAGTTCATAACTTAGTTTTTTCTAAAGTTAACAACTAACAAACAACCATACAATAAACAAACAAAATTATACATAAAATGGGGTTTTTCGGGTAAAATCTAGAGGAAAAAAAGTTAAAAAAATCATACCTAAAATGGGGTTTTTTCAGAGGGTTGTTTGGGTTACTTCGGGAACATGGAGGAGAGAAGCCAACATGGAGGAGGGTCGCCAACATGTTATGTTATAGCAATAAACATTGTAATTACCAAAATGACAAAATCCTAGTATTCAGATGAGTTAATAACATACCGTAATAGGCTAATAGCTAATCAATGATTCTTGCTTTTCCTCCTCTTCTAGTTCTACGTCAACATGTTCTTAATCTTCAACATGTGCCTTAACATCAACTATAGGCACCAAAAACTTTTATATAGAATCGGTTTGAAACTTGACCATTTCTTCAACTCATTTTCTCTTTTTATGTTTTTGACATCCTGATGCTTGTATAGGAGCCATTGTTTCTTAATATTAACAAGCCTACAAGTAGCAATTAGCAAGACTAACAATTTGTCAATTAACAAAGTCTAACAATTCTAAATCAATCAACAAACCCCCTTATTTCTAACAATGTTTCTAACAATTAACATGTAACAATTACCTTATTAAGTCTTAACATTCACCTAATTCTAATAAATAACACCTCAATAATCAGTTAGGGCTAAAATTGTAGGGTTTTTTTTTAAAACACACATACACCAGATCACAACAGAGGCTCAAAGCCTTATGAGTTGTGTGGGGGTGGACTAGTGGTGATTGATGGACGACCACGACATGGACGCGTGGTGGTGAGTGGACAGTGGTGATTGGTTAACACTGGTGGTGAGTGGTGATTGAGGTGTCGACGATCAAACTTCAAATTGCTGCTGCCCGAGGATTGCGTCGTTCGATGTTGGCCACTTCATTGTTATTATTTTATTTATTTTTAAATAAAATGGGTTTTGGGCCAATACCTAATGAGCTTAACTTATAAGGTCTGATAGTTTTAGATGGGCCGATAACTTATAAAGTTTTGGTAGTTTTAGATGGGCTAATACCTAATGAGCATAACATTTTAAAAAAATGTGCCCTCCGGATGAAACGTGTCCTGGCCGGTGGTCCTACCCGCCCACCCTCAAGGCCGGCCATGTAGCCTAAAATAGAGGGTAATTTGTAACTTTGGTATATGGCAATAAATATTTTTGCTATAGACATTTTATTCTCTTTAATATAAGTATGTTATTGCTATAGTATTTCTATGTATTATATTTATCAACTCAATTACCACATTAATAATGATTTTGGCATGTCCAATAATATACAAAAAAGATTTGTAGATTGCTTCACTGGAAGAAGTGGGGATGCCATCGTTTGTGTTGGTTCTCACGTCAATGGCCGGAGATGCTATTAGATGTGAGGAAGATAGGGGAGTGGCCGGGTTAGAGTTGATACTTCTTTTCTTGTCTTTAGGTTAAAGGTTTCTATTTATTTTAATTTTATTTTCTTATTTAATCATTTTAGAAAAACAGTTTTTTTTAACGTCTGCGTTAAGGGTCAGCAATAGATGAGGACCAAACCCGTAATTTTTAAAAGGTTGCCGAAATATGAATCTAACACAAGTGTAACTTTTTCTTTATATATACTAGCAAAAGTGCAAAACCCGTTAAGAGTTTAGACCCTAATGCTGTTACATCTTAGATACGAATAAATATATGATCAGTTTATAAATATTTTAACCTGCTAAGCTGACACGATTCTTATGTAATCCTACCCCTAGCGTATATTGATGACGTAAAAAGACAACAATATATAATTCAGTTTTGTAAAAGAACTAAAAGATGACAGATTATATATATATTTTGATGCTAAAACTAGGTTCCAACTATCACAATATTTGGAGCACATACCTATGACACCTTTGATAAACAAACAAACGTTGCTTAGAACATATCATATAAAAGGCAGGAGACAATGATATGTAAGCCAAGCCGAATGATAATGGATTACTGGGATCTTTTTTCTCCGAATATATTTAATATGGAACGGATCATATTCAACTATTTATTTCTAAGCAATTTTTATCAATCAAAGCATATTGAATTAAAACACCTAAAATGTCACCCAAGTTGTTCGTGCAAGTTGTGGTATTCGTCGCCTTGTTCTTATTAAGAATACACGAGTCTCAAGCCTCGTTAGCGAAGGCAGGCTGTCAGGAGATGTGTGGTAATATAAGCATTCCATATCCATTTGGCATAGGGGCAGGTTGTTACATGCACGAGTCATTTGAAGTCTTTTGCAGAGGAGATCATGTTCCTATTTGGTCTGCTAATAACCAAGAATATCCCATTTTAGAATTTTCCACTGACTTGGTACGCGTGATTCATGAATCAGCCACTTCGTGCGCTGAGTTTGAATTGATAAGGGTTACCCAGATCCTGGGCCAATATTTTTTCTTGTCACAAGATCATAATCTTTATGTGGCAGTGGGATGTAACATTAAGGCTTATTTTATAACTTATTCGTTTAGTAGATCTAAGGTATGTGAATCTTTATGTAACGAGAAGGTACCCATTGGTGGATCTCCCGCTAACTGTACTGGCTTCAACGGTTGCTGCCACCTTAGCATCCCAAAAAATGTAACTTCATACGAAATTATGATCCAATACAACGCAAGTGGTTCAGCATGCGCTCAAGCGTTCGTTTCTGAAATCAGTGCACCAATCTATTTTGAGAAACGACAAAGACAATTTCCCTTAGCCTTGAATTGGGTTGTTGGACTCACCACGTGCCACCAAGCTAGAAAGAACGGAGATAACTTGTGTGGCAACAAGACGAATCGGTATCGAACGGAAATTGAAATCGGAAAATAACAAGAAGTTGGCTAAGCACCCAAATTTTATTAATGTCAAGAAACTATCACAAAACTTGACTCACAATCACTAATACCCAAAGCATGGTATTTATAATCTAAACACACCTATTAGATTATAACTAGGATTGCTAATAAACCTATTATATTGGACATGATAATTATCACTAAATAATTAAACCTAAACACGTTTAAATATTCTAATAATTATCCACTCCATGGTTCCTTGCCTTGCACGCAAAGGAAACTATTTTAATTCGAAATTTCCAACAATCACCCCCGGAATTTCGAACTCGTATCTGACAAGTCTTCAACTCCAAGCTTTTCAGTCATCTCCTTGAACTTGATCTTCCCAAGAGCCTTCGTCAAAATATCCGCCTTTTGATCAATGCCATTAACATGCTCGACCACGATATCTTCACGATCAACACATTCCCGAATGTAGTGAAACCGGGATTTTATGTGTTTGCTTCTTCCATGGAAAACCGGGTTCCTCGCGAGAGCTATTGCCGATGTATTATCAACACGTAACACCGCCGCTTGAACTTTCTTGTCGAGTAATTCACCAGTCAATTCTTTTAGTCAAACCGCCTGACACGCGGCTGCACTAGCCGCCATATACTCCGCCTCACACGATGATAAAGCAACTGTACTTTGCTTTTGAGAACACCAAGTAATTGGGGAAGACCCAAAATAAAACACGTGTCCCGTAGTACTTCTTCCATCGTCCGGATTTATGTTGTGACTACTATCGCTGTAACCGACCAACATATTTTCTCCCCGAGTATAGGTAATGCCATAACTAAAAGTACCTTTTAAATAGCGAAGAATTTGCTTGATGAGAGCTGCATGAGATTGCTTCGGGCATTGCATGTACCGACTGGCTACTCCGACCGAAAACGCCAAATCTGGTCGAGTCTGTAAAAGGTACCGGAGACACCCGACAATCTTTCGATATCTCGTTGCATCAAAATCTTCTTCGTCTTCAAATTTAGAAACTTCCACGTTCGGGTCTATGGGAACACTAGTAGGATTGCAGTTAATCATACCGGCTTCCGTCACTATTTTCTTTGCATACGCCTCTTGCTTAATTCTTATCCCGTTCTTGCTCTGCGACACTTCAATTCCAAGATAATAAGTAAGCTTTCCCAAATCCGACATTTCAAAGTTTTTAGCCATCCCGCGCTTAAACTCCATAATAAGTTTCAAATTTGAACCCGTCACAATTAAATCGTCCACGTACACGCCGATTAATAAGACGTCCGTTCCAACGGTTCTTCGGTATACGGCTTGTTCTTGCGAGCACCGGTGAAATTTCATATCTAATAAAATATTATTTAATTTCGTATTCCACGCACGTGGAGCTTGCCTTAACCCGTATAACGCCTTCGATAATTTATAGACCTTATGCTCTTCGCCTTTTTTAACGAACCCTTCCGGTTGAACGACATAAACTTCTTCTTTTAATTCGACATGTAGGAACGCGGATTTAACATCTAGATGATGTAACTCCCACCCTTCATTCGCTGCGAGAGATAAAAGTAACCGAACTGTTTCAAGTCGAGCAACTGGCGCGAACACTTCGTCAAAATTGATTCCGGGTTGCTGAACATAACCCTTCGCCACGAGTCTAGCCTTGTGTTTATTTAGTGAGCCATCAGCGTTTCTTTTAACCTTGTAAACCCACTTCAAACCAATCGCTTTTGCACCACGCGGTAACTCGGTTAACGACCACGTATTGTTTTTATTTATTGATTCGATTTCTGCGCGCATTGCTTTCATCCACTCCGGTTTATTTTTGGCATCATTAAAATAAGCCGGTTCGTCATCCGCAAGCAATAAATAATCTTCATCAATAGTGCACGAGTTTAAAACATAATCGTTAAAACGTACCGGGGTAATCGTTGCGCGATTAGATCTACGAACAACCGTCTCCGGAGTCACAAAAATATTATTTTCATTATTTCTACTGTTCACGGCTCTGTTCTCAGCCGTATGGGTCTGTGCTCCTACATTTTGGCCATGTGATCCACTTCTTATTGTAGCCGATTGTACCTGTTCATGCCTTGTTGGGCCTTGCTCATCTTTTATGCGTTCTTCATACGCCTTTATTCGACCAACAACATCGTCGAATGCAACTGTTTTTAGATCCACAAGTTGCTCAACTGAGGTTACCATATGGATGAACCGCCTTGGTAAACCACTGAGAAACTTTTTCACGATCCTTTGTTCCTCTATTATAGAACCGAGAGATGCCGCTTTTGAAGACATTCCTGTTAACTGGCTAGAAAACTCATAAACTGTACTAGAATCCTTCATCTTCAACGCCTCAAATTCTGACATGAGTGTCTGTAGTCTTGCTTCACGTACCCGATCGGCTCCCAGATGGCGCGCTTTCAGTGCATCCCACATCTCTTTTGCCGTCTTCAGATTACCAACTTGCAAGATCTGTTCTTCCGGTATGGATTGAAACAACAAAGCAATCGCCATATTGTTTTTCTTCACATCGGTTTCAGTTCCGGGTTCAATGGCCTCCCACACGCCATGAACGTTAAAAATCGCGCGAATACGCAATGCCCAAATTGTATAATTAACCTTATTCAACATCGGGCATTGAAGTGATGTTGAATTCGGAACCGATTTCTCGGTATTCGAGCCGCTACCGCTATCGCTTCCAACCATATTTTTCTTTCGTCGACTATACGTAAGATTAAACGAACCCGGTGTAACTGGTTCAGTTTCTTCCAGTCTATGCGTTTAATTCCCAAGTTCCACTTCAAACACGAACCCGAAAAAAGTGATTTAAAAAAAACAAATTCACGTTTTTTTTTCTTTCAAAACTTTCACCGTTGATTAATTTACAGTTTAGAAAACTCAATTTATGTAAAGGTTGTTTCACGTTGAAACTATGAATTGGCCCAATAGAATTAATCCAATAAATTTGATCCAATAAAAAACAAACCCCTTTTCTGCTTCTTTTGAATGTGTCTGACAAAAGAGAGAACCACACGCCGACACCTAATCACGTGCGGCTTCCTTCTCCGAGCAAACTTTCCGGCTCGGTTTTGCGTTCGTCTTCCAGCTACCCCTTTTACTCTGATTGAACACCTCACAACCCTAAACACGGCTGCCTTCTGTCTTCTACCAAGAGCTTCGCAGGTGGCTCCCAGATTACTTCCGATTCCGGCCGGCGTCTAGCTTGGTTCTTGATCGTTTTGCGCAGGACAATCACTGCTTCCAACCTGCTTTCGATCGGACGACAGGACAATCAACAGTTGCTAGAACCGTTTCCAACCTGCCGATCCTTGAACTCAAACTTCCGACGAAATCACCTTCAACCCTATGCTCGATCGTAGGTGAGTTAGTTCCCAGGTATTGCTCTGACACCAATTCAAGACGAATCGGTATCGAACGGAAATTGAAATCGGAAAATAACAAGAACTTGGCTAAGCACCCAAATTTTATTAATGTCAAGAAACTATCACAAAACTTGACTCACAATCACTAATACCCAAAACATGGTATTTATAATCTAAACACACCTATTAGATTATAACTAGGATTGCTAATAAACCTATTATATTGGACATGATAATTATCACTAAATAATTAAACCTAAACACGTTTAAATATTCTAATAATTATCCACTCCATGGTTCCTTGCCTTGCACGCAAAGGAAACTATTTTAATTCGAAATTTCCAACAAAGAACAGTCATTGCGTTGATTCGACAAACAACCTAGGATATAACTGTC
The DNA here is from genome assembly GCA_030545235.1 of Helianthus tuberosus. NCBI lineage: Eukaryota > Viridiplantae > Streptophyta > Magnoliopsida > Asterales > Asteraceae > Helianthus > Helianthus tuberosus. The sequence goes on along the minus strand of CM060424.1, from coordinate 36,668,141 downwards.
GTTGCAGAAAAGGTTACAAAGGGAACCCCTACCTTCCCAATGGATGCCAAGGTAATTTCCAAGTCATCAGTTTTACCTTGTGATTAGTTATTAGTATATTCTTATAAATTCACTCGTTCTGTTTTCAATCTTTAAATCAACAAATAGATATTAATGCTTGTCCGAAGCAATCAAATCATTATGGTGAAGATGGTGAGACTTGTGTATATACACATGGGAGCTACAAGTGCATATCCCCACATCTCCACAAATCAAATGTTTTAGGTAAATGATCTGCATGCCCTTATTTTTATGTAAAGAGACAAAAAAATTAAGGATTTTCATTGCTCCCACTGACCTTAAAGTCCTCAAGAAACGCGGCACGCTTGGTTTCTACAATACGAGTAACATGGGAAGGACAATAGAATCTAGAACCCTTTGAGTGATCTGGATATCCAATAAAGAAACAACTTGTTGTTTTCATATCCAGTTTCTTTAAGAAAGGGTTATAAAGTTTAGCTTCGGCAAGGCAACCCCATACTTTCATATATCTAAGACTCGGTTTCCTTCCTGTCCAAAGTTCATAAGGAGTTTTAGGGACAGACTTCGAAGGAACTCTATTGAGTATATGAACAGCTGCTTTTAAGGCTTCGGTCCAGAGGAATAAGGGCAAACCTGAGTTGGCTAACATACTGCGTACCATGTCCATTAGGGTTCTATTTCTTCTCTCAACAACACCGTTCTGCTGAGGAGTACCGGGCATAGTATATTGGTTCACGATCCCCTGGCCCTTACAAAACTCATAAAATGGACCAAGAGCCTGACCCACATCAGTATGTCGACCATAATATTCGCCTCCTCTATCTGATCTAACAACTTTTATTTGACGATCTAATTGTTTTTCAACTTCAGCTTTATAGTCTTTAAAAGTTGTGAGAGATTCAGATTTTTCTTTAATGAGATACAAGTGCATATAACGTGAATAATCATCAATAAACGTGATAAATGAAGTGTGTCCAGTTATGCCAGCGATGTTATAAGGGCCGCTAATATCAGTATGAATGAGTTCTAATAAATTAGAGCTCCTAGTTGCACCTTTCTTATTCGCTGATGTCATTTTACCTTTAAGGCATTTGACACATGTTCCAAAATCATTGAAATCGAGAGGTGGTAGAACCTCATCCTTCACGAGTAGAGTTAAGCGTTCTCGTGAAATGTGGCCTAAACGTTGATGCCACAACATGGATGAAGTTTCTAAGTCTCGTTTACGTTTTCTCTTTGTTAAGTTCTCATTAATATTATATGATAACAAAGACTTGGAAAAATCATCATCTAATTCTAATCGATAGAGACCACCATCCAAAAAGCCATAACCAAATATTTGAGAATTAAAACTGATAGTAAGTTTGGCATGACCATGAGAAACAAGAAAACCGTCTACGTCTAACTTTGGTCCCGATACAAGATTCCGAGTAATCTCAGGAATATATAAGGTATCATAAAGTCTAATAATTAAGCCAGTTTTCATAACTAAATCTAATGTTCCCACGGCCTCGACTACTAGCGGCTTTCCATTTCCCAGCTTAAGCGTTCTTTGGTTTCTTTCCAGCTTCCGGATTGTATGGAATCCCTGTAAGGAATTGGTTACATGAACCATAGAACCAGAATCAAACCACCAAGAATTACATGGAACATTTAAATTAAAGGACTCAAGTATCACAAAAAGATTATCACCTTTCTTGGCTAGCCACTCCTTAAAGTCCGGGCGGTCCTTCTGCTTATGTCCCACCTTACGGCAGAACTTGCAGTGAATCTTCCCTTTGGAGTCATTAGAGCCAGAAGCACTTGCACCTGCATCCCGCTTTTGGACCTTTACATTAGGCTTCTTATTGTAGTTCCCCTTCCTTTTCTTCGAGTCAGTAGTCATCAGGTAAGCAACATCGGCTTTCTCTAGTTTCAGACGTTCCTCTTCTTGCACGCACATGGCAATCAACTCGTTCATCTTCCATTTCTCCTTCTGAAGGTTATAGTTGACTTTGAATGCTTCATAAGATGCGGGCAGAGACGTCATGATAAAATGCACCAGAAAGCCATCACTAATCTCCATGCTTAATCCCTTGAGCTTTTGGGCCATGTCATTCATTTTCAGGATGTGCTCATGAATACCGCTGATCCCATCATACTTTGTAGTCACCAATTTCAGAATCAGGGTGCTGGCTTGCGCCTTAGACGTCCCTTGGAATTGAGCCTCCACATTAGTCAGATATTCCTTAGCTGTAGCAGCGTCAGGAATGGCTCCCCTGATAGCAGGACTTATCGAGTTTTTCATGAAGATAAGAGACAAGCGATTAGCTCTCTCCCACTTTTGATAGAGTAGTTTTTCAGCTTCAGTATTCTTATCAGTAAGAGCAGGAGGAGCGTTTTCAGTTAGCGCACAGTCAAACTCCATGAGTGCAAGAGTAAGGTCAAGAGAATCCTTCCACGAAGCATAGTTCGCACCAGTCAAAGTATCAATAGCCATAACAGGAGCTGATAGTGGATTAAAATGAGAAGAATAAGATACGTTCCAAAAGAAGAAGTTAGAGTGACTTATAGGTAACCTAAAACTAAGGCAGGCGGCAATTAAGACCATTATACTAAGGAAGTTGTGATAACGTTATTTATACACACCAATTTTAAATAAGGTTCTAGTTGAATGACGGTTTTCGCTTTGGCTATAGCCAATCATACAAGTATTATGAACAATCAGACTGTGCGGATTAGGTGTAAAACATCACCTTTGGGCAGAAGTTGAAACACCATAATTTTAGGCACAAGTCAAAGTTTGCGAGACATGAGTGTAACACATCACCTTTGGGCAGAAAATGAAACACTCATGCATCTTAGGCAGAAGTCATGTGTATATCATATGAACAAATGTAATAAGGTAAGTGTTACACTATGTTTGTTCATATAATAAGGACATACACCTAAGTGACTATGCTTAAGTTCACTAAATAACGCCACAAGTAAACACATCACATTTGGGCAGGAGTGAGAACTTGAAAAAAAAAATATTATTTTAGTTAAGCAAATTTTAAATCAATCAAAGGAATCAGTTGAATGATTATTTAAAAGTTAGGTTTATCCAAGTTAATTATCCGTTTATAAAAAATAAAATAATCTTTATATGAAACTTGGAGATAAAGTTACACAATTTTAGGAAACATAATATATCACAAAATTAGGTGATACCATATGAAACATTTATATCAATAACTAAAATAAAAGTTAACATAATAATTAATTTAAAATTGTCATTCGATGGAAATTAAGTAAATCATATGTTGGCATTTAGAATCAATTCATCGATTTATATAGAAATCTGACAATTTCAATAAAGTACTCATAATTGTGATAACTAATTGATTAAATTATACATGTTAAAATAACATGTGAAATCCAAAAATTGAATTCCAAAATTTGTCAGCATGCTAATTTCATGCATATTAAAACAACAGCCAAATTCAAAATTGAATTTTAAAGAATTTTGTCGCATGCAATTTGATGAAACAGACAAAAAGCATCAACTGACATCACATAATAAAGTATATTGATGATACTTGAATTTGCAATTTTGAGTTTGGAACCGTAAGCCCTCTCATCGACAATAAAAAGATCGATAAATACAAAACGATTATATCAAGTTTAATAAAAAAAAACTTAGCTTTTTTTTTCTCCTTTTTTTTTTATTTCAATTCCAGGTCATAAGGGAATTTAAGAACTGAGTAACATCGCTCTGATACCACATGTTAATCAGTTCTTTTAATATCTAATGGAAAACACTTTAGGGATCATGACATACCTGACAATCCAGTAGTGGTTAGAGAAGAAGAAGTCATCTTGATCGGTTCCCGTTTAGGGTGAGCAGTTAGGATGGAGAGGGATGATAACAGATTATAGTGAGGGGGCCGTAAACTTTTATGGTATGTCTTTAGGGTTCCCAATAACATGTATTTATATGCTTCACCCAAGGGGAAACCCTAATTAACTAGTACGGGCCTTTACGTCCATCAAATAAAGCCCAGTCAATTTTATAGGGATATTAAGGTAAATATTGATCTGGTTATTAGATAAATGATCAATAAGGGCACCATAAATTATTTAATAAATAATTTACGCTAACATGTTTTACAAACGCAATAATCACTTCAAAACGTAATCCCAAACACCCTCTAAGCTGACACGATTCTTATGTAATCCTACCCCTAGCATATATTGATGACGTAAAAAGACAACAATATAATTCAGTTTTGTAAAAGAACTAAAAGATGACATATTATATATATATTTTGATGCTAAAATTAGGTTCCAACTATCACAATATTTGGAGCACATACCTATGACACCTTTGATAAACAAACAAACGTTGCTTAGAACATATCATATAAAAGGCAGGAGACAATGATATGTAAGCCAAGCCGAATGATAATGGATTACTGGGATCCTTTTTCTCCGAATATATTTAATATGGAAGGGATCATATTCAACTATTTATTTCTAAGCAATTTTTATCAATCAAAGCATATTGAATTAAAACACCTAAAATGTCACCCAAGTTGTTCGGGCAAGTTGTGGTATTCGTCACCTTGTTCTTATTAAGAATACGCGAGTCTCAAGCCTCGTTAGCGAAGGCAGGCTGTCAGGAGATGTGTGGTAATATAAGCATTCCATATCCATTTGGCATAGGGGCAGGTTGTTACATGCACGAGTCATTTGAAGTCTTTTGCAGAGGAGATCATGTTCCTATTTGGTCTGCTAATAACCAAGAATATCCCATTTTAGAATTTTCCACTGACTTGGTACGCGTGATTCATGAATCAGCCACTTCGTGCGCTGAGTTTGAATTGATAAGGGTTACCCAGATCCTGGGCCAATATTTTTTCTTGTCACAAGATCATAATCTTTATGTGGCAGTGGGATGTAACATTAAGGCTTATTTTATAACTTATTCGTTTAGTAGATCTAAGGTATGTGAATCTTTATGTAACGAGAAGGTACCCATTGGTGGATCTCCCGCTAACTGTACTGGCTTCAACGGTTGCTGCCACCTTAGCATCCCAAAAAATGTAACTTCATACGAAATTATGATCCAATACAACGCAAGTGGTTCAGCATGCGCTCAAGCGTTCGTTTCTGAAATCAGTGCACCAATCTATTTTGAGAAACGACAAAGACAAGTTCCCTTAGCCTTGAATTGGGTTGTTGGACTCACCACGTGCCACCAAGCTAGAAAGAACGGAGATAACTTGTGTGGCAAGAACAGTCATTGCGTCGATTCGACAAACAGCCTAGGATATAACTGTCGTTGCAGAAAAGGTTACAAAGGGAACCCCTACCTTCCCAATGGATGCCAAGGTAATTTCCAAGTCATCAGTTTTACCTTGTGATTAGTTATTAGTATATTCTTATAAATTCACTCGTTCTGTTTTCAATCTTTAAATCAACAAATAGATATTAATGCTTGTCCGAAGCAATCAAATCATTATTGTGAAGATGGTGAGACTTGTGTATATACACATGGGAGCTACAAGTGCATATCCCCACATCTCCTCAAATCAAATGTTTTAGGTAAATGATCTGCATGCCCTTATTTTTATGTAAAGAGAAAAAAATTACACTATGTATAAAAAGAAAACGTCTTCAATCTCTGATCTTGATCTTCATTTTTTGTTCGTTATCCTCGTCATTTAAACGTAAAAGCTCCAACACCTACGAAAATCAAAGAAAAAAAAAAGAGCATTTACATTCAACAAATGTTTAGAGGAGCTCGGGCCGGTGATCAGGGGCGTAAAATTTTTTTTATCGTGTGTAATAAAAAAACATTATTTTTACATTCAACACCGTGCGCAAATTTTTTTTATATTCGACTCCGTGCGCAATTTTTTTTTTACATTCGACAACGTACGACAAACAATTTTTTAAACATATGTAAAACTAAACATTTACGCGTGCCGTTTTTACATACGTTTGAAAAAAAAATATTTAAATGTGACGTTTAGAGGAGCTCGGACCGACGATCAAGGGCGTAAAAAACATTTTTTTCATTCGATACCGTGCGCAAAAAAAATATTTCCATTCGACAATTTACGTAAAAACATTTTTTAAACGTACATAAGAACTATTTATTACGCCTTCCGTTTTTTGCATACGTTTGAAAATTAGATTTACGCATGACGTTTAGAGGAGCTCGGGTCGGCGATCATTTTTTTTTTTACGCACGTTGTCAAAACATTTTTTTTACATAGTGGTGTTCTCATACTCCGTTTGTATAAATATTTACGCACGTTGTCAAACTTTTTTTCCGCACATCAAAACTTTTTATACGCACGTTGTCGAATGTTTTTTTTTTAAAGTTGTAGTGCAAAGTCATCAAACGTTAACAAATGAAATATAAATTCTCAATAAACATATAAGACAAATATAGCTTGCATTTTAAAATAGAGTAAAAAGAAATAGATATTATTTTAGATAATTTTGTATTTTCTAATAAATATATAAGACAAATATAGCTTGCACTTTATAAAGAACATTATGTCATAATTAGGGAAAATAGAGGAAAAAATAGATATCATTTTCGATATTTTTGTATTTTCTAAATTACCTAATAATTTAGGTTTTTAATTTAAAAACTAATATATTTTTTCCCAATTGTAAATATAAGAAGAATAAAAGAGATTAAAGGAGAGAGATAATGATGATCTGATGTGTTTTAGAGATAACAGAGTGGAGATGTGACATTGAGAGAAAAAGACTAAAACACCCTTTTGAATTAAATTGATTATAGGTGATGGATGTGTTAAAATTCTATTGGATGGAAGGAGTTCTCATGGTTCTCGCAACTGGTAGGGTTCATGAGTGAACAATGATGTATTTGTGAACACAATGAACTTCTCCTGACCATTAATTTTGTAGATCTAGATTTTTTTCTTTAGTGCCAGGATTGTAATTATCTTTTGTAACTTACATGTATCTTAATAGACACAAGAGTATAATTGTATTTTTCTTTTTTTCATTTAATTAATTGATTTTTTTTTCTCTTTTTTGATTTCTGTTTCCAATTGAAAGAATATTTAATTATATTCTCTATACTTTTTTTCTCTCACAAATTACCTAACTTAATATTTGATCATTTTAAAAAGAGTAAATTGCCATTTTAGTCCCTGAGTTTTGTCCAAATTTGCCATTTTTATCCAAATAGTTTTATTTTCCCCCTTGGGTCCCTGACTTTTACATTTTGTTGCCATTTTGATCACTTTGCCTAACTCCATCCAAAAACCCAGTTTGTAACAGGGGTATTTTGAGGATTTCCTTAAAAAATGTTTTCAGTTGCCATTTTGATCCAATGCCAAAAAATCAAAAAAATTCCAAAAAAATCAAAAAAATTCCAAAAATTTCTAAAAAATTCTAAAAAAATCTAAAAAATTCAAAAAATTCTAAAAAATTCTAAAAAATCATAAAAATTCAAAAAAATTCAAAAAATATAAAAAATTCTAAAAATCATAAAAATTCTAAAAAATCAAAAAAATTCTAAAAAATCCAAAAATCATTAAATGTTTCGGCACGAACCGTTTCGACCCGTACCGTTTCGAACCGAACCGTTTCGACCCGTACTGTATCGAACCGAACCGTTTCGACGCGAACCGTTTCGAACCCGTACCGTATCGAACCGTACCGTTTCGACGCGAACCGTTTCGAACTGTACCGTTTCGACCCGTACCGTTTCGAACCCGAACCGTTTCGAGCCGAACCGTTTCGACGCGAAGCGTTTCGACCCGTACCGTTTCGACCCGTACCGTTTCGAACCGTACCGTTTCGACGCGAACCGTTTCGAACCCGAACCGTTTCGACCCGTACCGTATCGAACCGAACCGTTTCGACGCGAACCGTTTCGAACCCGAACCGTTTCGACACGAACCGTTTCGACCCGTACCGTTTCGAACCCGAACCGTTTCGAGCCGAACCGTTTCGACGCGAACCGTTTCGACCCGTACCGTTTCGACCCGTACCGTTTCGACGCGAACCGTTTCGAACCGAACCGTTTCGACGCGAACCGTTTCGAACCCGAACCGTTTCGAACCGTACCGTTTCGAGCCGAACCGTTTCGAACCGTACCGTTTCGACGCGAACCGTTTCGAACCGAACCGTTTCGACGCGAACCGTTTCGAACCCGAACCGTTTCGAACCGAACCGTTTCGAGCCGAACCGTTTCGAACCGTACCGTTTCGACGCGAACCCTTTCGAACCGAACCGTTTCGACGCGAACCGTTTCGAACCGAACCGTTTCGACCCGTACCGTATCGAACCGAACCGTTTCGACCCGTACCGTATCGAACCGTACCGTTTCGACCCGTACCGTATCGAACCGAACCGTTTCGACGCGAATCGTTTAGAATTATTTGGATTTTTTAGAATTTTTATGCTTTTTTAGAATTTTTTTGATTTTTATATTTTTTTTTGAATTTTTTAGATTTTTATGATTTTTTTAGAATTTTTATGATTTTTTAGATTTTTTTGAATTTTTTAGATTTTTTTGAATTTTTTGGAATTTTTTTGATTTTTTGGAATTTTTTTTGATTTTTTGGAATTGGATCAAAATGGCAACTGAAAAGGTTTAAATTGAAAAGAGTAACTGGGTTTTTGGATGGAGTTAGGCAAAGTGATCAAAATGGCAACAAATGTAAAAGTCAGGGACCTAGGGGGAAAATAAAACTATTTGGATCAAAATGGCAAATTTGGACAAAACTCAGGGACTAAAATGGCAATTTACTCTTTTAAAAAAATACAAACATTATCAAATATTGTTTCATCTAGAACACACGATTAAAAATATTTAATTACATTCTCTATACATATATATATTAGATCACTGTTTGATGAAAAGATGCATAATGAAAACAAGATGTAATAATACACAAATGCATAAGTCTGGTGTATACCGACCTATATACATGATGCACTCACTTGAATAATACACAGGTGTATACGTCTGGTATATACCAACCTGTATACACATATGTTCAGGTGTATAAATCTGGTTTATACCGACCTATGGGAACAAGATGTAATAATACATAAGTGTATTAGTCTTGTTTATGCTGACCTGTATACACATAATAGTTAAAAAAACATAATTTAATTAGGTTTAATATTTAATTTTAAAAAGAACATAATAGTTTATTAAAAAAACATTTGCCCTTCAATCTTTTATGAGGGAGAGAGTTAAGAGATGAGAAAATTAAGGGATATATATAGTGGAGGGTTCAAATGCGAAGAAATTTTTTGTAAGAATAAAAAAGAACAAACTTCAACCAATAATAAAACTTCATTTTACTTCATTTAATTTTTGTATTTAATATGGGTGTAAGGGTATATTGGTAAAATTAGATAGATCATTAATTGTTAGTCTTCCTTTTTAATAGCTAACTAAATTAAATTTGTAACTTATTTTAAAAAAAAATATATATATTTTTTCAAAGAAGAAAAAAATTAATTTATAGTGTAGGATAAATTATAAGGTGTGTAGGATGAATTACGAGTTGTGTAGGATAAATTTCAAAAACGTGTAGGATAAATTTTGATGTGTCTAGGCAAAAATTTTAGTGTGTAGGATGATACTCTTTATGACTAATTAATTAGTCATAAATAATAATAAATGAGATGAGAGAAAAACTATTTAATGTTTTACAATTGTACCCTTTATTCTTTTTCTTCTCAATTTAATTTTCTTCTCAAATGAACTTCCCCCTATATATATATATATATATATATATGTATAGGAGAAGGATCCATTAGGAACCACCATTTATTTCGAGAACCGCAAGAAACAATGTGAACACAACAAAAAATACCTAAAAAAAATCTAAAAAACACAAAAAAAAAATTAATATTTTTTTTTGAAAAAATCGCTACTTTTCGTTAATAAAAAAATTAAAATTTTTTTGGATACTAAAAGTAGCGATTTAAAAAAATATTTAAAAAAAATACTTTTTTTAGTTTTTTTTTGGGGGGGGGGGGGGTAGGTTTTTTAGGTTTTTGGTGGTGTAGTGGGTTTATTTTGTTGTCTTCACATTGGTTCTCGCGGTTCTCGCAATAAAGGTGGTTCTCGCATGAACCATACCCTATATATATATAGGAGAAGGATTCCGTTCGGAACCACCCTTTATTGCGAGAACCGCGAGAACAAGTGTGAACACAAACATTAATACCTAAAAAAATCTAAAAAACACCAAAGAATTGTTTTTTTTTAACTATTTTTTTTGGAAAAATCGCTATATTTCGTTTATAATAAAAAAAATTCAAAAAAAAATCGAGTAGCATTTATCTATGCACATGTGCATTTGTATCCTTTGTTTGACAAATTTCGTAATTCATTACAAATATTAGACAATTGCACTTCCATTTACACTACCACGTGTAATACACTACTTTTTACGTTAACAATATTAGAAATGCACATGTGCATCTATATGTATCAACATGAAATAAGGTGTGTTGGTACACTACTTTCTCTTTCATCCATCATTCCATCCATAATACACAAACATGCATATGTGCATTTTTGTCATTTCTTTGACAAATTCCGCATTTCATTACAAATATTAGACAATTGCACTTTCATTTACACTACCATATGTAATACACTACTTTTTACATTATCAATATTAGAAATGCACATGTGCATCTATATGTATCAAAATAAAATAAGGTGTTTTGGTACACTACTTTGAACACACTTTCCCTTTCATCTATCATACCATCCATAATACACTACCATTACCTTCTACCATCCATAATACAATATCATTACCTCCTACCATCCATAATACAATATCATTACCAATATTTTCACTTTATTACATGTATATCAAGAACATTTATACCATCTAATCAACATATTACATCATAAATTGACAACTATAACCAAACCATCAACCACTAGATATAACTAATAAAAAAAATGTATATGGCCTACTTCTCCATTCAAAATCACAAATTTTTTGTACCAAAACACGTTATATCATGGTTATACATAATGGTGCACATGTGCATTTTGAATATTGGTAATGTAAAAAGTAGTATATTACGGATGATATTGTAAATTAAAGTGCAATTTTCTATTACTGATAACGTATTACGGAATTTGTCGAAGTAATGATACATATGCACATGTGCATGGATAACTGTTACTCGAAAAAAAAAAGTTTTTTTTTTGTTTGCTAACTAAATATAGCGATTTTTTTTTTTTAAAAAATTGAGTGCTTTTTGATTTTCTTTAGATTTTATTTTGTGTTCACATTGGTTCTCGCGGTTCTCGCAATAAGAGTGGTCCTCAAATGAACCTTACCCTATGTATATATATATATATATATCCAATTGAGGGTCCATTAAGCTGAACATAATGTAATATTATTTATAAGTTTACAGCCGACTAGATTTTTTTAACATTTTAGTCCAATTGAGGGTCCATTAGTGTTTGTTTTTTTGTACATAGAGCCCATTACCAATATGCATGTGGTATCTATGTATTTTTTGCAAGTTTTATATTCATGAGTTTATCTTTTACAAATTTTATATACATTGGATAATTAACCGAAACCGATCCATAACCATTGGTTAACCGAACAACGATTAACCAACCATCGGTTATGGTTATGGTTAATACTTTTCAATTAACCGAACCCTCGGTTAACCGACCATTGATTAACTGAACCCACGGTTAACCAACTTTGCGTACCCTTAGCTCACATCCATAATTGATAGTGTATATAAATATTCTTTTAAATATAAATTTATCACAACTCTCATAAAATCTTGTGGACCATATATTTAGTTTATCTTCCCGATAAACGAAAGCAACGTACAAAAGTATATTAGAGCATTCACAATAAGGCCCATTAAAAACACACAAAAACATGTCGAGGCAGCTGACACATCAGAAAAACACTCACCCTTCAAAAATATCAAAAACTCACCCAATAAGAAAACACAAAAACACTTAAAAACATTACCACATCATCACCACATTTTTTAATTTTTAACCACACATTTACACCACTTATTCTCTCTCTCAATATTATATATATTAAAAGTACATGGGTCCCACCATTTTGTTGTTTTTAGTCTTTTTTGCAGACAAACATATCTAAAAAATGAGGTACAAAAACAAGGTCCACAATAAGAAAAAATGGATGATGTGGAAAAATAAGTAAAAACAACACCCAAAAATGTATTATTGTGGATGCTCTTACCAAGTTCAAATCAGTATCTTCTTTCATCTCCCTTCTCTCTCTCATTTGCAGAGCTCACCGGAAATACTACTGTCGGAAGTATTCTGATGGTGTACACTTTTTATTTTTTATTTTTTTCACTTCAACTTCTCTCTTGGTTGGTTTCGAAATTTCAAAGGGGACGATTGCAATTTTAACGCGAGTATTAAACTAAAAATTTTGTTTTTAAGGGGTGTGTCCGAACCCCCAACTCCAACCGTAGGTCCGCCCCTGAACACAATGATCCTATACTTATATTTATACTAAACACATAACTAAATCACCTACGTATTCTCTACTAAGGTTACACCATAAATAAACAAATCTCTACCAATTATCCCATACCATATCTATACCGATCTTCTTACTTTTTTTTATTTATCTTTTCCCACAATTGTCTCTGACCCTTTAACTTATATGATTAAAGCAAATCAACACTCAAAAAAAAATATTAATTTCCTGAAGATACAAAATACAAATATACAGTTAGGAGGGTTAACTAACTAGCCAAGCATCACACCTTTAGCCAATATATTGTTTAATATAACACTAGATTTAGACTACTTTACTTCAAACACTCCTTTTGTGCGATCATGTCTAACAAGCAAGGTCAAGATAAGTACACATGCACAAGACACTTTATTATGACCTCTATGCTCAAAAGTTCTAGTTCCCACACGTGTGCTAACTACATTTCATTGCAAGTGCAGCAACTCTTGGAATCGTAATTGGACTTTTAGCTTTTGGTGCTATTGGTTACTTGACATATATAAAGCTTGACAGAATAAAAAAAGCTACGATCAAGAATAAGTTATTTAAAAAGAACGGAGGACATCTATTGAAGCAACAAATATCTTCTACTGAATCACGTGTCATGATAATAAAAGTTTATACCGCCGAAGAAATGCAGAAGGCGACAAAAAATTTTAGTAGAAGCAGGGTCCTTGGCAATGGAGGACAAGGTACAGTGTACAAAGGGTTGTTCCCTGATGGGACGGTTGTAGCCATAAAGAAGTCGAACGCGGTAGTTGTAGATCAGGTTGTGCGATTTGTTAATGAAGTTTTCATTCTTGCACAAATAAACCATAGGAATATAGTGAAATTGTTAGGTTGCTGCTTGGAATATGAAGTCCCCTTATTGGTATATGAGTATTTGGCCAATGACACCCTTGCACACCATCTTCATGATGGGACAGGGCTTTTGAACTTTTCATGGAAAGATCGTATACGAATCGCAAGGGAAGTTGCGGGTGCACTAGCCTATCTACACAATTATGCCTCACCAGCTATATTTCATAGGGATATTAAGCCGAGCAACATCTTACTAGATCAAAACTACAAAGCAGTAGTATCTGATTTTGGACTTTCAAAGTCGATACCTCTTAGCAAAAGTCATATAACTACACAAGTTGGCGGCACATTTGGATACTTAGATCCTGAATATTTCCATTCTGGAAAACTTACTGCAAAAAGTGATGTTTATTCTTTTGGCGTGGTCCTTACCGAACTCTTAACCAGAAAAAAGTCTACTTCCTCAAGTGACTCCGGTGAAGGCTTGGTGCCAAGATTTAAGTATTTGGTGAAACAAAATCGGCTTGATGAAATTTTGGACAAGCAAGTTCTGCAAGAGGCTATGATGGATGATGTAGTTCTTGTCGCTAAGCTTGCCAAGAGATGCATGAAAATGAAAAGCAATAAAAGACCAAGCATGGAAGAGGTGGTCGCCAATTTAGACAAAGTGTAGTACAGCTCGAATTTCGTCATAGGGGCCTTACAGAACATGAACTCACAACTAACAAGTTCTAGTAATCATGTACCTCAATACTGTTGGCCTTAATAATTGTCAACCCAAGTTTAAATAGTACAGGAACTAATGTTATAATCAATTGTTAGTAAATTTTGGGTTAGAGTTGTAAGTATTTTAATTAAGGTTGACATGTAGTTATTGTATTTGTAATCAAGCGTTGTGTCGATGATGCTGCGAATAGCAATGTTTATTCCTTTGGTGCGGTCCTTACTAAACTCTTAACCAGAAAAAAAAAGTTTATTTCCTCAAGCGACTCAGGTGTAGGCTTGGTGACAAAATTTAAGTATTTGGTACGACATAATCAGTTTGTTGAAATTTTGGACAAGCAAGTTGTGCAAGAGCCTATGAGAGACGATGTAGTTCTTGTCGCTAAACTAGCCAAGAGATGCATGAAAATCAAAATCAATAAAAGACCAAGCATGGAAGAGGTGGTTGCATATTTGGATAACTTAATAGTACAACTTGAATTTCCTCATAAAAGCTTTATAGAACAGAACTCACAACTAACAAGTTATAGTGCACATGTAGCACAATACTTTCTAACAATAGTGAACCCTGAGATTTTTTTCATCAGTGTTGGAAATTTTTGGTGCCCAAACGTCTATAAAGAGTGATTTATGGTCAGGTCAGATCATTGAAGTTTTTTACAGGGTTGAGTCGTGTTATCTAACTTTTTCAAACAGATTGAGTTGGTCATTGATATATTTTGGGTTAATCTTTTTGTCTAGATCTAAGGCTATTGTTTTGGTTTGTAAATTCATAGAGTTTTTCATTTGGTTTATAACTTCATTTGTCTAACATTTACAACTAACAAGTTAACGATTAACAATTAGTAATTACATAACAGTTTAACAAAGTAACACTATTCAACTATAAGCTCAACCTACCTAAGAACTATATCAATAAAAATTATAAGAGTCTAATGTAAATAACAAAGTCATGTGACGTTTGGCACAACCTGAGAACTTGGATTACACAATTGTCGAGCTCGTTGAGGAGGTCATTCCATATATTATAAAGCACAATGCAACACAACACAGAGATCAATTGAGAGAATATAAGCGTTGTGTAAGATAACATAAGAAATCCAATTCATATGAAACAAACCATCAACAAGTTTTATCTAAATTAAAATATCAAACTCCAATTAACCAACAATTACTAACAAGTTTCATCTAAACATAAAGCAATCAAATAATCCAAACAAGTTTCATCTAATCACACTTCAAGTATCAATAAAGACGAAACATAAAACACCCAACCAAAACGGGTAAAACTTAGACAAAAAAATAACAAATCAAAAAACATACCTAAAATCGGTGCTTTTCGAGACTATTTGGGATAATTGGAGAAATGTTCGAGTCACTTTGGAAGCATGGACCCAACCAAGAAGCAATTTATTCCCAAATATCGATCGACAACAGATTGACATTCACCAAACAAATGATTTGAAGACTTCGGGCACTCACCACACAACAAACAAAGAACAGAAGGAATATCCATTGCTCTATCCACAAGATTAGATAACACTCAGGAAGAACGATTCAATAAAATCCTCCAAGCACAAATACTGATTTACCTTAGAACGTGCCTAACTAAACCAATATGTAGAAGATGAGCTCACCAGAAAAATTAAAAATGTCATCTAATATCATTCTTGTATCTTTAACCGTAAAACCCATAACTCCAGTACACATCCATATCCACTCATCGGGTCTATTCACAAGATGGACATTAGGGAGAATCGCCGCTCCAAAGCCACTAAATAAGAAGATTCAGCCACTCGATCGCCTCAATGGTCTGCGCCAACACCACCCATGCAAATTCTATGAGCCACCAAACAATCTTTGTTAATATCTAAACAAAGAATCTATATTAATATTCAATATACTCAATTCTCCTCAGAACAATCAACACTTTCTCTCTCTTCTGGGTCACCGAAAAACACTTCAGGGATGCACAAGGAGAAAGTGTTTTGTGGGTTTAACGAGGGTTTGGGAATTTAAATTAACTGGGACTTGGGAGGGTATATGTATATGAATGTCTGTTAAAAAATTGAACTTCTTTGATTATACAGCAAAATTCGAGATAGAAGAATTATTTATTTATTAAAATAAGATGACACATAATTGTTTTGTTTTATTATTATTACATTTTCTTTTGTTAAAATGACAAGACACACAAAAATTAGTTTCATAAATCTTCAGATTTTATAAACCATACGTTTTTTATGACACACGCTTTTGCATGTCATAAGGGTATGTCATGGACTCATGGTTTATGTGTCACCATGTTTAATTTTTGAATAAAAATTAAGTTGTTACTTTGTAAAAAGGTACGGATTATACCGTAATTAGGTCATCATTAGATGTGTCAATGTTTTTTGAAGCGTTTTGACTGGCACCGGTTCTCTTTATATAGACAGGGTTGTCAAGAACGTACGTATCTGAGTCCGTCAATTTTGTAGTCAAGTACGATATCAATGATCAAAGAATTAAGTTTGCCTGTTTATTTTGTTCTTTGATTACCTGCAATGTCAAGCTTGATTAGTTCTGTGTATGCAAAGAAATGGAAAAACGTACAGGTGCAAATTGAACCTAGTATAAGCATATAATTTGTATATGCGTATTATATTTGTGTTTTCCAAACAATTAATATATAGACGGATTTATCAATTTAACTCGCAAAACCTTCTAACAATCCTAGTATAATGACAATTAGTTTGAAATGAATCGCATTTCATGTGAAGAATTTTAGTAACTTGAAAAGCCATAGCAATATTTGTTTAGTATTCATTATTGCAAAAGAACTAAAAGATGAGAAATGAAATATATTGATGCTAATTAAGACTAGATTCCAAGGGTCACAATGTTTCAATCGGAGCACATTCCTATGATACTTTTGATAAACAAACAAAGTTGCTTATAGAATATATCATATAAAAGGTGACAGACAATATATGTAAGCTAGGCTGAATTGAATATATACCAGCCGCATGAGGATGAGATTCTTTTTCTCCCAATATATTTGATATGGATCTGATTATTTGAAGTCTTTTGCAGAGGAGATCAGGTTCCTATTTGGTTTACTAATAACCAAGAATTTCCTATTTTAGAATTTCCCATGGACTTGGTACGTGTGATTCATGATGAGGATACGTCCTTAGTCGGACCGAACCATCGTCAAACATAGAACCGAACCATAACACATAAAGGTCGGATCGCACCTCACACCATAGACGGAGTAACCAAACACGTCGGCACGCCATAACTAACTGGACCCCACAGCATAACTGCCATGACAGCGACTGGTACGACCCTAACCGCTCGCCACGTCAGCATACCCAAAGACTATAAATACCACACTTAGGCCTCCAAAAAGGGGTAATCGCTACTTTCTCTCTCTAAACTCTCCTCTCTCTCTTCCTGACCTATTTTCTCCTCAGAAATACTTATTCTCACGCCCGAGCTTGGTCACAGAGAGGCCCCCCTCCCTGTGACGAGGCTAACGGTGTGCTTGTTCCCTTGTGATCTTGCAGGTTCTTGCTAGGTCATCTGAAGCTCTGCTCTAACCAGGCCGGACCAACTGGTTTTGAGTCTTCAGTGGCGCCATCCCCTCGAATTCACTCAATTCACTTTGCTAATTCTGTTTGTTCCAAGTCATGGAATCCACAACAACAGCAGTCTCCACCAACACTTTCTCATCTTACAACGATATATGGGAAGGAAACGATATATGGGAAGGAAATGCTGCCTCCACAATTGCATCAACAGCAGTTGTTGCCCCAGCTGCTTCGATAGGATCAGCGTCGGCTCCTCCAGCTGCAAATTCTGTAGGCGGAAGCTCTATCACCACGCTGTCTGTTACTGCTCCGGTCGCCACGCCGCTACCTAACTTTGACAACGCCTTCCTTTTACGGAATGCTGAACTATTGCGACAGTTACAGCAGCAACAACAGCGAGAGGAGATGTTGCAGAGCCTCCAAACGAACCTGTTTAGCAATGTCTATCCAGGGGTAACCCCGTCTCCGTTGGAGCTTTCACTTCCGGATCTATGGTAAGTCCTATAATCTCCACTCCCATAACATGTGTTACACAATTTTCCTCAATTATGAGTGCTCCAATGAATAACGGTCTAAATGACCTGTTTCGCTAGGGATCTATGGGTCTAAACCCCCAAGATCAGGAGCTGATCATGCCATATCACCCCACGTCTATGACTTCCCAATCGAAGTTTACGTTACGGATCGTCAATGCCCCACTCCCAGCTAAACTGAAGATGCCCCCTACGCTGAAGTTTTACGACGGTACGTCCGATCCGGACGACCATATGTTCGCGTTTGCCGGAGCGGCTAAGGTCGAACAGTGGCCTATGCCGGCTTGGTGTCTTATGTTCGCCCAAACTCTCACCGGATCGGCAAGGGTTTGGTTTGATGGGTTGCCAGAGGGATCGATCGACCACTTTGAGGATTTCCGGCGTATATTTTTGCAAAACTTCTGTCAGCAGCGACGCTGCAAGAAAGACATTACCGAGGTTCACCATATAAAGCGCCGCGACGGAGAGTCCGTAGAAGATTTTATTGATCGCTTCAATCGAGAAAGCATGCAGATAAGCGGAGCCGTTGACCGGCTCCGAGTCTCTGGATTTTGTCACGGAGTTCGGAACAATCAACTTGTGGAAAAGCTCCCCGAAGATCTTCCAAAAACCATGGAGATACTTATGGAACGAGCTCGAGCTTTCGTTCAGGGAAAAAGTGCCTGCGGTCAACCGAACGAAACTACAGCAAGAAATGCAAAGGCTCGAACCACATCGTGGAGACGGAACGCGTCACCACCAAAAGATAGAAGCAACAATTGGAATAAAAGTCGTGGTTCGTATCAGAAATCAGATCGAAGTAGTTTCCGAACCAGAAACGTGCGTTTTAACACCTTCTCCGAGCTCACAAAATCGCCAAGTGAAATTCTTAGTACGGAAACTACCCGGTTCCCTACGCCGTCGAAGCAGCGACCTACCTCGGATAAGCACTCCAAGAAATATTGTGAATATCACCGAGACAAGGGCCATACGACTGATGAATGTTGGGCTCTGAAGCAAGAAATCGAAAAGGCCGTACGATCCGGTAAACTCTCTCATCTTGTGAAAGAAGTAAAAGATGGGAAGAAATCTGCAGCAGCAATTGATAATCCGAACACCGAGCCCAGAATCAATATGATCCGGTCGACCGAATCAAGAGGGGTAAAGCGATCGAATCAACATATGGCAGCATGGATGCATCAGCCAACATACTTCCCTCCGATCGATCCAGACGCTGCTCGAGACGGACCAATTACAATTTCGGCCGTCGTCACTGGACATCTGGTCCGACGAATCTATGTGGATGGAGGAAGCGCCTTTGAAATCATGTATCTGCAGTGTTTCCAGCAGCTGAACCCCCAAGTAAAGAAGAGGTTGATTGAAGTCTCCACCCCTCTAATCAGTTTTTCGGGAGAGATGGTTCGTCCGATAGGACAGATTACCCTTCCGACAACATTCAAAGATGGTGACAAAAGCAGAACCGTCCAGTTAACTTTTCTGGTTGTTGGCACTCATTCGTCGCATAACATAATACTCGGACGACCCGGATTACGAGCTCTTGGAGCGATTAGCTAGACGATACACGGTGCCATTAAATTCCCCACCGAAGCCGGGGTCACCACTATTCTTTCGGAAGCAAACTCGTTCGTAGCCGAAGTAAGACACGCAGCGGAAACGAGCTCCAAAAAGTCCGAAGTGCCTACGGAGCTCTGGGCGATCAATCCGGACTTCCCCGAACAGCAAGTAGCTATCGGCGCTCAACTCCCAAAATGAACCAATAAGCTCCTATGGGAATTATTGAGCAACTCGATCGATGTCTTTGCATGGAAGCACTCCGATATGCAAGGGGTTCCAAGGTCAATGGCACAGCATCATTTGAACGTAAAAGAATCAATCAAACCAATAGCACAAAGAAAAAGGCATATGGCACCAGACCGAGCCAAAGCAATTGCAAAAGACGTAAAGAGTCTCCTAGATGCCGGGATCATTCGAGAAGTCTGGTATCAAACATGGGTATCGAATCCCGTTATGGTGCGAAAAAAGGATAACTCGTGGAGAATGTGCATTGATTTTACTGATCTAAACGATGCGTGCCCAAAAGATTGTTTTCCGTTACCGGAGATCGATGAGAAGATTGACTCCGTCGCCACGTTCAGATTGAAGTGTTTTCTAGACGCATACAAAGGGTACCACCAGATACAAATGGCGGTTGAAGACGAGGATAAGACAGCCTTTGTCACCAACGAAGGAGTTTACTGCTTCACCAAGATGCCTTTTGGGTTGAAAAACGCTGGTGCTACGTATCAGCGTCTAATGAGCAAAGCCTTCAAAGACCAGATCGAACGAAACGTAGAGGTATATGTTGATGATATCGTAATCAAAAGTCACGATGAAACCGCCATGCTAAAAGACATGCTGGAAACATTCACACGACTCCGAAGCATCAACATGAAATTAAACCCCAAGAAGTGTACATTCGGGGTAGAAGAAGGAAAGTTCCTGGGAGTCATGGTCGGGTCAAAAGGCCTGCGAGCCAACCCAGACAAGATCGATGTTGTTCTTACAATGAAGCCTCCAACGTCGGTAAAAGAGATTCAGTCCTTAAATGGACGACTGGCTGCTCTCCATCGCTTTTTGTCAAAAGCAGCAGACAGGTCGCTCCCATTCATGGACGTGCTTAGAAAAAGCTTTAGATCGGAGTTCAAATGGACGGAAGAAGCTGCACGAGCTTTAGAAGAACTTAAAGTTTATCTCGGTACTTTACCGACCCTCATCGTGCCAGAAAAGGATGAGGTGCTAACGGTCTATCTAGTTGTGTCAACCGGTGCTATCAGTGCAGTACTAGTTGCTCATAGAACCGGAGCCCAAATCCCCATCTACTACGTAAGCCGAACATTAAAAGATTATGAAACAAGATACTCAAACTTGGAAAAGCTAGCCTTGGCGTTAGTACACGCTTCAAGAAGACTTCGCCGATACTTCCAAGCTCGTCCAATTGAAGTACGAACGGACCAAAGAACCCAACATGTTCTCCGACGGCCCGAAGTTTCAGGCCGCATGGCAAAATGGGCGATCGAGCTCGGCGCGTTCAATATCACTTACAGAACCAAAGGTCCGTTAAAAGGACAGGTGATAGCTAATTTTTTAGTTGAAATGCCGGAGGAGAAAGAAATGGAAGAAACCGAGAAAGCTCCAGTCAAACCCTGATCTTTGTATACAGACGGGGCTTCAAGCTCCGAAGGGTCAGGAGCCGGCTTGATTCTCACCGATCCGGATGGCACGGGCATGACGTACGCTCTCCGATTAGAATTCAAGAGCTCTAACAACGAAGCTGAATACGAGGCCCTGCTAGCTGGCTTACGTCTGGCAGCAAAAGTCGGAGCCAGAAATGTTGTAGCCCATGTAGATTCGTTACTTGTAGCAAATCAAGTGAACGGGGAGTATGAGGCAAGGGAAGCCAACATGATCGAATACCTTGAGCAGGTAAAGCAGATTATGGCATCGTTCGATTCATGTAAATTTGAACATATCCCCCGCAGCAAGAACAAAAAGGCCGACGCGTTGAGCAAGTTGGCGTCCGTTTCGTTCAGTCATCTTGCCAAAGAGGTGAGGGTAGAAGTGTTAACCGCACCGTCAATTGCGGCTCCCCACGTTATGCAAGTAGAAGCTCCGACACAAACATGGATGACACCCATAATCAACTACTTGGTGCACGATGTCTTGCCAGTTGATAAAGCAGAAGCAAGAAAGATCCAGATCAATTCGCTTCAATATCAGATGCAGGAAGGAGGATTGTACCGGAAGACTTTTCTTGGACCTCTGCTAAAATGTCTTGATCCGGAGCAGGCCAGTTATATCATCAGAGAAATACATTACGGCATTTGCGGTATTCACGCCGGGCCAAAAATGATCGTAACAAAAGTGAAAAATGCGGGATATTATTGGCCCGGGATGCAAGAGAGTGCAGTCAAAGAACTCCATCAATGTGACGAATGCCAGAAGCACGCACCAGTGAGCCTCCGAGCAAAGAATGAAATGATTCTGGTAACCGCTGCATGGCCCTTCCAAAAGTGGGGCGTTGATATAGTTGGACCTTTTCCACGATCGAGCGGAAGCGCCCAATATTTGCTAGTCGCAGTGGATTATTTCACTAAATGGGTGGAAGCCAGACCGTTCACAATCATCTCCGGCTATAATGTAACGAGGTTCTTTTGGGAACAAATCGTATGTCGTTTCGGCCTTCCACTCTACATCGTAAGTGACAATGCAAAGCAGTTCGCGGAAAACCCGTTCAAACGGTGGTGTGAAAACTTGAAAATTAACCAAGTCTTTTCCTCGGTCGCCCATCCCCAGGGGAACGGGCAGGTCAAACAGATAAACCGCCGATTTGTTGATGGGATAAAAAGGAGACTTGGTTACGAAGGCAAAGGTTGGGCGGACGAGTTACCGAACGTTTTATGGGCTCACCGAACATTGCACAAGACCAGTAACGGAGAAACCCCGTTTAGTCTTACTTATGGTACCGAGGCCGTGATTCCCGCAGAAATTGGGCTCCCAAACCAAAGATGCAAAAATTGGGAAGAAAACGAGCATGAGCTCCGATCCAACCTTGACCTATTAGAAGAACGTCGGAACATTGCGGCAATTAAAGAGGCCCGATACAAAAAGAAGATTGAAAAGTACTATAACGCCCGTGCCAAGCTTTACAAATTCAAGATTGGAGATTTTGTGCTCCGAAGCAATGACGCAAGCCGCGTTGAAGCTCCAGGAAAGTTAACCCCAAAATGGGAAGGACCGTACCGAGTCAAAGAAGCTAGTGAAAAAGGCTCGTACGTGTTGGAAAAAATCGATGGAACTCCCGTACCCCGGACATGGAACGGGGTACACCTAAAGAGGTGTTTCATGTGAATAGCCTGCTACGGCTAAAAAGAGATCGCTATTTCTTATTTTATTTCCAATTTCCATGTATAAGTCGGGAGGGTAGTGCCCCGAACAAATTTCCATTTTCTTTGTAACCGGGAGGGTTTTTCCCGGACCTATGATTAACGAATCAATAAATAAAGCGATCTGTACTTTTATAAGTATAAAGAATAGCATATGAATAAGTTCGAACAATGTCATAAACGTGCACAAACGGGCCTCGACCCATGCCTCGCGCCGATCGAGAAGGCTTAAATAGTTCCAAAAATGATTAAATCTATTAAGCAAATGATCTGTATTTAATGCGATCCGATTGTAAAACAATTTGATAAATATACGAAGTCAACTTATGGGGAAACTTCTTTTTTATGATACGGTCACCTAAGATGACCGAACAAAAAACCTGGTCGAACAGTAAAAATTTGGACGCAAATTAAAAACTAAGTAGCCAGGCCCGAACAACTTCACTAGAAAACGTTACTTCATATAAAACTACGGTAATATGATACTGTGAGCAGGAAGTTAAACTGTATAATTACATGCCATAACAAAAAATATGGTAATAAAATGTTGTACGACAACAGAATCAAACGTCAAGCCTCATAATCTTCCTTTACAATGGGAAGTTCACTCCTTTGGTTGATAACAGACAAAGGTTTGTCAACCAAGTCGGAAACCTTATCAAGCACGGAGATATGAAAATCATCAAAAGCTTTCACTGCAGCGTTTAGTGCATCTTGAGCACTTTCGTCGTAGCCAGGGACTTCATCAAAAGAACGAGCAGAGCCTTTGGCAGCCTCGAAGCCATGCTTAATACCTTCGTTCGCCCCAACTGCATTTACACTGTTCACCAAATCGGAAACCACCTTTTCTAGCTCCGGGCTCTGATGAACCAGTTTAACCACCCAAGTAACCCCATCTGTAAAGAACCACTGCTTGGTAAGCATGAGCTCCGACAACTGGGCGTACGACTCGACCATTTCACCTTCACAACGAACCAACATCTCTTTGGCTTCATCAATCGTCGCTTTATGCGACTCAATCGCCCTATCACGAGCCCTCCTATTTCACCTTTAACTGAAGAAAAACAAGATTCAATAAGTAGGAAAAGGAAGCAATAGAAAACAAGTTACAAACGTACCATCAATCAAACGATGGTAATCGGCCAGAAGCTGATCATAAGATGTTTGCATTTCTTTCAGCTCAGCCGCATGTTTCTTCTCTGCACCAGATAACTTCTTCTCCAGATCAGCGAATTTCAACTTAAAAGCTTCCAAATCTTGGAAGGCTTTGTCCCGAGCTTCATAAGCAGCCGCAGTCGAAGCCTGATAAGACTTATTAACTTCTTTCGCCTCCAGGGCCTACTCTTTCAAACGTTCAATTTGGGATCGGAGAGAAGCTAGTTCCTGTTTTGTCTTCGATCGGACATTATCTTCATTTTTTAAATTAGCAATTTCACGTTCAAGCTTGCAATAGTTTGATTCCGACTCGATCCAACGTTTATACGTCTCCACCACCAGAGAATTCGACTGAGCTTGATTCAGCATTAGGGCATTCCCGAGCTCCGGGCCGTTCATCCTCCGGTAATGTGCATGTTCGGCTGGAGTCCCAAGATGAAACAGAGCCATCTTTGCTAACAAAGCATCCACAATTCTATATTTATTCACCAACGACCATTCGGGTATATACTTCTCCAAAGCTCGAGCCGAGTCTATATCCCCAATATCGCCGAAACCTAACTCCCGGGACAAGAAAGCAGCTTCAGTTTTAAACCACAGAGGGGAAGAAGAGGCACTATCCCCACCATCAAATGGTTGTGGACTTGGCCTTGAAATGTTAGAAGCAACTCCGGTTGTGAGCTTACCCGAAGGAGAAGGCTCAATTTTCTTAAAGGACAGGGGCTCGGGCATATGAATATCTTCCAAAACCTTAGTATTTGCCCCTCCAAAGGACAATGGGCTCGTCGGAGTCCTAACCGGATGATCCCTTGGGGTACGAACACCATGGAGATGGGCGTCCAAGTTTGCCAACAAACCTCCAGCAGTGGAGAAGTCGGTGGTTTGATCTTCCTCGTCATCATCTAATGTAATAGTTTTAAAACTCATCTTCGTTTTCACCTATTTAGCTTTTGGACCGGACTTAGAAGAAGTAGTCCGTCTTCTCTTCAAACCAACTTGAGGACGTTCTTCATCATCGCCATCATCACCCTATTCGCCCCCTTCGGCATGCACTCCTTCGTCTTCAATAGAGACGTGTACTCCTTCGTCTTCGATAATAATCTTGGAACCAGACCCTTTCGTTCCACTCGAGCTCGTCTTCTTGCCTTTATCATCACCAACCACCACCGCAGCCTGACTCGGAACAGTATCCATTATTTATGCCGCGGGAGACGAACCTGAACCTCCCTGACCGGCTGAACCTCCCTGATTATCCGGAGCCTCGGGTCTCCGAATCTGGTAAAGATTCTCCTGCACAACGCTTAAATACGGAGGATCACCTTTCGGTGTCCTTGTGGCCCGGAGGTCGAGCTCCTTGGAGTCAAAAGACTTCAATCTCAAAGCTTCCTTTAAACCCATGGCTGTATAAAAGCAAAACAATAAATAATATCTACAGTACGGTATGATACAAAACATACAAAATTAGTAAAAAAAATTAAGAAACACCGCATAACTAACCCTTCTTATTCCACTTGAGGGTAGGATACCACTCCGGTTCGGCCCAAATCGTGCTAATCCGTCCCATGACGAGGATGTGTTCCTGATACTTCTGTATACGTCCAGCTTCCTTAATCAAATTCGCGTATAAATCTTGGTTAAACTCGAAGTCTTCAGGAAGAGGGGGTGGAAGGCGCGACTTTTTTAATCTCCACGTCATAAATTCCGGAACGCATCGATCATCAACCAAGAAGAAATGGTATTTCCAATCCTTTATGCTAGTAGTAATCCACGTATAGCAACAGGAATTTTTGTCCCTAACCTCGAAGGTGTACCAGCTACTGGACCGATTCAGCTTGTAGAAAGCCTGAAACACATCCAAATCTGGGTCGGATCCCAAACCACGACAAGCTAACTCAAAATGACACACCTTGGCAAGGCCGAAAGGGTTCATTTGAGAAAGATGAACCTCGTGAAATAAAAGAACTCCGATCAAGAACGTCGTCAGAGGAAGACGATAGTTGCAGTAATCGAAAAGGCGAGTGTAAACCCCTATTTTCCCGGGTACAAAAGGGTAAATAGGCGTGTTCTTTTCGGGGAGAACGGGGTGTAACGAAGTAGGAATTGCATAAGTATCTATGTACCACTGTAAACCGTTTTTACTCAAAATGTTGAAGCAACCAGAAAGATTGCTCTTGTTCGCCATGCTAAAAAGAAAGGTGCTAACCTGTTTATGAACAGCTTCGTCTCAGAGGAAGGGATGGGGAAGATGAAGTAAAAAGTGAAAACAAAAGTTACTTTTTCGCCCCTTTTTATAAGGATATACACCGCCTCACAATGGCCAATAAGAAGGCGACACGTCATGATAACTGATGCACATCAAACGTCACGTCAGAGGAAAAGATAAAGCAACCGCCGGTTACCCAGCAAATGTCACCGCCCAAAAATTTAAAATTCAAAAAAATCAACAAAACGAAAAATCAGGGGATCAGCCCGCCAAAATTGCGTCGTTATAGTTCGAAGCTTTTACCTAAGAAACGCTACGAACTAGGGGGCTTGATGAGGATATGTCCTTAGTCGGACCGAACCATCGTCAAACATAGAACCGAACCATAACACATAAAGGTCGGATCGCACCTCACACCATAAACGGAGTAACCAAACACGTCGGCATACCATAACTAACTGGACCCCACAGCCATAACTGCCATGACAGCGACTGGTACGACCCTAACCACTCGCCACGTCAGCATACCCAAAGACTATAAATACCACACTTAGGCCTCCAAAAAGGGGTAATCGCTACTTTCTCTCTCTAAACTCTCCTCTCTCTCTTCCTGACCTATTTTCTCCTCACAAATACTTATTCTCACGCCCGAGCTTGGTCACAGAGAGGCCCCCCTCCCTATGACGAGGCTAACGGTGTGCTTGTTCCCTTGTGATCTTGCAGGTTCTTGCTAGGTCATCTGAAGCTCTGCTCTAACCAGGCCGGACCAACTGGTTTTGAGTCTTCAATTCACAAATCAACCATTTCTTGTGTCGGGAGCGAATGGATACGGGTTCCCTTGTTCCTGGATCGATAATTTTTCGTTTCACATTTTCGTAATCTTTATGTGGCAGTGGGATGTAACATCACGGCTTATTTTAGGGTTGATAATGACGTTTTATTGCGTGTGAATCTTTATGTAACGAGCCTATAACTTTTCTTGGACTTGCCCCTGGTTGTACTGGCCATAACGGTTGCTGCCAAGTTAGTATCCCAAGAAATTAAACAGCCTATGAGTTTTTAATCAAATATAACACAAATAGTAGTTCATTATGTGCTCACGTATCCATTTCCGAAAACAATTCAGCATTGATCTTTCATGGAAAACAACAGTTACATTTTCCCATGGCCTTTAATTGGGTTGTCGGGCGTACCACATGTCACCAAGCTGGAAAAACATGAGACAACTTGTGTGGCAGGAACAGTTATTGCATCGATTCAACAAACGGCCTAGGATATAACTACCATTGCAGAAAAGGTTCCAAAGGGAACCCCTATCTTCCCAATGGATGCCATGGTAATTTCGAAGTTATCCGTCATACCCTGTGATTAATACATTCTTATAAACTCACTAGTTCTATTTTCTTCAAATCAACAAATAGATATTAAGGAGTGTCCAAAGCAATCAAATCCATTATTGTGGAGAGGGTGAGACTTGTGTATATGCACATGGGAGCTACATGTGCATATCCCCGCATCACCACAAATCAAATGTTCCAGGTAAATGATCTGTACCTCGATCCTTATGTGAGTTATTACGACCTCTCGGTTGAAAGTTCTCGTTGCAACCCTTGTGCTAACTAAATTTACTTGAAACTTTGCAAGTGTAGCAATTCCACTCGAAATCGTAATTGGACTTTCAGCTTTCGGGGCTATTGGTTACTGGACATATACAAAGTTGACCGACTAAAAAAAGCTAGGATCAAGAAAAAATACTTTACAAAAAATGGGGGATGTCTATTAAAGCAGTTACAAATATCTTCTAGTGAATCACGTGTCTGATAAAAGTTTATACCGTCGAATAAATGGAGAAGGCAACCAAAAATTTTAGTAGAAGCAGATTCCTTGGCAAGGAAGGACAGGGTACAGTGTACAAAGGGGTTTTACATGATGGGACAGTTGTAGCCATAAAGAAGTCTAACGTAGTAGTTATACATCAGGTTGTGCGATTTGTTAATGAAGTGTTCATTCTTTCACAAATAAACCATAGGAATATAGTGAAATTGTTAGGTTGCTGCTTTGAATCTGAAGTCCCCTTGTTGGTATATACGTATTTGGCCAATGACACCCTAGCACAACATCTTCATGATGGGACAGGGCTTTTGAACTTTTCATGGAAAGATCCTATACGAATCGCAAGGGAAATTGCGGGAGCACTAGCCTATCTACACAATTATGCATCACCAACTATATTAATTCACAGGGATATTAAGCCGAGCAACATCTTATTAGATCAAAACTACAAAGCAGTAGTATATGATTTTGGAATTTCAAAGTCGGTACCTCTTAGCAAAAGTCATATAGCTACACTAGTTGACGGTACATTTAGATACTTAGATCCCGGAAAACTTACTTCGAAAAATGATGTTTATTCCTTTAGTGTGGTCCTTACTGAACTCTTAACCAGAAAAAAGTCTATTTCCTCAAGTGACGCGGGTGAAGGGTTGGTGCCAAGGTTTAAATATTTGGTGAAACATAATCTGCTTGTTGAAATTTTGGACAAGCAAGTTGTGCAAGAGGATATGATGGACGATGTAGTTCTTGGCGCTAAGCTTGCCAAGAGATGCATGAAAATGAAAAGCAATAAAAGACCAAGTATGGAGGAGGTGGTTGCCGATTTGGACAAAGTAAGTGTTGTACAACATGAATTGCATCACAAAAGCATTACAGAACATGAACTCACAACTAATAAGTTCTAGTACGCATGTAACTCAATACTTCCAAGTTCCAGAAGAGAAATCGTAGAATTTATTAGACCTTTATCTGAATTCAATTGTCGATGACTATAACCTATGAAAGCGAAGGATGCCCTCATTCATATACATTATTCATACGTTGTATGCGGTTTCATCTTCAAAAAAAAGTTCAATTGGTGGGTATAACAATCATCATAATTCATAAAGGCTGTGTTGATGCATATTGTGGATACGGCGCGTATCGGTTCGACAACGTTACGAAGTGAAGGCCGAGGTCAAGATATCCTCCTATCTTGACCCGGTACGTCATTTATTTTGTATGTGATGTAAAACAGTTGTGAATGCGTGCAATCTGTTAGTTGTTAGTATAGTGTTTGCTGCTGTTGTATTGAGTCTGCATGTATCTGTGTCTTTGTACTGCGTCACCACGAAAGATCATGAACCCACCATGAAAGTCCACGAAATACCTTATTCACAGACATGTTGTTCAGCTGCTAATGACTCCAACGAAGAACCCAGTGGGATGAAAGATATACATCGATGATATTCTCATTTAATCGAAAACTCAAGTGGATCATGAACGTTATCTACGACTCATTCTCGAACTCCTGCATACTGAACGCTTATACACAAAGTTTTCTAAGTGCGAATTCTGGATCAAAGAAGTCTAATTCCTTGGACACGTTCTGAGTGAAAAAAAGAATTCATGTCAACCCTTCAAAAATCGAAGAAGTGAAGAATTGGATCGCGCCTAAATCTCCTTCTGAAATCTGCTCCTTCTTAGGATTGGCGGGTTACTACCACCGATTCATTTCGAACTTTTTGAAAATCGTTGTTCCTCTCGCCTTGTTGACTCAAAAAGAGAAACCTTTTGCTTGGGGTCCTGAGCAGGAGGAATCTTTTCAAAATCTCAAGGCCTTGCTTTGCAACGCTCCTATTCTTGCCCTTCTTGATGAGAATGATGATTTCGTGGTGTATTGCGATGCCTCGAACCGTGGTATTGGTTGTGTTCTCATGCAACGAGACAAGGTCATCGCTTATGCCTCTCGACAGCTCAAAATACATGAGAAAAACTATATTACCTACGATCTCGAGCTTGGCGCTGTTGTTTTTGCGTTAAAGATTTGGCGGCACTACCTTTATGGTACCAAGTGTGTGGTTTTCACTGACCATAAGAGCCTACAACACATCTTTAATCAAAAGGAGGTTAACATGCGCCATCGTCATTGGGAGGAATTGCTTAACGACTACGACTGCGAGATTCGCTACCATCCTTGCAAGGCGAATGTCGTGGCCGATGCACTTAGTCGCAAGACTCATGTTAGTAGCATTCATTTTTTTCTCATCTCTAGCGATCTTCACACTCGTATTCGTGAAGCTCAATACTCGTCAGCCAACGAAGGGACCTTGTTCGTAGAAATACGTGGTGCTACTGAAGACCAACATTGGACGAAATCAGATGGTCTGCAATACTGGCATGATCGCATTTGGGTGCCAAATTGCGACAATCTTCGCGAACTCATAATAAACGAGGCACACAAATCCAAATACTCGATTCTTCCTGGTGCTGACAAGATGTACCATGATCTTCGTGCATCCTATTGGTGGCCTGGTATGAAGAGAGACATTGCCACTTATGTTTCTAAGTGCCTCACTTGCTCGAAAGTCAAAGCTGAGCATCAACGTCATTCTGGGTTGCTCGAACAACCTGAAATCACTGTTTGGAAGTGGGATAGCATTGCCATGGATTTCATAACCAAACTTCCTCACACGCCTTCTGGTCATGATAGCATTTGGGTAATCCTCAACCGTCTGACTAAATGAGCTCACTTTCTTCCTATTTGCGAAGATTTCAAAGTTAAGAAACTTGCTCGACTTTATACTGATGAAATCATATGTCGTCATGGTATACCCATTGACATCATCTCCGACCACGATGGTCGTTTCACTTCACGTCTTTGGAAAACTTTCCAATCCGCTATGGGTTCTCACTTGAATCTCAGTACGTCCTTTCATCCTCAAACTAATGGACAAACTGAACGTACTATCCAAACCCTAGAATACATGCTCCGTTCTTGTGTCATATTCTTTGGTGGTAGTTGGGATGTGCATTTACCATTGATCGAGTTCTCGTACAACCATAGCTACCACTCCAGTATTCAAATGGCTCCTTTCGAGGCATTATATGGTCACGAGTGCCGATCTCCTATTAGCCGGCATGAGATTGGTGATAAACAATTCACTGGCCCTAAGCTCATACAAGAAACAACGGATAAGATTCTTCAAATCCATGACAATCTACTCAAGGCTAAAAGTCGACGAAAGAGCTATGCTGACAAAACACGCAAACCTTTGGAGTTTAATGTTAGTGATCATGTACAACTCAAGGTATCTCCTTGGAAAGGAGTAGTTCATTTTGGTAAAAAAAAGGTAAACTTGCCCCTCGCTATGTTGGTCCTTTCAAGATACTCAAGAGGATTGGTAATGTGGCTTATCGACTCGATTTACCTCAAGAACTCAACAACGTCCATTCAACGTTTCACGCCTTGAACCTCAAGAAGTGTCTAGCTGACGAAGGACTTCAAGTTCCGCTTGAGGATCTTAAAATCAACGAGACTTTACATTTTGTGGAGAAACCCATCGAGATCATGGACTGAGGAGTCAAGAAATTGAGGCGCAGTCAAATTCCTATCGTTAAGGTTCGATGGAAAGGAAAACGAGGCGCTGAATTTACTTAGGAACTGGAACGTGATATGAAGACTAAGTATCCGCAACTTTTCATTAATTCTTCCTAAATTTTGAGACGAAATTTCCTAAAGGAGGGGAGACTGGAACGCCCTGCTTCTTCGTACTTTCCATAATTAGAAAGCGTTGTTTGTTTTTCTCTTTTTGGAAGTCTTGTATTCTTGTAATCGTCTTTTCGTTGTAATCATTGTAAAATCCGAGAATTGGATCATAATAAAATTCGTATTTCTTTACGTTCATTTTATACCCATTTCATACATGTTCATACATTCTAATTAACTAAAGATGTGATACTTTAATCATAATTTGTGCAAGATACGTTAAACTTACAAACACGTGAATTATATGCTCAATTTATGTGAATACGATACTTAATCTCAACAAACATACTTGTTTATACTTGTTTTATATTTTTTTTTTTGTGATTAAATACATTATATACCCTTACGTATGGTTTTTTATACTTAAAATACCCTAAAAACAACTTAAAACACCTTAAAACATATGTACAAGGACTAAATTTGTAAAAATAACAAACTTGAACCGCCAGCCCCCTTGCTCGCAGCCCGCGACTCAGTGCTCCATCTGGCTCACGCCCCGCGAGGATGCCAGATCCGCGGATGTGTGTTTCAGCCGCGACAATTGGTCAATTTTGTGCTTGTTCCTTGTGTTTCTTACATTAAATGGCCACCAACTCAACCCTAAATCATCCCCTGTAAAACCCAAGCCTCCTCCACACATTTTTCACTTTGCAAACTCACTAATCTCACTCTCAAACACTCCAAATTCAGCTGCAAATCAGTAGCAAAGATAGAAGCATACCAAGTTACAAAAGGGAGCCTAACTTCACTTCTACTTCATCTTTTTCACTCCTTCTTTTCTACATTGCACTTGGAACAACCTTAGGTGTGTTTCCACAGGTTTTCCATGGAAAAACAAGGCTGGAACATCAACCAAATAAGGTGAAAAGTGCAAGGAAACTTTCTGTTTTGTATAAATACTTGTTAAACTTGTTTAAACTTGAGATTTCTCAACACATTCCTATGTCCTTATGCTACTAATCAAGACCATGGTTATGTGAGCTTAAAAACAAGGCTGTGACATGTAAATCCAGAGGTTAAATCCTCAAAAACTTTCTGTTTTAATAGGGTTTTTACCCACAAGTGATGAACAAGTCTTGTACTTGAAGTTGTATGATTATATGGTTAGCTTGGGCTATCCTAGTTGCAAATCCACACATCACTTGATGTTTTCCTTATTAGATAGATTTTATTTCATTCCTTAATGTATTTTCATGACCATTCTTGTTGTCTATGACAACATGTGTATTGGTGAATACAAAAAAGGTTCCTAAATGGAAGGTTTATCTTCCTACCTCATGCATGACTTATATGATATCCTTGTTATATTGTTAGACTATAAACTTATGATATACGCTATATAACCTATATAATATTCAAGTAACCAAACCATTGATGATGACCTAGTGGTCATTTGTCAAAATGTTAAGTTACATCATCTAAGACCATGGTACTTGTTACGATTCTAATGGGTATTTTAACCCATGAAAACACTCAAACCCCTTTGGGTTTCGTAGTGTTAAAACAAGAATTATGTGCTAGATGATTACTTTCTCATATGTCTACTTTTCTTATACTTTAAACTCCGAATCCTTAATCCTCCGTTAACTTCCAATACTTATACACCTATGTTTCTTCGTGTAGAAGGACTTGGTGCTTCATCCTAATCAACCAACAAACCCTCGCGGATTTAGCAAGTGGAAGCTTGCAAAACAGTGAGTATACTCGATCCCATTTTACTTTTTAACACTTTGGGTGCAACATGTATTTTATACAAAACACGCAACACTTGATACTCATTTTAATCACACTCTATCCATGCTTAAACATGAAACTATATGATGCGTGTTAATCTCGTATGCTATGTAAACTTTTATGTCAATATATGCTCATTAACTTTGCTCGAAAGTCAAAGCTGAGCATCAGCGTCCTTCTGGGTTGCTCGAACAACACGAAATCCCTATTTGGAATTAGGATAGCATTGCCATGGACTTCATAACCAAACTTCCTTGCACGCCTTTTGGTCATGATAGCATTTGGGTAATCATCGACTGTCTGACTAAATCAGCTCACTTTCTTCCTATTTGCGAAGATTTCAAAGTTGAGAAACTTGCTCGACTTTATAATGATGAAATCATATGTCGTCATGGTATACCCATTGACATCATCTCCGACCGCGATGGTCGTTTCACTTCACGTCTTTGGCAAAATTTCCAGTCCGCTATAGGTTCTCACTTGAATCTCAGTATGGCCTTTCATCCTCAAACTGATGGACAGACTAAACGTACTATCCAAAACCTAGAGGACATGCTCCGTTCTTGTGTCATAGATTTTGGTGGTAGTTGGGATGTGCATTTACCATTGATCGAGTTCTCATACAACCATAGCTACCACTCCAGTATTCAAATGGCTCATTTCGAGGCATTGTATGGTCGCAAGTGCCGATCTCCTATTAGCTGGCATGAGATTGGTGATAAATAATTCACTGGCCCTGAGCTCATACAAGAAACAACGGATAAGATTCTTCAAATCCATGACAATCTACTCAAGGCTCAAAGTCGACAAAAGAGCTATGCTGACAAAACACACAAACCTTTGGAGTTTAATGTTAGTGATCATGTACTACTCAAGGTATCTCCTTGGAAAGGAGTAGTTCGTTTTGGTAAAAAGGGAAAACTTGACCCTCACTATGTTGGTCCTTTCAAGATACTCGAGAGGATTGGCAATGTGGCTTATTGACTCGATTTACCTCAAGAACTCAACAATGTCCATCCAACGTTTCACGTCTCGAACCTCAAGAAGTGTCTTGCTGACGAAGGACTTCAAGTTCCGCTCAAAGATCTTCAAATCAACGAGACTTTACATTTTGTGGAGAAACCCGTCGAGATCATGGATCGAGGAGTCAAGAAATTGAGGTGTAGTCAAATTCCTATCGTTAAGGTTCGATGGGAAGTAAAACGTGGCGTTGAATTTACTTGGGAACTCGAAAGTGATATGAAGACTAAGTATCCGCAACTTTTCATTACTTCTTCCTAAATTTCGAGATGAAATTTCCTAAAGGAGGGGAAACTGTAACGCCCTGCTTCTTCGTACTTTCCATAATTAGAAAGAGTTTTTTGTATTTCTATTTTTGGAAGTCTTGTATTCTTGTAATCGTCTTTTCGTTGTAATCATTGTAAAATCCGAGAATTGAATCATAATAAAATTAGTATTTCTTTACATTCATGTTATACCCATTTCATACATGTTCATACGTTCGAATTAACTAAACATGTGATACTTTAATCATAATTTGTGCAAGATACGTTAAACTTACAAACACGTGACTTATATGCTCAATTTATGCAAATACGATACTTAATCTCGACAAACATACTTGTTTATACTTGTTTTATATTTTTTTTATGATTAAATACATTATATACCCTTACGTATGGTTCTTTTGTGACGCCCTAACACGTTTTTTACCCTTAACTTGCAGCGGAAAGTACATATCTAAAATTTCTTACATGATATTCTTTCTTTCACTTAAATACATTAATCCTTTTATATAAATTAATAAAAAACTAACATACTTATATCAAATTAAATGACCACAAACACACCCACGTACAATCCATGTCTTGACTCGATCTTCAACCGCTTACTCTCCATATTGAGAATTTCATAATCTTGTACGACCTGCAGTCACCACATACAATTACTTCATTAGCAACCGGTGACGTAATACATATACTAAAAAAAACATGCATCATCAAGCATCAACATTTCTTATCCTCGCTTATATAAATCCATTCATTCATCCAGTCGAACTCCCTCGTCCAACTTTCCATACTTAACCTTCATTCTCCATTATTAGTATACCTGCACTTCCATTTCATTCTTAGCAGAAAACAATTAGCGTCATTAAACTTATCACATATGTGTAATTTCACGTATACACATAACCAAGTCTCGTTCAGTTATGCATTTAACTAAATTCCATTTCATGCATAATACCTTACTATTCATACCCACTTCGTTTACAACTTACACCTTACCCACAAGTACAATTACTTATTTTATCTTTGTGCATAATACTA
Source organism: Helianthus tuberosus (assembly GCA_030545235.1). Classification (NCBI taxonomy): domain Eukaryota; kingdom Viridiplantae; phylum Streptophyta; class Magnoliopsida; order Asterales; family Asteraceae; genus Helianthus; species Helianthus tuberosus. The sequence continues at coordinate 36,632,030 of CM060424.1, read as the reverse complement.
GCATGTAAGTTCCCTCCCTTACCCATACTTAATAGAAATTACTTTCTTACCCACTTTCTACTCATTACTCCGTAAACTTACCTTATTACTTCCATTGATTCATACTTCTCCACATGATTCACAATAACCATCATACTACAATACATTTTACATCTAAAGTGTAAGTCCGGGATTCACTTACCTTATGCGCCCGTATTTGCATCCGCTTACTTGAGTCTTCTTGGCCCGTTAGCCTTCCACGCTCCCATCCCTCTTGACATGATTCCTATACTTTCATGTCATTACGTTTACATCCTTATTAGCATACATGATTATACATATGTACGATCATATCAAGTTCATATCTCACATATGCCTTTCATTAGCCAATTCAAACAAGCATATAGCATACTCAACATCATCATAACATAACCCTCACATATTATGGCCATTTAGACATTTCATCAAACACTTGGTGTGCGTACTACTTTCTAAGCATAATGTACACGTGTTTCATGCCTTTCTTCCTAATTATCCCTTTCATTCATCAACCCAAGTAAACATCATTCAAATTCTATACCATACTTCATCCATATACAAGCACACATCACATACTACACATATTCATGATCAAATTCATACCATTTCATGGATTAAACATAAACCCACTTAGCATAAAGTGGTAATTCATCCTAACACCTAAATTATAGCAATTCACTAAGAGTTTTCACATAGGATTAGTTCCTAAACAAGCATACATCGTCAATTTGGCCACAACCTCTACGATTCATACATAAATCACTACTTGTGATGTTCATCAAGATTTCTCAACTTCATTAAACATCAAAATTCAACATACCTTATGATTCCCTAGCTTGGGTGATCGTTAATTCATGTTCCTTCTTGAATTTAGACTTCATTTGCCCCTTTAATTTGAAGATTCTTCAAGAACTAGGGTTTGAACCCTTGGTTCTTTCTCCTGGACATCGATCCAGAACACACACACGTGTGTGTGTTTGTGTGTGTGTTTTCTTTTAAAACCACAACTTTCAAGTTGTTCACTTTGGTCCCTCATGTTTCGTTTTAATTAAATAAGGCTACAACCCTTCGTTTAATACCAACGATATTAACAATCAACTAGGTTAATTATTCCTAGTTAATGTTCATTTACGGGTTCACTTTTATCCCCTAACGGTATTTTACCCGTTCCTTTATATTAACCGGGTTTAAATTACCAAACCCATTTTTGGGGTGTTACATCTTTATACTTAAAATACCCTAAAAACAACTTAAAACACCTTAAAACATAAGTACAAGGACTAAATTTGTAAAAATAACGAACTTGAATAGCCAGCCCCCTTGCTCGCAGCCCGCAACTCAGTGCTCCATCTGGCTCGCGCCCCGCGACGATGCCAGATCCACAGATGTGTGTTTCAGCCACGACAATTGGTCAATTTTGTGCTTGTTCGTTGTGTTTCTTGCCTTTAATGGCCACCAACTCAGCCCTAAATCATCCCCTATAAAACCCAAACCTCCTCCACACATTTTTCACTTTGCAAACTCACCAATCTCACTCTTAAACACTCCAAATTCAGCTGCAAATCAGTAGCAAAGACAGAAGCATACCAAGTTACAAAAGTGAGCCTAACTTCACCTCTACTTCATCTTTTTCACTCATTCTTTCTCCATTGCACTTGGAACAACCTTAGGTGTGTTTCCACAGGTTTTCCATGGAAAAGCAAGGCTGGAACATCAACCAAATAAGGTGAAAAGTGCAAGGAAACTTTTTGTGTTGTATAAATACTTGTTAAACTTGTTTAAACTTGAGATTTCTCAACACATTCCTATGTCCTTATGCGACTAATCAAGACCATGGTTATGTGAGCTTAAAAACAAGGTTCTGACATGTAAATCCAGAGGTTTAGTCCTTAAAAACTTTCTTTTTTTAATAGGGTTTTTACCCACAAGTGATGAACAAGTCTTGTACTTGAAGTTGTGTGATTATATGGTAGCTTGGGTTATCCTACTTGCAAATCCACACATCACTTGATGTTTTCCTTATTAGATAGAGTTTATTTCATTCCTTAATGTACATTCATGACCATCCTTGTTGTCTATGACAACATGTGTATTGGTGAATACAAAAGAGGTTCCTAAATGGAAGGTTTATCTTCCTACCTTATGCATGACTTATATGATATCCTTGTTATATTGTTAGACTAGAAACTTATGATATATGTTATATAACCTATGTGGAGAGTTCAAATGAGAAGAATTTTTTTTTAAGAACCATGCACAACATAATGAAATAGATTACCCGATTACTTCGCTTTTGATGTATATCTATGACAATGATGCTACAATAAATATTACAAGAATAAGAAAACTACCAAATCGCAATGCGATGTGTCGTTCCCGTCGCAGTGCGCGAGCATCATGCTTGTAATGTATATATGTGTGGGTCCTCAGGGGGACAAAAGTGAAATTGCCCTAATTTTAATGTTATTTTACTAATTTTGTGAAAATAACGTTAAAAGAGGCAGACGACCAATCATCATCATGGGGTCCCATTTATAGCCGAAAGACAAGGGGGTACATGCACAAATCGGCATTTATCCCGATTGCTGAGTGTTATGTGTTTCATGTCTAACTCTTGATATAAAACTACTATCGAGTCGGGGTTCTCACTAGAAGCAATCTCTCTAATCCTACGGGGTAGAGGTTAGGTGGTTTACGTCTTACTCTCCTAAGGCCATACCTTAGCTTTGCTATTGATGGGATTTACTGAGTATGATGGTGATTTCCTTTCGAAAAACTAAAAAAGTAAGAGCCCATCCCGTTAAGGATGTCCAAATTCTTCAATTCCTTTTTCCTGTCTTAACTTTTTTTCAATAAAAAATATCCGGTATTCGCATAACCCGATATAGTGTACCGGGTTATGATCCCACCCTACCCATACAGTATGAATATGGCTAATATTTTTAGTGTGTGGAGTGGTAAGGGGGAGTCCTGGTGTTACAAGTGACCCAGGTTCAATTCCTGGCCCCACCATTTAGTTTCGGCGGCAGTTGGTAATGACGAGACACTATGCGAGTAGGTGATAATCGCTAGTTCGATCCTTGAACTGAGTGAGTTTTACCTCAACTCATTGTCGTGCCTTTGGACGACTGTTTACAGACCTAGTTTTTCATTAACCGGTTACAATACCTAAACTCGATTCGTACTAATACCCGAACTTGGGTATTCCTAGTAGCTGATTAGGCCAAGGGGTGTGGTATACCGCCCCTGGCCACATCACCATTTTTAGCATGTATGGCGCCCCTACCCATCCCCTGGGCGCCAAATGGGGCGCCATTGATGATCCGCCAACCCAGTAACGAGCGCCAAACTGTCACGGCCCCCGTCCCGGTGTGACCCGGTCCAGGAGCCGCGGGACAGAAACCCGTGGTATTTATTATTTGAGTTGACATCGGAAGTTTAACAGGATCTTTTTAAAACTTGAAAATGCCCAATTATTCTATTTCATAATTTGGTACAAACCCCGTAATTTACAATAGAGGAATTTCACGAAGAAATTCCATGTTTTACAAAACATGTTTATTTATTTAACTGAGCCACCACTTCAAGCTTTATTAGTGCTCCGTAGCACTTTTCCTTGATTCACAGTAGGTCACCTGAAACATGTTTAAAAATATTTTATCAGCGGGGAAATACTGGCGAGTCATTCAGGTTAAGCAAAACGACACATTAGTTATAAATTACAGCATAAGAGTGATTACAATGGCTACTATCTTATTTTTATCTGGCGCCGTGTCACACCCTGGTGACGATGGTCATACCACTATTGGGTCCTTTCACCCAAGTAGTGATGATTATCACTGTTAGGTTGATGAACCTAACCGTGAGAAATTAGTAATGTGCACAATACCCCACTTGCCAGTGATTCAAGATAACCAAGACTTAATCCCTGTAATTATAACTGGAAAATAGTTTGAGGTATTTTAAAACACTTTTGATAAAAAGAGAATGACTCACATTGCAAGTTTAGTTGGGCAGAGTTTAGCCTACTGATAAGCCTGATAACCTAATTTAAACAGCAATGCATACGAAACTAGGTCAGTAACTTAATACAACATTTACGATAACTCACGAAATCAAAACCCTCACGACGAATGACAAAGTATAGCCCAAATACAGGCAGCACTTAAACATCCATCAGATCAGTTTCAATCGATCGGACATTATATCGTAGCAGTGATCAAGTTAATACCCTGTACTCGTAGCAGCGTTTCACTACTTGGAAATTCGAATTTGAGCAGTATACTTCGTTTTTTATCAAAGTTTTCGAGCACAGAAGCAAGTCCCATGCACAGGCTACTTATAGCATGAATTTGGGTTTTACGCGGCCCGCGTAAACCCACACAAGACTTTTACGCTGCCCGCGAGGACTCCTAGTCTACGTGTAGGGCTGGTGTGTCACATGTAGGTCTGCCACGTGTGCGACACGTGGCCCGGAACGCTTATCCGATCAACTTTAAGTTGATGCAGCCCGCGTAAGCCTAAGCTTACGTTTTACGCGGCCCGCGTGAAACCAAATTTTCTTGTTTTCTTGGTTTTTCATGAGGTTTAGGGTTTCAGGGGTCCGGGTTTTTACTTACGGGTCATTTATGGTCATTTTTGCAGGTCCTTACATCCTCCCCACCTTATTTAAAATCTCGTACTCGAGATTTATTGAAATAAGTGAGGATATTTTCGCTTCATCTCTGATTCCAGCTCCCTTGTATACTCGGGTCCTCTTTTCGAATCCCACTTGACTCTGACAAGTACCAATCTTTTGTGTTTGAGAAACTTAATCTTTCTGTCTTCAATTTGAAGCGGTTTCTCCACGAACTTCAACTTTTCATTCACCTGTATGTCTTGAAGAGGGACTACTAGCGATTCGTCCGATAGACATTTCTTGAGGTTAGTTACATGAAATACATCATGTACTCCAGCTAGCTCTTCTGGTAGTTGCAAGCGATAGGCGACCGGTCCTATTCGCTGGATTATTAGGAATGGTCCTATGTACCTTGGACTTAAGCTTTCCTTTCTTACCGAACCGAACTACTCCTTTCCAAGGAGAAACTTTCAAGAGTACCTTATCTCCAACTTGAAATTCTAGTGGCTTGCGTCGATTGTCTGCATAACTCTTCTGGCGATCTCGAGCCGTTTTCAGTCTTTCCTTGATTTGAGTTATCTTGTCGGTGGTTTCTTGCACAATCTCGGGACCTGATAATTGGCTTTCTCCTATTTCTGCCCAGCAAACTGGAGTTCTACACTTTCGTCCATACAGTGCTTCGAACGGGGCAGCTTCAATGCTTGAATGATAACTATTGTTATAGGAGAATTCAGTTAAAGGTAAATGGTTGCCCCAATTTCCCCCAAAATCTATCACACATGCCCTGAGCATGTCTTCCAGGGTTTGGATCGTCCTTTCGCTTTGTCCATCTGTTTGGGGATGGTATGCAGTACTTAAATTTAGTCGGGTTCCCATTGCTTCCTGGAAACTGGTCCAGAAATGGGAAGTGAAACGACTATCTCTATCCGATACAATAGAGAGTGGAACTCCATGTAAGGATACTACCTCATCTACATATAACTTGGCTAATCTTTCCATGCTAAAGGTTTCCTTCATAGGTAGAAAATGAGCTGATTTGGTTAATCGATCCACAATTACCCAAATTGCGTCGTTCCCTTTTCTGGTTTTGGGTAATTTAGTAACAAAATCCATGGTTATTAGTTCCCATTTCCAAACAGGCATTTCTAATTGTTGTAGTAGACCTGAGGGTTTCTGGTGTTCTGCCTTAACTTGTGAGCAAGTTAAGCACTTATATACATATCTAGTTATATCCTTTTTCATTCCTATCAACCAGAAGTTATTTCTTAAATCTTGGTACATCTTATTATTACCAGGATACATGGTATACCTAGATTTATAGGCTTCCTCTAAAATTTTATCTCTTAACTCTCCTTGTTTAGGTACCCAAATCCTTTTCTTGTGGAATCTCCAAATTCCATCAGCCCCTTGCTCTAGTTCTTTTATTCTTCCTTTCATTCCTTCAGCATCATCCTTGATTGCTGTTTCTTGAATGTGTTTCAGTTGTTCCACTAGATCTAATTGTAAACTTAATCTAAGAGCACGAACTCGTCGTTGTTTCTCATGATACTTACGACTTAAGGCATCTGCTATTACATTTGCCTTTCCTTCGTGATATTGAATATCGCAGTCGTAATCACTTAGAATTTCCATCCATCTTCTTTGCCTCATGTTTAATTCTTTTTGCCCAAATATGTATCTTAAACTTTTATGATCTGTATAGACAGTGAACTAACTTCCGTACAGATAATGTCTCCAAATTTTAAGGGCAAAAATTATTGCTCCTAATTCTAAATCATGAGTCGTATAGTTTTCCTCGTGCTTCTTCAATTGCCTTGAGGCATACGCAATTACCTTTTTGCGTTGCATTAGCACACATCCTAATCCTAGCTTAGAAGCATCACAATAAACTTCAAAATCTTATGTCCCTTCGGGTAAGGCAAGAATTGGGGCGTTTGTTAACCTTTGCTTTAAAATCTTAAAAGCCTCTTCTTGTCTAGATCCCCATTCAAACTTTACTGCTTTACAGGTTAACTTAGTTAATGGTACAACTATCTTAGAAAAATCCTTAATAAACCGTCTATAATATCCGGCTAACCCTAGGAAACTTCTAATTTCCATAGCTGATTGCGGGACCTTCCATTTGGTGATCGCTTCTATTTTGGAGGGATCACGTGAATACCTTCGTGATTCACCATGTGTCCTAAAAATTGTACCTCTTGTAGCCAAAATTCACACTTCGAGAATTTGGCGTATAGCTTCTCTTTCCTTAACAAAGTTAACAGTGCATGCAGGTGCTCACAATGCTCGTCCTGACTTTTGGAATAAATGAGTATATCGTCGATAAAGACAATTACAAATTTATCCAAGTACGGTTTACAAATCATATTCATCATGTCCATGAATGCTGCAGGAGCATTTGTTAATCCAAAGGGCATGACTGTAAACTCGTAATGACCATACCTAGTTCTGGAGGCGGTTTCAGGTATATCTTCTTCTTGTACTTTCAACTGATGGTATCCGGAGCCTAAATCTATCTTAGAAAAATATCTAGCTCCCTAAAGTTGATCAAAAAGATCATCAATCCTAGGTAATGGGTATCGAGTCTTAATGGTAACCTTATTCAATTCCCTGTAATCGATACACATTCGCATCGAACCATCTTTCTTCTTTACGAACAACACTGGTGCTCCCCAAGGGGATGAACTAGGTTGTATGAATCCTTTACTGAGCAATTCATCTAATTGCTTTTTCAATTCTAACATTTCGGTGGGTGCTAACCGATAAGGTGCCTTAGCTATCGGTGTAGTTCTAGGAATTAGATGAATTCTAAATTCTACTTCCCTATTGGGTGGTAATCCAGGTAGTTCTTCTGGGAATACATTTGAGTATTCAGATACTACTGGAATTTCCTTAAGTTCCTTACCTTTAGTGTTAATGATTACTGAAATCATATACACCATTCCTCGCTTTTGTTCATAACTGGCCACTTTCATTACTGAAATGAATTTCATTGGCTTTCGTGGCTTATCTCCTGAAATCGCCACTATTTCTCCTGTGGGTGTATGAATTTCTATAGAATTCTTATCACAGAGGATTCAAGCATGGTTGGCTACTAACCAATCCATTCCTAACACTACATCGAATTCGGCTAAATTCATGGGTAACAGGTTTGCAGAAAATTTATGGCCTAAGAGTTCTATCTTCCCTTCTTGCAAAACCTTATCTATGCTAACAGAATTACCGTCTGCGGTTTCTACCGTAAAAATTTGTCTAAGTTTGGTTAAGGGTAGGTTAAGAGCTTGGCAGAATGAAGTATTTATAAAACTTTGGTTTGCACCAGAGTCAAATAATACTTTCGCATAAACGTCGTGAACTAGGAACATACCAGCTATCACATCAGGAATTAGTTCTGCTTCCTGGGTAGTCAGTTGGAAGGCTCTTGCGTTCTTTTTGGTAGTTCCTTCTGCAGGTTTGGCTTTGTTGTCAGCTGGTTTGACCAATTTGGGACAGTCTGGTCTAAAATGTCCAGCTTCTCCACAGTTGAAGTAGATTGTTGATTTCTTCCTCCTGCAGTCTTCTTCTTGATGCCCTGGAATTTTGCAGAAATTGCAATACTCTTTGCATTTTTCAAAATGCTTTCTTTTACAAGTACTGCAAAATGGAGTAGTGCAAGATTGCCCGGTTCCCTTTTTCTTGAAATTACTACTATTACCCATACGTAATCCTTGGGTAATCTTTTGGGCCACTTCCTTTTTTCGGTTTTCTTCTCTTGTGTGTACCAGTCCGTCGGTCAAGGTGTTGGCTAATTCTACTGCATCGTCAATTGTGCGGGGTCTCGCAGCTTTAACGATATCACGGATTTCGCCAATCAAACCCCAAATATAGCGAGAAATAAGTACCGGTTCTGGTGAAGCCAGGGTTGGTACAACTCTTGCATACTCAAAGAATGTCGAAGTATACCCTCGACAGTCTACATCCACCGTCCGGTGGTTCAGGAACTTATTTGTCATTTGTTCCTTTTCATATTCGGGATAGAATTTTCTTTCTACTAGTCTCTTAAATTCTTACCAATTCATAGCATAAGCCACATTGCTTCCCTTAGCTTGTAGTACCGTGTTCCACCATTCTAGTGCCCCTTCTTTAAAAAGATGCGACGCGTACATGACCTTGTCTTCCTCGTCACAGTTACTTATTTTAATTACTGCTTCGGTTTTTTCTAACCAACGCAGTGCAGCAGTCGCCCCTTCATTGCCTGCAAATTTGATTGGTTTACAGGCAAGAAATTCCTTGTAAGTGCAACCAGGCTTTGCAGCTTTCATTTTCTTAAGAAATGGGGCTTGCATCACCTCATTATCATTATTATTAATATTTCCGCCTCCATTTACACTATTACTGAAATTATCGCCTTGAGTACGTTTGCTGGGAGTAGTTGGTTTAGGTTCAACTGGATTTCGGGCAGCAGCAAGGATTGCTGGAATAGCATTTGCTATTCCCTGGGCAACGATATATTCTATATCTTGCCTATTAAGAAATTGATCTTCATGGTTTTGTTCAGATTGATTAACTTCGTTAACTGGCTCATTGACGGCGTGTTCCATCTGATAATTATCAATATATAAATATATAAATTATTGGCACAAAATAATTAATAATTAGTCACAATAAAACAATCACACATAATCATGTTAACACGTATAGCCAAAATTGTCGACTTTGCGACGTTGATATTTTTATATATTAGTAAGCATCCGTACACACCAGTTATATTACAAAAGTTTTATTTTAAGTTATTTTACATGATTTGTATTTTTATTAATATTTATTATTATTTTATTATTATTAAACACGTAACCACACAACCACATATGATCCCTGTCAGCTGGCACTTCAGAAACGACGTTCCCTCTCGTCGTATTTCCAAGATATCCTCTCCCCCACTTCCCGAATTCTATTTCTTACATCCACTAGCTCCTCGCCATAGTGGCGGAGTTCAGTCAAGTTCTCGGTGCTCATCGGTGGGTTTGGTGCAGGCTCAGGGTCAAACTGGGGGAAAAAAGTGTTAGGGTTATTCAAGAGATTCTGAAATTGCCAATCACTTGTCCACCATTCCTCCATCTCTCCGGGCAGAAGTTGGTGGTTGACAATGGGATCTGGGATAGCATGTTCCAAATTAACTGGAAGTTGTGATTCAATTGGGTAATTGAAGAAGTCTTTATTGGCAGGTCCAATGAGGTCACAATTTGCCAGTTTGCGATCAAGCTCCTCCCAGGGTGGCATTTCCTGGGCTTGCCCTGAACTTTCTCCGATCTCTTTTCCTTTGCCCTTATCATTTGGGTTCTCAGTCTTTTTAATCCTCTGCGCGGCTGGCTTCTTCCTCCGTGCGCGTCTCCAACCTACGATTCTTATTCTCTTTTTCGTCTTGGGTTTTTCCTGGGCTTGAGCCTGGAATTCCATAGGTTCTTCAGTGTCGGCCAGATAGTCGGAAAAGTCTCTGGAAACTTCCATACCAGCAGAATGGATATTGAGATTCTGAAGAGCTTCAGACAACTCATTCATGTTGTTTAGCAGATATAGAGAAAACATAAAATTGCAAGTTAAATTTTTCACATAATCACAAAGTGGTAATTTGAGAAATTAAGTATTTCTAAATACTTAATTGTCTTAAATCAGTGGCTCTGATACCACCTTTTTCTGTCACGACCCCCGTCCCGGTGTGACCCGGTCCAGGAGCCGCGGGACAGAAACCCGTGGTATTTATTATTTGAGTTAACAGCGGAAGTTTAACAGGATCTTTTTAAAACTTGAAAATGCCCAATTATTCTATTTCATAATTTGGTACAAACCCCGTAATTTACAATAGAGGAATTTCACGAAGAAATTCCCTGTTTTACAAAACATGTTTATTTATTTAACTGAGCCACCACTTCAAGCTTTATTAGTGCTCCGTAGCACTTTTCCTTGATTCACAGTAGGTCGCCTAAAACATGTTTAAAAATATTTTATCAGCGGGGAAATATTGGCGAGTCATTCAGGTTAAGCAAAACGACACATTAGTTATAAATTACATCATAAGAGCGATTACAATGGCTATTATCTTATTTTTATCTGGCGCCGTGTCACACCCTGGTGACGATGGTCATACCACTATTGGGTCCTTTCACCCAAGTAGTGATGATTATCACTGTTAGGTTGATGAACCTAACCGTGAGAAATTAGTAATGTGCACAATACCCCACTTACCAATGATTCAAGATAACCAAGACTTAATCCCTGTAATTATAACTGGAAAATAGTTTGAGGTATTGTAAAACACTTTTGATAAAAAGAAAATGACTCACATTGCAAGTTTAGTTGGGCAGAGTTTAGCCTATTGATAAGCATGATAACCTAATTTAAATAACAATGCATACGAAACTAGGTCAGTAACTTAATACAACATTTACGATAACTCACGAAATCAAAACCCTCACGACCAATGACAAAGTATAGCCCAAATACGGGCAGCACTTAAACATCCATCGGATCGGTTTCAATCGATCGGACATTATATCGTAGCAGTGATCGAGTTAATACCCTGTACTCGTAGCAGCGTTTCACTACTTGGAAATTCGAATTTGAGCAGTATACTTCATTTTTTATCAAAGTTTTCGAGCACAGAAGCAAGTCCCATGCACAAGCTACTTATAGAATGAATTTGGGTTTTACGCGGCCCGCGTAAACCCACACAAGACTTTTACGCTGCCCGCGAGGACTCCTAGTCTACGTGTAGGGCTGGTGTGTCACATGTAGGTCTGCCACATGTGCGACACGTGGCCCGGAACGCTTATCCGGTCAACTTTAAGTTGACGCGGCCCGCGTAAGCCTAAGCTTACGTTTTACGCGGCCCGCGTGATACCAAATTTTCTTGTTTTCTTGGTTTTTCATGAGGTTTACGGTTTCAGGGGTCCGGGTTTTTACTTACGGGTCGTTTATGGTCATTTTTGCAGGTCCTTACACAAACAGCTAGTTTGGTGGTCCCCATACCTTTTTGACCGTTTTTTAACGGTAACAAATTTAAAAAAAAATTAATTTATTAATTTAACACTATATATATCCAATCTATTTTACTCAAATCTCCATGTATAAACTTTACAAACTTTATCATACTCATACAATGTTACCCAAGAATGAAAACACGTGGGACCCCAACAATCCGTTTTGGGGTAATTTAGTAAACAACGAGCAAGAAGAACGATTTTGAAGAGACCCGCGAACGGGTGAGGTTGTGTATTATCTGATGCAACCTACCACCCCAACCTCCCCTCATTCGACAATGCCACCACCGCTTCCTGGTTTTTTTGGATACTATTCCCACCGTCATTTTTCCCCCAAACCCAAAACGTACCCGAAACCCAAAACATACCCCAAATCCAAAACGTTCCCGAAACCCAGCCCACCTCCTCAAAAGGTGGACGATCTAGAAGGCACCGTAAGAAGAGCGAGAATGAAGAACGTGCTCCTAAAACGATTGAGAGGTGGATGCCTATCGAAGAACTTGCATTGTCACAAGCATGGCTCGATGTGTCGGAGGATCCCATTGTTTGTAATTTTTTTCTCCGTTAACTTTTTATGAATATACTTTTATAAATATATTATTATTTTTATTTTGTTGTTACTATTTTTTTAAATTATTGCAACCAACCAAGATATAGTCGTCTTTTGGAGGCGTATACGTGAGAAGTTTTTCGCCGCAATGGGTCGTGGTGAACATCGTACGGCCGATTCGTTTTCAGGCAAGTGGACCGCAAGGCGCACCAAGATTAACAACTTCAACAACATACACAATAGCCTCGTCAACAATCACACAAGAAAAGCGGTTCAAGCGACGTAGACATAATGACCGCCGCCCACGACGAATATAGAATGTATCATGGTCATTGTTACGATGTTACCTTCATGGGAGTTTCTACGCAAATCTCCAAAGTGGCATCTTGTACCACCGTTTGACCCAACGGCCCATAGGTCAAAACGGTCCAAATCAACAACGACTAGCGAACCATCCGAGTCCGATGCTTGTACTACTATTAACTAAAACAACGAGTTGGATGAATTGAATTTTGAGGAACTGCAAGAGCTGCCACGACCAAATGGTAGGGATAGAAACAAGGCAGCAGCACGAGCACGAGCACGAGCACGAGACACATATCCTCTTCAACGCCATCGGATGGCCCATCAAGGTTGGACGAGTTCGACGATAGACTCAACCGACTTCTCTCGATCAAGGAAAATGAGTATTAACTTAGAATAGAGAAACAAATCGAGAAATATATAAAGTTTCTCGAGAAAGACTTTTTCAAACTACCGGAGGAGGACTGAATTTTAGAGGCTCGTAAGGCAAAAATCCGAGCCAAATATGTAGTTGTTTTTTTTATTTTCAAGTAGGTTATTTTTTTAAGTAACTTTGTAGTTTTTTTTATTGTTAAGTAGTTTGTAATGTTTTATTTATTTTATTGAAATTATGTTTTTTTTTTATTTTGTTTTAAATACAATTGGCATATAAATTAAAAAATACAAAATATAATAAAAATTAATAATTAGGTAATGATGATGGGGTTTTAAACCAATGTTTTGAAAACCGAACCAGTCATTGAACCGGTTACTGGTTCACTGGTTGAACCGGTCAGACCGGTATAAAAACCGGATGGTCATAGTATATTTACAACATTTAGTCTATTTATACATACTTGTAAGCTATAAAATATAATTAATTTCTATTTCTATAAACCCTTCACAACTTTAAGGGCCCAATTTAAACTTTATTGTTGTAGAAAGCTCATTTGAAAAAAGTGCTTTTGGATTCGGTTTACATTAAACAAAGGGTTTCATTTCATGTTGCCATGTTATTCACAGCCGTCATCTCCACCTGCAAATCTACACTTCCATAACTTTCTGTTTTTTCTCCATAGTCGAAGGTTTAACTTGCACGATTGATTAGTTACAGCATGAAGTGAATCTTTTTTGTTCGCCTTCTATACTCTCACTCGTGGGTGTTCGCCTCCATGTTCAACACTCATTTTCTTCTCTAATCCGGTCCGGCTACGGTCACCGGTTCGCGGTCCAACCGCCGCCCGCCCATAACCAGCCGGTTTGATTAAAAAACGATCCAAATAGGGTAACCGGACTGTCAAGGGCACCGATCCCCAACCGGTCGGACCGTTCCGGTCGTGAAAACCATACTTTAAACCATTCCATGCAAGTTAAAGGGTGGAGCTTTAAAGCCCCCTATGTGATATGGCGTTGATGTAATGCTGATGCGGCGTGATAAAAGCCCCAAAGGGTGTAATATTTCAAGTTGTTTTTAATTGCTATAATGCCCAAACTTTGGTTTAATTAAACCAATTTTGAATTATCACTAATAAAACCAACAAGTTGCTTATAATAATTTTCATATTATAAATTTGATTCTAATATTATACTTTTGTTATTTATTGTTTTTAGTTAAAACATTGTTTTAGTATTTAAGATAGAGTTGAAGTATTAGATATAAATTTAAAATTTAATTGGATTATTGGATTTTAATAATCCTAAGTTTCATCTGTTGGCCGATAATAATCCCAACTTTAAAAATTTCTTCCAATAATCCCAACTTGTAAAAGTTTGGCCACCATTGATACTTTTCAGACATATAAAAATTTGGTTAACTCAATAGATTCAATTACACCTAGAGACTCCTTAATTGATTTAAGTGCACCTATGTTAGAAAATGATCAATGGCGGCCAAACTTTTACAAGTTGGGATTATTGGAGGGAATTTTTAAAGTTGAGATTATTATCGGCTAACATGTGAAACCCAATTTAATTTGTAAAACATAATTCCTACTCCTGGTACTTTGAGTCTTGGACATAATTAAAAACAGTAATCACGTTTTTTTAAAGCATCAAATCTGACTTTAGCGGGGCTCAAACCCTTAACCTCAAGGGGTGCAACACCTTAACTCCAATGGCTTTGCCAGTTACACCCAACCCCCGCTCATAATCACATTTCATGTGAAGAACTTGAATAAAGTAGAAAACATAGCAATATTTATTTAATATTCAGTATTGCAAAATAACTAAAAGATGACAAATGAAAGCTAGGCTGAACTGATTATCTACCAGCCGAATGAGGATGAGACCGTGGGTTCCAATGGTCACAATATTCGGAGCACATTCTTATGCTACTTTTGATATACAAACATTGTTGCTTAGAACATGTCACATAAAACCTAGGCTGAATTGATTATCTACCAGCCGAATGAGGATGAGATTCTTTTTCTCCGAGCATATTTAATACGGAATTGATCATTCAACTATTTAAAACACAAAGAACCTCTATATGATGATTGTGTTTTTTTCTTTGGTTTTTTGGATTTGAGTCTATTAGGTTTTGTGGTTCGAGGCCGTATCATTTGTTTTGAGTTTTGATTATTTACGCTGTTTTCTGGCTAGCTTCTTGCTAGTCGGGGTCTCATTTTAATAAAAGTTTGGCCGTTCAAAAAAAAAAACGCCAAGAATGCTACCAAAGTTGCTCGTGCAAGTTGTGATGGTAGCTACCTCACTCTTGCTCGGAATACACGAGTCTCAAGCGTCGTTAGCGAAGGCAGGTTGTCAGGAGATGTGTGGTAATGTAACCATTCCATATCCATTTGGCATAGGGACAAATTGTTATCTGCACAAGTCATTTGAAGTCTTTTGCAGTGGATCCTCACAAGATCAAGTTCCTCTATTGTTTCAAAATAACCAAGAATTTCCTATTTTAGAAATTTCCACGAACTTGGTACGGGTGATTGATGAATCAACCATGGCGTGCAGTTACAACGGCATATCATATCGGCCTCCCTTGATCCTAGACCAGTATTTTTCCTTTTCACAAGACCATAATCTTTATGTGGCAATGGGATGTAACATTAAGGCTTATTTTCTATTTGATTTCCTTGGTGGATTTCTATGTGATTCGGTATGTAATGAGAAAGAACCCGTTATTGGATCTCCCACTATTTGCACTGGCTACAACGGTTGCTGCCAACATAGCATCCCAGAAAACACAACACAATATACTTCTATTATCAACTACAAAAGAAATAGTTCATGTTCTCATGCTTTCATATCTGAAAACAGGGCACCAATTTCATTTCAGAATGACACGTTACAATATCCCGTGGCCTTGAATTGGCTTGTCGCACTTACCACATGCCGCCAAGCTAGCAAAACCAGAGAGAACTTGTGTGGCAAGAACAGTCATTGCATTGATTCGACAAATGGCCGAGGATATAACTGTCGTTGCCGACAAGGTTACAAAGGGAACCCCTACCTTCCCAATGGATGCCAAGGTAATTTCCAAGTTATTGATTATATCTTGTGATAATATATTTTTATAAACTCACTCATTATATCTTCTTCAAATCAACAAATAGATATTAACTTGGCTTGTCCGAAGCAATCAAATCGTTATTGTGGAGAGGGCGAGACTTGTAAGTATACACACGGGAGCTACAAGTGCATATCCCCACATCGCTACAAATCACATGTTTTAGGTAAATGATATGTATCTCATTCTTTGCGATTATAACGTGTAAACATAAATGTTAATATATAACTAGGCATGCACATAATACATATATTATGACCTCTCACTTGAAAAGTTCTGATATTGTGAGTATATATGTCTCTTCTAACTAAATTTTAATTGCAAGTGCAGCAACTCTTGAAATTGTTATTGGACTTTCAGCCTTTGGTGGTATTGGTTACTGGACATATATAAAGATTGGCAGAATTAAAAGAAACAAGATCAAGAAGAAGTTCTTTAAAATGAATGGGGGACATCTATTGAAGAAACATATGTCTGCTAATAAATCATGTGTCACAACGGTAAAAGTTTATACTGCCGAAGAAATGGAGAAGGCAACCAAAAATTTTAGTAGAAAAATGTACCTCGGCAAAGGAGGACAGGGTACAGTGTTCAAAGGGTTGCTCCGTGATGAGACAGTCGTAGCCATAAAGAAGTCAAACGTCGTGGATGTAGAGCAGGTAGCGCGGTTTGTTAACGAAGTTTTCATTCTTGCACAAATAAACCATAGGAATATAGTGAAACTGTTAGGTTGCTGCTTGGAATATGAAGTCCCCTTATTGGTATATGAGTATTTGGCCAATGACACCCTCTCGCAGCATCTTCATGACAGGGCAGGACTTTCGACTTTTCCATGGAAAGATCGTATACGAATCGCAAGGGAAGTTGCGGGAGCACTAGCCTATCTGCATTCTTATGCATCACCAGCAATAATTCATAGGGATATCAAGCCCGGAAACATCTTACTAGATCAAAACTACAAAGCAGTAGTATCTGATTTTGGACTTTCAAGGTCGGTACCAATTAGCAAAAGTCATCTGACTACACAAGTTGATGGCACATTTGGATACTTAGATCCTGAGTATTTCGAGTCAGGAAAACTTACCGCCAAAAGTGATGTCTATTCTTTTGGTTTGGTCCTTACTGAGCTCTTAACTAGGAAAAAGTCTATTTCCTCAAGTGACTCAGGTGAAGGCTTGGTGCCAAGATTTAAGTATTTGGTGAAACATAACCGACTTCTTGAAATTTTGGACAATCAAATTGTGCAAGAGGCTATGATGGACGATGTAGTTCTTGTCGCGAAGCTTGCCAAGAGATGCATGAAAAGGAATAGCAAAAAAAGACCAAACATGGAAGAGGCGGTTGCAGATTTGGACAAATCAAGAGTGTTACAACTTGAACTTCCTCATGAGTGCATATGTCCCTCTATTGTTCCAATCGTCATAGGTTAGACCTAGTGACCTATGTAGTTTGGGCACTTATATGATAACGAAAACAAATGATGCCTATGTAAACATACTACGTTCATATGTCATTCACGGTTTCATCTGCTTATGCATACCCATTGTTTTAGCACTTATCAGAAAGGCTGTTAAAATTGTGGGATAATTTTCTTTACTGTATCCTTCATTAATGCACTTTCGAATTATAAAATATAGACCACGGTCAGTCAACCGTCGGTCCATAAAGTTTCAACCGTCTTTCCTTTAATCATGATCGTGTTAATTAAGCATTTCTTTTGTAGAATAGATTTGAGCCGTCTAAATTGCAAATAGCAGCCAAAATTTGACACTTTTTTTTGGAAAAGCAATTAAAATCATAGGACGGTTGATACCATGGAATACCCGGTAGACACCAACGCCAGCTTCTACCAAATGAGTTCCAATTGAAACAAGGGTCGCGATTTCCATTGCAGCAACAAGTAGATTGTATGTTAATCGCGATTCAAGGTAACAACTCCAATGTGAAATTCTACTTATCACCGTTATTAAATCTATGGAAGTTAAATTCCGAATTTTATATAAAAGAAAAAACAAACATTAGACACTTAAATGGCAATGGGATTAAGTTAAATCTCCCATTGGGTTGGGGAAAATAACAGTAGTGAACATATTAACTATTTGTGGCTGTATTTACAAGGTTGATTTTGACATAATTGTATTGTTCTCTCCTTTTGGATTTCCAAAATATTTGCATATCTACAATTTGTACTCATTTGATACCAATTGCATCATTCTCTATGTTCTTTTTTTATTAAATATGAATGTATTAATAGATTGGCTGTATTTTTTTCTAAGTAGTTTCTTTTTTATAAATTGTATATTTCGATTATGAAAATGTTGTTGAAGGCAATTGCTGGAGAAGTTGGGTTTCAACTTTTTAAATAGCATGTTTAGAGTTTGAGGAAATGTAAGTAATAAGTATTAGCTTGCTTGTGTAATTTTTGTAATCTTGTGTAATTTAGAATTGAAACCAAGCTTGATAACTAATTCAGGCATATTAACTTGTCATCAGTGGCGAAGCTTGAAAAAATATTTCGAGGGGTCGGAAGGCATTAGACCTAAAAAAAAAATTTCTATGTTCGGTCGGGCAACGGTGATTCGATTCGGGTCGGGTCGGGTAGGGTGTCGGTGATTCGATTCGGGTCGGGTCAAACATTAATATAAAATTAAAAGCCGTTCTCAAACATTAAAACGTAAACATTGTTTAACAAACAATTGAATAAAGATACCAAAACATTAAAAAGAAGAGGAAGGTGGGTACCCGGTTTAGTTGGATGAAGAATTATAGTTCTGCTCGTCTTCCTTTAAGATTTTTGATTCGCCTCATTATTCACTTCACTAACAACCGGTTCACTTGTTGAAGCTTTTTGACGTTTGTTCTCATTGTTTCCATCAACAATTCCCTCTACTTGTTCTTCATTTTCATTCTTTCTTTTGAAAAAAGAGGTTATGCATTTATTCTTCCCCATGGAGCCCAAAATCAAACCTAAACATAAAAATTCAACAAGTTTAGGGCTAAAACTCACACCTTATTTCAAGCTAATTCATATAAATTGGAGCCCTAAATCAAACCTAAACATAAAAATTCAACAAGTAAATCAAACCTAAACATAAAAATTCAACAAGTTTAGGGCTAAAACTCACACCTTATTTCAAGCTAATTCATATAAATTGGAGCCCTAAATCAAACCTAAACATAAAAATTCAACAAGTTTAGGGCTAAAACTCACACCTTATTTCAAGCTAATTCATATAAATTGGAGCCCTAAATCAAACCTAAACATAAAAATTCAACAAGTAAATCAAACCTAAACATAAAAATTCAACAAGTTTAGGGCTAAAAGTCACACCTTATTTCAAGCTAATTCATATAAATTGGAGCCCTAAATCAAACCTAAACATAAAAATTCAACAAGTAAATCAAACCTAAACATAAAAATTCAACAAGTTTAGGGCTAAAACTCACACCTTATTTCAAGCTAATTCATATAAATTGGAGCCCTAAATCAAACCTAAACATAAAAATTCAACAAGTTTAGGGCTAAAACTCACACCTTATTTCAACCTAATTAACCTAAACATAAAAATTCAACAAGTTTAGGGCTAAAAATTAACATACCAGTGAGGATGATTGAACAAGTGAACAAGAAGTCTCGAACAAGAAATCTCGAATTGAAGTCTCGAACAAGCAGCAGCTGAGCACAGTCGAACAAGCAGCAGCTGCGAACAAGCTTTCCCCCCAGCCCCTGCGACGTTTTCTTCTGTTTCTTTGTCTGCACAACACATGAGTTTGATATTGGGTTGGGTTTAGTTAATTAGTTATGGGCCATGAGTTTTGATTTGGGTAGGGTTTTTGGGCTTATGATAAATATACATAATAATAACACACTCTTGAATTGGGCTAATTTAGTATTTTAGTTGGGTTATATAATTTATTTTTTAGACAACCGGAGGGGTCGAACACGTATATACATAATTTTTTTTTTAGAAACCCGGGGGGTCTAACACGTATATACATAATTTTTTTTTTTTAAACCGGGGGGTCTAACACGTATATCCCTAAAAAATTCTATACGAAAAACACATACGTAACACTACTAACCGAAAAGTTCGGAGGGTCGGGCGACCCCCCCCCCCCCCGCCCCTCAATAGCTGCGCCCCTGCTTGTCATAATGTTAAAAATATACATTTCCATTGTGTCAAATATTCATTTTAGATATGTTTCTTCATTACTTTTATTTTAGTTTGTTGCTATTTTGTGTTTAATACTTTCTTATTTTTTGTTTTATATATCATGGTGATGAGAATTGAAGTGGGCTGAACATTTGTTCGATTGGGCCTAGCTTGGAAGGTGGGCTTGTACGTGATAAGTGGGCTGGATCAGACAAGGGGGATCAGACAAGTTAAAGTTGATAAAGTTTGTTGAAGATATAAGGATAAAGATCTCTGGAAGCTTCATTCATCATATATCACAGTTTCACACTTCATACTTTTTTCTCTTTAGAAATAAACAACTTAGGGTTTCTTTGGTATTTTCTGATCAGATTCATACTGAATTTGATCTAAGAGATAGTGATCTTGTTTGTTGATGATTGATAATCATCTTATTTCGTGTTTAGAAAGATAAAGTGTTTGTATTGTTTATGAACATTTTGGGTAAATGTTTAGAAAGATAAAGTGTTTGTATTGTTTTCTGATCAGATTCATACTGAATTAGGGTTCAGGTCTCAGTTGTTTAGATCATCAAATCTTCGTTTGATACTATGTTTTTCACATGGTATCAAAGCTCTAGAAGCTCTTAGGGTTAAAGACAAGGTCTAGGGTTTGTTCATCGTTCCGCTGTGTTTTTCTTGGTCAGATATATATGTTTAGATCTGAAGGTTTCTGGACAATATTTGTTAGGGTGTCCGGGGCGCCTGCGGGGAGGGGTGCGGTGAGTGTACTCCCCGATCGGGAACACCGCCGCCGACCCCTCGGTGACCCAATCGGGGAGTGGGGAGCGGGGAGAGGTCACCGATGAGATTTGTAATTTTTGACCCTTTTTTTTTATTAAAACAAATAAAAAAACAAAAAAAAAAACAAGTCCCCTAAGAGAGGAGTGTCGCCATCAAATTGAGGGTGAGGGGGAGTTAAGTGGGGAGTTGACGTGGCACGAGCTGATTGGTTGTGGGTAAGAGAGGTCACTCCCCATTTAGAGGAGTGCCCCTTACACCCTTAGAGCATTCACATCCAATCCATCAAATTATACATACATTCCACTAAAAAACAACTCATATATCAATATATTTCCACTAAAAACAAATACTTTTTCTCTCTCCTTTCAATTAAATAATATTATCATTACATTTTTCTCTCACTTTCACTCACAAAATATATTAAAAAATTATAACGGGTGAACAGTGTCCCCCCAAATATACAGATGAACAGTAACATTTTCTCTCTCTTCTACTCACAACCACTTTTTATACCCTTTATAATATAAAAACCCCTCCTCACATAATTTGATGGTTAGGATGTGAATGCTCTTAGTCTTGGTGGTAGTTACGTCTCCCGACTACATATCTCACTTGATCATTGTTCTTGGAACTCGTGTTGTTTCTCTGGTGATATACCCTTTCCTTAGGGTTTTTTGTTCACTTGGATTGGACGGCTATTTTCTGACTGGTTCTTGAAACCATAAGTGAAGGTTTCAAGATCAGTCTGCTTGGTAGGGTGAGCAGAAAACCAAAATAGCCGAACCGTAACCGAAAAATTCGGACCGAAAAAACCGAACCGAAACAAAAACCAACGGTTCGGTTTTCGGGTTTTTAATAACCGAAAATTTCGGTTCGATTTTCGGATAATCATTTTCAAGAACCGAAAATAACCGAACCGAACCGATAAGTTTTAATAGTATACCAAATCTATATATTTTTATGTTTAAGTTGTTTACGTGTTTACCCATGCTACTAAGAATTATTAATTTTATTCTTGTTTGTTAAATATTTATAATAAGAACATTACCATGTTTATTTATCATTAAAATTATCCATTGTTTACAAGAACTAACAAAGTTTAATATAAAAATTAAATGGTTTTCAATGTATTATAAAAGAAAACGTCTTAACAAAAACTTTGGAGAAACATTAAAATATATCAGAATGTTAGGTATATGTGAATAATATTAATTTAAAAGACTAAATATATTAACTTAAATGTAAACATTTAAGAAAGATTCTTAAACTTTGAATTATACTTTTAAGTTTTGAATCTTACATAATTTGTTTCAAAAACCGAAAAACCGAAAAACCGAACCGAACAGTTGCTAAAACCGAAATAACCGAAACTAAAAAAACCGAAACCGAACGGTTTTTAAGAAACAAAAACCAAACTTTCGGTTACGGTTTTGGTTTTACCCAAAAACCGAACCGAACCGAACCGTGAACACCCCTACTGCTTGGAGTTATACGCACCCTCGGGTAAGATTGTTCCTTTTCTTGTTCTTTATTTTTAAAGTTTCATAATTGTTTGTTGAGTCTAGGCATTGTTGTTGTCGGGTTAGTCAGACTGGTGGGTGATCGAGTTTTATTTGTGCTAGTTGCTACATTATTACTTGATCTGTATTGCTTGACTGTGTTTTTAACTTGTTGTTATTGTTCAATTTTTGTTTGATATTGTTGTTTACATTTGTGTAGTTGTAAATGGCTTCCTTGGTATGGACTGCGGTGGCACCTTTTGAGTGATGAACCACTGATCTGTCCCTCTATCTTGGTTGTGCCTGTGTGTATTTTTAGTGTTCTTCTATATTTGACACTTGTGATTGTTGATTGCTATTTGGTTTGTTTCTGTCTTTGTTTGTTGCTTGTGTTATTTGTTATGTGATCAGTCATGGTAGATGGTCATGTTGTTACCTCTGGTAGTGGTCCCTCTGATCCACCACCAGAGACCTTAGTCAGCAAGTTGGATGCTAGTGATCCTCTGTATTTGCATCCCTCTGACTCTAGTAATCTCACTATAGTATCTGTAAAACTAAAAGCAACTGAAAATTATACCATCTGGTCTAATGCAATGACGTTGGCTTTACAAGTTAAAAATAAACTTGGATTTATAGATAAAACATGTATAAAATCAGAAACTAGTGGTGTTCTTGCTGGCGATGGGATAGGTTTAATTTTGTGGTTCTAACTTGGATCTTGACTTCTATTAGTGATGAGTTGTATATGGGACAAGTTTTTTCTACGTTTGTTTCTGATGTTTGGAGTGAGTTAAAAGAAACTTATGATAAGGTTGATGGGTTTGTTGTGCTTGACCTATATCAAAAATTAACTCCTTTAGTCAAAATGAGATGTCAGTGTCTGAGTATCATCATAAGTTGAATGTTATGTGGAAACAGTTAGATCAAATTTTACAGT
The DNA here is from genome assembly GCA_030545235.1 of Helianthus tuberosus. Taxonomy (NCBI): domain Eukaryota; kingdom Viridiplantae; phylum Streptophyta; class Magnoliopsida; order Asterales; family Asteraceae; genus Helianthus; species Helianthus tuberosus. The sequence continues at coordinate 36,608,654 of CM060424.1, read as the reverse complement.
TGCCTACGTGCACATGTAATGTTGCCAAAGATTTTAATAGCTTTAATCAAATGATTAAGTTGATGCAGTTTTTAATGGGTTTGGATAGTTATTATCAAAATGTATAACAACCCTTTTAATAAAAGAAACATTACCTTCTGTGAAAGAAGATTTTGCTATAGTTTCTAGAGAAAAATCTCATAGAAACTCTAGCAATGTTGGTGTGAAAAAAGAGTCAAACAGTAGGGTTTGTTTCTAAATCAAATCAGTCTAATGATACAACTAAAAAGTTCTCTAAAGTTTCAGATCAGATTTTGAAATGCACTAATTGTAATAAACTATGCAGTTAATATTGGTGATATATCGGTGAGATATCGGTTATATCGGTCCCCTAGTAAAATATCGGTGTCAAATATCGGTCAAAATATTGGTACTGATATTATCGGCGATATTGACCGATATTTGACCGATATAACCGATATTTGACCGATATAACCGATATCTCACCGACATTTGACCGATATAACCGATATATCACCAATATATCACTGAATTATTATTGTTAAATTGTTATATATGTAAATTTTGCATTATATTAAAATTACCGATATCCCACCGATATCTCACCGAGATAACCTATATCTCAAATATCGGTCCTTGACCGATATCCGATATTTTACCGCATTAACTGCGTAGGTAATAAATGGTAATACTATTTAAAATTGTTTTGAATTAATAGGCTATCCCTCTTGGATGAGATCAAGAGAGAATCGAAGCAAGAAGGCAAGTGTAAATGCTAGTTGTGTTATTAATGATTTTTTGGTTCCTATAACATCACTGACAAATTATCAGATGACTAGGCTGTTAAATCTGCTTAATGATAGAACAAGTGATACACCTCCAAGTTGCAATGTGTCAGGTAGTTTGTATTATTCATATGTATTTGTACAGTATGTTTATTTTTTTTTGCTAATATACTTGGTAAACATAAAGATTCTGATTGGATAATAGATTAGGGGCAAATCAACATATGGTTAAAAGTGAAAAAGATTTAGATTATTATGTTGATGTCACTGAATTAAACATACAAGTTAAACATCCAAATGGAACAAGTGCACTAGTAACTAAAATTGGAACTTTAAAACTTGTTCGTGGAGTAGTTTTATATGATGTCTTTGTAGTTCTAGGACACCATGTTAATCTAATCTCTGTTCATAAATTAGCAAAAGATAATCAACTATTTGTTGGATTTGATGAACAAAATTGCTATATACGGGACTTATCAACAAGGAAAGTCCCGGTGACTAGTAATCAAATAGATGGTTTGTATTTGTGTGGCAATATTGTTGTGCCAAACAAGGTGTGTTGTAATCATGTTAATTTGTATAGTTTGTGGCATGCTAGGTTAGGACATCCATCTGACTAGGCTATTAAACATATTAAACAAGATTTTAAAAAAATGGTTGAACATGGTCCTTGTGATGTGTGTCACAAGGCGAAACAACATAGAGAACCCTTTCCTCTAAGTGAACATAAAAGTACTCAGTTAGGAGAATTAGTTCACTTAGATGTATGGGGTCCTTATAAGGTCACTAGCAGAGATGGGTATAGGTTTTTCCTTACCATTGTTTTTTTTTCTGAATGGTTAACGTTACTCTCCCAAACTCCTATATTTACAAATAACTCACCCTTGCTTGGGCAGTATAGGTGTGTTTGATGAAACACAAAAGTGAAGTGTTTGAAAATGTTAAAGATTTGGTAGCTATATTTGAAACTCAGTTTAGCAAATCAGTTAAACATTTTAGAAGTGAGAATGGTTTAGAATTTGTCAATAATAAAATGATCTCTTTTTGTAAATCCAAAGGAATTGTTCATCAAACAACATGTCCCTATACACCTCAACAAAATGGCATCGTTGAGAGAAAGCATAGGCATCTTCTCAATGTTGCTAAAGCATTATTGTTTCAAAGCAATGTTCCATTTTGAACTGAGTGTGTATTAACTTCATCTTATTTGATCAATAGGACCCCTTATTCTGTTCTGAATGGCAAAACTCCTTATGAATTAATCCATGGTTTTAAACCTTTCCTTGATCATTTAAAAGTGTTTGGATGTTTGTGCTTTTGTACTGTTTTAAATGAGTCTGATAAACTGAAAAGTAGGGCTGAAAAATGTGTGTTCATTGGATACTCATTTGAGAAAAAAGGATATAAATTGTTTGGCATGGACACAAAAACAATTTTGTTTTCTAGATATGTCAAGTTTTATGAAACATTTTTCCCTTTCAAAGAAAAACTTGTTTATGAGAATTTTGATACAAATCAAGATAAGAGTATTACAAGTCTATTTTTTTATGAAAACATAGACTCCAAACATTTTACACAAGTAGATGATCCCTATAATTATGGAAAGGATAAAGGTGAGTGTGACACAGGAACACAGGGGTCTCAGCAATTAGATGTATCCATTCCTGCTCATAGTGTAATTGATACTCAGTTAACTTCCAGCAATAAGGATGTGTATAATAGGGTTGAGCATATGAATATTGTAGGTGATGATATTAGTACATCTGAGGGTTACACTAAAGAGTCTATATCTCAAAGTACTTCTAGAAGGTCATCTAGACAATCAGTTTTTCCTAAAAAAAACTAAGTGACTTTGTAGTTGAAGGTAAAGTCAAATATGAGATAGAAAAAGTAGTTAATTTTTCAATTTGTCCATTAAAAATAAGGTGTTTGCTTTTGTGCTTAGTAAAAGTATTGAACCTAAAACATATAATCAGGCTAAAAATGATTCAAATTAGATTAGTGCAATGAATAATCAAATAGAAGCATTGCACAGAAATCAAACTTGGGATATTGTTGATAGGCCTCATGATAGAAGTATCGTTGGATGTAAATGGATTTATAAAATAAAATATAAGTAGAGTGGTGAGGTTGATAGGTATAAAGCCATATTAGTGGCTAAATGGTTTAGTCAAAAAGAGGGGATTGTATAACAACCCTCCCAAAAAATTTCTGACACCCCTGATATATTTATAACATCCCTATATGTCTTAAAATACACCTCATATGCGAGAACCGATCCCTAACACCTTTAATTTTATAAAAATAAAATAAAAACAAAATCTTAAGGTCGCTCGCGGGCAGCGAAGGCTTTGCCTTCTGGTTACGCGGGGCGCGACAGCTGGACCACCAGGCAAGCCCCGGAGCTGCCAAGTGTCCCAATCCATGTCGAAGCTAGTTTGTGACAAATCAAAGCTAGGCCCTACACTCCCTATTTCGCGGGGCGCGAAGACCCCTTAAGAATCTTACGCGGGCCGCGAGGAACTTGAAGTCAGCTCCTATAAATTGGGAGCATCGGCCTTCAGTTTCCGATGTTCAAAAAACAAATTTCTCTCTCAAATTCTATAGTGTAGAAGCTATAATCGGGTATTATACCCCCCTAATTAACGAAGTTATGCCCCTTTGTAAGTATTATAACCCCCGGTTACGTATTAGATACGCTGCCCGATTGATTTAGTGCTCCGTAACGGCTATCGGGGTTCTGCCCGACGTAGTCGTTGGAGTTCTATCTCGAGGAGGGTATAACTAATGTAAATATTGGGTTATTATACTAACGCGTGTGCATTGTTTAAATTATTAGATTATAACCAGGAAAAACATCAGGAAAAGTCTAAACTAGCAATGCGAGTAATCTCCTTTTTGTAAACTATTTTACAAAACCTCAATGCTTTACATTATAATTAAACAGTGATTGAGTATTTGTAATTCTACAATTATCGTCGGTATGTTGGGGTTTTGTATACAAAATTTGTTACTACACTGTGAGTAGTAACATGACCACAAGTCGGGTCGACAGTACCGTGGGTGGTAATTAAAGTAGAATAATAAACAAATGCAATTGTTGATTGCCCTCAATACTGTACAAGGATAAAACCTGTCTTGATTAATTTGGGATACACTCACCAGTATTTCCCACTGACAAAATGTTTTTAAACGCGTTTCAGGTAACAAAATGTGAAAACCAAAATAGAAGCCAGCTGAAGAGCACTGAAGGCTTGGAAAAATGTGGCTATAAAAGTTACCTAATAGTGAAAGATGTTTTATTCAATAAAATATGGTTTATCCCTATAAACATGTTGTAATGAAAACTTGGGAATTTCCCATGTGTTTACTATTATGAAAATGTGGTATTTACTCTGATAAAATATTTCCTAACTACGGTCCTGATGTAAATTCCACTGCCAAACTGATAAACACCGATACCACCATCTCTGAGTAGGCCGCGGTCGCTTGCCTCCCGAGGCAGGGGTCGGGGGTTGCGACAGAAGGTGGTATCAGAGCTTAGTGTCACGGGGTTACTTTTCGACCCCCGTGTGGCGTCCCCAAGTCCCCCGGGACAAGCCAATCTATCCGGCTTCTTTGTGTGGGTCACTGGTTTCGTCCTGCCTTGGACTCATCAGGAGAGCGGCGCCAGCTCTCGACCAGTGGTGCGTTCGTCATTTGCACGACTAGGCACGTACACCTCCTCATTGACACTGACTCCGTCCCCTGATAAAGTCCAGGACTAGCCAGTAACCCAAGCGTTCAAGCACAGCCCATAGCATTGCGATCTTCAAACATTTGGCCCGTGACACTCTCCCACCACCATTTCATGCACGTCCTCGTGCATGCTCGCCGTCCCATACCAGCTCGCATACTTGACAATGCATGATCCCCTTATGTTGAGCATGATTCACTTTGGGAGGGTAGGACACCCGAAAGCACAGCAACAATGATCTTCTGTCGTGCATGTTCAATATAGTACGTCAGTTTTGGTTATAAGTGGCGCTGACGTCCGCCGCATAGGATTAGGTGCCGATGATTTACCTTGTTTCAGGAATACGGGGACCTAAATAGTTGTAGCAGCTTTCACAAAACTTCCTTTTTACGGCGCTGCTTGAACTGTAGATTTTTTAACATAACACGGAGGGCTTCACTGCAACTATACTTGAGCGGCTCTCACGATCCCATACTCGCGGAGTACAAAGACCTTTGCCGAAGCAAACCCATATTTGGTCTTCTCCCACCACCATTGCGCAACCATACTCTAAATGTTAAGCTCATTTGGTTAAGAGTCACGTTCCAACGTATCCGAGAATCGTTCTGCTCTGATACCAAATTGTCACGGGGTTACTTTTCGACCCCAGTGTGGCGTCCCCAAGTCCCCCGGGACAAGCCAATCCATCCCGCTTCTTTGTGTGGGTCACTGGTTTCGTCCTGCCTTGGACTCATCAGGAGAGCGACGCCAGCTCTCGACCAGTGGTGCGTTCGTCGTTTGCACGACTAGGCACGTACACCTCCTCATTGACACTGACTCCGTCCCCTGATAAAGTCCAGGACTAGCCAGTAACCCAAGCGTTAAAGCACAGCCCATAGCATTGCGATCTTCAAACATTTAGCCCGTGACATTAGCCACTAATTTCAGCCAAAGAGGTGTTCTGCTGACATTGAAATTATAAATTTTGTTAGGAAATAATCAAAGAAATTATGTGCATACGTGTAGATTATTATTTTTGTGTTATTTGACAATTTGTTAGTTTACAGTATGAGTGATCAAGGACCTTCGGACGCTTACCGTCAGTTGTCCAACTCTCCTAGGAACGAAGGAACCTCTTCGCAGCCAACCCCCTCGGGGTATTCGGCTGACACCGAAGAAGGGATTTTCATGTTTAAAGCACAATATGAAGAGCCATTCCCTCCCAAGAAGAGAGGACGGTTCAGCAGAGGAGCTCATGAGCATAGAAAGAGGATGAGAAAACTACAGCAGCAAAGGGCCTTAGCAGCGGCCAATAGAGAAATGAATGTGCAAACCCAGGACATACTCAATAGGAGATTAGCTAATTTTCACATATTAGCTACCACCGCCGTAGACCCTAATTTAGAATAACTTATGGCATCCCAGTCACTGCAGTTGTTCCCAACACAATCCATGGAAGTAGAGATTGACCCAGCTGACCAGAACCCACCCCCTGACCTAGACCCAGCTGAAATCCCTAGAATACCAGTACCCCATCCCCCAGACTATGACCCGTGGTTTGACGACCACAGGGATTACCAGCAACGTTACCCAATCCCAATAGAGGATCCCATGCAAGATCTAGTAGGACCCTACCCAGACCTTGACCCTCTAGACCCCTATTATGATAATGACCAATATATCAGGGAGATTCTAGAAAACCCATACCCTCAGGAAGAACTCATGCCCCAGTTTCCTGACCCGATACCAGCCCCAGCCCCACCCATGAGTACTGAGAACATACATGAACTCCGCACCTTTGGGGAGGAGATATTAGAAGGAAGAGAGAGGATGAGACAGATAGGGGAAAGACTCGTCTGGAAATATGACGAGCGCAACATGCAATACTGGATGAACCCCTATCAGTAGTAATAGTAATAATAATAATATATAAATATATATGTGTGTATGTTTGAAAAAAAAAAATTAAAAAAAAAAATATATATTTTTAATATGGATATATATAAGATTATAGATAACCCTATAGTTATTGATACATACTAGTATTGTAATTTCAATTCCAGTTGTATTTGTAATAAATATAGATGCATAATATAAAATAGAGTAAAGGTCGCAATGACGATGATTTTGGATTAATGTGTTGTTATGTGATTATTCACATTCAATATTATTTCGTGATATTAATACTTGGTAAATGTTTAAAATCCAGATGGCTGACAATGCAAATCGAGAAAACCAGAATAATGAAAACCAGATAAAAAAAACAGTGCTATTCGACACATAGTAACCCAAGGAATTAGAGATGCTCTGCCATCTATTATCCAACATGTTAGAGACGCGGATAATAATAATAAAAGTAATAGTGGAAGTAAGCGAACACATACGGAACCCAGTCACAGCGTGAACAATGGGCTGTTTCTTCAATTGCCAATTCCAAAAACAAGAAGAACCATGTCTTATGGTTGTTCTTACAAAGAATTCTGGTCCTGCAAACCAAAAGAATTCTCGGGCAATGAAGGAGCCATTGCAGCTCTACGCTGGTTAGAAAAGACTGAGCCAGTCTTAAAAATAAGCAAGTGTCCAGAAGAAGATAAAATCATGTTTGCTTCCAACCTGTTTAAGAATGCAGCTCTGGAATGGTGGAACACTATCCTCCAGTCTAGGGGAAGTGATAGAACCTACACTATGGAATGGATTGAGTTTAAGAATATGGTGGAAAGAAAATTTTGTCCTCCTAATGAAAAGGAGCAGATAGCTAATAAATTTTTAAACCTTAGAATGACTGGAGTAGATAGTAAGGGTTACACTACTACATTCTTTGAATATGCAGAATAGTGCCAACCCTAGCATCACCAGAACCAGTGTTAATCTCCCGTTACATCTGGAGATTAATTGGTGAAATTAGACATGTAGTCAAGGCAGCTAAACCACCAACTATAGAAGAAGCTGTAGAACTAGCAAACACCTTGACTGATGAACTAGTACGTACACGGTACACAAGAAGAAAACCAGAGAAGGAACCTAGCTCAAAGGCTTACCCAGGAATTTTGCTACGGTGATTCCAACCATGGGAAAAATATAGGTTCTACCTCTACACCTTACTGTAAAGCCTGTAAGAAAAAGCATTCAGGAAGATGCTCCACCTACTGCAATTACTGCAAGATACCAAGACACAAGGAGGAAGATTGTAGGAAGAAACCTAGCAATGGGGTATGCTTCAAATTTGGAGAAAAAAGACATATCAAGCCAAATTGTCCGAAACTAGCTCTAGCCATGAACAACAAGACTACTAAGAATGCTAGGGAATTTGTTTTGACTGCAGAAGAAGCAAAGATGATCCCGGACGTAATTGCCTGTACGTTTTTAGTTAATGATGTTTTTGCTAAAGTATTATTTGATTCTGGTGCGAACCAAAGTTTTATTAATACTTCATTTTGCAAACTTCTCAACCAACCATTAACTAAACTCCAACAAGAATGTCTAGTAGAAACAGAAAATGGAGAAACCATTAAGATTTCTGAAATCTTGCAGGGAGCAAGAACAGAAATTTTAGATCAATAGTTTATTGCAAATCTTTACCCAATGAATCTGGCAGGATTTGACATTGTATTATGAATGGATTAGTTAGTAGCCAATAAAGCCAGTATTTTATGTGATCAAAAGTCAATACAAGTAAATTCACCAAAAGGTGAAAAGATCACAATTAAAGGAGATAAGCCAACTAGACACACAAAATTCATCTCTGTGATGAAAACTGCAAGTTGTGCAAGAAAGGGATCAATAGTGTATATGATTTCCATAATCATTAACACTAAGGGAAAAGAATTAAAAGATATCCCTGTAGTATCTCAATTTTCAAATATATTTCCAGAAGAATTACCAGGACTACCGCTAGACCGAGAAGTCGAATTCAGAATTCATCATCTGCTACCAGGAACAGCACCAATTGCCAAGGCACCTTACCTTTTGGCACCTGCAGAAATGCAAGAGTTAAAGAAACAATTAGACGAACTGTTGGAAAAAGAATTCATACAGCCAAGTTCATAACCATGGGGAACACCGATCTTGTTCGTCAAAAAGAAAGATGGGTCAATGCGTATGTGCACTGATTACCGTGAATTGAATAAGGTCACGATTAAAAATCGGTACCCATTACCGAGAATCGATGATCTGTTTGATCAATTGCAAAGAGCTCGATTTTTCTCAAAGATCGATTTGCGCTCAGGATATCATCAATTAAAGGTACAGGAAGAGGACATTCCTAAGACCGCATTTAGAACAAGGTATGGCTATTATGAATTTATTGTCATGCCATTTGATTTAACCAATGCCCCAGCCGCATTTATAGACATGATGAACCGAATATGTAAGCCATATTTGGATAAATTCATAATTGTCTTTATAGATGATATTCTAATTTACTCTAAGAGTAAAGAGGAACATGCAGCGCATCTGCATGCACTTTTAAATTTACTGAGAAAAGAAAAGCTTTATGCTAAATTTTCAAAATGTGAATTCTGGTTAGAGGAGGTACAGTTTCTTGGACATTTAGTTAACCATGAGGGAATTCATGTGGATTCCACAAAGATTGAGGCAATTACTAAATGGAAAGTCCCTGAGTCACCAACAGAGGTTTGAAGTTTTCTAGGATTAGCCGGTTATTATAGAAGGTTTATTCAAGATTTTTCTAGAATAGCCATTCCCTTAACTAAGTTAACCTGTAAATCTGTTAAGTTTGAATGGGGATCAAAACAAGAAGAAGCCTTTAGAATTCTTAAGCAAAGATTAACCAACGCACCCATACTAGCGTTACCAGAAGGAACTGAAGACTTTGAAGCCTATTGTGACGCTTCTAAGTTAGGTTATAGATGTGTGTTGATGCAACACCAAAAGGTTATAGCATACGCTTCTAGACAACTTAAGAATTATGAAGAAAATTATACAACACATGATTTAGAGTTAGGAGCTATAATTTTTGCCCTTAAGATTTGGAGACACTATTTATATGGAAATAAATTTGTTGTCTTCACTGATCATAAGAGTTTGGGCAAAAAGAGCTGAATATGAGACAAAGACGCTGGATGGAATTTCTTAGTGATTATGATTATAAGATTCAGTATCATGAAGGAAAGGCCAACGTAGTTGCTGATGCTTTAAGTCGAAAGTATCATGTAAAGCCAAAAAGAGTACGTTCTCTTAAATTAAATCTGCAGATAGATTTAAATGAGCAAATTAGAGAAGTACAAGAATCAGTAATCAATGATGATACTAAAAAACTGAAAGGTATGATTAAGGAATTAGAACAAGGAACAAATGGAATTTGAAGATTCCATAAGAAAAGAATGTGGATACCTAAATTAGGAAACCTACGCCACCGAATATTAGAAGAAGCTCATAATTCTAAATATACGATACATCCTGGAAGTGATAAGATGTATCAAGATTTAAGAAAGAATTTCTGGTGGATAGGAATGAAAAAGGATATAGCAGCTTATGTTGCCAAGTGTTTAACCTGTTCACAGGTCAAAGCTGAACATCATAAACCCTCAGGTTTGTTGCAGCAATTGGAAATGCCAGTATGGAAATGGAAATTGATAACAATGGACTTTGTTACCAAATTACCCAAGACACGAAAAGGTAATGATACAATCTAGGTGATTGTGGATAGACTAACCAAATCTGCTCACTTCTTACCAATGAAGGAAACATTCGGTATGGAACAATTAGCCGAATTGTATGTAAATGAGATAGTTTCATTACATGGTATTCCTTTATCAATCGTTTCTGATAGAGATAGCCGTTTTATTTCTCATTTTTGGACAAGTTTCCAAAAAGCCATGGAAACCAAGCTAAATCTAAGCACTGCTTATCATCCAAAAACAGACGAACAAAGTGAAAGGACAATTCAGACGATGGAGGATATGCTTAGAGCTTGTGTAATTGATTTCGGAGGAAATTGGGACGATCATTTACCATTAATAGAATTTTCTTACAATAACAGCTATCATACCAGTATCAATGTTGCACCATTCGAAGCACTTTATGGATGAAAGTGCCGAACTCCAGTCTGTTGGGCAGAGATGGGAGAAAAGCAATTGTCTGGACCTGAGATAGTGCAAGAAACCACGGAAAAAATCATTCAAGTCAAGGAAAGACTAAAAGCAACACGTGATCGACAGAAGAGTTATGATGATAACAGACGAAATCCGTTGGAATTTCAGGTAGGAGACAAGGTCTTGTTAAAAGTATCTCCTTGGAAAGGAGTGGTAAGATTCATCAAAAGGGGAAAGCTAAGCCCCAGATATGTTGGACCATTTGAGATTATCAGAAGAATAGGACCAGTAGCTTATCTGCTACAACTGCCAGAGGAAATGACAGGAATACATGATGTATTTCATGTATGCAATCTCAAAAAGTGCTTAGCCGATGAATCACTGGTAATACCTCTTAAGGATATAGAGGTAAATGAAAAGCTTAAGTTTGTAGAAAAGCCTCTACAGATTAAAGACAGGAAAGTCAAGAATCTCAAACATAAAAGATTAGTTCTAGTCAAAGTGAAATGGGATTCCAAGAGAGGACCAGAGTATACATGGGAGCTTGAATAAAAAATCCAAAGGAAATATCCACACCTGTTCCAGTAGACCTCGAGGACAAGCTCTAAAACAAGGTGGGGAGGATATAACAACCCTCCTAAAATTTTTCTGACACCCCTGATATATTTATAACATCCCTATATATCTTAAAATACACCCCGTATGCGAGAACTGATCCCTAGTACCTTTAATTTTATAAAAATAAAATAAAAACAAAATCTGAAGGTCGCTCGCGGGCAGCGAAGGCTTTGCCTTATGGTTACGCGGGGCGCGACAACTCGACCACCAGGCAAGCCCCGGAGCTGCCACGTGTCCCAATCTGTGTCGAAGCTAGTTTGTGACAAATCAAAGCTAGGCCCTACACTCCCTATGTCGCGGGGCGCGAATACCCCTTAAGGATCTTACGCGGGCCGCGAGGAACTTGAAATAAGCTCCTATAAATTTGGGAAGGCCGGCCTTCAGTTTCTGATGTTCAAAAAACGAATTTCTCTCTCAAATTCTATAGTGTAGAAGCTATAATCAGGTATTATACCCCCCCCCCTAATTAACGAAGTTTTGCCCCGTTGTAAGTATTATAACCCTCGGTTACGTATTAGATACGCTGCCCGATTGATTTAGTGCTCCGTAACGGCTGTCGGGGTTCTGCCCGACGTAGTCGTTGGAGTTCTGTCTCGGGGAGGGTATAACTAATGTAAATATTGGGTTATTATACTAACACGTGTGCATTGTTTAAATTATTAGATTATAACCAGGAAAAACACCAAGATAAGTCTAAACTAGCAATGTGAGTAATCTCCTTTTTGTAAACCTTTTTGTAAACTATTTTACAAAACCTCAATGCTTTACATTATAATTAAACAGTGATTGAGTATTTGTAATTCTACGATTATCATCGGTATGTTGGGGTTTTGTATACAAAATTTGTTACTACACTATGAGTAGTAACATGACCACAAGTCAGGTTGACAGTACCGTAGGTGGTAATTAAAGTAGAATAATAAACAAATGTAATTGCTGATTGCCCTCAATACTGTACAAGGATAAAACATGTCTTGATTAATTTGGGATTCACTCACCAGTATTTCCCACTAACAAAATGTTTTTAAACGCGTTTCAGGTAACAAAATGTGAAAGCCAAAATAGAAGCCAGTTGGTGAGCACTGAAGGCTTGGGAAAATGTGGCTATAAAAGTTACCTAATAAAGAAAGATGTTTTATTCAATAAAATAGGGTTTATCCCTATAAACATGTTGTAATGAAAACTTGGGAATTTCCCATGTGTTTACTATTACGAAAATGTGATATTTTACTCTGATAAAATATTTCCTAACTACGGTCCTGATGTAAATTCCGCTGCCAAACTGATAAACACCGATACCACCATCTTCGAGTAGGCCGCAGCCGCCCGCCTCCCGAGGCAGGGGTCGGGGGTTGCGACAGATTGATTATGAGGAGACTTTTTCTCTTGTTGTTAAACGTGTCACTGTTAGATGCGTTATTTCACTAGTTATTGAAAATAATTGGAAACTTTTTTCAATTAGATGTTAATAATGCATTTCTTTATGGTGAGTTAAATGAAGGTGTTTTATATGTCATTGCCTGAATGATATTGTGTTCGTGATAAAAATAAAGTTTGCAAGTTAAAACGATCTTTATATGGGTTAAAACAGGCCCCCAGAATGTGGAATGAAAAGTTGGTAGCTGCATTAGTTGAGTTTGACTTTATACAAAGTAAATGTGATACATCGTTGTTTATTAAAGCTAATAAAGATGTATTTGTTGTGTTGCTTGTAGATGTTGATGATATTGTGTTAACCGGTAACTTTGTGTTTGAAATTGAGTGTGTTAAGCAAAGCTTAAAAACAAAATTTATGATCAAAGATTTAGGTGAGTTGCAATATTTTTTAGGAATTGAAGTTATTAGATTTGGTAAGGGTATTTGCTTGTCTCAAAGAAAGTATTGTACTAATTTGTTATCTGAGTATGGTATGTTAGCATGCAAACCAGTTAGCAATCCTATAGATCATAATCATGTTTTGAATGCTTTGCTTAATAGTAACTCCGATTCTCTTTCTAATGTTATTGGTTATCAACAGTTAGTAGGAAAATTAATATACTTAGCTCACACCAGGCCAGATATTTCATATGCAGTTCATTATCTTAGTCAGTCGATGCATAACTGACGTGACTGTGTCGTCCCGATCAGTCAAAAACCCAATTAAACCTAGGTAGCTAGGGTAAGTCGGGTATCGTATCCACGAAGAGCATGTGGTCAGTATCGCACGAGTTGTTCGATTGTCTAAACTCTAAACTATTTACTAAAATGTACAAATTGATTATGAAGCTTGCTAATTTTTCTTTGTTTATTTGATTTGAAAAGAAATCGGGTGAACCGATAAATGACTATTATTTAAAACTACTGTCAATTAACTAAGATTGCAAACTAAATTACTAAATGATTAAAACAAGAAATTAGAGACAAGTTCCAGACCCGGTTCGATTATTGCAAGACCTAGGGTTCCTACATGTTTTAACTTGATTCAATTGCATATAGTGATTAACGGATTACTATCACGAAGCTTAGGTGCCAATTGCTATCGACGTCATAGACAACGGACCGTAATGCACTTCGTTACCTCAGACATGTAAATCCTAACCTACGATAAGGCATAAGTGCACATAACCATTTCGCAAAGTCAAATTTTATCATCACTCGACAATTTACGAATTCGAAACAAATGCAAGACAATTATCGAAGGTTTCAAATACTAAACAATTTGTCACAAAATCAAATCAAAATACGAATGCATAAACCTTAGAATTCTTACAATAATCTACACCGGGGTGAAACCGAAGAGGCTAGCCGTTCATCGCGTTCAAAGTCGTCAACACAAAATACTCTCCTCCCTTTCTTGGTCTCTGTGCAAAGCAGCCAAGGGCTGTTAATGTCCCCCCAAAAATTACGAACCGTCACCCCCTTTTGTCAACAGTCCACTCTTTTTTCTTTTTTTCCGTAACCGTCCATGTTTTATTTTTTTTTGGCCCAATTCCAATTGCCATAAGTTGTTGCTTTCGTTTCTCGATGGCTAGCCCATGAAGCAGCCCAACACAACATATCCTTGAAATGCACATTCTAATTCATTTAATCCTAAGAAGCTCACTTGTGTAAACACTCATTCAGAATATTATTGTTAAGCATCTAGCTTCAATATCTTTGTCTCCACCTGCATACCAATTTCACAACCAATCAAATATATAACAATAAAACTCAATTAATTGCATTTATGTTTTCCTAAATGACCATACGTCATATCCTTTAATTCCTTCAAAGAAATTCATTTAATTTTAATCTCAATTCATTAACTATTACATCTTTTAATTAATTCACGTAACACTTGTTTTCCAATTTCACCCATACACTTAGTATTAATATAGATTATATATCATTTTAGCACAATTTATTCACAAGCCAATCGAACATAAAAACCAACAAAAGTAATAAATTATATACAACTATCAATGCATTTATAATATAGTTGTGATATAATAAGAGTGTACCTAAAATGTACCGATCACATCCCCATACTTATCTATTGCTTGTTCTCAAGCAAATCTGTTTTTCACTTTCACGTGGGTCGTGCGAGAAACACACGTCCCATTCCCGAGACTAAGGTTAAGGTCTAAAGTCATACCCAGTTCAAACTTTTTACAATTTACAAAATATCTAACGGTAAAGTGAATAATCACATATAAAATGGTTATCCAAAATTAACCCGCCCTTGAAACCAATAAATCATGCACATCCCTCACAATGTTCTCTCCACTCGGTTTAAAATTGGCTAATAGTTGATGCATTAGCGCATTTGAAATAATCACTCAAGCCGATTAGAACACGTACCCGCATAGGCTTGCAACTCAATCATTCTCCACCACCGAAAACGAATACTAAGCACAAGTCAAAAGGTCTTTAAAGGGTTGTAACTGGGCTAGGTTAAGGGTATGGAATAGGATGTTTTTAAAGTGGCTAAGGTGATGAAAACTCGATTTTTTATTACAAAATAACTATGCTAAACATAACTATCTACAAACATCGACTAGAAGGCAACAATTTTTCGCCTTTTATTCAATCAAACTATAAACACATATTTTTGTTCTTTTCTTAATGATTTTCTATTCTTTTTCGCAACATTTTCTGAATTTTTGTCTTTTTTTTATATGGAAACAATCAAATACAACTATACAAACTCGACTCCTATAATCGAATTTCCATCACACGGGTTTAAAAGAAAAGGTTTAAGGTTATGGGCTATAGGGTGGTCAAACGAAAGGATTAGGCTCAAAATTGACTACTAGGGAATGATTTTTTTTTTTTTTTTTGGTAAGGATATATAAATGGTGTAAAAGGAAAAGGTTTACCTAATGCCTTAATCATTCTCGTGCTTGTATTCGGTCTATGGTCTCGAACGTATCAAAACTTGCAAGTTCTACAATACGCGACTAATTGTCCACTCAAACAAAGAAACATGTATATGTAAATCTATGATATAAAGTGGCTCTAGACCTCATGTATAAGGGTATGGTATGTGATATGCATAAAATGCTAGTTTCTTAGGCGGATTATTCCCAAATAACCACCCGCTAAATACCCGTCATGCTATTAATTTGAACTTGACCATGACAAAAGACCAAATGGGTTGTGACGTCCCTCGTTGACATACTTACTTGTGCTTTAAGATCGCTTTTGAAACAAGATATTTTTTTGAAAATTTTTTGAAATTTTCCCCCATCCCCACACTTGAGGTAAACATTGTCCTCAATGTGTAGTGTTTAGATGAACGGGTCAAAATCGAAAACTTTTACTACTCCCCCATCCCCACACTTGAGGTAAACATTGTCCTCAATGTGTAAAAACTAGAGTTTTAAAAACGCACAAGGGATGTGACACGGCTAACTTCCCAAAATTTCACCCCGGACAAATAAAATACAATTTACAATCCACTTATTTGCTAACTAAAAAATCAAAAGTAAAAAGAAACGTATGCACCTGATTTTTGAGCTCATTCCTCGTGTGCTCTTCTTCTCTTCAAGAAAGCGGTCGTCCCACGAACATAATGTACCTACAAATCTTAACCCTTGTGTAGAAGCATGCTTCTCACAACCATCAAAATTTGTTAGTTACCTAGTTCTACCACTTTTATGAAAATATTACCAAGTCATACGTTATTTCACTTTGATTTATGTGGAAAATAATTTACAACAATAACAAACCTAACTCACTTTCGTAGGAATCACGGTTGCATTTAGCTTATGCAACAAGCCCTTTTAAACCACCCGATAGCTCGGGAGGACGAGTAGGTCTCGTGAAGGTTATATAGGGAACACACCCACAACGTTCATTTAACTACTAAAAAAAATAAAACAAATAATAATACAAACTCTACAACAATCATACCTGATTTGCCTCTCATGGTGGTCGAAGTGCACATTTTCCTACCGAGTTGCCTACATACGCTCGGTGTTTGGCATGCCGGATCCATTCTCTTTTTATTTTGCTCGGCATGCATATTGTACAACTTTGGGGTCGCTTCTTACTAAACTGGCCTATGTCTTGCAACGCCACCCTTTGAATCCTTATACCTGAACCCGTATCCCCAACTTTGTTGGTTGGAGTGATAAGTATGGGAGAAGGATGGATATGAACGTGGGCATCTTTCGGATCCGACTCGTCTCGCGGTGTGATGTCTTCCGCTCGGTTCAAACATTCATTTTCTTGCTCGGGAAGATCGATAACCTCTTCCACCACATCACCATCTACTATTGTACCATTGGCCCAAACCTCTTGGTCTCGTTTAAGTTGGGCTAATTCCTCCGCTAATTGACCCACTTGCACCACCAATGCTTCATGGGCTTTATCTCTCACTTCATTCGCTTTCTTCATATCTTTGATATCCTGGTGATATTCTTTCACCATGTTCATGAGAGCATCAAGCTTGGAATGCATCGAATCTTGTGGTTTCTCGTATACCGGTTGAGGGTATTCATTATAATAATCATCATACTCCTCCCGGTAACTTGAGAAATATGGTGATTTGGGTTCATAGTAATAGTCTTGATAATGTGGTGGTGGCTTGTAACCGGACTTTATTTTTCCTTTCCAAAACACTGGATCTTTCCAAAACACTGCACAATCTTCATGTATGTGAACTTTTCCACAACAAGGACATGACTGATAAGCGTCATTTTCTTGCTCCGGTGGTGGAGGTCTAATGTATGGAGAATGTGAGGATGGACCATTGAAATCTTCATAATCCGCCCTCCTATATTCAAACAATCCGCTGAGGTAGTCTTCCCGTTCCTTGTTGTCTTGAACTTTTTCGTAGAAGACAGAGCAATCCTCTAAATAATGCTTTCCGCTTCCGCAACACTCACACGGATCATCATCTACCCAATTCATATTGAAAGATGATACCTGCAAAACATGTACCTGCACAAACAAGCTCGACCACCCAAAGTAAAATCACGAATATACAAGAAAGAAAAACTAAACTAAAATCGAACAAGCAATGAAATACTAAGCGCACTAGCTCCCCGGCAACGGCGCCATTTTGACGTGACCGTGTCGTCCCGATCAGTCAAAAACCCAATTAAACCTAGGTAGCTAGGGTAAGTCGGGTATCGTATCCACGAAGACCATGTGGTCAGTATCGCACGAGTTGTTCGATTGTCTAAACTCTAAACTATTTACTAAAATGTACAAATTGATTATGAAGCTTGCTAATTTTTCTTTGTTTATTTGATTTGAAAAGAAATCGGGTGAACCGATAAATGACTATTATTTAAAACTACTGTCAATTAACTAAGATTGCAAACTAAATTACTAAATGATTAAAACAAGAAATTAGAGACAAGTTCCAGACCCGGTTCGATTATTGCAAGACCTAGGGTTCCTACATGTTTTAACTTGATTCAATTGCATATAGTGATTAACGGATTACTATCACGAAGCTTAGGTGCCAATTGCTATCGACGTCATAGACAACGGACCGTAATGCACTTCGTTACCTCGGACATGTAAATCCTAACCTACGATAAGGCATAAGTGCACATAACCATTTCGCAAAGTCAAATTTTATCATCACTCGACAATTTACGAATTCGAAACAAATGCAAGACAATTATCGAAGGTTTCAAATACTAAACAATTTGTCACAAAATCAAATCAAAATACGAATGCATAAACCCTAGAATTCTTACAATAATCTACACCGAGGTGAAACCGAAGAGGCTAGCCGTTCATCGCGTTCAAAGTCGTCAACACAAAATACTCTCCTCTCTTTCTTGGTCTCAGTGCAAAGCAGCCAAGGGCTGTTAATGTGTCCCCAAAAATTACGAACCGTCACCCCCTTTTGTCAACAGTCCACTCTTTTTTCTTTTTTTCCGTAACCGTCCATGTTTTATTTTTTTGGCCCCAATTGCCATAAGTTGTTGCTTTCGTTTCTCGATGGCTAGCCCATGAAGCAGCCCAACACAACATATCCTTGAAATGCACATTCTAATTCATTTAATCCTAAGAAGCTCACTTGTGTAAACACTCATTCAGAATATTATTGTTAAGCATCTAGCTTCAATATCTTTGTCCAATGTTTTGAAAACCGGACCGGGCCGGCCGGTCGGACCGGTCCGGCCGGGAACCGGGACTTCATCCGGGCCGGTTCATGCCATCAAACCGGACCAACATCAGGCCGGAGGTCGGGCCGGCGGGTCGCATAGGGTCGGGCCGGTCATGGTTTTTTTTTTTAATTAAATATGGAATAAATCACTTCAAAACCTAATCTAAAAAACACAAAACAAGATTTGACACTATGTTTGATAGTTAGTTGCAAGATTTGGTACTTTTGAATGTTTTTGGATGACTAATGGTTGTGTTTTTAGTTCCTTAACTATTTGGAATTTTATCTATTTTTTCTATGTTTTATATATATTTTTATATAATTTATGACGTAATCCGGTTCTTAAATCCGGTCGGACCGGTCCGACCTTTGACCCCGTAAGGTGACCGGGTCGACCTCCGGTCCGGTTCTGAAAACATTGTCTTTGTCTCCACCTGCATACCAATTTCACAACCAATCAAATATATAACAATAAAACTCAATTAATTGCATTTATGTTTTCCTAAATGACCATACGTCATATCCTTTAATTCCTTCAAAGAAATTCATTTAATTTTAATCTCAATTCATTAACTATTACATCTTTTAATAATTCACGTAACACTTGTTTTCCAATTTCACCCATACACTTAGTATTAATATAGATTATATATCATTTTAGCACAATTTATTCACAAGCCAATCGAACATAAAAACCAACAAAAGTAATAAATTATATACAACTATCAATACATTTATAATATAGTTGTGATATAATAAGAGTGTACCTGAAATGTACCGATCAATAACCCAATAGTATGACATGCTAAAATAGCTTTTAATGTTCTGAGGTATTTGAAAACAACTCCTTGGTATGGTATTTTGTTTAGTAAAAGTTAATCTTTTGATTTAGTTGCATATGATTTTGTGTTTTTCTTGGGTCTACCTTAATTTCCTAGAAAAAGTAAGAAACAAACTACTATTTCTAGGTCTTCAGCCGAAGCTAAATACAGGGCTATGTGTGCACCTGCATGTGAACTAATTTGGTTTAAAAGATTATAATACAAGGGGGGTTGTGGTGGTGGGTTGATGGCGATGGTGGTGGGAGGTGGTAGTGGTAGAGATAGAGTAGTAAAGGGAGAAAGCTATATATAAAAATAATAATAATTTTTTTAAATATTTTGTTTTATTTTTTAAATAATATTAAATAAATTGGTAAAAAAGACTAAAATACTCTTGTGTAATTAGATTTAACCAAAATATTTAACTAGGTTAAGGTTAAAGGACATAACGTGCAACATTTTTAAACGTTAATTACAAAATTTGTCAACTTTCACGACAAATGACATCGCCTGAAAAATGTGTTAATATAAAGGACAAAACCTGTAATTACTCTCTATTGTTTTTTTGGCTTTTTGTCTCTTTGTCTTTTATGTGTTTTTTATATACTTTTACTTCTCAATTTTTAGCATTAACATTTATAACAACTTAACTTTTAAAATATTTTGTAATTGAGTTTACGTGTTTATATTTATATACATGTTGCTATAAATTCAAGTTGATTTACGTTTTGACGTAATTTTTTCCGGGAAATGAGTTTGGTCAAATATAATATGTTCTTATGTTTATTATTGTGTACATTTTCAGTTGGTTTATGTTTTGATGTAGATTTTTTTTCGGAAATGACACGAGTCAAATATAACACGTTTTCATTAGATTGGTATAAATTCGAGTCACTTTACGTGCCGACACTGCCATTTGGTGTCGTACCATTCTTTAATTAAAAAAATATTTTCTTACGTGCTTATTTTTACGCACGTGTCGGTATAAAACTATAAATTCAAGTTGGTTTACGTTTAGACGTAAATTTTCATTAAATTTATATTAAAGATGGCGTTTACGTTTCCATTTACAACTATTTTAAAATCAACATTCCAATTTAAATTTATTTTTATGTTTTTAAGTGGATGTAAAACATGTATAGATATTATCTTAAGAATATTTCTTTCGGCTACTATATTGAACCAAAATAAAGATCCATGGAAACCCGCAGCGTAGCGCGGGCAATTTTACTAGTTTATTAGAATTCGGAAATTTGACATAATTATATTTGTATGGAGATTATGAATATTTTAGAAGGAAAGGTTGAGACTGAATGCGGTTGTGACAAGTGAACACTATCTTAGATGAACACCCTAAGAAGAGGTCATGTGACACCCAAGTTACGTGTTTATTAATAGAGTAAAATGTCATTTTAGTTTATGATGTTTGATCACTTCGGCGACTTTCGTCCCTAAGGTGCCATTTTCACTAAAAAAGTTTTAAGAACCATTTTTCAATAGACGAAAGTCACAATAAGTTGCCAACCTCGAGGATGAAAATGACAAAAAAAGGGTGAAGGACCGAAATGCACAAAAAAGTCAGTTTGGGTGGAACATACAAATATGCCAAAACCCCATGGACAATTTTGCCATTTTACTCTATATAAAACACCAAACGTAACAACTTAAAACACGATACTCTATATAAAACACCAAACGTAACAACTTAAAACATAGTAAAATGTATTCCATGCATTAAATCTAAAACACACTGATTAATTTTCTTGCCATTGTGTTTCAATTTTCATCCCTATAATACATTTCATGATATAAGATCATATACAAATACCTTTAACGTACAAAACGTACGACCTGAAGGTTTTCCTGAAAAAACGCGATGACATTTTCGTAATTGTTTTACTCGTAAAGTAATTGTCAAAATTACTTTACAAATGATTGTAGGGTAATTTTGTAAAATGATCTTGTAGGGTTATTTTGATCTTCTAGGGTAATTTTGATCTTGTAGGGTAATTTTGTAGAGTATCATAATTACTCTACAAATGATCTTATAGAGTAATTTTGAATTGTATGTTGTTTGATAAACTTGTAGAGTAATTTTGATAATTGCCTTACAAGATCATTTTATAAAATTACCCTACAAGATCATTTATAGAGTAATTTTGATAATTACCATATGAATAAATAATTACGAAAATGTCACCGCATTTTTTTTTTACTTTTTCATATATTTCGTACGTTTTGTACGTTAAGAGTATTTGTGCGCGAACTTAACTCTACATTTCATTGTGTTTTAAATTATTACGATTTGTGTTTTTTATGTAATACCATGCCGAGAGAATTTAAAACATCTTCCTATACTAATAAATAAAAATCTTTTTTAGATACGTGTCACTTTCTGGTGTTTTATCACCTTATTTTCCTATTTATCTCTCATATTAAATAATAATAATAATGATAAAAATAATAATAATAATAATTTTAAACAAAAAATTAGACAAGAATAAATATTTGTTTTTCAATAAATAATTAAAAAAATAGATAAAGATAAACATTTGTTTTTTCATATAATCATAAAGTTATATTATGAGTAGATACATATACTTTGGAGTTCAGTGATTGAGATTATGGTAAATTAGGAATCAAAGATTCTCGTTTGATATATACTTTTTTTAAACGACAACTTTCTTGAATCAGGCTACCGCACTCCCTAAGTTGGAGAGCTCCATTGCTACACTCCGGCCATACTATGTCGTCTTAAGTGAACGCACGCTGGTTTGAGAGTTTGGCTTAGGCATTCCCCCAGGAAACCATATCGCCAACTGTCACCTGACAGACGTTGTGCCATTACAAGAGCTAAACACTATCTGGCGTAACACATGGTAGGATGAAAACCCGAGTTGGCTCAGGATAGAACTTGGCACCTCTGCAAGGAGGCTAGGCTCTATCCATTATTGCCTAATCCACCAAAGTGACACAAGTGAGGATTGAACTTGGGTGTCCATTGGAGAACCCAAGCCTCCCTACCCCTAGACCACAAGTGGTGGATATTGATATATACTTAATAACTGTATTATTGTTTTTTCACTATAATTAAATAATTATTCTAGGTCCGAGACATATGTTTCTATCAAATTATAAGTGTTTTTAAATGCATCGATATAAAAACGGGATCCAACCCCATGTAATACATGTGTTTTTAATCTAATAATAAATTAAAAAAAAAACAAAGTAAAATGTTATAATAAGTAAATAGTACATCAACGTATATAACATTATATTGTATTCAACATGTGTAATACACGAGTTTTTTATAGACAATTTTTATTATTTATTATATAAAATTTATATTTATGCAACCCGTGTATTACACGAGGTTCTAACCTAGTTATGCATAAAATTTAAAACACGCTGGCTACATAGACTTCTTACACTTTTTAGAAGTTTTGGACTTTTTAGCCAACTTCTACCCTATAGTTGTTTGGGTTGGGCGGCTACAAAGCCCAAAACTCCTTAAAAATGTGAGGAGTCTATGTAGTCATTGTGTTTTAAATTTTATACATAATGTTTTAGATTCTTGTAGAATGGTATTATATATAAAAACATTAAACGTAACAATTTAAAACACAATAATACGTATTCCAGGCATGAAATCTAAAACACGCTGATTGATTTTTTTGCCATTGTGTTTTAATTTTCATGCCTATAATACATTTCATTGTATTTTAAATTGTTAGGTTTTGTGTTTTTCAATGTAATACCATGCCAAAAGAATTTAAAACATAATGCCTACATAGACTTTTTACACTTTTTAGGAATTCTGGACTTTGTAGCCAATTCCTACCCCATAGTTCTTTGGGTTGAGTTCGACTACAAAGTCCAAAACTTATACAGAGTGTAAGAAGTCTATATAAATACTGGAACGCATTAAATAATTACATCACATGATATGTCATATTTCAAATCAATTTCTTGAATTGAGATGTTCACATTGTTGAGTTTGGGTTGATTAAACCAAATATTTATAGCTCAGTTGGAAATCATATTTGGCATTCAAGTGACTCTTTATTTAAACTCGAAAGATACCCGAGTCGAGTCGCTAAACATTTATAGGTTAGTCAGAACTCAATTTTTTTAACTAGGATCCCTTCCATTTAGACTTGAAAGATATTCAAGCCAATTCGTTTAGACATTTATAGTGCATTCGAAAATCAAATTCGGATTAAACTTACTCTTTGTATTTTTCAAAAAATATTCGAGTAGACTCGTTTAGACATCTATAGCTCAATTGGAAATCAAACTTTGAACAAAGTTACTCTCTATTTAAACCCAAAAGATATTGAAGTTAATTCGTTTAGACATTTATAGCTCAATTAGAAATCAAACTTCAAATTCGAGCTAGTACCTATCTAAACTCGAAAGTCATACAAGCCGATATATTTAAACATTTCTAGCACCATTGGAAAGCCAAACTTCGAGTTCACGTTACTCTCTATTTAAACTCGAAAAATATTCAAGCATTTATAGCTTAATAATTGGAAACCAGGCCCGATTATTGGGCTGGGCAGCCCGGGCGAAAGCCGAGGCCCAAAATTAAAAGGCTTGGAGCCTGAATTGAAAAATATATCAGCCGGTGTTCTAGCTGGTTGGGATGTGAATTTAATTCCAGAAGGTTTTGTGTTCAATTCTTAAGTGTCCTGTTTTTTGTCCCTTTTTTCTAATTTTTTAAGCAACCACTTTGACTTTTTTGTATTTGTTTCATGGTTTCATAAATTTTGTTTGTGATACAACTTTTCATATTCTAATTTTTACACATTAAATTTAAGTTACCCCTAAATTAATACTATAGTTTTATGCTCATATGTTACCGCTTATTTGTGGAGTTAATAAATTAGTACCAATATTGCTAGATGTTTGATTTTTTTAGCTATAGGATGTTAATGGGTAATGCAGCTACTACAAATCCAAAAAGGTTAGGAGAGTCCCAATTCCTTTAAGTAAGTTCAATCATTTTGCTGCACTACTTTTATTTTGTTTATTTTATAAAAATTATCGGCATATTAATGTAAGGAGTGGGACTAAATTTTTTTGCTTTGCCCGAGACCTAATTTTTTTTTTATCATTTTCAAAGACAGACCTGCCGGAAACCATAGCATCGAACTCGAAATTCAATTGGATTAGATAGCATTAAATGTAAATCTATAATAATAATAATAATAATAATAATAAATCTATTAAATAATAATATTACCAAAAGAAAGAATAAAAGGAGGAGAGGAGTGGGCGAGTGGGAGGGTTTTGTTTTCGAAAGCTTGCTTCTTCTTCTTCTTCTTCTTCTTCTTCATATATCTTCCTTCTTCTGGTCGCGGCGGATTCCATCATCACTCTCCTTCAGATTATTATTATTATTACAGAAATCGCCGGTGATTGGCAGATCTGACACTAACTATGGGCAGCAGAGGCGGAGGAGTTCAGGGAATACCGTCAGCATCTAGGAAGATGGTACAGAGTCTTAAGGAGATTGTTAACGGAGTATCGGATGCTGAGATCTATGCCGCCCTAAAAGACTCTAATATGGACCCTAACGAAGCCGTTAATCGTCTTCTTTCTCAAGGTTATTATAAAGATACAATTTTTATCATTAATATGTGTGTTTTTAGATGTTTTATTTTATGATGGTGATAATCTATTAATCTGCATCGATTTAACAATATTGGGTATTTTTAAGGTTGTTTCTTTTGGGGATTTAGGGGAAAAATTAAAGATTTTGTGTGTGGAGATATAATTAGTTATATGTGTTATGTGTTTTTATGTTTTGATAATTTGATTATGCAGATTTGAAATATTATAAAAATTCAAGTGGCTTTGTATTGCTGTTGTTTCAAATTTTGAAATAAGAATCTAGGTTAAAAGCTATAGTTTGTGGGATTTACTTTTTTTTTTTTTTTTTTAATTTTGGAAGTGCATAATGATGTTAATTTGATTTGGGGTTTTATAATGGTCTTTTTTGTATTTAAAGAAACCAACTTTGTTATTGTATTTTAACCATGAAGCATGTGTGTTATCTTTGTATTGGATGTGAAGTGTGTATACGAAGTTAAGGACATTTGGCTTAGACTCTAGATTGCAACCCATAATCGAAATAATGCCAATAGTGGCTTTCTTTATCTATAGCTTGTTGAATAAGGTAACACGATCTTGATCGTTGATGTGCGCCCACTTTAATTTTTCATGGCAGTGACTTTAAGTTTTGCAGTGTGTGTTTTTTTTTTTGTTTGCCTATTCTGAGTTCAACAATCTTGTTTTGAGGACACTTTAGCGATTCACATGGAACGTTTTTTAAATTCTTTTTTTTTTGTCAAATTAGTGGATCATAATAACTTGTGTCATAAGCCAATACCATTATTTTAACTTTCAGAATTGGATTTATTTTGTTTGTTAGAACTCAGGGATATAATCCCAACATACTTCATTGTTGTTAATTTATTAATTTACTCGAATGTTCACATCAGTTTTTTGACTTCCAATTTCTTGAAAGGACATTTATTTCAGCACTGCTTCTTGTTGGTGTTTTTATGTATGCTCAACTTACAATAATATTCGCAGGATACCCAAGTCCGTATTATATATACTCATAATTTAAAACATCAGTTCTTCGGATATAAAGTTTATGTTTTTATCATGCAGATCCTTTCCACGAGGTGAAGAGCAAGCGGGAAAAGAAAAAAGAGGTGCGTGGAGTTGGATGATAACCAATTTTATTTTTATCAGCCTTACTTTTTGCATTACAGTTTTTTTCATAATCTGTTTGTGTGAATCTTTTTTTGCACTTGGGGGTTTTGCACTTGTTTTATTCTTGTATTCTATGAGTTGCAAAATTTTCACGTGTATCATTATTCAGTCCGTCTTGTGCTTTTATGCACTTTCCTTTTAACATATAACATATTTATGGTAATAGTATCTTATTTCTGCTTCTATGCATCAGGTTAAGGATACCACAGAATCTAGGCCTCGTGGTGGTGGTAGCACTCCAAACCGCGGTGCCAGAAGTGGTACAGATCGTTATTCTGGGCGTGGTGGTTCATCACAGTTTAGCTCTTCTGGTATATAATTATTACATTTTGTGAAAAATCAAACATTTATTTATTTCTATTGAAACTTGAACCATGATTCATTTTTATTCTATTCATTTTCAAAGAATCTGGTGGTTTACATGGAAAATCTAAGAGGGAAAACGGTACAAGTTCTTACACAAGATCATCTGCACCATCTTATGGAGTTGCGTCGACTAATACAAATCGAACCCCTGCAACTTACAGGTGCGTCAAACGTTTCAAAAAATTAGTTGTTATTTCATCATGTTTTATTTCTTTTTGACATTTCGTGAAGGCTTAAATTATTCTACTTGTGACTTCAGTGGTTCTGTTAGCTATGAAAATAAAGCATCAACTTTCAGTGTAGCTGATAGTACCGCAACGGTTTCACTACCACCCTCTTCTGGGTTTCAATCTGCTTGGATGGGTGCACCCGGTCAAAAGTCAATGGCTGACATTGTGAAAATGGGCAAACCGCAAAACAAGGTTTATAGCACCCCGGTCCCACCTCAGCCGCCATCAACATATTATGAGCCTAATTCATGGGAGGACAATTCTTATAAAGCTCCAGAGACGCATCAAGAACACAACGATCATCATGTTTCTCATGATGATGACTGGCCCGTTATGGAGCAGCCACAGCCTGTTAATGTGCAATCTGTAGCGGCTCCCGAGCCTCATGTTGAGTCGGACAATGTGGATTACGAAAGAAGCAATCAATACATCGATTCTCATACAGAAGAGACGCCAGCCGAAGATGAACATGTTTTTGAGGAACACACTGAAAACGTTGTTTCAAGTAGAAATACGCATGAGGATACATCTGGGAGTGCATCTCTTCATGACAATGATTTGTATCATGAGGATCAAGCTTTTGAGCATGACGAAGGTATGTTCAACGTAGCTTTAGTGTTATCTTTTCTTTTTGCTCTTAGTAAAATGCTAATAATATCTGATGTTTACAAAAAAATAAAAACAATTTACTCGTTCAGTTGAGGAAGGTGACGCGTTAGCATCTTCAGTGAGTACAAACATGCAGCAACTTAATATACAAGAAGAAAGACAGTTTGATGAACCTGAAGAGGAAATCCCTTCTGTAGTGATTCCGGACCACCTGCAAGTTCAGACTGCTGATTGCTCGCACTTGAGTTTCGGGAGCTTCGGTTCTACCATGAATCCCGGGTTTTCTGGATCTTTTGCGTCTAGACAGTTAGGAAACCAAACGGAAGAAACACCTGCTGAGCCTGATACTTCATCTGTTCGGCCTTCTGAAACTAGGTATAACCCTAATCTTGTATTGTCAAGATGGGTGGGCGGGTCAGGTAATGGGTCCAAACATGCCCATTCTGAATGGGTAATTTTTTGTAGAGTTTAAAGCAGATCGGGTCAGGCTGACTTTGATCAGCTAATGCTTATAATTATTAGAGTAAAATGCCATCTTCGTCCCTCAGGTTTAGCCAGTTTTGCAACTTTCGTCCAGAGGTTTGTTTTTCCGCATCTGGATCTAAAAGGTTTGAAATCTTGCCATTTGCATCCAGCTCGTTAACTTTATCCATTTTTCTCCGTCAAGTCAGGGGTGTTTCAGTCTTTTTGTTAACTTAAAGGGCAATTCAGTCTTTTTCTGGGGTATTCAGTCTTTTTACATAAAGTGAAAAAGACCGAATTGCTCTTTAAGTTAACAAAAAAAAAAAACGGAAACACCCCTGACTTAACGAAAAAAGGATGGAGTTAACGAGCTGGATGAAAATAGCAAGATTTAAACCTTTTGGATTCAGATGCGGGAAAACAAACCTTTGGACGAAAGTCGCAAAACTGGCCAAACCTCAGGGACGAAAATGGCATTTTACTTAATTATTAAGCTTCCTATAAGTGATTAGCATGTTAAATTTGGTTACAAATCTTTGACTCATTTATATTTTTTATTTGATTGATGTAAAGATAGAACACCAACTGAATTGACCCATGTCTAGTTGGCTCAAAATTTTCACCTTTTTTTTTTAATTTTATCTGTTTTTTATATATATATATTTTTTTGTTGCAGAAATTCTGAGTATTATGGTAGCGAATCTATGATACCAGCAGAGAACAATGCGGTCCACCAGGCGGGGCCAAATCCTGGAAGTTACGATTTACCTTCTGCTCCACAAACAGAGGTGTTGAAACAAGAAAATGCTGAGGTGGCACATGAGAGTCAATATAGTTTTCCTTCATCAACACCTGGATCGGGTTATTCGTTTGACAGTACCCATCTCTTGAATCCAGGTTTCCCTCAATCACAGACACCTACACAGCTGCCAAATGCAACTCCTTTCTCGAATGTTATGGTACGGTTACAATAGCAATAGTTATATTCTTCATATGCGTTCTCTAACTGAATGATGTTATTTTTTTATTGTGATCATCCAATGGTTGTTATTTGTTTGACAATTAAATATTTTTGTATTTGATTTTGTAGCAGGCTGCATATACAAATTCGTTACCGAACACATTGTTAGCAGCAAATGGCCATCCTGCTAGAGAATCCGATCTTTCATATTCACCGTTCCCCGTTAGCCAATCAATGGCTACCAAATATGGTAACTCCGTGCCATCCATCAGTGGTTCAACTATTTCTATGGCAGAGGTATGTACTGAATTTAACTCCTTCATTCATTCATATGAATTCTGTTAATATTTATTGAAAATATATATGTGTTTTATCATATTGGTATTCCAGGCTTTAAAGACTGGTGTTTTCTCATCATCTCAACCGACACAACAGACGCCACCTGGCAACACCATTGCTACAGGGCCCGCTCTTCCACAACACCTAGCCGTGCACCCTTACTCTCAACACACACTCCCATTGGGTCCGTTTGCAAACATGATTAGCTACCCGTTCTTACCTCAAAGTTATACATACATGCCATCTGGATTTCAGCAAGCGTTTGCTGGAAATAGCACTTATCATCAACAGCTGGCTGCTGTTCTTCCTCAATACAAGAACAGTGTTTCTGTTAGCAGCTTGCCTCAATCTGCAGCTGTTCCGTCTGGTTATGGTTCGTTTGGTAATTCTACCGCAATTCCCGGAAACTATCAAGTTAATCAACCTGCAGGCCCTGCGGGGTCCACTTTAAACTATGATGATGTGTTGAACACGCATTACAAAGATAACAGTCAGCTGCTATCACTTCAACAGGTATCCTCTTTTACGTCTTGCAGCTCCTGTTAACTAAAATTGAAGTTCAAAAATGTAAATGGGTCAAAAGTCGACTAAAGTGTGCTTTTATTACTATCACGCTTAGGGCTGCAAACGAACCTAACGAACACGAACAAGACCTTGTTCATGTTCGTTTGTTCAGAAAAATATGTGTTCATGAACTGTTCATGAACACTTACCGAACGAGATTTTATGTTCGTTTGTTAAGGAAATGAACCTGTTCGTGTTCATTTGTGTGTGTTTTAACTTTTAAGCAACGAACGAAAATGAACGTTAATGAACACAAATGAGCACAAACTAATGTTCATGAACACAAATGGAAACAAACGGTGTTCATGAACATAATACTATCGGAATTTTGAAGTATACAAGTAAAATATAAATACTTTATATTTTATTTGTCGGATTTTTGAATATAAATAAAATCTAAAATCTAAAAACACTAATGAGCTATCGAACACGTTCACGAACATAAATGAACGAACGCGGCCTCTGTTCATGTTCATTTGTTTAATAAACGAATGAAAACAGGCGAACTTCCCGCCGAACGGTTCACAAACTGTTCGCTAAAAGGTTTGGTTCGTTTGCAGCTCTAATCACGCTAATCAACCCACCAACCCATAATAACGTCCCACCTTTTGTCTTATCTGGATTCTTTGTATTTTTCCAGAACGAGAATTCGGCAATGTGGGTTCATGGAGCTGGTTCAAGAACAATGCCGGGTGTTCAAGCTAGCACGTATTACGGTTTCCAGGGTCAAACTCAGCAGCCAAGCGGGTTCAGGCAAGGTCAACCGCAGCAGCAGCAGCAGCAACAGCAGCCGTCTCAGAGTTATGGTGGGGCTGCCCTTAACTACCCAAATTACTACCACTCCCAGACGGGAATATCCCAGGAGCATCAACTACAGCAAAACCCTAGAGACGCGTCTCTTGTTGGTGGGTCCCAAGGCCAACCGAAACCTCAGCAGCAGTCACAACAGCTATGGCAAAACAGCTACTAATCGGTTCATACATGACTCGGGTTTTTTCAGGGTCTTGTAACGAGCTTGAAAGTGGCAATAATTCAAGTTTGAAATAATCTAATGATAAGAAACGAGTACTTGCCTTTAGCTGCTGCTGCCCTGTGCCTTGAGAGGTTGTATTCTACTACCAGTGTTTTATTGTTTCGGTTCTCAGTTAGTTTTGATGTAGGGACATGCGTGCGTGCTAATTTTTCGTTAGTTTTGACTTTTATAAACGTTCCGTCGTTTTTGCTTTTTGTTCCTTTCTTTTGTGGGTGTTAATTCCACTTTCATTTCCAAGTAATTTATAGTTTTTTTGATGATCAAGTGCTTGATCTTGTTTTAATAGTAATTTATGTTTGGTATTAGCTCATGAGCTGGGTTGAAATCAAACTGGTTCTATGCCACAGCGTTTAGACTTAATTTCTATGACCAAAAAAAGTTTTTATGTAGAGTTTAATTTCTTAGTAAAAGTTCAATACAAACCCATCTTTAAGTTGACTTTTAAAAATCATACAAACATACATGCATCTTCTTTTTGTGTGATACATATAGAAAATGTTCATGTGCTATGGACTTTTACCAAGAAAAGTATCCGTATAGTTGTCTGTAAATGTCCTTTGTCGTAATCGCTTATGAATCTCTCTCAATCATACCAAGAATGGCCTTGCAAGCGCTACATCACTACTTTGTATACTAATTTTCTTGATTGTCGCATTTAATTTCTTAGTTGTCACATAAAAATAGATTGCTAAAATTTCCCTATATAAGGGTGTTCTATGTAATCGTTTTAGTGATTCAATAACATTATCAATTTTCTTTTGAAGAGTTTCTCTTGTTTTATATGCGGCGGATTGCAGTTCATGCATCATAATAAGTGTGTAAATATCCCTTGGTGGTTATATAACCAACCACAACGCTTATGAATCTCTCTCACCATACTTGACAAGCACTACACCGTCAATACTACGTATACTAATAAACGTGTAAATATCCATTGGTGGCTATATAAACACATAATCGCTTATGAATCTCTCTCACGATACTTGACAAGCGCTACACCGTCACTGCTTTGTATAATAATAAGTGTTTGTAAATATCCCTTGGTTGTATATCACCACATAATCGCTTATGAATCTCTCACTATACTTGACAAGCGCTACACCGTAACTACTTTGTATACTAATAAGTGTTTATATGAATCTTTTCTACTCAATTGATTTTGTAACGAGCACACACCCTGGTTGGTAAGGTGATAGCTGCTATTAGAACCAGTTTTTTAGTAAGAGTTCAATCCCAAGGTTTCAATAATATATATATATATATATATATATATATATATATATATATATATATATATAGGGGAAGGATCCACTAAAAAGTGGATTTTGCGTAAGTAGCCTAAGAAGGATTGTGATGATGACATGTGGCACTCCTAATAAGTAGGAATGAAGGGCATTTTGGTCCTTATAAATAAGAGTGAAAATGACATGTGGCACCCCTTTTGTTTTTTAAAAATACAACAAAACAATCTAGTACAAAAAAATCTAGTACAAAAAAACTAGTACAAAAAAATCTTGCACAAAAAATATAGTACAAAAAAATATAGCACAAAAAAAATGTAGTACAAAAAAATATAGCACGAAAAAATTCAACAAAAAATTGTAGTACAAAAAAATCCAGCACAAAAAAATTGAGAAAAAAAAATTTAAGACAAAAATTCAGCACAAAAAAATTAGCACATAAATATAGTACAAAAATTCAACACAAAAAAATGTTATACAACATAGAAATACAACACATTTAAGTGGGTTTTTTTAGTCTTCATATTTTATATAGCAATATGGTACTCAAACTAAAGATAAAAAGACACTTGATTTTACGGTGAAATTTTTATGAAAAAATAATGTCGTATAAAAAAGTTATGAACATTTAAAAAATGGAGGTGGAATATGCATGTGACTTGCATGTGGAGAGAGAAAATCCATAAATAGGATTTTCCCAAGATACCCTTACCCTCCTCCTTTCTCCTACCCTTTCATCTTAACCATTGATTTGAAAAATGAATGGTTAAGATTCCTTCTCATCCTACATAGGGAAAATTAACTTTTTATTTCATCTTACCCCTATATATATATATATATATATATATATATATATATATATATATATATATAGGGCAAGGATACATCGAAAACCCACTCCAGTTGACTAAATCCTGAAAACCCAAGATCTACCATTGATTAAAAAAGATGGATGGTTGTGATGTCTTTTAGTGTAATATATATTACTTTTTAATATTCTAATCAGTAATAGTACAGATAAGGGATAAAATGTGAAGGGGTATGGTCCCAAAAAGCTGCGCAATCCTCCTGCAAGGTCGCGCGGGACCATACTCTTTATTCAACAATTTCCTTATTTGCCAACCTTGCGCGGGCAACAGCACATCTGTGTAACTCGGCGCGAGGCCTAGAAACTCCAATAACAACACTTAGCTTTCTGAAAGAACATGCAGTAGCCCATACCCCGCGCGGGGTTATTACGTGTTCAGCAAGAATCGTGCGTGACAACGGCGCAAGGCCGTTTCAGATAGTACACAGGGTACAAGTGGCAGAGGAAAAGGGCCAATCAGCGTCCTTCTGGCCCTGCTCAATCGTGCTCCACGATCGTCTGACATGCAGGAGACAAAAAGTACTCAAGGACGCCTACATGGCACCAATCATAAGGCAGAGACAACTGCCCCACGATCTCCACTTACCAGCTGATGGCAGAAGGGCGACCAGGCCGACAACAGTGACACGTGGCTCCAATCACATTGCGGCAGCTCCAGAAAGCTCCTAGAAGCCACTAACGGTCGACACCAGTGAGACAAGGAGCATATCCTCCATGTCGTAGCCTTCAGGCCCAAGGCCCATCAGCCCATATCCTCTTACACCTCTCCGGCTATAAATAGAGACCTCACTTCACAGGTTAAACATTCCATTCCCTCTACTCTCTCACTTAATACTTAATTATCTCCCCAAAGCAGTCGCTTATTCTCACGTCGGAGCCCGGTTAAGAGGGAAACCCCCCACATTCCCCTCTTAACGAGTAACGGTGTTCTGTTTTGCAGATAACCCAGTCATTAAGGAGCTCAGGAAATCATAAAGAAGATTAACCACCATGGTAGGAACATAAACCAAGCTGATTAGTCGCCTAATTAGTTCCGTGTTTCTTCATTGGCGCCCACCGGTTTTTTCTACAAAACACTTTCATCTTCTTCTTTCCTGAGTTTTCGTGTTTTTTCCTTCCTTCGATCATGGCTGGTCAAGGAATCATTCCTGAGTTTGTTGGTCTTGGAGCAAACCCTAATGCAGCGTTGGGGGTGGATAATCAAAACATCCAACCCCAACACGTTGAAGAAATCGACGAAATCGAAGTAGCCAACACTGGGGGTCCGCGCGGGAGCTTCACCCGCATCACCCAAACAACAACCCCAGGAAACAACGGCGCTGGACCTTCAAACCCAGCTCCACCTCAGAACATCTCGGCGCTACTAGGGCTACCAGAAGGCGAAACTCCAGCCTCATGGTACGCCAAGCAACTTGCCACCATTAATGAGGCATATCAAGCCTTGAGCGCACAACAAGCAGTCTTAACGGCAGAACCATCCTTGGTTACTCCTCAGGGGCAGAGTCAGGGGGCGCGCCAGATACCCCTGCAGCAAAACATCCAAGGCAGAATTAATAGACCTCCCCCTACCAGGAGACTAAGCGTGCATGACATGCGTGATACACGGGAAGAAACAGAAAGCTACTATGACTATCCGTCACACGTCCAAAGAGGCCCAGTTCATAGCCGGCTCACGCCGCGCAACATGAACAATGAGTGGGAAGAAACTGACCCGAATGATCCAACGTGGGAGGGCAATGAAGAATCTTCGGTCTTCAATCGTTTGCAAAGAAATCACGAATACTACAAACCAAGACAGCACGTTGGGTATACAGAAGAGGCAGAGCAAGACTTTCGCCTCGCCTACCGACCAGCTGAAGCCGTAGAACATTCAAAGTTCGTTCCAAAGATCGCGCTCGCGCCGCTCAAAAGAGAAAAGTTACCTCCGACAGTCGGAAAGTTTAACGGATTGACTGATCCTGATGATCACGTCAGAGTTTTCACAAGCGTGGGCTGCAGGGAGGATGGAATATGCCCATGTGGTGCCATCTGTTTATCCAAACGCTTACGGGGGCTGCTCGCGCCTGGTTCGACAGCCTTCCTCCGGGAAAGATAAAATCATGGGTGGATTTCAGGACTCAGTTTTTGAGTCACTTCAGTCAACAAAGACGATACCAGCGCGACACAGCCGAGGTTGAAGACATCTAGCGCAGAGATAATGAGGGTTTGGAAGATTTTATCACTCGCTTTAACAAAGAGTGTTTGGAAATCGGTGGCGTAAGTGAACAACTCATGCGCTGCCATTTCAAGAAAGCCATCCGCTGTGATAGCCTAATTAGAACCATCACTGGGAAAGATGGAATGCCCAAGGAATGGGATAAACTCATGGAAGCCGCGAAGATAGTCGCGCAAACTGAAGAGTCACTCGCCAGAAACAACAGTTATCGTTCTGAAGATCGATTTTCTAAAGGGGGTCACTCGCGCGACGACAACAGACGAAACAAAGGCAAAAACCCTAGGTGGAAGGCCAATCACTCCAGCGGTTATAGTGAACAACCCAGTTATGAAGAACGGTCCCGCTACAAAGAAGACGCGCGAGATACTATTAATCACATCGGCTATCGAAAGGCAGTCAGAGATGATAATTGAGAAAAGCATTGGACTCCGCTCATAAAAACACCAAAGGAGGTGCTGATGACGGAGAACCATGATTTTAAGGCTCCAAGGCCTATGACGAACAAAAAGGGGCAAGACCCCAACCTGTATTGTGATTTCCACAAGGATACAGGCCACTTAACGGATGATTGTTACAGCTTACGTCAAGAGATCGAGAGAGCGCTGAAGAGTGGGAAGCTGAGCCACCTGGTGAAAAACATGCGCAAAGAAACTCGACAGCTCCAACGCCACGATGAGGGGAACCACAAGAAGGTCAGATGATGTGCGTGAAGTGTCGTATATATTAGGTGTATATTTTAAGCCCTTTTTTAACACTTATTTTAGCCAAGTTTTAAATTTATAAAACACGATATTTTACTAACACTAAACACACATATGGGCAAGTGCACCCATCGTGAGCGTAGTATAGCGTTGGTAAGATACCGAGGTCGTCCAAGGACACAAAAGCTTTTAGTACCGGTTTATCCTCAACGTCTAATCAAAATAAAAAGTTTAGAAAAATGTTTTAAACTAAGAAAAATAAAAACTAATTAAAATGCTGAAAATAAAAATAAAAGAAAAACAGATAGACAAGATGAATCACTTGGTTCCGACTCGTATCTAGTATAACCTTTGATTATTTCCGCACTTTTGCACATAATTAAGAGATTATCTTAGTTATTGTAGTAGGCCCCTCTTTTGAAGGTGACGTTACCCTCACCCTAGTAGTTTGAGTCAGCAAGGATACAATCCTAAAAGGGTGGATTATTGGAAGATAATGAATTAAGTTATTAATGCAGTATTATGGTAGGCCCCGCTTTTGGCGGTGACGTTACCCTCGGCTAAGTAGTCTGAGTCAGCAGGGATACAGTCCTAAATAGCCGGGTTATAGTATTAATAGTAGTTGACTTATGAGGGGATCAAAGAGTTTGGACCCCCGCCATCCAATACCGTGAAGTATTGAAGGAGGTCCTACTAAATTTGACCCAGGTCCATTGCAGGACCTCTAAACGCTGAACAATGGCAAGACCTTTACCAAACCGTTCCCTTAACCCCCGACCAGGTAGCCAACATACCTCCATATAGACCGTGGAGATATGAATGGTGAAAATCCTTTATTTTATATAGACAGTAAAATAATGCCAAGACACCACGGACAAACGATAAGGAAAGATCACCTTCAACATAAGTAACTAGTTATTAAAGTCATTAATACAAAACCAAATAAAAAGTGCAAAAGATTAGAAATAAAAAGTATTATACTAGACACTTTGTCTTCACCAAGTGATGTAAGAGACGTAGGCAAACATGGCCTTGATTGTCAAGAACTCTTACGATCAATCTTGGATCCCGAGACGACTCACACACTCTACGATGGACAATGGATGATGGTGGTGGATGATGGTGTTGTGATGGTGGTGGGTGGTGGATGAAGTGTGAGAGAGGTGGTGTGCCAAGGGATGAGTTGAAATGAATCCAAGCACTCCTATTTATAGGCTGAACAGAGAGCTGGGCACGGCCCCGTGTCCGCTGGGCACGGCTCCGTGCCTGTCTAACACTCTCTCTCCTCATTAATTGTAATTCGCAATTACAATTAATGCGCCTGCTGTACTTTCGACACGCCCCCGTGTTCACTGTGCACGGCCCCGTGGTGGGCAATAGAAGCTTCTATAGGTTTGTCTTTTCTGCTGCTTCTTGGGCACGGCCCCGTGCTGGCTGAGCACGGGGCGTGTTCAGTCTTCTGCCTTCTCTATTTTGCTTTGGAAGGTGCCGTTGAGGGGTCGGGCAGTCCACTTATGTTCCTTTCCTTGTATTTATGTTGGAATTAGCTGTCTTTTTGCTTCTTTTGTGTTTTTGAGCTCATTTAATCCTGAAAATACAAAATGAAGACAAAAACACTCTTTTTCCAATATTAGTACTTAAAAAGGGTTAGTTTTATGCCTTATTTGATGTAATTTATATGTTGCATTTTACACACATCAAATACCCCCACACTTGAACTTTTGCTTGTCCTCAAGCAAAACTTTTTAATATGTGGCTTACACTCCCAAATGGAATAGGTAGAAGAGAAGGTTTTGGGCTTGTCGTAGAGTGTCGGGATGTCCAAGATCTTTTTGGGTTTTATTTTTTTATCTATTTACAATCCTATTCGTAATGATTTATTTAGAACGTTTCATAGGAGAAATTACTTATTTGGGCATAACATGCCTTTTTAAAATTCCATCTATATACAAGTTCACATACCTCACGGGAGAAATCACTCACACTCGGCCGAAGGTGTATTTTTAGTGAATCACTCGAGAGCGGCATGGAACTTATTCCTACCATAAGCTTGCCAAGCAATCAATCCTCCTCCTTTTTAACTTTTATACCTTTGTAAATATCAAGAGGACTTTGTGGGTTAAGGGTTAGGCTTGGGTTAAAGGTAGGTGGTTGGGATAGTGGTTAGTGGTTAGTAGAAAAAGGCGAAAAGCGTAACAAGTGTCGGTTTTCGTAAGACTTTCTATTTTTGTAACTTTTTATTTTGATGAAGCTTTTATTCAAACAAAGTTATTTTTGATGAACTTGTTTGTTTATTTTCTTTTTGCTTCATCAACAACACATTTTTTTTTTTTACGAAAAACCGAACTTGTTACTAAAACAAAGGGTTAAAAATAAAAAAGTTTTGGTGGGTAAAAGGGTTTTTGGTTTGGGTGATGAAATGAATAGGTTTAGGCTCAAAGGGGCTAACTAGGGGGATTTTTTTTTTTTTTTGGGTAGGTAAAAGAAAAAGAAAAATAATGGTGTAGAAATAAAAAGGGGTTAGTCCTAATGCCTCCATCATTTACTTACTCGGGTTTAAGTTGATAAGGACCGGGAATGTATCGTCATGGCAAGTTCTAGAGTTGTAAGAACCAAGCGGCTATTCACACAAGAAACGAAAAATGAGCATTTAGTCTAATGATATGTAATTGTATGCTCAATAAAGGCTCAAAACTCACTTTTGTGGGAATGGGTTTTTATGTGATCAAGTATATATAATCAAATTTTAACTAAGTTTGTCATGCCTTTTCATAATTTTCTTATGTTGGTTCTTTTTATCACTACGCTATCGGTTGTAAATTTGTAAAAATATAACCTTTTTGAGAACTTGAATTTCCCGAGTTAAACCTAGACAAGTAAGAAAAATGAAATTTTTGAAAAAAATTTGGGGTGATTAGCGGTTCCAATAGAGTTTTGTGTAAGGCTTGTATTTAGGACTTGCAAAATTCAAGGTTTTAGCATCCCCCCCACACTTAAATTACACATTGTCCTCAATGTGTCCCAAAAAATAAATTTTTAGGTTGATTAGATGTGTAAAATGGTGTAAAAAGCAAAAAAATTCTGTTACTGGGCGCTGAACACGGCCCCGTGTTATCCGGGCACGGCCCCGTGTTCAAGTGCCAGTAACAAAATTAAAATAAGAGAAGCAGAAGTCTGGACACGGGGGCGTGTTGGGTGAACACGGCCCGTGTCCAGTTACCTGAACTGGGCGTTTTCTGCAGGTGGTTCAGCACGGGGCCGTGTTGGTTGGGCACGGCCCGT
This sequence comes from Helianthus tuberosus, assembly GCA_030545235.1. Classification (NCBI taxonomy): domain Eukaryota; kingdom Viridiplantae; phylum Streptophyta; class Magnoliopsida; order Asterales; family Asteraceae; genus Helianthus; species Helianthus tuberosus. The sequence goes on along the minus strand of CM060424.1, from coordinate 36,569,411 downwards.
GTTGAACCTTCTGAAATGGAGAGAATTGTCGGGTTGCCTTGTTCTTGTGCATGAGTTCATTTTTCTCGTTCCCCTTTTCATCCCTTACCACCATGAGTGTGTTTTATTCCTGAAAATTAAAACTAACTAGAAAACATAAAAATTAATCTAAATTAAACTAAGGATAGTTCCGCGGAATGCCTCCGTGGTGCGCCACGTTTATAAGGGTCCTTGGCTAGACCCAAAGCCGGTCATATGTCACCCAAATGGGATGTATTGCATCCCATGTTGCACCGTCGGAGAGCATCATCCAAGCTTGAGTCTATGACCTGCATGTAGTTGACCGGGTCTTCGTCCTCAATTCTTTTTCCACATTCAAACTTCACCTCCTTATCCCCAAACTTCAATGTTAACGTTCCGTCATTCATGTCTACCACCGCTTGGGCGGTGGCTAGAAATGGCCTCCCGAGGATGAGAGGGACATCGGTGTCTTCTTCCATGTCTAGGATGACAAAGTCGGTTGGGAAAACGAAGTTGTCAACTTTTACCAACAAATTCTCAGCGACACCTTGTGGAAATTTGACGGATCTGTCGGCGAGTTGTATGCTCATCTTTGTAGGGCTCGTTGTTCCTAGGCCGAGTTGTTTGAACATTGATGGGGGCATGAGGTTAATGCTAGCCCCAAGATCGGCTAATGCATTACGAACGGGAGATTCCCCAATCGAGCAAGGAATTGTGAAACTCCCGGGATCGATCTTCTTTTGTGGAAGTTTGTTGAGCACTAAGGCGGAGCATTCTTCGCCTAAGTTAACTAATTGCAATGATTCAATTTTCCTTTTGTTTGTGAGGAAATCCCTCATAAATTTTGTGTATTTAGGCATTTGGGTTAGGACCTCGATAAAAGGAATATTAACATGCAATTGTTTTAGTAAATTTTCAAATTTAGCGAATTGCTCATCGGTCTTTTGATGATTTAACCTACCGGGGTATGGAATTGGAGGAGTCTTGGTGGGCTCTTGAGTTGGTAGAGAAGCTTTTTCTGGCGCAGGAAGAGTCACAGACTGGCTAGAATGGCTTCTTTCATTTGGCGGCAATGGAGAATCCTCGGGACCCACGGTTCAATTTCTTAATGTGATGAGATGTACTTGTGCCTTCGTGTTGGTTTCGGTATTACTAGGTAACGCGCCTTGTGGTCTCTCGGAGAAATTTTGAGCTAGTTGATTTAATTGTTTTTCAACGTTTTGAATGCTAGCTTGTTGATTTCTAAAATTCGATTCCAATTGTTGAAATCGATCCGAGTTTTTCTTTTCAGTGTCAGAGATGAGGCGAGATACAGTATCTTCAAGCCTTTCTCTTCCACCTTGTTGTTGAGAGAAATTTTGTGGTTGTTGAAAATTAGTTCGTTGGTTTTGTTGGTTACTACCATTGCCGGGATCTCTCCAACCAAGGTTTGGGTGGTTACGCCATCCTTGGTTGTAGGTACCCGTTGGAGGACCCGACGGCCTAGGTCTATTATCAATGTAGTTTACCGTTTCTGTTTGTTCATCTAATTCTTTCATACAACTCCAATTTTCATGTGACCCACCACACCCTTCACAAGCCATAACCGAGGCCGTTTTTGTCATTTCTAGCTTTTTGATTTTTGAAGAGAGGGCCTCGATTTGGGCTTGTAAAGAGGTGCTTTCATCAACCTTATGGGCGCCCGGGGCAATAGATTTATTACCTCGGGGAGTGTGCCATTGAAAATTGGTTTGAGCAATTTCCTCAATTTGGTTATATATTTCATTTGGGCGACGATTACCTAAAAGTCCCCCAGAGCTTGAATCAAGTGTTTGTCTTGTGTGTGGCAACAACCCATTGTAGAAAGTGGATACTTGTTGCCACACCGCCAGACCGTGATGAGGACACTTTCTTAGAAACTCCTTGAACCTTTCCTAAGTTTCATATAAGGATTCCCCATCCTCTTGTGAGTATGTATTAATTTCAGTCATTAATTTAGCCGTTTTAGCAGGAGGGAAATACTTATATAGAAACTTTTGGGCGAGTTCATCCCAAGTGTTTACCGAGCCCACTGGGAGGGTGTTAAGCCAAGCCTTAGCTCGGTATTTTAGTGAGAATGGAAACATTCGAAGGCGGATGGCGTCATTTGATGCTCCATTGATCCGAAAGGTATCACATATTTCTAAGAAGTTAGTAATATGTAGATGAGGATCCTCGTCCGCAAGCCCGTGGAAGGTTGCGGAGTTTTGGAGCATTTGTATCAAATGTGGCCGAAGTTCGAAGTTATTGGCTTCGACATTCGGTGCATTGATAGCGGCGCCGAGATTGCCTACGGTAGGTCGTAGGTAATCCATGAGGGTACGTTGATCCGCCATTGGAAGTGGGTTCCCCGAGACTTTCTCTTGATTTTTGGCTTTAAGTCTTTTTCTGAGAAAGCGTTCGGGTTCTTCTAGAGGTTCTTTTATGTCTCTACTAGAACTGGAGCTCATGCACTACGTAGGAGGTTCAAATGTGGCGCCTAGGTTCCAAGTCCTGCCATAAAAACAGAAAAGAATGTTGGTCAGAATATTCACCACGGCCCCGTGCTCAGTGAACACGGCCCGTGGTCAGAGGCACAGTGATTGTTTTCTGGATCCCTGTTACTGGGAGTTGGACACGACCCCGTGTTGCACCGACACGGCCCCGTGTTCAGCTCTCTATAATTCAGAAAATAAAAACTGCCAGTGATGATGCTGGGCACGGCCCGTGTCTGACCGGGCACGGCCCGTGCTGAGCGCTACAGAAGCTGAAAAACTAAGAAAAATCCTAAAAAAAATAAAAAGAAAAATAAAAATGATTAGGCCGTTGATTCCTAACTTTCTTAAAATCCTTGTGTCCCCGGCAACGGCGCCAAAAACTTGATGTGCGTGAAGTGTCGTATATATTAGGTGTATATTTTAAGCCCTTTTTAACACTTATTTTAGCCAAGTTTTAAATTTATAAAACACGATATTTTACTAACACTAAACACACATATGGGCAAGTGCACCCATCGTGAGCGTAGTATAGAGTTGGTAAGATACCGAGGTCGTCCAAGGACACAAGAGCTTTTAGTACCGGTTTATCCTCAACGTCTAATCAAAATAAAAAGTTTAGAAAAATGTTTTAAACTAAGAAAAATAAAAACTAATTAAAATGCTGAAAATAAAAATAAAAGAAAAACTGATAGACAAGATGAATCACTTAGTTCCGACTCGTATCTAGTATAACCTTTGATTATTTCCGCACTTTTGCACATAATTAAGAGATTATCTTAGTTATTGTAGTAGGCCCCTCTTTTGAAGGTGACGTTACCCTCACCCTAGTAGTTTGAGTCAGCAAGGATACAATCCTAAAAGGGTGGATTATTGGAAGATAATGAATTAAGTTATTAATGCAGTATTATGGTAGGCCCCGCTTTTGGCGGTGACGTTACCCTCGGCTAAGTAGTCTGAGTCAGCAGGGATACAGTCCTAAATAGCCGGGTTATAGTATTAATAGTAGTTGACTTATGAGGGGATCAAAGAGTTTGGACCCCCGCCATCCAATACCGTGAAGTATTGAAGGAGGTCCTACTAAATTTGACCCAGGTCCATTGCAGGACCTCTAAACGCTGAACAATGGCAAGACCTTTACCAAACCGTTCCCTTAACCCCCGACCAGGTAGCCAACATACCTCCATATAGACCGTGGAGATATGAATGGTGAAAATCCTTTATTTTATATAGACAGTAAAATAATGCCAAGACACCACGGACAAACGATAAGGAAAGATCACCTTCAACATAAGTAACTAGTTATTAAAGTCATTAATACAAAACCAAATAAAAAGTGCAAAAGATTAGAAATAAAAAGTATTATACTAGACACTTTGTCTTCACCAAGTGATGTAAGAGACGTAGGCAAACATGGCCTTGATTGTCAAGAACTCTTACGATCAATCTTGGATCCCGAGACGACTCACACACTCTACGATGGACAATGGATGATGGTGGTGGATGATGGTGTTGTGATGGTGGTGGGTGGTGGATGAAGTGTGAGAGAGGTGGTGTGCCAAGGGATGAGTTGAAATGAATCCAAGCACTCCTATTTATAGGCTGAACAGAGAGCTGGGCACGGCCCCGTGTCCGCTGGGCACGGCTCCGTGCCTGTCTGACACTCTCTCTCCTCATTAATTGTAATTCGCAATTACAATTAATGCGCCTGCTGTACTTTCGACACGCCCCCCGTGTTCACTGTGCACGGCCCCGTGGTGGGCAATAGAAGCTTCTATAGGTTTGTCTTTTCTGCTGCTTCTTGGGCACGGCCCCGTGCTGGCTGAGCACGGGGCGTGTTCAGTCTTCTGCCTTCTCTATTTTGCTTTGGAAGGTGCCGTTGAGGGGTCGGGCAGTCCACTTATGTTCCTTTCCTTGTATTTATGTTGGAATTAGCTGTCTTTTTGCTTCTTTTGTGTTTTTGAGCTCATTTAATCCTGAAAATACAAAAGGAAGACAAAAACACCCTTTTTCCAATATTAGTACTTAAAAAGGGTTAGTTTTATGCCTTATTTGATGTAATTTATATGTTGCATTTTACACACATCATCAGACGTCTAGAAACCCATATGGTCAACGGACCAAGATACAACGCAAAAGAGAAAGGCAAGCGCCCTTACGAACCCTCATGGCAAGAGCAACAGGTCATCTTCCCGGTAGTGCGCGGCGGCCCTCGCGCCACTCGACCCGTCGTCATTACCGGTATTATCGGCCGTTACGAAACAGAGTACGTGTTCATCGATCCAGGGAGTACGGCTGATATCATCTACGAACAATGTTTTAACCAGTTTGATGAAGATGATAAGGGAAGACTTGAACCAGTTGATTATCCACTGTCTGGATTCTGCAATGAAATGTTCTTCCCGCTAGGCCAGATCAGCTTCCCCGTCACACTCTCTGATGGGAAGCATTCAAGAACAACGAATGTTAACTTCATGGTGATGCCTGTTAAATCAAGGCATGATGTGTTGATTGGGAGAGAAACCCAAGGCGAATTGAACATGGTCACTTCCACACCCCACTCAGCAATAGGGTTTCCAACCAAAACGGGGGTGGCGATCATTTATGCTAAGAAAGAAGTAATGGCGACAAAAGAAATGCACCCAACAAAAGCGCCCAAGGTTTCAACAACCGAGCCAGAAAAGTGGGTATTGAACCGTAAATACCAGGAGTAAACGGTGACGATAGGCCACGCAATCTCACCAAACATCCGAACACAGCTCAAGCAAATCCTGTTCAGAAATATGGATATCTTCGCCTGGACTCCGGCTGACATGACCGGTGTCCCGCGCGACATCACCGAACACTGTCTAAACACTTATCCTTCTTTTGAGCCAAAAGTGCAAAGGAGACGCAGCCTAGGGGCGGATAAAACCAAAGCGATGAATGAGCAGGTATGTGAGTTGCTAAAGGCAGGGATCTTGCGGGAGGTCCGTTATCAAAGTTGGGTTGCGAACCCCGTGATGGTAAAGAAGTCTAGTGGAGGATGGCGAATGTGTGTTGACTATACCGATCTCAACAAGGCATGCCCTAAAGATTGCTACTCTTTGCCTGAGATCGACAAAAAGATAGACTCTCTCGCGCCATACAGATGGAAATGCTTCTTAGATTGCTACAAAGGATACCATCAGGTTCAAATGAAGCTAGAAGACGAAGACAAGACAGCTTTTCGAACCGTTTCGGCTTAAAAAATGCTGGTGCAACGTATCAACGCCTGATGGATAAGACCTTCGCTGGAGATATCGGGAAGCATATTGAAGTTTACATCGATGATCTGGTGGTCAAAAGTCCCGAAGAAGACCAAATGTTGAAGGATATCGAAAAAACGTTCAATTCATTGCGCAGCGTGAATATGAAGTTGAATCCAGCCAAGTGTTCTTTTGGCATGGAAGAAGGGAAGTTCTTAGGCTTCATAGTCACAAACGGCGGCTTTAAAGTAAATCCAGAAAAGGTCCAGGCAATAGAGCGAATGCCATCGCCGCGAACAATCAAAGAGATGCAACGGTTGGCCGGCCGCCTAGTCGCGCTTAACCGCTTTCAATCAAATCACGCCGCGAAGTCATACCCTTTTATCAGCACTCTGCGCAACTATGTGAAGAAACAAGAGTTCAGGTGGACCCCTGAAGCAGAGAAGGCTTTCCAGCAAATGAAGGAGTGTTTGATCGAACTCCCTACCCTGACTGCACCGTTTGAAAAAGAGCCGCTCGTACTGTACTTATCTTCTTCGGATAGGGCAGTAGGTTCGGTATTACTTGTGGAGAGAAACGGAGTACAGACTCCAATTTACTACGTCAGTAGGGTGCTTACCGACCCAGAAACGAGATACTCCACGATGGAGAAATTGGTGCTCGCGCTGCTACACGCCTCTCGTAGGCTGCGCAGATACTTTACAGGGCATGTGATCACCGTGCTTACCAATTTTCACATCGGCACGATATTGCAAAAACCAGAGACATCAGGGCGGTTAGCAAAATGGGCAATCGAACTAGGGGGCCACAACATCCTATACAGGCCACGCCCGGCCATCAAGGGTCAAGTTCTGGCAGACTTCATCACAGAAGTCCCAATTGATAAAATCAAGGATTGTGAGCTTGTTGAAACTCCCGTGAAAGAGTCAACGAATGAGTTATGGATGTTGTACACTGATGGGGCTTCAAACGAGGATGGCGCGGGAGCAGGATTGCGCCTTGTGAGCCCCGAAAATCATGAATTTACTTACGCCATCAAGTTGGATTTTAAAAACACCAACAACGAGGCGGAATACGAGGCATTTCTGGCAGGCTTACGCCTCGCCATAAAAATGGGAGCTGAAAACCTACAAGCACACGTTGATTCACTCTTGATAGCCAGCCAAATCAACGGTATATATGATGCAAAGGGCGAAGTTATGGCCCTATATTTGGATCAGGCGAAAGAGTTGCTCCAAAAATTCAAGTCCTACAAGGTAGTACACATCAACCGCTCTGAAAACAAACCAGCAGATGCTTTGAGCAAACTGGCTTCAACCTCCTTTCAACATCTCGCCAAAGATGTAAGGATTGAAGTACTCAAGAATCCATCAGTTCTGCTACGGCAAGTCAACGTGATCGAGATAGGGCAACCATCCTGGATGACCCCTATAATTCAATATTTGCAAGAAGGAGTACTCCCTGAGAGCAAAGCAGAGGCAAGGAAGATTCAGAACAAGGCCCTGCATTACGAAATGAATGGTGGTATCTTATACCGCAAGTCCTTCTTGGGGCCATTACTGCGCTGCGTGGACCCCCAAGATGCAAATTACTTGATCAGGGAGATCCACGAAGGGATCTGCGACATCCATGCAGGACCACGCATGGTTGTTGCGAAGATTATGAACGCCGGATATTATTGGCCAGGGATGCACGTCGACGCCCTGAAGGAGTTGCGCAAATGCGACTCCTGTCAGCGACATTCCCCAAAAACCCTGCGCCCAAAAAACGATCTTATTCCCGTATCCACTGCGTGGCCCTTTTAGCAGTGGGGAATTGATATGGTAGGACCTTTCCCGGAGGCTCCTGGCGCCGTCAAGTTTATAATAGTGGCCGTCGATTACTTCACGAAATGGGTGGAGGCCAAAGCCCTCGCTTCAACTACAACCATGATGGTGCGCAAGTTCATTTGAGAACACATCATCTGCAGATTTGGCCTACCACTCAAGATTGTAACTGACAACGGCACCAACTTTGCGTCTGAGGACCTCCAGAAGTGGATGAAAGAGATGAAAATCGAACACACTTTCTCCTCCGTTGCGCATCCTCAAGGCAATGGGCAGGTTGAAAGTGTGAACAAGTGTATCGTCGATGGAATAAAGGCCCGACTGGGCACAAAGCGAAGAGGCTGGGTGGATGAGCTCCCGAGTATCTTGTGAGCTCACCGAACCTTGCCGAAGACAAGTACCGGCGAAACCCCTTTTAGCCTAGTCAATGGCTCAGAAGCGGTTATCCCGGCAGAAGTTGGCCTGCCCTCTCCGCGCTTGACAGCAGTCAATGCAATCGACAACGAGGCAGAGCGTCGTCTTGACTTGGATTTGCTAGAAGAAAGGCGCGAAATTGCGCGAATTAAGGAAGCCAAGTACAAGACACAACTGGAAAGGTACTACAATGCGAGAGTCCGCATCTGTACCTTCACTCCAGGGGAATACGTCTTCCGAGACAATGAAGCATCAAATGCTGAACGCCCAGGAAAACTAGCACCCAAATGGGAAGGCCCATACTTGGTCCACGAAGTGCTAGGAAAAGGGGCTTACAAACTGCGCACCCTGGATGGTCACATCATCCCGCGAACGTGGAATGCGCAACAACTGTGTAAATGCTATATGTAATTAATCTCGGCCTTGCGCCTTTACCCACTGATGTTGGCCACGCGCCTTTTACTTTCCTATGTTGGCTACACGCCCTTTACGTTACAAGCAATGTATGTTGGCCTAAGCGCCGTTTCCAAGTCAATGAAAGCATACGACATGTTTTCTATTACTTCTTTCGTTACAAATGCATGTTAAACTTCTGATTAGCACGAAAACACTCCAGTAACTTACGAGCTCTCGAGTTACGCCTCCAAGGTCCTCCGCGAACATAGCGCGAGACCGGGCAATTACACTCACACAAGAGCCACACTTACATTTATTCGCGCTAACTTAACCAAAGTTTCTAACAACAGTGCAATAATTGTAACGGGAAAGAATAATCGAGCATCATATTTAAAACAAGCGCGACCGCACAACAGTTACAGCAAAACAAAATTTCATTCATTTAATCCAGAACAAGCGCAACCGCGCAACTACTAACATCACAAAGTTAGAAGAAAAATTACAAGGCAAAAAGCCTAACTACCTATTCAAACCCATCTCCAGCATCATCATCATCATCGTGCTCGTCGCCACCATCATCGCCTTCATCACCACCATCATTGCCCGCATTCTCCTCTTCATCGGATAATTCAACCGTTACAGGTGGGTCAAGAATGGCCTTAAGACGCTGACACCAGTCATCATGCTCTAGAGCCTTCGCGACTAAGTCCATCACGGGCAGTGATAAGTGATCATAAGCATTTTCAGCACGTGTCAACGCGGCACTAGCCTGGTCAGTCACTGAGCAATGACTGATGTCAAACTCCTGCCCAAATGCCTCTTCAACGTGTTGCGCACATTCCAGATACCCTCCTCGATGACCAACTGCGCGCGCGGCATCTGTCAAAGCAACAACAGCGCGATCTAGTTCTCCAGCGTTAAGGACAGAGTTGGCAACCTATAACGAAGACTGCGCATTAAAAACAACTCCTAACAAATAAAACTTCTAAGGGAAAAAAGAATAGCATACTAGCACTACCCCGCTGCCGCGCATCCACTCGGCCTCAGAGACAAGAGTATCAACGATGCCCTGAGCCTCAGCATAGTTAGTCTGTGCTACATTAAGAGCCGAGGTACTAACATCACGCGCTTCTTCAGCTCGCTGCTTGGCCTCCTCGGCAGTGGCGGCCTTAACTTTCTCCGCCTCAAGATCGATTTCCAAGGATTCGCATTTATCAACCTGCTCATTCAGGCGGCGTTTCAGTTCAACGATCTCGACATCCTTGGCCTTAAGATCCTTGTCTTTGCTCGACAGCTGCAACTTCACATCAGCCAACTCAACCTAAAAAAGGACAAGGGACTTAGGCTATTTCGCAAACAAAGCACAGAAGGAAAGGGTATAAGTTTCACAAACCTCAATCTGCTCCTTAGCAGCCTGCACAGCCTGCGCATCCTCGACCTTCGCGGTCAACTCAACAACCTTGGCTTCAAGGTCGACAATCTTGTTACGAGACGCGAACGCGCGCTCATTGTCTTTCTGACATATGCGCTTGAACTCGGCATTTTCCTTAGCCAACTGCTGTTCAGCAGCTTGAAGTTTGTTTTTCAGGCCCTCGCGCCCCCATTCCTCCGCTTTCCGGTCAGCCTCAAACTTTGCCTTCTCCTCCTCAAACTTGGCATTGGCCTTCTCAAACTCCTTAACTTGCCTAACAAGTCGCTCACGGTAGTTCTCCCAATCCGACCGCTCCCTAACCATTGTCCGCCACTCACGGACGATCTGATGGTTAGCAGCGCGAGTGTTGGCCTCCCCGATCACATAAGTGCGATATAGACCTTCATGAGTCTTCGCCCTCTGCCGGATAACCTCACCAGAAGTGAAGGAGTTTAAGAACCAATCGCGGCAAGGGCCGAAATCTTGAAAGGTGTCCTTTTGCCTCAAACCCCAGGGAGCCTGGTGGGGGGCATTACCACGTTCCTCTTCAGTATAACTTTTATAGTAAATGTCACCAAGGGTATCCTTCGCCCCGATAGCTTGCGGGTTATAACCCCCAGCGCCACCAGAAACATACGGACCTGATCCCCCAATAGAAGTCACCTTGGAGCGATGGGGGATATCAGTATGCGTAGGGCGAGTAGGTTTTTCAACCTCAGGGTCCTTTCTTTTCTCTTGATGGGGCTTGGCAGACCCCGCGACGCTTACAACCTTCGGACCCTGCGCTTTCGCTTGAGTACCGATAGCAGCGGCACCGGTGTATCTCAAGGCATCATCAATAGGCTTTTCAACAGCCTTTTTCTTCTCCTTCTCCTTCTCTATATCAGAGGCTTTCTTCCTCTTCGCCTCCTCAGCCTTCTTATCTTCCTCAGCTTTCCTCTTCTTCTCTTCCTCAGCTTTCTTCCTTTTATCCTCATCAACCTTCTTCCTACGCTCCTCATCAACCTTTCTCTTCTCTTCGGCAGCCTTCGCCTTATCCCCCTCAGCAACATGTTTATCCTTGGCAGACTCAGCCCCAGCAGTCTTGGAAGATTTAAGGGTAACCTTTGGCCTCTTTGGCTCTGGCTCCGTAAGCACAACACCCTTCTCAGGGGTCTTCTTCTTGGTCTCTGCAGAAGCTAAGTGATTAAGAAGAGAAAGCAACAGAAGGAAGGCAAAACTAAGAACGTACCAGGAGAGAATCTGTAAAGAGAGCGCAAGTTACTCGTTTTCCCGATCAAGGGAACCGCACCAGCTATCTGCGCAGCAACCACACCAGTGGTGGTCTCGCTTCTAGTTCTTTTCCTGCCGACCAACTTCTCAGCTGCCTCATCTTCTTCTTCTTCTTCTTCCTCTTCCTCATGCACAACAGAGGAGGGAGTAGCGCCAGCATCCGGGTTGCTAGAACCCGCGCTACCTTCACTTTTTGAGCCACCTGCTCCAGTTTTCTTCTCGCCTACGCGCGACAATCCTTCAAGTGAGTCACTAATTATCACATAATCTTTCAAGTCACTCTGACGAAGCCGAAGAGTACCTTTATCAGCAGCACCGCCAGCTGCGCGGCTATTCCCGCCTTGCTTGCTTATCACCTCAGGCTCAAGGTTGACCACCTTCTTCTTCCTAGAGGGTTTCTTCTTCTTCTCTTCGGGGTCGATACCCAGGCCACACAACACACCTGCAAAGACGTTAGACCACGAACTTAGCTCCCGGTTCGAAGACCCTACAGACTCCTCGCTGGAAAGATAGACAACCTCTTTCCCAGCAGAAGTCACAGAGCGCAAAGGATGAGGTTTAGGTATGTGCGCACCTTCGGTTGCAGTAGGCGGCGAGGCGAATGCATCAGCAACCGGGTACATGAAATTACCCCTGATCTGCTCGTACCAATACTCTTCCCCAGCCTGGAGCGGGCGCACGCCCATAGAACCAGCAAAGGTGGCGAAGGCAGCCTGATACAGACGCGCCTCTACAGGACAAGTTACATAAATAAACACAAAGTTACGAAACAAGAAAATCAGTAAAACTAAGAAGATCACTAACCTCTGTCTTCAATCATCAAGATGGGAACTTCCTGGCTGTCAGGCAGCCATTGGTCGCTCATCCGCGCCGCTACTAAAACGTTCTCACCAAACACGCGATTGGGGGTGGCAGTAAGATCCCGATACCAAGCCTCAGTCTTGGGGATCGCCAGATCCTCTTTTGCAATTGGCTCTGACCAGGCGCGAAATGTCATGGCGATCGGAATCACCTCCTCGCGGATATAAAAGAACTTCGGTTTCCATTCATGAAAGCTCTTCGGAGGATTAAGCAATATCTTCTTGGCAGCGCCCCTACTGGCAAAGGAGTAAAACCCCATATTCCGGATCAACTGATAGAAGACTCTAAATCTTTCCACAGTTGGCTCTATGCCATGAGACTAGCACAGGAACTCGAAGTGCCGAACCCGGACCATCCCGGGAGGGCTCAACTGCGATATATGAAACCCATAAAACTGGAGTATATGGGCCATAAAATTTGTCGCCGGCAACCGAAAGTTGCCCTGATGGAAGAAATCTTCAAATAATGTGATATATCCCGGTGGGGCATCAGCGGCCGTCTGGTTCTGACCGGGATACTTGGCATCCCATTCCGGTGGAAACCGGAAGCTCCATACGATCTGTTCAAAAAGCCCTAAGTCCCACCGGAGAACAGCACAGGGCCTTCTTCTCCGGGATTTTCTTCGTGATGTTCTTCAGCCATCGATGGTCAGCAAAGAAGCCTTGAATATTCTGGAAAAAGACTTGAAGATCTGCTACTGTTCTTCAAAAGTTTGAAGATTCAAAGAATTTGAGAGCAAATAGGGAAGAGAATGCAATAAAAGACGGAAAGTAATTTCGACTCTCCATCTCTTCGGATATACATACCCATCGCATTTAATGCGATGGGTAAACGTGCCGGGATCGCCGCGCACATGACCAATCAGAAGACGACACGTAAGGCGGGAATCCCGGAATGACGGTTACCACACGCGCGTGGAAATCACTCTCCTGACGGAATGACCAACCGTCAGAGATAACTTGATGACAGCCGTGTAAGTGGTCAACTCAAACGTCACCATCAACGACGTTTCCCACCAACCTGTCAGAATTCAAATCTCGAAGATTTTCCCACCCAAAGTCATTAACAACTTCATCTACAAGTTAACAACAAAAGCTAGAGCTGTTGACTTGTATGACCATGCTGACTGCCGTAACCTACGGCTGGGAGCCGTAGGTTATGGCTCCGACTGATTTTTTCATGTAACTCATGCATTTAATGGCCATTTTGAGGGGATTTATGGGGACTTATCATTGGATTTCGGTTACACCTGCTTTGTACTCGAAATTGGAGCAACTTTTGGAGACTTTTTGGAGAAGAACACTTGTCTAATCATTAGTTTTATGTGTTTTGATCTTTATGAACATTAAACTAATTGTGAAGATGATTGTCAAGGTTATGTGTGGCTAAACTTTTGATGATTATCTTGGGTTGAAGGTTTGTGTAAGACTTTGTGTTTTGATTTTATATTTCTAGAATAATGAACTCTTCTTTATGATTTGTTTGTTATGGTGTGTGATTGCTTACTTGTAAATTGTTAATTAGTCTGCTAATCTTGTTCGAAACTATACGTTCTTGGTGCCTTTGGCAATCGAGATATCATAGGTAGAATTAGGATTGGGTATTGATTAATTGGTCATCGGGTAACAACCTCGCATTCTAGGAATCCGAGTACTTAGTTCCCTTTTATCACAACAAGTAATCATACATGAATCATGTCTATGTGATTCTTTCTAGTTGAATGATAGCACAAATGTCGAAGCAAACCGGAAACTTAAGATAGTCATTTGTCTCTACATTGTTACAAACTCAATTCACATTTCGCAAATTAATTAGCAATCTTAGTTTTAAAAAACCAATTCAATCAAACCAACTCTTGAAATTTACTTTTATTGCAATTAGTGTAGTTTTAGTCAAGTTAGATAATCTTCTAAATAACACATATTCCACAAACTCCCTGTGTTCGATACCCACTTACCGCTATCTATTAGTAGTATTTGGATTAAATTTGATTGTGACCACGACATCACGTCAAATTTTGGCGCCGCTGCCGGGGAGTAGTGCGCAACGTGTGTTATTTTCTTTCTTTTTAAGTTTGTTATTTTTCTGGTTTACGCTGGGTGTGTTAGTGTGCAGGTATTGACAGGTGCATGCGTACTAGGAGCTCTCACAAGCTATCACCTTTGGCATTTGATCCGGAAATTGAACGAACATTAAAAGGAAACACAATTTTGCTAAGAGAAAACAGAATCAGTGGTTCACCAACAACACCAATCACACCAATTCGATACATGGATCCACCACAACAACCGCCCACTACGGGTGAACTTATACCACCATTCATACCATCATCTACTCAACCTTCACCAAACACCACTATTCCAAACATCACTACAATGCCTACTCCACTTCATGATACTACACCAACCAACACCATACAACCGATTACTACTCAAGTTGAACCTAGTCCTTCCTTTAGCCCTTCAACTACGATTCCACCACTCACTCATTTCTTCCTAGTTTCAGGGCAATCATCTTCAACCTATACAGCACCACAAGGTTCAACTGTTGTCCATACTACCTCTACATTTAGACCATCAAACCAGTCGGGTTTTCAATACTCGACCATTCCATTTGGGCAAACTTCGGGTATAGGGGGAGATGGATATGAGGAGGGATATGAGGATTTTGAAGGTTATGATGAAGACGGGTATGCTTACGCTTATGGGGGTGATGGTGATCAAGGAGAGTTTGCTTATGTGCATGGCCATTCTCAAGGGATGTCAAATGTTGGTGGAGTGCCACAACAACAACAACTCATACCACAACACATTAGACCAAGGCCACAAGGGCCACCAATGCAACGCCCTATACCATTGCAACAAGTTCAACCACAAAATGTTCAACCACAATTTCCAAGGCTAATTCAACACCCACCGATGCCTCAACAACAAGTTCAACAACCATTCGCACCACAAGGGCATATACCAAGACCAATGGGTCCTATTCGTCCAAGGGGTCGATTGGGTGTACCAAGAAGGCATCTTAGGGAACATGCGAGGGGAATTGAAGCGCATTTTAGGCCGGTAATTACTCACAACCCTTCACCGGTGGTTATTCCTCACAGTAACCAAGGAAGAACTTTCGAAGTGAGAACAAATTCTTTGCAAAGCTTGCCGAAATATAAGGGTTTAGCAATGGAAGAACCTTACTTCCATTTGGAGGCCTATGACTCAATTTGCAAAACTCTTGGGAGTCAAGGTTTTTCGGCCGATGATATCAAGTTGGTACTATTTCAATTTTCTTTGGAGGATAAGGCAAAGAAGTGGTTCTACACTTTGCCTTCGGCATCTATTTATACTTGGGCGGAAATGCAACAAATTTTCCTAGACGAATTTTACACCGCCCAAAAGACTAATGATACTAGAAAGGGGTTAAGGAGCTTTCAACAACAACATGGTGAAATGTTTCATGAGGCTTTTGAGCGTTTCAATATGATGATAAAAAATTACCCTCACCATGGAATTGAATTGTGGGAATTAATGAATGCTTTTCACGAGGGGTTGAGTGCCGAAGATGCTCGTGATTTAACGTCTATTACCGGTGGGACTTTTGGTACAAATTACGAGAATGACGATTGGGAGTTTTTGGAGAACATGGCCACTACATCAAAAAGAAAAGCTCAAGCATCGAGGAGAGCACGACCGGCCATTGCCCGACCTCAAGTGCACGCAATAGATGATGGTAATGTGCAAACCACTAACCAAATTTATGATGTTTGTGCTTTGTGTAATGAAATAGGTCATACGGCTAAAAATTGCCAAGGATTGGTGGAAGGGCAATATGAAGAAGTTCATGCGGTTCAAGGTCAAGTAGGGGGTGGTAGAAATTACAACAACATGAATTCTAACACTTACCACCCCGGGTTGAGGAACCACCCAAACTTTCGCTATGGGAACCCTTCAAATCAAGCAAACCCGAATTTCCAAGGTAACCAAGGTAATTATGGTTCGCGCCAACCTTACAACAATCAAGGTGGATATAGAAGTGGGAACAACCAAGGGTACCAAAGGCAATACCAAACGGGTCAAGAACAAGGGGGGTCTTCGGGTGGGAATGAGATGATGGATATGTTGAAGAGCATGCAAGCGGAGATGCAAAAGAGAAACCAAATGGATGATGCTCGTATACAAAAGGATGAGGCTCGAGATAAGGCAATTCAAACTTTGACCACCCAAATGGGTCAACTTGCAACCGAAGTGTCAGAATTGAAGAAAAATAAAGGTCAATTACCAAGCGACACTAAGGTAAACCCATCTCATGGTACTTCAAGAGGTAATAATGTTAACATTCACCATGTAAGTGTTTTGAGAAGTGGGAAAGAATATAAAACCAATCCTTCACCGGATTTGGTTGATGGGGTGGTTGAAGATATAACGGGTCAAGATAGTGAGGAAGAAAATGAACCACCTACTAATTCTTCTAAAAAACCCAATTTTGAAAAACTTGAAATTAATAAAGAAAATGCAAAGAAAAATGAGGATGAGGGATCTAGTGAAGTACCATTTCCCTCGGCTTTATTAGATCCGGGTAGAAAAAATTTTATTTCAAAACGGGGTCCTCAAAAAGAGGAAATGTGGGAGGTTTTTAAACAGGTTAAAATCAATCTTCCTTTACTTGAAGCTATCAAACAGGTACCCGCTTACGCCAAGTTTTTAAAAGAATTATGTACTCAAAAGAGGCAACAAAAAGTGCCTAAATTGGTTGACTTGACGGAGCGGGTAAGTGCGGTTTTGAAAGGAGATCTTCCTCCTAAGTTACAAGATCCGGGAACGCCACTTATAAATATTCAAGTAGGAAATTTTCAAACCGCAAGGGCGTTATTGGATCTTGGAGCCGGAGTAAGTATCTTACCGGGGGGGTTATATGACCAATACGATTTTGGTCCATTGAAACGGGTTGAGACAACGGTGGTAATAGTCGATTTGTCTCATAAACTCCCTCGGGGTATTGTATGGGATGTGATAGTTAAAGTTGATGAGTTTTATTATCCCGTGGATTTTCTTGTGCTAGATTACTCATCTGCGGATCCAATTCAACAACAAAATGTTATTTTGGGTCGGCCATTTTTAAACACTGCACATGCCGTTATTGATTGTCGATATGGTACGGTCGACATGACATTCGGTAATAGAAAGATGAGATTAAATGTTTTTACTAATGGTACTAACATTTATGGTGATGAGTGTTTTGTAGCAGATTTCATAGATGGATACGACCCAAAGGAGTTCGAGGAAGAGATTTTGGGTTCTTGTGTTTGTGATGTGTCTTTGCAGGTGCATGCATGTGAATTGGAAAAGGAAGAGAAAGAGCAAGAGGCTCTTGCGGTGAAGGAAGGAAGACCGCCATGGACCCACCAAACGGACACTTTACCGGTGGGAATTGATTCGGGTACAAAGCCTTCCTTGGAATGTCCACCAAGCGTGGAATTGAAAGAGTTACCGAAGCATTTGAAGTATGTATTCTTGGGGGAGAATGACACCTTACCGGTGATCATTGCTTCTAATTTGGCGGTAGCTCAAGAAGAGGATTTGATACGGGTGTTGAAGGCTCACAAGGCGGCAATTGGGTGGACGATAGCCGATTTAAAGGGTATTAGTCCTTCCGTTGTAATGCATAAAATTATTACAAGTGAGGAAGCAAAGCCGACCCTTGAAACACAAAGAAGGTTGAACCCGAATCTGAGAGAGGTTGTAAAGAAAGAAGTTATTAAGTGGTTGGATGCGGGGATCATTTATCCCATTTCGGACAATGCGTGGGTAAGTCCGACTTAGGTAGTGCCTAAAAAGTCGGGCATTCAGGTAATTAAAGATGAACAAGGTGAGCAAATCGCCACCCGGCCGGTAACCGGGTGGCGAGTTTGTATCGATTATAGGAAATTGAACGCCGCTACCTCCAAAGACCATTTCTCGTTACCCTTCATTGACCAAATCATTGAAAAACTTTTCGGTCAAAAATATTATTGTTTTTTGGATGGGTACTCGGGATATAACCAAATTGCTATTCACCCGGACGACCAACACAAAACCACGTTCACATGCCCATATGGTACATTTGCTTTTCGGCGAATGCCATTTGGACTATGTAACGCCCCTGCCACGTTCCAAAGATGTATGATGAGTATATTTTCGGACATGGTTAGGGAGTCTCTTGAAGTGTTTATGGATGATTTTTCCATTTTTGGGCCAAGTTTTGACTCTTGTCTCGATGAGTTAGAAAAAGTTTTGAAAAGGTGTGTGGAGACAAACTTGGTCCTAAGTTGGGAAAAGAGTCACTTTATGGTTCAAGAGGGTATTGTGTTGGGGCATGTGATTTCGGACCGGGGAATGGAGGTAGATAAAGCAAAACTTCGGGTAATTTCATCTATACCCCCACCAAAGAATGTTAAGGGGGTGAGATCATTTTTGGGACATGCGGGGTTTCATAGAAGGTTTATTAAAGGCTTTAGTGTAATTACAAAACCTTTATGTAACTTATTATTGAAAGATGTTCCATTTGATTTTACTGACGAATGTTTGCAAGCGTTTCATGAGTTGAAGGAACAGTTGGTGAAGGCTCCTATCTTGCAACCACCGGATTGGTCAAAGCCGTTCGAGATTATGTGTGATGCTAGCGACACGACCATTGGAGCGGTTTTGGGTCAAAGGGTTGATAAGAAACCGGTGGTGATCTATTATGCAAGCAAAACTTTGTCCGAGGCGCAACTGAATTACACCACGACCGAGAAAGAATTATTAGCGGTGGTGTATGCCTTGGACAAGATTAGAGCTTACATTTGGGGGAGCAAGGTGATTGTTTATTCGGATCATAGCGCGGTCCGATATCTAATGGAAAAGAAAGATGCGAAGCCTTGGTTGATTCGTTGGGTGCTTCTGTTGCAAGAGTTCGACTTAGAGATCCGGGACAAAAAGGGATGTGAGAATGTTGTAGCGGATCATTTGTCCTGGATCCCGTTGGAAGGTGTTGATGACCCGAGCGAGATTAATGAACGGTTTCCTGATGAACAATTGTTAGTCGTTTCTACTTTCGTTGCACCATGGTACGCCCATTATGTGAATTATTTGGCTAAGGGTGCAACTCCGAATCATTGGACGAAGAAGAGACGACAACAATTTCTTAGTCAAGTGAAGCAATATATATGGGATGAACTGGACTTGTTCAAAATCGGACCCGATCAAGTGATACGAAGATGTGTTCCCGAAACTGAAGTTTTAGAGATTTTGACCCATGCTCATTCATCGGCATGTGGAGGCCATTTTAGTGGGAACAAGACGGGTTATCGGGTATTATCTAGTGGGTTTTATTGGCCCACGATTTTCAAGGATTCCTGTGAATATGCCCGAAATTGCATTAATTGTCAAAGAGTGGGAAGCATTTCGAAACGGGATGAAATGCCGTTACAACCGATTTTGGTAGTGGAGGTATTTGATGTTTGGGGAATAGACTTCATGGGTCCTTTTCCAAACTCAAATGGGTTTTTGTACATATTGGTTGCGGTCGACTATGTTTCGAAATGGATTGAAGCTATCGCTACGAGGACCAACGATCACTCCGTTGTATGCAAGTTTGTACAATCCAATATATTTGCTCGATTCGGTGTGCCTAGAGTAATAATAAGTGATGGTGGGTCACATTTCAAGAACTTCAATTTTGGGAAATTGTTAAAAAGATACAATGTGAACCACCGCGTTGCTACACCATACCATCCGCAAACGAGTGGTCAAGTGGAGGTGTCTAACCGTCAAATTAAAGAAATTCTAATGAAGACGGTGAGAACGGATCGGAAAGATTGGTCAAGCAAGCTTGATGATGCGTTGTGGGCTTATCGAACGGCCTACAAAACTCCACTTGATACCACTCCTTATCGAATGGTGTACGGAAAAGGATGTCATTTGCCTATGGAGTTAGCACATCGAGCATATTGGGCGATTAAAACGGTGAATGCAAACTATGACGAAGTGGGTCGGGCGAGAAAGCTACAATTGAACGAAATTGAGGAAATAAGGGATCAAGCTTATGAGTGTGCATCCGCATATAAAGACAAACTGAAGAAAGTTCATGATGCGAAGATAAAGAAAAAGAACTTTGAAGTGGGTCAAAAAGTGTGGTTGTACAATTCAAGATTGAAGATGTTCGCGGGGAAACTCAAAAGCAAGTGGATGGGTCCTTACGTTGTCCGAAGAGTAGGAAGATTTGGTGATGTTGACATTCAAGACGAACAAACAAATAAGCAACAAACGGTGAACGGGCATCGGCTCAAACCGTACTTGGAAGGTAACGATATCAACAATCTCGAGCTCGACAAAGTGGGCTTCATTTTACGCCCATTGGATGACGAGGAAACTTGAAAGAGGCCCAGGTTTGGTGTTTTGTATATATTGTAGCTTAGTTTCGTGTTTTGAATAAAGTCCCGTTTAGAACCGGTGTTTGAAACAAGTGTGGGGAAATTCGTACGAATTTCCCGAACATAGTGTTGAGGACAACACGAGTTTTTAACGGGGGGTAGGGTGATAATTTTCATGTTCTCAATAATTATAAAAAACTGTAAAAATTAAACAATTTTGAAAAGCTAAAAAAAAAAAAATTCAAGTCATAAGTTTTTTTTTTTTTTTTTGGTTTCACTCTTGCTGCCAGCTCCAGCCGTAGCCTACGGCTCCATGTGTACAAATAAAGCTTTACGGCTCGAAGCCCCTGTTTTACGGCACCATTTTTCTCCCAGATCTTGCCGTAGCCTACGGCAAGGAGCCGTAGGTTACGGCTCGCAGCTGACTTTTCAGGACCACCCTTATTGTCGGTTACAAATAAAAAAAAATAAATAAAAAAAACAATAAAACCGAAATATATTAATAATAATAATAATAAATCAAAAATACCAACAAAACCCCATCCACACAAATCGACCCTTATCCCCATCCACACATCTTCTCTTCTTCTCCATCTTTCTTTCACTCAAGAACCCTAACTTACTTTCAAAACTCCATAACTTCTTCAAAACTTATCCGATTTTAGTGATTCTTGAGCCTATTTTGGGTGAAATTTCACAAGGATTCTAGTTTTATACTCATATCTCGAAGAATCTTTGGTTTTTTGATCGGATTTATACATAAGGGTGCCGAAAATTTTGGGGTTTTTGTGGGTTTTTGTGTGAACTTCAAGTTCTTGTGATTCTCATCTTCTACAACACTAAGGTATGCAATTTCTTGTTACTCTTTTATGTACATTGAGGTTTGTAAGTTTTCATCTTTGTTTTTGCTTACACACTTGCTTGTACATGATAGATGTAGGAATTTGTGAACTATTGAATGTATGGGTATAAATGTGTTGATGTCTAGTTAAAGTTTTTGGAAAAATTCTGATTTATAGGGACATCATGCCAAAATTTTGTTTGAAAGAATGAAATTTTGATTTTTGCACATCTATACCCATAATATGAAGCAAGTGTGGGGAAGATTGGGTAGAAATACTAACTTGATTTGTTTGTGTGGTTTTTGAATGTGTGTAGGCATGGTGACGAAAAAGGGGAAAGGAATTGCAAGTTCTTCTAATGCGCCTCAAGGGGATGATGCGCAACAAAAAAGGAGGAGATTGACCTGGGTTGGTGACCCGGACTCGGAGGAGGATGCACCTCCAAGGGGCCCGAAGCCGGATTGGACAACCGGTTCATTGCTAGACCAACCCGCAGAATGGAGAGAGGATTTATTCCATGAAAAAATGAACAAGCTAAAACAACGAGGTGAAGCATTTATTTGTGAGAAGGAGATCAAGGAGGTTGATTTCGGGCCATTTGGGATCACGGCAAAGTTCAAGGAGTTGGGTTGGGGTGCAGCCTTGAAGTGTTATGACGGGGAAGTGAAGAAGATGTACGACAAGCAGATTCAAGAATGGGTGGCTTCACTTGAATGTCCCCCATTTAAGACCCCAAGCAAGATGAGGCTCGTTGGACAGTGTAACGGGGTGAAAGTAGAAATGTCTTATGACTCTTTGCGCAAAATAGCAAAGTTTGACGACAGACCCGCAACTGAGTACATTCACCCGAGTCTCAAAGATCTCTATCACGAGCCCAACAAGCATCCGCAATGGCAAAATATGCTTGATTACCTCTTCCTTCCGGGCACAACACATGGGAAGTTATATAGGAGTAATTTGAGAATGGAAGCAAAATTGTTGTTGACGTTGTGCATATATAATGTTGTTCCAAGGCGGGGTGACAAGATGGAAGTGCGGCATCAGGAAGTACCGATTTTATATATGATGATGCATGGATCTCCCAAAGTCCCTTTCCGATTTCTCGTGTTGAATAACATCTGGTTGAGCAAAATTAGTGGAGAAAGAAAGATTATACCTCATTGCCGGTTGATTACGGCGTTGTTAAAAAAATATGGGGCGATTAAAGGTGATGAAAAAGGTTCTTACAAGAGGTTTAGACCATTCGACCTTAAGAATCTTGGGCCAGGTTGGATTTACACGGAAACGGAGAGGTATCATAGGCTGAAAACAGATGGGAGAAGGTGGAGAGCGTTGAAGGTGGATGCGAGGCCGTTACGACCGGGTGAGGCTGATGAGCCCGAAGCAACCGATGAAGAGGTAAGTGGAGATGAGGATTACCGTGAAGATACCTTCATGGTTGATGCTCAAGTTCAGGGAGCTGGAGTGCAAGCTGGTTATGTGGGGGGTGCATTTGATTATGCACAACAAGCTTATGATCCTTATTGGGCCCACTCGGGAAATATGGGCCAAATTATTGAACAAAGGCGGCCACCCACTTTCGGTGAATGGAGTGAACCAAACCAAGTGCTCTTTGATCAGCAAACTTTTATGGGTGCTAGCATGGAAAGAGCTATCAAACGAAGCTATGATAGGAGTGAGCAATGGAACCGTGCTCATATGTATGCCCATGAAGAAGAAGTGAACAACCGCTATTTAGATGATCGCCAGAGACGCATGCATGATCAATGGCATGCGGGCCAACCAATTGAAGGAGATCCGCCTGTTGTGGACTACACCACATTGCCACCAAATGATGGTAGTGTGTCATACCCCACCCCACCATTGCATCATTCTCAGTGGGTGGATCCACATGCTATGAGTTATCAACAGGCGAATCCGAGTGGTGATCAAGGAAGCAGTAGTAGCGGTGGAGCATTTGGTTTTGGTGAGTGGACTGATATGATGACATCCATCTTCGGGCCTCCACAGCCGAAGTACTACTAGCCAGGTCGTATCTTGCTCCTTTGTACATTTTTTTTATGTAGTTTGTTTATGTTATGGTTGGGAGGTAGGGTGGAGTTTTGATGTTGATGTGTTTGTTTTGGGATGTGAGAGTTGGTGGTGTTTTTACATAAAAAAAATACAAAAAGAAACTTGGGATTTGAGAATATTAGCAAAGGCTAATGTTGTTGGTTAAAAGCGATCCTTCCCTCAAAACCATACACTGGGACAATGTATCCCAAGTGTGGGGATGGGGGAAATTTTTGAGAGTTTTAAAAATTTTGTAAACCCAAGCGAAAATTGTTAAAATTTGAAAACTTGATATTGTGCCATTTGACACACCGACACCCATTCCTAGTCTTTTCTTAGTGAGGATTTGAGCCACACATGATTGTTATTGATATTTCATTGTTTGAGTGGCGGTGTGTGTTGTGTGTTAATAGAACTTGTGTGTGAATACTTGTTAAATCCTAGAATTAGCATGCTTTTGGAAATGATAGGGGACTTTTAGGTAGCCTCGTCTAGATGTGTGAGAGTGCGGGATTGGTGTGTTGGACCTCATACTTTACATATATGAGCTTGGTATTGTGAGGGGTGGGGGTTTGGTCCTTAGAAAGCCACGTTTGAGCCTTAAACCATTCGGTTGTGACCCAAGCCTACTTCTTATATAAATTTTACCGATTGAGATGACCCGGTTTAGGAATTTAGTATGTAGTGTTGATGTTCTTGTATATATTATTGAAGTTTATTGTTGAAAAAAAAAACAAAAAAAAATATGAGAAAAATACAAAAAGAAGTATTTAGTTGCAATAGTAGTTGAGATGTTGAAGAAATTGTGTATATAGTTGATGTTTGCTTTGTTTGGTAGTAGAAATAAAAACCGGGTTGGATCAATGAGCTACTTTCACATTCCCACTATTTCCTACCTTTGCACTTAGCCTCGTTACAACCCGTAAGTTCCTTTGATTCTAAAGCATGCTAGATATTTGTTAGGAGGAAACTTGATTTATATACAAGCTTATTGTCGCGCACACACACACACGCATTGAGTGGTTTAGCATTATGCTAATAATTCTTGTTACCGAGAGATTATTGTGAGGGGTGTGTCTTGTGGTATGATTGGAAGTTAGTAAAAGGACGGCATATTTAGCTTGGTTTGCATGTCTGATCGCTTGGGTTTTGAATAGTTGTTGAATGGGAACGGGTAAGTGTGGGGATGTGACGGGTGGTCCGTAGGACAACCCTTAAAAGGTCTAAATACATGCACATTCCATGCTTTATTCAGCTAATTGCTTGAACTTGGTAACCACTCTATGTGTGATTATGCAGGTACTAAAGTGTTTAAGATGCGGGACTTATGATGCTTGAATGGATGTGGGAAGATGATATCGTTTAAGAGGTGAAGAAATAAAGCTGTGGTGAAGAAATAAGAAGATAAGTCTACTCAACGCCGTAACCTACGGCTGAGAGCCGTAGGTTACGGCTCCAACATTCACATCAAAAGATTTGCCGTAAAACAGGAGACCTTGACCGTAAGATTCACTGCTAGCCGTGACCTACGGCAGGTGGCCGTAGGTTACGGCTCCCTGTTGACTTGTATGACCATGCTGACTGCCGTAACCTACGGCTGGGAGCCGTAGGTTACGGCTCCGACTGATGTTTTCATGTAACTCATGCATTTAATGGCCATTTTGAGGGGATTTATGGGGACTTATCATTGGATTTCGGTTACACCTGCTTTGTACTCGAAATTGGAGCAACTTTTGGAGACTTTTTGGAGAAGAACACTTGTCTAATCATTAGTTTTATGTGTTTTGATCTTTATGAACATTAAACTAATTGTGAAGATGATTGTCAAGGTTATGTGTGGCTAAACTTTTGATGATTATCTTGGGTTGAAGGTTTGTGTAAGACTTTGTGTTTTGATTTTATATTTCTAGAATAATGAACTCTTCTTTATGATTTGTTTGTTATGGTGTGTGATTGCTTACTTGTAAATTGTTAATTAGTGTGCTAATCTTGTTCGAAACTATACGTTCTTGGTGCCGTTGGCAATCGAGATATCATAGGTAGAATTAGGATTGGGTATTGATTAATTGGTCATCGGGTAACAACCTCGCGTTCTAGGAATCCGAGTACTTAGTTCCCTTTTATCACAACAAGTAATCATACATGAATCATGTCTATGTGATTCTTTCTAGTTGAATGATAGCACAAATGTCGAAGCAAACCGGAAACTTAAGATAGTCATTTGTCTCTACATTGTTACAAACTCAATTCTCATTTCGCAAATTAATTAGTAATCTTAGTTTTAAAAAACCAATTCAATCAAACCAACTCTTGAAATTTACTTTTATTGCAATTAGTGTAGTTTTAGTCAAGTTAGATAATCTTCAAAATAACACATATTCCACAAACTCCCTGTGTTCGATACCCACTTACCGCTATCTATTAGTAGTATTTGGATTAAATTTGATTGTGACCACGACATCACGTCAGCTATAAATAGAGACCTCACTTCACAGGTTAAACATTCCATTCCCTCTACTCTCTCACTTAATACTTAATTATCTCCCCAAAGCAGTCGCTTATTCTCACGCCGGAGCCCGGTTAAGAGGGAAACCCCCACATTCCTCTCTTAACGAGTAACGGTGTTCTGTTTTGCAGATAACCCAGTCATTAAGGAGCTCAGGAAATCATAAAGAAGATTAACCACCATGGTAGGAACATAAACCAAGCTGATTAGTCGCCTAATTAGTTCCGTGTTTCTTCAAAATAGGAATAATGTGTGAGAATTTTCTTCTTGGAAGAATGGAACTTTTGTCAGTTGTCTGCATGATCATTATTATATCCATTTTTTTAACAATGTCTCTCTCTCTCTTCATCCCATCATCCTCCATCTCTCAAAATTCTTTAAAATTTTTTTTTACAGAAAATAAAGCAGCAGATTCTTGGTCACTTGGGTCATTATCACAAATTTAATATTTTTGAAACCCAAAAGTCGTTTATTCAATCTGTTATTTTTATTATATACATAATAAAAACTTCAACAAATATATGTAAATAATTACAATCTTGCATGAGGGCTTGGTTCGATTCCTCTTTTTATGTTGTGATTATTTTTTATTAACTCAATCTTGCTAACTACAATCACCACATTTATTGTCATTAATAACAGTCATTTATTGTTATTATTTTGTTGGTATAAAGAAAATTTCCGAAAATGCTCGTCAAAAATGGTGAATTATTTTTCTATATACTAATTTTCTTAATTAATATACAACGTTGTCATGAAAAAAAAAAGATATTCAAGCAACCATCAACAAAAGCACATGATCAAACACACATAGAGCAAAAATGTACAAAAATCTCAGTGAAAAAAAAATGTAACACGGATACAGCAAAAATGTACAAAAATCTGAGGCAAAAAAAAATGTAACATGGTAAAAACAAAACCAAAAAATCCATAACATATAAAATGTAACATAAAAAAATGTAACAACACACTTATTTTTACAATAATCTAAAAAAGTGTAACAATGCACTTTATTTTATGTAAATACAGCAAAAATGTACAAAAATCTGAGGCAAAAATAAAATGTAACATGGTAAAAACAAAACCAAAAAATCCATAACATATAAAATGTAACATAAAAAATGTAACAACACACTTATTTTTACAATAATCTAAAAAAGTGTAACAATGCACTTTATTTTATGTAAACGTACATTATTTATGTGACACGGAAAAATGTAACATGCATTTTTTCTTGAACAAATTTAACACAAAAAATTGATAAATCAAAAAATTATAAACATTCATCTTCTTCAACAAAAAAAAAAACATATCCATAAAAAAGTTGGAGCATCTGGATGATGATCTTTTGAACTAGATCATCTTTTGGATTCAGATCACTTTTAGATCTGGATGAAGATCTTTAAGAACTGGAAATGAAATAGAAGATAAAGATATAAAGAGAGAGAGAGAGAGAGAGAAAAGTCATAAATACACATTTTTACACATTTCATACCTTAAATACCTGATTCAACTAAAAACACTTACAAAAAATGTGTAATTTTAGATAAAAAAAACATAAAGAGAATTTAAAAAAAGTAACAAGATTCATATCTGATTCATCGTCATCTTCGTATCTTATACATCATCATCATCATCTTCATATTCATATTCATGTGCGATTTTCTTCAAGCTGCCAGATCTATTAACATCTAGATCTTAACTCACACCCCGGATCTGGTAACCACCGCTGCAATGGTGGTGGGTATTCTTTTCAATCTGGAACAAAATTCTAGTAGTGGTGGGTGTTTTTTTTAATCCGGAACAAAAGTCTTTCTATGATGCTTGATGTAGTTTGGTTGAGATGAGAGAGATTTCTAGTAGTGGTGGGTGTTTTTTTAAATCTGGAACAAAAGCCTTTCTATGAAGCTTGATGTAGTTTGGTTGAGATGAGAGAGATAAGCTTTGTAAAAAAATGACGGTGATGGAGGTAACAATGAAGACTACTTTATGGAGAAGAGTGAATTATTATATTAGAGAGATAAAGTTTTTCAATGTAGTACAAAATGTGTCAGGTGAAAAGTTTGAAACTATTACATTAATTAATTGATGGATGGAGGTGAATTTCCAAATTTACCCTTTAAGCTATCTGTTACAAAAAACACGTGGAAGCTTATTGTCCACACAATTGGGTTTCTTGGGTTTAGTCAACTGGAGTGGGTTTTCTCCTTAAAATTAGCCTATATATATATATATATATATATATATATATATATAGGATTAGGTTCAAACGTGAACAAAATCCTAAGAGTGAACTGCGTGAATTGATCTGGGCCTTGATTTTTATGATCTTGAGATTAAAGTGAGTGGCATGATGGTAATTATTTGGTTAATTTTTTCCATTTAATTAAATACAAAAAGGGTATATGTGTAATTTCAATCTTAAATTGATTGCATAAATCTCTCACAAATCAAGTAATCAATTATCCTCTTAAATTGATTGCATAAATCTCTCACAAATCAAAGATTAGGAAAGATGTAACTTAATTCAATTATTAAAATAACTATTTGTTTAAATGCGATGTACACGTGTGTATTCTGATTTTGCCCTCTTTTTAATGCGATGTACACATGTGTATACTGTCTGTTTTTGTGATATCTCGGAATTTTTTTTTGTATTGAATGTTGATGTACACCTGTGAATTACTGTACACATATGTACGATGCTGAGTACATATGTGTACTGTTCTATTTATATCCAAGTACATATGTGTATACCGTTGAAATATGAAGGTTACGTGGATCTTAAAAATCAAAATTTGAATTCTGGTGATGAAATCTGAAATAAAAAGTTAAAATTGAAATCTGGTGATTTGTTGTTTGTTTTGATAATTATCTTATTAATAAATAAACATAATGTGGATAATGAATTTAAATTAGGAAAGATGTAACTTAATTCAATTATTAAAATAATGATTTAAATCTATTTTTTTATATAATTACAATTCTACCCTTAACAACTAAAAAGGAAATCAAGGGTCCATATCTGTTCACGCAGTTCACTCTTGGGAGGTTGTTCAAGCTGGAACCCTACCCTATATATATAGTGTAAGTATATATGGAAAACCCATTTAATCTAGAAAACTTGGGAAACTTGTTATGTGTGGTCAAGATTAATCCACCTCACTTTCTATATTCAAATGTCTAAAGGGCAATTTCGTCATTTGATAAACCTATCAATATCAAATCACTTTTTTTGTACTTTACCTACCTTTTCCACTCCCCATGTCATCTTGATTCCCACCCCCACCAACTTCACCTTTCTCTCTGGATTCCCACCCCACCTTACTTTCTATAGTTCAAGAGATCTTCATCTTCCCTCCATTGATCATTCTCATCTCTTTCTCTCTCACACACAAACTCAAACTCAAACACAGTTCTAGTTTTTTATCGGTGTTTCATGGGTGACCCACATGACTTTGTGGATGATCTTAGTGCGTACTCTCCTAGACGTGTATTCCGTAACAACTTCATCGGTGATCGAAGCCACCAAATCTGAAGATCGAAGCCACCATTGAAGATCGAAGCCCCCATCAAAGCTCTCAAAGAAAAGGAAGCTCGGTGTCATTTTAATCACATCTTTGTTTCTGTTTTTTAGAGAGAGAAAGCTAATGTTTTGGAAGGAGAAACAACATTTTTCATCTTGTTCACCTAGACACCAAGAACACACACACAAGTGTGTGAGAGAGAAACAGGTTTAAAGATCTTACTTTTGTTATTTATGTAATTTGTTTAGATTTATACTTTGTATAACGTTTGGTAGATTTAAAATCAGAGCTAGTTTGTTTATTTTATTTTTTAAATCAAGATCTAGAAGAAATTTTTGTATGTTGTATTTCTCTCTTCAAAGTGTATTGATATTTTTTATGAAGATTAATGTTAAATTTCTAAATTGTTTGTCCAACGATTTTGAGTTAATGATTGCTTTTAGTTAGATTTTTTTTTGTGTGTGTGTGTGGGGGGGGGGGGTTGTGGGTGAGCTGGGTTTTTTTAGGGTTTATAAATTGGATTTGGTTTAATTTGTTTTCTGGTTTTGTTTAAATTCAGCATCACCATTGATGGTAGATAGTTAGTTTGAAAATCCATAATTTTTACGATGTATGTTTCAAATTTCTTTGTTGTTTAGTTGTTTTTTGAATAAATTCATTCCGATATTACATTTTCATTACCTTTAGAAAGTCCATAATTTAATCGGATATCGGGTTTGTTTTACAAATAGAAATTCGTGTTTTTTACGGGCATAATTTGCTACATATGTTACATTTCTATCTGCTACATTTATGTGAAGAGTATATTGATATTTTTTACGAAGATTAATGTTGACTTTCTAAATTGTTTGTACAGAGTATATTGATATTTTTACGAAGATTAATGCTAAAATTTCTAAACTGTTTGTCATATATGTTGTAACACGTGTTACACTGAGGGTTACATATGTTGCATACAGGGTGCTACATGTGTTACACCCAGTGGGCTAGACATGTATACACATGTTACATGTTGATGTTACCTGCGTCTAACACAGGGTGTTACATGTGTTACATATGTTGCATACAGGGTGTTACATGTGTTACATATATAGCCTCTTGTCTAACACATGAGTATACACTTGTTAATGTAATTAGGTTTTGTGGTTTTTTATTTACCAATTCAATATCTAACATATACAAGAAACATGTTTGTTAGCACATATGTTCTTTTTATTAAGTTTCATGAGAATGACAAGTGTTTATATGCAAATATAATATAACATGATGTAATATGACGTGTACCTATTTATCCCTTTAGTTTGTTACACTAGTCTCATATACTGCTAGTTACATATATTACTTATTTATCAATTGATGTGACGTTTTGGATGATGTAATGTTGTTACATATGTAATTTTACTAAGTTTAAACTAACACTGACGGAGCTGCACATATGTAACATATGTTTGTAACATATGTTACGCTAGAGGATAACACATGTATAGCCACATTACGCATGTTACATATGGTTTTTACATGTGTTACACAAGTGGTTTTGACATGGTTTTTACACGTGTTTTTACATGTTTTTGTTAGTTTGGTTGCTTGTTTGGGGCTTTTGATCTGAATACTAACTGTTTTTTTTTGTGTTATACTAGGCGGTAATACATGTATAGGCATGTTACATGTTTTACAACAAAAAGTTTACACATGTGTAACATGTAACAGTAAAGATATCTTTTTTCATTGTTACTTGAAAAGATACCTTTTTTCATTGTTACTTGAAAAGATATCTTGTTTTGAAGTAACAGTAAAGATATCTTTTTTTCATTGTTACTTGAAAAGAATAGGTAGTTGTAACATGTGTTACACATTTTAAAATTGTCTATCTTTTTCAAATAACAACAGGCATTGTGACATGTATCTAGATAATGTAAAGGGTTCGAATAAGACTATGCATTTTATTTGGAGTTCTGACACTTGTTACATGTGTTACCCCCGACATGTAACATGATTTTGTGCTAACCGCCTACCCTCTTTTTTCCCAGGTACAACATGATTGGTGAAGCTCAGTATGTTCTTCGTTACTTAGTTTAACGTATGTACGTTTCATGTGAAACATAAACAATATCCCGCTCGTGTTTCAACATGTATTTTGGTTGTAATTTGACAATGGCATGGTTGCCCTTAACTTGTTTTACTAGATGTGTATATTCTTGTGTATGGTACCACTTTTATATGTTACCTTTACTACTTTTTATGTTTAACGACCTATTTTTGTTTTTTAAAAGGGTGCACCTCTGTAACCAATTCGGTAACCAATCAAACCATCATGTGATTACTTTTATGTGATTACTTCCATTATATTAGATGAAAATGATTCCCATGTGTTGCATTTACTTTTGTAACGTGTGTTACAAATCACATGTACTAGCATGTTTGGATGTATACATGTTACATATACTAAGTGTTTTATAGGGGAAGGATGTATAGAAAACCCACTTTAATTTAGAAAACCCGGGAAACTCAAAGCTCCCGATGTTTTTTTTTTTTTTTTGAAAAAATTTATACATGTTATATACATGTTTTTAAGGGTTTTGGGCAAAAAAAATCAAAAAAGCGTCGAGTAGATATTTTTAAAAAAAATAAACAAGTTTTGGTGTAACACGTGTTACATTCATCTGACATATTTGTAACACGTGTTACACCAAAACTTGTTTATTTTTTTTAAAATATCTACTCGGCGCTTTTTTGATTTTTTTTGCCCAAAACCCTTAAAAACATGTATATAACATGTGTATATTTTTATTTTTTTTTTAAATTCGGGAGGTTAGAATTTCCCAAATTTTCTAAATAAAAGTGGGTTTTCTATAGATACTTACATGTGTTTTATATATACCAAGTGTGTTTCATACACACATGTAACATGCGTATGCCTTTGTGGTGCATATACTCATGTTACATGTATACGTATGTTATTCACTACATCGTATGTAACACATGTTACTCATGTTACATGTATATGTATGTTATTCACTATATATGTGCCTTGTTTTTATTCACTACATCGTATGTAACACATGTTACTTACATGTTCCACCATGTACTGCATTTACTTACGTAAGATGTGTAACACATGTTACAATTGCTTATTGTTTCCAAGTAACATTAAAGGTATGTACCTTGTTTTCTACTTCATCCTGTGTAACACATGTTACACTTGTTAATTAGTATCAAAGGTTACAATTGAAACAATATGTTGACCACCCAATGCTCGTCTACTACTTTTCTTACAATTGGTAATGAATAAAACATGTTAACTAATAACACATGTAACTGATAACTGGTAACCAAATACATTTTCCACCATAACTATTTAACATCCAGACACCAACATATTACAGAGAAGACCAGAATGGTCATATTGTATTTTGGGTTATGGCCATAATTTAAAATAAACAAAATTCGTGGTGACTACGATAGTTACAAAAACCACCACGCATATATCACTAGCCAGTTGACTTGTTATAAACAAAAGTTGTGGTACCCAAGATAACTACAAAAACCGCCATAGATGTTCCCACAAAAACTGTAGAAAAGACAACACTACCACACTCAGCGCCCTCCCATAAATGAGGCAGCTTCTATCTTGCCTTTCAAAGTGTTAGAGGGCGACAACAGAATATTATGAGTGGCATACTTCGTCCGCAACTTTCTCACCTCCTTCATTTTCCTGCTCCCATTTGTTAAAGGGCGACAACATGATATGAGTGCCGTTCAAAGTGTTAGAGGGCGACAACAGAATATGAGTGACATACTTCGTCCGCAACTTTCCTACGCACGACCTCCCCTTCAGCTTCTTCTCTTTCTTCATCCCATTCATCATCCGTTTCTTCGTCTACTTTCTTTCGCTTTTTCGGTATCTTACCAGTTTGCGATCTTGTTACTCTCTTTGATGCTGCAAATAAAACAGGTTTAACACATGTTACTTAATTTCATTAAAATAAAACAGGTTACCTAATATGTTTTTGATAAAATAAAGTCAGGTTTAACATATGTTACCTATTTTTATAAAAATAAGACAAGTTTAACACTTTATACATAACTTGGAAAAAATATGAGAGCTTAACACATGTTAACTAATCTGATAAAAATAATACAGGTTTAACACATGTTACATAATTTGATAAAAATAAGACAGGTGTAACACATGTTACACTAACATGTTTACCTAATAGGAGAGGTTTAACACATGGTAATAAGACAGGTTTAACACACGTTTACATCATTTGATAAAAATGAGACATGTTTAACACATGTTACACTAATATGTTTACCTAATCAGGGAGGTTTAACACATGGTACCCTAATAAGAAGGTTTAACGTATGTTACGCTAATATGTTTATATGCTTTTTAGTCCGTTGACTTGTACCCTAATATCAGACAGGTTTAACACATGTTACACTAATATATTTATATGCTTTTGAGCCCTTAGACTTGTACCCTAATATCAGAGGTTTACCTAATTTGTTTTTGACAGAAGACAAGGCAGGTCTAACACATGTTACCTAATATGTTTTTGATAAAAAATATAAGACATGTTTAACACATGTTTTTGACAGTAAACAAGACGGGTTTAACACATGTTACAAATCAATAGTTTTAAGGTGCAGTTGGCAAGTTGGCAATCCAAAAAATAAATAAATAAATAACCCGAGACTGTTTCTACTCAAAATAACTAACACTTCCTAGTCGCATTCAAAACAAAAATCACCATCGATCGAACCAAAAAACACCTACCCATTGGAAAAAAAAAACATAAAAACCAACATTAACACTTTCTAGTCTCATTCAAAACAAAAATCACCACCGATCAAATCACACACCGATCGGACCAAAACACCTACCGATCGGAAAAAAACAGAAAACCCAACATTTATCCGATCAAAACACCTACCGATCGGAGAAAAGAAAAAATCATCACCGATCAAAACACCTACTGATAAAAAATCGAACCAAACTTACTTGCTTCTGCACTTAGTTTTTGCTTTCTTCCATTTCCGGCAACTTTTACCGGTCAGATCATCTTCTCCGGTGCCCCTTTTCTTCTCCGGTCAGATCATCTTCTCCGGTCAAAACACCTTTTTCCGGTGCCCCTTTTCTTCTCCGGTGGGTTTTGGGAAGATCGATTGTTTGAGAGAGAAAGAAATGAATTTGGGTTGAGTATTTTGAAATGTTTGAAATGAGGTTTGGGTATTTAATTAGTTCTTATAGATATTCGTGCACCTCCTTTAATGCATGTCAAATCACATAATATTATAATATATATAATGTACTACAATTATGGTTGATTTTACCCATATGCCCTTGAAGTACTTTTATTGACTTTATCACTCTATTTAATTTAATTCAAAAAGGCTTCAAATTTTATGAGCCATTGGATGATCTTGATCAATGGTCATAGATTGGGTTTCCTAGGTTTTCTTAGTACAAATAAGTTTTCTATACATCCATGCCCTATATATATATATATATATATAGGACATCATTCGAGTCACCGAGCTAGTTACGTATTATGTTCCAAGTTTCCATGGTCTTTAAAAACTAAGATACATCATATGATTAAGTGGCAACAGACGATTTCTGTAAATTGGTTCCTCCCAAACAAACACTAGTTAAAAAACCTCAAATCTTGTATAGAAACCTAAATGGAAAAGAACAATATCCCTCGTAAGAATATTCAAAATACACAATCTTTTCTCACTATTGAAGATAGAATATTCAAATTCGGCAATTGGTAATTATATAATTAAAACAAAAATCAACTTTAATGAAACCACATTAAAGTTGATTAAAATGATCTATAAGAAACACAACAAGAACAAAAGATACCAATTCATGTCTGATTTTCAAAGAAAACACTGCAATTAATGTCCAAACTGTTCTCCCTCTGGCTGCAGAATTCAAATTTGAAATCAGGAAACTGGGCTTGCTTAAACTTCACACTGTAGCATCATACACTGAAAATAAGAAATTCAATTCAAAGTCAGAATCATATAGCAATCTTTCAGTAATGAGCAAAAAAGATCGATTTTTTCTCTGATTCAGCTCAAGGTTTATTACTTGAGGAGAGATCTTGTCAGATGTTCGCGTGCAGTTGCCAATGCTTGACTTATCGTCTGCAAAGATAATTTCACAATGTTGAAGCATAAAATAAGAAAAAAATCCTTATTATTTATTTATTTATTTACTTTTGGGGGGGGGGGGGGGGGGGGGGGGGGGGGGGGGTTAGCTTACCTGCTCAGAGAGAGGAGCTCCAGAATCTACACTGTGGCTTGCAACCTTACCGGCAATGACATTTGCATCTGTTTCCAGAATAATTCTGCAAATTATAGTAAATAGATGTTTATAAGTCTTCCAACTGTAAAGATCTATAGTTGAAAATGAAAAACTAATAATTCTTACCCGCCATCAACAATTTCATCAAGGCACAATAAAATGAGATCTAAATTCTCAAGTGCCTCTTTCTTATCCACATTGCCCCTGATACACATGATTGATAAGAGAATATTATTGGCTCTCATTGAAATAACAAGCTGGCTAGGGGTGAGCAAGTTTAGGTCCGGACCGAAAATAACCGAGAACCGAACCGAAAATATACTCAACCCAACCCGAACCCAAGTACCTAGGTATTTAGATCGGTTCCAATTTTTCATATAAAATAGGGTCGGGTCGGGTCGGTTCTCGGTTCTTTTCATGGTGAAACCCGACTTGGACCTATGGATCGTAACCGACCCTATATTTAGGGTAGTGAATCGGTTCTGTATTTTATGTTTGATCGGTTCTCGGGTCGGGTAATGGTCGGGTCGGGTTTTCCCTTTTGCTCACCCCTAAAGCTGACGATGTAAATTCATTGCAAAATACCTAAGCAGTAGACCGACTGCATCAAAGAAACCCTGAAGAACAGTGGATATGATGAGCTCATTTTCATCATCACCCCCGGTAACAAAGAAGTGAAGATCTTGAGCAAACTTGTAAATGACAATGTTGTTCTCAAACATTGCTATCTCAGCTGCACATTAGTACAAGCCAAGCATTACATGCTGTTTAATACAATTAGAAAAGTAAAACTGAAGCTTCATGGTTTCAGTTTCATTCTCTGAAAGTTTCTTCAAAAGGGAAAACAGGGAGTATATATGGTAACAAAAAGTACGCAGATAGTCCCTGTGGTTTACCAAAATTTTGGATTTAGTCGCTAACTTTCCAAAAGTACATGGTTGGTCCCTGTGGTTTGCACCTTGTAACGCATTTAGCCTAACTTAAACCTATTGAATTTGAAACCTTTAGATTTGTTAGCGGGGGACTAAATGCTTGGTTTAAAAAAGCGCGAAGCGCTCCGAAGCGTTTTGGTTCCAAAAGCTTTAAGCGAAGCTTCAAGCGCGAAGCGAGAGCTTCACGTATACGAAGCGCTCCATATTATATATAATTATATATAATGTTAATTTTATATATATGTATAAAAAATAGCTATCCATAGTATATATATGTATTTTATAATGTTAATTTTGTACTTTTATGCATAAATTAAAAAGTTTAAGGACCAAATGTAAACTACTGAAGATAGAGGGGGTTAAATGTTTAAATAGACAAACTATCTTTACACTTTTTAAGTAAAAAGTTAGAAGTTTCAGGGACTGAATGTAAACTAATGAAAGATAGAGGGGTTAAATGTTTAAAAACCTTAACTTATAAAAACCCTAAAAGCCTAATTTCACATACGCAGCCGCTCTCACAGCATCTCTCTTCTTCTTCTTCCCCCTTCTTCCTGGTTTCCGGCTGAAAGCAACTCCGTCGCCGGAATTTGTCGCCGGATTTCACATAGGAAGTCGCTATATCGTCGATATAAGGTCGATATGTACCTTGTAAAGACTGTTGGGCTTAAAAAATGGCCCAAATGGTGATCTGATTGGCTGGAGCGTCGCTTCACAACTTCATCGCTTCGCCGCTTAAAGCTCGCTTCACTTCGCTTCACGTAATGTAACGCTTCAGAGCCAAAAAAGCGTTTTTCCCATCGCTTCATCGCTTCAAGCTCGCTTCAAGCGCGCTTTTTTAAACACAGACTAAATGTGTTACAAAGTACAAACCACAGGGACCATCCGTGTAATTTTGGAAAGCTAAGGACCAAATCCAAAATTTTGATAAACCACAAGGACCATCCGTATACTTCACTCAACTATTTAACGGCTATAATAATCTTAGTTAAGATGAAGTCAATGAAAGGATCATTGAAGAACATAAGCTAGAAGTACACATTGAAGAACATAAGCTATAAGTAAGGGGAGCATAGTAACAATTATTTTGATATAAAGAACAAAACTCCATTTAGCTATTTTTGCAGAACTTGTTTTTTTGTGTCTGAAATTTGAGAATAATTGCATGGTCAATGTGAAGCACGCTAGCTAATAACAATACAGGGTATTCTATTTCAGGCTTTAGATAAGATTAAGCTTGATTTCTCTCCTGTTTAGGAGTCATATTTGGTTAGAATTTGTCTCTCTCCAAATTATTATCTACGGTTTTGGAAGAATCAGGATTAATCTTGTTTTGGAGAACTAAAGGATCAATCCTAAGATAACCACTTGGAATTCATTTGTTGTTCTTGGTTCTTCATTTGTGAATGTCCGGCCATTTAATCATATCAATCAGGTATCAAATTAGCAAGGAATAAAAAGGGTTATAAAGCACACCTTCTGTGCGTGCATTTGTCTTCTGAGTCTTGGTAAACACAGATTTTTCAAACGCCTCCTTAGCGCTATTAGTTGGCCAGTCATCTGAATAGTACTTCACAGCTACACGGTTGCCCTCTGAATCCAATAGCAAAATGTTCTTCACTGAAGGGCAAGACTCCTACAAACAAAAAAACATCAACCATAAATACATCAAAACTTTATTCATCCAATCAACCATAACATGAAGATTTCAGGCAGAAGAAGCATACAGCAAACACATAGCTAGCAAAACTCATATAATGTACATGTAAACCCTACTTTTGATCCATTTTACTTAAAGTATTGGTCTTACATATAACGGAGTAATTGCACCATATATTCCGACATCAAGCCTCCTATTGTCCGAAGCATTTGAACTAATATGTTAATATTTGAATTTTTATGTACTTGATTTGTTATGTTTAAGCTTAATTATTTATGTTTTTAACTATAGTACTATACTACGTGAACTTTGAGGTATAATATTCATAATGATGTGTGTGTATATATATAAGTTCGATATATCACAATACAAAATTCCAATCCAACTAGCGCCTAGCGATTTTTACAACACTGGTACTCGTAACTACTAAGCAACGACGTTACATCAATTACTTCAAAGTCAGCGAAACACGTAGCCAGATCAAGACTTCCCTACACAAAAGCCCTATGAAAAAAGCAAGCCCAATCATGACCTCCACCCCATAATATTTACATATAAGAAAACAAAACCAGATCTTAAATTAGCTTTCACAATACCATTACTAAAACTAAAAACACCCAATAACTAAATTCATTTCAATCAAACACTCCAACAAAAACCCTAATTCACCATAATCATAACACCTAAATTCCTCCAGATCTGAGCCCTACAAATCATAAAATCCTCATAACCTAACTACCAACCGATCACAAAAATCAAACAGCAGTTCCACAAAACAAAATTGGAACTTCAAATCACAAAACAGATTGTTGATCGCTAAATTTACTGTGATCAATCTTCACAATTCACGGATCGAATATCACAAATGCATGAACAATTAAGATAAGCGGAAAACAAAATAGTATATTAGGTGGATCTGATTGTTTTACTTACCATTTGATAGAGATTTTGGCGTCAAGATTTATCGGCTTAAATTTTTGGTGCAGATTCAGAGTGATGAACAAAACGAAAGATTATTTGTAGGAGGAAAAAAGTTTCAGAATGGCCACCGTATTTTATATATTTTGTGTTTCCATCCTTTGTAATTTTTGGGGGTTTACACCCATTTGAAAAAATTCAATACTCTCGTCACTGTGTGGTTGTCGATTGCTCGCAATCAGGTAGGGGTGCAAACGAGCCTAGCGGCTCGCGAGCTACTCGAGATCGGCTCGAGAAAAAGCTCTAAACGAGTCGAGCCTTATCAAGCCCAAGCCGAGCTTGAGCCTAAAAACAAAGCTCGTTTGTTTATCGAGCCCGAGCTCGAGCCTCACATGTGAAGCTCGTTAGGCCCGTCGAGCCTTATCGAGCCTTAGTGTAAATGAGCCGAGTCGATCCGAGCTTATTTAAACTTGTTTACATTCCGACCTCGAACCTAAAAATAAGTTTATTTAGTAAACGAGCCCGAGCCCGAACTTCACTTATCGAGCTCGCGAGCTTAAAAAGTTTATTATTTATATTATTTTTATTTAATATACTAATTAATAGATAATAAACGAGCCGAGCCCGATCCGAGCTCGAGCTTGAGAAAATACAAACGAGCCGAGCTCGAGCCCGAGCTCTCATAAGTTAATCGAGCTCGAGCTCGAGCCTGGTCAAGCTCGGGCTCGACTCAGCTCGTTTGCACCCCTACAATCAGGTCCCTCCCACTAATTGGTCGTTTGTAATTCAGTAAAAAGACTAAAATACCCCCATAACTTTACTTACAATTTAGTCCCTAAACGTTCTTCTACATAAATTCCCTCCATATTCAAAATAATTCCTGATCTAGCAACTAAGCACTGATTAACCTTACTTAACCTTCAATATGAACGTATTAACATCACAATAGCTCGTAATAACAAATTTAACCATATTTGAAACATTGTTGACATTTTGAACTTCAAATGGGTTTGACTTCTTGAACTGAACTATGAAGCTGTTGTTGAGGGTCGTTGTTTACTACAGTTAATAACAATCCCTCATATGAACACATTAGTATCATCTGTTTACTCAATTTCCAAACACCTAACTGCAATTTTTACAACATACTTAAGTTGGTTTTGACCTCTATGTTAGTCTAGCATGTTTGGCCCTCAATTTGACCTATGTTTTGTTGCCTCATGTTTGAACATCAAAAGATCTTTGTTTAGTCAAACATGTTTCAACATCCAAACTCGATTACAGTTAAATGCACTAGTTTTGTTCAATCAAATACATGTTCACTCAAATAAAAAGTTATCTACTGTCGTATACTTGTTCATTCAAATACATATACTCAACTAAATGCACAATGAAAATGGACATCCAATATAAGTTCATTCAAATGACTAAAACCAGTAGGTGTCAAGAGCATGTTCATCCAACCAAAGCACAAACAGCTTTCCAAACCAAAGCATTCAATGGCTGTAACAAACAACTTTCCGAATACTAAACAAAAGATTTCCAAAACTTAACAAACACTAGTAACTAGACTTAAGTAAGTTCCAAATACTAGCATACCGTATAAGCATTCAATGGTCTGACTATATACCCTTCAACTAGCATCATTCATATAGAAACAACAGTAAGCAAACTTAAATAAAATCTATCATCATAGATAAAATGTCATAAATAAGACATAGAACATTCATACATATCGAAAACATGGGTTACCAATGATCACTAATCTCACTTACCCAAAACTTGACCAACCCAAATTAACTATTGTAAGTAACACTGATCATCAACTAAACATAAACTTAAACGAGAGCATACCTTAAACTATCTACTACAGGCTAATGTAGAATCTCTCTACTCGTCATCCTACTCGCTCCAAAAACAAGTACTAACTATAACAACCCTCCTAAGTTATTTACCAACACCCCTAATATATTTATAACATTCCAATATGTCTTAAAACACACCCCGTATACGAGAACCGGTCCCTAATACCTTTAATTTTATAAAATAAAAATAAAAACAAAATCAGAGTATCGCTCGCGGGCCGCGAAGGCTTTGCCTTCTGGCTACGCGGGGCGCGACAGGTCAACCACCAGGCAACTCCCGGTGGTGCCACGTGTCATGACACGTGTGGAAGCTATGGGTCGAATCAGCCAAGCTAGGGCCTACCCTAGCTGGCCTCGCGGGCCGCGAAGCCCTTAGAGGACTTCTTCGCAGGGCGCGACAAACCCGAAATCAGGCCCTATAAATTAAGACGATCGGCCTTCAGTTTATGTCGCTCAAATTCGAATTCTCTCTCTCTTTTCTAAATAATAGGCATTATAATCGGGTATTATACCCCCTAATTAACGAAGTTCTGCCTCGTTGTAAGTATTATAACCCCCGGTTACGTATTAGATACGCTGCCCGATTGATCTAGTGCTCCGTAACGGCTGTCGTGGTTCTGCCCGACGTAGTCATTGGAGTTCTGTCTCGGGGAGGGTATAACTAATGTAAATATTGGGTTATTATACTAACGTGTGTGCATTGTTTAAATTATTAGATTATAACCAGAAAAACACCGGGAAAAGTCTAAACTAGCAATGTGAGTAATCTCCTTTTTGTAAACTTTTTTGCAAACTGTTTTTACAAAACCTCAATGCTTTATATTATAATTAAACAGTGATTGAGTATTTGTAATTCTATAATTATCGTCGGTATGTTGGGGTTTTGTATACAAAATTTGTTACTACACTGTGATTAGTAACATGACCACAAGTCGGGTCGACAGTACCGTAGGTGGTAATTAAGGTAGAATGGTAAACAAATGTAATTGTTGATTGCCCTCAATATTGTACAAGGATAAAACTTGTCTTGATTAAATTGAGATTCACTCACCAGTATTTCCCACTGACAAAATGTTTTTAAACGCGTTTCAGGTAACAAAATGTGAAAGCCAAAATAGAAGCCAGCTGGAGAGCACTGAAGGCTTAGAAAAATGTGGCTATAAAAGTTACCTAATAAAGAAATATGTTTTATTCAATAAATTAGGGTTTATCCCTATAAACATGTTTGTAATGAAAACATGAGTTTTATCCCATTATGTTTATTAATATAAAATGTGGTGTTTACTCTGATAAAATATTTCCTAACTACGGTCCTGATGAAATTTCCGCTACCAAATAATGATAAACACCGATACCACCATCTCTGAGTAGGCCGCGGCCGCCGCCTCCCGAGGCAGGGGTCGGGGGTTGCGACAGAAGGTGGTATCAGAGCTTAGCCACTGATTTCAGCCAAAGAGGTGTTCTGCTGACATTGAAATTATAAATTTTGTTAGAAAATAATAAATGAAACTATGTGCATACGTGTAGGTTATTATTTTGTGTTATTTGACAATTTGTTAGTTTACAGTATGAGTGATCAAGGACATTCGGACGCTTACCGTCAACTGTCCAACTCTCCTAGGGACGAAGGAACCTCTTCACAGTCTACCCCCTTGGGGTATTCGGCTGATACTGAAGAAGGGAATTTCGTGTTCAAAGCACAATCTGATGAGCCATTCCCTCCCAATAAGTGAGGATGGTTCAGCAGAGGAGCTCATGAGCGTAGGAAGAGGATGAGAAAGTTGCAATAGCAGCGGGCCTTAGCAGCGGCCAATAGAGAAATGAATGTTCAAACCCAGGACATACTCAACAGGAGATTAGCTAATCTTCACATATTAGCTACCACAGCTGCAGACCCTAATTTAGAACAACTCGTAGCACCACAGCCACTACAGTTGTTCCCGACACAATCCATGGAAGTAGAGATTGACCCAGCTTACCAGAACCCACTACCTGACCTAGACCCAGCTAAATCCCTAGAGTCCCAGCACCCCATCCTCCAGACTATGACCCGTGGTTTGACGACCATAGGGATTACCAGCAACGTTACCCAATCCCGATAGAGGAGCCCATGCAAGATCTAGTAGGACCCTACCCAGACCTTGACCCTCTAGACCCCTATTATGATAATGACCAATACATCAGGGAGATTCTAGAGAACCCGTACCCTCAGGAAGAACCCATGCCCTAGTTTCCTGACCCGATACCAGCCCCAGCCCCACCCATGAGTACTGAGAACCTACAGGAACTCCACACCTTTGGTGAGGAGATATTAGAAGGAAGTGAGAGGATGAGACAGATAGGGGAAAGACTCGTCTGGAAATATGACGAGCGCAATATGCAATACTGGATAAACCTCTATCAGTAGTAATAGTAATAATAATAATAATAATATAATTATATGTGTGTATGTTTGAATATATATATATATATTAACTACCGATGCATACTAGTATTGTATTTTCATTTCCAGTTATGGTTTGTAATAAATATAGATGCATAATATAAAATAGAGTAAAGGTCGCAATGACGACGATTTTGGATTAATGTGTTGTTATGTGATTATTCGCATTCAATATTGTTTCATGATATTAATACTTGGTAAATGTTTAAAATTCAGATGGCCGACAATAAAAATCGGGAAAACCAGAATAATG
Source organism: Helianthus tuberosus (assembly GCA_030545235.1). Classification (NCBI taxonomy): domain Eukaryota; kingdom Viridiplantae; phylum Streptophyta; class Magnoliopsida; order Asterales; family Asteraceae; genus Helianthus; species Helianthus tuberosus. The sequence goes on along the minus strand of CM060424.1, from coordinate 36,525,809 downwards.
AAAACCAGATAAATAACAGTGCCATTCGACACATAGTAACCCAAGGAATTAGAGATGCTCTGCCATCCATTATTCAACATGTTAGAGAAGCGGATAATAATAACAGTAATAGCGGAAGTAAACGACCACCTACTGAACCTGACCACAGCGTGAACAATGGACCAATACTTCAATTGCCAATTCCAAAAAGAAGAAGAACCATGTCTTATGGTTGTTCTTATAAAGAATTCTGGTCCTGTAAACCAATGGAATTCTTGGGCAATGAAGGAGCCATTGCAGCTCTACGCTGGTTAGAAAAGACGGAAGCAGTCTAAAAAATAAGCAAATGCGCAGAAGAAGATTGTCACACCCCCAAAATCCACACGCGGAGTATCACCGCTTGGAGGCGTGACATGACCAGGATCAAGCCACCAATCATATTGAACATAATAAGTATTAAATGTAATTTAACCAAACAATATGAGAGGTGTTCAAACAAAGCATGTTAATTGTCTAGCGGAAGCATAATTGTAAACCAAACGTAAGTAATAAGTTCAAATGTTTAAATGTTTCATCATAAGATCCACAATCCGTGCCCACAACGACCGCGCCTCCTGTGCAAGCTCCAAGAGTACCTATGGTCCTGCAAGGCATGTAACAGAGAGTCAACAACTAGTTAAGCGAGTTCACAGTTGGTTATTCAGTTATAGTGTTCGTATCGTAGATCGTAAGCTCGTTTAGTAATCATGTATCGTATATAATGGTATCGCGGCCCTCTAGGCATGTTTGCGAAGTTTAGTTGGGGTTTCCCATGTTTTCTAGACTAGGTATATTTGTATCGCGGCCCACCCGGCATGTGTGCGAAGATTTAAAGTATGGTTCGCGGCCATTCCAGGCATGTTTGCGAAGATTGTTCTATTATCGCGGCCAATCCCGGCGTGTGTGCGAAGAGAAGTATATGTATCACTAGTCTAGCAGTATCTACAAAATCCCTTCCTCTCCCGAGGAATAACCCCATTAATCATGTAAGTACAAGTATCATTCAACCCATTCCCACCCCGGGAATCCCATGCCTTGGTAAGAGTGTGAACTCACCTTGGTTTGCTCGGTATGCTAAAGTATGTGCTCACAGTTAATCAATCAAGTCCTAAAGTACGCACGTGCACATAATCAGTTTATTTTCACTAATTCCATGTAAGCATATACAATCACAGTAGTGTTGGTCTAGAAATCACGAATCACACAAAACACATATTCAAGTTCATGTAAGCCATGCATATTAGCTATCAGTAGTTAATGATTCCAGTTAACTTTTGACAGACTTTAACCAGGTTACAGTGCAGATTAACCAATCGGCGAAACACCCTTGTTTCGCCGTGAATCCCTTTCGACGAAACGCCCTCCGTTTCGTCGTGACGTCCCTCGGCGAAACACTCTTGATTTGACGGATTTGTTTCGTCATAACTAGTCTCGGCGAAACACAATGTGTTTCGCCATGTCGGTTTCGTCATAACAATGTGTTTCGCCGATGCCTTTGTTTCGTCGAATCCCATAACAGTTTCAGCAATAATAAGCAATGTGACAGAATCTTAATTGCCCTTGTGACCGACATCTATCAACCACCGCCAAGCATCATTGGACCGAAATAAAAATCAAAGTTTTACATTGGACCTTTAATATGAATATCCTTCAACCAATGGGACCTTTCCTTATCTTTATTTTGTATGGCCAACAGCTACTACACGATCACATGTATTGCACAATTGACTTTTGATATAATTGATTATGTGCCGCTATTTTGATTGGACCAACATTTGTTCCAGCCGATAACTGAACCAATGGCACACAACAATTCAACCAACATTGACTCACAACTTTAATCACATATAAACTGACAAAACACATGCAAGCATAATATCAAGGAATATTGAAGACGATGTTATTGGACCAAAAAGAATACAGTGGCCGACAACTATGATATCAATAATCATTAACCCAAACAAGTCACAATGATCAAGACTACATATATTATCATGTTCGGACTTTGAGAGGACAATAAATATGCAGTAGCAGACGACACGTGATGATCATTAACAAACATAGGGTAATGATTAACACTAACCACAGTGAACGAGGAAATAACTTGATCGTTCTTTGAGGATCTCGAAGTCACAAGGTTGCCGCCGATAGATGAGGAGCTCTAGGGTTTTCTTGTGTTGTTAACAATGTGAAATAAGAAGTCGGTTACGTTATAAAACACACTAATTGACGTACTGGGCCCGAACTGGGCTTTATGGCGCAACTGGGCTCGGCGAAACACTTGTTTCGTCGAGATGATGATGATGAAACCGATCCCTGTTTCGTCAGTTAGATCATGGCGAAACACACTTGTTTGGTCGGGTCCTTTCATGTGTTAAGCAGTTTAAGTGTTTTTCTAATATAATAAATCTCATGTTGTAATATCAATCACATACATGCAACCATCACAATACGTTTCATGTTAACACATACATGTAAGTTACAAGTCAAACAACCAAACAGTCAAAGTCAATGTGCAATAAATACGAAAGTGAAAGTCGGAAACTCGAGTTGTCACATTATCCCCAACTTGAAAGAAATTTCGTCCCGAAATTTAGTATGTGGTTACTGAGGAAGCTAATTGTGTGACGTTGTTTACCTGTTTCGTATCGCGGCTCCCCGAGCAGGTTTGCGAAGATTACTGGTTTTCCTGGGGTGTCACATCATCCCCCCGTTGATTTGGAATTTCGTCCCGAAATTCTGTAGTAGCTTCGGCCTCAGTAGTGGTTGCTTGGTTTTCGAATAACTGGGGATACTTGAGTTTCATTTGATCTTCTCGTTCCCAGGTAAACTCTGGGCCACGACGGGAGTTCCATCGAACTCGAACAAGAGGTATTCTGGTGTGCTTGAGGACCTTAACATCCCGGTCCGTGATTTCAACTGGTTCTTCGACGAAATGCAACTGTTCGTCGATAGTGAGCTCCTTTAAAGGAACTATGAGGGTCTCATCTGACAGACATTTCTTCAGATTCGACACGTGAAAGACGTTGTGAACTGCACTGAGTTCAGCTGGTAAGTTCAGTCTGTAGGCCACTTTGCCTATTTTCTCAATGATTTCGAATGGTCCGACATATCGCGGATTGAGCTTGCCTCGTTTGCCAAAACGAACCACACCCTTCCAGGGTGAAACTTTGAGTAGCACTCGATCCCTAACCTGGAACTCGAGTAGTTTCCTGTCTTTATCGGCGTATGCTTTCTGACGGTCACGAGCTGCCGCCATGCGTTGCCGTATCTTAGCAATCTTTTCAGTAGTATCAACTACCATTTCTGGACCTGTGATCTGACTATCACCCACCTCTGCCCAATAAAGAGGTGATCGGCATTTACGTCCGTACAATGCCTCAAATGGAGCAGCTTTAATGCTGGTGTGGTAGGTGTTATTGTACGAAAATTCCACAAGTGGCAGATGTTTTGCCCAGCCATTGCCAAAGTCAATTACGCACGCCCGAAGCATGTCTTCTAGAGTTTGAATAGTGCGCTCAGACTGCCCATCCGTCTGAGGGTGATAAGCTGTGCTCATGTCTAATCGTGAGCCGAAAGATTTGTGCATTGCTTGCCACAGTTCTGAAGTAAAACGTGCGTCACGATCAGAGATAATAGAGGTTGGCACCCCGTGCCTTGAAACCACTTCCTTCAAGTAAACGTCTGCTAAAGTAGAGAACTTGTCTGTTTCCTTGATAGCCAAGAAGTGTGCAGACTTTGTGAGTCGATCCACGATCACCCAAATAGTATCATTCCCACGTTGGGATCTAGGCAGGCCAGTAACAAAATCCATGGAAATTTGTTCCCATTTCCATTGTGGTATCTCAGGTTGTTGGAGTGGGCCTGATGGTTTCTGATATTCCGCTTTAACTCTCGCACAAGTCAAGCACTTGCTAACGTAAGTGGCTATGTGAGCTTTCATGCTAGGCCACCAATATGTAGTTCTGAGGTATATGTAGTTCTGAGGTCGTGGTACATCTTATCCGAACCAGGATGTACTGAGTAGCAAGACTTATGAGCTTCATCCATTACAAGCTCGCGTAAGTTGCCATAGAGTGGGACCCAGATGCGTCCTGTGACGTAGTAAGCACCATCTTCCTTCTGTTCTAAGCGTTGCCTTGAGCCGCGTAGGGCTTCAGCCCTGACGTTTTCTGGTTTCAATGCTTCTACCTGAGCATCTCGTATCTGAGAAGGAAGACTAGACTGTATAGTGAGTTGTAAAGCTCGCACGCGCTTAGGCGCGGTGTCCTTTCGACTGAGGGCGTCAGCCACAACATTGGCTTTGCCTGGGTGGTACCTGATCGAGCATTCGTAGTCATTTAGCAGTTCGACCCATCGTCGTTGTCGCATATTCAGTTCCTTCTGTTTGAAGATATGTTCGAGGCTTCTGTGATCAGTGTAAATAGCACATTTGGTACCATACAGGTAATGTCGCCATATCTTGAGCGCAAAAACAACCGCTCCCAGCTCTAGATCGTGAGTAGTGTAGTTCTTTTCATGAACTTTGAGTTGGCGTGAGGCGTAGGCTATGACTTTATCCCGCTGCATTAATACACAACCAAGACCCTGAATGGATGCGTCGCAGTAAACCACAAAATCATCGGTGCCTTCCGGCAATGAGAGGATAGGTGCGCTACAAAGTCTATCCTTTAAGTGCTGAAATGTTGTTTCCTGTGCATTACCCCAACGATAAACAACACCTTTCTGCGTCAGTAGTGTAAGCGGCTGTGCAATCTTCGAGAAGTCTTTGATGAACCGTCTGTAATAACCCGCCAAACCCAAGAATTGGCGTATTTCGGTTGGTGTGCGAGGTGCAGGCCAGTTCTTGATCGAATCTACCTTGGATGGATCGACATGAATCCCATCCTTGTTTACCACATGGCCTAGGAAATGGACTTCACGAAGCCAGAAGTCACATTTTGAAAACTTGGCATACAGCTGTTCCGTTCGAAGAAGTTCCAAAATAAGTCGTAAGTGTTGCTCGTGTTCCTCCTGACTCTTCGAATAGATCAGGATGTCGTCGATGAAAACAATGACGAACTTGTCAAGATAAGGTTTGCACACTCTGTTCATAAGATCCATGAAAACCGCTGGCGCGTTTGTTAACCCGAATGGCATGACCAAAAACTCGTAATGGCCGTAGCGAGTTCTGAATGCTGTTTTGGAGACGTCCTCATCCCGGACTCTCAGTTGATGATAACCTGACCTCAGATCAATCTTCGAGTAATAACTCGACCCTTGCAACTGGTCGAATAAGTCGTCGATACGTGGAAGAGGATAGCGATTCTTCACGGTTACCTTGTTCAGTTCGCGATAGTCTATACACATGCGGAAGGTGCCGTCTTTCTTCTTCACAAATAATACTGGAGCTCCCCAGGGCGAAGAGCTAGGACGTATGAAACCCTTTTCCAAGAGTTCTTGTAATTGCTTAGACAGTTCTTCCAATTCGGTTGGAGCTAAGCGATAAGGTGCTCGAGCTATGGGTGCTGCTCCTGGAGCTAGCTCGATCTGAAATTCGACCTGACGATGAGGCGGTAGCCCAGGTAACTCTTCAGGAAACACTTGAGGAAAATCGCGTACTACTGGAATATCCTCAATTTTTTTCTCTTTCTTCGTCATATCAGTAACGAGTGCTAAAACAGCTGCGTGGCCCTTTCGCAAACACTTCTGAGCCTTCAAGAAGGAGATGATGCCACTCACGACACCACTCTTGTCACCTTGAACTTCGAGAGGTTCTTTACCAGAACGGGGAATACGAATGATCTTCTCCTGGCATAGAATCTCTGCTTGCTGTTGGGATAACCAATCCATGCCAATGACGATGTCGAAACTACCCAGAGTTATAGGAATGAGATCGATAGAGAAAGTCTGACCAGCGAGGATAAGATTACAACCCTGAACTATATGTGTGGCCTCTAAACTTTTACCGTTAGCTAACTCTACGACATGTTTGGTGTTCAAAAGTGTTGGTGCTCGTTTAAGCAGCTGACTAACTTTCAGTGATATATAACTGGTATCCGCACCCGAATCAAATAACACAGTAACATAAAAGTCGTCGAGAAGAAACTTACCCATAATCACATTAGGATCGTTCCTTGCATCAGCCTGACCAATCACAAATGCACGACCCCTAGCACCATTGTTGTTGTTTCCCCCATTGTTGTTCCCATTGCCCTGATTATTGTTGTTGTTATTCTGATTCTGGTTTAACTGAGGGCAATCCCGCTTAAAGTGGCCTTCAGCCCCACACTGAAAGCATCCCTTGTTTCCTTGCTGTTGTTGCTGTGGCTGGTTTCGTGGAGCTGGTGGCTGTTGTTGATGGTTCTGATTCGCAGGCCTTGAGCTCCTGCAGTCTTTAGCTTCATGACCTACCCTTAGACATCTCTGACAGCGGCCCTTACGACACTGACCACTGTGGTGTCTGTTGCACCTGTTACACAATGGATGAAATCCCCGATATCTACCCTGCCCCTGACCACCAGAAGATTGCTGACTAGGACTCTGGTAATCATCCGCCTGTTGTCACTGGGAGTAGCAGGAGTAGCTGAAGTAGTAGCGGTAGTAGTAGCGTTGATGCGTTTAGGCAACCTGTTCTGCTCCACCGCTTGATCAGTGAGACGGTGAGCCAACTGAACAATCTGCTGGTAGGTGGCAAGGTTTGCTGAAGTCACATGACTTTGGATCTCTGGCACTAGACCCTTAAGATAAAGTTCGATACGCTTAATTGGAGGGTCCACCATGGTAGGACACAGTAATGCAAGCTCATTCGATCTCTTTGTAAACGCCTCAATTTCTGACCCCGTCATCTTGAGGTTGAAGAACTCGACCTCCAGCTTATGAATGTCGTCACGACTGCAGTATTCCTCCTTGATCATCTCCTTAAAATTGTTCCATGGGGTGGCGTTAGCAGCAACCAACCCCAGCATTTGGACCTGAGCTTTCCACCATGTGAGGGCTAAACCCTCGAGAGTACCGGTAGCATACTTCACCCTGCGTACCTCAGGGCATTCACACATTTCGAACACAGATTCTAGTTTCTCAAACCAGTGGAGGAGACCTACGGCTCCTTCAGTGCCGCTGAAAGTAGTCGGTCGGCAGTCCATAAAGGTTTTGAAGGTGCAAACAGGTGGTTGACCTGTTGTGTATAAGAATTAGGACAAGGTTAAACACAAGAGTTGGATTAGGTGTGTAGGATCTAAAGATCCTAGTGTGAGTTACAACTGCAGGGTATACCTCCTGCTTGTGCAGCTGCAAGTGCCGCAGCAACTTGTTCGTTAATGAGAGCCGTCAACTGGGCTTGTGTCATGTTAATGCGTCCAGCCATGATCTTCATAGCAAATGTAACATAGGTGAGAGAGGTTCGCGAGTAGTGCGATGACAGAAGAGAGTAAGCACACAAGTGTTCTCATGCAATAGTGTTACGTTAATCTAAGCATACCCTGAGCAAAGTTCTATGCAATTCTAGCAAGTAGGCAATAAAACATGTACCATATTACCTGGAGTGTTGAGTCTTGCACGTGGAGCGAAGCGTCGTTGTGGATCGTTGAGCACTGTTCTGGTTATAGTCTGGTTTTAATAAAAACGTTTTCCCCTTATTAAAACCGAGTTCTCTATAACCAATGGCTCTGATACCAATCTGTCACACCCCCAAAATCCACACGCGGAGTATCACCGCTTGGAGGCGTGACATGACCAGGATCAAGCCACCAATCATATTGAACATAATAAGTATTAAATGTAATTTAACCAAACAATATGAGAGGTGTTCAAACAAAGCATGTTAATTGTCTAGCGGAAGCATAATTGTAAACCCAACGTAAGTAATAAGTTCAAATGTTTAAATGTTTCATCATAAGATCCACAATCCGTGCCCACAACGACCGCGCCTCCCGTGCAAGCTCCAAGAGTACCTATGGTCCTGCAAGGCATGTAACAGAGAGTCAACAACTAGTTGAGCGAGTTCACAGTTGGTTATTCAGTTATAGTGTTCGTATCGTAGATCGTAAGCTCGTTTAGTAATCATGTATCGTATATAATGGTATCGCGGCCCTCTAGGCATGTTTGCGAAGTTTAGTGGGGGTTCCCATGTTTTCTAGACTAGGTATATTTGTATCGCGGCCCACCCAGCATGTGTGCGAAGATTTAAAGTATGGTTCGCGGCCATTCCAGGCATGTTTGCGAAGATTGTTCTATTATCGCGGCCAATCCCGGCGTGTGTGCGAAGAGAAGTATATGTATCACTAGTCTAGCAGTATCTACAAAATCCCTTCCTCTCCCGAGGAATAACCCCATTAATCATGTAAGTACAAGTATCATTCAACCCATTCCCACCCCGGGAATCCCATGCCTTGGTAAGAGTGTGAACTCACCTTGGTTTGCTCGGTATGCTAAAGTATGTGCTCACAGTTAATCAATCAAGTCCTAAAGTACGCACGTGCACATAATCAGTTTATTTTCACTAATTCCATGTAAGCATATACAATCACAGTAGTGTTGGTCTAGAAATCACGAATCACACAAAACACATATTCAAGTTCATGTAAGCCATGCATATTAGCTATCAGTAGTTAATGATTCCAGTTAACTTTTGACAGACTTTAACCAGGTTACAGTGCAGATTAACCAATCGGCGAAACACCCTTGTTTCGCCGTGAATCCCTTTCGACGAAACGCCCTCCGTTTCGTCGTGACGTCCCTCGGCGAAACACTCTTGATTTGACGGATTTGTTTCGTCATAACTAGTCTCGGCGAAACACAATGTGTTTCGCCATGTCGGTTTCGTCATAACAATGTGTTTCGCCGATGCCTTTGTTTCGTCGAATCCCATAACAGTTTCAGCAATAATAAGCAATGTGACAGAATCTTAATTGCCCTTGTGACCGACATCTATCAACCACCGCCAAGCATCATTGGACCGAAATAAAAATCAAAGTTTTACATTGGACCTTTAATATGAATATCCTTCAACCAATGGGACCTTTCCTTATCTTTATTTTGTATGGCCAACAGCTACTACACGATCACATGTATTGCACAATTGACTTTTGATATAATTGATTATGTGCCGCTATTTTGATTGGACCAACATTTGTTCCAGCCGATAACTGAACCAATGGCACACAACAATTCAACCAACATTGACTCACAACTTTAATCACATATAAACTGACAAAACACATGCAAGCATAATATCAAGGAATATTGAAGACGATGTTATTGGACCAAAAAGAATACAGTGGCCGACAACTATGATATCAATAATCATTAACCCAAACAAGTCACAATGATCAAGACTACATATATTATCATGTTCGGACTTTGAGAGGACAATAAATATGCAGTAGCAGACGACACGTGATGATCATTAACAAACATAGGGTAATGATTAACACTAACCACAGTGAACGAGGAAATAACTTGATCGTTCTTTGAGGATCTCGAAGTCACAAGGTTGCCGCCGATAGATGAGGAGCTCTAGGGTTTTCTTGTGTTGTTAACAATGTGAAATAAGAAGTCGGTTACGTTATAAAACACACTAATTGACGTACTGGGCCCGAACTGGGCTTTATGGCGCAACTGGGCTCGGCGAAACACTTGTTTCGTCGAGATGATGATGATGAAACCGATCCCTGTTTCGTCAGTTAGATCATGGCGAAACACACTTGTTTGGTCGGGTCCTTTCATGTGTTAAGCAGTTTAAGTGTTTTTCTAATATAATAAATCTCATGTTGTAATATCAATCACATACATGCAACCATCACAATACGTTTCATGTTAACACATACATGTAAGTTACAAGTCAAACAACCAAACAGTCAAAGTCAATGTGCAATAAATACGAAAGTGAAAGTCGGAAACTCGAGTTGTCACGTTATCCCCAACTTGAAAGAAATTTCGTCCCGAAATTTAGTATGTGGTTACTGAGGAAGCTAATTGTGTGACGTTGTTTACCTGTTTCGTATCGCGGCTCCCCGAGCAGGTTTGCGAAGATTACTGGTTTTCCTGGGGTGTCACATCATCCCCCCGTTGATTTGGAATTTCGTCCCGAAATTCTGTAGTAGCTTCGGCCTCAGTAGTGGTTGCTTGGTTTTCGAATAACTGGGGATACTTGAGTTTCATTTGATCTTCTCGTTCCCAGGTAAACTCTGGGCCACGACGGGAGTTCCATCGAACTCGAACAAGAGGTATTCTGGTGTGCTTGAGGACCTTAACATCCCGGTCCGTGATTTCAACTGGTTCTTCGACGAAATGCAACTGTTCGTCGATAGTGAGCTCCTTTAAAGGAACTATGAGGGTCTCATCTGACAGACATTTCTTCAGATTCGACACGTGAAAGACGTTGTGAACTGCACTGAGTTCAGCTGGTAAGTTCAGTCTGTAGGCCACTTTGCCTATTTTCTCAATGATTTCGAATGGTCCGACATATCGCGGATTGAGCTTGCCTCGTTTGCCAAAACGAACCACACCCTTCCAGGGTGAAACTTTGAGTAGCACTCGATCCCCAACCTGGAACTCGAGTAGTTTCCTGTCTTTATCGGCGTATGCTTTCTGACGGTCACGAGCTGCCGCCATGCGTTGCCGTATCTTAGCAATCTTTTCAGTAGTATCAACTACCATTTCTGGACCTGTGATCTGACTATCACCCACCTCTGCCCAATAAAGAGGTGATCGGCATTTACGCCCGTACAATGCCTCAAATGGAGCAGCTTTAATGCTGGTGTGGTAGCTGTTATTGTACGAAAAATTCCACAAGTGGCAGATGTTTTGCCCAGCCATTGCCAAAGTCAATTACGCACGCCCGAAGCATGTCTTCTAGAGTTTGAGCCGCGTGCACTCAGACTGCCCATCCGTCTGAGGGTGATAAGCTGTGCTCATGTCTAATCGTGAGCCGAAAGATTTGTGCATTGCTTGCCACAGTTCTGAAGTAAAACGTGCGTCACGATCAGAGATAATAGAGGTTGGCACCCCGTGCCTTGAAACCACTTCCTTCAAGTAAACGTCTGCTAAAGTAGAGAACTTGTCTGTTTCCTTGATAGCCAAGAAGTGTGCAGACTTTGTGAGTCGATCCACGATCACCCAAATAGTATCATTCCCACGTTGGGATCTAGGCAGGCCAGTAACAAAATCCATGGAAATTTGTTCCCATTTCCATTGTGGTATCTCAGGTTGTTGGAGTGGGCCTGATGGTTTCTGATATTCCGCTTTAACTCTCGCACAAGTCAAGCACTTGCTAACGTAAGTGGCTATGTGAGCTTTCATGCTAGGCCACCAATATGTAGTTCTGAGGTCGTGGTACATCTTATCCGAACCAGGATGTACTGAGTAGCAAGACTTATGAGCTTCATCCATTACAAGCTCGCGTAAGTTGCCATAGAGTGGGACCCAGATGCGTCCTGTGACGTAGTAAGCACCATCTTCCTTCTGTTCTAAGCGTTGCCTTGAGCCGCGTAGGGCTTCAGCCCTGACGTTTTCTGGTTTCAATGCTTCTACCTGAGCATCTCGTATCTGAGAAGGAAGACTAGACTGTATAGTGAGTTGTAAAGCTCGCACGCGCTTAGGCGCGGTGTCCTTTCGACTGAGGGCGTCAGCCACAACATTGGCTTTGCCTGGGTGGTACCTGATCGAGCATTCGTAGTCATTTAGCAGTTCGACCCATCGTCGTTGTCGCATATTCAGTTCCTTCTGTTTGAAGATATGTTCGAGGCTTCTGTGATCAGTGTAAATAGCACATTTGGTACCATACAGGTAATGTCGCCATATCTTGAGCGCAAAAACAACCGCTCCCAGCTCTAGATCGTGAGTAGTGTAGTTCTTTTCATGAACTTTGAGTTGGCGTGAGGCGTAGGCTATGACTTTATCCCGCTGCATTAATACACAACCAAGACCCTGAATGGATGCGTCGCAGTAAACCACAAAATCATCGGTGCCTTCCGGCAATGAGAGGATAGGTGCGCTACAAAGTCTATCCTTTAAGTGCTGAAATGTTGTTTCCTGTGCATTACCCCAACGATAAACAACACCTTTCTGCGTCAGTAGTGTAAGCGGCTGTGCAATCTTCGAGAAGTCTTTGATGAACCGTCTGTAATAACCCGCCAAACCCAAGAATTGGCGTATTTCGGTTGGTGTGCGAGGTGCAGGCCAGTTCTTGATCGAATCTACCTTGGATGGATCGACATGAATCCCATCCTTGTTTACCACATGGCCTAGGAAATGGACTTCACGAAGCCAGAAGTCACATTTTGAAAACTTGGCATACAGCTGTTCCGTTCGAAGAAGTTCCAAAATAAGTCGTAAGTGTTGCTCGTGTTCCTCCTGACTCTTCGAATAGATCAGGATGTCGTCGATGAAAACAATGACGAACTTGTCAAGATAAGGTTTGCACACTCTGTTCATAAGATCCATGAAAACCGCTGGCGCGTTTGTTAACCCGAATGGCATGACCAAAAACTCGTAATGGCCGTAGCGAGTTCTGAATGCTGTTTTGGAGACGTCCTCATCCCGGACTCTCAGTTGATGATAACCTGACCTCAGATCAATCTTCGAGTAATAACTCGACCCTTGCAACTGGTCGAATAAGTCGTCGATACGTGGAAGAGGATAGCGATTCTTCACGGTTACCTTGTTCAGTTCGCGATAGTCTATACACATGCGGAAGGTGCCGTCTTTCTTCTTCACAAATAATACTGGAGCTCCCCAGGGCGAAGAGCTAGGACGTATGAAACCCTTTTCCAAGAGTTCTTGTAATTGCTTAGACAGTTCTTCCAATTCGGTTGGAGCTAAGCGATAAGGTGCTCGAGCTATGGGTGCTGCTCCTGGAGCTAGCTCGATCTGAAATTCGACCTGACGATGAGGCGGTAGCCCAGGTAACTCTTCAGGAAACACTTGAGGAAAATCGCGTACTACTGGAATATCCTCAATTTTTTTCTCTTTCTTCGTCATATCAGTAACGAGTGCTAAAACAGCTGCGTGGCCCTTTCGCAAACACTTCTGAGCCTTCAAGAAGGAGATGATGCCACTCACGACACCACTCTTGTCACCTTGAACTTCGAGAGGTTCTTTACCAGAACGGGGAATACGAATGATCTTCTCCTGGCATAGAATCTCTGCTTGCTGTTGGGATAACCAATCCATGCCAATGACGATGTCGAAACTACCCAGAGTTATAGGAATGAGATCGATAGAGAAAGTCTGACCAGCGAGGATAAGATTACAACCCTGAACTATATGTGTGGCCTCTAAACTTTTACCGTTAGCTAACTCTACGACATGTTTGGTGTTCAAAAGTGTTGGTGCTCGTTTAAGCAGCTGACTAACTTTCAGTGATATATAACTGGTATCCGCACCCGAATCAAATAACACAGTAACATAAAAGTCGTCGAGAAGAAACTTACCCATAATCACATTAGGATCGTTCCTTGCATCAGCCTGACCAATCACAAATGCACGACCCCTAGCACCATTGTTGTTGTTTCCCCCATTGTTGTTCCCATTGCCCTGATTATTGTTGTTGTTATTCTGATTCTGGTTTAACTGAGGGCAATCCCGCTTAAAGTGGCCTTCAGCCCCACACTGAAAGCATCCCTTGTTTCCTTGCTGTTGTTGCTGTGGCTGGTTTCGTGGAGCTGGTGGCTGTTGTTGATGGTTCTGATTCGCAGGCCTTGAGCTCCTGCAGTCTTTAGCTTCATGACCTACCCTTAGACATCTCTGACAGCGGCCCTTACGACACTGACCACTGTGGTGTCTGTTGCACCTGTTACACAATGGATGAAATCCCCGATATCTACCCTGCCCCTGACCACCAGAAGATTGCTGACTAGGACTCTGGTAATCATCCGCCTGTTGTCACTGGGAGTAGCAGGAGTAGCTGAAGTAGTAGCGGTAGTAGTAGCGTTGATGCGTTTAGGCAACCTGTTCTGCTCCACCGCTTGATCAGTGAGACGGTGAGCCAACTGAACAACCTGCTGGTAGGTGGCAAGGTTTGCTGAAGTCACATGACTTTGGATCTCTGGCACTAGACCCTTAAGATAAAGTTCGATATGCTTAATTGGAGGGTCCACCATGGTAGGACACAGTAATGCAAGCTCATTCGATCTCTTTGTAAACGCCTCAATTTCTGACCCCGTCATCTTGAGGTTGAAGAACTCGACCTCCAGCTTATGAATGTCGTCACGACTGCAGTATTCCTCCTTGATCATCTCCTTAAAATTGTTCCATGGGGTGGCGTTAGCAGCAACCAACCCCAGCATTTGGACCTGAGCTTTCCACCATGTGAGGGCTAAACCCTCGAGAGTACCGGTAGCATACTTCACCCTGCGTACCTCAGGGCATTCACACATTTCGAACACAGATTCTAGTTTCTCAAACCAGTGGAGGAGACCTACGGCTCCTTCAGTGCCGCTGAAAGTAGTCGGTCGGCAGTCCATAAAGGTTTTGAAGGTGCAAACAGGTGGTTGACCTGTTGTGTATAAGAATTAGGACAAGGTTAAACACAAGAGTTGGATTAGGTGTGTAGGATCTAAAGATCCTAGTGTGAGTTACAACTGCAGGGTATACCTCCTGCTTGTGCAGCTGCAAGTGCCGCAGCAACTTGTTCGTTAATGAGAGCCGTCAACTGGGCTTGTGTCATGTTAATGCGTCCAGCCATGATCTTCATAGCAAATGTAACATAGGTGAGAGAGGTTCGCGAGTAGTGCGATGACAGAAGAGAGTAAGCACACAAGTGTTCTCATGCAATAGTGTTACGTTAATCTAAGCATACCCTGAGCAAAGTTCTATGCAATTCTAGCAAGTAGGCAATAAAACATGTACCATATTACCTGGAGTGTTGAGTCTTGCACGTGGAGCGAAGCGTCGTTGTGGATCGTTGAGCACTGTTCTGGTTATAGTCTGGTTTTAATAAAAACGTTTTCCCCTTATTAAAACCGAGTTCTCTATAACCAATGGCTCTGATACCAATCTGTCACACCCCCAAAATCCACACGCGGAGTATCACCGCTTGGAGGCGTGACATGACCAGGATCAAGCCACCAATCATATTGAACATAATAAGTATTAAATGTAATTTAACCAAACAATATGAGAGGTGTTCAAACAAAGCATGTTAATTGTCTAGCGGAAGCATAATTGTAAACCCAACGTAAGTAATAAGTTCAAATGTTTAAATGTTTCATCATAAGATCCACAATCCGTGCCCACAACGACCGCGCCTCCCGTGCAAGCTCCAAGAGTACCTATGGTCCTGCAAGGCATGTAACAGAGAGTCAACAACTAGTTGAGCGAGTTCACAGTTGGTTATTCAGTTATAGTGTTCGTATCGTAGATCGTAAGCTCGTTTAGTAATCATGTATCGTATATAATGGTATCGCGGCCCTCTAGGCATGTTTGCGAAGTTTAGTGGGGGTTCCCATGTTTTCTAGACTAGGTATATTTGTATCGCGGCCCACCCGGCATGTGTGCGAAGATTTAAAGTATGGTTCGCGGCCATTCCAGGCATGTTTGCGAAGATTGTTCTATTATCGCGGCCAATCCCGGCGTGTGTGCGAAGAGAAGTATATGTATCACTAGTCTAGCAGTATCTACAAAATCCCTTCCTCTCCCGAGGAATAACCCCATTAATCATGTAAGTACAAGTATCATTCAACCCATTCCCACCCCGGGAATCCCATGCCTTGGTAAGAGTGTGAACTCACCTTGGTTTGCTCGGTATGCTAAAGTATGTGCTCACAGTTAATCAATCAAGTCCTAAAGTACGCACGTGCACATAATCAGTTTATTTTCACTAATTCCATGTAAGCATATACAATCACAGTAGTGTTGGTCTAGAAATCACGAATCACACAAAACACATATTCAAGTTCATGTAAGCCATGCATATTAGCTATCAGTAGTTAATGATTCCAGTTAACTTTTGACAGACTTTAACCAGGTTACAGTGCAGATTAACCAATCGGCGAAACACCCTTGTTTCGCCGTGAATCCCTTTCGACGAAACGCCCTCCGTTTCGTCGTGACGTCCCTCGGCGAAACACTCTTGATTTGACGGATTTGTTTCGTCATAACTAGTCTCGGCGAAACACAATGTGTTTCGCCATGTCGGTTTCGTCATAACAATGTGTTTCGCCGATGCCTTTGTTTCGTCGAATCCCATAACAGTTTCAGCAATAATAAGCAATGTGACAGAATCTTAATTGCCCTAGTGACCGACATCTATCAACCACCGCCAAGCATCATTGGACCGAAATAAAAATCAAAGTTTTACATTGGACCTTTAATATGAATATCCTTCAACCAATGGGACCTTTCCTTATCTTTATTTTGTATGGCCAACAGCTACTACACGATCACATGTATTGCACAATTGACTTTCGATATAATTGATTATGTGCCGCTATTTTGATTGGACCAACATTTGTTCCAGCCGATAATTGAACCAATGGCACACAACAATTCAACCAACATTGACTCACAACTTTAATCACATATAAACTGACAAAACACATGCAAGCATAATATCAAGGAATATTGCAGACGATGTTATTGGACCAAAAAGAATACAGTGGCCGACAACTATGATATCAATAATCATTAACCCAAACAAGTCACAATGATCAAGACTACATATATTATCATGTTCGGACTTTGAGAGGACAATAAATATGCAGTAGCAGACGACACGTGATGATCATTAACAAACACAGGGTAATGATTAACACTAACCACAGTGAACGAGGAAATAACTTGATCGTTCTTTGAGGATCTCGAAGTCACAAGGTTGCCGCCGATAGATGAGGAGCTCTAGGGTTTTCTTGTGTTGTTAACAATGTGAAATAAGAAGTCGGTTACGTTATAAAACACACTAATTGACGTACTGGGCCCGAACTGGGCTTTATGGCGCAACTGGGCTCGGCGAAACACTTGTTTCGTCGAGATGATGATGATGAAACCGATCCCTATTTCGTCAGTTAGATCATGGCGAAACACACTTGTTTGGTCGGGTCCTTTCTTGTGTTAAGCAGTTTAAGTGTTTTTCTAATATAATAAATCTCATGTTGTAATATCAATCACATACATGCAACCATCACAATACGTTTCATGTTAACACATACATGTAAGTTACAAGTCAAACAAGTCAAACAACCAAACAGTCAAAGTCAACGTGCAACAAATACGAAAGTGAAAGTCGGAAACTCGAGTTGTCACATTGATAAAATAATGTTTGCTTCTAACCTGTTTAAGAATGCAGCTCTAGAATTGTGGAACACTATCCTCCAGGCTAGGGGAAGTGACAGAACATATAATATGGAATGGATTGAGTTTAAGAATATGGTGGAAAGGAAATTTTGTCCTCCTAATGAAAAGGAGCAGATAACTAATAAATTCTTAGACCTTAGAATGACTGGAGTAGACAGCAAGGGATACACTACTACATTCTTTGAATATACTAGAATAGTGCCAACCCTAGCATCACCAGAACCTGTGTTAATCTCCCGTTACATCTGGGGATTAATTGGTGAAATTAGACATATAGTCAAGGCAGCTAGACCACCAACCATAGAAGAAGCTGTAGAACTAGCAAACACATTGACTGATGAACTGGTACGTACACAAGAAGAAAACCAGAGGAGGAACCTAGCTCAAAGGTAGGGATGCAAACGAGCCGAGCCGAGACCGAGCTCGACCAGACTCGAGCTCGATTAACTCATGAAAGCTCAGGCTCGAGCCCGGCTCGTTTGTATTTTCTCAAGCTCGAGCTCGGCTCAGCTCGTTTGTTATCTATTAATTAGTATATTAAATAAAAATAATATAAATAATATACTTTTTAGGCTCGTGAGTTTGATAAGTGAAGCTCGGGCTCGTTTACTAAATAAGCTTATTTTTAGGTTAGAGGCCGGCTTGTAAACAAGTTTAAATAAGCTCGGCTCGACTCGGCTAGTTTACATTAAGGCTCGATAAGGCTCGACGAGCTTCACAGGCGAGGCTCGAGCTCGGGCTCGAAAAACAAACGAGCTTTGTTTTAGGCTCAAGCTTGGCTCGGGCTCGATAAGGCTCGGCTCGGCTCGTTTCAAGCTTTTTCTCGAGCCGATCTCGAGTAGCTCGCGAGCCGCTCGGCTCGTTTGCACCCCTACTCAAAGGCTTACCCAGGAATTTCGATACGGTAATTCCTACCGTGGGAAAAACATAGGTTCTACCTCTACACCTTACTGTAAAGCCTGTAAGAAGAAGAATTCAGGAAGATGCTCCACCTACTGCAACTACTGCAACATACCATAACACAAGGAGGAAGATTATAGGAAGAAACCTAGTAATGGAGTGTGCTTCAACTGTGGAGAAAAAGGACATATCAGGCCAAATTGTCCGAAACTAGCTCCAGCTACAAACAACAAGATTACTAAGAATGCTAGAGCATTTGTTCTAACAACTGAAGAAGTAAAAATGATCTCGGATGTGATTGCCGGTACGTTTTTAGTTAATGATGTTTTTGCTAAAGTATTATTTGACTCTGGTGCGAACCAAAGTTTTATTAATACTTCATTTTGCAAAATTCTCAACCAACCATTAACTAAACTCCAACAAGAATGTTTGGTAGAAACAGCGAATGGAGAAACCATTAAGATTTCTGAAATCTTGCAGGGAGCAAGAATAGAAATTTTAAATCAAAAGTTTATTGCAAATCTTTACCCAATGAATCTGGCAGGATTTGATATTGTATTAGGAATGGATTGGTTAGTAGCCAATAAAGCCAGTATCCTATGTGATCAAAAGTCAATACAAGTAAATTCACCAATGGGTGAAAAAATCACAATTAAAGAAGATAAGGCAACTAGACACACAAAATTCATCTCTGTGATGAAAACTGCAAGTTGTGCAAGAAAAGGGTTAATAGTGTATATGATTTCCATAATCATTAACACTAAAGGAAAAGAATTAAAAGATATCCCTGTAGTATCTCAATTTTTCGATGTATTCCCAGAAGAATTACCAGGACTACCGCCAGACCGAGAAGTCGAATTCAGAATTCATCTACTACCAGGAACAACGCCGATTGCCAAAGCACCTTACCGTTTGGCACCTGCAGAAATGCAAGTGTTAAAGAAACAGTTAGATGAACTATTGGAGAAAGGATTCATACAGCCAAGCTCATCGCCATGGGGAGCACCGATATTGTTTGTCAAAAAGAAAGACGAGTCAATGCGTATGTGCATTGATTACCGTGAATTAAATAAGGTCATAATTAAAAATCGGTACCCATTACCGAGAATCGATGATCTGTTTGATCAATTGCAAGGAGCTCGATTTTTCTCAAAGATCGATTTACGTCAGGATATCATCAATTAAAGGTACAGAAAAAAGACATTCATAAGACCGCATTTAGAACAAGGTATGGCCATTATGAATTTACTGTCATGCCATTTGGTTTAACCAATGCCCCAGCCGCATTTATGGACATGATGAACCGAATATGTAAGCCATATTTGGATAAATTCATAATTGTCTTTATAGATGATATTCTAATTTACTCTAAGAGTCAAGAGGAACATGCAGCGCATCTGCATACACTTCTAAATTTACTGAGAAAAGAAAAGCTTTACGCTAAATTTTCAAAATGTGAATTTTGGTTAGAAGAAGTACAATTTCTTGGACACTTAGTAAACCATGAAGGAATTCATGTGGATTTCACAAAGATTGAGGCAATTACTAAATGGAAAGCCCCTGAGTCACCAACCGAGGTTAGAAGTTTTCTAGGATTTGGCGGTTATTATAGAAGGTTTATCTGAGATTTTTTCTAGAATATTTAACTAAGCTAACATGTAAATATGTTAAGTTTGGATGGGGACCAAAACAAGAAGAAGCCTTTAGAATTCTTAAGCAAAGATTAACCAACGCACCCATACTAGCGTTACCAGAAGGAACTGAAGACTTTGAAGTCTATTGTGATGCTTCTAAGTTAGGTTATGGATGTGTGTTGATGCAACGCCAGAAGGTGATAGAATACGCTTCTAGACAACTTAAGAATCATGAAGAGAATTATACAACACATGATTTAGAGTCAGAAGCTATAATTTTTGCCCTTAAGATTTGGAGACACTATTTATATTGAAATAAATTTGTTGTCTTCACTGATCATAAGAGCTTAAGGTACATTTTTGGGCAAAAAGAGCTGAATATGAGACAGAGACGCTGGATGGAATTTCTTAGCGATTATGATTGTAATATCCAGTATCATGAAGGAAAGGCCAATGTAGTAGCCGATGCTTTGAGTCGAAAGTACCACGAAAAGCCAAAAAGGGTACGTTCTCTTAAATTAAATCTGCAGATAGACTTAAATGAACAGATTAGAGAAGCACAAGAATCAGTAATCAAGGATGATACTGAAAAATTGAAAGGTATGATTAAGGAATTAGAACAAGGAACAGATGGAATTTGGAGATTCCATAAAAGAAGAATGTGGATACCTAAATTAGGAAACCTACGCCACCGAATCTTAGACGAAGCCCATAAGTCTAAATATACGATACATCCTGTGATAAGATGTATCAAGATTTAAGAAAGAATTTCTAGTGGATAGGAATGAAAAAGTATATAGCAGCTTATGTTGCCAAGTGTTTAACCTATTCACAGGTAAAAGCTGAACATCAGAAACCCTCAGGTTTGTTGCAACAATTGGAAATGCCAGTATGGAAATGGGAATTGATAACAATGGACTTTGTTACCAAATTACCCAAGACACGAAAAGGTAATGATACAATCTGGGTGATTGTAGATAGATTAACCAAGTCTGCTCATTTCCTACCAATGAAGGAAACATTTGGTGTGGAACAGTTAGCTAAATTGTATGTAAATGAAATAGTTTCATTACATGGTATTCCTTTATCAATTGTTTCTGATAGAGATAGCCGTTTTACTTCTCATTTTTGGACAAGTTTCCAAAAAGCAATGGGAACCAAGCTAAATCTAAGCACCGCTTATCATCCACAAACGGACGGACAAAGCGAAAGGACGATTCAGACAATGGAATATATGCTTAGAGCTTGTGTAATGGATTTTGAAGGAAATTGGGATGATCATTTACCATTAATAGAATTTTCTTACAATAACAGCTATCATACCAGTATCAATGCTGCACCATTCGAAGCACTTTATGGACGAAGGTGCCGAACTCCAGTCTGTTGGGCAGAGATTGGAGAAAAGCAATTGTCTGGACCTGAGATAGTACAAGAAACCACAGACAAGATCATTCAAGTCAAGGAACGACTAAAGCAGCACGTGACCGACAAAAGAGTTATGCTGATAACAGACGAAAGCCGTTGGAATTTCAGGTAGGAGACAAGGTATTGTTAAAAGTCTCTCCTTGGAAAGGAGTGGTAAGATTCATCAAAAGAGGAAAGCTAAGCCCCAGGTATGTTGGACCTTTTGAAATTATCAAAAGAATAGGACCAGTAGCTTATCAGCTACAACTGCCGGAGGAAATGGCAGGGATACATGATGTATTTCATGTATGCAATCTCAAAAAGTGCTTAGCTGATGAATCACTAGTAGTACCTCTTAAGGATATAGAGGTAAACGAAAAGCTTAAGTTTGTAGAAAACCCTCTACAGATTGAAGACAGGAAAGTCAAGAATCTCAAGCACAAGAGATTAATTCTAGTCAAAGTGAAATGGGATTCCAAGGGAGGACCAGAGTATACATGGGAGCTTGAATCAGAGATGCAAAGAAAATATCCACACCTGTTCCAATAGACCTCGAGGACGAGTTCCAAAACAAGGTGGGGAGGATATAACAACCCTCCTAAATTATTTACCAACACCCCTAATATATTTATAACATTCCTATATGTCTTAAAACACACCCCGTATACGAGAACCGGTCTCTAATACCTTTAATTTTATAAAATAAAAATAAAAACAAAATCAGAGTATCGCTCGCGGGCCGCGAAGGCTTTGCCTTCTGGCTACGCGGGGCGCGACAGGTCAACCACCAGGCCACTCTCGGTGGTGCCACGTGTCATGACGCGTGTGGAAGCTATGGGCCGAATCAGCCAAGCTAGGGCCTACCCTAGCTGGCCTCGCGGACCGCGAAGCCCTTAGAGGACTTCTTCCCAGGGCGCAACAAACCCGAATCCTATAAATTGAGACGATCGACCTTCAGTTTACGTCGCTCAAATTCGAATTCTCTCTCTCTTTTCTGAAGAATATGCATTATAATCGGGTATGATATCCCCCTAATTAACGAAGTTCTGCCCTGTTGTAAGTATTATAACCCCCGGTTACGTATTAGATACGCTGCCCGATTGATCTAATGCTCCGTAACGGTTGTCGTGGTTCTGCCCGACGTAGTCGTTGGAGTTCTGTCTCGGGGATGGTATAACTAATGTAAATATTGGGTTATTATTCTAACGCGTGTGCATTGTTTAAATTATTAGATTAAAACCAGGAAAACACCAGGAAAAGTCTAAACTAGCAATGTGAGTAATCTCCTTTTTGTAAACCTTTTTGCAAACTCTTTTTACAAAACCTCAATGCTTTATATTATAATTAAACAGGGATTGAGTATTTGTAATTCTACAATTATCGTCGGTATGTTGGAGTTTTGTATACAAAATTTGTTACTACACTGTGAGTAGTAACATGACCAAAAGTCGGGTCGACAGTACCGTGGATGGTAATTAAGGTAGAATGGTAAACAAATGGTATTGCTAATTGCCCTCAATATTGTACAAGGATAAAACTTGTCTTGATTAAATTAGGATTCACTCACCAGTATTTCCCACTGACAAAATGTTTTTAAACGCGTTTCAGGTAACAAAATGTGAAAGCCAAAATAGAAGCCAGCTGGAGAGCACTGAAGGCTTGGAAAAATGTGGCTATAAAAGTTACCTAATAAAGAAAGATGTTTTATTCAATAAATTAGGGTTTATCCCTACAAACATGTTTGTAATGAAAACATGGGTTTTATCCCATTATGTTTATTAATATAAAATGTGGTGTTTACTCTGATAAAATATTTCCTAACTACGGTCCTGATGAAATTTTCGCTGCCAAATAATGATAAACACCGATACCACCATCTCTGAGTAGGCCGCGGCCGCCCGCCTCCTGAGGCAGGGGTCGGGGGTTGCGACACTAATAACACCCAAAGGGGTACTGCGTACTCGGGATTCTCTTATACTAGAGTGTTCCCGTTAAAGAAACCGATACCTAAACAAGCTACTGCGACTTCTATTTAAAGCAGTCAAGCCAGCACCTCAAAACATGTATGGGTCGATTTGGGATCCAGTTGGCGTGCGTGCTAGCTAGCTTGACGTGTTAGCTGGTTAGCTTAGTTATATTAATTCAGCTGTGTCACTTGTTTTTCTCGTATAACTTTCAAAATGTGGCGTTTAAAAACGACAAATATGCCATTGGGACGAGCTCATTTTTATCTACGTTTTAACATAACTTTTATTAAAATGTATTAAGGTCAAATATAATATATTTTTACTATAAATATTAAACGATATCTTATAACACTAACTATTCTTCTAAATATCTCACATATCAATTAACCATTCTACTTGTTACTTACTCGTTCAACAATATATGAAATATTTTTTTTTTTATATAATCTTATTGGTTCACAAAACAGGATGTTACATCATTGGCGGTGGTGGTGGTTCTTTTAATTTAGAGAGAGTGTGTGTGTGTGTTTAAAGAACAGAGCATTAGTATATATGTTATTTTTTTGGTTTTGTTTATTAAAAATATTTGAAATAAAAGTGTGAAATGACCAAAATACCCTTATGTGAATAAACTAAACTGAAAATTTTAACTAGGTTAGTGATAAAGAACGTAAAGTGTAATGGTTTTTATATATAAATGATTGTGACTGTAATTATTGAAGTTAAAGGGCATTCAATGAGATTCGATACAAACATAAAGAACGAAAAGTGTAATTTACCCTATTTAATTTATAATTTATAAATTAGTTATAAAATCAAAACCAATAAGTACGCTGAATCTTATTAACATCACATGAGCGTGAGAATGCACTCCCACAGCTCCTAACTCGTTTAGTTAATGATAAGATTAACTTGGTCGACAAGCTAATCCAATACCACAAAAATTTGTTGATAACACTAAAGTTACCAACACTATTTGATGCACGTTTCCCCTCTACCCTTCATTAAATCACCAATGAGCTTCCTAATCACATATTGCGTGCATAATGACACTCTACTTTGTCTGACTTTAAACAAATATATCAAGTAGAAATAACCAGCAAAATTTTTAGATGTAATTGATATTGAAAGTCATCCATATTAATGCATCAACAAGTAAACATACCATAATAAATCCCAGACATTGTGTAAATATAAAATGTTACATCCCATATTGATACACACATATATTCCAAAAAAAAAAAACTGGACTTCATTAACGTGACAATTTTTACAAGTGGTCACATGTAAAACAAATCGGGTCTTATGTTTTGCTAAAAATATAAATTAGTGGTGAAATAGGATTTGATTGAAATCTAGTCTAGTCTAATCTGCCTGTCTCAAATGAGTATAGCCACTAACTTCTTTGTCATCATGCTCTTCTTCATCGATTTCGACCTTGGAGTTATCACCAACATGTTACTCTCATAAAGTGAAAGTTTTGAAATAATAGATTGACTTCTTCATGTTGACATGAGGTCGACAGCTACAACTAGCGTTACCAACACCCCCTTAGACCATACGGTGTGGGCGTTTTTTCTCGGCGTTGTTGCTAATCAACGCCCACACTCCCACCCCCCCACCCCCACGTTATTCACGTCGCTGTTTAGTGGGCTTGGGATTCTTCATCGGCGTTGAGGGCAAACGCTGCACGACGTGAACGCCATTTATTGGTTGAGGGCAAACGTTGCCCGATGTGGAAGGCTCCAATTTTTCTTCTTCTTCACCGTCGTCGTCTGGGCTTGACAATTTAATTCTATTCTCGTCCGACAATGAGAGACCGGCACTCATAATCTCCACATGTCGAATAACGCCCATTCTTCATGCTCATCCACACCGTATGGTCTTACCCTCGTGATTTTTGTGAATATTCCCGTCACCCACAATCATGACACGTGGTTTTTCAAGAATTGTGTCGAATTTGTCAACCCTAGTTGAGAGACCCTACATCGCTCACCGCAAACCAACAAAAGAGTGATAGTGACGATGTGGCATCAATACCGTAGGTTCATTGGCTTGTTTCATTTTTTTCATTTTTTGTCTATCTTGGATTCACGACACGTTGGTACCATTGATTGTGGAACATTCTTTACTTCTTTTGTGCTGAGTCTGAGCATAGTTTGAACACGGGCATCATGCCATCATGTTCTATCAATCTACCCATCCTGGTTCTACAGAAATTTTTGGGTATATACGTTTTCGACCCCCTGTGAGAAATCTCAAGCTTCGCCACTGGTGATCTTAATGATCACGAGTTTAGAGAGGGGGCGAATTTGATGATGATGTGTAATCTTTATATATATACACTCAAGGGGAAACCTTATGTTTATCTAGTAAGGGTAATTAATCGAATAATTACCAATTTATGATATAGAGATAATAAAATCAATGGTAATTTATTAGACAAATGTTAATAAAGGTCATCTAATATATTTATATTAAACTAGGTTAGAACCCCGTGTATTACACGGGTTGAATAAATATAACTTTATATACTAAGTAATAAAATAGTTACATATTTTAAGAACTTATGTATTGCACGATTTGAATAAACACATGTCTTACACGAATAATATAATCCGTTAACACATTTAGTCATCAAGATGTGTTTTCTAACAAAATGAACTTTGATGTACTATTTACTTATTGTAACATCTCACTTTGTTTTTTATTAGGTTAGAGAGTTGTGTATTACATGGTTTATAACATTTTACTTTGTTTTTTTATTTATTATTAGGTTAGAAACTTACGTATTATTTGATGTTGGATAATCAGCAGAAAAAAAAAGTAATATTTTAGTAAAAAATATTAAATACACAAGAGATAAGTTGGATATTATGATGTAATATTATTATTTCATTGGTGTGTAAAACGGGATAATGGGATCATTTATTAAAAGTAGGATTCTAATTATACCACATGTATAAAAAAAATTATATGTTCTACATGTATTGAATAAATCCTTTTAACGAAACAGTTGATTAAAATAAATATTTTTATTTTAATATGTGATTATCAGTTATCCTTGTCCTTATCATCAAATATAAAAACAATTAAAACTACCAATTAAATAAAAAATTTATCTTTATAAATATTTTAGCTAATTACATAGTTAGTCCATGTGGTTTGCACAAAGTAACATACTTAGGTACTAATATTGTAAATCACATTCTAGGGTATTAACTTTTCATTTTGTAACGTTTGGAGGTATTAACGTTATTTGTAGGTTTAAAATCGCATTCAGTTAGTACCTAAGTATGTTATTTTGTGCAAACCATAGGGACTAACTATGTTAATATCCTAGAAGTTGATACATCCAAACGTTACAAAATGAAAATTTAATACCCAAGAAGGTAATTTTAAACTATTAGTACCTAAGTATGTTATTTTATGCAAACCACAGGGACTAACTATGTAATTAACTCTAAATATTTAAAACGCTAATATATTTTTTTAGATTTTAATAATTAATATATGATTATAATAATTAATATATTATTATCAGCTATCTTTGTCTTTGTCATTAAATCTCTTCTATAAATTTTAAATTTAATATTATCAAGGAAAATTAGTTTTTAATAAACCAACCTTTGCCCCATTGGTAAATAATAATGCTACCTACAGATTTGGTAGTTAATAATCCTACGTTTCAATATGTTGGTACTCAATAGACATCCGTTAGTTTTTTTTAACTGAAGTTAGTTTTTAAGTTTTATTTATTACACAAACAGTCCCTGTAGTTATAATTAACTAGTTTTAAGTTTTATTTATTACACAAACAGTCCCTGTAGTTATAAAAAAAAATCATAAAAATAAAAAAAAAATCTAAAAATTCAAAAAAATCATAAAAATTCAAAAAAATTCTAAAAAAATAAAAAAAAATCATAAAAAATCATAAAAATTCTAAAAAATTCTAAAAAAATCAAAAAAATCATAAAAAACCATTTTCGACCCGGACCGTTTCGACCCGGACCGTATCGACGCCGCGTACCGTTTCGACCCGGACCGTTTCGACCCGTACCGTTTCGACCCGCCACCACCACCACCACCACAGCACCGCCACCACCACCACTACCACAGCACCGCCACCACAGACCGTTTCGACCCGCCACCACCACCACCGCCTCGACCCGCCACCACCACCACCGCCACCACCACCACCACCGCCACCGCCGCCACCGCCACCGCCACCGCCACCACCACCACCGCACCGCCCCGCCACCACCACCGCCACCGCCACCGCCACCACCACCACCACCACCGCCACCACCACCACCACAGCACCGCCACCGGTACGGTACGGTTCGAAACGGTACGGGTCGAAACGGTCCGGGTCGAAACGGTACGCGTCGAAACGGTTCGCGTCGAAACGGTTCGCGTCGAAACGGTACGGGTCGAAACGGTACGGGTCGAAAACGGTACGGGTCGAAAACGGTTCGGGTCGAAACGGTACGCGTCGAAACGGTCCGGGTCGAAACGGTACGGTTCGAAACGGTACGCGTCGAAACGGTACGCGTCGAAACGGTTCGCGTCGAAACGGTCCGGGTCGAAACGGTCCGGGTCGAAAACGGTTTTTTATGATTTTTTTGATTTTTTTAGAATTTTTTTGATTTTTTTAGAATTTTTTTGATTTTTTTTTATTTTTTTAGAATTTTTTTGATTTTTTTTGAATTTTTATGATTTTTTTGAATTTTTAGATTTTTTTTTTTATTTTTATGATTTTTTTTTATAACTACAGGGACTGTTTGTGTAATAAATAAAACTTAAAACTAGTAAATTATAACTATAGGGACTGTTTGTGTAATAAATAAAACTTAAAAACTAACTTCAGTTAAAAAAAACTAACGGAGGTCTATTGAGTACCAACATATTGAAACGTAGGATTATTAACTACCAAATCTGTAGGTAGCATTATTATTTACCAATGGGGCAAAGGTTGGTTTATTAAAAACCAATTTTCCTATTATCAATAATTAACTTTTCATAATAAATATTTAAAAAAATAATTAAGAATGCCTCATAAAGCGTCATGTGTCCCTAACATGGTTTCTTTTATTATATAGTATAGTATATGCTTACAATTCATGCCATATTGCCTTCACTTGTGTAACACTCTTACCTCTATAAACACATTATATTTCATGAATTGATATGGATTTTTAAAATTTTGACACGAGTAACATGAACCGTTTATAAAATGATTTATTAATAGCTGAAATTTGCACAAATCATTCACGTTTTATAAGTACGCCCCGCTTGCGGTATGCGCATATAATGTATATATGTGTAGGCCATCGGGGGCAAAAGTGAAAGTGCACTAATTTTAACGTTATTTTACTAATTTCGTGAAAATAACGTTAAAAGCTGAGGATGGTTAATCATGCATCATGTGGTGGCGTTGATAGCTGAAAGACAAAAGAGTACATGTACTAATCGGTTTTTGTCTTGATTGCTGAGTGTTATGTGCCTTATGTCCAAGGCTTGATGCAAAACTACTATCGAGCCGGGGGTCTCACTGGAAGCAGCCTCTCTATTCACTATTCCTACGGGGTAGAGGTAAGGTTGTCTACATCTTACCCTCCTCAGACCCTACCTTTGCTTTGCTATTGGTGGGATTTACTGAGTATGATGATGATGATTCACGTTTTATAAGTAGTAATCACAAATCATAGTCTAGTTTTGCAAACCTAACAAATTTATAACATATACGTGTGGGCTAACTAGAAATTAGGCCCATTTCATACTTTTGGGGCCTTTAAAGTGGCTTATATTCGGCTAAGGCCCAAAACACAATGAACATTCCAGCATAAGCATATATATAATCACTAGGTTAGAACCCCGTGTATTACACGGGTTGAATAAATATAATTTTATATAACAAATAATAAAAAAATATATTTAAAAATGTTGTTTATTACACGGGTTGAATAAATGTAATTTTATATACCAAATAATAAAACAATATATATTTAAAAATCTCGTTTATTAAATGGTTGAATAAATGTAATTTTATATATTATAATAAAAAGATTGTATTTTTAAGAACCCCGTGTATTGTACGGGCTGAGTAAATTTAATTTTATATATTAAATAATGAATAAAGTTACATTTTTAAGAACCTCATGTGTTATACAGGTTGAGCATATGTAATTTTATATATCAAACGATAAAAAGTTATATATTTATAAACCCTATGTACTACATAATAAAAAAAGTTATATTTTTAAAAAGCTCGTGTATTACACGAGTTGCATAAATTTAATTTTGTATAGTAAAAAATAAAAATGTTATATCTTTAAAAAATATCGTTTATTACACAGATTGAATGAATCTAATAAAAATTTATACTCTTAAAAAAACTAACGGATATACTCGATATACGATGGATTGGGTGATTGCAGTGATGGTTCTTATAAATGTTACGTAAACATAATGATTACCATATTTGAGTTGAGAGTTGAACAAAAAAATAAAAGTATAGAACCAATAAACATTGATTAATATTTTTGTTTACCCCTTATAAACATTTTTGAAATAGGTTCTACCCTTAACTACTTTAGTTTAATAAAATAAATAAATCATTTACATTATATTAATTTATATTTAGCATATATCTTTTGTTAATTTCAGGATAAATAATTTTGAAATCTAATAAATATTTTAAAATATTATATTATCTTCTATATGAATTGTTTAAATTTATATTAAATTTAATTTTGTAATTATCTTTTAATTGATATTAATTATCTATAAAAAATAGATGTCTTTAATGAATAACATGTGTCCCCTCATTTGTTTCTTTTATTATATAGTATAGATTAAAGTGAAAGGTAATTAAAAGTTAAGAATGGGCTTATTGTTAACTTTATGAGTACCAAAATTCACCTATTGCTAACTTTGTGACTTGTGAGATACACATCCGCTCCACTTTAGTGGAGATAAAAGCCTCGTGTCATTAGGTTAAGAGGCTATCGGACATCGGTGACGTACTGAAGTAGATTATAAAAACTAAGTTTTTTCTAAGAATGTATAATGATGATTTTTTACTTTTTTATTTTTTAACTAAAACTTCACTGATTTTTAAGACTAAATGAGATGATGGTGCATTAGATAAGAATGAATGTAAAAAGGTAAAAGGGTAAATTTGCAATATAACAACGCACGCCCAAAAGAAAAAACCATAGAAATCAAAAGAAGAAAAAAAGCGTTAAAGTGAGATTAAATATAATATATGCAAGTATAAAAGTTAAATATCCTCATGATAAAAACACCACCATTAATGTAAAGCTTCATTAGTGATCAAGACTAATATTTTATCTGGATCTTTTTGTTTTTGTAAGATCAAATTAGAATAAAAAGTTCTTTACTCAAATCATGTAGCCTTCTTCATATGTATTAGATTAGATTTCATAACAAAGACCAAGTTAATAGTATATTCATCAAAGACTAGTTTACAAATGATAACAATAGTGTAACAAGGTTTAAATTGTTTTAAACTACAAAACTAGCATAGCATGGACTCATGTTAGGCGTTTAATTGTTAAAGTGAGTACTTAAATAAAATTAACTTTTATACGTTGTTTTAACATGTTAGTTCATTTTTTGACTTTACTTTAAGAAAACACCGCTCATTTATAATTTTTAAATTCCTCAATTAACTTAAACAAGATCAAATCATATCAGTGTCGTAATGATACCATGATTAAAATCAAAATCTAATATATGTAAGATTAAATATATTATGTTTAATATTTAATCTAGTAGTCATTATAATCATTTACGTAATATAGATCAAAATATATAACAACCTATTAAATAATTAGTTGGTAATTGTTGATGGACCATATTACCCTTATTAACTAATTAGGTTTCATCATGGGTGCTTATATAAGGAGACTTATGTGGAGGTTAAAGGGTTACACAGTTACACAATTAGACATACCCTATAATCATAACATCATCATCATCGACCTCCTCTCCTATAGCCGATTCCCTTGTCGGTTTTCATAGTCACCATCATCAGTCAGCACCCTAAGGAGGAACCAGATCACCTTGACAAAGATGTCGAACTCCATGTCGTCTTCCCTCACTGGATTCTCCACTGCACTGTCTGCGGTGACAGGTATGTTTTCATGTTTTCCCTTATGTTTAAACAGAACTGATTCAACATGTGGTATCAGAGCATATGTTGATTAGTCAGTTCTGTTTTGTATCCATGAATCTGGAATAAAAAACTGGAAAACAGTATTGAAAACCCTAATTAAATTCGTTTTTTATCATCCGAAATTCCATCTCGGATCAGTTTCGGATCATATGTTTCATCTATTATTACTGTTCCGAAATCATAATGTTCAAGAATTTAATTAAATGTTTAATAAATTTCCAGAAATATTTAGGGTTCATCATGTGTTCTTAGTTAAAAATTCGAAATTCCTTTATGTTTTGGAATATGATTTGAATTGTTGAATGTTTTCCTAATTTTGATCTATTTTGTCTAATGAGAGTTTTCGAAATCTGTTAAAAGGATAAACAGATTATGATTTTCGAAATTTTCTGATAAAATTAGATCAATGTTAAAACAGGAAACTCTATCACAATTCCTAAGAATTTGAATTTTCAGTTATGTTTTCACATTAATAGCTGTAATAGCTTGTAGAACACATCTCGGATGATCATTCCGGATGAACATTTGTTCGTCCATCACGGAACATTTCAGACTAACCATTTCGGACTAAGCATCCATTACGGATCAATAACTGGCTGATCATTACGGACTAAGCATTACCATTTCGGATGAATCTCGGACTAAGCATCATCCATCACGGATGGATCCACAATCATTCGAAATGACTCGACTTACGCGTCTTGGACACATCCGAAATGATTCGAAATCATTCATCTCGGATGAATCCAAGACATGATCTGCGCTAACGGGTGGTTTGCTATTAAATAATTGGTTTTGTAATTACTTAGTTAATTAATCAGAATCAGATAATGTTTTACAAAACCAAAATGGCTTGACTTGAATGAGTTTTGATGTATCATTTCTAGCCAAAGCTGACTTGGTACATCTACTTATCGTTCAAGTATTACGAAAGCTATGTTAAGTGTGCATCATAAACATGAATGTCTTAATATCTGGCCAAAGCTGATTTAATTCCTTCATAGATGGCATACTTAACAAGTGCATAACTAAAGTGATTGTCTCAATTTCTGGCCAAAGCTGTTTTGTTACAATAATTTTGCACACATGCTTAAATGATTACACTTCTGGCCAAAGCTGATTTGTCTTCGTTTAAGTTGAATTTTAACTAATTCTATTATTTTGATGTTAGTAATAGACAATATCACAGCTTCATAATGTAAAATGGTCATTATTTATGTCTGCCTTAGTTTAACGTGCCCTTAGATCACATTAGAACTTCTTCCTTAGTATCATAACGTGCTCATCTCATTTCCACTATCAGCGCCAAATTGCGGGATTCCACCTTTGACTGGTGATAACTTTGCTGCATGGAAGGATGCTCTCATGCTTACTATTGGGCTGCTGGATTTCGATTATGCCTTAAGAGAGAATAAGCCAGCGGACCTTACTACTCAAAGCACTGCTGCTGAGCAGTTGACTCATGAAAAGTGGACTAGGTGTAACCGCATGTCTCTCATGTTTATGAAGCAGTCCATCAGCAATGCAATCAGAGGAGCTATTCCTGATTCTGAAGATGCTAAAACCTACTTGGCTTCTGTGGAGGCGCAGTTCAAGGGGACGTCTAAAGCACATGCTAGTACCCATATCCTAAAGCTGGTGACAACTAAGTATGATGGGAGGAGCGGCATTCGCGAGCACATCATGATGATGAATGACATGGCCAATAAGCTGAAGGGGCTAGAAATGGAAATCAGTGATGGTTTTCTCGTTCACTTCATCATCACTTCGCTTCCTTCGTCCTTTGAAGCATTCAAGATCAATTACAACACTCAGAAGGACAAATGGACGATGAGTGAGCTGGTCGATATGTGCGTACAGGAGGAAGAGCGTATGAGGATGGATCGCACTACTGATGTAGCTAACTTCACCACCTTCAACTCTAAGAAGAGGAAGAACAATCATCAGATGAAGGATGCTTCAAAAGTCCAAAGGCCTAATCCTAATATAAGTGCACCCTCCAGCTCTAAGAACTCCTTAGGCATAATTCACTGCAAGTTCTGTAAAAAGACAGGACATATGCAGAAGGAATGTGTAACACCCCGAAAACGGGTTTGGTAATTAAACCCCGTTAATACTAAAGAGCGGGTATAATACCGTTAGCAGCAAAGATTAAACCAAAAATTATTAGGATTTAAATAAATAAGCTTAATAATAAATAAAACGAGGATAAACACTTTGAGAAAACAAAGTATATAAAAGGCCCGAGTTAACGAGACTTAAAATAAAACGGGTTATGACTTCCCAAACCCATTAAGTTAACTAGGAATAATTAACCTAGTTAGTAATATATGATTAAGTGATGAATAATGAATTATAGCTTCTTTTGAAACAAAATAAACATGAGGGGCAAAAGGGTTAACTTGAAAGTTAACTAAATAAATAACAAAAAAGAAGAAGAAACACACAGTGTGTGTTCGTAGGAGCGACCAGGAGAAGAGGGGAGGGAGCCAACCCTAGTTCTTCAAGAATCTTCAAATTGAAGCTCAATTCAGGCCCTAAATCGATGCATGAACACATAAAAACGATCACCAAGCTTAGGGGATCATGAGTTATGTCAAATTTTTGATATTTATGAAGTTAAGATTCTTGATGTACTTATGAAAATCGAAATACAAGCTTGAATGATTGATGTTTGGGTGAAACTAGGATGAATTCATGTTTAGGAGTAAACCCGAGACAAGTATATATTGAAAGAAGTACGGACGTGTGCCTCAGTACTTATACAATGATTAAGAAATGTCAGTTAAGCTTTGAAGAGTCAAATGAAGGTTGGCGAAATGATGAATAGAATGAAAGGGTTGCATGTAAGAAATAGAATGTGTGGTACGTTGTAGTAGGTACGTAGGAAATGGTAGAAGGATTATAAGTGGGTAATTCCCTAGTACAATGAATGTTTAAATGAAATATGCTAACCGCCAAATTTTTTTTATGAAAATGTTAGAATAATTGATGTGATGGAACCAATCGTATTGGTAAGAGAATGTGCACGAGCGGAAGCTCATTACAAGGATAAATGAAACCTGGTCTGTTATGGCTAGTAATCGAGAAGAAGATGTTCGATCGGGGTTACAGATCGTCGCTTAGTGAAATGAAAAAGGTTAGTAAGATGTTTAACTTATGTTGGATAGATATAAACTAGTATGACACACATGTATATATGTAAATCAAGAAATGTATGAAGTGAAAATAATAGTGATGTAAAAATGGACAAAATGATTTAAAGGTAACGTAAAGGTATGTAGGGTACAAGTAGCTGTAGAAAACGTAGAAGGATGTTCACATTAAAGTTAAAGTACGTATATATGACTATGAAATGGTAGTTTTGTGTGGTAACAAAACAATAACTAAATGTTAAATAATATATGCATAGAATGAAATCTTAAGAGATAAGATGAATCTGGTAGATCCGTTATGAACAGATCATATGAATGGATGTATGATTACAGATTGAGGAAGTATGTGTATTGACCCGTTGTTGACATGTTAAGGAAATGAAAATGATATGCGAAAGTATGATAAGGAAAGTATGGAATGGTTATGAAGAAGTCAATTATATGAATAGTTTATGAATTGAGAATGTATAGCTACTCATTACTATGATGTATTAGTTAAAGTTAAACATATCTGAGTATATACAATTTCGATGCAAGATCGTATAGTTGATAAAAACATTATGAATGAGAAATAAACAAATGAGAATGTTAGTAATGGAATGTTGGAACGGTTGCAAGTAAGTAAGAAGGTATATGATGCACATGATATACGAGTGTTAGAATGATGAATGAACAATTAGCTATGAAGGCTGTTAGGAATTAGCGTATTAGTGAAAGCGACACTAATAAGAACTCTGGAGCGGGTTCTTTAAGAAAGAAGATAGTCGTTGTGATGGGCTAGCCATAGAGAAGAATTAATTAGTGTTAAATAAGAAGTAAGAAAGGTTTCGGGGACGAAACCTCATTTAAGGGTGGTAGACTTGTAACGCCCCAAAAATCTGAATGTTAATATTTGTCGTGTGTTCTTATGTGACACGTCGTGAAATAAATGACTAGGCTATTTAACCTAGTTAAAGGTATGGTCAAAAGTATTAAATGATGAAGGTAGTGTTAGTATGTTTTAAAGGCAAACCCGAGGGGCTAAAGTGGAACAAATGAAAGTTCATTTGTCTAATTAAAAGGGTCAACACACACACACAAACACACATACGTGTGTGTTCGTGAAGCTTCAGGAGCTCTCAAGAGCTCCAAACCCTAGCTCACTTAAATCACCAAATTGAAGGGTGAATCGAGGCCCAAATTCAAGAAGAAACACGGATTAATGATCACCTTCGCGAGGGGATCATAAGGTATGTTGAATTTTTATGATTAATGAAGTTGAGAAATCTTGGTAATCATCACTAGTGGTGATTTATGTATGAACCATGAAGGTTATGGCCAAATTAGTGATGTATGCACGTTTAAGAACAAACCCTAAGCGATGACTCTGAGTAAATTGTTAGAATTTAGGTGGTTGGATGAATTACCACAATTAGTTAAGTGGGTTTATGTTTAATCCATGAAATGGTATGAACTTGATTAGAAATATGTGTAGTATGTGATGTGTATTTGTATATAGAGTGATTATAGTATGGAATTTGTATGATGTTTACTTGTGATGATAAATGAAAGTGATAATTAGGATAAACACATGAAAGACTTGTACATCATGCTTAGAAAGTAGTACGCACATCAAGTGTTTGATGAAATGTCTAAATGACAATAATATGTGAAATTGTATGCAATTAATGGGTGAACATGTATAGAATGTGGTAATAATGAAATTGATAGTAAACTAACATGAGGAATGCATTTTAGATATAGTTCATGAGAGGATTATGTTAGTTTGATGTTGGGTATGCTTTATGTTGTTTGAATTGACTAATGAAGGTCATACATGAGATATGAATTTGATATGATCGTTCGTTCATACGTACAATCATATATGCTAACAAGAATGTGAATGTAATGACATGTACGGATAGGAGTCATGTCAACACGGACATAAGCATGGAAGGACAACGGGCCAAGGATAAACACGGAAGCTATGCTTGAACTCGAATGCACGAGGTAAGTGATTTCTGTAATCACTTCTTAGATTGTTAAGTAATATGGTGTTTTAATTAATTAAACATGATGTTTGAGGGTGGTTATGTGTTGAAGTCCTTCGTCGTAAGGGTTGGGGTTAAAGTTGACTAAAATGCCCTTGGTGGGTATTTTGGGCGAACGACCTGTAAAAGATGTTTAGAAATAAGATAAATGACCAAGTGAATAATTAGGATAAGTACGGAAGTGAAATGTATGTTTTTGAGAATCAAATGCAATGAAATACAAAAATACCCTTAACGGGTCAAAGTAAGCTTTTGAATAAAAAGAGTTTAAAGAATGCAAGATATCCGAGAATTTAATCTCTTATAATAGGCGTCATTGATATTATTAGGTATATAAGAATTTATGGTCAAGTAAACAAGTTAGATGGATAAATGCATGAACGGGACATGATATGTAAAAAGGGTAACAAGCCGAAGGCTTAAAAGTCTGGAATTTTGTTAATCCGGATGTCGGGTCTTAACTCCATAAGATGGAGAATTAAATTACGGACGCGTAGGAAAAAGAATCGGGTAAAACGGACCAATAATGAAGAAGTTATGGCCGTTTTCGTGAAATCGGATCGCGCTGGAAATATGCAGCAACCAGCTGCAAACCTTCTGTCGTTTTGAGGGGGTCGCGTCACGCGACGTCCCGTCGCGTCGCGCGACGGGTGTAGTTTCTCCGAAAAGTTGTTTTCGTGCCTTATTTGAAGCCGGGAACTCGTTTAAAGGCGTTTTAAGTCACGTACGTCTAATTTAACTCATGATTATGTGAACTTAAGGGTATGCATGTAGGTAAATAGATTCGTATGTATGTTTATAAGGATGTGAATAAGTACGTGAGTGTATGTAGGTATGTGTATGGAGAATAGGCATGTACGAGTTTGGTATACTGCAATCAGATATGTATGTATGTATGTATGTGAATGTGTGATGTCATGACCGTACGTAACAATGTAGGTATGTGTGTATGTAGATACTTATAGAATGACTTAAGTGTATATATATGTAAGGATGCATGTAGGTTAGTGCTTATGTGTGTACATTTGTATGTCGGGAGATAATGTGTATGAAGTTTAAGTATGAACATAATTCTTTCGGTACGATTATGTGTTTATGTTGTTTAATTCGTGTACATGGAGTTATAAGTGTGATGCAGGAATAGCAAAGAAGACTCACCACGAATTATATGACAGGATGGAAAAGCTAGAATGTAAAGAATTAATGAAACGAGAAATAGATGTGAACAAACCTTGTATGTTTATAATGCGTACTAATGTTGCAAATTTTATGTGGTGAGCGCAGGTAGTACAAGCCATGAGGATTACTAAGGAGTAGAGATCGAAGATCGAGTCACAGGACGGATTGTACGGGAGTGTCGAGTACGTAATTGAGTGAAGTCAGTTTATGATTTCTTGTTGTAAATAAGTATAATAAATGTAATTATTGAGAAAAGTTAACCCTAGAAATGAGATTAAGTGTGTCGAAGTGTTTGTAACTAAAGAAATTTTTATGGTACGAATTTTCCGCTGCGACTTTAGTCAAATACGAATTAGAGTGTTACAGAAATATCTTTAAAACCCCACTGGAATCGCATTTTTTCGACGAAAATTGAGCGTTTTATGAATTTTTCCGTATCGAAGGTTCAAGCTGCGTTTTCTGCCAGAATTTGCAGCCCATTACGAATGTCATAACTCAAGTCTTATATTAACAGGAGCGATTAGCAAATCGGATAATTGCGTCGCCATAGGTTATGTGATAATAAAAGCGAGATATAAATCGGGTCTATTTGTTGACCCAGGCCAGGTACGCTCATATGAATTTATAGTTAAAAGTGCAAGTAAGGTCGAATATTTAGTGAAGTCCTTCATCGCAAAAACGAAGGATTAAAAATGACCATAAGGCCCTTGATGGGCAAACCGGGAAAACGACCCTTAGAGGTTGTTTACGAATTTATATTATGACTTCGTAACCCTTAGATGCGTATAAAAGTTCTAGACAAAAACATTGGTGGGTCGGATGTCTAGAAATAGACATTTGCGAAAAAGGACTAGCCGAAGGGTAAAATAGGGATTTTGGGTTCCTTATGTTAAATCCACCACAAAACTAGTTGTGGTGGAAGATATGTATTATTTAGCATGGAAAGACGAGGTGCGAAAAGAAAATAGCGAGTGTGATGTTTAGATATTTTAAAAGTCCCTGAAATGGGTCAAATAAAATAAGAAGTTAAATGTGGATTAAGTGATTAGTAAGATACGTATAAATCTGTGATTTGTGAATGCGTACGTGAGCCCTGTAATGGGAGTGGAAACGCTAACGCTTGTTAAGCATGGGATGGGTAGGAAATGTTAAAGAAGACTCTTGGAAAACATTCTTGAAATGTAACTTAAACCAAACGGGTCGAATAGTCACCTAAAGGATTTATGAGCCAATAGTGGATAAATCAGATTTCTATTCAAACCAAGGTGATAAACGGGTCCGTAATTTAATTACGGACGCGTAGGAAAAGGAATCGAGTAAAACGGATGTGTAGATTGAAAGTTATGCACGTTTTCGTAAAAAGAATCGGAGCTGGGAAAATGCAGCAATCAGCTGCAAACCTTCTGCCCATTTAAGGGCGTCGCGCCACGCGACGACATGGCCCAAGGGCCGTCGCGCGACGCGACGGGGTGCAGGTTTTGCGAAAATTGTTTGTTGGTTCCGTTTTGATTAGCGAACTTGTTTAGACATGTTATAAACGCTGTATGACTAACTCATTTCATGTTTTATGAAATGTAGGTGCTAACCGAGTTACTGGAAGACGATCAAGCTAAGCAATGAACCGAACACACAAAGAACAAAGCTTCCGTGAATAGTTCGTTGTCATGTTTTAAACGGCGACTCAAATTTACAAAATGCTGTAACATTTTATTTAGTATAATGTTTTAATAAACTCATATTTTAAGTGTATGATAAATTTTAAATACACTAATATAATATAAATTTATTTGATAATAGTATAAAATGGAACAAGGGTCTTACAAGTTGGTAATCAGAGCTCAAGGTTAAAAGAATAAAGTGTTCGGTTCGAGGCTTGATCGCAAATCCGGTAAGTACATGTATATCAAGGGTTTAGTATGATTAAAGTGTTGAGAACAACACATATGGTTATCGTGTAATACACGTTACACCAATAAAAACGATATAGAGTAGATATAGTCAACGAAATTACACGCATTGATGCGTATACTAGAAAAGCCTTGTATTATAATACGGGCATTCGTTAATGTCGAAATTACTAAATGTTGTAAATGTTTTAGTTGAAGGACACTCGCATATGAAGATAGCGAGAGTTTAACAAATCGCGGATTTAACAAAGGAACGGTCCAAAGAACATGCTCATTAAGGACCTAAATCGCACGGCGATAGCGAACCAGACTAATGGCAAGAGAAGCCCGTTAAGGCAAGCATTACCAGGTGCACGTTTTAAATTTAGTTGTACAAATAGTAATATGCAACAAATACGTAGAGATTGAAAGTTGCATATGTAGATTAAAAACTTGGAAAAACCCGAATAGAAAATCTATCCGGGATATTGTTTCCAAGAGAATCAAATAGAGGCATTACTTACATGGGGTGTAATGTGAAAATTATAAAAAGGTCATGTATACCAGGTATTGATCGCTTACTCTGGCCAAGTAAGTGGTGAGCACGTGGTACCATGAACTTTTTGTGATGGACATGCTTACATCCGATGTAGTAAGGACGGGGGTGAGTGGGACAAATTAAAAAGTACGCAAACGAATAAAATGAGCAAAATATTTGAAAATAATGTAAACGCACAGCCGGGTGACGGAAGCGTATTACATTAGGATAATGAGCCCGAGTGAAGGGACAAAGATTGGTGTAAAATGATTTAGATAAGTATTGGGAGGGGTGTACTTACACTCGAACCCGGAGAATGCAAGCATGTAAAATGATTTAGATAAGTATTGGGAGGGGGTGTACTTACACTCGAACCTAGAGAATGCAAGCATGTAAAATGATTAAGATATGTATTGGGAGGGGGGTGTACTTACACTCGAACCCGGAGAATGCAAACATGTAAAATGATTAAGATATGTATTGGGAGGGGGTGTACTTACACTCGAACCCGGAGAATGCAAACATGTAAAATGATTAAGATATGCATTGGAAGGGGGTGTACTTACACTCGAACCCGAAAAATGCAAATATGTCTCTAAACGGACCGTTGTTTCAAAACGTCAAATTTGAGGACAAAGTCGGAATATAAAAGTGAAGCGAGGTCTTAATGCATACCGGGAGGGTTGCAATAATAACGACTTCGGTAAAACACCCGGTTGATGGGTAGGAATTTAAGCACATGTGTAAACCAAGAGACGTGAACGCAGGTTTAAAATCAAAAGATTTGGATTAAGAGTTATGACTAAAAATTTCGTAAATGTAAATTTTGAATAAACATGTTCAACCATTTGAGGTTGAACGGGTTGAATAAAGAAGAAAGTTGATCGTTTATAAGTGATGGATTTCACATTAACAAGTCAAACAGGTTGAATACAATATAATGCTGGATGGCACAAATAAGCGCTAGCCAAATAAAGGTAGCGTTAAAAGCAAAAGAATAATGAGCCCGGTAATGGGACATAACCAAATAAGAATATATGCAAACCAAATAACAATGAGCATAAGACAAACCGACGTATAAATGACGTGAGAATCATAGAGTCGGGAGAATGATCCGAAATAAAACGATTATAGCCACGAACTACAGTCAAGGTTAACAGATCTTAAGTTTGAAACCGAATGACTCTTCAAACAAAAACAGGATGCCTTGACACCAAATATGTATTTTAAGAACGACACGAGTAAAGAATGAACTACGGGATCAACATAACCTTTGGGGTTATAAACAATGGAAAGGTCTTTGAGACTAAAACGACCCACGAGTCATGACTAGAAATAAATAGATTATAAGGACCTCGCCTTAAAGAGGCGAAAAGTCTAATAAAATAGCCCATAAGGCTAAGTGATAAAACCTACGGGTTAATTAGACAAGGCGAGGGAATCAATTGAGAATCCTTGCATAAAATAAAGACTGTAAAAGAATAAATTTTGGACTGTCAATATCCCACTATGGATAATTGACAAAAGTTAAAGAAAAGATACTAAACTAAAACTTCGGTTTTGGTAAGAAATGATGTTTTTACAAATATGAATTCTGATAGACGTATAAATAGTAAGCATGAAAGATATAAGTCGTGACACTGATAGGTGCAAGACGATATATTCGAAAAGTGATAATTTTGAAAATAAAAAGTTGATATAAAATTTGGCATGGCGTGACGTGATCACGGTCAAGAAGTGTAATGTGAAGTATAATCACATTAGAGCCGAACGATGAATATTGCTAAGTTAATTAAACTAGTGGAAATAACGAGATTACGTTATTTCAAGTTGCATTATGTCGTATAAGATACGTAGATGATTAATAACCAAAAAGATATTACCATACTTTTCTGGTAATACTAACAATTGGTTAAAATATGAGCAATGCTCAACTGATTATCGAGAGCAAATACATGGAGTTAAACTTGATAAATTATGTAAGAAAATGTTTCGAGGACGAAACCTCTTTAAGGGGGGTAGACTTGTAACACCCCGAAAACGGGTTTGGTAATTAAACCCCGTTAATACTAAAGAGCGGGTATAATACCGTTAGGAGAAAAGATTAAACCGGAAATTATTAGGATTTAAATAAATAAGCTTAATAATAAATAAAACGAGGATAAACACTTTGAGAAAACAAAGTATATAGAAGGCCCGAGTTAACGGAACTTAAAATAAAACGGGTTATGACTTCCCGAACCCATTAAGTTAACTAGGAATAATTAACCTAGTTAGTAATATATGATTAAGTGATGAATAATGAATTATAGCTTCTTTTGAAACAAAATAAACATGAGGGGCCAAAAGGGTTAACTTGAAAGTTAACTAAATAAATAACCAAAAAAAAAAAAAGAAACACACAGTGTGTGTTCGTAGGAGCGACCAGGAGAAGAGGGGAGGGAGCCAACCCTAGTTCTTCAAGAATCTTCAAATTGAAGCTCAATTCAGGCCCTAAATTGATGCATGAACACATAAAAACGATCAGCAAGCTTAGGGGATCATGAGTTATGTCAAATTTTTGATATTTATGAAGTTGAGATTCTTGATGTACTTATGAAAATCGAAATACAAGCTTGAATGATTGATGTTTTGGTGAAACTAGGATGAATTCATGTTTAGGAGTAAACCCTAGACAAGTATATATTGAAATCATGCTTAACTCAAGTAAATTCAGATTTTTTTGATGCTAAATTCATGTATGAGATGTTTTTAGGGTTTTGATTGCTAAAAATAGTGTTATGATGTCAAGAACATGCTTTAATTGAAAGCTGAATTCAAACAACTCCTGATCATAATTTACAGCCGACTTGTATTGGCTGTAGCATGGACAAAACATGACAAAAACATGTGTTTCTTGAGTCTAAAATGTAATTCCAGGAAATATCTTTAAAACCCCACTGGAATCGTATTTTTTCGACGAAAATTGAGCGTTTTATGAATTTTTCCGTATCGAAGGTTCAAGCTGCGTTTTCTGGCAGAATTTGCAGCCCATTACGAATGTCATAACTCAATTTAGAAATTTAGTTATGATCTCAAATTTTTACTGTAGATATTTTTAAGCGATTAAAAGAATCG
Organism: Helianthus tuberosus; assembly: GCA_030545235.1. Taxonomy (NCBI): domain Eukaryota; kingdom Viridiplantae; phylum Streptophyta; class Magnoliopsida; order Asterales; family Asteraceae; genus Helianthus; species Helianthus tuberosus. Next base: position 36,482,507 of record CM060424.1, on the reverse strand, counting down.
CCAATTGTAATTTCGTCAATCGGATAAACGAGGAATTTTAAATGAATTTTTTCATAAGCTGCAGTCAGAAGTGACGAATCTGATTGTAGCTTAGTAAATGAATTTTTGCGAATTTTTGGTAAAGAGTTAGATCTTGAAACTTTAACACAAGGCCTAACCCTCCGAGAGGTACGCCACATAAAAAAGTCATAATTTTTGAAGACTTGTAAACAGGTTAAACAAGTCACCAAAAAACAGCCCATTTTCAGTGATATGAAATGCCTAAATGAAATCGCGGTCTACTTGGTTGTGTGTAAAACGTGATTATATTAAGTGTTCGGATGAATGCATAGAAATGTGTAAGGTGGAAGATCATATTAAATTATGGTTAATCTAACCACCTTGTGAACATTGGATAATAGTTTGGCGCTTAACAAGCTAGGTGGAAGCTTGTGAATGAAGCGGGTCAAACGGAGCGAGTATGGATAGAAAAGCGTGGCATGGATGCAAGGTAAGTGAATCTTACACCCTTTTATCTTAGAACGCGTAATGATTATAAAGGTTATGAAAATGATAAGCTAATATTTGAAATGTGATGTTCCGACGTAAATTGAAATGGGTCGGAATAAGCGAAAGTGATGAAAACCATAATGAATGGTAAAAAGGGGTAATATTGGGCGTATAGGCCAAACGGGTCGAATGGTGGTGACAACACCATTTGAAAATATCGACTAATGTGGTTGTCAAGTCTTATGTTAACAAGAGCGATTAGCAAATCGGATAATTGCGTCGCCATAGGTTATGTGATAATAAAAGCGAGATATAAATCGGGTCTATTTGTTGACCCGGGCCAGGTACGCTCATATGAATTTATAGTTAAAAGTGCAAGTAAGGTCGAGTATTTAGTGAAGTCCTTCATCGCAAAAACGAAGGATTAAAAATGACCATAAGGCCCTTGATGGGCAAACCGGGCAAACGACCCTTAGAGGTTGTTTAGGAAGTTATATTATGACTTCGTAACCCTTAGATGCGTATAAAAGTTCTAGACAAAAACATTGGTGGGTAGGATGCCTAGAAATAGACATTTGCGAAAAAGGACTAGCCGAAGAGTAAAATAGGGATTTTGGGTTCCTTATGTTAAATCCACCACAAAACTAGTTGTGGTGGAAGATATGTATTATTTAGCATGGAAAGACGAGGTGCGAAAAGAAAATAGCGAGTGTGATGTTTAGATATTTTAAAAGTCCCTGAAATGGGTCAAATAAAATAAGAAGTTAAATGTGGATTAAGTGATTAGTAAGATACGTATAAATCTGTGATTTGTGAATGCGTACGTGAGCCCTGTAATGGGAGTGGAAACGCTAACGCTTGTTAAGCCTGGGATGGGTAGGAATTGTTAAAGAAGACTCTTGGAAAACATTCTTGCAATGTAACTTAAACCAAACGGGTCGAATAGTTACCTAAAGGATTTATGAGCCAATAGTTGATAAATCAGATTTCTATGCAAACCAAGGTAATAAACGGGTCCGTAATTTAATTACGGACGCGTAGGAAAATGAATCGAGTAAAACGGATGTGTAGATTGAAAGTTATGCACGTTTTCGTAAAAAGAATCGGAGCTGGGAAAACGCAGCAACGAGCTGCAAACCTTCTGCCCGTTTAAGGGCGTCGCGCCACGCGACGACATGGCCCAAGGGCTCGCGCCACGCGACGGGGTGCAGGTTTTGCGAAAATTGTTTGTTGGTTTTGTTTTGTTTTGATTCGCGAACTTGTTTAGACATGTTATAAACGCTATATGAATAACTCATTTCATGTTTTATGAAATGTAGGTGCCAACCGAGTTACCGGAAGACGATCAAGCTAAGCAATGAACCGAACACACAAAGAACAAAGCTTCTGCGAATAGTTCATTGTCATGTTTTAAACGGCGACTCAAATTTACAAAATGTTGTAACATTTTATTTAGTATAATGTTTTAATAAACTCATATTTTAAGTGTATGATAAATTTTAAATACACTAATATAATAGAAATTTATTTGATAATAGTATAAAATGGACCAAGGGTCTTACAGAATGCCCTGATTTTAAGGAGTGGCTGGCTAATAAAGGTAACGATTATTTTATGATACTTGAGTCCTATAATTTAAGTGTTCCTGCTAATTCTTGGTGGTTTGATTCTGGTTCTATGGTTCATGTTACCAATTCAACTCAGGGATTCCTTACAATCCGGAAGCTGGAAAGAAACCGAAGAACGCTTAAGGTTGGGGATGATCGAGAATTAGAAGTGAAGGCCATTGGAACATTACAATTATTCATGAAAACTGGTTTATGTATTAAACTTTATGATACCTTATATGTTCCTGAGGTAACTCGGAACCTTGTATCAGGACCAAAGTTAGACATGGACGGTTTTATTGTTTCCCATGGTCATCGCAAACTCTCTATCCTCTATGATTCTGTTCTTTATGGTACTGGTGTTCTGGATGGTGGTCTCTATAGATTAGAACTGGATGATAATTTTTCCAAATCTTTGTTTTCATATAAAATTAATGAATCAATCACAAAGATGAAAGAGAAACGAGACTTAGAGACTTCATCCATGTTGTGGCATCAGCGTTTAGGCCACATCTCAAAAGAACGATTAAATCGTCTTGTAAAGGATGAAGTCTTACCTCCTCTCGATTTCTCTAATTTTGGAACATATGTCAAATGTCTTAAAGGTAAAATGACATTAGCGAATAAGAAAGGTGCCACTAGGAGCTATAATTTATTAGAACTCATTCACACTGACATTAGTGGTCCCTACCAAATCGCTGGCATAACAGGACATACTTCATTTATCACTTTTATTGGTGATTATTCTCGTTACATGTACTTGTATCTTATTAAGGAGAAATCTGAATCTCTAACAACTTTTAAAGATTATAAGGCTGAAGTTGAAAAGCAATTAGATCGTCAGATTAAAGTTGTGAGATCAGATAGAGGCGGTGAATATTATGGAAGACATACTGATGTGGGTCAAGCTCCTGGTCCATTTTATGAGTTTTGTAAGGGCCAGGGGATTGTGAACCAATACACCATGCCTGGTACACCTCAGCAGAACGGTGTCGCTGAAAGAAGAAACCGTACCCTTATGAACATGGTACGCAGTATGTTAGCCAACACTAATTTACCATTATTCCTCTGGACTGAAGCGTTAAAAGCAGCTGTTCATGTACTCAATAGAGTTCCTTCTAAGTCTGTCCCTAAAACTCCTTATGAACTTTGGACAGGAAGGAAACCGAGTCTTAAATATATAAAAGTATGAGGCTGCATTGTTGAAGCGAAACTTTACAATCCTTTCCTAAGGAAACTTAACCCTAAAACAGTTACCTGTTTCTTTATCGGGTATCCTGATAACTCAAAGGGTTATCGTTTCTATTGTCCTTCTCATGTCACCCGTATTGTTGAAACCAAACGTGCTACGTTCCTGGAGGATTTCAAGGTCAGTGGGAGCAGTACCAACCCTTACGAAGAATTGCAAGAAGTACAAGACGCGGGGGGGGGGGGGGAGACTCGTCGCTTACCATCACTCCGATTGCTCCTCTTGTACCCAATGCAACTACTGCACCTGAAGCTACTGCACCAACTCCAAATTTACCTCTATAATCAGAATCCATTATACCTCATGACGAAGGCACATCAAACGCTCAAAACCAAGACAACGCTGAACCCGATAATCCACTCAGGAGGTCATCTAGGCAAAGAAGGCCTACTAATTGGGATGATTATGTTACCTACCTGACTGAAATGGATCCCGGAAAGCTCAGTGATTCTATCTCTTACAATGAAGCCATTAGCAGTGATCAGTCTTCTGAATGGAGTAAAGCAATGATTGATGAGCTTGAATCCATGAAGAAAAATGACGTTTGGGATTTGGTAGAATTACCCAACGGAGTCAAACCCGTAGGATGTAAATGGGTGTTCAAAACAAAACTGGAGCCGAATGGGAACGTTGAACGCTACAAAGCGAGATTGGTTGCAAAGGGCTACACTCAGAAAGAGGGAATTGATTATCAAGAGACGTTTTCACCTGTCTCTAGGAAAGATTCATTAAGGATCGTCATGGCCCTAGTAGCTCATTTCGATTTAGAGTTACATCAGATGGACGTTAAAACTGCTTTCCTTAACGGAGACTTGGACGAAGATGTTAACATGAAACAACCTGAAGGCTTTAAACCTGAAGGTCAGGAGCATCTAGTCTGTAAGTTGAAGAAATCTATTTACGGGTTGAAACAAGCATCACGTCAGTGGCACCTCAAGACTGATGAAGTCATGAAGAAACAAGATTTTATGAAGAATCAGGTGGATCAATGCACCTACCTCAAGATGAGTGGGAGCAACTTTACTATACTTGTCCTTTACGTAGATGATATTCTATTGGCAAGTAATAGTTTAGACATGTTGCATGAGTCGAAGCGTTTACTCTCGCATAACTTCGACATGAAGTATCTCGGAGATGCTTCTTACGTCATTGGCATCGAAATTCACCGAGATAGACACAAAGGGATCTTAGGATTGTCTCAAAAGGCTTACATAGATCGTGTCCTTACACGTTACAACATGCAATACTGCAAACCCTCCGTCGCTCCAGTAGTTAAGGGAGATGTTTTCGGTTCATTCCGATGTCCGACAACAGAGGTTGAGAAGGAGCAAATGAGCCAGATACCTTACGCGTCAGTAGTCGGGAGCTTGATGTATGCTCAAGTCTGTACTCGCCCAGATATCGCTTATATTGCTGGAATGCTAGGCCGTTATCAGACTAATCCTGGCCTAGATCACTGGAAAGCAGCTAAAAAGGTACTACGATATCTGCAAGGGACGAAAGACTATAAACTGACTTATAGAAGAAGTGATCATTTAGAAGTGGTGGGCTATTCTGATTCTGACTTTGCCAAATGCAAAGATGATAAGAAATCCAATTCGGGTTATATCTTTATGTTAGCAGGCGGCCCTATTTCATGGAAGAGTCATAAACAACAGTTGACCACAACTTTCACAATGATGGCAGAGTACATTGCTGTTTATAATGCAACCTGTCATGGAATGTTGCTTAGAAATCTGATCACTGGACTCAAAATTGTTAATTCCATTTCTAGACCATTGAAGCTTTACTGTGATAATTCAGCTGCTGTTAGTTTCTCGAACAGTAGCAGTTCGACTGGAGCTGGTTTATATCTTGATACAAAATATATGTTCGTACGTGAACGAGTTGAGGAAAATAATCTTTGTATCGAGTATATTAGTACTAAAGATATGCTTGCGGATCCGATGACTAAATGTCTCCCTCCTAAGGTTTACGAAGAACATGTTCGGAATATGGGATTTAGTAAAGACCTTGTTTAGCATATTGTACTAGCTTATGTTTTATGTTTAATGAAATTTCCTCAGTCTGATTTTGTATGTCTCTTAGAATATGTTCAACCGGTATAATGGCATATGGACAAATAAAGTTACAAATCAAACAAAGGGCTTATGCGTATTTTGATCATTACGATTAGGTTTTAAATTAAGGCTATAGTATGACTAATGGGGGTCCTGAGTCGCATAATGATTCAACGGCTGTATTTATCTGCTATAGTACTTGTTTAAGGCTAAAATGAGTGTTAACTCCTGATCAGGCTTATCTAATACTCATAGTAAATGATTACTCGGCTAAGTGGGAGAATGTAAGATTAAATATATTATGTTTAATATTTAATCTAGTAGCCATTATAATCATTTACATAATATAGATCAAAATATATAACAACCTATTAAATAATTAGTTGGTAATTGTTGATGGACCATATTACCCTTATTAACTAATTAGGTTTCCTCCTGGGTGCTTATATAAGGAGACTTATGTGGAGGTTAAAGGGTTACACAGTTACACAATTAGACTTACCCTATAATCATAACATCATCATCATCGACCTCCTCTCCTATAGCCGATTCCCTTGTCGGTTTTCATAGTCACCATCATCAGTCAGCACCCTAAGGAGGAACCAGATCACCTTGACAAAGATGTCGAACTCCATGTCGTCTTCCCTCACTGGATTCTCCACTGCACTGTCTGCGGTGACAGGTATGTTTTCATGTTTTCCCTTATGTTTAAATAGAACTGATTCAACAATATAAGGTTTTACCCAATCAAAGATCATAAAAAGGATTCACCGTTCAATATATATATATAGAGAGAGAGAGGGGGACCGGTTAACGTACAAAATGGCTTAACGTACATTGCGTACGCGAGGCATTATCAACATGCGAATTGGGTTTATAACATGCGATTTCCTTTTTCCTTTATCACATGCGATTTCAAAAAAAAAATTGTACGTGCGATTTTAGCCTACTTTTGAACATGCGATTTCATTTTTCCCTTATACACATGCGATTCCCTAGGTTCCATGAACATGCGATTTTAATTTTTTTGTAACATAATGTGCAATTTTGCCATCGCGTACGCAATATACGTTAAGGCATATTGTACGATATACTTTATATATATATATATTGATTGAACGGCAAATTTGGACTGACGGGCCACTAGAACCACTCGATCATATCCATCTTCACTAAGTATAATGACTATACGCCAATTCAGAAGGAAATCCAATAAATATGAGAAAAACCCCCTTGTGGGTATTGAACCCAGGATCTATTGGTCTCAAAGTCTTATCCCACCTCCAAGATGCCACTTGTTAGACCAATAATCTCATTGCAATATACACTAGATGTTAGTTAAGTGTAATATGAAAGTCTATATAGAAAATCCCTTCTAACTCTAGTTTTTTTTTCTTTTGAAAGGTGTGAATTATTCGTGAATATCGGGAGGTCTAGCATACGTTGTCTTAACCGTGTCTGAGCTAGAGAGTCTCCTCGCACATAGATCCCCAATTAAACCCCTCAATGAGAAACCCCTAACACCAAACTTGAACTTGAGACCCGGAGGAGAAAACTCACATGGCCCCACCATAGGCGGAACTTAAATACCCGTAACCACCATTAGAGAGAGCACTAGTGATGGTTCTTTAAACTCTAGTTGATTCAATCAACAACAATCAATGCAATACAATATTTCACTAGTTCAATTCTACAAAACCAAAATGTATAAAACTATCTAAATCCAAAACAATATCTTAATAACCATAAGGCCATGATATGAATATTATATAAAAAATATTGGTTAGTAACACTTGGGATTCTCAAGGTGGGGATGAGAAAAGGATAGACCTACAGACATAGTGCCATGTCGGGTCGGGGCCCCACAAATGTAAAAAGAACCAATAAAAGTCATGTACAATTTATCAAATTTATCAATCTAAACAGGGGAAATGGGCCCATCATTTGACCCATCACGGCGACCCGTTTCCCAAAAACCGGAATCCGGATAACTTTACGCGTTAATTCCTTACTTCCGGTTATCAAAGCATCAAATTTGGTCTTTAATCCCTCATATTATTATTGCCGAATATGTGCTAAGTACTTTTTTATTTCTTTTTGTTATTATTAAATTATATAAAAATTGTAAAGTATTATGTAACATTATCAGAATTTAAACTAATATATAATGAAAAGCATAATATTTATTTTTTTCATTTCTTTTAAATAGTTCAATATAAAGTTTTGCAAGTTTTCAAGATGAATGAAGTAAAATAAACTAAACATGTAATTTCTTGACCGAATAAAATGATTATGATATTAAAATGATTATGGTTTTACTTAAAAAGCTCCTAGGGTAAACTTTTATTGCAAGTTAGGATTGGGATTGCAACTAAAGGGATAACACACGAATGTATTTTGAAAAAAAGGTAAATAATGTAACTAGTTATAAAAATTATTCGTAGGGCTGTAAATATCGCATCAGCCCGTTTACATTTAACTTTAAGGTCTAGTAAATTATTGACTTTATCACAAAGTTAGATGGGATGGATGGGTTACAACTTATGCGGTAAGTTTGAGTGGATTTACAACTGGATGCTAACTGAAAAATCTGACCAGATTTTAATTTTGGATGAAAATGACAACAAAATTGAAACCACAGGGACTCAAATTCAAAAGGTTTGAGTTTTGGACTAATATAACAAAAGTGATCAAACATCAAGGACCATTTTGACAGTTTTCTCAAGTTTTTATTTAAACATACATAACATAACATAAAATATAATCTTTATCATATGTGCCATTTTTATTTAAACATACACTAGCTTACGTTAAATGACGAAAAAATGTAAATTATAAACTTGTATATAATCCTTATTAATGAAATAACTTATTTACATAAAATAGTAAAACAAAAGAACAGTTAATTTTCGCTATTCAAAATAATTTTCTAAGTTTTCACTTCTCTTTTGAGATACTACAATCCATGTTATTATGTCTTAAAAAGAAGTAACACTAAAAAATAAAAAAATAATGATCATAAAATTGTATGTATTTTTAAAAATAATTATAAGTTATGAGGTTATGGTAAATGAATTGTAATTAAATTCTACTATGCATATTAATGATATAATAAATACTATTTTTAGATATATGGATCATAAGACAAGATACAAATATTATCATTGTATAGAAAATATTACATATTAAAAAAATCTTACTAAAAATAAAGTAAACATTTAAAAAAAATATGACTAAAGTTTTTTAAACTATAAATTTGAGCGTCTAGAACAACTTTTTTAATTAGTAGTTGACATTTAAATATTCAAATAAAATTTTTTATAATATTATATAATGTCTTTGTTTAGCATGATGATAATGTCTTTAGTTGCGTAATATGATTGAAATTAAGTTTAATATTTAAAACTCAATGTTATTAGGAAGTTGGACCATTTTTAAGATGAAAACATATTGATGGTAACTTAATGTATTACACGGCTTAAGTAAATATAATTATATATTCTTAATAGCAAAAAAACAAAATGTCTTTTAAAAACCATTTAGTGTTCGCTTTAAAGATAATTTGGTACTTTATTTAGATAATCCGCTTGTAATTTTAGTCTTCTAAGTTATATACTATAAGTACTTATACATGTGATTTGATACTTTATTAGTAATTATTGTTTATATCCAAATAATATATTTTATCTTAACAAATATATATGGTTAGGGTAAAATGAAAATTTCTACAGGTTATGAGAACTTAGAGAACTCGGCCTTACAAAAGGTTTTTTTAATTTTTTACAGAGTGTGTGAATGAGCGGTTAGAGACTTAGGACGTTAAACTTTTTTATCTTGGATTTTAGTGATTAAAACCACTAAAACATAGGGACTCAAAAAGTAATTTACTATTAATTAAATTTGAAATTATACGTTTGATCTCTAACTATATTAAATAATATTACACTTATTATATTATTTGATACATTTATATTTGTTATAGATAATTATTAATTAAATTTGAATTTATACGTTTATATCTCTAATTCTATTAATTAATATTATATTATATTATATTGTTTGTATAAAAATTAATATGTAATACTATTATTAAAAAGGATGAGGCACCAGAGAGTGACACGTATACAAAAAGATTTTTGTTTGTTAGTACATGAAGATAAGTAAAATCATTGTTGCAAAAAACGCGACTAGTCGGCGATTAATCGGCGACTAGTCGCTAGTCGGACCTCTACTGAGTAATTTTTCACTAATCAGTGAAAAAATCGCTAGTCGGCCTAGTCGGCCCTAATCGCGACTAGTCGGTCGGGAAAAATCGGAAAAAAACAAAAAAAATCGGAAAAAAATCAGAAAAAATCGGAAAAAACACATATTCCGGCCAAAATCTCCCAGATTCCGGTCAAAACTTGTCCACTTAAAAAAATTACGTATAAAAATATATGTATATATGTATAAAAACTTAAAATTATACATAAAAAGTCCGATCCGATTAATCCCGAGTAATCCCGAGTAGTCGCTAGTCCCTACCTCACCGACCCGCTAGCGACTAGCGAGTTCTCCAACCTTGAGTAAAATAAAATTTACAAGAATTATGAATTTTCATTAAATACACACTAGGCAACACACCGCACCACCATGTGATGCATCTCGGATGGCAACTTATACAAGACCTTTTTTGTGTTTTGAAAACCTCATTACTCCATAAATCAGTTTTCTTTTATTCTCTAAGCCATCGAAAAGGAGGGAAAATAGTATTTTATTTTCCAACTACAACATTGCGACGTGTTTTTTATCCCTTAACCAGAGTTAATGTACAACAGTCTTGTTTATCTTTATATACGTTTTGATGTAAATTTTGTTCAAATATCTTGATTTTCGAATTCAACGAGTAACTTTTACGTGACTTATATACTTGCACGACATGGTTTTTTATTGTTACATTCACAATTTATTTATTTTTATATACGTCCAACATGTTACGGATCATGGATGATAAACCAGTTGTTAGGCCGTGGGGTATGGGGGTCTTGGGTTGGGGCATTTGTTGACACCTGGAATGGGAGCCCCCCCACCACCAAAACCCACGCCCATGGGGTATGATGGGGCTTGAGTTGGGGGCTTGGGTTGGGGGGCATGAATTTGGTTTGGCCATTGAGAGCCTGCCATATCACTTACTAGTCTGCTCCACGCCCGACTTCAAACCCACGCCAATGGGGCCACGCCCAAACCCAAGCCCACCCGGGGTGGTGGCTTGGGCGTTTTCCCCCAACTCACGCCCAAACCCCCGCTCCATACCCCACGGTCTTAATGAATAGAAAGGAGCAAGACTTTGACGTGACTGAAATACAAAAGTCAAAAGGTCGTCAACATGGTGATGCTCTGATTGGAACAAGACCGTGCGAACATCTTGTTCTATTCCAAGTTAAATTTATAGGTTTACCATTGGTTTTGTTTTTTCTATTCCAGCCAAATTACGACTTTGCCTTCAATTCAAATTTACAGTTTTGTCATCTTTTTTTCTTGCCAAATTACGATTTTGCCTCAAGTGTAAATTATAGTTGTCATCGTTTTTTTTTTTGACAAAATTATGGTAGTGTTTGTTTTAATTGGTTGACTCGGTGTAATTTTTATTCGTGTCAGGCGACTGCGTGGCACACGCTCATTTCTCTTGAAAATTTATAATTTTGCCCCCAATTTAAAATTATAGTCATTTCGTCGTTTTAGTTTTTTTATAGAAAAAGTATGGTAATGTTTCATTTCAATTGGTTGGCTCGATATATATATATATTTTTTAAGATCGTGTTATAAGTAGTATGTACAAGTAACCAAAATACAGATGTACATGTTACGAGAGAGAGATATTCGACTTAGTGTCACGCAACGTGGGCGATGCAAAAACTAGTATATATTTAAAGGCCCATGGGAGGGAATAGTGCTCTCTTATTCGCCAGAACAATTTACGATTTTACCCTTAGTTCATAATTACGTTTTTATTTCTAGTTCAAAATTATGATTTTGCCCCCAGCTGAAAATGACAGACTTGTCATCGTTGTATATTATTATTATTATTATTATATATTTAAATGCCAAGGGAGGGAATAGTGCTCCCTCATTAGCTCGAACAATTTATGATTTTATCCCAGTTTAGAATTACGATTTTAATTCTAGTTTAAAATTACGATTTTAATTCTAGTTTAAAATTACGATTTTGCCCCCATCTTAAAATTACAGTCTTATCATCGTTGTATATATATATATATATATATATATATGGGGTAAGGTTCATGCGAGAACCACCTTAATTGCAAGAACCGCGAGAACCAATGTGAACACAACAAAAAATAGCTAAAAAAACCTAAAAAATCCTAACCCCCACCCCCCCTGTGACAACTGTCAATATTCCGGGTATCCGTACAATTAATAAACAATGATTAGTGCTTAATTACTGTGCTGAATTACAATTAATTACTTGAATTGCTTTCTGACTTTTTCCATGTACATACATGTGCATCATATATTGCAAATGACATATCATTATTGCATGCAAGCTTTGTTGATTCGAATGATGCACGAAACACCGGCATCACAGTTATCAGACAAATCAGAAAAATGCTGACGGAGTTCAGTACATAGACAGACAATGTGTTGAGACACAGAATGAGCCAGAAACCAAGTATTACACTAGTATAGTGTGTAGGAAAGTAAGGATCACAAAACTGTCTTCCTATAAATAGTTTAAATGCCGGAAAGTGCCTAAAACTCACATAAACTGCAGAATCCTGCAGAAAATCAGCAAAATCAGCATTTGAACAATCTAATATCATGCAGAAATGTGGTTAGATGGTCCTGAATGCTTTCCTAAGTGTCGGAAATCAAAAGTGTCACAAAAGGGTACATAAAGCACACTAAGCTGCATAGTTTAGCACTTTAACGAACCGGTAACCAACCGAACAACTGGACACTACCAGAAACACCAAATTTTCACTAGAAGCACTGTTTTAACATTACCAAGCTAGTTATGGTCCCCGAACATCATAACACCCTATATAAATATCTAATAACTAAGCATCTAACTAGAACCTTGCATTTCAACTATGAACTAAATTAATGGTTAAACCCTAGCCTAAGAACCCCCCCCCCATCTTTGGAACGACCCAACATGGCCCCACCTCAAGATTTTATAAGATTATTAAATTTGATCTTGTTTCTTCTTTATTAAACATATTACACAATGGAAAAAGGTGAGTTAGTGTGTTATAAGAAGAACCATTAGAACCATAACCCTTTCATTCATCAACATTCCACCAACACCACTTCTTCTCCTCTCCCTCTTCTAGTCTCGGTCGTAAACAACCCCCCACACACCACCTTCATTCATTCAACTTCCATACATTCCAAGCATATACAAGGGTGTTAAAAGGTGCACACAGAAGCTAGGAGCTTTCGGAAGTTAAAGAACTTTCACCAATTGCTTTTATCCACTTCATTTCTCCTCTTGATCATCCCTAGCCTTGAGCTAGTAGTAAGAACACTAATCTCTTCATTTTACATCTTGTTTAAGTGGTTAAAAGATGTCACATGATGTTAATCCTGAAGAACACAAAGAATCAAGAAGATGAAACATGAACATAAGCTTAAAATCATAAGAAATCTTGATGTTTATGTGTTGTTATACTTGTTGATTGTTGTTTACTCATGGAAATGATGTAGATCATCATATGATCTTGCTAGATCATGATTAAAAACATAATCTAGCAAGATGAGAGGATGAAAATGTTAGAGATTAATAAATCATCCTCATGAAAGACATGAACTTTGAAGGATATATTGTTTTCTTGTAAAATGATGATTAAAGTGAGTTGTAAGTCTTGTAAATCTAAGATTTCAAGAATGATTTTTCAAGAAACCAAGTTAAAAATACAAAGTTTACGAAATCTTGGTTCTTAAAGAAATCAACCATGTTTTTAGAGGTTAAACAAGTGTAGAAACACATGTGTAACAAGAAAAATCCAAGAAGAAGCATTTTTAGAAAATATGATTATAAGTTGTAAAGATCTAGATGCTTCAAAAATGATGTTTTTAAAGAATCCACCACACTTTAAAGTGCAACTTATAACAACCCTCCAAAATATTCCGACATCCCTAATATAATTAGAATGTCCCAATACGTCTTAAAATACATCCCGAATACGGAAACGGGCCCCGAATACCTTTATTTTATTAAAACTAATTAAAAATCAAAGTTTATGGGTCGCTCTCGGGCGCGAAGACCTTCTCTTGGTCTTACGCGGGCCGCCACAGCTAGGAGATCAGACGACACCCTAAGGTGCCACGTGTCACCACTTGTCGAGCCTATATTCGTGACCGAGCAACCCTATGACCCTACACCCCTATGTCGCGGGCCTCGAAGAACTTGAAATCAGCTCCTATAAATTGGGAGCATCGGCAGTCATTTTCCGTCGCTCAAATTTGAAATCTCTCTCTCAATTCTAAATAGTAGGCATTATAATCGGGTATTATACCCCCTAAATAACGAAGTTCTGCCCCGTTGTAAGTATTATAACCCCCAGTTACGTATTAGATACGCTGCCTGATTGATCTAGGGTTTCGTAACAGCTGTCGTGGTTCTGCCCGACGTAGTCGTTGGAATGCCGTCTCGGGGAGGGTATTGCTAATGTAAATATTGGGTTATTATACTAACGCGTGTGCACTTGTGTATTTAATAGATAATCACCACGAAATACTTAAGGATAACCCTAAGACAGCAATGTGAGTAATCTCCTTTTTGCAAACTGTTTTTACAAAACCTCATATGATTAAGATTATATTAAACAGTGATTGAGTATTTGTATTCTACAATTATCGTCGGTATGTTGGGGTTTTGTATACAAAATTTGTTACTACATTGTGAGTAGTAACATGACCACAAGTCAGGTTGACAGTACCATGGGTGGTAATTAAAGTAGATGGAAACAAATGTAATTGCGCGACCGCCCTCAATAATGTACAATGGTTTTACTTAAATTGATGTAACTGAGATTCACTCACCAGTATTTCCCACTGACAAAATGTTTTTAAACGCGTTTCAGGTAACAAAATGTGAAAGCCAACTAGAAGCCAGCTGGACAGCACTGAAGGCTTGGAAAAGTGGCTATAAAGTTACCTAAAATAAAGAGATGTTTTATTTAAATAAAATAGGGTTTAACCCTATAAAAATGTGTGTACTTGAAACTTGGGATTTTCCCATGTGTTTAATATAATAAAAGCGTGGTATTTTACTCTGATAAAATATTTCCTAACTACGGTCCTGATGAAATTTCCGCTGCCAAAATGATAAACACCTGAATACCACCGAAACTGGCCGCGACCGCCCGTTCCCGGGTTGTTAGGGGACAGGGGTTGCGACATAACTAGGCTTACTAAACACACTAGTAAGTTACTACAAATTTTTGTAAATTTTCAAGATCATGAAGTGGTAGTTTATGCTTGTTTTTTTTGCAAAATTGGTAAGTATAGATTGTCTATTGTTGATTGTTGATTGATTATGTTGATTTACAAAAGAAAATGATATGCCTTCAAGGTATGGAAACCTCCATTTTTAGGGGAAACTATGGCAAAATTTTTCTAAAAATTAAACACTTAGAAAAATATTTCTAAACAAATACTTACAAGTATATTTCAAACTATGGATTTTCACATAAAGTTTGCCATAAATTTTGTTACAAAAATTATAAATATTGGAGGTTGGTTTCTATAAATAAAACTGACTAAATATGTATTTAGGAAAAATATATATTTAGAAGTCACCATGTGTGTGATTGTTTGTATATTATGTGTTGGGATTGAACCCTACCAGAGAAACAGATAATGAAAGCCAAAACCAGGTCACAACAGTGGATTCACAATAAGCAGCAGTTTACATTAGGCTTTCCCCTTGAAAGTGATTTATAACAACTGATGGTCTCTATCCACTGTCCATATACCACTGCTGCTGCCCCTTCAACTGCTGACAAAGTCCTGAAGAAGTCAACACTGCTGGTCCTATCTACTGTGACAAAACACTACCCAATCAAGGACTGATCAACCTTGAGGAAAGCACTGATGAATAGAAAGAGCAGTAGTTTAGTATATCATCTGTTTTATGTATAGTCAGTGGTTAGGTTTAGCAGTGTTTGTATGAGAACAGTAGATACAGGTTGTTAGGCTGTTAGACGTCGCTTTCATGGTGACGTCAGCTGAGATGCTTCAGTGGTTTGGTTTGTCTATAAATGGAACAATACCCTGTACTGTTACAGGAGATCGTCTTGAGTGAGTTCTTCTCCTCAATTCAATCCTTTCATCTTGTACAATCCAACCATGGGGTATCAAGCTGAGGGGGAGCTTAGTTTGTAAGCACGCTTTGTAATCTTTTGCTTTGTATTGTAATCTTTTGACTCTATGAGAAGCAAACGTTTATCAAACTATTTTCTCCTTTGATTGTGTTTACAAAGTTTGTTATTCATTTCCGCTGCACTTTACATTGTTTCATATTCATTAATTGTTCAAATCATACAAACAAACACAATCATGAAGAGCCTCCGATCCTAACAATTGGTATCAGAGCTTGGACAGTCAAATTCGATCTAACAATCAATTTGACATAACAGATCAGCTCAAAATTCATTGATACTAAGGTTGGTTGTATTCAGTTGAAAAACAGAGTAACGAGTAATTAGTTCAAAACTGATATTCAAAAACTCTGTAAAACAACCAAGATGTCATAACACACACAAATTTCACACAACAAGTGATATCATGCACAGGTCACTCATAGTTTTCAGATCTGTAAACATATCTAATAAATTATGGGATTGTTTTATATTTTCAAAATTGATTTCAACTGTTGATATGAAACGAGTGATGTCACTATATTAGATGCTAAAGTATGAACCTCAGATTAACAAAAGCCTATGTTCATAAAACATTAGTGATTTTGCTAACGTAAAAAGAGGGAAATTAAAACTTTAGTCATTTTATCTTATGTGTTGAGAAACAGGTTGAGATCCTCAAAAGGAACAAATCAACTTTGTTAAAAATACATTAAGAAAATCAGGGGTCAACATAGTCCGTATCATATGTAATGTGAGATTGGTTGAAAAACTTGTGCAAACATGACCAATTCTCTCAAAACATTACGACAAAATGATATTGGATTAAGGTTTTTCTCAACAAAGATCTCCCAGTAAGTAATTCATTACTTATAAATGGGAAGGGTGAAATGGAAGAAGAAAATTAACAAAAGCTCAGAAGTGTGTTTATCTCAAAACTTTTGAAGTCAAAAGAAAAGAGTATAAACATAAAACACTTTAGAGTCAAAGGTTGGGGTAATTGTGGTCATTAAGCAACTATGTGCAATCAATGGTTTAAGAAAATTCAGGGAACACTGGTATTCCCAGTAAATGTATTTAAAGGAGGACTAGACAAATTTTCAGAATCATCACATGGTTCTCAAAAACTCATGTGTACATGTGTTCTCAATTCTGTTGTCAATCAATCAACAAGAAAATGGTACTAAACAGTGGTCATAGTGTATTTACAATTTCATACGACTGTTGTCAAACCACTGACCATTTTCATAAACTTGAGAATGATGTGATTACGTATTTTATTGAAAATATACCAGATCCTTTTTGATGCTATTCTCAGAAAATCCTTTATCCATTTTTTATATAAAGGGTTTTCTCTAATAACCAGGATATATTATTCGTTTTTTTTTTAATAATATATTTTGTACTTTTGCCTGTTTTTGTTGGCAATAGTTTGTGTTTTCTGTCAGGATATAGTACCTTATTTTTGTTGGTATTATTGTCCTCATAAATGGGTCAAAAGGAAATGGTACATATGTCAAAGTCATGTCATACTCAGGTTTGTTTTATACTCTAATCAAAAGTTGATTGTTAAAACAATGCTTAAACTACTGAGGCACTCATGTTTTAATTTAGATATTAAACGAAAATGAGTTGCCTTAGCAAAAAGTTCTCACCATCTGGGGTACTAAACCACTGTCAGAAATTTGAAAAGGCGTCAAAATGTGTAATTGATATGTGGCAAAAACCTTGAATGGAAAATTCACTATACAGTTGCTGATGTACTTGTCCTTCAAATCTGTACCATTTTCCCTAATCACTGTTTTGTTCAAAACATATGATCCCTAATTATTGCCACTGCTGAAAGTCAACCACTGATCCTTCCATTCTCTTGGCAAGCACTGATGTTCAAAATCAGTGACTTATCCACTGGTATGCTATCCACTGATAGTAAAAATCACCCACTGTTTTCATTATACCGTTGTAACCACTGCCTTCATCAGTAACTTTCATAAAAGTACTGTCCTTCATTTCTTCAGAGTTTGGCATGTGGGCAGTACATAGTGGTCAGTACTTTTGTAACCGCTGCCACGTCAGCCTTCACTTTTTCCTCTATAAAACCCCCACTTCACACCAAAAACAGGGTTTTACTGTCGAATTGAATTCTCAAAAATTCTCTTCTGAAAGCAGTTTCCAACCCTTCTTCCTGAAATCATTTTTCGTTCTTCTCCGCAAAATGACGAAATCAAACGCAAAATCAAAATCAAAATCATCATCATCTTCAAAAGAGGTCGCTCAAACGGCCGAAGAACCCATTGAAATCCAGTACAAATCTCCACACAACTATTTGGGTTTACTTACGAAACCCTCAAACAACCATACCTTCGATTCCATCATCGACACCATATCTGCATCAAAGTACAAAACTTTGTTGACAGCAGACGCTCCCATTTACTTGCAAACCCAGAGAGAGTTCTGGAAAAATACTATGCTTGAAAAACAAGACGGAAAAGTAGTAGCCATTAACTCCTCGATACAGGGTAAAGCGATTCAAATCACTCCGCAATCAATCTCAGAAGTCTTCAAACTCGATGATCAGAAAGGTAAAACTTCCTTTGACAAAAACGAGTTAAAAGCTGATTTTCTGAAAAGGGGATATGCAGAACAATCAAAGGTAGATACCTTACAAAAAGGTTATTTCCCATCTGCACCCAGATTTCTATTTCACACACTTTTAATGTGTGTTTCAAATAAAACAACAGTGTTTAACGAAATACCATTGAAGATTCAATGCCTGGGCTATGCCATTTTAAATAATAAAGATTACAACTATTCCCAGGAAATCTTCAATGACTTGGTAAAGAATGTTGATAGCAAAGCATTTTTACTCTTTCCAAGGTTTCTAAGCTACTATTTTAAACAAAAATTTGAAAAAGAAAATGAAAATTTGCCAAAACAATGTGTTTATTTTCAAATAAAAAGTTTAACACCTGAAACATTCACTAGAATATTGACACCAATAAAAACAAAAGCAGAGGTGTCTGAGCAGAATTTATCAGTTACCACTGCTCCTCAGACATCTGCTGCTGAGCCCACTGCTCCAGGTGATCATAGCAGCACTACCACTGCTTTGAAACCCACACCTGACATTACCAAAAAGACCAAAAGAAAATCTTACAAAAAGCCCACCAAACCCAAGAAAAAGGCAACTCTGGAAGATGAGATCCCAGAGCAACTGCCTGTGACAACACAAATATCACCACAAACCACTGCTGCTACTTCCTCACATCAGTTGGTAGAAAGATCTCCACCATTGCCTAAAACTCCTCCTGCATCCTCACAAAAGGATCAGGTTGTAATCACAGGGACTCCACAATATGAAGCTCTGGGCCCAATCGGATCCATCTTCCTCAGTCCTGATCCCAAGGACATGTCTCTTTCAACTCCCATACCCTCACCAATAATATTACCACAATCCATGCTACCCTTGTTGCATGCAGTTGTTATAGCTCAGACACAAACCAGTTCCTCTCAATCACCCATCAAAGATAGTACACTCCAACAAGTGACTGGGTCTGATGCTTATACCTCTGCTATCCCAGCAACAATTGAGGAGGTTACACCCCCTGAGTTACATGTAACTCTCGGTGGTAGTTCAAGTGGAGTAGCAACTACAACTGGTGGATCAACAGGTCTTCAGTTGGACAGTTGTTTCATTAGTAAGACTCCCTTGAAGGCAATTTCTTCTATAGCACCATCGGTAATCACCAGTGAGTTGGTTCTAACCACTGGTACCATCAAAGATTTATCTAGTGCTGAAGAAAGAAGTCCCCAGTACCAAGAACAAGGGGCATCAATGGGTGATTTTTGGGACTCTGTTCCTAAGTCACACATTGATACAACCACTGCTGGTGGGGATTCAGATGATCCTACTAACATAGGTGATGATTCAAAATATTAGGAATTGACGGACAGAGTTGAAAAACTGGAAACCTC
The DNA here is from genome assembly GCA_030545235.1 of Helianthus tuberosus. Lineage (NCBI taxonomy): Eukaryota > Viridiplantae > Streptophyta > Magnoliopsida > Asterales > Asteraceae > Helianthus > Helianthus tuberosus. The sequence goes on along the minus strand of CM060424.1, from coordinate 36,462,763 downwards.
AGTTGCTTAAATAAAGGATATGGTGCAAGAGATTTTAAAAGCTCAAAAAGCACAATCCACTGCTGTTCCACCTCAAGCACCTGCTCCACCACAAGCACTTGCTGCAAATGAGCTCTGGAATCTGTTTCAACCCTTGCTAGAAAAGCAAAAACAAACAACTGATCAGAAGCATGAAATGCATATAAAAATGCTGACAAACATGGTGGAGTCAAGATTCAAAGATACTCAAGCAGACATCAAGGCTATAAAGGCCAGCATACAAAAGACTGCCCATGGTGAAAAAGTTCCCTCCACTATTCTCTTCATGGATAACCCCCTTCTAGATAATGCCAAAAAGGGGGAGAAAATCAAGTTGAGGAAGAAAGGAATAGAAGATGGGCTGTATATTGAACCAGAACAAGAAAAACAGCCATCCAAACCACCTCAAACCACAAAATCCCAAACTTCCATCCAAACAGCTGATACAACAGTAGTTACAAAAACTATTAGCCAAACAGCTGCCATCTCTTCAACACACACAACTTCACCACACACCATCAAAACCACTGCCCTACCACCATTACCTCCTGTTATAAAACAGAAGACAACAGATGTTAAAACATCTGCTGTAATGACAACAGTGGTTGAAGCACCAGTTGTTTCAACAGCTGTTTGTCAATCACAAACCACTGTCACTCAATCTCAAACCACTGAGCCACCCAAAACATCATCTGCCTCTCCTACAATAAAAAGGAGAAGGATCTTCATACCCTATGACTCACCATCATCATCACCACCATAAAAAACAACCTCACCACCTTCAACCCCTGCTCAAAAGCAGAAGACATCTACTGACATATCAGTAGTTGTAATGACAACAGATGTTGAACCACCAGTTGTTTCAACAACTGTTAGTCAACCATCCACCACTGCTCTCATCATTCCCACATCACAACCAACAAAGCTCCACACCAGAAAAAGAAAACTTACTCAGCCAGATGAGGATAAATATGACCCCACTGCTGCAATATATCCGTTGGAACTAGAAGCTATAAAAAAATGAGATGAGGCAATTCTACACTGATGATGATCCTTCAAACAGAAGATTTCCTTCACTCGTTGGCTTCATGGTTCCAGAAGACATGGATGAATACCTTGAGCTTAAAACAAGACAGGCTAAGATAAGAGCCAAGGTTGAATGTGAAGGTCAAGGTGATGAAGCTATTGCTGAAAGATTGGAACTTCTGCTCACAAAAGTCAAACAAATAAAAGCTTTTGCACAAGAGCTGAGCAAAGAAAAGGCAGAACAACGAAAAGAGATGAGAAGAAAACTTCTTGCATACATAATGCAAGAAAAATTTTATCCTGCTAAAGAAAACCAATTTGAAGAATGGCCAATAGTGGCTTTAAAACATGAAGCTGATAGGATTGATAGAATCAAGAACGATCCTAGAAAGAAGAAAAATGCTCCAAATTGGAGCAAATACAAAAAGCTCATCACTGACCTAACAGCTGAGTACAAAAGAAAGAAACAGGAGTTGGTGGATGCAAAAGTGGACACTGCCAATGCCATATCAAAAATGGTCAAAGCAGCAAACTGATGAAGCCTATGAAAGGCTGAAGAAAAGGAAGATAACTGTTTCAGGCACTTCAAAGAAGCATGAACAAATGATGAAGCTTGAACAGCAGATTGAAAACCTCAAAACACTGTTCAGGTCAACAAGAAATCTTATTCTTGTGTCAAACCGAGAAGAAGGAGAACAGCTGACCAGTGAAGAGGTAAAGGAAAAGGAATTTGAGTACTTCACAGAAACCATCATGAAAATGGGTCTAAAAGAAGAGAGCTCGGAAAAACTTCAAAACCTTTTTAAGAAGGTGTTAATTAAGCCTGCATCACCAAATACTTCAGAAGTTTCAGACATTGAGCCAGATCAACAAAAAAGACAGGAGCAGATAGAAAAGGAGACTGCAGAAGAGATAGCTGTAGCAAACAATGTTATTGAAATGGCCTTCAAATGAATGTCTGAAAGTCTGCAAGTTTTACAAGGCCAACATCTCCAAACTCATCATTGAATAAATCTCTCCCAAGAAACCCATTGGGTTTAAAAGTACTAAAGTGGATGTCTGATCAAAAGACCCACGTATTGACTCTAGTCAGATCCAATGGCGAAGTGAAGTACATATCAAGGAAAGAAGCACTAGGCCTTAGTGTTGAAGATTTGCAGGATCTCCTTGAACTTACACTGTGCAGGGATGAGGTTGATTCAAGTTCCAATGACTTTGAAGTGGAATTTAAAAGAAAAGCTAAGGAACTTCTGATGAGGAATAAAGATCCAAAATAATGAAAGGTTTTGGCATTATCTGTTCTAGGGGGAGATTGTTGGGATTGAACCCTACCAGAGGAACAGATAATGAAAGCCAAAACCAGGTCACAACAGTGGATTCACAATAAGCAGCAGTTTACATTAGGCTTTCCCCTTGAAAGTGATTTATAACAACTGATGGTCTCTATCCACTGTCCATATACCACTGCTGCTGCCCCTTCAACTGCTGACAAAGTCCTGAAGAAGTCAACACTGCTGGTCCTATCTACTGTGACAAAACACTGCCCAATCAAGGACTGATCAACCTTGAGGAAAACACTGATGAATAGAAAGAGCAGTAGTTTAGTATATCATATGTTTTATGTATAGTCAGTGGTTAGGTTTAGCAGTGTTTGTATGAGAACAGTAGATATAGGTTGTTAGGCTGTTAGACGTCGCTTTCATGGTGACGTTAGCTGAGATGCTTCAGTGGTTTGGTTTGTCTATAAATGGAACAGTACCCTGTACTGTTACAGGAGATCGTATTGAGTGAGTTCTTCTCCTCAATTCAATCCTTTCATCTTGTACAATCCAACCATGGGGTATCAAGCTGAGGGGGAGCTTAGTTTGTAAGCACGCTTTGTAATCTTTTGCTTTGTATTGTAATCTTTCGACTTTATGAGAAGCAAACGTTTATCAAACTATTTTCTCATTTGATTGTGTTTACAAAGTTTGTTATTCATTTCCAATGCACTTTACATTGTTTCATATTCATTAATTGTTCAAATCATACAAACAGACACAATCATGAAGAGCCTCCGATCCTAACATTATGTGTATTAGTTATATTATTTTAGGACTTGAAATAATATAACTCATCAAAATACCAAGAAACTACAATCCAAAATATTATCAAAATTCCAAGGAATAAATATACAAAGAATGCCCAATATTGGAGAAACCGAACTAAGGAATATAACTTACAAAATATTCCGGAAAATTTATTCATAACTATATTTTTTATAAATAATATTTTGGACACCAAAAGAACAAAAATATGATTTTTACAAGTATTACAAACATATCATATTTTTGACCATGAGAAAATATATTATTTTTGACAAATAAAAATATGTATATATTTTCTTGGAGTTATTAAAGGATGTATTATTTCTCAAACAAACATGAAATATATTATTTTTGGATGAAAAATGAGTTCATATATATTTTCTAAGTTAGACTTGAAAATATATTATTTTTTAGACTTGTATAAAATTTATAAATATTTTTGCTAAGGGAAAAATTATAAATAATTTTCTAAGTAATATATCTTAAAATATATATTTTGGAAATATTTATTAACGTATTTTTACTAGAGATATTATTCTGAAAAAATTAAGTATAAGAATACTTAACAATTACAAGAAAATACGTATTTTTGTACGTATAAATACACTCCGGAATACGAAACCAATACATGACAAAAATATACAAGTATAAGAATACAAATACACTCATCCTTGGGGAGGCTATACATGTATAAATACTTAGAAAGTAAAAAGTTAAAATATATTATTTTAACCATTATTCCAAAAATTTAATAAATATAATTTAAGTTAAAATATTTATTATTTTAACAAATTAATTATATAACTTGGAATAATATTGAAGACACAAAGAACGTAACTCAGAGACACTAACTTATACTAAGTCAAGGCACGACCCACTCGTCTAATAAACCTTAGTACATTGTAGGTAGTCGTGTACATCCGAATGAGCTTTGAGTTACTGTGATTACGAAGAACGCAAGACTGTGAGTTAATGGCCCCCTTTTCTTTTAACTTTTTTTGGTTTTATAACTTCGGGGGTGAAGTACATGTTACAAACTGTTTACATATGATTACAAATGGTATGGTTATTCAAGAAATGGACTGTTTGATCATGTGAATGGGTAGGCGTTAACCTGAGACCATTAATCCTTGTTAAGGACCGAGGGGCATGAGTGATAGATCTATTTTGGTGTTGCGAGCCCCACCCATGGGCCCGCGAGTTGACCGCATGTGGTGACTATGCCGTTCCAGCCGGGAGGCCCGATACAAGATACGCAAAGGATTGAGCCTTCCTACACCGTTACACACACATTAATGACCTTGCAAATCATTAATCGACCTATCCATATTCTATTTCATACCAGGAATACAAAACATACATACTTACAATGATTACAAAGTTTATTCGAGCTCACACACTAAACACATGAACTCGCTCAACTTTTGTTGATGTTTTCAAACTACATGTATTTCAGGAAACTAAGTATGGATCTGGCGGGCGTTGGAAGTTATAAAGGGTTGTTTGGAATAAAAGATGTCATTCGGTGTCTAAGGGTTTGGGGTTGTGTACCTTATCCTGGATAAGATGTAGGGTTGTAAATGAACCGAACGAAAACGAACGAGGCCTTGTTCGTGTTCGTTCGTTAAGGAAATAAATGTGTTCACGAACGGTTCATGAACACTTACCGAACGAGATTTTATGTTCGTGTTCGTTCATTAAGGAATGGAGTGTGTTCACGAACAAAAGAGAACACAAATAAATTTGGCGAACGCGATGAAGGATAAAGGTGGATGGCCCAGAGAGTAGCACTAGAACTTGAATTCCTTATTGTGGAACAGAGGTAGATCATATTCGTCGATGTAAATAATGAGAAAAGAAAGGGAAATGATGCATAAACAAGGTGAAAGAGAGTTTCCTAGTTTAATTGTTAGGGTATGATATAAATAAAAGTTTAATAGTATAAAAAGTATAGATAAAATATATGAAAATATAAAAATATTTAATTAAAACACGAACATACGGACATAAACGAACGCAAACGAACGAATGTTCACGAACACCTAACCGAACGTTCACGAACACAATTGAATGAACGAGACGTTTGTTCATGTTCATTCATTTAATTAATCGAATGGAATTTCTTGTTCATGTTTGTTCGTTTATTAAACGAACTTCCCGCCAAACGGTTCACGAACTGTTCGCTGAACGTTCGGTTCGTTTACAGCCCTAATAAGATGCATAGTCTTAAACCTAGTTTTTAATAGTATCTTTTGTCGAGTCCTTCTGGAACTCTAAAACAATTTGCATGGTTGTATTATGGATTTGAAGTCTGTATTGGATTTCTAAACAATGTGGTTGTTATGTTTTAAAACCTAAATTCAATGGATCATCATCTTAGTTTTGCCATATAGATGTTTGTTATGGTTGAATGCAATGATATTAAGCAAGTCACACATAATCACGCTTCCAAAAAAGTCAGGGTGTGACAGTTTGGTATCAGAGCTTCGATTGTAGCGAACTAGGATTCTTTCTCGAGTCTAGACTACAATCATTAGGGCGCTCACGAAAATATTTTTACAACATGTTTTCATTGCATACACGAAACGCCCAGATCAATGGAACAAACATTTTTACAAAAGGAAAGACACGAAACACGAATGCAATCATACATCCCAGACTGACCGATAGACTAGGTGGTTTAGTCTGAGAGACTAGGTGGTTTAGTCTGGGAGACTAGGTGGTTTAGTCCGGGAGACTAGGAAAGATACATGATTTCGTGATACATTGTCTTTGATTGCATATTAAATGATAGTGAATAATATATGTGCATATGTTATGATTGTTCTGTTACAGACACTATGTCTTCATCCGAGAGCGGATTGTCCGATACTGATGACCCTATGGCTATTGTGTCCGATGATGAGATTGCACTAGAGCCAGAGATCTTTACCTCAGATACTGAGAGCGACCCAGATATGCTATCAGACGACGACGATGACTTTCAGCCTTTTGCTTTGCCTGATTTTGGAGATGACTTATCGCTTGCTGATAGTATTCTCGACGAGGATCCTTTTGTTGTTCCCATCCCAGACCATGATCATCTTATCATCGGGCATCCCGATGGTGAGCATATTGTGGCACCGATCCTCTCTCCTGTTCCTTTAGTGGTCATCCCTCCTGAGGATTGGCCTTTTGAAGATTTGTTTGATGATGACGTTGATTTGTTTGTTGATGGTCATCCTGATGACGCCCATGGTGATGATGAGCTAGACGAGGACGTTGTTGTTATTCCACTTCTTGAGACCCCCGTTATTGAGATTTCCTCTGACTCTAGTTTGCACTCTGTCTCAGATTCCTTTGAGTCTGTGACATCTTCCGCCATTCAGGCAGTTGGATTATGACGTTATGCCACTAATTCTGATGATGATACAGCCATGTCAGTTTCACCATCTCCTCCACACGACCTCGAGCTTGATCTTGATCTAGATTTTGTTCCTCTTGATCAGCCAGATGTTGCACCTGCTGATCCTGAGCCGATACCTGACCCTGTACCTTTTGGTTTACCAGACATTGCACCCCTTATACCAGACCCAGTTCCTGCACCTGTTGACCCTCCTGTTGTTGAGCCATTTGTTCCTGCACCCGCACCCGCTGATGTTGCTCCTTTTCCTCCTGTGGAGTCCGACGTACATCACACTGATTTACCTATCGTCTTCCTTCAGGACATACCCACACCCCGTCCAGGGGAAGGTACTTCTGGTCAGCACCCGCGTTGTCACACCCTGTCTTTTGCGGAAGCGTATGATGTGTGACTGGTTTAATATCATTGCATTCAATCGTAATAAACAACTACATGATCAAAACGATGTTCATCCATTCATAAAATTTGAGTATTAAAACACAACCTCTGTCTAGGTTACAAATCAACAAAAGTGGATGACATCCAAACTTGGAGTTTACTTCTAGTTACGACACCTGCGCCCAAGATCCATCCTGTTACCTGAAATACATGTAATTTTGGAAAACATCAACATAAAGTTGAGCGAGTTCATGTGTCTTGTTTGTATATCGTAATTCTTGTAAATCTTTGAGAGACTCCTTTGTAAATAGGTATGAAAAGTGTGTATGAACATGAATGTTTTACAAGGACTTTAAGGCACAGGGAGCACTCGTAATGGCTCCTTTAAGGCATGTGAGGACATATGGAGTACTTGTCATGACTCCTTGAGGACATGGGGAGTACTTTTATGACTCCTTGAGGACATGGGGAGTACTTGTTATGACTCCTTGACTGTGTCGATTACCCTCGACTGTGTCGATTAACCTCAACTGGGACTCCGAAGCACTACTAGGTACTAGTTGTGACCATGAGTGGGGTTCGGCCGTACCCGTTAGATCTAACCCTCGTCCCTAATTATGTATTTACAACTTGGTACTAGTTTTCACCAAGCATTTATGGCATTTCAAGTCTAAGCTCACATGATCTAGTATTTCATAGGCATTTCTTAAAACACATCATACTTGGTACTCGTGCTCACCAAGGGTGCTTCTTGTTTTTGTATCATACCATTTGTAAATATTGTAACATTTGTAACATGTATTTCACCCACGAGAGTTATAAAACCAACAACAGTTAAAGAAAAGGGGGAGCATGAACTCACAACTTTGCGTTCCTGCGACGTAAACTTCACCGGATTTGCTTATCTAGCGTCGTGACCTAAACGTGTTTATTAACGTTAGTCACTAGACTTGTATTGCACAAGTACAAGTCACTATCTTTTGTATATGTGTTCTTGTGTTAAAAATAATTTATATTTTTAACTATGTATCTTACTTATATTATTTTCTCAAAAAAATAAATATAAGTATCTTGTATTTTGCACCCGAATTATGTATTTTGTCCAAGTAATATATTTTTCATAAATATATCTTCTTGTATGTGTCTAAGCATGTTGTATGTGTATTTTTGCATCTTCACTCCTTAGGAGTATTTAGTGTATTTTCAAGTCCTAATACACTATTCACGTATAATACATACCACATACACTTAGCACAAAATTTGGTGATAAATAAATATATATATTTTTCTCACAAATATACATACTTAATATCCATTTTTATTCTTGAAGAAATCCTCATTTCTTAACACAAGGTTTGGGAAACCTTGGTAAATATTTTTAGATACATTTTTAGGGAATAAGTTTCTCAAAAACTTATATTTTTCTAAGTGTCAAAATTTATAAAATTTTGGCAGAGTTTCCTCTAAAAATGGAGGTTTCCCATGTTTTCAAAACATGTTTTTATTTTCATTTAAAACATCATCTACAATCAACAACTCATTTCTCATCTAACAAGTGTTAAAATCAAGTAAGTTACATGACAACATGTTGTTCTTTCTCAAAACTTGTAGTAACTTGGCAATGTCTCTAGTGGACTTAGTTACTCTTTAAAGTGTGTTTATTTCCTCAAAATTTCCATTCTTGAAAAGATTTGGCGTTTACAACTTGTAAACATAATTTACAAAAATGTTGATTTCATTAACTCTCTTGTTTCACAAGTGTTCATACACTTGTTTTTCCACCAAAAATAATATTGGTTTATGTAAGAATCATGATCTTCTAAAAATCATATTTTACACTTGTTTTTCTTGGAAAAATCATTCATAAATCTTGGATTTATAAGTTTACTAGTTCCTTTTGTATACTACTTTTTCAAGAAAATCATTTTGTTCGTCAAGTTCATGTTTATACATGAGGATGATCTTCTTGTGTTAACACATAATCATCCTCTATCTTGCTAGATCATGTGTTTAATCACAATCTAGCAAGCTTCATGAAATGCTTAACATCAATATTTCTAGTAATCAACTACCAAATATCATTCATACACCAACAGTATCATTTCAACACTATTTCATCATGTTACAAGCTTTATGTTTCAAGATTCATGTGTAAGTTCCTTAGTATTCTTGAGTTAATCATCATGTTATACCTTTTAACCACTCAAAATATGAAGTAAACAAGATCCAGAGAGCCTTACCACTAGCTTCAAGCTAGGGAAGAATACTAGAACTTGAAGGTGACAAAATGGTTGGATAAAAGCAAACGGAGAAGGTCCTTCAAGTTCCGTGAATACCGAGCTTCGTTAGTGACCTTCTAGCACCATGAAATAACCTTGGATTGTATGGAAAGTAATTGAAAATGGTGATGGTGTGGGGTTGTGGTTGAGCCGAGAATGGAGGAGAAAGAATGGAGGTTGGAGTGTGTTGAATGATGAAGATGATAAGTTGTGAAAGACTTAAGGTTTATAATAAAAATCCTCCAACATCCTTATAACCATTAGTCCCTGTGTTTCAAAAGGACTTAACAAATCTTATAAATAACTAAATAAAATCATGGGGGGTCCTACTTATTCCATAACCGGTTGGGGGGGGGGGGGTGTTGTGCTAGTTTGGTTCCAAATATTAGTTAAGTAATTTGGTTGGAAAGTAATGGTATTAGTTAGTGTTTTATGTGTTTAGGGTGTTTAGAGTATGTTATGATGTTCGGTGACCAATACTAGCTCAGAAACATTAAAACAATGCTTCTAATAATATTTTGATGTTCCAGGTTATGTCCGGTTGTTCGGTTAGATACCGGTTCGTTAAAGTGCTAAATTGCACCGTTTAGTGTCCTTTACGTACCCTTTTGTAACACTTTCGATTCCCGACATTTAGGGAAATATTCTGAATGATAAATCATGATTTCTGCATAACATTTATGTGTTAAAAGCTGATTTATAGCTGAATTTAATAAAATTCTGCACTTAAAGTGCGTTTCGGGTTCTTTTTAGTGCGTATTTTAGCTTTCGGAATGTCTATATGTTAACCCTTGTATGTACTCTTGGGTTTTAATGTGTTCTTGTCGTTGGACCTACACCTAGGCCTCAATTCTGATGTCTGACTGCCTTCTGCAGTTTTGTTGACACAGTGTGTCTTAACGGTGAGTTTACTAATATTTTTGACGCAACGCTATCATAAAGTAATTCTTGTAGTATAAAACATGCATGAATTCACTTGCATGGAATTCAGAAATTTATTTGTCTGGTAAACTAGATCATGCACAGTCATTAAAGCACAGATTACTGTTTATTTAGTGTACGAAATGTACGGAAAAGTGACAGTTGTCACAGTCTTCCCCCGTTAAACGAATTTCGTCCCGAAATTCAAGCGATGTCATTGGTCGCAGGGGAGTTATGAATCAAATGTGGTCACTTAGATTCATGATTTTGTCTTTATGTTCCCATGTAATCTCTGGGTCATGTTATAAATTCTATCGTACTCAAGTAAATCAATCATGTCTTTTCTGTATCTTGTGGACTCTTGGTCCGTAACCTTAACAGGTTTCTTTAGTATTGTGGACTCTTGGTCCAAAACCTTAACAGGTTTTATAGTAATTCTTGTCGCTTGTCATTGACGTGAATCTTATTTGTGGAAACAACGACTGTTCCTTGAGTCAGACTCCTCTAGACACACGGAATGTGTCGCGATCACTACTGATCTTTTTCTGGAAGTTTCATCATGTGAACAATGGTTCCGATCCCTACATCGGGGTCCAACCTTTACGTTTTCCAAATCACACCATGCCTTCTCTAGGCGAGGCTCTCATTAAAGCCATACTTCTCGTCTCGAATTCTTGTGATTTTCTGCCGCTCATCGGCGAAATCTTTCTGTATTCCGCGGGCTATCTCGATATATCTGAACGATCTTGCCTCTAGTTTTTCCTGGACCAACTCAAGCCAGTAGATTGTTTATCTCCGGTCTCCGTTCAACATGACGGGGACTAACTTATTATGTTTCATCTAAAGCTTTACTCGAAGCGGTTTAAACGGCGGTGTGTTAAATACTGATGTAGGAAGACTCCACTAAAGGCAAGTGAGTGTTCCAACTTTTTATCAAAGTTTATCACACAAGCACGTATCGTGTTCATACAGTCTGCATCATTCAGTAGCTTAGTTTAATATTCAAGTTTTTACAATCAACGGTGTGCTGCAACCCTTGTGTTCAGTAAAGGTCGTGCAGCGTTTTCTTTCAGGTAGTGACGTCAAGTTTGCGACGCGCAATTACTGTATCTAGCTCAAGGTTTCTTCTCATGATTCCTTAATCAATGTGCCGCGTATGCAATGTTGTGGTCTCGTTTCATCGATGTGCAATCGAGACTTTGTCGAGAAGCGTCACATAATTGTAACTCTAGCTCCTTAGCTCTTGGTTGCATGGTTGGCATGATTTTCGTTCTTATCCACCATGTATCTTAAAGTTCTCATTTCTCGAATTCAAAATCCGCTTTTCGTCATCATAGCACGTAACTATTCTTTTCTCTAAGGGTTTGCAAGGTGATTTGCAGCTGACCTTCCTTGGTCGTTGGTCATATGAGAATGTAGTCAATAAATGTAATCATGATCTATCCAGGTATGGCTTACACGTTTGATTCATGAAATCCATGAATATTGTCGATGCATGTGTTAAGCCAAATGATATGACAAGGAACTCGTAATGCTCAAAGCGAGTCCTAAAGGTCGTTTTAGGGATGTTTCCTTCTTGTATTCACAGTTGAGGACATCCTGTCCTCAAGTCGATCCTTGAGTGGTAACCAGGATCTTACAATTTGTCTGTTTCATGTTATCAGTCCTTGGCAAAGGATTCTTGATTCTCAATTCTCTGGAATTTATGCAAAATGGAAACTGTCAACTTTTTCTTTGTGTCCTTAACTAAGGGCGTCATGACCTTAATTTCCTTCTGTCTAGCAGCTTTTGTAATTATATCGGAAGCTCATGCTTTGCGGACGAAGCTAGTCGGTAAGGCATCATTCGGCACTGGTGCCGCTCCTGGCACGAGATTTATCCTAAACTCCTCTTGGCGTTGTGGAGGTATTCCTGGCAAGTCTTCAGAAAAGGCTACTGGAACTTCCTCCGCCACGGGGATGTTCTCAAGCTCTGCAGTCTACTTGGATATCCAATCCATATTATGACCTCTCAAGTTAATGGTATAGAGGGTCCCGGCCTTCTGAGTTCCTAGAATATAATCCTTACTTGCTTCGTCTGCTTAAACTAGCCTTCTATATGTCCATTTCTAAGGGATACGGGACGTCTATTCTACTTGAAACTAGGCCAAGCAGTTTCTTAAGTTCTAAGCATGCAAGGTTAAAGTTGATGCCAGTATTAATCCAAAAATGGATGCATAAGGTTGGTTAATAGGGAACGTACCCGTAACCGCATCTGGATCCTGGTGTGCTTCACGAGTTTCGATCGTGAAAACCCTTCCTTGCTTGTTTCTTCCCAGGTCAATCTTTCCTAAAGTGCCTTGCTTCACCACATCTGTAGCAACCTGGTATTCTCTTATTTCTTCCATCTGGGTCCTTCGCCCAACAGGCGTCCTTGTTGTGCCCTTCTTTTCCATACTTTCCGCACTTAGGCCTTAGACATCGACCTTCATGGTGAAAAGTGCATTCCCCGCACCTCGACTTAGTCCCCGAGTAAACTTTACCACCGGCCTTATTAGCGGCTCCATCAGTTTTTCTGCCATGCGGCGGATTCACTTTCTTTCTTTTGTTTGCTTTAGAGCTTCCATAGCTTACTTGTGTGCCCACCTTTAGGTTCGAAAGCTTCCTTTTCTTATTGCCTGATGACTCCACATGAGTCTCTTTCTTGTTATCCTCAGATTCCGAAAATTTTCCCGCACGTAGAGCTTCTTCAGTAAGCGTAACGCTTAAATCGATAGCCTCTGCGATACTTGGAGGCCTTGAGGTAGTAACCAAGCTCCTAATCTGAGGTGCAAGTCCCCAAATGAATCGCTCAATTCTCTTGAATTCTGGCTTGACTAAGTAGGGGACGACCCTAGACAAGTCGTGAAATCGCTGGACATATTCAGGAATCTTCGGTCCGTCCATTTTCAAATTACAGAACTCCACCTCAAGCTTTTGGATTTCAGTCCTAGAACAGTATTTCTTTTCCATCATTTCCTTGAGTTCGTCCCAGCTCAGTGCATAAGCAGCATCTGCACCAAGGGTCTGAACCTGAAGGTTCCACCAGGAGAGTGCGCCATCCAAAAACAACCATGAGATATAGGTAACACTCTGTTGGGGCGAACAGTTACTCATTCTTAGAATGGAGTCAGTCTTTTCTGACCAACGAACAAATGCAACGACACCTCCTATGCCATCAAAATTCAATGGCTTGCAGTCCAGGAATTGTTTATAGGTGCAGCCAGTTGGAGGGTTATTTCCGGAAGTGCCACCATTGTGTTCGGAGCGGAGGGCTTCATGTCGTGCAATTTCCTGTGAGATTCATTCTTGAAGCTCAGCTTCTGTTCTTGGCAACATACTGGTGTTTGTGTCACGTCTGGGTGGCATTCTCTTCTGTCAAAATGGTATGAAGTGAGTTAGACAACATTCCCTAGTAATCTATGAGGTACAAAGCACCATAAGCCATCATGTAATCACCCAATTTCACATGTATATATAATCAACAATGCACGAGCGAGGAAACAATTACTGAGCCTTCATAGGCTTGGCTACTTGGCCTATTGTTTGTAATGGAAAAATGAACTCGAGGCTACATCGCCTTGGTCATTCAAGTTTTGGTTATTTCCTGCTACATTGGTTTTCTTAGGTCTTTAGCTTTACTGATGTGTATATTTTCCCGAGATGAGGTTGTTCATGTAGAGGTGATTGAAAGTGTGACGTCGTTGAATCTTCTTGAATGTTACCCATCTTCACTTGTTTAAATGTCGTTTTCTCAAACGTCTCGTATACAGGTAGAAGTGTCAGTCACGAAGTAGGCTAAGTCAGGCTTCCTACTTTATAATGTGCTAAAGCACTGATCTATGTATTGTTCTACCAGATGAAGGTGTGAACACCTATAGATTATTTTTGTGTGGTTTTCATTAGCTCGACCCACAGAGTCCACCAGGATTTCTGTGCACTACAAGTCGTTATTAGGTGGGCACCCGTAGTAATAAATTGTCTTGCACAGTTACCCCAATTTTCTCTCGTCCAAGCAGATGATCAGTCAAGGAGGGGACACTATTGTCCTTATACTTCTGTCATGGAAAGGACCATTGCAGTGGTCCACGCGCTAACACTTGTTATCGTTACGCGCGAATAGGCACGATGATTAAATGAAGTAGGAATAAAGAGATTTCCCAGTAGTTGGAGGGGCGCCTTCAAGATGAATACTTCATCCTCCTTTTATGGTCAAGTATGTCGTCAATCTCGCTTCACAAAAGTCGCAGGGATCTTGTCCCGCTGATTAGAAGTTGTTCAAGGTTGCCGCCTCTGCCTCGTCATCATCATCGTAGTCAGGCACCTTCACGATCGAGAGGGAAGAGCAGCCATCTCCTATGGAAGCAAGCTCAGAAACTTGTTTAGTAATCACTCTAGCCATGAGCTTTGCAATGAATGCAAGGTCGATAGCTTCATCGTGCGAGTTACGTACAGTAATAGGAGTCAGAGTCGAAAGTATCTTATTCACGTCAATAATCATTCCGTACACTTATTTGAATATATGTATATCAATAACAAATATGCTATTTAGCATAAACAAGCAATTTGATGCATTATATCACGTATAACTCTCGTTTTAGGGGGGGTCATTTTTCTAGTTGTCGATTCACGACAAAAACACTACTTGGTACTAGTTATCACCAAGAGTGTATTTTATTTTTTGGCAAGTCTATCTCGCGTAGACTATGCCTTAATTGGCACCTTATCTTGAGGGTATTCCCTACTAATGTCCCTGCCTTGTCTTTTTTTGAAAAGTGTGTGACTCGTGGATCTTGACGCTTACGTGAATGCAATGAAAAACCTTTTTGTAAAATGTTTTCGTGAGAGAACTCTAGTGATTGTATTCTAGACTCGAGAAGGAATCCTAGTTCACTACAATCGAAGCTCTGATACCAAACTGTCACACCCTGTCTTTTGCGGAAGCATATGATGTGTGACTGATTTAATATCATTGCATTCAATCGTAATAAACAACTACATGATCAAAACGATGTTCATCCATTCATAAAATTTGAGTATTACAAACACTTGTTATTTAAGTTTTAAAACACAACCTCCGTCTAGGTTATAAATCAACAAAAGTGGATGACATCCAAACTTGGAGTTTACTTCTAGTTACGACACTTGCGCCCAAGATCCATCCTGTTACCTGAAATACATGTAATTTTGGAAAACATCAACATAAAGTTGAGCGAGTTCATGCGTCTTGTTTGTATATCGTAATTCTTGTAAATCTTTGAGAGACTCCTTTGTAAATAGGTATGAAAAGTGTGTATGAACATGAATGTTTTACAAGGACTTTAAGGCACGGGGAGCACTCGTAATGGCTCCTTTAAGGCATGTGAGGACATATGGAGTACTTGTCATGACTCCTTGAGGACATGGGGAGTACTTTTATGACTCCTTGAGGACATGGGGAGTACTTGTTATGACTCCTTGACTGTGTCGATTACCCTCGACTGTGTCGATTAACCTCAACTGGGACTCCGAAGCACTACTAGGTACTAGTTGTGACCATGAGTGGGGTTCGGCCGTACCCGTTAGATCTAACCCTCGTCCCTAATTATGTATTTACAACTTGGTACTAGTTTTCACCAAGCATTTATGGCATTTCAAGTCTAAGCTCACATGATCTAGTATTTCATAGGCATTTCTTAAAACGCATCATACTTGGTTCTCGTTCTCACCAAGGGTGCTTCTTGTTTTTGTATCATACCATTTGTAAATATTGTAACATTTGTAACATGTATTTCACCCCCCGAGAGTTATAAAACCAAAAACAGTTAAAGAAAATAGGGAGCATGAACTCACAACTTTGCGTTCCTGCGTCGTAAACTTCACCGGATTTGCTTATCTAGCGTCGTGACAGAAACATGTTTATTAACGTTAGTCACTAGACTTGTATCGCACAAGTACAAGTTACTATCTTTTGTATATGTGTTCTTGTGTTAAAAATAATTTATATTTTTAACTATGTATCTTACTTATATTATTTTCTCAAAAAAAATAAATATAAGTATCTTGTATTTTGCACCCGAATTATGTATTTTGTCCAAGTAATATATTTTCATAAATATATCTTCTTGTATGTGTCTAAGCATGTTGTATGTGTATTTTTGCATCTTCACTCCTTAGGAGTATTTAGTGTATTTTCAAGTCCTAATACACTATTCACGTATAATACATACTACATACACTTGGCACAAAATTTGGTGATAAATAAATATATATATTTTTCTCACAAATATACATACTTAATATCCATTTTTATTCTTGAAGAAATCCTCATTTCTTAACACAAGGTTTGGGAAACATTGGTAAATGTTTTTAGATACATTTTTAGGGAATAAGTTTCTCAAAAACTTATATTTTTCTAAGTGTCAAAATTTATAAAATTTTTGCAGAGTTTCCCCTAAAAATGGAGGTTTCCCATGTTTTCAAAACATGTTTTTATTTTCTTTTAAAACATCATCAACAATCAACAACTCATTTCTCATCTCACAAGTGTTAAAATCAAGTAAGTTACATGACAACATGAACTTGTTCTTTCTCAAAATTTGTAGTAACTTGGCAATGTATCTAGTGGACTTAGTTACTCTTTAAAGTGTGTTTATTTCCTCAAAATTTCCATTCTTGAAAAGATTTGGCATTTACAACTTGTAAACATAATTTACAAAAATGTTGATTTCATTAACTCTCTTGTTTCACAAGTGTTCATACACTTGTTTTTCCACCAAAAATAATATTGGTTTATGTAAGAATCATGATCTTCTAAAAATCATATTTTACACTTGTTTTTCTTGGAAAAATCATTCATAAATCTTGGATTTATAAGTTTACTAGTTCCTTTTGTATACTACTTTTTCAAGAAAATCATTTTGTTCATCAAGTTCATGTTTATACATGAGGATGATCTTCTTGTGTTAACACATAATCATCCTCTATCTTGCTAGATCATGTGTTTAATCACAATCTAGCAAGCTTCATGAAATGCTTAACATCAATATTTCTAGTAATCAACTACCAAATATCATTCATACACCAACAGTATCATTTCAACACTATTTCATCATGTTACAAGCTTTATGTTTCAAGATTCGTGTGTAAGTTCCTTAGTATTCTTGAGTTAATCATCATGTTATACCTTTTAACCACTCAAAATATGAAGTAAAAAAGATCAAGAGAGCCTTACCACTAGCTTCAAGCTAGGGAAGAATACTAGAACTTGAAGGTGACAAAATGGTTGGATAAAAGCAAACGGAGAAGGTCCTTCAAGTTCCGTGAATACCGAGCTTCGTTAGTGACCTTCTAGCACCATGAAATAACCTTGGATTGTATGGAAGGTGATTGAAAATGGTGATGGTGTGGGGTTGTAGTTGAGCCGAGAATGGAGGTTGGAGTGTGTTGAATGATGAAGATGATAAGTTGTGAAAGACTTAAGGTTTATAATAAAAATCCTCCAACATCCTTATAACCATTAGTCATTGTGTTTCAATAGGACTTAACAAATCTTATAAACGACTAAATAAAATCATGAGGGGTCCTACTTGTTCCATAACCGGTTGGGGGGGGGGGTGTTGTGCTAGTTTGGTTCCAAATATTAGTTAAGTAATTTGGTTGGAAAGTAATGGTATTAGTTAGTGTTTTATGTGTTTAGGGTGTTTAGAGTATGTTATGATGTTCGGTGACCAATACTAGCTCAAAAACATTAAAACAATGCTTCTAATAATATTTTGATGTTCCGGGTTATGTCCGGTTGTTCGGTTAGATACCGGTTCGTTAAAGTGCTAAATTGCACCGTTTAGTGTCCTTTACGTACCCTTTTGTAACACTTTCGATTCCCGACACTTAGGGAAATATTCTGAATGATAAATCATGATTTCTGCATAACATTTATGTGTTAAAAGCTTATTTATAGCCGAATTTAATAAAATTATGCACTTAAAGTGCGTTTCGGGTGCTTTTTAATGCGCATTTTAGCTTTCGGAATGTCTATATGTTAACCCTTGTATGTACTCTTGGGTTTTAATGTGTTCTTGTCGTTAGACCTACACCTAGGCCTCAATTCTGATGTCTGACTGCCTTCTGCAGTTTTGTTGACACAGTGTGTCTTACCGGTGAGTTTACTAATATTTTTTACGCAACGCTATCATAAAGTAATTCTTGTAGTATAAAACGTGCATGAATTCACTTGCATGGAATTCAGAAATTTATTTGTCTAGTAAACTAGATCATGCACAGTCATTAAAGCACATATTACTGTTTATTTAGTGTACGGAATGTACGGAAAAGTGACAGTTGTCACACGCGTGACGATCCTTTTGTGTCAGCAGCTTTTCCTCAAAGCCCTCAGTTTTCACCTTTTGCTCCATTTACTTCTCCACCACTTGATGAGCCATTCCGATGGTCCCCACCGTATTCCATGCCGACCTCAGACCCCTATCATCCTTCGCATTTTGTTAGCTATACACAGGATGAGTTACTTTATTCACTTCAGCTTCGATTTGAGGTCATGAGTCGCAGAGTCTTGGAGCTTGAGTTGGCACCGCGCCCTTGTCAGTCTACTTTTGTTCCCCCTCGTTCATCACCGTCCCCTTTTGCACGACCACCTGCTCCTCTTACTCCTTTTCCAGAGTTTGATGCTCGATTTCTTACGGTCGAGCAGCAGATCCGTTACTTGCTTCGTCATGTGCACAAGCTCGAGGAGGAGCTCGCACATGTTCTCAGTTTGATTTTCCTCCCTCCTCCTCCTCCTCCTCCGCCATCAGTACAATAGGTTTTTGGTCTTATGCAGATGCATTACCTTTGGTGAGAGCACCACTTTTGAGTTGAGCTTGTGAAGCCTTTTGGAGACCACCTTTTGATTGTAAGACTTTTGTAGATTGGTAGACTTGATGGACAAGGGTAGTGTGACCCTGTGATCTTTTTGATATGATATACTTTGTAAAACATGCAACAATACTTTGTGGTCAATGATTAATGAAAGCCCAATCGTCATGTTCTCATTAAACATGTGAATCAACAACGTGCTTGCTTGTTATGTTCTCATTAAACACGTTCCCATTTACATGATTGTGCTATGATTGCGATGTTATATGATTGCTTGATATGGTGATTGATTATGTGTATGTACATACGACCTCTAGACAACTAAATACATTGCCTGAACAAATAAGACCTGACCAATTCGATCTCCTTCTTAAAAGATGCCTCCTCAAGAGATCATTCGGCTACCCATGACTGAGGCAGAATTACAAGCGCCCATCACACAGGCCATCGCACTGCACGAGGTTCTTCGCTACAGACATAGCGAAATTACCTCAGGAAATAACCCACCTCACTGTAATGTTTAAGTCACCTAAGACACATTACAATACATTGGACATTTCCGAGTGTGCTTTGTTAATGCCTTCTGTGAATGATGTTGCTTGTACAGGCTGTACTTACAAACAGTTTTTGGACTGCAAGCCCCTAAACTTCGATGGCATTAGAGGTGCCGTAGCTTTTGTGAGATGGGTCGAGAATACGGATTCTGTTTTGTGGATGAGCAAATGTACTCCAGAGCAACAAGCCACGTATATTTCCGGGTTGTTTCAAGATGGGGCACTGTCATGGTGGAACCTTCAGGTTCAAATGTTGGGCGAGGCTGCTGCGTATGCTTTGACATGGAATGAGCTGAAAGAGTTGATGCATAGAGAGAATTGTTCTCAGACTGAAATCCAGAAGCTGGAAATTGAATTTTGGAACCTGAAGATGGAAGGTCCAAAGGTGGCGGAATATGTGCAGAGACTTCACGACTTGTCGCGAGTTATTCCATATCTGGTGGAACCAGAGTTTAAGAGGCTAGAACAACTCGTCTGGGGATTTACGCCTTAGATTATGAGCTTGATGACGGCATCAACGCCTCCAACAACTATCGACGCGAATAACTTAAGTGTGGCGCTCACTAAAGAAGCGATTAGATTGGAAAAATGTTCAACTCCTGATGAGAAGAAGGAGACTCATGTGGAGCCATCTGGGAAGAACAAGAGGAAGCTCACTGATTTCCAAAAAGATGCTCGGGCAAAGAACAACAAGACCAAAAAGGGAAAAGAGTACATGGGTATCCTACCTAAGTGCGACAATTGTCGATGTCATCATATCGGGCGATGTAGGTATGGAAAGTGTGATAACTGTGGCAAAGTGGGGAATGCCAAGGAGACGTGTAGGCAAGGTACTGAACATGGAAACGAAGGTCAAGATGATGGCGGAAATCGCGAAGGAAACAACGACAACAACTATCAAGATAGAAACGGTGACGATTAAGGACGTGGCAAGGGTGTTTTAACTGCGGTAGTGTAAAGCATTTCAGGAAGTATTGCCCTAAAAACAACCAGGCCGGTGGTAAAATTTACTTGGGGACTAAGCCGGGATGCGATGAGTGCAAGTTTCACCATGAAGGTCGATGTCAGAGGCCTAAGTGCGATAGGTGCGGAAAGGAAGGACACAACAAGGATGCCTGCTGGGCGAAGTATCCCAGACAAGGAGGAAATGATGACGGCAACCAAGACGGAGGCGATAGTGGTAGAGTTCCAGGTTGCTACAGATGTGGGGATGTGGGGCACTTTAGGAAAGATTGCCCTAGGAAGATTAACCAAGACCGTGGAAGAGCGTTCAACATTGGAGCTCGTGAAGCATGCCAGGGTCCGAATGAAGTCACTGGTACGTTCCCTGCTAATCAACACTTCGCATCTGTGCTATTTGATACTAGTACCGAC
This sequence comes from Helianthus tuberosus, assembly GCA_030545235.1. NCBI lineage: Eukaryota > Viridiplantae > Streptophyta > Magnoliopsida > Asterales > Asteraceae > Helianthus > Helianthus tuberosus. The sequence continues at coordinate 36,441,856 of CM060424.1, read as the reverse complement.
TATAGCTTCGTATATCTAGAGTTTAAGAATATACTTGGTTCAATAGCTAGTAAGTTAGATATCCCCGTACTCGATAGAACTAGCTCATGGGAAGCTTCGACGCTGTAATTGGGATGGATTGGTTGTCGAGCAATCGAGCGGAGATTGTTATCCGCATCCCGATGGCGAATAAAGAGACGATCGTGATTCATGAGGAGAAGCAGGATACGCCCCTGCGGATTATCAGTCGTTTGAAGGCACGGAAGTTTTTGTGCAAAGGATGTATTGCCTTCTTGGCTCTTATCATGGACAAGGAAGCCGAAGAACCTAAGCTCAAAGATATCCATGTGGTAAGGGAATATCCTGGAGTCTTCCCCGAAGACACGTCAGGATTACCACCTCAACGACAAGTCGAATTTCGCATTGACTTGGTTCCAGGCGCCGCGCCTGTAGCCAAGGCACCCTATCGACTTGCGCTTTCTGAGATACAAGATTTGTCAACGCAACTTCAGAAGTTGCCAAATAAGGGATTTATAAGGCAAGCTTTTTCCCTGGGGAGTTTCAGTGCTGTTCGTCAAGAAGAAGGACGGTAGTTTTCGAATGAGCATCAACTACCAGGAGCTGAACAAGCTAACCATCAAGAGTCGGTAACTCTTGCTGAGAATTAACGAATTATTCAACCAACTGCGAGGATCCAACTATCAATCTAAGATTGATCTTTGACGGATTATCTCCAGCTGCGGATTTAGGAAGAAAGTATCCCAAAGTACAGTGAGTCAACAATTTGTTTTAAGCATATGCTAATATTGTGTTTTCTGCACGGTACACAAAACAGTTTTTCACATAATAGAAGACTTTAAGAATCTAGGAAACATGTACTTAGGACCTTAGGGTGTAACGCCCATAAATAGATTTTAACCTAAGATTCGCAGCGGAAAATACATACCTAAAATTTCTTTCATGATATTCTTTCTTTCTCTTAAATACATTAATCCCATTTGTAAATTAACCAAAAACTGACAAACTTATATCAAATTAAATGACCACATACACACCCACGTACAACCCATGTCTTGACTCGATCTTCAACCGCGTACACTTCTTGAAGAAACCTCCATAAACCTGTACAACCTGCAGTCACCACAACCAATTACTTCATTAGCAACCGATGACATAATACATATACCTTAAAACGTGCATAATCAAGCATCAACATCTTTTATTCTTGTTCATATAAGTCCCTTCGAACCCTCTCGTCTGACTTCCATACTTAACCTTCATTCTTCATTATTAGTATACCTGCACTTCCAATTCATTCTTAACAGAAAACAATCAATATCATTAGACTTATCTCATATGTGTAATTTAACTAATTTCCAATTCATGCATAAATACCTTACCAATCATACCCCCTTCATTTACAACTTACATCTTACCCACATGTATAATTACTTATTTCATCTTTGTGTATAACACTAACATGTATATTCCCTTCCTTACCCATACTTAACTAAAATTTCTTTTCTATCCATTTTCGACTCTTTTTCCGTAAACTTACCTTATTACTTCCATTGTTTAATACTTTCTCACATAAATCACAATAATCATCATACTACAGTACATTTTACATCTAAAGTGTAAGTCCGAGATTTACTTACCTTACGCGTCCGTATTTGTATTCGCTTACTTGAGTCTTCTTGTCCCGTTAGCCTTCCACGCTCCCATCCATCTTGACATGATTCCTATACTTTCATGTCATTACATTTACATCCTTATTAGCATACATGATTATTCATATGAACGATCATATCAAGTTCATATCTCACATATGTATTTCATTAGCCGATTCAAACAAGCATATAGCATACTCAACATCATCATAACACAACCTTCACCTATTATTGTCATTTAGACATTTCATCAAACACGTGGTGTGCGTACTACTTCCTAGGCACCATGTACAACTAGTTTATGCATAATCTTCCTAGTTCATTCATATTTCATCAAATCTTCTTACTAATCAACAAGTATCATTAACACATAAACATCAAACATAGCATCATCATATTTCTCCTAATTCATCTAACAAGAATTCATCATACCCAGATAATACATCAATCTTTCCACAAGACTTAGACATAGGGGGTGATTCTAGTTATCATCTTCACCATAACAAACGGGTTTTACCTCTAATCATCAAATTAACACAAACCATACGTAACCCATGTTCTATACGAGGATTCTAACCCTTGTACATGGTTAATTTCATATTAACTCACGGATTAGAACATAACCCACTTCACCCATGATCACAAATCTTAGATTTAAGACATACCTTATGATCCCCTCGTGATGGTGATCATTTATCCATGCTCGGTTATGATTTTAAGCGTCATCTTGCCTTTCAATTTGAGCATAATGATGGAATTAGGGTTTGAGGCTCCTTGGGAGCCTCCTGCTCGTTGATGAACACACACACACACACGATGTGTGTCTATGTGTGTGTGTTGTTTACTTTTAATAAAACAACTTTCAAGTTGTTCACTTTGGTCCCTCATGTTTCGTTTTAATTAAATAAGGCTACAACCCTTCGTTTAATACCAACGATACTAATATTCAACTAGGTTAATTATTCCTAGTTAATATTCATTTACGGGTTCACTTTTACCCCTAACGGTATTTTTACCCGTTCCTTTATATTAACCGGGTTTAAATTACCAGACCCATTTTTGGGGTGTTACATAGGGAAACTTAGGTCAAAACTCATTAAAGGTTATCACATAGGAACTACATCCGTTAACTCAAGCAGACCCCATTATTCTGACGTATATGCTATTTCAGCTAACCGAACAGATAAAGTACTCAATTTTTTTTATATTGAAATTTCCACTTTTGCTTCTAGCCAGTAGGTTTTTACATCTCTACTCCTCTTAATGGTAGTTGCATCACGACAATTTTCTTCACTAAAGCGAACACTCCTTTGTCTAGATTCTTGATCATTTCTTCATTTTAGCGAATACTCAGTGTTTCATTTCTTGGAAATTCATATGTTACGCATGCACCATTTGTTAAGCATGTGGTTTCGTTTCGAATAAGTGCTTCGTCAAAGTTCAAATATTATTTTGCTAAATCTAATTACTGATTTGTGATTCGAATGACCTACATTATTGTAATTGTTGGCTCCTTTGCTATCACGTCAACACACTTTCTTGAAACTTCTTTTCTTTCAAGTTACATACATGGTTTATCCTGGTAACCATGCCGAAATTCCCTTGTCAATACATGTATTTATTGTCAAATTTCGCTAAAACCAAGTTCAATTGCTTGAACTTGTCCATTTCGCATCTTCAATTCAAGACACCATATGATGTATTGATAGCATCATATTCAAATTCATTTTTGAAAATGTTTCTTTTGTCCCAAGTCGTAGTAGACTTGTTTGGTCTACGGCTCCATTAAGTCTTCTATTGTAACACCTCATAAAAATCACGTCCAATAATGTATTGACACGTGTAATAAACCCTAATAAAGTCAAACGTTGAATTTGAGGGACTAATTTTGCGAAAAATCAAAAACTTTGATTATAGAAGGACTGGAAATGTTAACATGCTTATTATAAGCCTCTGAATAACATTACACGGTAATCATGTTCACAAATGAGCCACTTGTTGATCAAGAGTAGCCGTTTGCGTAATTAATTGAAAGTTTGTGCGATGAAGGGTTAAAAGCGTCAACATGTTAATTCTTACCTCTGAGTGACCTTTTAACAAACCAAGAGCTTCATGATAATTGATTATACTCTCAAGAATGCCTAATATTGGCCATTAAGGGCTTTTATGCCTATAAGTAAAGTTACACGCAACTTTGCAAGTTAGAGGGACTAAAAGTGTCAATATGTTTAATTATACCTCTGAATGACCTTTTTACAAACCCGAAGCATCGCGATGTTTAATAATACTCTCAAGAGTGCCTAACATGGATTAGATAAGGCTTCGATGCTATTAAACGATGATATACGCAAGTTTGGGCATTAGAGGGACCCAAAAGCGTCAACTTTTGAATCTACGCATTTTGGTGACCATTTAAGCAAACGAGAGTGTAGTAATATTTAAACACATTCTTAGGAATACCCATTATGGGCCATGGAAGGCTTGGATATCATCAAATGACATTTCGCACTACTTTGTGCGATTTAAGGGACTATTTACGTCAAACTGCAAAAGTATACCGATTCGTATTGTATCGAACCTTCCGAAATATGATAATAAGTTAAACATGCCCTAAATATCCTTTACATAGCTTAGAAATAGGCTTAGAGGTGTTTGGTGCACAAAAATAAACTTATTTGATCAACAGGGACTAAAAGCGTCAAAAAGTGCATAAGTTTGCATTTTCGCGCATATCTTACGTTCTGAATATATATCCGGACCTCCAAAAATTTATATAATCATTAAAATATTTTATTTTAGTGATTGGCATGATAAAATTCCATTCGTCGCTTAATTTGGATCGTTTTTGCGTTCGTTACGACTTCCTTCGTAATTAACCGAACAACGCAACCGTACGACCAAACGAGCCGACATCCGAGATGTTTTTGAGCATATTTTAAGTTCCCTATACTTTAACTTTATTTTAGAGCCTTGAAATGGGGTTAACAGGGCTTAAAAGTGCCAAAAATCAAGTTTTACAAGTGCAGGGACCATTTTTGAAATTTCTGGCAGATACATTGAACTTGGTCCATTTTTGAGGCTTTGATGGTTTTAACCCATGGTTTTGCACCCTATAGGCTGGTATTTGATGGTTTTACATGTTCCCATGGTATTCTAAAACCTTGGGCCCAAGTGTAAGGTCATGATTCAAGCACGGTTTACGAGGAACGATCCTAACGGTTTACCGAAATCTATATAAACCAACACCTTCATTCTCCTCACAATCTGATTCAAATAGCTCTAAGTTAGGGTTTAACACTTCATACCTGAGCAATTTGAATCAAGATCTTCCTAGCTTGGACCCTTTATTTAGGAGACCAGTAAAAGATACTTGCACTTGCTGATTTGTACGGCTGGGATAAATTTATATAATTTGCTCAGGTAAATACTTTTAACTTATTTTCCCTTATACGGGCTTGGGGTACGGTATATAAAATACCGCTTGGTCGGGCATTGAATTGTTAATCATATGAAGGTTAATTTATTGAGATGGCCCGTTTAATCTGTTTTGTTTGCTTAAAGCCTTTGGGGGGTTAATGACCATGTCCCGGATATCCTTGGCATCATTCATTGAAATGGCCACGACCTAAGCACGTGGTGTAGGCATACACCTGCCGGTGCGTATATAAAAAGATATAACCGCCTGTTCGAGAATAACTCGCCGCGGGATTATATTATGTGGTGTGTCAATTAATCTTTAACCTGGTTTTCAGCCCGGGCTACAGAACGTATAATAAACATGTAATTCTTTAACAAGTTTATTTCTAAATAATTATCCCAAGTTATAAAAGATATTTTGTGCCTTGTGCATTCAAAGCAAATTTTTTAAACATTTTCAAAATGAGTCAGTTAATTGTATTTACCAGTGAAAACTGACGTATTTTCTAAAAAGGTTAAGTGCAGGTACTAATCAGAATAGGCTGGCTACTCCTAGCATCAATAAAGAGTCTTGCAAGCTTAGATGTTTATAAATCTGCAGAACAATGTTTCTTTTAACTTTGATCCTCCTGTGGATCCTTTACAACCGTTTTTGTAATAAATGATATTACTTCCATTCGGTTTGTAATGTTTATATGTTTCGACTTCCGCTGTGTATATAATCTGTGATAAATTGTCTATGATGATATCAACTACGTCACGATACTCCCCACCGGGCCCACCGGTAATACGTGGAAATATCGGGGTGTGACATCTGTTGATTTCGACACCTTGTGGTGATGTTTTCACTAAATTGAAGCTTGCGCTAATCTCGTTTACGCATCTCATACACGGATTTAATTGTTTATTTATGGATTTGCTTTAAATTCGATCTGTTTTATCATGATTGAAGCAGTCCTAACACAATAGTGTGTTAAGACCATGGTACATAAATTCATTTTATATTCCAGTGTACCTCCTAACGATTTTTTCATTATCGATCGAATGGCTTGCAGTATTCATTATTTTTCATCATTAGATCGGAACAGTAGTTCTTTGGTGTTCTATATTCAATTGAAAAATCATACGATGCCAATTGAATCAAATTTTCAGTTTGTTTCATAACACTTTTATTTGAATCCAAACACGGTGAACTTGTTCGGTCACCGCTATTATTGAATTATGTCATTACGACACCTTGTGGTGTTGTAACATCCTTGCTATTATTTTAAAGGTTCTCGTATAGATTACGAAAAACAGACTTGTAACAATGATTACAAGTGCATTTAAATTTTCTATTTAATTAAAACTTTTACAATTTAAAAATAATACAACATAATGTAGTATAGTCGTCGTTTGAAAGTTACGACGACACACCGTGCGGAAGCTTCTTTTTCATGTGTTCGGTTCTTTCTCGCCGCTTGATCTTCATCCGGGTACTCTTGATATCCACCTATGATCAAAACCAACATAAAAGTTAGTTTTGATAACTTAAATATAAGTCTAAACAAGTTCTAAGCAACGAATAATCGAACAAAATATTTATTTCCAACTTTGATGTCTTAAACAACCAAAATATATACGCTAGTGTATTTTAACCCGAAATCTTTAGCTCGGGTTCGTAATAAATTTTTTTTTTATAAATTGCGCGACTAGTTCGTAGGCTATGTGCATAAACTGTTTTTGACCCGTTTAGGGAATTTAAGCAATTTAGTCTAAAACTTGTCCTTTTCTTTCGACACTACAAAATTCCATATCTAAATAACTACATATAATCCACCACAACTATTTTGTGGTGGATTTAACATAATGAACCCCTTCTTCCCAAATTTTACCTTTTAACTAGTCGTTTCACGCAAATGACCATTTTTAGGCATTTGAACGATGAAGTTTACGCCTACAACTCTTAGATGCATCTAAGGGTTACATAATTTCAATACAAGTCTCTAAACGGTCTCTAAGGGTCGTTTGCCCGATTAACCCAACAAGGGCGTTTTGGTTAATTTAGTCCCTCATTTTACAACAAAGGCCCTTTGCTAATGTATTTGACCAACATTGTTCTTTTAACTATAAATCTATATATACGCGTACCTGGCTCGAGTCAATATATAGACCCATTTTATACCTTACTTTAACTAACTGATATTATATGGCGTCGCAATCTACCAAATTGCTAATTGCTCCTGTTAACATATGACTTGACAACAATCATTAGCCGATATTGTCAAATGGTGTTTTCACCACCATTTGACCCGTTTGGCCTGTAAGACCAACATTTGCATAGGTTATTAAAACATGGTTTTCAATTTCTCACTCTCACATCCGACCCATTTCGGATTTTAACTCAAGATCCTTTTTAAGTTAAATTTACATTAGTCGACGCTTGACTATATTTCCATTTTTTTACCCTCTTTCTCATAAACCATGGTTTCTATCATTTATATTTGTTCCGACCCGTATCATTACGCGTCGGAACCCGTATTTCGAATATTAATCTTCTCGTATTCATAACTTATAGAATTTATACGTATTCTACCAAGAAGTGTAAGTTTCACTTACCTTGCATCCGGTTATGTCCTTTTTCCGCGTACACGATCCGTTTGACCCGCTTCTTTCCCCAGTCCTCATCTGGCCTGTCTAGAGTCAAACTATCATCATCATAATTCGTAAGACGGTTAGATTAGTCATAATCGTTCACGACTATTCCTTCCTACGGGTTTTATGTCGAATTTATCATTTGACCATATCAAAATTATCATTTGATCTAATCATTGGTCAGTTTGACTTTTTAGAAGTCAATTGGCTTATCAACATAATCAAATGCACATTTGGTTCATTGAACTCACTTAGGAATATTTCATCCGAACTCTTAATGAAATCAAATTTTACACACAACCAAGTAGACCACGATTTCATTTATGCATTTCATATCACTGAAAATGGGATGTTTTTGGTGACTTGTTTAACCTGTTTACAAGTCTTCAAAAATTATAATTTTTTTGTGTGGCGTACCTCTCGGAGGGTTAGACCTTGTGTTAAAATTTCAAGATCTAACTCTTTACCAAAAATTCGTAAAAATTCATTTACTAAGCTGCAATCAGATTCGTCACTTCTGACTGCAGCTTACGGAAAAATTTATTTAAAATTCCTCGTTTATCCGATTGACGAAATTCCAATTGGCGATTCTTTTAATCGCTTAAAATTTTCTACAGTAAGAATTTGAGATCATAACTCAATTCCTAAATTGAGTTATGACATTCGTAATGTGCTGCAAATTCTGCCAGAAAACGCAGCTTGAACCTTCGATACGGAAAAATTCATAAAACGCTCAATTTTCGTCGAAAAAATGCGATTCCAGTGGGGTTTTAAAGATATTTCCTGGAATTATATTTTAGACTCAAGAAACACATGTTTTTGTCCCGTTTTGTCCAGGTTCCAGCCAATACAAGTCGGCTGTAAATTCTGATCAGAAGCTGTTTGAATTCAGCTTCCAATTTGAACATGTTTATGACATTATAACACTTATTCTTAGCAATCAAAACCCCTAAAAGCATCACATACACGAATTTAGTCAAAACAAAATCTGAATTTACTTGAGCTAATCATGATTTGAATCTATACTTGTCTAGGGTTTACTCCTAGGCATTCAAATGTTCCTATTTCATCTACATATCACACATGCATCCACAGATTTAGAATTCCCTAAATTCATGAGAATTTCAAGTAGATAATTTTTATCAAATTTTACATACTTTGTGATCTCCTTGCAATGGGGATCACTAATCTATGTTCGATTTTCGTTTTGGACTTGATTTGATCCTTCAAATTGGAGGTTTTGACATGAACTAGGGTTTTGGGGAGCTTGGGATCGCCCCCTGCTTCTTGATCGATTTCCAGAACAAAACACGCATTGTGTTTTGTTTTTAATAAATTAATTTTTATTATAATTAGTTTCCAATTATAAAACTTTTAGCCCCTCTAATTTCTTTTAGTTCATATTTAGGTGCTTTTAACTCACTTTTGAGTTAACATAAGTCTTATAACTAACTGGGTTATTTTGTCCTAGTTAGTTTGTTCTTGTTTATTTAAAACTTTATAATTTTAATATAAAGTTTTATATTTTTCTAGTTATAAAGTTTTAACCCACTAGTATGTCACTACAAGACTTCTCTTCTAACTAGGTTATTATTAGTCCTAGTTAACTTATTGGATTCCGGGAGTTATAACCCGTCTTATTTAAGTTCCGTTAACTCGGGCCTTTTATCCCTTTTATTCCTTTAAAGTTCTTATCCGCCTTTTAATTAATATTAGGATTTTTTTTTATTTAAATTCTAATATTTATCGGGTTACTTTTGCCGCTAACGGTACTTTACCCGTCTTTTAGTATTAACGGGGTTTGATTACCAAACCCGTTTTCGGGGTGTTACAAGTCTACCCCCCTTAAAGAGGTTTCGTCCCCGAAACCTTATTTACGTATTTCTTTTAATTTAGATTAAACGAACTTAGTTTCGTTTTCAAGACATTCACTCGTTCTTTTCGATCTAACGTTTTCATTTATATTGACGCGTACGTCTTTCATGTGTAAGGCCTCGTGGGCCGTTATTTTTAGCTTATATGCATTATCCTTATTGACCGAGTTGTCACTTGACCACTTAGTCTCATCAATCTGTTAACAAGTTTATTCCGCGCTTGTCTTATATTAACAAGCTCTTTGTATTTGTCATAGCATTTTCTTGACTTTGAAAAGTTTTACCGGCTAGACTAATTAGTCGCCATCACTTCATACCCCGTCACCCGGGTATATTATTTTGCCATATCTGGCCTTATGTGTGTTTAAGATTTTCTAAACCGCCTTATACTACTTATGTTTGTTAAAACATTGCTTTTGACTAAAAACTAAATTTTTTAGTTTACTTTTTCTCTGTCTTATGTCTTTTCCTCATGTCTAGGAATTTCTGTCTAAGTTTTATTCCTGGCCGTTATTATTTTACATGGAGAATTGTAACAAGTTTTCCACGCTTTATCCAAGTGACCCGCAAGTTCTTTTACTTAGCCTCGTAAGCTTTTTCTTTAGATTTTCACCCTTTTAAGGTGAGAACCCCAACAATTCGTTTCTTTCTGTTTGTGATCCGAAGGTCTTTTTGGTCCCGTGGACTTTAACACTATTTATAATCCCGTAGGTTATGATGATCCCGTAGATCGTCTTTTATCCATGTCTTTATTCAAATGTATATATACATATATAGCGCCAAAGCATCTTTTATTATGTTTGGAATCGTTTATTTTTCGCTTTTGAACTTTAGTTGGCCTTGACCGTAGTCTAAAGCTTCATTCGTTTACTCTTGGACTAATCTTCCAACTTTATGACTCTTTACGTCATTTACACGTTGGTTTGTTCTACGCTCACCGTTTCCCCGATTCATAATTATACTTCTTTACGACCCGTTACCCGGGTTCTTTATTATTCCGCGCTTCCATTATTCGGTTGCGCTTACTTGCACTACCAAGCTTTTATACTTTATTTATCCCGTTTGACTTATTCGTGTGAGATTTAATTACTCATGAACGTCAAACCTCATTCTTTATTCGACCCGTTCAACTTTAGAATAGTTGAACGTAGTTATCAAAATTTCTGTTTGCAAATTCTCGTCGTCTTTTAGTCATGACTCTTAATCCGAGTCCTTTGACTTTCTATTTCGCGTACCCGTCTCTTGGTTTACGCATGCTTTCAAAATCTTACCCATCTATCGGGTATCTTTACCGAAGTTATCATCAAGTAACCATTCTTATATGGTTTTAGACATCATCTTAATTTATTTGATCATCTTAGCGAAATCCATTGCTTTTATTTAGTCAAGTCTTTTATTCATTTATTCTACCCCTTTGACTTGTCTGTGTGAATTTCATCACTTATGACAGTCAAACTTTATCTTTATGCCTTAGCATTCTCATTAGTTGATCTGTATTTTCATTTACTTTAATCCTTGTCCTTTCTCTCGGGCTCTTCATTCTAACGTAATACGCTTCCGTCATCCGACTTGAGTCTACGTTTATTGTCAAACATCTTGCTTATTTGATTTATTTGGGTACCTTTTAAGTTAGTCCCATTCACCCCGCCCTTACTACATCGGACGTAAATGTGTCCGCTACAAGAAGTTCATGGTATCATATGCCACTACTTACTTGGCCAGAGTAAGCGATCAACACATGATACACATGACCTTTTTATAGCTTTCACATCACACCCTATGTAAGTAATGCCTCTATTTATTTCATATCTCTGATTTCATTTAGTAAACTTTATTTAATTGCAAAACAACAATCATTAGTTTTACTAGTTTTATATTTGAACATATAAAATGTTTTTCTTTTCTATCGAACTATTATATAATCACATTTGTTAATGTGATCGCTACTTTTCTCAATAGCATTATATTGAGAGTTTTTTTTTCCACTTGGATAATTACCCCCCGTCCAAGTTTTCATATGAACTATTTTTATTATAGTTTTGATATTCATTATCGTGAATAACGCATGTTTCTATTAAACTTCTCTTATAAACATTATCCTGAATAGATATCCTATTCAGGTTTTATCAGATATATGCAACCGTTATCCCCTGCGTGTTTGTTGCATATTACTACTTGTGCAATTAAATTTAAAAGTGTGTACCTGATAATGCTTGCCCTTAATGGGCTTTCCTTGCCTTTGACATTGTTCGCGATCATCACGTGATTTAGGTCCTTGATGAGTATGCTATGTTTGTCATACCTCGGACCGTTCCACCGTTATATCCACAATTCGTTCAACTCTCGTCATCTTCAGATGCGAGTATCCTTCAACTAAACATTTACAAAAGTTAGTAATTTCAACATCAATAAATGCACGTATTGTAATACAAGGCTTTTTACTGCACGTGATTTCGTTAACTATACTAATCATTTTCGTTGGTGTAACGTGTATTACACGATACCCTATGTGTTGTTCACAACACTTTAATCCTACTAAACTATTAACATACATGTACTTACCGGATTTGCGATCAAGCCTCGAACCGGACATACGTTATTCTTTAACCATGAGCTCTGATTACCAACTTGTAACATCCTTGCTATTATTTTAAAGGTTCTCGTATAGATTACGAAAAACAAAATTGTAACAATGATTACAAGTGCATTTAAATTTTCTATTTAATTAAAACTTTTACAATTTAAAAATAATACAACATAATGTAGTATAGTCGTCGTTTGAAAGTTACGACGACACACCGTGCGGAAGCTTCTTTTTCATGTGTTCGGTTCTTTCTCGCCGCTTGATCTTCATCTGGGTACTCTTGATATCCACCTATGATCAAAACCAACATAAAAGTTAGTTTTGATAACTTAAATATAAGTCTAAACAAGTTCTAAGCAACGAATAATCGAACAAAATATTTATTTCCAACTTTGATGTCTTAAACAACCAAAATACATACGCTAGTAGATTTTAACCCGATATCTTTAGCTCGGGTTCGTAATAATTTTTTTTTATAAATTGCGCGACTAGTTCGTAGGCTATGTACATAAACTGTTTTTGACCCGTTTAGGGAATTTAAGCAATTTAGTCTAAAACTTGTCCTTTTCTTTCGACACTACAAAATTCCATATCTAAATAACTACATATAATCCACCACAACTATTTTGTGGTGGATTTAACATAATGAACCCCTTCTTCCCAAATTTTACCCTTCAACTAGTCATTTCACGCAAATGACCATTTTTAGGCATTTGAACGATGAAGTTTACGCCTACAACCCTTACATGCATCTAAGGGTTACATAATTTCAATACAAGTCTCTAAACGGCCTCTAAGGGTCGTTTGCCCGATTAACCCAACAAGGGCGTTTTGGTTAATTTAGTCCCTCCTTTTACAACAAAGGCCCTTTGCTAATGTATTTGACCAACATTGTCCTTTTAACTATAAATCTATATATACGCGTACCTGGCTCGAGTCAATATATAGACCCATTTTATACCTTGCTTTAACTAACTGATATTCTATGGCGTCGCAATCTACCAAATTGCTAATTGCTCCTGTTAACATATGACTTGACAACAATCATTAGCCGATATTGGCAAATGGTATTTTCACCACCATTTGACCCGTTTGGACTGTAAGACCAACATTTGCATAGGTTATTAAAACATGGTTTTCAATTTCTCACTCTCACATCCGACCCATTTCGGATTTTAACTCAAGATCCTTTTTAAGTTAAATTTACATTAGTCGACGCTTGACTATATTTCCATTTTTTTTACCCTCTTTCTCATAAACCATAGTTTCTATCATTTATATTTGTTCCAACCCGTATCATTACGCGTCGGAACCCGTATTTCGAATATTAATCTTCTCGTATTCATAACTTATAGAATTTATACGTATTCTACCAAGAAGTGTAAGTTTCACTTACCTTGCATCCGGTTATGTCCTTTTTCCGCGTACACGATCCGTTTGACCCGCTTCTTTTCCCAAGTCCTCATCTAGCTTGTCTAGAGTCAAACTATCATCATCACAATTCGTAAGACGGTTAGATTAGTCATAATCGTTCACGACTATTCCATCCTACGGGTTTTATGTCGAATTTATCATTCGACCATATCAAAATTATCATTCGATCTAATCATTGGTCGGTTTGACTTTTTAAAAGTCAATTGACTTATCAACATATTCAAATGCACATTTGGTTCATTGAACTCACTTAGGAATATTTCATCCGAACTCTTAAAGAAATCAAATTTTACACACAACCAAGTAGACCGCGATTTCATTTATGCATTTCATATCACTGAAAATTGGTTGTTTTTGGTGACTTGTTTAACCTGTTTACACGTCTTCAAAAATTATGATTTTTTTGTGTGGCGTACCTCTCGGATGGTTAGACCTTGTGTTAAAATTTCAAGATCTAACTCTTTACCAAAAATTCGCAAAAATTCATTTACTAAACTGCAATCAGATTCGTCACTTCTGACTGCAGCTTACGGAAAAATTCATTTAAAATTCCTCGTTTATCCGATTGACGAAATTCCAATTGGCGATTCTTTTAATCGCTTAAAAATTTCTACAGTAAGAATTTGAGATCATAACTCAATTCCTAAATTGAGTTATGACATTCGTAATGTGCTGCAAATTCTGCCAGAAAACGCAGCTTGAACCTTCGATACGGAAAAATTCATAAAACGCTCAGTTTTCGTCGATAAAATGCGATTCCAGTGGGGTTTTAAAGATATTTCCTGGAATTACATTTTTACTCAAGAAACACATGTTTTTGTCAGGTTTTGTCCAGGTTACAGCCAATACAAGTCGGCTGTAAATTCTGATCAGAAGCTGTTTGAATTCAGCTTTCAATTTGAACATGTTTATGACATTATAACACTTATTCTTAGCAATCAAAACCCCTAAAAGCATCACATACACGAATTTAGTCAAAACAAAATCTGAATTTACTTGAGCTAAGCATGATTTCAATCTATACTTGTCTAGGGTTTACTCCTAGGCATTCAAATGTTCCTATTTCATCTACATATCACACATGCATCCACAGATTTCGAATTCCCTAAATTCATGAGAATTTCAAGTAGAGAATTTTTATCAAATTTTACATATCTTTTGATCTCCTTGCAATGGGGATCACTAATCTATTGTCGATTTTCGTTTTGGACTTGATTTGATCCTTCAAATTGGAGGTTTTGACATGAACTAGGGTTTTGGGGAGCTTGGGATCGCCCCCTGCTTCTTGATCGATTTCCAGAACAAAACACGCATTGTGTTTTGTTTTTAATAAATTGATTTTATTATAATTAGTTTCCAATTAGACACTTTTAGCCCCTCTAATTTCTTTTAGTTCATATTTAGGTGCTTTTAACTCACTTTTGAGTTAACATAAGTCTTATAACTAACTGGGTTATTTTGTCCTAGTTAGTTTGTCCTTGTTTATTTAAAACTTTATAATTTTAATATAAAGTTTTATATTTTTCTAGTTATAAAGTTTTAACCCACTAGTATGTCACTACAAGACTTCTCTTCTAACCAGGTTATTATTATTCCTAGTTAACTTATTGGATTCCGGGAGTTATAACCCGTCTTATTTAAGTTCCGTTTATTATCCGCCTTTTAATTAATATTAGGATTTTTTTTTATTTAAATTCTAATATTTATCGGGTTACTTTTGCCGCTAACGGTACTTTACCCGTCTTTTAGTATTAACGGGGTTTGATTACCAAACCCGTTTTCGGGGTGTTACAGGTGTCGGTACAAACTTGTAGCTTGTGCTAATCATGGTCAACCGTTTCACACGAAACTACACATACTTTTGTTTGACTTGTCATTTAAACATTCTTAATGCAACTACGAATCAAGACAATGATACACCAGATTCGATTGTATTTCATTTCGGTGTATTCTCGCAATTTAATAATGTCAATACACTAATTTTATTCATTTATTTGTTCGAAAGTTGACGGATCACTTTCACGTTACAATTACCTTTGAGCTTTCTAGTTCTGAGTTCATCTAGCGGATGTTATTGTTTCTAGAATTCATTTGCATCTTGTAAACGATCCCTTGAAATTCTATCGGTCGAAACTCCTCTTTTTGTTGAACCTCTGTTAACTGAGTTACACTAGATTATACTTCTATACGTCTCGTATCCTTTAACATCAAATTCTGAGACACATACCTTTTAACCGTTGGGTTCCTAATGTTGTGTAGGATCGGTTTGTGACCCAAACGAGTCGTTTAGAAGAGATTTTATCCGTTTCAGAGGCGGAAACTAAGAAACGAATGTAGAAACAGCTTGAATATCACTTTAAACACCTTGTGTATTGATTTAACAACGATTACAGGCACAAAATATACCGGCAGCACTTCGGTACAAGTTACAAGACTCTGATCTGTTCTACTCGCTTCAAATGACAAATGAACCTATATATAGCCTATGCTTGATCGCTTGAAATGATACATATACGGTTCAAGCGGTCACACTGTTCAAGCGGTCAAAGCAAGAACATTTACAAGCGAACAAGACAAAAAAAACATTTCAAGCTAACATGCTGTTTGTCGTATATGAAATACAATTTCATTTCATATGTTATTCCATGATGTAATGGATGATATCATGTGTGTGATGTCATCATTAGATATGATGACATCATCCTTGATTAGAACTGCAATGTAACTGAGACTCGATATAAGACGAAGACGACAGATGTGTGCACCAACAGACTCCCCCTCAGATGTTGACGAGTCTTAAGTGTCGAGTCTTCGATTGTCAATCTACAATCTTTATCGGTCTACCATCTTCCTCTGAAGTATTTGTCATTGCAAGAAACCTCATTCTCTATCTTTATCATCAACAAACTCCTCTCTCTCGAATGTTGAATATCATGGTGTCTTCAGACTCCCCCTCTCAATCTGCTGGGATCGTAGTCTGGAATTCACTTTCCACAGGTTCTTAGATCGTAACCTGGCACTTCATCACCCTCAGGTTTCGGAACCTGGCTAACCTGCATAAACTCTACCCAAAAATAAATTTTCTGATAACCATTTTGTGGATAAGATTTTCAAGTCTAATTTACCACTTGCAGGAATAACATTTATATTGCAAAACTTTTCTCATTTCATTTCAACAACCTTCAAACACTTTCACCCAAACCATTTGTTCATCATGTTTAGCACTCGGAATTTTGAAAATCAGCTTTCCAAAATCAGTTGTCGAAAATCTTTTTGGATTTCTCAAAATTTATGCTAAAACACACTAAAATCTTTTTGAATTTTTGAAAGAAAATAAATGCAGAAATGAAATATTTACAGACAATATTTTTGTGAGTTTGTGCAAGAGAATCATATCAGTTTCTGAGACAACTCACCAACACCGTTAAGCTTCATTTCATTTTAAGTTCTAAACGATTCACCTAGATTGTCAGTATACTGGTCCACTTAAATTTTCACACAAAGTTCAACTGCTTCGAGATACGAAATTAATGTTTTAAGTACTTAAACTCAATCGCGTGTCCCACCTTAGAATATACTCCCGTATCCAGATCCTAATATTCAGTCTTACAGGTAATTATGACACAAATGATATCTGTACATAAATTAGGTAATGCGAGGGCCGAGGGATCTCAGGTCGATACTTCCGTATACGCAGAGAGATATCAGCTTCGATTTTGGTATGTCCCCTTTAGAGGATCTTTTAGCTACAACAGCAGCGACTATCAATTTTATTGTTTCATCAGCATGCTGAGGGTTTATGCTATGTTTCAAGCATTAGTGAAAAGTATTATCCAAGGACTAGGTCAGAACCATCGTTCAGCAGAAGTCCCGGAATAATACCCCAGACATCATTGAGTATAAAGACCTAGTATATCAGAATATGAGACCTTTCAAACGAGATTTCGGGGGTTACCCATATATCCGAGAGATGTTCCCCACGATATAAGCAAGTTTGAATTTAGGTTTATATCTCGTTACAATCTACTAAATGTGCAAAAACCTACTGGCACATCATCAGTGAGACCGTTTATCACATTTTAACTTTCCAATTCTTTAGCATGTTGTGATAGTCTACTGATGTACTATCATTTCCTCTTTTATGCAACAAAACTCATTTTTCATTTTATCATGTTTTTGGCTTTTTCAAATTTTCAAATGTTTTTGAATTTTCTAAAAATTTCTTACTCCCCCTAAAATGCAAACACATTTTAGGAAATTTGAAAACAAACTGTACAAGAACTTGACAACTGATATCGAATTGCCTCAATTCTCCATCCTCTTGGCATAAACAATCAGAACTCCCCCTCACAACAAACTATTTTCCCATAATGATTTCAAAACACTCAAGTTTGTTTTAATCAAAATGGTTTTTCCGGAAAATAAGTTTTGTTGATTGATTTTAACCATTTGTAGGTTAGGGGATAAACTCATCATTTTGTTTCTCAACCACTTGTAGAAAATCAGATACAACTTAATGTCCCTGATTTACCACTTGTAAGATCAATCTGATCCAAATTCTGAATCACTTGTAAAAATCACAAACATACAACTTAAACCTATTTTTCAACCAATTTACCATCTGTTGGTTGAATTCTCAAGGTGCCGATTCCTACTCCACGCTTACAAACCTGGGAGTTCCGGCAAGTCCTGCTTTTCAAAAACCCGTTATACAAACATGATAAAAATGATGAATGATGCCGATTCATGATCCACGATTACCAACTTGGGATCTCCGGCAAGTCAGGTTTTTATTCTTTGAAAAATATATCCACCCAAGCCTGACCTTCCTTGGGTGTAACAATATTTTCTTCTACATCTTTTCTTTCAACAAACCTGTGAACTCCTCTTTTGGCAGCGTAAAATTCTTTAACACCTTTGGATTTACCATTGACCATTTTGCCAAAAATGTGTTTCACAGTTCCGTTAAAAGCCTTATCAACATCAAATTTCTTCTTGTCAGAATAAAATTGATTTGAAATTTCAACGTTTCCAACTTTCTTTTTAAAATTTTCAGCCCGCAAAGGTGGAAAATTTTCATCGTTCATAGTTGGAACTGATTTTTCAACCTTTTTCTCAACACGTGACTCCTCTGATTTTGTGGAATCAGATTCATCACCAGAACTACCCTTAACAACCCATTTTTGATTTTTCAAATCTTCTTTTCTTTTCAACACATTCTTTGAACATTCACCAATTTCAAAGGTTGAATTTTCAAAGCTTGTAAACTTTCGGGTTGAAAGTTTAGTTTTCTCGATCACTTTCTCTTTTAGTTTACCAGAGACTTCCTGTTTAGGTTTGAATATCTTTGGACAGTCCCTAGCAACATGACCAACAGTTTTACACTGAAAACATGTTCTATTTTCAATCTTCTTTGGAACAGCATTCTTCTTCAGTTCTTCTTGCTTTTTGGCAAGGAATTCTTGATTCGTCTGTTTTCTGAATGCTTGCTCTTTCTCATCATCTAAAGAATTTCCTGAAACAAATACAGTTTTTGGTTTACCAACATGTTGTAATATGTCCTTGGATTCACCTGATTCGAATAAATCTTGTTTCAGTTCGTGGATTAATCACTTTGGTATTATTCATATCCATACACGCATAACGTAACCCTAAGGAGTTAATATAGTTTAAATTTCGAGGACGAAATTTTCTTAACAGGGGGAGAATATGACAACTGTCAAAATTCCGGGTATCCGTACAATTAATAAACAATGATTAGTGCTTAATGAATGTGCTGAATTACAATTAATTACTTGAATTGCTTTCTGACTTTTGCCATATACATACATGTGCATCATATATTGCAAATGACATATCATTATTGTATGCAAACTTTGTTGATTCGAATGATGCACGAAACACCGGCAGCACAGTTATCAGACAAATCAGAAAAATGCTGACGGAGTTCAGTACATAGACAGACAATGTGTTGAGACACAGAATGAGCCAGAAACCAAGTATTACACTAGTATAGTGTGTAGGAAAGTAAGGATCATAAAACTGCCTTCCTAGAGATAGTTTAAATGCCGAAAAGTGCCTAAAACTCACATAAACTGCAAAATCCTGCAGAAAATCGGCAAAATCAGCATTTGAACAATCTAATATCATGCAGAAATGTGGTTAAATGGTCCTGAATGCTTTCCTAAGTGTCGGGAATCAAAAGTGTCACAAAAGGGTACATAAAGCACACTAAGCTGCATAGTTTAGCACTTTAATGAACCGGTAACCAACCGAACAACTGGACACTACCCGAAACACCAAATTTTCACTAGAAGCATTGGTTTAACATTACCAAGCTAGTTATGGTCCCCGAACATCATAACACCCTATATAAATATCTAATAACTAAGCATCTAACTAGAAACTAACTTAATGGTTAAACCCTAGCCTAAGAACCCCCCCCCCCCCCCACCTATGGGCCGGCCCAACATGGCCCCATCTTAAGATTTTATAAGACTATTAAATGTGATCTTGTTTCTTCTTTATTAAACATATTACACAATGGAAAAATGTGAGTTGGTGTGTTATAAGAAGAACCATTAGAACCATAACCCTTTCATTCATCAACATTCCACCAACACCACTTCTTCTCCTCTCCCTCTTCTAGTCTTGGCCGTAAACACCCCCCCCCCCCACACCACCTTCATTCATTCAACTTCCATACATTCCAAGCATATACAAGGGTGTTAAAAGGTGCACAAAGAAGCTAGGAGCTTTCGGAAGTTGAAGAACCTTCACCAATTGCTTTTATCGATTTCATTTCTCCTCTTGATCATCCCTAGCCTTGAGCTAGTAGTAAGAACTCTAATCTTTTCATTTTATATCTTATTTAAGTGGTTAAAAGATGACACATGATGTTAATCTTGAAGAACACTAAGAATAAAGAAGATGAAACATGAACATAAGCTTAAAATCATAAGAAATCTTGATGTTTATGTGTTGTTATACTTGTTGATTGTTGTTTGCTCATGGAAATGATGTAGATCATCATATGATCTTGCTAGATCATGATTAAAAACATAATATAGCAAGATGAGAGGATGAAAATGTTAGAGATTAATCATCCTCATGAAAGACATGAACTTTGAAGGATATATTGTTTTCTTGTAAAATGATGATTAAAGTGAGTTGTAAGTCTTGTAAATCTAAGATCTCAAGAAACCAAGTTAAAAATACAAAGTTTACTAAATCTTGGTTCTTAAAGAAATCAACCATGTTTTTAGAGGTTAAACAAGTGTAGAAACACATGTGTAACAAGAAAAACCCAAGAAGAAGCATTTTTAGAAAATATGATTATAAGTTGTAAAGATCTAGATTCTTCAAAAATGATGTTTTCAAATAATCAACCACACTTTAAAGGGTAACTAGGCTTACTAAACACACTAGTAAGTTACTACAAATTTTTGTAAATTTTCAAGATCATGAAGTGGTAGTTTATGCTTGTTTTTGGCAAAATTGGTAAGTATAGATTGTCTATTGTTGATTGTTGATTGATTGTGTTGATTTACAAAAGAAAATGATATGCCTTCAAGGTATGGAAACCTCCATTTTTATGGGAAACTATGGCAAAATTTTTCTAAAAATTAAACACTTAGAAAAATATTTCTAAACAAATACTTACAAGTATATTTCAAACTATGGATTTTCACATAAAGTTTGCCATAAATTTTGTTACAAAAATTATAAATATTGGAGGTTGATTTTTATAAATAAAAGTGACTAAATATGTATTTAGGAAAATATATATTTAGAAGTCACCATGTGTGTGATTGTTTGTATATTATGTGTATTAGTTATATTATTTTAGGACTTGAAATAATATAACTCATCAAAATACCAAGAAATTACAATCTAAAATATTACCAAAATTCCAAGGAATAAATATACAAAGAATTCCAAATATTGGAGAATCCGAACTAAGAAATATAACTTACAAAATATTCTGGAAAATTTATTCGTAGGTATATTTTTGGTAAATATTATTTTGGGCACCAAAAAACAAAAATATGATTTTTAAAAGTATTACAAACATATCATATTTTTTACCATGAGAGAATATATTATTTTTGACAAATAAAAATATGTATATATTTTCTTGGAGTTATTAAAGGATGTATTATTTCTCAAACAAACATGAAATATATTATTTTTGGATGAAAAATGAGTTCATATATATTTCTAAGTTAGACTTGAAAATATATTATTTTTAAGACTTGTATGAAATTTATAAATATTTTTGCTAGGGGAAAAATTATAAATAATTTTCTAAGTAATATTTCTTAAAATATATATTTTGAAAATATATATTAATGTATTTTTACTAGAGATATTATTCCGGAAAAATTAAGTATAAGAATACTTAACAATTACAAGAAAATACGTATTTTTGTATGTATAAATACACTCCGGAATACGACACCCATACATGACAAAAATATACAAGTATAATAATACAAATACAAATACACCCATCCTTGGGGGAGGATATACATGTATAAATACTTAGAAAGTAACAAGTTAAAATATATTATTTTAACCATTATTCCAAAATTTTAATAAATATAATTTAAGTTAAAATATTTATTATTTTAACAAATAAATTATATAACTTGGAATAATATTGAAGACACAAAGAACGTAACTCAGAGACACTAACTTATACTAAGTCAAGGCACGACCCACTCGTCTAATAGACCTTAGTACATTGTAGGTAGTCGTGTACATCCGAATGAGCTTTGAGTTACTGTGATTACGAAGAACGCAAGACTGTGAGTTCATGTCCCCCTTTTCTTTTAACTGTTTTTGGTTTTATAACTTCGGGGGTGAAGTACATGTTACAAACTGTTTACATACGATTACAAATGGTATGGTTATTCAAGAAATGAACTGTTTGATCATGTGAATGGGTAGGCGTTAACCTGAGACCATTAATCCTTGTTAAGGACCGAGGGGCATGAGTGATAGATCTATTTGGGTGTTGCGAGCCCCACCCATGGGTCCGCGAGTTGACCGCATGTGGTGACTATATCGTTCCAGCCGGGAGGCCTGGTACAAAATACGCAAAGGATTGAGCCTTCCTACACCGTTACACACACATTAATGACCTTGCAAATCATTAATCGATTTGTCCATATTCTCTTTCATACCAGGATTACAAAACATACATACTTACAATGATTAAAAAGTTTATTCGAGCTCACACATTAAACACATGAACTCGCTCAACTTTTGTTGGTGTTTTCAAACTACATGTATTTCAGGAAACTAAGTATGGATCTGGCGGTAGTTGGAAGTTATCAAGGGTTGTTTGGAATAAAAGATGTCATCCGGTGTCTAAGGGTTTGGGGTTGTGTACCTTATCTTGGATAAGATGCATAGTCTTAAACCTAGTTTTTAATAGTATCTTTTGTCGAATTCTTCTGGAACTCTAAAACAATTTGCATGGTTGTATTATGGATTTGAAGTCTGTGTTGGATTTCTAAACAATGTGGTTGTTATGTTTTAAAACCTAAATTCAATGGATGATCATCTTAGTTTTACCATATAGATGTTTGTTATGGTTGAATGCAATGATATTAAGCAAGTCATACATAATCATGCTTCCGCAAAAGTCAAGGTGTGACATCCCCCCCCCCCCAAGCTAAATGCTAAAAACTAAAACCCCCAAAAAAACCTACCCCCCCAGCTAAAACGCTAAAAACTAAACCCCCAAAAAACCTAAAAAAATCTAAAAAACACACAAATTTTTTTTAATATTCTTACACTAAAATTGCTACTTTTAGTAGTAAAAAAAAATTAAACTTTTTTTGCTACTAAAAGTAGAGATTTTTTTTATAAAAAATTTTGTGTGTTTTTTAGCTATTTTTAGGTATTTTTGGTTGTGTTAACATTGGTTCTCGCAATAAAGGGTGGTTCCTAACGGATCCTTTTCCTATATATATATATATATATATATATATTCAAAGGCCATGGGAGGGAATAGTGCTCCCACATTGGCCCGAACAATTTATGAGTTTACCCTAGTTCAGGATACGATTTTAATTCTAGTTCAGAATACGATTTTAATTCCATTGCAAAATTACGATTTTACCTCTAGCTCAAAATTACAGTCTTGTCATCGTTGTAGCTTCTCACAAATTACAATTTTACCCGCAGTTAAAACCACGATTTTTCCCCAGCTAAAAACAGTCTTGCCATCGTTGTAACTTTTGACAAATAACGATTTTACCCCAGTCAAAATTATGACCCCCCCCCCCCCCGGTTCAAAATTATAGTCTTGTCATCGTTTTAGCTTCTTTTAGCAACCTATGCTAGTGTTTTGTTTTAGTTGGTTAACACGATTTAATTTTTATTCGCTTGCGAGTGCTCACCAGCTTAAAATTACAGTTTTGCCACCATTTAGTTTTTTTTTTAAAATCAAAACTATGATAGTTTTTGTTTTAATTGGTTGAAAAATATTTAACCGAGCGCCTGGCAAAGCGAATGAACTAGTTATGTTTGTTTTAATAATATACTAGCAGGGTGCCCGCGCGATGCGGCGGGGGCGACACTTTGCATTGCGACACTTGTTTCTAGTAGTTTTTTTATTCGTATAATATTTATGATAACATTATTGTGGTGGATATATGTCATAAGTTTACACATATGTAAAAGTTTTGTTCTTTTATAAAAATTAATAATCAAAAGACAAAAAATATTGTTTTTATTTATAAAAATTAATAATCAAAGGACAAAAAATAAAAGATAAGTTGTTATAATTGTAAAGTTTGTTTATTTTATTGGTTAAATTATAAAGTATAATTTTATTCTTTAAAGTTCATAACTTTTTCTAAATATCCACATAGTACCCATCCAATAAACTTTAAGTTTAAAATTTTCGTTTTTATAAAAATAAAAAATAGTATTTGACTCCTAAGTACGTTTTAGAGCTTTAACTTAAATTGTTAAATTTCGGTTTTTTTACAAATATAAAAAAAATTATATTTTTATAAGATTTCAATAATTGTTTTTATAAAAAATAGGATGATAAGAGTTTATATCTTTATTAACTTTATATCATACTAAATTTAAATTTTTAGTTCCTAACTAATCTTATCTATATGAGTCTACTTTTAACTAATAATCCTTAAAAATATGCAACACAATCTACTACTATGTATCTAGTCAAGTTGGTAAATAATTATTTTAGAACAGACTAATATTATCTATAACAATATAGTTGAACTTACAATTCCTAATAATTTGCAACCCAGTTTAGAATTTATCTAGTAAAGATTGTAAATTTCTGGAGTATTTTATTTATATTACTTGTTATAAAAATGTTTATAAAATAATTATTTTTTTATTAACTTTATATCATAGTAAGTTCAGTTTTTTAGTTTAGATTTAAAGTTTATTACTTTATTACTTTTTAATTAAAAAATGCAAATTATTTATTAGATTAATATCCAAGAATAACTGCAATATTTTATAGTTTCAGCTTTACTATATCTAACTACAATATCTATTTATTGCAACTTTAGGATATTAACTTATATAAGTTTAGTTGACTTATAAATTTAGGATATTAACTTTATTTTGAACTTTATTAATATGGTTAATAACTGCATTATATTAACACCAAAGATAAAGTTCAAATATAAAATAAACTTTATTCATACGTCTAGGTCAAACATAACAACTGAAAATGAAAAATATATATATATATATAAAAACACTTGATAGATTTCATATTAGACTGCAGGAAATCTGTCCGTTTCTGAATTTACACTCGACGTGTTTTTAATAGGGTTTTCTGGTTTGTGCTTGAATCGACAATATCTTCTAATTCCTCTTCTTTGTCATTGTCCTCAGAATCGTCTAGAATCTACATAACCTCACTCCAACCCGATCCACTAAATGCACTGACACAACTTGAATACTCAAACTTCCGATCCCTATAAATGACAAAATTGAAGACTAAAATTAAAACAGATTAAATAAACCTTAACCTTGAATTACATCTCCTAAATTCACTTGTATGGACTAAGATGGACTAAACATTGCACCATAAAAAATAATATCAATACTTTTATCACCATCATCCTGCAATAAAACACACATATAATAACATAACGAACATGTTAATATGAAATATATACGCAAAAATAATACTTAAACCCAGCAAAATCAATACCTTAGAAGCTTGTTCGACAAATGTGTTGTTTAAATTGGCACGTTCATCATGCAACTGAATCTGAAAAATCAAATAAGTTAACATTCACATAAAAGTAAATAAAAGAAAAAAATATTCACTGCTGCGATATAACAAAACTGACATTTCGCAACAATTGAATTCAGAACTGGATTCATTTTTTAACTTTGTTTAGCAATAGATATAGGAGTATCCTACTATATTTATAGTAGTAACTATAGAAGTGAATTAATGTTTAATTTTAGATTTGCCACCCTTTTATTTAGGAAGTTTGTTGTGGTTAGTTTTAAGTTTTTATAAGATATAATAAAATAAAATGTGACACATAACATCTTCATTTTATGTTACGTACTTTTAATTTCTTTTGTTTTTGTTTGCATAGATGGAGCCCATTTTTGTAGACTAGGCACATTAGATCACAAGTATTAATTACTTGTACATTAACGCATAATCGACTTGTACCTTTTAATCCGTGCATTGTACCTTTTAATCCGTGCATCGATATTGAACAAGACAACTATCGAAACGTCGACAAAAATGTGTAGGTCGTCATGCTATCTTTAGATTTTTTTTAAACAATATAGTTTATAAGATATGTCAAGATACGTAAAAAAATTATAAGTTTGTTATGGAGGGGTGAATTGTAACTAATTATCTATAATTTTGTTAAAACCTTAGGGATTTAAGTGTAATATTTTTAGGGGCTAAAAAATAAATAATGTTTAAAAGACCAAACTACCATCATTTTAGGGGTATTTCTATAAATAAAGAGGGGGAAAAGTTCTTATTTTTTGGGTATCTTAAAATGCCCTTGCCTCATGCATTACAATATAGTATAGATATATAAAAAATGGAATTGGCCTGTAATAATCCCACCTAGACCTTATTGGCCACTAATAATCCCACCTCAGAATATTCCCCCCACTAGTCCCACCTTTCACCTATTTTTCCTACAATGGTCCACCGTTAAAAAAACTTAACGGAGTTAAGCTTTTTTTTTTCCAAATTACAAACAGATTTTTTAGGGCATTTGATTAGAAATTTATAACGACGATACGAGTCCATTGATGTAAAACTTGCCTCGAAACAGTGCTCCAAACGATGAAAACGGCGCTTCAATTCGGGTGTTTAAATTTCCAATTAACCAAAATCAAGTCACTTGGAGCACCATTTCAAAGTAAGCTTTACATCAATGGACTCGTATCATCGTTGATTAAAAGCCCTAAAAATATGTTTGTAATTTGGAAAAAGGCTTAACTCCGTTAAGTTTTTTTAACGGGAGATCATTGTAGGAAAAATAGACGAAATGTGGGACTGGTAGGGGGAATATTCTGAAGTGGGATTATTAATGGCCAGTAAAATTTAGGTAGGATTATTACACTCGAATTTTCCTATAAAAAATTATTAAAGTAGAGACCACCAAAACCAAGTTGCTGGAATCTTGGTTAAAAAGCCTCACTCCCTTCCCCCACTCTGTGTGTTTCTAGTGAGTGAGAGAAACACGGTGTTTTAGAGAGAGAGAGAATACATTTTAATTTTTGACACCACCAGATAGATAATGTCTTCTTCAACTACACTCTTCTTATTGTGCCTTATCATCATCTCTCAGCTTCTTGCTATTTTTGCTGCAGAAGACGACGGTACGTACTCTTCAATCTTCTTCTTCATATTAATTCATTTTATTATGCTATTTCAGATCTCTCTTCATATTCCATTTCTACTATTTACATCCAGAGATTTTTATTTTTTACCTTTGTAATTTGAGATCAAAGTAAAAGAGAATGTGTGATTTTTTTTTTTTTTGTTTTGTTATTAGTTTCACTTAGAAAGGTAATTTGTGTGTTCGTGTGGTGAAATTTGATCAGTAAATGCTTAATTATCACTCCCGGTAATTCGGTTGTACTACAATGTACAAGTCATAATGCACCACACAACGTTGTTCTTTCATAAAGTTCTGGATGCACCGACTTATATTCTATGAGCTGTATTTTTGCAGAAATAGACAAGCACATATTTTATTTATAAAAATATTTTTTTTTCATATAAAAATGTCATGATTTTTTCGGGAAAATCACAGTTATAAACCCATACACACGCACAGGTCGTATAGGAGAATCCTGGAAAAAAAAAAAAAAAACCCCGCATAACATTACAAGGGCATGTTTGGCTAAGCTTTTCAAAACAACTTATTGGCTTATTGACTTATTAAAAAGACAATAAGTTGTTTTTGTGTTTGGCTAAGCCAAAAGTCCTTTTAGAAATGGTTTTTTGCAAAGAAGAAAAAGGAGGTTTCAAGAAGTCACAATATTGTGACTTCTTGGCCAGCTTTTAACTTTTCAAACTACAAATTACCAATATACCCCTTCTTTACCCCCTTATATCTAAAAGAATGTTCATTTTAGTCATTTTACATCAATAAGCTAATCCAAACACTTTTTTTAAAAACTCATTTTCAAAAAGTCCTTTTCCTAAAAGTACTTTTTAACTATAATAAGTTTAGCCAAACATGCCCTAAGACCCGTATACAATGTTATACGGCCCATATAATGTTTTATACGACCCAAACTTCATATAATGTCATACGACCCGTATAATGTTATACGACCCGTATAAAATGTTATACAACCTAATATTTTCTCCACCTGTATAAGCCATGTAGCATTACACGACCCATGTCATTTGTCAGATTATTCTATATTACCTGTGTATAAGATGTGAAAATAAGATTATTAGGTGTGGCTTTATTAGTTTATTAAAACCTTTTTTTAATTTTTATTGTCAAATGGGTGTGTTTAAAGATTGATGAGTCAAATCTAAGTAATGGGTTAAATCTAAGGTAGACCCGGAAATTTGATATGAACGTGAAAATCAGGTGTTATTTAGAAAAGGATGCATTGAATTTGAAATAAAGTATAATAAATGTAACGCCAATTAATTATTAGTTAATATTACTATTTCAATAGCTATTTTTGTTAGGAATTTCGTACTCGATATTCTGGTACAGGCTTTTGCCTTGTATAAGTCACTATCTCTCTCAACAACCTACAACGAATTATAACAACACTTTTATAATTGTTTTTCCCTTATGTTGGATCTAATTAAAAGTGTATATTTCAACAAGCTACATTTATTAATGAATAGACCCACACCAATTAAATTAAAATGATATAACAAATATAAACATATGACCAAATTCATTTTTTAGATATATTTGAATTTGAATTGAAGATATTCATTTAGTTAACAATCAAATACCTAAATGTATTGAAAAAACAAAAAAATATGAAAGATTCATGCTTATCCACATATATTATTATTATTATTATTATTATACATAAATTTAAATAAGATAATTTCTAAAAAAAAGGTTTTAATTTTCCGATAAATTCAGTATTTTTATATGTAGCATTTTTTTAAATGTTTGCATATTTAACTTTTTGCATAATAATTTTTATTTTTTAGGAAAAGTAAAGGATGCGATTTTCTATAAAGTAAAAGAAAAATATTTGTCCGAATGCTTGTTTTTACTAGTTGGGTTTTACCGCCAAAATATGTGTCCCCGTTCAGCTTGTCATGAATCTTTTGCCAAAAAAGAGTAAAAGTTACTTCTAGTTATAATATTGCAAATTAATAAAATAAAAAGCCTACATTAACTATTACAAAAAAAAATTACTAACAAATCATTATCTATAAATTTAAAATATATGTTTCTCAATTCTCATATTTACACTATGTTCCCGAGTCATTTAACAGGGGGGGGGGGGGGGGGGGGGGGGGGGTGAGGGGAGGGGAAGGAAAATTTTCTCTTCTAATCTCTCCAATTTGGGAGGATGAATATTTGGGGTCATATTTTCTTCCCTTTTCCCTCCCCTGTTAAATGTAACTCGGGAACATGGTTTTTCATATTTTCATCTCTTTTCCCTCCCCTCCCCCTGTTAAAATGAGACTCGGGAACAGAGTGTTAATGTCTACATGAAGTACTGAGTCAGGTTCTTTTTGTTTTTTGTAAGCAGTCTCTCATATCGTATATTTTGACTTTTTGCAGGCTTATTAACCAACGGTGACTTCGAGACAGCCCCAACCGGAGGGTTCGGCGATGACGGAGCCACCGACAGCCCAGACGCGGTCCCAAGCTGGAAACTGAACGGCACGGTGGAGCTAGTGGCATCAGGGCAAAAACAAGGCGGAATGATCCTCATCGTACCCGAAGGCAGACACGCAGTGAGGCTAGGAAACGATGCTCAGATCAGTCAAGAGGTGAAACTTGAAAAAGGTGAGATCTACTCGATCACATTCAGTGCGTCTCGGACATGTGCACAGCTGGAATCATTAAACGTGTCGGTTCCACCCGCGTCACAGACCATTGATCTACAAACATTGTATAGTGTACAAGGCTGGGATACGTACGCGTGGGCGTTTCAAGCCGAGCAAGAAGACGCTAGTGTCGTTTTCACGAATCCTGGCATGGAAGATGACCCCACATGTGGGCCCATCATTGATGACATTGCTATTAAAAAGCTTTTCGTGCCAACCAAACCAAAAGGTTCGTTACATTCCAAACAGTTAGATCCAAAAAATGGACCAGGGTCCAGTCTTAGTCACATGTTAAAGTTCAGATCTAAATGGGCTACTTGGGTTGGCTTTTGGGATGGCAATCGGTATCATACTTGACTATAAAATCGCGTCCCATACCCACAAACCTGATGGGTTTAGAGAAACTAGTACGGAACACGATTTTATAATCAAACAAAATTAAGATACTATTTGTTACATGTATTTTTCAGAGTAACGTACACGAATGGTCCCTGTGGTTTACCAAGAATTTGAATTTGGTTCCTAGCTTTCAAAAAATACCTAGGCGGTCCAAGTGGTTTGCACGTTGTAACGCATTTAGTCCCCAGCTTTTTCCAAAACTTCACGGATGGACCCTATGGTTTGCACTTTGTAACGCATTTAGTCCCTAAATTGGACATGCCAAAGCCTTCAGATTTGTTGGTTGGGGACTAAATGCGTTACAAAGTGCAAACCACAGGGACCATTCGTGTACTTTAGAAAATTTAGGGACAAATTCAAAATTTTGGTAAACCACGAGGACCATCTGTGTACTTTCCTCTATTTTTAAAAGTAATACAATATATATTAATGCATTCGGGTAGATGGTTTGGGATGGTTTCATCTAATCCCATACCCGTTTCAAACCCACGGATGTTCTAAAATTGTTCGCATACCCGAGTACCTGTCTAGAATGCTTCGGGATTTGTCGTTTTAAAAGTAATTTATTTTTATGATTACAGATAATGCAGTATTGAATGGTGATTTTGAAGAAGGTCCATGGATGTTTAGAAATGCTTCCCTAGGAGTCCTACTCCCAACCAACCTTGACGAAGAAACCTCATCATTACCGGGTTGGATAGTCGAGTCAAACCGGGCAGTTCGTTACATCGACTCCTACCACTTCTCGGTTCCTGGAGGAAAACGGGCCATCGAGTTACTCTCGGGTAAAGAAGGAATCATCTCACAAATGGTCACAACCACTCCAAACAAACCTTATACAATGTCATTTTCGCTAGGCCATGCGGGTGACTCGTGCAAGCAGCCACTTGCGGTCATGGCCTTTGCCGGTGACCAAGCCGAAAACGTCCACTACACGCCCAATTCCAATTCAACTTTCCAAACTGCAAACGTGAACTTCACGGCTAAGGCCGAGAGGACACGGGTGGCGTTTTATAGCGTGTATTATAACACTCGAAGTGATGATATGAGCTCTTTATGCGGGCCCGTGGTCGATGACATTCGGGTTGTTGTTTCGGGTGGTGTTAGAGGTTTGAGATTGTCCGGTTTAAGGTTTGTGTTTATGGTTTTGGTCATGTTGTTTATGGTTTAGTGGCATGTAGTAACTTATTATGGTAATTTCCACTTGGCAAGTTGTTCTGTTATGATGTTACGTATTAAGTAACGGAAGTGAATCCTTTTTATTATGATATTTACATGTTATAATTCTTCTAAATCTTATAACCTATGAAAAATTAAAATATTATCTACGCAAAAAAAAAAAAAAAAAAAAGGTTATATGTACAATATATACACACACACCATATCTGGTTCTAACTGTACTGGGTCTTTTTCATTATAAAACCACATGTAAATTAAAAAACCTTGAACATAGCATAATGCAATTGTATGTAGTACCACATAATTGATGGATGCAATAAAACCTAAAATCAGAGTGTTACGTGGTTAAGAGTCAGTTAGCAGTTGAGGGGTCACTTTTGTAATATCTCAAACTAGAAGGATTAACCGTAATTAGCCTAATAAACTGTAACAATCTTATAAGTTTGTTGTAATATCTCAAACTAGAAGGATTAACCGTAATTAGCCTAATAAACTATAACAATCTTATACGTTTGTTGTAATCGAATAAAGATCTATCATTTTGGTTGTGTTTCTTCTTTCTCTGATTTAGGGCAGAAATCTGAGAAGAAGATGCTTGATAGATCTTGATTCGATCACAAGAGACTTATAAGATTGTTACAGTTTGTTGGGCTAATTACAACCAATCCCTCAGAAGACTACTGATGGAAAGATATAGGGAGAAGAAGCGGGATCTACATATAGTGTTCATTGACCTTGAAAAAGCATATGATAGTGTACCACGTAGATTAATTTGGAATAGTTTGGAGGATAGAGGGGTTCCTGGAAAGTATGTTGACATAACTAAGGATATGTATGTTAGATCTGAAACTAGTGTCTGTGCGGTTGTAAGGGATACCGATTTCTTCCCTGTTGAGGTAGGACTTCACTAAGGGTCTACATTGAGTCCGTTTCTTTTTACGATAGTGTTGGACGGGCTGTCTAGGTCGATTCAAGAGACAATTCCATAGTGTATGCTTTTCGCAGATGATATTGTGTTGGTGGCAGAGACTAAACAGAGCCTGAATGCGAGGTTAGAGGAGTGGCGAGCGGCTTTAGAGGGAAAAGGTTTAAGAATTAGTCACTCCATAACTGAGTACCTTTATTGTAATTTCAGTGGTGCCAGCGATGGCGATGACACTCAAATTACTATTGGCGGTCAAGGGGTTCCACAGGTTACTAAGTTCAAGAATTTAGGATCGTTTGTACAAAGGGATGGGAAGATAGATAGCGATGTAGCACATCGCATCCCGGCCAGTTGGTGTAGGTGAAGAGCAGCCACTAGGGTTTTGTGCAACAAAAGGTTCCCAACTAAATTAAAGGGGAAATTTTATAGGGCTGCGATTAGACCTGCTATGTTGTATGGGACAGACTGTTGGCCAATTAAGAAAGCACAAGCGCGCAAGATGCAGTAGCAGAAATGAGAATGTTAAGGTGGATGTGGATGTGTGGGCATACAAGGTTAGACCAGATACATCTATGCGGACTCCATTCTCATATGAGGGTCTCTGGGCGATTTTGGGCGACATCGGGAAACACTAGGTTCTTCAATCCAATCCTGGTCTCGAATCGAGTCTGATTAGTAACCAGGGCTGCTCGATCTCCTTATTGGTGAGGATTTCTGATTCCGTTCTTGTTTCTAGTCGATTGAGGCTCGGATTAGGTGTAACATCTGTGCTTGTAATCATTATGAACAGTTCAATTATCAATAAAACAATGTTATTTGACCCCAATGTTTGTTTGGTTGTGTTTTACATTTTTCATGTTTTGACTTTTGTTTAATTTCAAACTCTATATCACTTTCTGGAGAGTTATACGCAAACTGGTGCATAAACGTAATCAGTTTAATGCGAAAAATACTCCGGAACATCAACATATACTTAACATACCTTAAATAAC
Source organism: Helianthus tuberosus (assembly GCA_030545235.1). Lineage (NCBI taxonomy): Eukaryota > Viridiplantae > Streptophyta > Magnoliopsida > Asterales > Asteraceae > Helianthus > Helianthus tuberosus. The sequence continues at coordinate 36,408,220 of CM060424.1, read as the reverse complement.
CTTTACATAACTTAGAAATAAGTTTTGAAGGCTTTGGTATGGCAAAAACAAGTTAATTCGTCCACAAGGACTAAACTTGACAAACTGCGAAAGTATGCCAATTTGAACTGTAACATACATTCCGGAACATGACCATAAGTTAAACATACCATAAATATCCTTCACATAGCTTAGAAATAGGCTTTGAGGGGTTCGGTGTGCTAAAATAAACTTTTGGGTCATTCAGGGACTAAAAATGTCATAAAGTGCACAAGTTTGCACTTCCGCGCATAACTCACGTTCTGAATACATCCGGACATCCAAAAATTTATGTAAGCACTAAAATATTTTATTTTAGTGTTTGGCATAAGAAAAATCCATTCGTCACGCCATTTGGATCGTTTTTCGCGCTTATGCGCATTCCGTCGTAATTAACCGAACAATGCAATCGTACGGCCAAACGAACCGACATCCGAGATATTTTTGAGCACATTTTAAGTTCCCTATACTTTAACTTCATTTTAGAGCTTTGAAATGGGGTTAACGGGGCTTAAACGTGTCAAAAATGCATCAAATAGCAAGTTTGGAGCTTCAGGGGCCTGTTTTGCCATTTTTGAAACATTCTGGTCTGCAGGTCCTTGCGCACCGCAACACTCTGAGTGTTGCGGTGCGCAAGCAGGGGTCAGATATGCAGAAACTCGTTTAATCTGCTGTTAACAGCCTTTAACCCCTCCAAAGGCCAAGGCCAAGTGTCAAACTCTTATGGTGGAGCAATATGAGTTACCACAACATTCCGACAAGTGTACGGGCGAGATCATTCCCTCTTTTCCAAGAAACGATCCTAACGGTGAACCGAAAACTATAAATACCCACCTCCACCCTTCACTTTTCCTCACAAGAATCTGATCTAATGTGCTCTAAGTTGAAACCTTTGTTTCATGCCTGAGCTATTTTGATCTAGATTAGCATTCGGGGACCCTTTGTAAGTGTTCCTTCGTTCTTTTATTGTTTTTCGAGTCCGAAAGTCAAACTTTGTTTGACTTTCTGCGTTGACCAGTTTATGGTCAATGCGAAGTTCGTTTGAACTTCGCAACGTGATTGTAATCACGATGGTTATAGTCCTTTGTGACTATGCCTACTGATTACCACGTTGTCTAGGGTCGTAAGGGTAAGCGATCTAATAAATCGCTTATACCTTCGAACCCGACCCGTTTGGTCGATCTTTAGGATCCGACCAAATACATTAGGTGACCATAGTATATAGGGAATAACTTTCCGAGGTTATACCTTATGGTCGCTTCGTTTAAGTAGTTATATGATATGTAGTTTATATGCCTTAGGTAAATTACCAAAATACCCTTTTCATGTATAATTGGTAATTAAGCATATGTAACATAACTTTTAACATCTAAACTGATTTGGCAACAATATTAGACATGTTAAGGCATATTATACTTATCGTAGGACTAGTTGGGCGCTCCGAACGCGTTTTGCGCGAACGACGCGTTAAAGTAGCACAAGCTACCTAAACGGGTCGTAAGAACTTATGTTAGGTTCCATTTAGTATGTAGGCTTTGTTAAACCATATTACACGAGTCTCCATACTCGTTTGGTTTATGAACCCTCATTCTATCCGATCCTCCGATCTAGGTCCAGTTTATTAACATAGGTACCTATATTAGGTGCCGTTTGATTCCGTGATCTCTAGCATTGCTTGGTGGTTATCTTAGGACTTCTGAGCAATCTCAAGTGAGTACATAGACCCCTCTTTTACTGTTTTCCAAACATTTTGGGGTGGAACACATGTGCCTACTTGTTACTTTCATGCTTTCCATGTTTTCACATCATATACCTACTATGTTCGTTAGTACATTATAGTACATGATTACATTACATTTCATGCTATGTATGCCCATTGTGTGCGTACTTAGTACATTGTTTTACATTACATTTCATGCTATGTATGTCCATTGTGTGCATACTTAGTACATTGTTTTACATTACATTTCTGCTATGTATGTTGACTGATAGCATGCTAGCACATTGATTTACATGACTTTTCTGCTTTGTATGTTAACTTAGCATACTTAGTACATTGTTTTCATATGACATGTATACAACTGCTATAACATTTGGTTTGCACAAACGAGACTTATATACGTTCATTAACATTAGCTACGCCGCTCGGTAGTAAGTACTGGTACCATAGGACTTGACAAATCCCATTCCTGACATCCCGGGTTTGTTTAGATGTAAGGAATGACTGAATCCGAAAACATTTCTTTTGATAACCTTGACTGAAAGGGTTATCCGACTCTCTCAAGGCTTGAATGTATGCGTTAACTTACCACATAGATGTTTGTATCAATGTAACATGCATTACTTTGCAAAACATAACTTTTTGATATATTCAAAATACTTTGTTTTGTACATTTCTACGTTTGGACTATGTGACAATACTTTACTTACAATACATAACATTTGATACACATTACTTGACTACTTTTGGACTTATAAACATTTGACATGACTCATACAAGGACTTTTGACTATTGGTTTAAACATAGACTTTATACATTGGTGGTTTGTTTAAGTGACTTAAGTAACGAGATGTGAGTAATATGATACAAGCATTGTGGATACGCCGCTGGTACTTCCTATATATAAGTGTTTGTATTATATTACATATCATAGCGTTATTTAATCATTCAATTTGGACTTATACATTTTACACAAGTAACACGATTTTCACAAGACTTTGGTTTACAAACAATTTACTTTATACAACTCATTTTACTTGGTTATACATTTAACCATACATTATGCTTTTATTTATACATATCATTTGATCTTATCGCTTTTTAAATGACTTACAAAACAAAACAATTTACAAGGTTCATGACTGACTTTTACTAAACAACTTTTTCTTAAACTTAAGTCATGAATCCTATTTTCACAAAACCTATGTATCTCACAGACATTTTTATGCTAACGTACCTATTTTCACATGTGTTTTCAGGAGCTTTTGCATAGGATGATGATCGTGACACTAGGGCGGACCTGTGCCTTAGAGACATAAAATGAAGATAGACTTAGTTTAATTATGTTATAAACTCTTTGATTCCTGTTTAAAACAATGTAACTTCTATGTTGATAAATAAAATACAACTTTGTATGCCATGGTTATGAAACAATTAATTCTGTTACAACACTCCCCGACGTTTTCCGCCACGTTTTGTATGTTATACGTGGTCGGGGTGTGACATTAGGGTCTCTTCTAGGGTTTTGTTTTCGTGTTTACGTCTGGATCTGCTGTTCTTTCTGAATCGAAGAGTTTTTGGGTTGTTATTCTGATCGTATAAGGTTCTGATCGACCTGCTGAGTTCTAACACTTCGACGATTTTGTGGCGGCTAGATCCATTTTGTTCGTCTTATTTTAGGTTCTTGATTAATCAGTCTGCGGGCTGGTTAAATGGGTGATCAAAATGCAGACAGTTCAGATGTGTTTGTGCAGAAGATTAAGAGTATTGATGGAAAACCTTTTGAGCCAAGAAAAACGTCACATATGGCTAGGGTTTCAGAAGTGAATAAGAAGGTAAGATTCATGTTACCGCTAAATGATACGGACTATGTTCTTGGTTGTTCTGATTCTCCAGATGAGGATTATGCAGTGGTTTATGATAAGCGAAAGGTAGCATTTGTGCTACCGCTAAATGATGTCAGTCCTCATCGAGCACGAAACCAGAAACAGGGCGATAATGCTCAAGTTCAAAAGCAATCTTATGCGGCTGCGGTCGAGCAGGTAGGTATTCAGCGGGTTGTTATTTCTGATCAGAATCAGAATGACGATGGAACATATAGGAAGGCTAATGATGCGGCTGATCAAGTTTCTAAAGTTAAATTTCGATCGCTAAAATCAGATGTCTCATTGGATGGTGTGGATGTAGTGCTTTCGATTGATTCTGTTCGCCAGGTTATTAACAGGTTAGCTAACACTCTTTATGGTTATTTCCTGGGTGATAGAATTGCATATCCAGTAGTTGATTACTTTGTGAGAACAAATTGGAAGAAACATGGTCTTTAGAAAACTATGATGAATTCAAATGGGTTCTTTTTCTTCAAGTTTGAAGACAGGAAGGGTATGGATGATGTTCTTGAAGTTGAAGGGGGGACCTTGGATGATCCGTAACAAACCTATGTTTCTCAACATTTGGTCCCCTACAAACACCCTTGAAAAAGAAGAGTTTAAAAAGGTTGCAGTTTGGGTTAAATTGCACGACGTCCCTCTGGTGGCGTATTTTGATGATGGTTTAAGCATGTTGGTGTCAAAAATTGGGTCCCATGTGCGGCTTGATTCGTATACTAATGATATGTGTAATGAGGCTTGGGGAAGGAGCAGTTATGCTAGGGCTCTTATTGAAATATTGGCTGATCAGGATTTGAAAGGGACTCTAACCATGGCTATTCCTGAATTGGATGGAAACAAATATGTTACAAAGAATATTCGGGTGGAGTATGAATGGGAACCCCCGAGATGTGCTCACTGCTGTGTGTTTGGGCATGACTCTGAGGGATGCCCTAAACGTATTGGCTCAACATCCAAACCTCCTACTAACAGGCCGAAAGTAGATGAGGATGGTTTCACTGAAGTTAAGGCTAAGAAGAGTGCAAAGAAGAATGGCTTTCAAGTTAATAACCAGAAGCCCAAATTTGAGTATAGACCGGTGGATAGGAAGAAAAAGGTCGTTGCAACTCAGCAGGTTACTACTTCTCCTAAAATTCAAACTCAAAATCCGTTTTCTGCTCTTGATTCTGTTGGGGGAAATGGTGGTTCAACCCAAGGGAGAAATAAATGGGGTAGACATATTCATGAGGATTCAGATGAGGAAGAGGTTGAGGTTGTCTATGATGAAACCAATGAGTTTATGACTTCGGGCACATATCCTTTGTCTTCAAGAGCAGGGGCAAGCACCTCTTCCACAAAGTTCTCAAATGGATAGTCTTTGGTTCGTGTTAAGGGGTTGCCGTTTCGTGGCAAGTTTATTTTTGATGATGGAGGACGAGGATTTTCGTTATGTATTGTTTTGTCTACTGGATATCGTTTCATGATGTATAGTAGGCTAGGTTGATATGATGTCATAGGTACTTTTGTGTTTGTTGGCTTGCATATATGGGGCATGTCCTGTATATGAACTAGTGTGGAACTCATCCTCACTACTTTTACTTATTTACGGTTGTTTATAATAGATTCACCGGGGTAACCCTTTACCAAAAAAAAAAGGTTAGACCAAATAAGAAATGAGGATTTTAGGGAAAGGTTAGGAGTAGCTATTATTTCGGATAAGATAAAGGAGGGAAGATTGAGATGGTTTGGACATGTGAAGAGAAGGCAAATGACAGCACCAATTAGAGCAGTAGAAGGCTTAACTGTGAAAGGGAGGAGGAGTCGAGGTAGGCCCAAGTTGACTTAGGATGAGTGGATTAGAAAAGATTTGCTAGCGTTACACCTCTCTAAGGATATGGTACAGGATAGGGGTCTATGGAGAAGTAGGATTAAGATAGATTCATCAAGTCTTGAGCATTGTGGTCTCTTTATGGTCTAGGAGGATTTTGCATTGATTGTGTTTTTCATAGATGTTACCTGTCCACCACTTTTTTTTGTTATCTAGTATTGCTCTTTTAAAAAAGATATGTGTAGTTTCTCGCTTTTCTACTATACATGTCTTTGGTGTCGAGTCTCTCCGGAAACAGTCTCTCTATCCTTAGGGATAGAGGTAAAATGTGCCTACATCTCACCATCCCCAGACCCTACCAATAGCTTTGCTATTTGTGAGATTTACTAGGTATAATTGATTGAATGATTGACTTCTACATGTTGAAAAGTGAACACATCCCCACTTTGGAATCCACCTTCCACTTCTTTTTTTGGCCTTTAATCCTCTTGAAGATAATGTACCCAACGCAACATGCGTAATTAACTATTTGGTTAACAGATTATTGGTAGTTTTCCGATAGAAAGTTCACACAGAAAGAAAATTGTATGAACTATGAAGTATGAACCCATACTACAGAAAATGTTGACATTACAACCCACACCATGTAAACACCATAAACTTAAGCGGCCATATGTTACAAAGCAACACAAAAATAAAATAATCCACAATCATTTAAGTTTGCAGATGACTGCACATTATGTGAGGCCCCAATCCAGATTTTGATTGCATATTTGGTGCATAAAAAAATAACCTGGACAAAGGCAAGATCGGGCACGCAAATGTCAACTTAGAGCCCGTCCACGTCCCATTGTGAATCCCCTTGTACCGTCTGGCATTTTTGGTCCAGGAGGTGGCTTAGAAATTTCAACCCCGTGGTTATGGAACGTTGTCCCATGACCTGAATTTGTAATGCAAACAAGTTTGTTATCATGTTCCAGATTTTCAAAGCAGAGACGCAAATCGGTTAATGACTGTCTTACCCATGCCACTAGGTCCATGATGCTTCGGTTTCCTAGAACGTCTACTGTTTTGACCACGGTTTCCATTCTTATCTTTGGATTGATGGTCCCCGTCATGGTGTGCATGCTAATCAATAAGTGTAAGAAAACACCATTAATGGCAATCACAATTAACGCGATGCGATAACTATTTAAAAAATTAAAAAAATGTTTGGCACTTCTAGAAAAATACCTCTTCATCCGTTCTATCATCATGGTGCTCACCTGATTGTTGGTTCTCCTTGTCACCGGGCGATTCTACATGGATGTTTTTCTTCTCAGAATCATGCCCCTTTTTCTTCTGTGTATTCTTGACCTAATTATAAGATAATATTAGCAAAATCAAAGTTATAATGAGATAAATTGGTGGAAAGAATGAGTTACCCTCCGCTTGAGAAGCTTGACTCGCATGCCATGTCGCCAGTCATGCTCATTGTTTAAAGTAGCAACCTGTAGAAGATCAAATCCAGTCGTGTGCGTAAAACAATCGGCTTAAGGTAATTATTTATCACCAATAGAACAAACGAGTAAAGTAAAAGATCAACTTAAAAGAAAACAGATCAAATACGTTGAGCAGGGCAAACAGGCCGAAAGTACCCAAATTTTATTTCTAATACGTAAAAACCTCTTAAAATCATTTTATACAAAAACTATTATTGAAATGATAAAATTTGAGTAATCATAATTGACACGGTAATTATTTACAAGAGAATGTAAAATATTTGGACAAGTGTCATAGCTTTTGTAATCGTAATTGAACCCATTTCAACCTTTCAAACCCGATACCCAACCCGCAAATCATTCAACCTCTCCTAGAAAGGATGTCAAATTGTCAACTGAAATGAGAACTTCAAACTTACCGCCTTCTCAGCAGCCTCAACAGTCTCATATTCCACACTTGCATACAACTTGCACACAGCAACCAAAATGGCAATAATCGTTAGAAATGAAAATGCATATTCAAACATCCTCAAATAAAGAAAAAAAACCTTGAATATACTCTAGAATATGTCAAATCTCGCGTAGACACGTTTGTGTAATCTGACATGCCTCACATTGGTTTCTAGACATAGGACCAACAATACAGAGTAATAAGAATAACCTACTTAAAAGAGTGTGCGAGATTATCATCACCATTGGTTAGAAAAAAGATAACAAACTGACACACTATATGGGTCATGTTCTACAGAATTTGAAGTTTACCTTACCACTCAGAAGCTTCTCCTCAATACTACATTTTTTTGTATCCCTTGTAGCATTTTCTTCATGAATAGTAATCTTCTTGATACTAAAAAATGATATCATTTTGAGAATTGACAAAAGAGAAGTTAAATAATACAAAATTAGAAACATGATGGATGAAAAAGAGGCATACGTTCCCGCATGGCAAAATATCTTCTTCATGTTCTCTATTGTGTGATCCTCTGGAAGATTCTCTACCAGAACGGTGCACAGCTGGCATAGAAGAAAGGACTATTTTATTAGATGTCATGCCCAAGAGAACACCATTATGTTTCAATAAGAGATGAAAAGTTGATTCTTCGTTTCTAAATATATGTTTTTTTTCAATTCATATTACAAAAATAATATTTAAATACAACAGAAAAATTGAAACTCTATATCACACTATCGCTAGCAAAAAAAGAAGAGTATACCTCTGGATCCAAAACCTCAGTCAATGGAAAAGGATGAATGCGCTTAACCTTCTTCTCATTTGAACTTAAAGTCTGCAGCCATCAACAGAAGCTCAATTTTTGATAATATTCAACGCTATGTTAGGCATGGCAAATTGATTAACGGAATTAGGCGACAACCAATATAGAATTAAATCACTTGCTGGTTGGTTATATTGGTGAAATGATAACAATGTACAGACACTCTGAAATGATGACTTATGCAGCTTACCAGAAGAGAAGATTCCTTAAGTGCAGCCACAATGACTGATTTGTGATGTGTCAGCTTCTTCATTTTCTTAAAAGAAGCGATAACTGCTATAGGAACTGCAAAAAAAAAAAAATATGCAACTCCCTGGATGAAGATTATTTTGTCATATTTAGTCATTAGTCAGCGCCCTTATTTCATGAAGGCAGAAGATCCCATTTTATATTATGAGATACCTTCATGCTCTTTTAAAAGATATCACAACTTCAATCTATTAGTTCACTCGACCTTACTGAAAAAGCTAATGTCCTTAGTTTTGTTAAAAACAGTTTAATAAATTTCTCATCCATTACATCATAGAGGATGAGTGAGGGTCAGTATAAACTATAAAGCTTTATTTCGAATTTTTGCTTAAAAGTAGTAGGCCAACAACAACAACCATACCCAGTAAATCCCACAAATAGCAAAGCTACTTATAGGGTCTGGGGAGGGTGGGATGTAGACAGACCTTGCCTCTATCCCTAGGGATAGAGAGGCTGCTTCCAGAGAGACCCTCGGCTCCAAAACGGACAACATACCAACACCCCAAGTCAAAGAACATAGAAATAAGAAGTCAGCAATACCAAGAAAGTTATCAGAGTGACACAATATAATGTAAGTCATGTATAATATCATACAACAACATTTGGGCATGAACACAGGAATGCAATCACCGGTAAGGTCACTTAAAGAATAAGAAAACCTACGTCCCTAAAATACACCTAAGACCTTTCTGCAATATCCCCTAAAAGTCCTTAACCCTAATCCTACGTCTCCACGCAGTCCTATCTTGGACCAACCAATATCATAAACATTTGGGTTAGAACAGTTCTGCATTACGAAAGTGGAAAAAACCTAAAGGGAAGAAAGATATTAATATATTCACACAAAGCATAATCCAATGGAACTGCCAAAGACAGGGTAAAATAATCAAATCAAACTGCCAAACAACTTATCCTAGTCTCCCAGATACCACTGCATCCTTGGTATAAAAAACCGCTAGACGGTCGAGGCAAACTGAAAATCACTTCAGAGCATATGAAGCGACACGACCATGAGTTACAGGTTGAGGTGGTTGCTTTTGGCTGAACCGCTGAAGCACCGTTTAAGGTCGCTTCCGATTATCTACAACTTCCTCATGCTCCTACAGTCCTACTCGCTTTTGCTTCACCAATTGTTTCATACTTCTCGTTTTAAGTATGTTCTACAGATACGTTTTTCAATTATGTAATTTTTTTTTTGTTTTGTTCCTTCAAACTGAACCACTCCTGCCTCCTATATACTGTAAAAACTACTTTGAAGTTCGTGAATTTCCCAACTGTCAATTTGACTTTTGCTGATTTCTATGTTGTTATGTTTTGTTTATGTTTGTGAATTTGCAGCTTAACTGTCCTCGAAGGTAAACATTCTACGCCTAACTGCTGTCTTTATCCACTTTGAGGTTAGTAAATTTCTCCATCTGTGGTTTGATTTTGATGACTTGATTGTTGTTTTGTTTTGTCTTTTTTATTTGATTTAATGGGGTACAAAGTTTTGAAGTTTATATTTGTTCTTTTTTTGGCAACTTTTATGAACTTCTAGCATGAGAACACATCAGAGTGAATCTGCTTCACCTTTGTTGCTCTATAATTTCTTGATAACTCAGGGCAGATTTTCTGATCCTATATATCAGTCTGTTGCATTTGTCTTATTGAACTAAACAACCGTTACTCAAGTTTAATTAGCTTTGCATTTGTCTGTCCAATTAAACTAAACAGCTGTTGGATGTGTCTGTCCAATGAGATTCTATTTTCCAGTTCACTATAATCTAGATATATTATTAAACAGCTGTTGAATTTGTCTTCTAAACAGCTGTTGGATTTGTCTGATTTTATTATTTTTCTGTTCTGTTGTTTCTAACTAATTTGCAAGTATTTCTATGTTATCTGTTAATAAGATAGAAAGTGTCATGTATAATTAATTTATAAATTATAAATGTATTCTAATTCCGAGCGCCTCATGTACGTGAGGCTAATGTCTTTGTCTTTGCCTTGTGCCTCGGTTTTCGAGACCCTAAGCACCTTGGAACACCGAGAGCCTTAAAAATGCATCTTATTTTTTGAGTCTTTGAACTTTTTGCAACAAAAAAAATGGTTCAGAAGTGTATTCTAAAGCAATATCTGAATTCTGAAGTTGTACCTAAGAGCCAAATGCCCATCCCAATATAATGCAATCTATACCTAAAAAATTATTAAAGATTAACAAGTGATGTATTCACCCATCTCAAAGCACCCTAAGGCCCAAGTCAATAAAAAAAGATGTTGAAGTGGAGTATAAAGCGGTGAATGAGTGAATGACTTACCATAGCCTTCCTCGTCCTTTGCAAGATACTTCAACAAAAACTTGTCGGTTCTCAAATTTTCATCACTCAAATAGTATTCCACCTGAATAAAAAAAACACAAATCTCTTTAAGATAATATAATTTAACAAAACTTAATAACTTAAACACGAACTATAAAAAAAATCCGGTATGTTCCGTAACCTCGTGGTAATTTTAGAAAGAAAAAAAATAAGAGAATAATAATTTCTTAATAAGTTGATTCCTTTCACCAACCAATAAAAAGAGTATATGCACATCAGCACATGCTAGCTTCCTACTCTGAACAATATATTAAAGGGACCTCCTCATCAGTGATTGCTAGTTATAAATCTATCACCTCTTATTCTAGACTTGGAAGATGCAACAGCCTAACAGATAAAACATTGAACCCTTGGTTTTAAAATGCGCGCATGATACGCGCATAATGCGTGATGCGCACATTGCGGTAGAAACAGCGCATCAGGTGTAACGATGCGAGCAGATTACGTGATGCGGCGGTGATGTGGTGATATCGCATGATGCGAAGCATTGCAATATGCGATCTGATGCGTGCAATATGTAAAATGAAGGGGTTTTTTATTTTGGCTTTGGAGGGAAAATGAAGAGTCACCTTTTTTTATTTTTTTTTTTTATTTTACACAGCTGGAAATATAAGCAAAAGATAACTTTTCTGAAAAGTAAGCCTTGGAAATTGGAGTTTTGACTTCTGAAAAGGCTAAGTATGTTTTATTAATGTTTTGTTATTTTAAAGACTAAGTATGCTTATTAATGTTTTGTTATTTTAAAGACTAAGTATGTATGATTATTTTATGGTACTTTTATACTAAGAGACGTCCAGTATACGTGATGCGTGCGCATCACGCATCGGATTTTTGGACCAAAACGCATCAGAGCGCATAACGCAATTTAAAACCAAGATTGAACCCTATGATGCTATGCAAAAAGGGAGCCAAGAGGTGACCCATCCTAATGCAACTCACGACCCCTCATACCAACCAATGTAGGATTTGCCTAGCGTGTTACAATCCCCCTTTATGAACTCACATACTCGATGAGATTTACCCACCACCCAATCAAGGATGTGGAACTCGCCTAAGGTGTCCCAAACACCCCCAATAACCCATCACCGAGAGCGACACACAAGTGGCTATGGTATCATTTGTAACATCCGGTCACTCAAACCAACCAATATTGTCCGTTTTGCTAACCAAAAGCTTACAATTTGGTTTTAGTTACACAAATGGAGACTTCCCAAAATGTCACTCATCTTATTATAACTCTAACCCAAGCACACTTAACTTTAGAGTTCTCTCATCAGAAGCTAATGTGCTCAATACACGTTGGTAGTATTTGAGTCGGGCATTCCTTATGAGCCCAACATCTCTCCTATTCACGAAAAAAAATTGAGATTTGCCTGCTATTTACTAATTTTTGGTTCATGATTAATGAACTTTCATCTTTCTTCATACATAATAGATTTTTAGTCCCCATAGAAACTTCCGCTGATGATACTCAAGTAGTAGTCTAATTCAATAAGCACATCCATACACAAGGATGCAATGATAAATTTTAACATATAACTTCTATTCATGCATTTATAAGCTAAACCACGATAAATCATATTTTCATCGTTCTTCATACATAATAGACTTGTAGTCCCCATAGAAACTTTCACTGATACATAAGCATTCCACATTTCAGTTTTCAAACATAGAAAAGTTAATTCCATATTACTGCATTTAATTTAATGATATTTAATAAACATCAAGACGCTTACCTAGTTACCTACATAGTTATCTGTGAAGTAATTATAAGTCCTATAACAACCACCATGAAAATTTGGCTCATATTAACCTAGAGTCAGGTAAACAACAGTGTGATTATATACATACTTCTCGAGTCTCAACTATCTCGTTCCAACAAAAAATCTACATTACAAAGTCAGGGTTTCAACACGACAATCATTATACCTAAGATAAAATAATGTGGCATCAATGAACTAATATGTCAAGTGTAGAATATTATCGTCTATTTTTACATGATGCTGTCAATTCATCTCATAGAACTCTCCATTTGTATCTCTGCCTACAATCAATTGAGGAAAGTAAACAAAGACTAAACTGATTCTAGTCATATGTTTCCCCTGTGTTTAAAAAAGCGAGCTTTAAGCGCGCTTTAAGCGTGAAGCGCTGAAGCGTTTGGAACAACGCTTTTTTTGGTCTGAAGCGTTACAACACGTGAAGCGTTTTGAAGCGAGCTTTAAGCGGGAAGCGATGATGGTTTGAGGCGACGCTTCAGCCCAATCAGGTCGCATTTGGGCCATTTTTTAGGCCCAGTAGTCTTTAAATAGGGTTTAAATGAGGCCCTACTTATTTACCCTAATAATCAGCCGCTATCTTTTAACATATCAGCCGCTCCCTTCCTCTTTCTCCTATTATCTCTGCAAATTGATTTCTGTTTAGAAATCATAATGGCCTCAGGATCAAAGAGCACTATTGCTGCCTCGGAAAAGTCCTTCTCATCGGAAAAGACTATTTTTATGTTTATGTTTTAAGTGTGTTTCGACTTTAATTTATGTTTTAACTATGTTTTTATGTGTTAAGTGTGTTTTTTAATCATGTTTTTGTGTTTATTATTGATTAACAAGTATAATAGGTCATATTGATGTGTACAGTATTTTTTTTTATTTTTTATTTTTATTTTGAGCGCTTCGTATACGTGAAGCTCTCGCTTCGCGCTTGAAGCTTCGCTTAAAGCTTTTGGAACCAAAACGCTTCGGAGCGCTTCGCGCTTTTTTAAACCAAGTGTTTCCCCAAAATTTGCAAAATCAAGCTTCCTTATTCACTCAATAACTTCCAATACCATGTGCATATATCCTATAAAACACTAATTTACATATGACTTCTTTTAGAACCTTCCTTATAATTGCCATCACATACCATATAACTTGCAACAAACAAAGCTTAATTATACCTAAACTGAAGAAAAATAATACCTACATGTGCGTGCACACAGACTTCTATAGCAAAACCAGCACCAATAGACGGAACTATATCATTGCAATACACACATAGATAAACAAACTAATTACCACAACATAAGTATCAAAATCGCAGTAACGAAAGCGTGACTGAGTTGATCAGATCATCAATTGAAAAATTCTACGAATCAAACAGGCATAATAGAAGTATAATCGCATATTAGAACAAATTAAACTGTATATGAGATACCTGTTTGATGATGTTATCGCGAAGGTCATCGGTTAGGGTTGGGGGAGCTGTGGTGGTCGGAGGAGGAGGAAGTTCGTCGGAAAGAGGATCCGTGATCGATGATTCCTCCTCGAGAGGGGAGAAGTGAGGATCATGATGGATCGGTTCTTCTCCACCGCCTTCCATCTGAAGAGAGGAGAGAGAAGACGGTGGAAGAGAGAGAAGATGCGGTTGTTTTGGCTTCTCTGGGACTCTCTCTTCGAGTGGTGGAAAAGTGTAAGTAGGGCTTTTTAGAGTCTTAACACGACCATTCTTTTCTAGAACCTGAACCCCCAAGACGCCATTCTTTTCCAGAACCCCCAGAAGTTTTTCTTTCTTTTTTTTTTATTTTATTTCAGGTCAAAGTAATCCAGAAGGTTTTTTTTTTTCTTTCTATTTCAGGTCAAAGTAATCCAGAAGGTTTTTTTTTTTTCTTTCTATTTCAGGTCAAAGTAATCCAGAAGTTTTTTTTTTCTTTTTTTCTATTTCAGGTCAAAGTAATAATTTATGAAATTTATTACTATTCTAAGCAACGTGTTGTTAGACTGGAGGGTATGGGGCCACCCGGCGAGGCCCGTCGCCCGGAAGACGAGCTCGACGGGCCTCATTTTCAAAATATAGCCGTTATTAACGGCTAGTTTCTTTAATAAAAAAATACCTCATTTTCTATAAAAACACTCTCATTTTATACCATTCTTTCACCATTTTCTTTTCTCACTTTCAACCCAAAACACTCTCATTTTTATACCACTCTTTTATAAAAAAATATGTTTTCACCCACAATGCAATCTAATTCTTGGTGGTCATCGTTTTCGAAGGAGGAAGAGGAGATGTTTTACGCAAACGTTGTACTAAGGGTGGCGCAGATTATTATGGAAGAGGAAGAGGAAGACGTCTCGTCTGAAAGCGTTACCAGGCGACAACGGATTAACAGAGACCGCCAATGTGACACCCCAGGAAAACCATGCAACTTAACTAGCTTCCTCAGTGAGTACGTGCTGAATTTCGGGACGAATTTTCTTTCAACTTGAGGATAATGTGACAACTCGTATTTCAGAACCTATCTTTGTGCTAAGTGTAGCATGTTTTGAACTTATGTAATGTATGTGAACTCGGTGTGATTGTCTGATATGTTGGATTAATAAATGTTTATGAGTTAATTGTTTGATTTGTTATGCAAACGAGCCCAAACGCACAACACTCACCCGATCACACAAGCCCATTCGGGCTACACTCTTTACATCCGAACCAAGGGCAGCCCATTAGGAGGGTTCGGCCCACTCCATCAATCGCACATCACTAGGGTGTTAGTATAAGTCTCACACTTTACCAAATCACCCAAAGTTTACAAACCCTAGCTCTCTTCCTTCTCTCTAGAACTCGACGGCAACAACACCCCTCTCCCTCGAAGCTTGTGATTCGGATCGCCCTCACTCTATCTTTAATCGGTTAGTGTTTCAAGAATTATGCTTTGTTGAGTGATGTTATGATTCCATGATTTATGTGATTACTAGAATTATTTGTGTGTATGATGATGTTCTAGTGAAACGGATTTTTATGATTGATGATCCAAAACCGAATAGATGTTAATTGACCATCATGTCCTGTTTTCGGATTGTTTGTGTAATGATTTATGAATGATAGATGATTGAACATGAATGAAGTGTAATCGGCCGTATATGTGTTTAGATTCGAATGGTTTGATTTTGTGTTAGTATGAATTGGATTTGTAGATGATGAATGAAAACCGAATGCTTGTTAATCGGCTGTGATCTGTTTAAGTTAGGATGATTATTGTGTTGTCATGATAGGAGGTTTGCTAGTGGTCGAGAATAGGAATCATGTTAATATGGTTGGTGTTGTGATTATTGTTCATGTTTTGATTATGATAGAGTTCATAAGAATTGATGTTAAAACATTAGTTTGATCGGATATGTTATAATTGGAAAATGATAGTGTTGTTGATTGATATCTATATACATGGAAACAATAAAACTGATTGCCATAATTTTCGGATATTAAAACAAATAGCACAAGACCAGATTTTTATAAGATCTGATCGCACAAGACGACTGATCGCACAAGTGTCGGACGCACAAGTGTCGGACGCACAAGCTCAGTCGCACAAGATATCAATAGTCGCACAAGACTATTGGATCGCACAAGTTATGCTTTGTTAATTGTTTGGGCCGGGTACATGTTGGGTCGGGCTAGTTCCAATCGCACAAGAGATCCCGGATCGCACAAGAGAGCCATGTTTATTTATTTGGGCCGTTTACTTACTGAACTGTTATGTTAATTGGGCTGGGCATTCTGGATCGCACAACCCATTGTGGATCGCACAAGTATGCTGATCGCACAATAGGTTGGGCCGTTGTTTTATTAGGCTTCATCTTTCGGGTAGCACAAGTTTGGACATTTCGTGTTTAACTGTTTTGCTTGACATGTATTATGTGTTTGCCATGATCTATATGTGTTCGTAACTTGCTATCTCTGTGTAATCATACGTGCACCTAGACCTGACTTGTATGGTAACCATGTTAGGACGTGGTTGACCTCTAGCAGCTCGATTGGCCTTTCGTTTATCTGCCGAGCTAACCTAAGGTGAGTTCACACTTTCTACAAAGCATGGGATTCCCAGGGGTTGGGAATGGGTTTAAGGAACAGGGATTCCTCGTCATTTCTTGGGTAGGACAGTACGGGTTCAGGAATATAATTCCTTGTCCTCACGGACAAATAACTTTCACTAGACTAAAACTCTATCACGAAGTCCCTCCTTTTTATATCGACTTAATAGCCGAGGCCAATGGCGAGCGGGTCATTAGTTAGATAGCGCTATTTAGGTTTGACAAACCTCACACCGTGCCGCAGAGGACGGGCGTGAACTAATGGACTACTGGCACATCAATGATGATAGACATTGACAGTTCAGGGCACATAAACATGACTACAGTCAGCAGTCGATATGGTAACGAGTCTAGTAGTATATACATGGGCTAGCCCCCACGGCCGAAAAGACAGATAACTAATCATGGGGTAGCCCCCACGGTTGGATTGCCAGAGTAAAATGGAATAAACAAAACACGTTTTCAACTATGGGGTAACCCCCACGGCAGGGATGCCAGTTAAATGAAACCGTTTTCGAAACAACTTAAAACAAACACCCAACTGTGAACTCGCTCAACATTGTTGTTGACTCGTTACTACATGCTTTGCAGGTCAATAGGTACTTAGCTGGAGCTTGCATGGGGGAGAGTCGTTGTGGGGCATGGACAGCTGTGTGCCATGTTAAACATTGAAACGTTAAACTTATGTTTTGGTTTTAAATATTATGCTTCCGCTTACAACCTAAACTATGTTTTGTTTGGACACCAATTGTATTGGTTGGGTTTTTATAATTACTTACATGCTTGTTTAATATGATTGGTGGCTGGATCCTGGTCAGTCACGCCTCCAGCGGTGATACTCCGCGTGTGGATTTTGGGGGTGTGACAGCCAAGGTTTATCATTAATAAATTTTATTATCCAAAAGTGTACTGCGGCCATTCGCCAACTGGCGTACGGGACAGTGGCCGACGCTTTGAACGAGTACTTACAGATGTCGGTAAGAACTACGCGGGAATGTTTGTATCTGTTTTTCCATAATGTGGTGAAGCTGTATAGTAAAAAATATTTGCGGAAACCAAACGCGTATGATGTTCAACAGTTGTACCAAGCTCATGAAGCACGACACGGGTTTCCGGGAATGCTCGGTAGCATTGATTGTATGCATTGGGCGTGGCAGAACTGCCCGGATGCGTGGCGAGGCCAATATACGCGAGGTGATCACGACCATCCAACCTTAATACGTGAGGTCGTTGCCTCACAAGATTTGTAGATCTGGCATTCTTTCTTTGGTCTCCCCGGTTCACTTAACGACCTCAACGTGCTATACCAATCGGCGATCTTTAGTGATTGTCGCAACCCCCGCCCCATTATCTGTCGCGGGAACGGGCGGCCGCGAGACCAGTATTGGTGGTATCGGTGTTTATCAATTTGGCAGCGGAAATTACATCAGGACCGTAGTTAGGAAATATTTTATCAGAGTAAAAACACCATATTTTATATAAGTAAGCATATTGGGATAAAACCCATGTTTTTATTACAAACTAATTTATAGAGATAAACTCTATTTTATTTAATAAAATATCCTCTTTTATTTAAATAACTTTTATAACCACTTTCTCCAAGCCTTCAGTGTTGTCCAGCTGGCTTCTAGTTGGCTTTCACATTTTGTTACCTGAAACGCGTTTAAAAA
Source organism: Helianthus tuberosus (assembly GCA_030545235.1). NCBI lineage: Eukaryota > Viridiplantae > Streptophyta > Magnoliopsida > Asterales > Asteraceae > Helianthus > Helianthus tuberosus. Next base: position 36,389,923 of record CM060424.1, on the reverse strand, counting down.
TATTTTGTCAGTGGGAAATACTGGTGAATGAATCCCAGTTTAATCAAGAAGAGTTTTATCAATTTTCACAGTATTGAGAGCGATTACAATGTTTATATCTACACAATTACTCATTCAGTACTTGCCACTCGACCGTATCTGTGGCTATGGTCATATCACACATTGGCTAACACGTTGTCCAATTGTGAAGATTATCAAGTAATGTATACAAAACCCCATAATACCGGCAGTAATTGAAGAATTACAAATACTCAATCACTACTTAATTGCATTATAAAACATTTAAAGTTTTGTAAAAACAGTTTACAAAAAGGAGATTACTCACATTGTTGTCTTAGGTTTCCTTTAAGGGTTTCCTGGTGATTATCTATAATTTACACAAATGCACACGCGTTAGTATAATAACCCTTTATATTTCCATTAGTAATACCCTCCCCGAAACGGCATTCCAACGACTACGTCGGGCAGAACCATGACAGCCGTTACGGAACCCTGGATCAATCGGGCAGCGTATCTAATACGTAACCGGGGTTATAATACTTACAATGAGGCAGAACTTCGTTATTTAGGGGGTATTATGCCCGGAAATAGCTTATACTACGTAGAATTTTGAGAGAGAAAGTTGGTGTGAGCGGTTTCAACTGAAGGCCCGAGCTCCCAATTTATAGGAGCCGATTTCAAGTTTCTCGTGGCCCGCGTAAGAGTCCTCTAAGGCTTTTGCGGCCCGCGTAGTAGGGGTGGAAGGGCCTAGCTTGTCCGGGTCAGCACTATAGGGTCGACACGAATGATGACACGTGGCAGCTCCGGGTGTCGCCCTGGTGCCTTGTTGTCGCGCCCCGCGTAAGACGTAGCCAAAGGCTACGCGGCCCGCGAGCGACATAAAAATCTTGTTTTTATTTAATTTAATAAAAATAAAGGTATTTGGGGCCCGTTTATGTATACGGGGTGTACTTTAGGACATATAGAGACATTTTAAAATATATTAGGGGTGTCGAAAAATATTTAGGAGGGTTGTTATAGCGATGTCATTAATGGAACCGGTCCGGACACCAGTTTTTCAGTTTCTGGGGTTGAGTATAGACGCGGGTATTATCTTGCTGACGGAATATATCCGTCTTACTCTACAATTGTCAAGACTATTCCATATCTCGAGGACGAAAAAAGAAAAAAAATCGCCAAGCGTCAAGAAGCTGCAAGAAAAGACATCGAACGTTGTTTTGGTGTTCTACAAAAAAAAGGGCCATCATTGAACAACCGGCACGTGCGTTCACACCGAAGAGGTTGCGCCTTTGTATGTACGCTTGCATTTTGCTCCATAACATGATTATTGAAGACGAAGGTCGGCTGATTTGTGAGTATGATGAGAATGCATCTATCGGGAATACTGTCCCGGTAGATCCGGCGCAACAGGATTTAAACACGTTCTCGCTAACCAACGATTTCACGCATGCAAACCTTCAATCCGATTTGGTAGAACATATATGGAACAGCGCAAACGACGAGGACGGTGACGAAGACGATAGCGAGTAGTGTAATTTTTATAAATTTTTAAATCTAGTCTTTTTTATAAATTTTAGGTAGTGTAATTTTTTGTAGGTTATGTAATGGATTTTATTATCTTCTTTTATGTCTTACTTTTATTTAAATTTTGAATTGTTTTTATAAAGTTAAACAAAAAAAAATTAAACAATAAAAGTTAAACAAATAAAAAAATTAAACAATAAAAATAAAATCATGTGGGGTAGGCCCATCCTCTACCCCATTCATATTGCAAGGAGGGTCATCCCATGGAGGATGGTGATGTGGCGTCCTAAGTGGCGGCCCATCCTCATGGGGATGACCTTCCCCATACCCTCCAGTCTTATGATAGATCAGAGATGTCAATTATGTTAGGGTTGGTGAAGTGATAGGTTCATGGTGGTAAAACAAGGTCTCCAAGGCCAAGTACACCCTAAGTAGTCGCTACAAGGTAAGCGGCCGATGCGACTTTCTTCAACTCTGACTAATTACTCGGAATCAATCAAATGTGGTCAGCATCGGCTAAAATCGGATCTAGTATGTCAATTCGGGCCGAGTTTGACTTAACATAAAATAAAACATAATTTGTATGCCTATCATATTAAAGAATGAATATCATCTTCACGTATTTTGTTATAAATATTAGTAAATTTATGTTATTTGACGTACATTTAATTTTCGAAAACTAATTTCTTTGTAATTTAACATGTCTGAGTACTCCCCGTGTACTCTCCGCCTAGGCCGAATACTCTCAACTCTCCGGTCGACCGACTAGGGAGCGCCTAGTGACTTTTGCAACCATGGATAGGTTACGGGTAAACCGGTTGACGGGATGAGATGTGCAACATATATAAATTCGAGTAAATCAAAACATCGCCCGTTTAACTCATTTTCTTAAAAGAGTCAAACACGGTGATAAGTTATAACGGGTTGTTAGGTTATAAGCATGTTATTGGAAACGTGTTTAATGGTGAGTATAAGTAGGACAAATAAATAATATGGTGTGACAAAAGTAACATTTACATGACTAACTATGTAAAAAGGAAAACTGAAAAAAAAAAAACAAAAATTGTTATGAATATATTATTTATTAGTGACTATCTACATTACCAACTCTCATATCACATTTATGTTTGTATTAATGTCATAGTGCCTATATATATTGGCATTTGTAAATGATGTACCTCTCAATGGATAATAGTTCTTTATTCTATATTTCTCTATGTGTTCCTTTGATTATGTTCATATTCATATACTAGTCGCTAGTAGGCCGTTGTTTTATAACACGTTATCAGCACGAAGTGCTTTGTCCAAAACCTAATTTCTATAGCCCTTCAAAAATCATTGTTCCTATTTGTTCAACAACAATAGAACAAGATTCGTGGTTGTGAACCTATCCGGCAGTCACGAACCGCATGATCAATACCCACATCTGCAGATCAATTCGTTTTCATAATGAAGGTTAGCTTTCTTGTTGTTTTCTTTCTTTATTCATACTATCAATTTTTTGTGATATTTTCATGTATACACACAGATTAGTTAGAAACTTATAAATAATAGGAAATTTGAAAACGTGCTTTGATCTGGGAACTTGGCTACTAAACTCTTTGAAACAAATAAACTAGAAGGTGTTGATTTTTTTACATCACGCTAAGAAGTCAAAAAAAAAATATTTCGGCAACCGGAATTTGATGCCGAAGAAGATGACCAAGCCTCCATGGAATCGGTCAATAGCCGATTTTGGTGGAATGGTAGATTAGGAGGTTGTTTTGCATGGTCAAATGTGTATCCGACGATCGACAAGAAGTACGGTCAGTCGGTTACAATCACGTGTGTTGGTTACAACCTATAACGATTTTTTTTAAGTTACACGACAGAAATTTGTTTTCTTTTGCTATTTTATCAATAAAATTGTTGTAGAGTTAAAAACAAAATAAATAAATGAAATTATTCGTTTAGAACCTTATTAAGAGTTAAAACAAGAAAATAAAAAATAAAAAAATCTTATTCATTTAGAACCGTATTAAAATTTGAATCGCTCAACATTTATGGTGAATTAAATATCTAGCTGTTCAATTTTCACATTGGCCAAGCTCTTATCAAATTGTTTTTAGATGCCACCATATAGTTAACCATGTTGGATTAGTAATGGGCTTAGTAATGTATATATATTTTAATAACGTAATTTATTTTATCGTTGGTTACATTTATATTTGTCGTTACAAGAACCACTAGTCATGTTGAATGGTTATATCATTTATGAGTTCGTGGACTTAGTCAACTTGACTTAAAGTACCTTTATTTACATTTTAATAAATCTCTAAACTAGTGCATTTTTTTTAGGAGATTGTGTTAAATTCAACATTATTGATTTTTCAATATAAGTATTCTCTTTTCACATATGTTTGGTTAACATCTATGCAAACTAAAATTGTAATTCTATTAGAATATGGGTCAGTAAATCACATGGATTCTTATTGTTTATTATTTATCATTATAGTTTGCATGATATAGCCATTGCGCTTTTAATTAACAAACTACACTTTAACTGGTTAAGTAAATTAATAGATGATGAACCATAGACTTGGAAGTCAATAGTATATGCATGAAGACGGGCTTTAAGTTTCTTTAAATAAAAAGGCAAATATTCACTTCGTGATCCTTAAGAGATTTCACCGAAACTTCCTTGATTTAAATTTAGACACAAGTCATCACAAAATAGTGAGAAAATTAAAACAAAACATAATATTGATAATCACATGTATAGTCTTTAATTTAATTGGTTTTATTACCTTCTTTTTGTATGTATCATATATGTGTTGATATTTGAACTTTATTAAAATATACATGGATTGTATTATATATGAATACATGGAACGTCCCAGTGACAAGATATATGATGTCTTATATGAAATTATATGAATAGTTATTATATAACTTCTATTGATGAGAAATTATTGCTATAAATTAGTAGCTAAAAATCATATGTTGATTTTCATATCTTTACAAATTATATGCTGATTTTCTTATCTTTATAAATATTTGTTTGCTTCTGTAATTGTAATATATGATTCAAGATGAATGATTTCATGTTTCTTTCGTCATATAATTTTGTTCGTTATGGAACAAACAATATTTTGAAAGTTACGTACTTTCTATTGATAATAGTGAGAATGATGTATAATGATTTTTATCGAAAGATTATCAGTATTGCAGTTATATTATTTTTAAGTATTTATATCGATCTTATTGGATAAAAAAAATTTAAGGCCAAAGTTAAAAGTTTTATTAGCACCCACATGAAAAGTATAATATGTATAGATATGACACTTGAGTGTCATATCATCTGAATCTCATTATCTAGTTATAAAGAATCATAAGATGTATGATTGATAAATCTTATATGATTCGAACGTTTAGTCACTTCTTATTGATTTTATGTGAAGAAAAGACTATATACAAGGAAATTTTGGATACAATAACTTTCATTGTCACACCTGAGATATATATATGCTCCTGAAGTAACATATCATTATGAGAGTCATGAAAAGTTTGAAATGATATATACTCGTGTGACTGAGTAAGGAATGAAAACCTATGAAACTTGTTTTGGTTCTACTCCATTCTCAGAAGTGAATGTGAGTAAAGAATAAAAAGCTATTTATCATTGTAAAGATTAGTGATCATGGACATAATTGAGAAAATTGTAATGATGAGATCGACCATTAGAATTATATAATGGCCAAGTTAATAATGAGATTGACTATTAAAACTGTAATGATGGTCATAATGAGAACGACCACCAAAAGTGTCAAACTAAAGGAATGTTATATGAGAATATATAGTTTGGAATGATGATACGATCTTCTCTCATGTTATGTCTTGAGTTATCATGAGTGCAAGTGATACATATTGATCATAAACCAGAAGTTTATACATCATGATTATTTAACTAGTTGGCATGACCGGTTAGACCACACCGAGTCGATGATATTGGGAAACTTAATGTAGAATCAAAAGATTCTTGCTGACAAGTAAACTTGTCATCTTTGCTCTCAAGGGAAACTAATGATTCACCAACCAAAGTAGGGTAAGAATCCCTAAATAATCTGGAAATGGTTAAAGGATATGCATATCCTAACATGATACCATTTAGTGTTTTAAATCGATGCATTGTCTAAATGGTTATCAAATCCACAACCTAAAGTTTTTGTGATTATGACTTAGCTAATGTGATCACAAGCATATTATTCCAGATTGACATATTTATTTTGGTTGTAATAGTGAATTGGATTCCCAATTTATTGATCATCATTGGAGTACATGTTTTGTTGAGACGATCGCTAAACTCTATGATTGGTTGCAAAATCTATGATCATGAGAGTAGAAGTTCATATGTTATGGACATCTTATTTTACTTGCAACATTAATTCACATCAAGCCAACAAGTCATAATAATTTCTCCCCATTATAGTTGGTTTTTGGTCAGGAACCAAAGATATCCCTTCTAAGATTTTGGTTGTGCGGTATATATTAAAATTGATCCACCACTACGCACAAAGATGGGACCTTAAAAGGTGGTTGGGAATATATGATAACGAATAGGGTCTTTCACGAGATATTTATTTATGGCTCAATTAATTGATATCCATCTAAATGGATTAACATTCCCAACATCAAGGGGAGATAAAAAGCAGTTGGAAAAGAAATGAGTTGGTATGAATTATCATTGATCCTCAAAACTAAAGGTGTGAACCAGAAGTTCAAAGAATAACTCATTTACAAAGATTAGCGAATCTATTACCAGACGCATTCACTGACCTTAAAAAGGTGACTATGTCACATATACCAACTGCTAATGCTCCAATTAAGATGAGTGTCCCAGAAAGACAATCACCACATGTTTGTAATGAGTCTATTGCACGTCTGAAGTGTGGTAGACCAGTCGATTCCAACAATAAAATTCCTCGAAAGTTGGAGCAACTAATTAAGATGGTCAAGTCGAGGTTATATTAAAATGGTCTCTTGAAGAGACAATAGACATGATGGTTCAAGAAGAACCTCAGGTACCTGAAAATAAAGAGATCTCGATAAGTTGTATCATGTCTAAGATATGTATGGAATCGAAACAAAATCGACGTCGTTATACTTTTGTATATAATATGGCGCTTGAAATGATGCAATGACGAGGATCAAGATTTAAGATCTGCCTATGAATGAAAATACATAAATGATTGGCCAAAATGGAAAGACGCAAAGTATGGCAGAGTTAAATTCTCTAATGAAATGGAAAGTTTTCGGACCAACAGTTCATACAACTGAATTAGTAAAGTATGGTGGATATTAATGGGGCTTTTATACGAATCATGTGAAAATCAAATTAAATGAGATAAGGCAAATATGGTGCACAAGGATTTTCGCAAATACCCATGATTGATTATAATGAGACACATTCTCTAGTGGTGGATGTAATGACTTTCCAATATTTTATTAGTCTGGTAATATAAAGAGAGAATTGATATGCGTCTTATGAATGTTATGTATCACTTGATACTAAAAGTTTACATGAAAGTCCCTCAAGGATTTGAATTATCAAAAATCATGTAAAGTGAGTTCTCGAGAACAATATGATCGTTGTATACAATTTCATATTTGAATACGTTGAATATAATTGGAACTCCTTATGAGTATTGCAAAGCATTTAAGTGCTTATAAGGTTAGTTGAAACATCTTAATGATGTAATTCTTGTGCACCAATAACTATACATAGAAATCTTGTGCCTGGTTATTATGGCATCTTAATGTAGAATGTATAAGCATGGTACAATATGGATTAAATATTTAAGATATCCTTGCATATGATATAGAAATCAATGAGGAGGAATATATAATAGAACTCCTAAAAAGTGAATGCACATACATTATTTTTCAAAGTTGAAAGAAGTATGTATATGATTGCCAATGCCTGAAACATTGATTTCAAGTCCTCAAGAATGTATCTTTATAAAGTTAAAGATAGTATGAACTAAAATAATCAAGTTGAGTGTTGTACAACTCATGATATATTCTGATAAAGAGCAATATAAGTTTGATAATATTATTCATCTTTATCAAATGTTATTTCTTAAAAGTTCACTATAATCGCAATTTACAGTGATGATGCCTGAGCATCATCAAGAGAAACTGGCGAGCTTTTAGAATGGGAATTTTTTTAATGACCCTAGCACAGTCTAATTATTACTCGACTTGCAGTTCGAACATATTTGTAATCATACTTTTATTCATCTATCAAACTACATCTAGAAGATGTTGGTGGGACATTTTAGTATGTAGAGAGCTCAACCTTATAGTATGTTAAAGGTTGTTCAGACACTTTTTATAAGAAATGATTATTATCATCTCCCCAAAGTAGAGATTCTTATTTCAAAAGTACCATGGCTAAAGTGCAATTGTGCATTAACTTAACTTTCTAGCTATGCATGATAATATATATTTTTTATTTGAATTTATCAACATGATATAGCACATGTCCAATGAGGAGACATTTGAATGGTAAAGCAGATATGTCGATACCCTAAAGGTAAGAATGATATGTGTCTAAATTTTACTAACCCATGAAAGCTAGTTTTGGTAGTCTTGTAGATATAAAGAATGTAACACAAATAGTCTTGGATCTTATGGTATTTGTTCGCAAGAGGAAGCACTAGAAGTCTCACAAGAAGATTTTACAACATTACTCAATATAAAGGATTGCACTTCAAGGCATCAAACGACAAATCATTCTACAAAAGTTTTGAGCAACTTTTGAGGATGATGGACACACTTTACTTAAATGATACATATTATAACGAGGGGGAGATTTATTCAAGTTGCACTCTTTTTCCCTTAACTAAGTTTTATCCCAATGGGTTTTCTTAGTAAGGTTTTTAATAAGGCAACATACCTGACCCAGAAGTATCAGGGGGAGACAATACGCGCTGCACTCTTTTTCCCTTAGCTGATGTTTTGTCCCACTGGGTTTTCCTGGCAAGGTTTTTAACGAGGCAGCATATCCAAGCATATTAAAAGAATAATGTACCCCTTGCTTTTATCATATGTGGATAGTCAAGGGGGAGTGTTATGAATATATTATTTATTAGTGACTATCCACATTACCAACTCTCATATCACATTTATGTTTGTATTAATGTCATAGTACCTATATATATTGGCATTTGTAAATGATGTACCTCTCAATGAATAATAGTTCTTTATTCTATATTTCTCTATGTGTTCCTTTGATTATGTTCATATTCATATACTAGTCGCTAGTAGGCCGTTGTTTTACAACAAAAATAAATATATAAAGGTTTTTTTTTCTAAATACTTAAATGGGTTAACGGACCAACCAATTTTTATACGAGTCATCACGAACACGACCTATTTTTAATACAGGTCAACCTGAACCCTACTTGTTTTAAAAGGGGTCGTGTTAGTTGACCCAAAACCTATTTTTTTATGTCGGGTTTCTAGTCGTATCAACACTTGTCGGCCTAAAAAAAACTATAGAATTTTTCATTTTTACACTATCAACATTTATTTTATTATTATTATAAGTATATTTTGTTTTATTTCTTATAACTAAGTTGTTGCAAAATAACTATTTTTTTTTATCTAATCTCAATAAAAATTTATTTTTGAAATAGAGTTGTAAGTAGTAATGTGCAAGTAATCAAAACACAAACGTGTACGCTATCAAAACTATCTCACAAATTATTTGTATAAATTAATGTTTACTCTTTTCTTTAATCTAATAATGTAACGTAATGCTTTATAAAATTCTAAATATACGTTATGGTCCCAACAATATTGGTGCCAATACACGTATTCATGTTTTTCTCTCTTTCATTTGTTATATTGAGTGTGGCTATTGTATCATACTGTAACAAAACAAATTGATACTGTCACACCCCAACCGATGGCGGAAAAATCGGGGCGTGACACTGAGCAAAACAGATTGTCCAGAAGTTTCCATAACAACTATAATTACCAATTATTTAAAGCATCATGTCCCATACCATGACATAAAAAGTAATACAATTATTACAGACAAAATCTAGTCAAATTGTTCTGTTCCGACAACTCAGATTTCAAATACAGACAACTTGTTTACTTGTTTCTAGACCTTTCCTAGCCTCGATTTCACAGCAAGCCAAGCATCTAAACATCTTAAGCACCTGCCACATACGTTAAAGTAAAAGTCAATACACATAGTGTAAAGGTGAGCATACAAGTTTGATAGGTATAATAGAGTTCGAAATTGTTTATGCATAACCAGCACGTACATATTGTGAAATGAAGCACATTAGTTATCGACATGAACCTATCGATACCAATGATTGCGGGTTGACTGCCCAAGGCAGTTCGTAATACACACTCACCACTGTGAGCCATGTAATTAATTGTCCTTAACAACCCCTGAGTGAACAGGTGTTGAGTCCAAACTATAGTACTATCGTTGCTAAGGCAGGTAGACAGCATTCCATGTGTAAATATAACAAACAAGCATTCATTAAGTCACGTATAACATGCAGTAACGGTTAGCGTTAAAGTATTGCGTAGTGTGTTCGATGTGATTTAGTATAAGTAACGTATGTAACACCCAAAAGTGCGTAAAGCAAAAAGGGTTCGAGTATACTCACAGCGATGATGGATTGAAGGGAGCGCTTAGAGTGAGATTAGCCTGATCAGAACGATAGCAATAACGATAAGCGACGTGTAAAACGACGTGAAGTGTCAATGGATCGGACGGTAATCCAATCGGGTGGCAATCCGATCGGGTGACCGTGCGAGTGGATTGTTGCCTCGTTTGAGATGGATGTGTTTGTGTATGATGGCTTGTCTTTTGAAGTTTTCGTTGTAGCATTTTGAAAATAGAGAAGTATCTCTACCTTTCAGGTCGATTGATCGAACGGTCGCTCGATCGGGTAGCAATCTGATTGGCAAGACTTCTCAGATTGAGAACAAGTTCACAGCAGAACGGTCACTCGATCAGATGGCTATCCGATCGGGTGGCAATCCGCACGTACTAAACATGTTGAAAATTGTTTAAGTGTTTGAAGTCAAACATCACATGGTCGGGTGGTAATCCGATCGGGTGGCAATCCGATCGGACGACAATCCATTCAATGTTCAAAACCTCAAATGTTGAAATAAAAGTTAAGTGTGGGACCCAAGGTGCAATCCGATCGGGTGGCAGTCCGGTCGGGTGGCATTCCGATCGGAAGGCAATTCGTCCCAGTTGACCTGATCGTCTTCTTCCTTTGTTGTTTTGACAGTTTGAAGTTTTCTAGAGACTGTTTGATAACGTGCTAAACAACAGAAACCTCGTCAAGACTTAGTGACCCGATCGGACAGGAACCACCCTAGTCCGACCAGTTAACTGTTCGAGACGGTGTTTCATGTTTAACCCTAAATCAGTAACCTCGTGGATAGAATCCAGATCTTGAACCAACACATCCACAAGAAAGAGTAGAAGATTAGAACAAGCTCCGATTCCATCGGTTTTGAGTGCATTGAGTGTAAAAGAGTTGAAAGAAGGTTGGAAAACCATCTTTCAATCCTTTTCATCATGAATATGTTCAGATCTATGAAAGATCTTTGCTTATTTGTGTGGAAATTGTTCAGATCTAAGTTGTTCTTGGTGGATTGAAGCCAAAACACGAAGTTCATAAGAACACCATGATGACATCATCCTAGAACACCTCAAATCTAGTGATTTCATGGTTAAAAGTTAAGATTCAAAAGATAGAAAGGTGTAGGAGTGCGTGTAGATTAAGAAAGTACAAGGTTTAGGTGAAAAACTTATAAGGATCGCGAGAAATCGGAAGAAATAGCGGCTGGAGCGAGTTGAGAGGGAGAGAGCTGTCAACGTCAAGAGATGTTGACATATGAGGGAATTTATAGGGTTTCCATAAAAGGAAAGGGGGAAAGGTGGCTGGTCGATCGAGTGGCAACCCGTTCGGGTGTCAGCTCGGTCGAGTGGCACCTCGATCGGGTGGCAGCTCGATCGAGTGGCACTTCGATCGGGTGGCAGCCCGATCGGGTGGCAGCTCGATCGGCTGACCACTCGATTGGAGTGCTCAGCGCGATGAGTTTTGCAGTTTTGATTCGAGTGTTGAGCGTTGCGATGCGATAGAGTTCCTTATTCAAATTACTTTTAATCCCAACTACTATATCAACATACAATCATCCTATTTAACTTGCGTTTAGCGTTTGCGATTCGATTGCGATTGAGTTACGATTGCATTTTGATTAATCACCACATCATAAAACATAAATAACATGCACAAGTAACACATAAAGGGCACACACCCATAAGAATCATAACCAGACGCGTAATTCGAGTTGTGAGTGCGATTGCGATAAGCGATAAAGCGGTAAAACATGCGATAAACATCGATAAATAACGATCAACCCTCAGTTATTAACAAATACTCCACATAATACAACTAACGTAAAAGCATAAAAAGACTATCTACAAGTCAAATAAGTCAAAACAGGAATTGTGCAAGGAGTGACAGATCGCAATTAGCAATCTTGTCTCCCTTTGACTTAAATCTTGACTTTGACTTTGACTTTCGAAACACGGGGTGTTACAGCCTCCCCTAGTTGAGGAAATTTCGTCCCGAAATTAGGCCGAAGCCGTAACAAACAACTGCGGGTATTTCGCCTTCATGTCGCTTTCGAGTTCCCAAGTGAACTCTGCGCCTCGTTTGCCTTCCCATCAAACCTTCACAATGGGAATGCACGAGCGTCTGAGCTGCTTGGTTTGGCGGTCCATGATCTCGACAGGCTTCTCCACGAAGTGTAGTGTTTCGTTTCGTTTACTTGAAGATATTCTAGAGGTACAATTAAATCATGCTCAGCCAAGCACTTTCTGAGGTTCGACACATGGAAAGTTGGGTGGACGTTGCTAAGTTCCTCCGGTAGTTCGAGTCTGTAGGCGACTTTTCCGATCCTTTCCAGAATCTTAAAAGGTCCAACATATCGAGGCGCTAGTTTCCCTTTCTTGCCGAATCTGACAACACCCTTCCAAGGTGATACCTTTAGGAGTACGTAGTCGCCAACGTCAAATTCAAGGGGCTTGCGTCGTCTATCGGCGTAACTTTTCTGACGACTCCGAGCTTTCCGCAGATTGTCTCGAATTTGGAGGACTTTGTCAGTCGTTTCTTGCAATAGCTCAGGACCGGTTAATTACGAGTGCCCGATCTCGTGCCATATAATAGGCGATCGACATCTTCTTCCATATAATGCCTCAAACGGTGCCATTTGAATGCTGGAATGATAACTGTTATTATACGAGAATTCGACTAACGGCAGGTAAGCGTCCCAATTACCACCGAAATCTATGACACACGAGCATGTCTTCAAGGGTAGGAATCGTTCTCTCAGTCTGACCGTCAGTTTGAGGGTGGAATGCGGTACTTAGATTAAGCGTAGCACCGAGAGCCGTTTGAAACGTTTCCCACAAACGCGAGGTAAACCGAGCATCACGGTCAGAGATGATGTCGTGAAGCGTCCCATGTCGACAAATGATCTCATCGGTGTAGATTCGGGCTAATCTTTCTACCTTGTAGTCTTCTCGTATCGGTAGAAAATGAGCAGATTTGGTCAAACGGTCGACGACAACCCAGATGCTGTCGTGACTTGATGGCGTACGCGGGAGTTTCATTATAAAGTCCATAGCTATACTTTCCCACTTCCACATAGGGATCGGGGTTGTTCAAGTAAGCCAGAGGGTCTTTGGTGCTCGGCCTTGACTTTCGAGCAAGTCAGGCACTTCCCAAAATAGAGGGCGATATCTCTCTTCATGCCCGACCACCAGTACTTGTAGCGAATGTCCGGGTACATTTTATATGCACCAGGATGAATGGAATACCGGGATTTGTGGGCTTCGTCCATCAGAATCTGTCGCAAGTCGGTCCATTTAGGGATCTAAATTCGGTCCAGATAGTGGAATATCCCATTCGACTTATTCACAAGATGGGCTCCTTCGTGGTAGATCATTTCCTTCTTCAAGGTGCGTTCGTTAAAACAGGTATGTTGGGCTTCGCGAATAAGGGTTTCGAGATGATGTTGGGCTAGAACATTACGAGCGCTATGCAAATAGCTTCGTCGGCTTATAGCATCGGCAACGACATTTGCTTTGCTAGGATGATAACGAATCTCACAGTCATAATCATTGAGAAGTTCTACCCATCGGCGTTGACGCATGTTAAGTTCCTTCTGGTCAAAGATATGTTGTAGGCTCCTATGATCGGTGAAGATCGTACACTTGGTACCATACAGGTAGTGTTTCCAAATCTTTAACGCAAAAACAACTGCGCCTAGCTCGAGGTCGTGGGTTGTATAGTTCTTCTCGTGGATCTTGAGCTGACGAGATGTGTAAGCGATAACCCTGTCTCGTTGCATGAGAACACAACCAAGACCAAGGTTTAAGGCATCGCAATAGACAATAAAGTCATCGTTTCCGTCGGGTAAAGTGAGGACGGGAGCATTGCAAAGCATGTGCTTGAGGGGTTGGAAAGCATACTCTTGTTCAGTTCCCCAAACAAAAGTCTTGTCTTTATGCGTGAGAGAGGTAAGCGGCACAACGATTTTTGAGAATCCTTCGATAAATCGTCGATAATAGCCCGCTAGTCCGAGAAAAGAACGGACTTCAGACGGGTTCTTCGGTGTAATCCAACTCTTAACAGCTTCGATCTTCACGGGATCGATGTGAATACCTTGACTATTGACAACATGACCGAGGAATTGAACCTCCTCCAGCCAGAATTCACACTTGGAGAACTTGGCGTAGAGTCGATTCCCCTGGAGTAGCTCGAGAACCAAACGTATATGTTGCGCGTGTTTGGTTTTCGACTCGGAATAGATCAGGACATCATCGATAAACACGATGACGAAGCGGTCGAGATAAGGTTTACACACGCGATTCATCAGATCCATAAAAACCGTGGGTGCGTTAGTTAAACCAAATGGCATAACAACAAATTCATAATGGCCGTATCGCGTTCGGAAAGCGGTTTTGGGAATATCCTCTTCTTGAATGCGTAGTTGGTGATAGCCTGAGCGTAGATCGATCTTGGAGAAACACGTAGCACCTTGTAGCTGGTCAAACAAATCATCAATTCGAGGCAGGGGATAGCGATTCTTGATAGTCAACTTATTCAATTCCTGATAGTCGATGCACATCCTGAACGTCCCATCCTTCTTTTTGACGAAAAGGACTGGTGCGCCCCATGGAGAGGTGCTCGGGCGAATGAAGCCTTTATCAAGTAGTTCATAGAGCTGACTCGAGAGTTCGCGCATTTCGGACGGAGCGAGTCAGTAAGGAGCTCTGGCAATAGGGTTTGCTTCAGGAATGAGGTCGATACGAAAGTCGATATCACGACTTGGCGGCAGGCCAAGAAGATCATCAGGAAACACATTAGGAAATTCACGAACCACAGGAACGTCTTTCACTCATGTCTTTCCTTTCTTTTTCTTCTCCACTACTACAATGTTAGCCAAGAAAGCTCTGTATTCCTTGCGGAGATACTTGCTAGCTTGTATACATGACATGAGCTTTAGATCCTTAGAAGCAGTCTCGCCATAAACACATAACAAATCACCATTTGCGAGCTAGAATCGAATCATCTTATCAAAGCATACAACTTCAGCATGGTTTTCACGAAGAACGTCCATGCCTACTATGATGTCAAAACTTCCGACTTGCATCGGAATAAGGTCGATCGGAAAGATGTGATTGTTGAGTTCAAGAGTACAATCACGGAGGACGGAATTGACGGCGACGGTTCTTCCGGTGGCAACTTCGACATCGAACGTCGAGGGGAGATGGGAGCGCTTACGATTAAGGAGCTTCTCGAATTCAAACGACACAAAACAGTTATCGGCTCTAGTATCAAACAAACACGAAGCATAAATATCATTCACGAGAAACGTACCATTAACCACATTGTTATCATCCTGGGCTTGGCGCGCATTGATGTTGAAAGTTCTGGTGCGGGCGGCTTGTTGCTGTTACTGCTGCTGTTGCTGAGGCTGCTGCTGCTGGGGTTCTTGTTTCACAGCCTTGTTCGGGTACATGTTCGTGAAATGGTTGGGATCACCACACGTGAAGCAGACTCTAGCGTTGTTCGCGGGTGCCTGAGCCGCTTGTTGGCCTTGAGGAGCTGGAAGTAGAGCTTGATGAGCTGTAGCTTGAGCTGGTGCTTGTCGAGGACCTGTACGGCAGTTGGCGGTAAAGTGGTCGTACATGTTGCAGTGCACACAAAATCTGCAGGCAATACCCACCGGATGATGATAAGTATATGTCGGGCAAGCAGGGTGAGGGCCAGTGTATGCACGCTTTGCGGACGGTGCATAGGTAACTGGTGCTGGAGCTGATCGGTGCTGAGATTGCTACTGAGCCGGTACGGCTTGAAGCGGGGCAGTAGTGGTAGTGACAGCACAGTTCTTGATACTGTCACACCCCAACCGATGGCGGAAACATCGGGGCGTGGCACTGAGCGAAACAGATTGTCCAGAAGTTTCCATAACAACTATAATTACCAATTATTTAAAGCATAATGTCCCATACCATGACATAAAAAGTAATACAATTATTACAGACAAAATCTAGTCAAATTGTTCTGTTCCGACAGCTCAGATTTCAAATACAGACAACTTGTTTATTTGTTTCTAGACCTTTCCTAGCCTCGATTTCACAGCAAGCCAAGCACCTAAACATCTTAAGCACCTGTCACATACGTTAAAGTAAAAGTCAATACACATAGTGTAAATGTGAGCATACAAGTTTGATAGGTATAATAGAGTTCGAAATTGTTTACGCATAACCAGCACGTACACAGTGTGAAATGAAGCACGTTAGTTATCGACATGAACCTATCGATACCAATGACTGCGGGTTGACTGCCCAAGGCAGTTCGTAATACACACTCACCACTGTGAGCCATGTAATTAATTGTCATTAACAACCCCTGAGTGAACATTTGCTGAGTCCAAACTATAGTACTATCGTTGCTAAGGCAGGTAGACAACATTCCATGTGTAAATATAACAAACAAGCATTCATTAAGTCACGTATAACATGCAGTAACGGTTAGCGTTAAAGTATTGCGTAGTATGTTCGATGTGATTTAGTATAAGTAACGTATGTAACACCCAAAAGTGCGTAAAGCAAAAAGGGTTCGAGTATACTCACAGCGATGATGGATTGAAGGGAGCGCTTAGAGTGAGATTAGCCTGATCAGAACGATAGCAATAACGATAAGCGACGTGTAAAACGATGTGAAGTGTCAATGGATCGGACGGTAATCCGATCGGGTGGCCGGTCGATCGGGTGACAATCCGTTCGGACGGTCATCGGATCGGATGACCGTGCGAGTGGATTGTTACCTCGTTTGAGATGGTTGTGTTTGTGTATGATGGCTTATCTTTTGAAGTTTTCGTTGTATCATTTTGAAAATAGAGAAGTATTTCTACCTTTCAGGTCGATTAGCAATCCGATTGGCGAGACTTCTCAGATTGAGAACAAGTTCACAGCAGGACGGTAACTCGATCGGATGGCTATCCGATCAGGTGGCAATCCGCACGTACTGTAACACCTCGTAAAATCACGTCCAATGGTGTATTGACACGTGTAATAAACCCAAATGAAGTCAAACATGGAATTTAAGGGACTAAATTTTTCGAAAAATCGAAAACTTTGATAATGAAAGGACTGGAAGTGTTAGCATACCTAAAATAAGTTTTTGAATAACCTCTCACGATGATTATATTCACAAATGAGCTACTTGTCGATAGAGTGTAGCCGTTTGCGTAATTAATTGAAAGTTTGCGCAATGAAGGGTTAAAAGCGTCAACATGTTAATTCTTACCTCTGAGCGACCTTTTAACAAACCGGGAGCATCATGGTATTTGATTATACTCTAGGGAATGCCAATTATTGGCCGTCTAAGGTTTTTATGCCTATAAGTAAAGTTACGCGTAATTTTGCAAGTTAGAGGGACTAAAAGTGTCAATATGTTTAATTATACCTCTGGATGACCTTTTAGCAAACCCGAAGCATCGTGATGTTTAATAATACTTTCAAGAATTCCTAATATGGATTAGATGAGGCTTCAATGCTATTAAATGATGAGATACGCAATAGAGGGACCTAAAGCGTCAACTTTTGAATCTACGCCTTTCGGTGACCATTTAAGCGAACGGGAGCGTAGTAATATTTAAGTATATGCTTAGGAATGATCAATATGGGCCAAGGAAGGCTTGGATATCATTAAATGACATTTCGCGCTACTTTGCGCAATTAAAGGACTAATTGCGTCAAACTGCAAAAGTATACCTATTCGTAGGATATCGGACTTTCCGGAGTATGACCATGAGTTAAACATGCCCTAATTGTCCTTTATATAGCTTAGATATAGGCTTAGAGGTGTTTGGTGCGCAAAAATAAACTTTTAAGTCATGCAGGGACTAAAAGTGTCAAAAAGTGCATAAGTTTGTATTTTCGCGCATATCTTACGTTCTGGATATATCCGGACATCCAAATATTTATGTAAGCATTAAAATATTTTATTTTAGTGTTCGGCATGATAAAATTCCATTCGTCGCGTAGTTTGGATCGTTTTTAGCGTCCGTTCGTATTTCATCGTAATTAGACGAACAACGTGATCGTACGGACAAACGAACCGACATCCGGCATGTTTTTGAGCATGTTTCATGTTCCTTATGTTTAGGGATTATTTTAGAGCCTAGAAAATGGCTTAACGGGCCGTTAATGTGCCAAAAATGACCTTATATGCAAACAGGGACCAAAACTGTCATTTTTAAAACTTGATTGCTGAACCAGGAACCTCAGGCGGCCCGCGTAAGCCTCCCTGGAACCTTACGCGGCCCGTGTGAGTATGTCAGAAGCAGTAAAACTGATTTCCCAGTTGTTTCAGCTGTTTCCAGGTGTTGTAAGTGGTTTTTAAGCTTTCTAGGGGCTATTTTGGGCACCCATAGTTTTAAAAATCAGTGGGTATGAAGTGTACGGTCCAGATCAAGGCTCGGTTATCGAGGAACGATCTTAACAGTCCTCAAAAACCTATAAATACCCTTTTGTTCTTAGCTTTCATTTGCACCTTCATTTCAAATCTGTTTGTTCTCTAATTCTTGGAGGATCTTGAGCTTCTTGAGAACCTCCTTCTATCCTTTGGACCCTTGTAAGTGTCCTTTCGTGCTTAGTTTAAATTATTTAGCGTTTATAGCCGAAAGGTCAAGCGTTTGCGATAAACGCTTTGACTTTTAAACGGTTGAGCCATTGTTCGTAACAAACATGGCTACGTGACCGTAATTAGGTAGGTGTTAAACCCTCAAAAGGGCACCTCCTAATTACCACGTTTACTTAGTTAAATTGTCAGGTCAAATGAAAGTCAAACGGGTTAGTTTTAAATAAATTCATAACTATTAATATAAGAAACCATAAAATCAGTTCTCTCACTTTAATAACTTGGTAATTATTAGTTGAACACGCCTAAGCATGATTCAACCCGACAATTCTAAGTATAGGCTCGGTTCATTTACATGTTTCCGTTATATGCTTAAATGTTGACATATTAGGGTATTTATAGGGTTTCCATAAAAGTAAAGGGGGAAAGGTGGCTGGTCGATCGAGTGGCAACCCATTCGGGTGTCAGCTCGGTCGAGTGGCAGCTCGATCGGCTGACCACTCGATTGGAGTGCTCGGCGCAATGAGTTTTGCAGTTTCGATTCGAGTGTTGAGCGTTGCGATGCGATAGAGTTCCTCATTCAAATTACTTTTAATCCCAACTACTATATCAACATACAATCATCCTATTTAACTTGCGTTTAGCGTTTGCGATTCGATTGCGATTGAGTTGCGATTGCGTTTTGATTAATCACCACATCATAAAACATATATAACATGCACAAGTAACACATAAAGGGCACACACCCATAAGAATCATAACAAGACGCGTAATTCGAGTTGCAAGTGCGATTGCGATAAGCGATAAAGCGGTAAAACATGCGATAAACATCGATAAATAACGATCAAACCTCGGTTATTAACAAATACTCCACATAATACAACTAACGTAAAAGCATAAAAAGACTATCTACAAGTCAAAGAAGTCAAAACAGGAATTGTGCAAGGAGTGACAGATCGCAATTAACAATCTTGTCTCCCTTTGACTTAAATCTTGACTTTGACTTTCAAAACACGGGGTGTTACAGATACCAACCAAAATCCGAAACGAGCGAATTGACTTTTTTTCTTATCTCCATATCTAACATAATTTTCATTCTAAACGGGTATGCAAAATATAATATTATTTTGGTATCATAAGCTATATTGTAACAGGATCGTGACAACCCAAACATCAGTATCGGTATCGATATTATCATAACTGATTATGATAGCCTTTTTTTTGTTTTCGATTGAATTTATGCTGAAAAATGAGTTGTATACAAAATTGTTTTTTTTTTTAATTTTATGCTATAGCAAGTGTCGATGACGTACTGGTGTCTTGTCGAACCAAAACGATTACAACCAAACAACATTGATATCAGTATTGTTACTATTAGAACCACGTCGATAAAATTTTGGCATATACGACTAATTTTTTTTTATTTTTTTTTGTTTTGGTTTTGATACCATAACGACCCGAATCGATACCAACTAAATTATTTCTGTTACGTGAGGAAATATCACTACAGGGGTGTTTTGGATTGAGTTAGGAAATGGCTTATTGAGTTGTTGGTTTTTTTTTAAAGCTAAAAAGTCAATAGGTCATTTGAAAAATCTACAATTTCGGGCTTTTTGAAACAACGTGACTTATTGAGTTAGGAAATGGCTTATTGAGTTATTGGTTTTTTTAAAAAGCTAAAAAGTCAATAAGTCATTTGAAAAATCTACAATTTCGAGCTTTTTGAAACAATTTGACTTAT
This sequence comes from Helianthus tuberosus, assembly GCA_030545235.1. Taxonomy (NCBI): domain Eukaryota; kingdom Viridiplantae; phylum Streptophyta; class Magnoliopsida; order Asterales; family Asteraceae; genus Helianthus; species Helianthus tuberosus. The sequence continues at coordinate 36,369,409 of CM060424.1, read as the reverse complement.
TGGCGTTGTCAAAAGGCAAATAAATCAATAAGAAATCTCACCCTACTTACGAACAAACATCAAGGCATACAAACAGTTTGTACAAAAAGGACAGTGATATCAAATATATCGGGTTTCGGGTACTTTCGGGAGTCGGGTGAATTCGGGTCGGTGGTAATTGGTATATGGCAATCGGGTTGGTTCAATGGGCAGCTAAATCGGCTAATTGGTTTGGTGGTTGGGGCCTAATTTGGTGTTTGATCCATAATGGCTTTGAGACTTGGTAACCCAAATGGGTTATTGGGCTGAATATAGAATGATCATCCAAGATTCAAAGACTCCAAGAGTCTAAGTTGGTGTCAAACAGTGTAAATATTATTAAAATAAAAACAGACAGTAAAAGTAAATGAACCTGTAGTAATTAATCAGGTTAGACCTCCAAGTAGGGCTGTAAACGAACCGAACGAACACGAACAAGACCTTGTTCGTGTTCGTTCGTTAAGGAAATAAATGTGTTCACGAACGGTTCATGAACACTTACCGAACGAGATGTTATGTTCGTGTTCGTTCATTAAGGAAATGAGCGTGTTCGCGAACGTTAACGAACACAAATAAATTTGGCGAACGCGACGAAGGATAAAGGTAGATGGCCCAGAGAGTAGCACTAGAACTTGAATCCCTTATTGTGGAACGGATGTCAATCGTATTCGCCGATATAAATAATGAAAAAGGAAAGGGAAATGGCGTATAAACAACGTGAAAGAGAGTTTCCTAGTTTAATTGTTAGGGTAATAAAATAAATAAGAGTTTAATACTATAAAAAGTATAGATAAAATATATGAAAGTACAAAAATCTTTAATTAAAACACAAACACACAAACATAAACGAACGCAAATGAACGAATGTTCACGAACATCTTACCGAACGTTCACGAACACAATCGAACGAACGAGACCTCTGTTCATGTTCGTTCATTTAACTAATCGAACGGAATTTCTTGTTCATGTTCGTTCGTTTATTAAACGAACAAACATAAACGAACTTCCCGCCGAACAGTTCACGAACTGTTCGCTGAACGTTCGGTTCGTTTACAGCCCTACCTCCAAGTTGTGGATTGAAATCACCGACAAGTTGAAAGTTGAAAACTGAATATCGATCCAATGTATGATAATCAGGTTTTGACAGTAATTGATCGGGTTAGACTTCCCGGGGTTTCTTCTTAATAGGGTTGGTAGCTGCGGACTGCTTTCGATTTTGAAACGACACCCTTAGTATGTATGTATCACAATATGCACAAATACAAATTAGCTATAGTCGTTAATTATGTGGATGACTAAAAAAAGAGTCCTAATTAAATATGAACATAGAAAAAGTCAATTGCTCATATCCATTAGAGTTTGAATATAATAAGATTGGGCCTATATTCTTATTCAGTAATAATCAAACGAAAGAAAAAGGAGCACACAGTAATCTGTTGAATATATATTTCAATTTCAAATTAATTTAAGCAGCAATTATTTCTTTTTTATTTTTTTAATCCCAAGTTAGTCTTGTTGAGTTTAAGAGAAAATATATTAGACCAGTTAAAAGTTGTTTTACTTTATTCAAAGATTAAAGCATGTATAGTGTTTAATAATACAAAGTAGCAAGGGTTCACTATGCAACTCTCAAACATGTATGAATGGACAATTGGCGGATTTAAGATTTTTTTTTTCAATAGGGTCCATTTTTTCCGGTGTTCAAAATTTTCATAACAAAGGGTCGGTGCTCGTTTGGGTCGGGTCAAAGCAAAGTTTGAATTAGATTTAAAAAAAAAAACAGAAAAACAAGCTATACAAGTATTGAACCCATGACCTCTTATTGGCAAAAAGAGGGAATTACCACCACACCAACTTTCCTTTTCTTGTTATGGTGTCCACATAACTGTATTTATGGGGTTTTTATAAAATTTAATATATCGAATCTATTAATTTTTTTTAAAACATTGGAGTCCGGGGACCCCGGCCCGCTCTATGTGGGTCCGCCCCTGTGAATGGAATAGTTCGGATATATTTTCGGTAGCTCGATCATTTTTACCCACGCTTTAGAATAGTCACACTTTATTGTGCGCCTTCGTCTTCTCCGGTCGATTCTCTATGTAGCTAGCCTTACATATTTTAAGATTCTATCGAGTTAGTCATATTGTTCATGTTATTTTGTATACGATTCTTCACATTGGTGAATCTTCAACCGAGATAGATTTTTAAGACTTTGTAAATAGTCATTAAAAGATTAACGGTTTAAACTAGTGTTTGTAAATTTGTAGTTCATTCCAGATTAATGAGAGTAAATATATGTTAAATTTATATAAAATTTTGATACTTATTAAATAATCAAATATGTTATAATTGCATTGATCATCTCCATAGTCAAATAAAAACCGCCAAGTAAACTATTTTTATGATAAACGATGTAGACGTGGGAAAAAAAATAAGAGTGTAGAGATGTATACCAAACCAATAGCCCACTTTATTCAAACCTTAAAACCACGGGATTAATTAATATTTATGAGTCGTAACACGTCAAAAAATCAACATTTAATTAAACATTATAATTTAATTAATTGAAACTTAAGCTCCTTTTTATTAAATACTTATTTATTATTTCCTAGAAATTGTTATATACATTAGTGATTTTTATTTTGTTAAAAACTTAAATATATATGAATGATTTTATATTAAAATTCTACTTTTAGTAAATAATTCCAAATAACGTCACTTGACACCTCATATCTTTTGTTTTCCAATTCATCAAACCTCCTAAATAAATTTTAATCTAAAAAAATAACTGTAAACTATATATATATAAAAAAAGTATATCGTACAATACGTCTTAACATATATTGCGTACGCGAGGTAAAATTGCACGTTATGTTTTTGTAAAATGAAAATCGCATGTGTGTAAAGAATCATGAAATCGCATGCTGTATTTGAAAAAACAGGAATCGCATGTTATGTTTTTGAAAAATGAAAATCACATGCGTGTAAAGAATCATGAAATCGCATGCTGTATTTGAAAAAACAGGAATCGCATGTTCAAAAAATTGCCTAAAGTCGCATGTGCAAGTTTGTTTGAAATTGCATGTTATATTGTTTTTACAAAATCGTATGTTGATGAATAAAATCGCACATTGAAAATACAATCGCGTACGCAATGTAGGTAAAATGAAATGATTCAATAATTGATGATACGGGTTGGATCTTCAGTGAGAATGGTTAAGCCATTTTGTACGTTAACCTGCCCCCCCCCCCCCCCTCTCTCTTTATATATATATAGGGTTGGGTTATATGAAAAACCCCATCTTTTTTAGAAAACCTTGGAAAACCAACCTCATCCATTGATTGTGTTTGATCAATGGCTCTACTTTTTTTTTTGGGTAATTATTAGATTTAAAATAATTTTTATATTTTGTCTAGTACAACTGCAAGGGCAATTTGGGTAGTGAAAAATGAGCTTTTTGACTATTGAAAATAACCCACCCCACTTCCCTATGCATTACCATCAAATCACCAACTCTTTCTCTTACCTCTTTCTCTTTCCTCCCCCACCCCACAAACGTGAAGAAGAACAAGAAGAAGATGATCTCATTTAAGAATTCAAATATCTACCTTCAAGATTCCAAGAAACACTAATCCCAGATCTAAAAGTGATCTCAACAAACACTAATCCCAGATCTTTTAGAGAGAGAATGATGGCAGGACACAAGTTTTTAGAGAGATGATTTTTTTTGTTTTAGAGAGAGAAACAACAATCTTCATCATGTTCATCTATAACACCAAGAACACACATACAAGTGTGTGAGAGAGAAGAAGTTTGAAGTATGTTGTTTTAGAGAGAGAACGATGACAAGATGAATGTTTTTAGAGAGAGAAAGTTGATGTTTTAGATAGAGAAACAACAATCTTTATCACAAAGACACACGCACGAGTGTGTGTGTGAGAAGAAGGTTTGAAGATCTTCTTCGTGTTCATCGGACGGTTATAGATCCGGTAAGTGTTCTTGAAATATCATTTCACACTTGATTTTTTGTTGAAATGGTTGTTAATATGTTTTTGTGTGCTAAAAGTGTTTTAGTAATGCTTAATGTTCATGTATTTTAAATAAATCAAAAACTTTAGGATGAGATTTTGAAGGGGTTTTTTTGTTGGTTTGGTTGCTTGTTAGGGGCTTTTGATCTTAACAGTAGCTGTTTTTTTGTTCGTTTGGGTTGCTTGTTTGGGTTTTTGATCTGAACAGTAAGTGTTTTTTTGTTGGGTTGCTTGATTCACAGACTCAGGCCCATAACATGTGTTAAGCCCCCCTGTTAGAATGTTATATAACGTGTGTTGATTTACAGAAACAAACCCATAAAGATATTCAATTGACAAGTTGGATGGATGTAGGCGAAGTTAATGCGTGTTCTAGTAATGGTTAATGTTCATGTATTTTAAACAAATCCAAAACTTTAGGATGAGATTTTAAACGGGTTTTTTTGTTGGTTTGGTTGCTTGTTTGGGGCTTTTGATCTTAACAATAATTGTTTTTTTTGTTGGGTTGCTTGATTTACATAGACTGACCCATAACATGTGTTAAGCACCTGTTAAAATGATATATAACGTGTGTTGATTTACAGAAACAGATCCATAAAAGATATTAAATTAACAAGCTGGATGGATGTAGGCGACGTTAATGCGGGGACATTGAATAAGTCACATCCTTTGGGAAAGAAGTCTTCGTTCATTTATAACATGTGTTGGTGGTTCATGCTGTAACAGAACACCATGATGTAACCTGACATGTGTTCATGTATAACATGTGTTAAGCCCCTGTTAGAATGATATATAACGTGTGTTAACCTTTTGTTAATTAAAAAAAACAAGTAATATCTATTTTATTTTTGTTGATGTTTAAAATATCCGATAATATGGATACTGAGCGTAAAACTTGTACAAGTAATAAATGTACAAGTTAGTATGTAACGTGTAATATGAAACGAGCCATTTATGGTAACACTTGTACCGGTAATTTTGGAATGTATAATATGAAACGGGTCATTTGTTTTGCACATTTTGGAATGTATAACATGTGTTAAGCAATTGTTATAATCTTTTTGTAACCTGACATGTATTCATGTATAAGCTAGTGGTTTACAAAACACCATGATGTGTATATACTGATCTAACATGTGTTACAACATGTCCTAGACAAAATAATAAGAGTCTCACATTACATATTACTAGTAAACGAAAACACAGATCACTAAGAAGCGGTGGAGCTTCCATTGACGGTCTGTCTTTGCTGTTTATCTGCTCCCTTTGCTGACTCATCTCTTGCATAAACTCCATTAACCTATTCCAACAAGTTGGTCATTAACATATATAACAAAGGGTCATTACATATGTAGCTGTAAAAAAATGTAACATGTGTAGCTACGGGTTGTAGTAACAGGATATGCCATCTAGTAGAATCACCACCTGGTAAGGATGAAAAAAAAGACAAACATTTTATTGAAAATAACATCACCGAAAATCAACGAACTCATAAAAAAACTCAAAAGTAATGAATCTAACATCAAATCTGCTTCAAACCCATATGTTTGAAACACATATAGATCTGAAACAACTAAGAAGACTGGATTTTTGAAGAAAGAAATTGGGCACACAAATTTTTTTTCTTGGTCTTGATTTAAAATTTTGAAATAAACAAACGAAGCTCTGAATTTAAATTTATCAAATATCATAAAAAATATAAATCTAAACAAATTACGTAAATAACAAAAGTAAGATCTTTAAACATGTTTCTTTCACACACATTTGTGCGTGTGTTCTTGGTGTCCAGATGAACAAGATGAATATTGTTGTTTCTCTCTCCAAAACATCAGTTTTCTCTCTCTAAAAACAGAATTAAAGATGTGATGAGAGCAACACCTTACTTTCTTTTCTTGAAGAACTTCGATAATTGCTTCGATCCTCAGATTTGGTGGCTTCAATAGAAAGGAATGAGTATAAGATCTACATCTAGGTCTTTGAGAAATGGTTTGTTCAAATCTGATAAAATTGAAAAAAAAAAGTGTTCTTGATGTTTTTTAGAGAGACAAAGATGAAGGAGTTGGTAAGAGGGTTGGGTGAAGTACAAAACTTATGATGGTGAATGAAATGACTTACAGTGTATTGGGGTGTGTGTATGAAATGATACAACATGTGTAAAAAGACAATCCTACCCTCCAAAGCTCTAAAATCATATGTTGATGTGGAGCAATCTAGGCCACATGTTGAGTTTGCAAAGTTTTCTTAAAATCTAAGGTTTTCTATGGAGCATTACCCTATATATATATATATATATATATATATATATATGATAACTTTGAATCTTTATAGAACACTATAAAAAGTAAATATAGCATTCATGCCATGTTTACTTTTTTTGATTTAATCAAACCGATAATTAGATTTATTTCTCCTGTTTGTAAGAATAATAATTCAGTTATTTAAATTTTGTGTGAAAATTATAAAATTACATAATTTCTATTCTTAAACCGTGTAATACACAGATCGATAACCTAGTAAATTATTAAAGTAGGCGACTCATTATTTTATATCTTTTTTTTTCTATGCCACAGATAAAGATTTCATCGTCATATCTTGCTTATGGGATTAAAGAGGAATTAACCTTTTTATTAATTGAAAAGGTAATAAATAGTGGTTTTAGTTATATATATTTTTAAAAACCTTTTTTATCAATTGAAAAGGTAATAAATAGTGGTTTTAGTTAAATATATTATTAAAATAGTTATTGATGTTGCAAATCAACGGTCTATTTAGCAACCAGTATATAACTTTAATAAATATGAGAGAACAAGACTATAAAGATCATGTAGATAACAAGAATATGGAGATTAAGAGAACATGAATTCTTATACATTAAGATATCATCATGCAATACAAAGAAACCTATATATATAGGGTTCTTACATTAATACAAAGGAAATGAAGAGATGAGAGTTAGGATATGGATAGTCACCATAATATAGCTTATTTATAACACTCCCCCTTGACTATCCATGTGATAAAAGAAAACAATGTATTATACGCTTGGTGATGCTGCCTCGTTAAAAACCTTGCTAGGAAAACCCAGTGGGACAAAACCTCAGCTAAGGGAAAAAGAGTGCAGCGCGTATTTTCTCCTCCTGATACTTTTGGATCGGGTATGTTGCCTCATTAAAAACCTTATTAAGAAAACCCAATGGGATAAAACTTACTGAAGGGAAAAAGAGTGCAATTTATGTAATACTCCCCCTCATTTGAACATGTATTCTTCAAGTGACTAGTGCCCATTTTTATTGAAAGTTGCTCAAAGTTTTTGTAGTCAATGATTTGCCCGCTTGATCCCTTAATGTGCAATTCTTTATGTTCGCAATGTTGTATATCTTCATATGAGCTTTCTAGTGCCTCTTCTTTTACATAAATATCATAAGATCCACAACTGTGATTTGTTACATTCCCTGCATTTATAAAACTAACCAAACTTGTTTTGACAGGTTAGTAAAATATAAATTCATATCTTACATACCTTAGATGTATTGAAATAGATGTTTTCCTATTTCAATATTTCGTCGTTTAACACATGCTATATCAAATCGATAAATTCAATAAAGATATATAAAATCATGAATAGATAGCAAGAAATACTAATGCACAATTGCACTTAAAGATGGTACCTCTAGACCAAAAATTTCAATTTCTTTCATATGAAGCTATAACAGCCATTTTATATATCAAGTAATTGAACAACCTTTAACGTAGTTAAAGGATAAACTTTGTCCATGATAAAACGAGTCAACCTCTAATAGATATAGTTTGGTTGATTACACATATACTCGAACTACAGGTCGAGCGATAATTACAATGTGTCAAGGTCATTTAAAAATTCTCCCTCTAAAAGCTCGACAGTTTTTCTCGATGGTGCCTAGACATCATCACTGTAAACTGCGATTATAGTGAACTTTTAGGAGAGGACTTTTGATAAAGATGGATACTATTATCAAACTCGTATTTCTTTTTATCATAATATCTCATGAGTTGTACAACACTCAATCCAACTATTTTATCCATACTATCCTTTTAAGTTTATAAAGATGCATTCATGAGGTTTTGAAATCAATGCTTCAGGCATTTACAATGATTCACTTACTTCTTTCCACTTTGAAAAACAATGTATGTGCATACACTCTTTAGGAGTTCTGTTACATAAACCTCCTTATTGATTTCTATATCATATGCTAGGATGTCTTGAACACTTGCTTCCTTTGTATAATACATATTGTACCATGCTTATACACTATACATTGAGATACCATAATCACCAAACACGGGTATTCGATGTATGTTTATTGGTGCACAAGAATTACATCCATAAGATGTTTCCACTTAACCTTATAAGCACTTAGATGCTTTAGGATACTCATCAAGAGTTCCAATTATATTATGGGACTTTCATGTAAACTTTTAGTATCAAGTGATTCATAACTTTCATAAGACACATATCAATTCTCTCTTTATATTACCAGACTAATTAAATATTGGAAAACCAATACATCCACCACCGGAGAATGCGTCTCCTCATAATCAGTCATAGGTCTTTGCGAAAATCCTTGTGCCACCAATTTTGCCTTATATAACTTTATTTAATTTTCACATAATTCACATAAAAGACCCATTTGTATCCAACATATTTTACATTTTCAGTTGTATGGACTGTTGGTCCAGAAACTTTCCATGTTATTAGAGAATTCAACTCTGCCTTATTTGTGTCTTTCCATTTTGGCCAATCATTTATATGTTTTCATTCATAGGCAGATCTTAAATCTTGATCCTCGTCACTTCATCATTTCAAGCGCTATATTATATACAAAAGTATAACGACGTCGATTTTATTTTTGATTCCATACATATCTTAGACATGATACAACTTATCGAGATCTCTTTATTTTCAGGTACCTGAGGTTCTTCTTGAACCATCATGTCTATTGTCTCTTCAAGAGACCATTTTAATATAACCTCGACTTGACCATCTTAATTAGTTGCTCCAACTTTCGAGGAATTTTATTGTTGGAATCGACTTGTGTACCACGCTTCAGACGTGCAATAGACTCATTACAAACATGTGGTGATTGTCCTTCTTGGACACTCATCTTAATTGGAGCATTAGCAGTTGGTATATGTGACATAGTCACCTTTTTAAGGTCAGTGAATGCGTCTGGTAATAGATTCGCTAATCTTTGTAAATGAGTTATTCTTTGAACTTTTGGTTCACACTTTTAGTTTTAAGGATCAATGATAATTCATACCAACTCATTTCTTTTCCAACTGCTTTTTATCTCCCCCTGATGTTGGGAATGTTAATCCATTTAGATGGATATCAATTAATTGAGCCATAAATAAATATCTCGTGAAAGACTCTATTCGTTATTATATATTCCCAACCACCTTTTAAGGTCCCATCTTTGTGCGTAGTGGTGGATCAATTTCAATATATACTGCACAACCAAAATCTTAGAAGGGACATATTTGGTTCCTGACTAAAACCAACTATAATGGGGAGAAACTATTACAACATGTTGACCTGATGTGAATTAATGTTATTGCATGTAAAATTACGTGTACTCATATATAAACATGAACTTGCTCTCATGATTATTTGCTTTGCTGTCAATCGTAGACGTTCAGTGATCGTCTTAACAAAAGCACTTATACGAATGTTTTTTTAAGAGCTTAGGAATTAAATTTACCATTATTACCAAAATAAATACGTAATCTGGAATATTGTGGTTGTTATCTCATTAGCTAAGCCACATATCACACAAACTTCAAGTTGTGAATTTGATAACCATTTAGACGATGCATCGATTTAAAACACTAAATGGTATCATGTTTGGATATGTGTATCCTTCAGTCACTTCCAGAATATTTAGGGATATACACCCTCCTTTATTTGGCAAATATAAATTTCCGTTGAGAGCAAACATTACATACAAATTATCAGCTTGAAGAATTATGTTTCACATCATCATTGACTCGGTGTGGTCTAACCAGTCATGCCAATTTAGTATCTAATCATGATACATAAACTTCTAGTTTAGGATTGTGTGTGTAGTAGTTGCATTACGCGAGAGAACAACGTGTTATCATTGCAAACTATTTTGTTATATGACTTTTATCTTTTTTTTTCACATTTTGTTCTTGTATAATCACTACCATAATTTTCCACTTATAGTGGTCAATCTCATTATGACCATTATTACAATTCTGAACTTGGCTATCATATCACTACTGATGACCGATCTCATTATTATTATGATCGTCATTACAAATTTCTCAATTATGTCCATGATCACGATATTTTCAATGATCCTTATATAATCACATTCAATTCAGGGAATGAAGTAGAACCAGAACAAGTCTTATAGCTTTTCATTCTTCACCGAAGGTTTTATGTATCATACATGTTATATATGTTTCATATATTATATTCTCGTATAATCATTTCCTTAGTGAGTCACTTCTTGTGGTCGATTTCAATATTAACATGGTTGATCTCACTATCAATATAGGATCATTATAGTTTTCTCATTTACCATGATCACGACATTTATAACGATCATTGTATAATCACCACATAATTAACATAGTTTATCTCATTATTAACATGAGCATAATAACAAACTTTCATGGTGGCATCATTATAATTTCCTTTGGTCATGATCGTGACCTTTACACTGATCATCATCATATTCACTTTATGCAATGCGATAGAATCCGAAAACATTCATGGATTCTAATTCTTTGTTCAGTCACATGGGTATGAAATCATTTTAAACTCATACTTTGTTAATCGTATAACTACTTCATGAGCATATCTCAGTTGTGACAAATGAACATCTTTTATCCAGATTTTCATTAAAGACAATCTTCTTTTCATATATTATAAATTGAGAAATCGTTACATGACCGAGTCATGTAGTATTACCGGTCTACAAATCTTATGACCTTTTATAAATTAATAATCAGATTCAGAGAGTATGAAACTTCTGATGTCATATTTAAGCATATTTATACCTCAGAAACATATTTGAGGGACAAACAAAATTTGTTTTATCTGATTTCTCTTGTAAATAAATTTCTCTTCACATAATATCAATCGAGAAGTAATCGTATGTCCGATTATATAATATTATCGGTCTGACATCTTACGGTCTTTCATAACTTGATAATGAGATATGTGAGTATGACACTTCGTGTCGTATCGAAGAATAGTTGTATTATTTCATGATAGTAATAATAGATCATAACTTTGGTTTAGTTGTTCTCTCCGTATCATCTTTGTAAATAAATGATATCAAACCAAATATAAGAGCATACTATAAAATCAAACTATACAACATATCACCATATAATAGAACTTTACATATAAAATGTCTTGCCCATCCACTACAAACAAATATATATTTTATGTATAATATATAAACAATCATTGGTTTATCTTAATACAAATATATCTCACCCAACTTTAAACATAAATAATTTTCTTTATCAAGTTCTCAAACACATGATTATTTATTAGTTTCAAATAAGTCATTTTTTTATAATAATTAATATGTGGATCAAGTTCCACATATAAGACACCATGAGATTATACATAAATTATAGTCATATATGTACTAATCATATTAATGCAAATGTAATCAAATGACATAAATTTTCGACTTTTCATTTAACAAAAAGGATACATACTTTGCATATTAGCTTATCATGATATAAGCGATCACAAGTATATCTTATCTTGTATAAACATATATGTTACTTTAACTGAAATATCAACAAATATGTTAACCACATGAAACGTTGCTACAATTTTCAATCAAGAATGTTCTCATTTTAATGCCACAACAATATAAATATATATATATATATCAATAATCAAAATAGCAAATCAAAACAATTAATTTTGTAGTTTATTACTACACTATAAGAACAGAAGATGGTTATACTATAAACAAAATGCTTTCAAATAGTACATACAAACTTTTAGCCATAAATATTTGACTACTATTATTATTTTATAGATATTTTTCTTAAAACTTTTAGAACATTATGCAAACAATATAAGCCATAGTAAAATTTTATACATAACATTTAAGAGAGGCTTTAGTTAATGCGAAGACTCATAATTTCCTCTAAATTTTTTTTTATATTCTATTGTTATTAATAGGTTTTGCTTCATGTACTTAAAAGTTTAATTACCCATATTTCGAAACAGTGTAACCCCCAATTTAAATCTCATTTATAAGATGAGCCAAAACCTTTTTATATAGATATTTTAGAAACGTCTCATAGTTGGTGGTTCACATAATTTGTGGTCAAGCTTCGTAATCAGGGGCGGAACTACAGGGGGGTCAGGAGGGTCCATTGACCCTCCGGCCACCGGCCGGCCATGCAAGGTTTAACCCTTCAACCGGTGGGTTTTTTGTATACTGACCCCCCGTGTGATAGTTACAGACTTATGAGATCATTATTGAAGTGTAGTTACTTTGAAAAAGAAGGAAAATGTAAAAAGTTCTCACTGGTTTGCTTTCCGATCAGCGTGATGGTTAAGCTAACAAAACTGGTGTGAAGATGTAGAGAAGATAAGGGTACATTTGGAATTGTACAATTTAATAATAAAGTCTTTATTGATAAAGTCAAAATGTAAGAAGAGTCAGTGTCACTGTTTTACTGCATACTTGCTTTTAACTTGTTTGTTTTATATGAAGTTAAGTACTAAATTTTCAAATATGTAATGTTTGTTTTATATGAAGTTAAGTATTAAATTTTCAATAAGGTAATACAAATTAACAATTTAACGTAACTCTTTATTTTACTAGAACTTGTACTTTTTTTTTTTTATTAATTTTAGCCTATTCGTTGATTTGATTTACTTTGAACGTTGTCAAGATTTATATTTTTTTTTCCCATTTTTTTACCTTTTTAATTTTTAACATCAGCAAAATAAGTATTTATTACAGTAGTAGCAGATGTGTATATTATATATTCTGACCCCCCGTTTAAAAGTTTCTGGTTCCGCCACTGTTCGTAATAGGCTAACACCGACCCATTGAACGAAATCAAATAGGAACAAATCAATTTGCTAAAGACTAGTATAACTCAAATCAAATTAACAAGAATGAATTATAAAAAAAAATCATATGCCATTCGTTTGAATAAATAGAGTTGATCTGTGGGACACCACACCACATGAAGTATAACTCAAATCAAAATATGATTTTATGATTTTATTTTTAACCACTAGAGTAGACAAATCAATTGACTTTAATTTCTAGACAATACATTCTTTCTTTTATTATTTACCTTTTTAAATGCCGTCAGATATATACATATAAAAATGCAATGCAAAATTTAAAATAGTGGCATGCACATGTTTAATATATCATAATCTAAGAGGATTTTTATAAGGTTACATTTTTTCTCAAATGAGGATCCTTTTGCAAGGTGTGGATTTCACATCATCCAGAAAAAGTGACCACCGTGTTTACAATCCTTACAGGTGATTCGGTTTGTGTGATGTTGCTAGCGGCTACAAAAACAAGGCTTTCGAAAAAAAAAACACCGTCGTGCTGATAACGTGTTGCAAATCAACGGTCTATTAGCAACCAGTATATAACTTTAATAAATATGAGAGAACAAGACTATAAAGATCATGTAGATAACAAGAATATGGAGAATAAGAGAACATGAATTCTTATACATTAAGATATCATCATGCAATACAAAGAAACCTATATATATATAGGGTTCTTACATTAATACAAAGAAAATGAAGAGATGGGAGTTAGGATATGGATAGTCACCATAATATAGCTTATTTATAACAATTGATAATATTTTAAAAAAGTTTTATTTGTTTTAACCAAACTTATAAGTTAAAATAGATACTAATCCTTTTTAAAAAAAATGAACATTTGACCGTCACACACAGTTTTATGTCATGGAAACCCATTCACAAAATGAACATTTGACCGTCACACACAGTTTTATGTCATGGAAACCCATTCACAAAATGAACATGTAACGCTTGACGGCTTCATGCAGTACGTTGCAAGATTTGTATCAATTGACACAGCATATGGTATTGGTTTTGTACGCCAAACAATCTTGACACATTCGTTTATTTTTGTTGAATGTTGTAAGTTATAACACTTCAATATTTTTACTTTATGATATCGAAACACACAGTGCCGTCTCCGAGAAATCTCGAAACATTTTGGGCCTGGTGCGAGTAAAAATAAATCGGGCCCATATAATATAAATCCAATAATCATACATAAAAAACATAATATGGCAAGAATTGTTATAACAATCATCAATACAAAAGCATCATACCAAACTAATCTAAATTTACCTACTTAAGCAAATCGTGCGGCTCTCCTAGCGTTTTCTTCCTTTCTTTTTTCTTCCTCTATTTTGTTCCTTTTACGTTTTTGACAACCAGATAGATGTTTGTATTTAGGAGGCATATTTCTGAAGAAAAAAAAAAATGAAAGTTTAAAACAATTGAAACAAACATAACTTCAAAGTTTAAATGTTCAAGGATTAACATTTAACAATACCTAACGACCCTAACCCACATAAATTACAACCCGAAAGAAAGGCGAAGACCACTTACAAAATTGAGTATATAACTTCAAATCAGAATCACACATGGCCAACCATTAATTTCATACTTACAATTTAGTAATTTACAAATCAACATTACACATAACTAAAATTGAATTACAAAACCATTTTAGCAACTGAACTTAATACATAAAATTGACTAAACTAACACTTAATGGAACCACACAATCACATAAACAAACTATACGTCTACCAAATGCAGGACATATCTTGATTCCAAAGCCCACAACAAATACATAACATATATAATCTTTTTTTTTAAACTTTGGGCCCTCAGGATATTTGGGCCTGGGTCCATCGCCCTACCTGTCCCTACCCATCACCGGCCCTGGAAACACATGACATAATGTCGATATATAAAATCATATGTTACAAATATTTTAAAAGATTTTAAATGTTAAATGATTATGTGGGTAAACAAAATTGACTAAATTGATACTATGGTGATTTTTCCTTTTGCTGACCTAGGGTAACGATAGTGAGTTAACTTTTCCTATTGGCTATGAACATAATTAAAAGGGACATTGACATTTTATCTCTATTTTTGAAAACATACGGGTCATAAATAAATAATTTTATTATAAAAAAATGTTCCATGTTTATGTAATGTAAGATAAAATACATTTATCATTTCCACTTTAATTATTTGATCATTGTGAACCATTTATAAATATGTGCCTCCTGCATTGTCTATTTGTCTTTTCTCCTTGTTCTTCTTCTTTCAATAATGGCGAATGATTTAATCTAAAAATATTCATTATGTTGTCTTTTTCTATTACGGGTAATGTATAAAACATTTCATTTAGAGTAAGTAAACTTTCAAAATAGTCCTTGAGCTTTGATCATTTTAATCTAAAACTTAAATTTTTTGAATCGGGGTCCATGTGGTTTTATTTTTTGTTATCACGCGTCAATTATATAACGCGTGAAGATTATTATACGTGAAAAGTTGGAGAGAATGAGTGAAATTGTTGGGTTGTGAGGAAAATTGTTGGGTGTTGTGAGTGATGAACATTTCCACTAAGACCCCCCGTAGTGGGGAGTTTTTTTTTTTTAAAAATTGAAAAATAACGCCAAAAAACGCCCCTTGGCCATTACATACCGGCGTTTTTTAGCGTTTTTTTTTAATTCGCTTCGCGTTTTTTAAACAACGCTGAAGTGGTCCAACTGAAAATTGCATCTGGCCAATGGGAGTGGTCCAACTGTAAGTTTCATTTTCTTATTTTTTTTTACCCTTTTCTCTATAAAAAAATAATTGTTTAATGATTGGAATGGGCGTTATTGGGCATTATTCCCACTACGCCACTTTTACAATAACCCCCAATAATGCCCCATGCTGACTGGACTACCACGTGTCGCAAAACGCCCAAGGGTGGGGGCATTATTGCTCAAACCACTACACATGGTCTAAAACCCACCACTAGTGATAAAATAAAACTCGATGACGTGGCCGAAATTGATTGGATGTTGTGAGTGATAACCACCCTACCCCTAACACTTTTAACAAAAACTACTTTAGGCGTATATAAAAAATATACGCATGCTCATAATATTATCTTACCTCACATGTCCATGATGCATTTTTTACGTATTAATTGTGGATAAGAGAACTTCAAATAAAACATGCTTGGTATGTTAATCCAAAGGTAAGTAATCTCTTCAAAAATCTTCACATAGGTAATCAAAAATAAAGTTGTAAGTTTTAACATTAATAACAAAGGATATTGGTTTAAATAAAACCTATAAACTTATAGGTGAAGGTTCATTTGAAAAAAAAAAATTAATTAAGAAGAAAAAGAACAAAGGGTAATTTTATAAAACATTAAATAGTTTTTTTTTCACTTATCTCATTTATTATCATCGTTGACTAATTAATTAGTCATAAAGACTATCATCCTCCACACTAACCTTTTTTGCCTACACACATCAAAAGTTATCCTACATATTTGGAACTTTAACCTACACGTTGAAATTTATCCTACAGAACTCGTAATTTATCCTATGCATCTCGTAATTTATCTTACACTTAATTTTTTTTTTGAAAAAAAAAAATATTTTGAAGATAAGTTACAAAAAATTTAATGTAGTTAGCTATTAAAAAGAAAGACTACAAATTAATTATCTATGTAGTAACATTAAATACTTATATTAAATGAAGTAAAAAAAATCATTTTTATTGTTGAAATTTCTTCTTACAAAAAAATTATTCTCATATGAACTCTCCACTAAACTTATATTTGATAAAAGAGACATTGTATTTAAATAACCCAAACTTTCACCAATTGGCCGATAGCACTCTCAACTTTTGATTTGTACCAAACCACTCCCAACTTTCAATTTATTGACCGATACCACCTCAAACTAAATGAACCCTAACTGAGCTAGTTTTTTTTTGTTGATATGACACTTGTGTGGTAACGTGGCATTTGACATGGAATTTTTTGATGATGTGACACTGGTTTGGTGACGTGGCAGCTGATGTCAACAAGCTAGGTTAGGGGCTGTTTGGCAACATCTGAATCAATAAGTGCTAAATGAATAAGAGGTCTGAATGGTTAAGAGACTCTGAACCAATAAGTGCTGAACCAGTAAAGTGCTGTTTGGTTTCACCTCTGAATGACTTTGTAAAATGACATTTCTACCCCTCTGAACTACTTTGTGCTGAATGAAATATAGCTGTTTGTTTAGTGCTTTGTACTGAATGATGAATAACTTAAAAAAAATACAAAACATAATAGAAAATCCAAGTTACACATAAGTTCTTCAAAGTTCATGGAAACATACTACAATCCAAATAGAAATTCATACTATTCGTACAATTTTAATTTGAACCATTTGATCATAGCTGACTAGCAATCTAATTACATAAGGTATTCATATATTCAATGCCTTGTGAGCCCCATTCTATGTCTTGAACGAACTGCCCATCACTCTCTCGACTTTGTATTTCGGAAAACAAAGTGTTCTCGTCGTAGTCCATAAATAGTTGATCATGAATATTGCATTTCCTTATAAAATTATGGACGGCGAAACAAGCAATCACTATGTCTCTTTGTATTGGAAAAGAAAAGGGAGCCATTTGCTTTAGGTTTGGGAATCTTGCCTTCAAAACCCCATATGAGCGCTCAGCTAACATTTCTCAGTTGTGCCTGTGCATGATTGAATTTTTACCACTGTACAATTCACTAATTTACAATTTTATGACTACTTTATTCATGTAATTTTTCTAATTCATACACTTTTCTATACATCACAGAGACATATAGCAAATTCATGCACTTTTCTATAAATCACAGAGATGTAATTTTTCTAGTTGTTTTTATATGTGCTTGTTGTATATGTCAAATTCAAAATCAATTTCAAACTATACATCACAATATATATGCTTACTGTATATATCATAAAGAACAAAATAGGGATAAATTAGCTTCTAATACAAACACCAAATCTGGGAAAATAATCAAAACTGAATAGCAAACAAAGATATATGGTAATCAAAACTGAAAATAATCAAATCTCGGAACAGAGATATATAGAACGAAAACAGATGGAGAAGGCAATCGGCACAGTTGTCTGTTTGTACAAGTTTGAAACAGACAACTTCAAAATCAAACAAGAGAGAACAGTACCTTATCGATTGTGGAAGAAGGTCGACGGTAGATCAAAAACAGATGGAAGAAGGCGCTGCTACAGAGGTCTTGGATGAGGAGATGGCGGCGCTGCAGAGTGGAAGAAGGTCGACGGTGGAAGAAGGGAACCAGTGGACCTCCGATTGAGGGGGAGGGCGCTGCAGAGTGGAGGAGTTCAGCGGTGGAAGAAGATGAGGGAAGGAGTGCGGCTGTGGAAGAAATGTGGTTAGGGCAAGGGTATAGACGTAACAAGTTCTATTCAGATCTCAAAACTATCTGAACCATTCAGCTCTGAATGGTTTCATTAAGAGGTCTTTATTTTGTGAACCAAACACCTTAACCTCTGTTCGATGCAGAGGTTGCCTCTTAATGGGGCTATTCAGACCTAAACAAACAACCCCTTAGTTTGAGAGTGCTATCGGCCAATAGTTAAAAGTTAGGAGTGGTGTAGTATAAATTGAAAGTTAAAAGTGCTATTAAGCAATTAGTAAATGTTAAGGTTATTTATATCCATTGATAGAAAACTCACCTAGTGCTTATGGAAATCTGGTTGCTCCCAACAATCAAATGATTCAAAATTCAAATCCATATTTATAATCATCCCTCGCTATAAACCAAACACTATCTTAAATAATTAGGCAATTTTTCTAGATATTATTCTTTTTACTAATTATCGGTATTTGATTCGTAATAAAAAGAATTTTTTTTTGTATATCCATGTTAAAAGGTTGAAGTGACAGTTGTTTTAGAACATGTGGGACACATACGTGTCAATTCATGTTGATTTTGAAAATATAGCCCCTAGATTTATGTTATCACACTCACGCATGTTTCTAGACATTTTACTTCTTTCAACGTCTCATCTAATATTCATAATTGTCTCAATCCAAATCAGGACTCATTTTGGATATGTGGATCGTTTTTCTTTCTTGTGTGAACCTAACCCTTCATATGTATAATCATCACTATCAACTTTTTGTTTGTAAGTTTTCATCATTTATTAGTATTTATTATCATATCAACACTGACAAAGCTTGAGATTTCCGACTAGGGGGTCGAAAACGTATATATCAAAAAATTTCTATACAAAAACTACATACTCTCCACTATTGAGCGAAAAGTTCGGGGGGTCGGCCGCCCCCTCCCGCCCCCACTATCCTTCGCCCATGCATATCAATGTATTATAATTGTTGCTATAAATAAATTACATTATCGTGTGCTCTCATGAGCAAGGTGAGAGTATGATTATAGTTTCAACTTGATGCTACAAGAACTCAATTTTGTATTCACCTCGCCACCGTTCAGGCATTTACCGTCACAAATGACTTGGTGTGCACTTGAGACAAGTCCGAGCTAGTCTAAGCTCAACCTAAACTCGTTTAATTTCACAGAGATTAAGCTTGTCAAAGTTGAAATCAACAATCACGATGAACTTTTTGATCGAATTGATAGAATTATGGATTATTTGTTATCATACCCTTGCGCAATGAAGTCAAAACTGAGGATTCATTCGTAACATGCTTAGTGAAGCAACATTGTGACACGGTGGTGGTGGAGGCCCTCATTGATAGGTTGGTTGATATTGAAACACATGATGGCGAGATAGCGTGCGACAACTGAGTCACTCAAGCCTCACACATTCAATGTGCTTCTATTTGTAAAAGTTCACCCAAGAAAATATATAACCGAACAACGGAGTTGTAAGATCCATTCCGCTTTAACATAATTATATCATTAAAATATGCATTTTGTATTGTAAATGCGACTTAACAAAAACTTTTTCGTCCAGGCATTCATACATGTTTAAAACGTTCAAAAACTAAGTTATAAGTGTTTACACATTTCACTTTCTAAAAACAAAACAAGATCTTTTGCGGAAGCTTCATTTAGGTGTGTATTCGGTTCGTGTTCTTCGCTTGATCTTCATCCGGAGTTCCATAACATTCACCTATAGTCAAAACCAACATAAACATTAGTTATGAAGGTCTTAAAACCCTTATAAACAAGTTCCATCAACAAAATTCAAAATTTTTGCCAGTTTTAGGCCTCTCGCGCCACGCGAAAGGCTCAGTGACAAATACTGATTGAGTTTTTGGTAGAATAAACATTGTAATATCCTTCTTAATACTGCAAAGTATAACAATATATATATATATATATATATATATATATATATATAGAATGAACTCGCCAGTATTTCTTGCAGATAAAATGTTTTCAAAATGTGTTTCAGGTAACTTGATGTGAAGCTATTAGAAGCCAGCCATGGAGCACCGAAGGCTTAAATAAAGTGGCTATAGTTACCTGAATAAAAGAAGAAGTTTATGTTTTCAACAATTAGGGTTTATCCTTATAAATACATTATAAATGAAATATGGGTTTTAGCCCTTTTGTTTAAATATAAAAGTTTGGTGTTTTACAAAATCGGAAAAGTTTTCCTAACTACAATCCCGATGTTTTAATCCACTGCAAATTAAATATACACCGATACCACCGGTCAGGCTCGCGGCACCGGCTCATAGGGTAGGGTCGGGGGCTGCAACATTGTAGTTGAACGAAACAGGCTTAGGTTGGTCGACCTTGGAATCGACAAAGGAGTTGGGGGTATTGGTTGAGGTAACCTTGCTCACGATATCAAGTATCACACGAGCCATTTGCTTGGCCATGAATGCGAGCATCTTCTTGTTGTTGTTAGCCTTGGATCCCTTGATGGAGTTAGAAAGAGGATCAAAACAGAGGAAAGGATGAGATTTGATCATAATGTTTTGGAAAAAATAGTTTATATCATGTAATATGTCACGTAGCATGTAAATGTTTAAAGTAGTTCACATAAGCATAACAAGAATTCACATTGCATCATCACATATAATGATAAAAGAATTGTAAATTTAATTTGTTCACGAAGAATTATTATTGTTTGAGATTGCGAGGAGTTTGACTCTTGTCTTCAACGTTGAAATGAATAGCGTATCAAATGTAAAACACATTAAAATTGATAGAACATAAAAGAGATTCAATATAAAACATGGAATGTCTCGGGATGAAACTAAGACTTTTCCAAAGTGACCGAGATCCTTTTTGAGTTAGGGTAACATGCTTTAGCCTAATAGGTAGAATACTCTCACCGAGGAACGGTTAACGGTATTCACCCTTCCAGTTACTACATGTCCCTACTAATTTAAGGATTTCGAGGCTTTGGCGAGATTGAAAAAATCGAAGAGTGGGACTCGTTATCAAGATGCGGGTTTCACCTCTAACTTGGTAACATCGTACCCTAATGTGGTTGGTACTTATCGAACGAAACAAGATATAATATCGATTTGTCGATAAGGATCCACTAGAATATGAAATGGGAATTCCGATCAAGATATGGATATCACTACTGACTTGATGGCGAAATTTCGTGCAAAATAACATGTATAGCGGATTGAAAGTCGTCACCAAATGCGGGAATCACCCCTATTTTGGTGAGTCGTTTCGATTGTAGTATAAGAGTGTCTTCAAGTCTTCACATGTGTATTGTGTTTGCCTTAGGAAGGGCATGTATATTTGAGACCAATAAATAGATGAGAAGCAAATAAGAGAGAATGCAAATAGTTTTAAGCACAAACAAGAGATGTTCTTTAACTAAAAAGACTAGATCAAAAGCATAACAACTTTTTCCAATTCCCTATAGTTATGGCTCTGATACCAATCTGTCACACCCCAACCGATGGTGGAAACATCGGAGTGAGACAGAAAGATTGCTCGAGACATCATAACACTAATTGTGACAATCATTAAAGATCCAAAATTCATTAGTACTAAAATGGAATACATTGTTCAAAATCAAATACATCAAGTAGCAAACATAAATCATGAAATAAAGTAATTGTTCATCTTTAAGGCGTGTATCTAAATCCAGCATAAATAGTTTCTTCGTGTCATCAACTAGTGACCTGCAATATGTATTAAAATAATGATCAACAAAAAGTTAGCGAGTATACAAGTTTAATACATAGCATAATAGTGAAAAACGTTTACTCATGTCCAACATGATAAAATTTATATCCTGTTACTAACTTACTAAACAAGTGTAAACTATATGTCAAATCAGAGTTTAACGCAATCATGATTACCAAACATCGTCGAAACGAAGATGGTGTAACATGGTTTACTTAACAATACCACTAGAATACGGGCGGGGCGTTAGTCCTATAGCGCTATAATTGTTAAGGTAGGCTTGCAAAGTTAATGAGCATATAGACACAAGTATACTTAGCATGCGAGATTAACAAGTATAAAACAAGTCTCATATTAAAAGTGGATTGTCACACCCCGATATTTTAACCACAAACCGGTGGGCCCGATGGGGAGTATCTTGACATAGTTGATATCATCATAGTCAATTAAACAAAGTTATAGCACAACAGAAGGCTTGGAAGGTAAATTACTATTACAAACCGAAAGTTTCAAAGTACGAATAAAAGAATATAAAGGATCCACAGGCGGATCTAAATATAATACAAAACATGTTCAACAGACATAAGGCATTACGGACTTGCAAGATCCTCTACTTAACGCCCAGAAGCTCCCAGCCTAGTGCGTGTAGTACCTGTCACTTAGTCTTTTAAAAAATACGGCATTTTTCACTAGTAAATACAATCAAACGACTCTTTTGAAAACATTTATGAAAATTGGTTTAGATGCACAAGGCACAAAATTCTTTTATAACTTGGGACAATTATACTATAATCTTGTATACAGATTTACATGTTTGTCATACATTTAGGGCCCGGTATAGAAGCCGAGACATGAATAACCGACACACCACTAATATAAGCCCACAAGGAGTTATCCCCAACAATGTGGGTATATCTTTTTACATACGTAACTGTCAGGTGTATGCCTACACCCCGTGCTTAAGTCGTGGGCATTTGCAATTAAATGAGTCGAGGATATCCAGGACACGGTCGTATTAACCCCCAATGTTTATGTTATCAAACAAAACGGATTAAAACGGGTTATGTAATTTATTAATCACAATCCGATTAAATGATTCCATACCCGACCAAGCGGTAATATTTTACCGTATCTCAAGCTCGTATAAGGGAAAATAAGTTAAAAGTTTTTACCTGAGTTTCTAAATGCGAGATCTATCTGTATAATGTAATTAGACTCGTGAGGGTAGCTTTTACCGGGGCTTCCTAATCTGGAACAAAGGTTTTATTAACCTATTAGATTACTAACGGGTCTTATTTAAGTCATAGACTTAGACCGGTTAGTTTAAAGGACGATTTACGGTATAAAACACTAGATTAAGCGATGACCGGAATGGAATGTAATTTAGAGCCGACAAGTATGAAGACTTGTATTATATGGGTAAACTAAATACATTCTGGATTTTGAACTTGAAATGATGTCACACCCCGATATGTTAACCACTAACCGGTGGGCTCGGTGGGGAGTATCATGACGTAGTTGATATCATCATAGTTTATAGCACAGCGGAAGTATTGGTAGAAATTACTATTACAAACCGAAAGTGTAAAGTACGATAAAAGAATATACCGACGGTTGTAAAGAAAGGATCCACATGCGGATCTAAATATAATACAAAAACATGTTCAACAGACCTAAGGCATTACAAACTTGCAAGATTCTCTATTTACCGCCCGGTAGCTCCCAGCCTATTACTTGTAGTACATGTCACTAGTCTTTTGAAAATACGTCAGTTTTCACTGGTAAATACAATTAACTGACTCTTTTGAAAACATTTATGAAAAATTTGTTTAGATGCACAAGGCACAAATAATCTTTTATAACTTGGGAGAATTATATAAAAATAATCTTGTATACAGATTTACATGTTTGTCATACATTTAGGGATTGGGACGGAAGCCGAGACATGATTAACCGACACACCACTGATATAAACTCATAAGGAGTTATCCCCAACAATGTGGGTATACATTTTTACATACGCAACTGTCAGGTGTATGCCTACACCCCGTGCTTAAGTCGGGGCCATTTGCAATTAAATGAGCCGAGGATATCCAGGACACGGTCGCATTAACCCCCAATGTTTATGTTATCAAACAAAACAGATTAAAACGGGTTATGTAATTTATTAATCACAATCCGATTAAATGATTCCATACCCGACCAAGCGGTAGTATTATACCGTATCTCAAGCCCGTATAAGGGAAAATAAGTTAAAAGTATTTACCTGAGCTTCTAAATGCGTGATTTATCTACTCAGCTGTATAATGTACCCAAACTAGTGCAAATAGCTTTTACTGGGGCTCCTAATCTGGAAGGAAGGTTTTATTAACCTATTAGATTACTAACGGGTCTTATTTAAGTTGTAAACTTAGACCGATTAGTTTAAAGAAGGATTTTCGGAATAAAACGCTAGATTAAGCGATGACCGGATTGGAATGTAATTTAGACCCAACAAGTATGGAGACTTGTATAATATGGGTAAACTAAATACATTATGGATTTTGAAGTTAAAATGATAAGGTTTAACCCGTTTCGGCTAATTCATGCAAACTAGTTACATAAACTGTACCGAACGCGTATAGGTATAAACGGGTAACCGGATGAGTCATGTAGAAGTTCCATAAGTTATTATTCTTAAGGTATGTTATGATATCAGTAGGATACCAACAATTATGCCTCAAAATATTTTAAAACCGAATTAGGCCTCATAAGGGCATTTTGGTCATTTTATGATTTATAAAAGGGGTTTCCATGCAAATTGAGGTTTTGGTCATAAACGTTCTGTAAAAATATTTAATTTATATTATATTATCAGTAGGATATCATATTTATGTCTGGTTTATCATTTATGGCCATACTATGCCCCGAAAGGGCATTTTGGTCATTTCACACATAGTTTTAAGGACTTATTTGGGATTCTGAGTTGGTGACTTATACCTTCTGTAAAAATATTAAAAATAGTTTATAAAATCATTAGGTAACAAGTCTTGGGTGCTAATTTAGAACCATACTGTGCACCTTAATGTCGTAAAAGTCGATAAATGACGATTATTTCGATGTTTAGGAAATTATGAGGTTATTGTAACACCCCGAAAATGTAAAGTTTTATATTCGAATTACAAAATATTAAATAAACGAAAAACAAACTAATTAGGACTAAATAACACAGTTAATTACAAGTCTTGTAGTGACTCGCAAGTGGGTTAAAACACTCAAAATATGAACTAAGGAAAATGGAGGGACTAAACGTGTTAAATCCGAAACTTGATTTAATAAAAGCAAAATAAAAATACACCAAATTGAAGGTCCAAATCAATTCTAAATCAAAATCCAAGCATGAAATAGTGATCTCCACTGAAAAAGGAGTCACAAGGTATGTGAATTTCATGAGAAATCTCTAGTTGATTTTCTGAGTGAACTCAGAGAATTTGAAATTATGGTTGCATGTTTGTTATATAGATGAAATAGGAACATTGTAGTGTCTAGGAGTAAACCCTAGACAAGTACATGTTGAAATCATGCTTAATTTAGTGAAATCCATGAACACCATTGAAGGTGATTAGTGGGTTTTTGTGGAACTTGATAAACACTAGGATTTTGGTGGTTGTTCTAGTGTAATCTGATATTTGTGAAGTGATTTCAGGATTATCAAGGTTAACATTTATGTAAGATAATTTGATTGATGTAAATTTAGGCTATATGACAAGTTATGAACTTGATAATGAACCATGTAAAATTCTGCCCTTAAAGTGTTTGTAAAAATGCCTCAAAGAAGGCTTAAAACTGAGATTTCAAGTTAAAACGCATATTTGTAATGTTTTGGCAAACTATGCGATATATGATTAGAAAAGAGTTCTAAACATGCTATGGATGAACTCTATAGGGAAGGAAGCCGGTGCGTCTAATGGACAAGCCGGTGGTAATGCGCGTTTGAAGGGTTTGCTTTGAAGGTATGTAACTCGACTTGTTACATTAGGTAAATTTGATATTAGAACGCGTATAGTTGTGTTTTAGAATAAAATTTGCGTTGATTGAAGTGATAATGTTCACTAATTGAATTAATAGGTTAAGATTGGGTTAAGAAGAGTTTGGTAGTCAATATAAATGGAGGATTCCATAATTGAGCCAAACGGGTCGAATAATTTTGTAGTTAGTAGTGTTGGTGTTTGATAGTAGCATTTGGCGTTGACAATCATGAGAGCATGAAACCATAAGATTGGTAATGAAATGCCGGTGATATTAAGCCCCGGATGTTGGGTAAAAGCGCCTGATGGTTACTATTGAAATGTTAGCAAAATGAATGTAAATGTAATGGGTCGAACAATTGTATAGTGATTTTAGTCGTTCGGTCCGTAAACCAAAATTTTCGGTATAATAATTGTAATAGACTCGTTGGTAATTGATGCGTGTGAAGTGTTATATATATTAGGTGTATATTTTAAGCCCCTTTAACACTTATTTTTAGCCAAGTTTTAAATTTATAAAACACGATATTTTACTAACACTAAACACACATATGGGCAAGTGCACCCATCGTGAGCGTAGTATAGTGTTGGTAAGATACCGAGGTCGTCCAAGGACACAAGAGCTTTTAGTACCGGTTTATCCTCAACGTCTAATCAAAATAAAAAGTTTAGAAAAATGTTTTAAACTAAGAAAAATAAAAACCAACTAAAAATTCTGAAAAATAAAATAAAAAGAAAAACAGATAGACAAGATGAATCACTTGGTTCCGACTCGTATCTAGTGTAACCTTTGATTATTTCCGCACTTTTGCACTATTTTAAGAGATTATCTTAGTTATTGTAGTAGGCCCCTCTTTTGAAGGCGACGTTACCCTCACCCCAGTAGTTTGAGTCAGCAAGGATTGGATTATTGGAAGATAATTAATTAAGTTATTAATGCAAATTATGGTAGGCCCCTCTTTTGGAGGTGACGTTACCCTCGACTAAGTAGTCTGAGTCAGCAGGGATACAGTCCTAAATAGCCGGGTTATAGTATTAATAGTAGTTAACTTATGAGGGGATCAAAGAGTTTGGACCCCCGCCATCCAATACCGTTAAGTATTGAAGGGGGTCCTACTAAATTTGACCCAGGTCCATTGCAGGACCTCTAAACGCTGAACAATGGCAAGACCTTTACCAAACCGTTCCCTTAACCCCCGACCAGGTAGCCAACATACCTCCATATAGACCGTGGAGATATGAATGGTGAAAATATTTTATTTTATATAGACAGTAAAATAATGCCAAGACACCACGAACAAACGATAAGGAAAGATCACCTTCAACATAAGCAACTAGTTATTAAAGTCATTAATACAAAACCAAATAAACAGTGCAAAAGATTAGAAATAAAAAGTATTACACTAGACACTTTGTCTTCACCAAGTGATGTAAGAGACTTAGGCAAACATGGCCTTGATTGTCAAGAACTCTTACGATCAATCTTGGATCCCGAGACGACTCACACACTCTACGATGGACAATGGATGATGGTGGTGGATGATAGTGTTATGGTGGTGGTGGGTGGTGGGTGAAGTGTGAGAGAGGTGGTGTGCCAAGGGATGGTTTGAGCTCAAGCCAAGCACTCCTATTTATAGGCCGAACAGAAGCTCGGGCACGGCCCCGTGTCCAGTGGGCACGGCCCCGTGTCCACATCCTTCTCTTTCTTCATTTAATGCAGTTTTGTCTTTTTAGTTGACCACGCCCCCGTGTCCGCTGAGCACGACCCTGTGGTGCAGAAAAATCTTTGTACTATGCAGATTTGCTGGATTGTGTGAATCTTATAGTTGACCACGGCCTCGTATCCGCTGAGCACGGCCCCGTGGTGGGCAATAGAAGCTTCTACCACTTTGTCTTTTCTGCTGACACTTGGGCACGCCCCCGTGCTGGCTTAGCACGGGGCGTGTTCAGGCTTCTGATGTCTTGTTTTGCTTGGGAAGATGCTGTCGTGGGGTCGGGCATGTCACGTCTTGTTCCTTTTCTTGTATTTATGTTAGATTTTTATGTCTTTTTGCTTCTTTTGTTACTTTGAGCTCATTTAATCCTGAAAATACAAAAGGAAGACAAAAGCACACTTTTTCCAACATTAGTACTAAAAAAGGGTTAGTTTTATGCCTCATTTGATGAAATTTATATGTTGCATTTTTAACACATCAAATACCCCCACACTTGAATCTTTGCTTGTCCTCAAGCAAAACTCTTTAATACGTGGCTATTACACTCCCAAATGGAATGGGTAGAGAAGAAGGTTTTTGGGCTTGTCGTAGAGTGTCGGGATTTCCAAGATTCTTTATTTAGTTTTATTTTTATTTATTTACAATCCTATTCGTCATGATTTATTTAAAAATTTTCATAAGATAAATTACTTATTTGGGCATAACATGCCTTTGTAAAATTCTATTTATATACAAGTTCACATACCTCACGGGGATCACTCAACACTCGGCCGAAGATGTATTTTTGTGGATCACTCGAGAGCGGCATGGAACTTACTCCTACCATAGGCTTGCCAAGCAATCAATCCTCCTCCTTTTTAACTTATATACCTTTGTAAATATCAAGAGGACTTTGTGGGTGAAGGGTTAGGCTTGGGTTAAAGGTAGGTGGTTGGGTTGGTGGTTAGTAGAAAAAAGGCGAAAAGCGTAACAAGTGTCGGTTTTCGTAAGACTTTCTATTTTTTTAACTTTTATTTTGATGAAGCTATTATTCAAACAAAGTTATTTTTGATGAACTTGTTTGTTTATTTTCTTTTGCTTCATCATCAACACAAATTTTATTTTGAAAAGTCATACGAAAAATCGAACTTGTTACTAAAATAAAGGGGTAAAAATGAAAAAGGTTTTGGTGGGTAAAAGGGTGTTTAGTTTGGGTTATGAAATGAAAAGGTTTAGGCTCAAAGGGGATAACTAGGGGGATTTTGGGTAGGTGGTAAAAAAAATGGTATAGAAATAAAAAAGGGTTAGTCCTAATGCCTCCATCATTTACTTACTCGGGTTTAAGTTGGTAAGGATCGGGAATGTATCGTCATGGCAAGTTCTAGAGTCGTAAGAACCAAGCGGCTATTCACACAAGAAACGAAAATGAGCATTTAGTCAAATGATATGTAAGTGTTTGCTCAATAAAGGCTCAAAACTCACTTTTGTGGGAATGGGTTCTTATGTGATCAAGTATATATAATCAAATTTTAACTAAGCTTGTCATGCCTTTTCATAATTTTCTTATGTTGGTTCTTTTTATCACGACGCTATCGGTTGTAAATTTGTAAAAATATAACCTTTTTAGAACTTGAATTTCCCGAGTTAAACCTGGACAAGTAAAAAAAATTGAAAATTTTTGAAAAAAATTTGGGGTGACTAGCGATTCCAATAGAGTTTTGTGTAAGGCTTGTATTTAGGACTTGCAAGATTCAAGGTTTTAGCATCCCCCCCACACTTAAATTACACATTGTCCTCAATGTGTCCCAAAAATAAGTTTTTAGCTTGATTGAATGTGTAAAAAAAATGTAAAAAGCAAATTTTTTGTGTTACTGGTTACCTGGGCATGACCCCGTGTTGAGTGGACACGACCCCGTGCTCAGGTGCCAGTAATGAGAACTTACAGAAGGTGAACACGGGGGCGTGTTGGTTGGACACGACCCCGTGTCTGTCAAGGTCTGCAGAATTTAAACAGACAGCAGGTTCAGGGGAGTGGGCACGGGGGCGTGTCGGTTGGACACGGCCCCGTGTGGACAGTCTGCAAAGTTGGAAAACAGGTTTCTTTCGTCGGTTTTCCTGTCCCGGCTTAAGGAGTACTAATGTTTAGCACTCTAAGCCTCGTATGTACCTGCTTAATCAATAAACACCATACCATACCATAGCAAACATCCTACTTTTACCAATATTCAACATCCATGTCAAAGTTAAAAGAAAAAAATAAATGCAGAAAATAAAAGAAGTTAGGGAAAGTAAATTGTTCAACACTTGGCACGCAAGCCATCAATTGTTCAATAGTGGAAAAGGGTTAACCTGGGGAACCATCAAACAACCTCCTCTTCCTCCGCTCCTCCCGCCTATTCCATGGCATCGTCATCGTCATCATCATCATCATCCCCTCCATGGCGTGCAATGTGGTCTCGTATATATCCAACATCATCTTGGATATCGGATATGTTTCTTTCGATAGCTCCGACCCGGTGGTACGTGTTGCTCGTCATGTTGTAAGTGTTCCTGGTGCACATAAGATTTTCCTGCAACAAATCATGCAAACTTTGGAAATTAGGAAAACCGCCTCCTGAGGAGGATTGGCCCGGATCACCTTGGGGTTGGTATTGGTACTGATGATGTTGCGGAACTTGGAGGACAAGTGCTTCTTGCGGGTTCCATGCATGACCTTGCATCCTTTGAAAGCTCACCGTTTAATCTTCCGCCTCATAAATCAGGTTCATTGAGCGGCATATGTGTATATCCACCATACCCGACCATGGGCTCCTCTCAAATGACCTAGGTATGTGGGCGAAGTGCCTAAAGAGACGGTACACCCATCCCCCAAAGAAGATAGGAGTCGGTGCATTAGCAAGGCGGTTATGATGCATGTTTCGGAGCATGAGGAACGGGACATCGAGCGGCCTGTGGTTGTGGATGCAGTGGAGGACAACCAAATCTCTTAACCCAACGACGCCACTACTATCATGCCTTTGGCTAAGAGAGTAGCCGAGGAGCCTATGAATGTATCTGTAGAGCGGATCCCTCAACTTTGTACTCTTAGTGCTTCTTGGATTGTAGTACGCTTCGCCAATCTGAGTCCAAATGGCTTGGCGTTCGTTTTCACCGATCCCTCTCATTCCTCCAGTATTCTCTTCGTTTCCCGCATCCTCTTCCGCATACAACCCGACAATCGACCCAAATTGTGCCATATAGATCGAATACCTCATTCCGCCACATCGGAATGATACCCCGTCATTGTCGAATGGGTCGCACCTTGAGTTGAATGTGAAGGTGCTATAGAACTCCAAAGTGCATTCGTGGACGGAACGGAGTCGAGTTGTTAGGGCGACTCTGAGTGGTCCCGTGACAATGTTGTTGAAACGGTCGATTTGATTCACCACAGTTAACAATTCCGTGCATGCTTGCCTCGGGTATTCCTCCGGCCTTGTCTGAAGTATCTCGTATCGGGCTCTAGCATCGAGCTCATTGGCGTTGAATCTTGTGAACTTCCTAGCCATCTGAAAGAATACACCAAAAGTTAGCACGAAACAGAAATATTTTCGGACGAAACTGCAAACAGTGGGCTGGACACGACCCCGTGTCTAGGCGTCTGTTACCCAAAAATTCCATTTTTCGACCCGGTTTCGAAAACTTGAAAATTTTTGGTCCAATAGGTGCGGCTTCCCCCGAAAATGAAACCCTAAGTGCCGTTTTCCCAAAATAACCCGTTTACCCTATCAATTTTATCTTTTTCGGTTCAAGAACAAGGGTTTGGGGTTTTTGTGAGAAATCGGGTGAATCTATGAACAATACAAGTGTATTTACTTTCCATAACACTAATCTAACTAAATGCAAACAGATCTAAACAAAAATTTGAGGTTCGATCCGTATGAACTTCAAGAACCCTAGATTTTCCCCAAATTTTTGGTGTTTTAACTACATGCAAGTAACTAATCTAACTACTAAAAGTGATAGAATCATACCTTGATGTTGTTAGAGTGATAGGAGACGTCAAAAGTCTGCGAAAAATCGCCTGGAACCAGAGCTTTTTCGGGGAAACGGAGCGTGTGGAATGAAGTAACTGTTTTGAAAAAGGGGATATATCCCGACTGCAGCGCGGACACGGCCCCGTGTCCGGCGGACACGGCCTCGTGCCGAGCAAATTTTTTTTAAAATTTTTTTTTATGTGCTCGTGTGAGTGCCCTTGTTTCCCATAAGCTTTGGTTAGAGAACTTACCGCTTTATTTGTCGTCTCAATCGTTCGTAACTTACCAGGTATGATGTTGGTTTCATTCTTCCATCGTTTGAAACGAAATCTCTTCCTCTTCATCCTCAATGAATCCTTGATAAAGTTTCAGCCGTTGGCCATTGACTTTGAATGGAGGCCCATTTCGAGATTTAATTTCGACTGCACCGTGTGGGAAAATATGGGTGACGGAAAAAGGTCCTGACCACCTAGACTTTAATTTACCAGGAAACAATCGAAGTCGTGAATTAAACAAAAGAACTAGATCTCCTACCCGAAATTCATTAGGTTTAATATGTTTGTCATGCAAAATTTTCATTCTTTCCTTATAAATTTCGGAGTTTGAGTATGCATAATTCCTAAGTTCGTCTAATTCATTTAATTGACAAAATCGATTTTTACCAGCAAATTCTAAATCTAAGTTTACATTTTTGATTGCCCAGTAGGCTTTGTGTGCAATTTCTACTGGCAAGTGACAACCTTTTCCATAGACTAGCTTATATGGGGTTGTACCTATTGTTGTTTTATAAGCAGTTCGAAAAGCCCATAAAGCATCATCTAATTTATCTGCCCATTCCTTTTTATTTAACCCTACAGTTTTTTCGAGTATTCGTTTTAAACCTCTATTAGTCACTTCGGCTTGTCCGTTTGTTTGAGGGTGATATGCTGTTGAGACCCGGTGATAGACCCCATATCTTGTTAAAAAATTTTCAAGTTGATGGTTGCAAAAATGGGTACCTCTATCACTTATTAAGGCTTTAGGTGTGCCGAAACGAGAGAATAATTTTTTCAGAAATCTTACCACCACTCTTCCATCATTTGTTGGAAGTGCCTCGGCCTCGGCCCATTTAGACAAGTAGTCTACTGCCACAAGTATATATTTGTTTCCTTTCGATGGTGGGAAAGGTCCCATAAAGTCGAGCCCCCACACATAAAAAATTTCACAAACAAGAATGCTATTTTGTGGCATTTCGTTTTTGGAAGGAATATTACATGTTCTTTGGCAAGCATCACATGTCTTGACAAGACTTTGGGCGTCTTTGTAAATGGTTGGCCAATAAAATCCTGAATCAAATACCTTTCGTGTGGTACTAGTGGCACCATGATGCCCTCCGTATGGACCTTCATGACAATGGCGGATAATTCTACGTGCTTCGCTACCATGTACACATCGTCGGACTAGTTGGTCGGCACACATTTTGAAAAGATAGGGATCTTCCCAAAAATAGTGTTTCACATTGGCAAAGAATTTTTTTCTTTGATGATGTGGCCACCCTTTTGCGACTATACCGCTAGCTAGGTAGTTAGCATAGTCGGCGTACCATGGTTCTTCCTTGTATTCCACCATTTCCAGGGACTCAGTTGGAAATTTTTCGTTGATTTGCTCGTCCCTGGTCGCCTCCAAAGCTGGGTCTTCTAAGCGCGAAAGATGATCTGCTGCGGTATTTTCTGCTCCTCTTTTGTCTCTAATTTCAATGTCAAATTCTTGGAGGAGTAGAATCCACCGAATCAAACGTGGTTTTGCGTCCTGCTTCTTGAAGAGATGTCGAATGGCTGCATGATCTGTATAGACTATAGTTTTAGAAAGAACAAGGTAAGAACGAAATTTATCAAAAGCAAATATCACAGCTAGTAATTCTTTTTCAGTTGTTGTGTAATTTTCTTGTGCATCATTAAGTGTTTTACTAGCATAATAAATTGGGTGGAAATGCTTTTCTTTTCTTTGTCCCAAGACAGCTCCAACTGCAAAGTCACTAGCATCACACATGATTTCGAAAGGAAATTTCCAATCAGGCACTATCATGATAGGTGCATTGACTAACATTTCTTTTAAGGTTAGAAATGCTTGATTGCAATCCTTGTCAAAGATGAAAGGGGCATCTTTTTCAAGTAATTTTGTTAGAGGCCTCGAGATTTTTGAAAAGTCTTTGATAAACCGTCTATAAAATCCGGCATGCCCTAGGAAACTTCTGATAGCTCTTACGGAGGATGGAGGTGGTAATCTAGAAATGGTATCTATTTTGGCTCGATCCACCTCCATTCCTTCGCTCGAGATCTTGTGACCGAGTACTATTCCCTCCGTTACCATGAAATGGCATTTTTCCCAATTAAGGGCGAGGTTAGTTTCCTCACATTGGGATAGCATTCGTTCAAGGTTATCGAGGCATTGGTCGTATGAATCCCCAAAGATAGAAAAGTCGTCCATGAAGACTTTCATTGTCTTTTCTATCATGTCATGGAAAATGGCTACCATGCAACGTTGGAATGTTGCGGGGGCATTACATAGACCAAACGGCATGCGTCGATAAGCAAAAGTTCCATAGGGACATGTGAAAGTTGTCTTTTCTTGGTCTTCGGTTGCTATCGGGATTTGAAAGTAACTTGAAAAACCATCCAAGAAACAATAAAATTTATGACCGGATAATCTTTCTAACATTTGATCAATGAAGGGTAAAGGAAAGTGATATTTTCTTGTTGCTTCATTTAATCGTCTATAATCTATACATACTCTCCATCCTGTGACGGTTCTCGTTGGTATTAATTCATTCTTTTCATTAGTTATTACCGTCATACCTCCTTTCTTTGGAACTACTTGGACGGGACTTACCCAAGGACTATCGGAGATAGGATAGATAAGTCCGGCGTCAAGTAACTTGATGACCTCGTTTTTAACCACTTCTTGAACATTTGGATTCACTCGACGTTGTGGTTGTATGACCGAATTGTAGTCATCATTCATCAAAATTTTGTGTGTGCACATAGAAGGACTAATTCCTTTTATGTCTACAAGTTTCCAAGCTATTGCATTTTTATGTTTTATCAAAAGACTAATTAATTTTTCTTTTTCTAAGCTATTTAATTTAGACGAAATAATTACAGGTAAATTACCCTCTTTGTCTAGAAAAGCATATTCCAAACCTTTTGGAAGTTCTTTGAGCTCAAGTGGTGGGTCTTTAGGAGACTCCTTATTTGGTTGCTCATTTCGATCAAGAACATTAAAAGTTTGTTCTATGGCGACCTCTTCTTCAACAAAGTGGTCAATCTCTTCACTTGTATCGGGTGGTTCATCTTCATCTTCAATTAGGGGGTCATTATTGCCGAAAGGATATTTCATTGACCGTTCGAGATCGACACTTCTTTTAAATGCCCCTAATTGAAGAGGTAGATTGTTGAACTTCCGGTTTTTCAAAGCTTCGTGAGTTTTTACAAATGGTCGTCCCAACACTAGAGGAGCGTCATCGAGGATGACAAAGTCGGTCGGTATTACCATTTGATTTGTTTGAACCAATACATCCTCAACTATACCGATTGATTTTATTACTTTCCGATTGGATAGAAAAATGGGTATTTGAAGTGGAGAAAAATCACTAATACTTAATTTCTCGAAAATGTAGTTAGGCATTATGTTAACACACAGATCTTTATCGATTGTGACATTACTAATAAACGAATTTTGAAAGAAACATGGAACCGGTGTAATGTTAATTTCAAATGGGTCTTCTTTTATTAGCGAAGTTTGATCATTAGTTAACTTAACACTTACCATTTCGTCAATTTTAGTGTTAGTGTTTAACTCTTTTAAAAACTTAGCATGAGTGGGTACTATACAATGATTTTCAAAAGAAGGTGACAAGAGATTAATTTTTTCAAAATTAGACTCTTCTTGAATTTTACCTTTGTCGGACTCACCTTTTCGTTGTTTAACTCATGTGTCGGTTTTTTACTTATTTGTTCTTCCATTTTTACATTTTCAGTTATCTCTTCCTTTTTTAATTCTTCTCTTGCGTGGGACTCCTCTTCCCTTGCGCGAGATTCTTTTATACAACGATCGATAACTCTAATGTGTTCTAATATCCTATCGGTCACTTCGGTTATGGAGAAAGAATCGGGATTTTCAAAGCTTGAATCCGGTTGTTCGATCCTTTGTTCCTCATAATACCCATATGAAGTAGATGGTTCGCACCATTGTTCTTCATTGTAAGCATATGATGGATAAGGTTTGTAGTTTTGTTCTTCATAATACTCATATGAGGTGGGTTGTTCATGCCATGGTTCCTCATAATAAGCATACGAAGGTGGTGGCTCATATCTTGGTTCCTCAAAGTATGAGTAAGAAGGCTCATACCTTGGTTCATCAAAATACGAGTATGAGGGAGGAGGTTCATACCTTTGGTCTTTATATGATGTGTATGAAGTTGATGGCTCGTACCTGGGCTCCTCATAGTAGGTGTATGAATTGGATGGTTGATATGAGTGATTATTTTGAACCGAGCGTGAGTTACGACAATTAGTGCAATAATTACCCCTATAATCATCCTCCTCATAAGTGTAGTTGTAACCTCCTGAGTATTGATCCATAAGAATCACTCAGCAGACCACAACCAAGTCTCGAGATCAGAAAACAAAAAATAAAAATGGAAACAGAGGCTGGACACGGCCCCGTGTTCAGTGAGCACGGCCCCGTGTTCAGGATCTGTATCTGGGCGTTTTAATTAAATTTACTGATCCAGTTGAGCACGGGGCGTGTTCAGTGAGCACGGCCCGTGTTCAAGCTACTGTTACTGGGTGTTTTTATGAAAATGTGCAGCACGGCCCCGTGTTCAGGTTACTGTAAATGCAAATCTAACTAAAATGCAGAAAAATGTGCGCGCGTTTAAAAAGGTATTGAAAAACTGATTAGGCCGTCGATTCTAAGCTTTCTTAAAATCCTTGTGTCCCCGGCAACGGCGCCATAAACTTGATGCGTGTGAAGTGTTATATATATTAGGTGTATATTTTAAGCCCCTTTAACACTTATTTTTAGCCAAGTTTTAAATTTATAAAACACGATATTTCACTAACACTAAACACACATATGGGCAAGTGCACCCATCGTGAGCGTCGTATAGTGTTGGTAAGATACCGAGGTCGTCCAAGGACACAAGAGCTTTTAGTACCGGTTTATCCTCAACGTCTAATCAAAATAAAAAGTTTAGAAAAATGTTTTAAACTAAGAAAAATAAAAACTAACTAAAAATGCTGAAAAATAAAATAAAAAGAAAAACAGATAGACAAGATGAATCACTTGGTTCCGACTCGTATCTAGTGTAACCTTTGATTATTTCCGCACTTTTGCACTATTTTAAGGGATTATCTTAGTTATTGTAGTAGGCCCCTCTTTTGAAGGTGACGTTACCCTCACCCCAGTAGTTTGAGTCAGCAAGGATACAATCCTAAAAGGGTGGATTATTGGAAGATAATTAATTAAGTTATTAATGCAAATTATGGTAGGCCCCTCTTTTGGAGGTGACGTTACCCTCGACTAAGTAGTCTGAGTCATCAGGGATACAATCCTAAATAGCCGGTTTATAGTATTAATAGTAGTTAACTTATGAGGGGATCAAAGAGTTTGGACCCCCGCCATCCAATACCGTTAAGTATTGAAGGGGGTCCTACTAAATTTGACCCAGGTCCATTGCAGGACCTCTAAACGCTGAACAATGGCAAGACCTTTACCAAACCGTTCCCTTAACCCCCGACCAGGTAGCCAACATACCTCCATATAGACCGTGGAGATATGAATGGTGAAAATATTTTATTTTATATAGACAGTAAAATAATGCCAAGACACCACAGACAAACGATAAGGAAGATCACCTTCAACATAAGCAACTAGTTATTAAAGTCATTAATACAAAACCAAATAAAAAGTGCAAAAGATTAGAAATAAAAAGTATTACACTAGACACTTTGTCTTCATCAAGTGATGTAAGAGACTTCGGCAAACATGGCCTTGATTGTCAATAACTCTTACGATCAATCTTGGATCCCGAGACGACTCACACACTCTACGATGGACAATGGATGATGGTGGTGGATGATGGTGTTATGGTGGTGGTGGGTGGTGGGTGAAGTGTGAGAGAGGTGGTGTGCCAAGGGATGGTTTGAGCTCAAGCCAAGCACTCCTATTTATAGGCTGAACAGAAGCTCGGGCACGGCCCCGTGTCCAGTGGGCACGGCCCCGTGTCCACATCCTTCTCTTTCTTCATTTAATGAAGTTTTGTCTTTTTAGTTGACCACGCACCCGTGTCCGCTGAGCACGACCCCGTGGTGCAGAAGAATCTTTGTACTATGCAAATTTGCTGGATTGTGCGAATCTTATAGTTGACCACGGCCCCGTATCCGCTGAGCACGGCCCCGTGGTGGGCAATAGAAGCTTCTACCACTTTGTCTTTTCTGCTGACACTTGGGCACGCCCCCGTGCTGGCTTAGCACGGGGCGTGTTCAGGCTTCTGATGTCTTGTTTTGCTTGGGAAGATGCTGTCGTGGGGTCGGGCATGTCACGTCTTGTTCCTTTTCTTATATTTATGTTAGATTTTTATGTCTTTTTGCTTCTTTTGTTACTTTGAGCTCATTTAATCCTGAAAATACAAAAGGAAGACAAAAGCACACTTTTTCCAACATTAGTACTAAAAAAGGGTTAGTTTTATGCCTCATTTGATGAAATTTATAGGTTGCATTTTTAACACATCAGTAATTAAATTATAGACGTATAGGAAAAAGAATCACCTAAAACACGGACCTTCGGATCAAAAGTTGTGACCAATTGAAGTTAAAATTTGTGAATTCCGGAGCTAGCAGGAAGTGCAGGTCAAAAACCTGCACATGTTGGAAAACCGTCTCCCCCGCGCCACGCGACAGGATCCATGGGATCTGGCGTGACACGCGGGAGTCCTCGTGACACGCGACACGTCGAGGTTGTTCTGGCGCGGCAGGCGACAGGACCAAAACTGAATTTTTATTTTATTTTTAATGATTCGATACTAGAACTCCTTTATATGCATTATATTAATGTCAAGACTAACTTTTTTAGTGGTTTTGACTCTAGGTGATGATGGGGACTTTCCAGATGGCGATCAAGCATGTTTTGAAGAACCGAACACGAACTTTTGAAGCTTCCGCATTAATTTAACTTTGTTTAGACAATGTTTTTAATGTAAACAATTTACTAATCATGTTTTTGAATGTTTAAACTAGTTGATAGTGACTAGTTGTGATCTCTTTAAAACTTTGATTTTGTACATATGTTGCAATAAAGTACTTTTTATATAAAATCCTGCATATTTTAATTAATTTCGAATAGAAATTAGACGATTGTTACAAGTTTGTAATCAGAGCTCAAGGTTGTCAACAAAGTGTTCGGTTCAAGCTTGATCGATCGTCCGGTAAGGATTAATTATTTATTTTAGTAGATCTTATCATATGTAAGTAAAAGAGATCATTTATGTGCGCGGGAAGAGTGCGTTAACACACTCAAATCCGGAAAGTGCACTAAATGAGAACGGTCAAAGCAAGTTACGAACTTGGCTAAACCGAAGTAAATAAAGCTATGTTATAAATGAAATGTTTAATAATTGATGTATACATTTCAGTTTCAAGATGACGGAAATGAATGATAATGATCCGGTGCCGACAAGCACCGAACAAATGAAAGAAATAATTGCCGAAGAAGTGGGAAAGGCAATTGAGGGCAGTTTATCCGGTTTCATAGACAAAATTCAAAACACGGTGTTATCGTTAGTCGAAGAACGAGTTAAAAGGTTGGAAGATAATGTCAACCTTATGAGAGAGAAATCTGGAGAACGTAAGGGATGTTCGTATAAGGAGTTCATGGCGTGTAAACCGCCGATCTACAATGGGGAGGTTGACCCGATAATATGCCAAAAATGGCTAAGTGACGTCGAAGGGGTGTTTGAAAGGACCCACTGTGACGTGCGTGATTTTGTTGCTTACGGAACGGGTCAGTTGAGGGGTCAAGCCAAGGATTGGTGGGGAAACAAAAAGAGGGAGATAGGAGCCGAAGCGGCAAGGGTCATGACATGGGACGAGTTTAAGGTGCCATTCCTTAAACATCATAGTCCCAAGGCAGTCATCAACAAGATCAAAGAGGAGTTCATCCAGTTAAGACAAAAGGGTGAAACAACCGATAAAATCACGGGCATTTTTATGGATAAGCTGAGATTCTGCGATGAGTTAGTGACCACTGAAGAGCAGAAGATATACTACTATTACAACATGTTGAGCGCCGAATACCGGGAGTTTATGACTCCCTCAAAGTATGAAACCCTCACGGAAATCATTAACACCGCCTGGGAGCGGGATATCGAGTTGAAGAAACAAATCGAGAGGGGTGAACGAAGGGTAATGGATGTTAACCCAAGCCTTACAAAGAAAGCTCGAACGGATGAATCAGTAAAGAAGATGGATGTGAAAGGTGGATCTGCGAGTTGCAAGGTGTGTGGAAAGGGGCACAGAGGTGAGTGCCGCTTCAAAGACAAACCGTGTCCCATATGTGGGAAGACGGGGCACACCGCATCGTTATATCCGGGAAAGGTCTCTGTGTGTTACATGTGTTACCAACCGGGTCACAAAAAGTCCGAATGCCCAGACTTAGTTGGAAAGAAAGACACCAAAGAATCTCCAACAGAAGCTCCAAAGGCGAAGGTCAGGTCCTTCCAACTAACAGCGGCTGAAGCGAAAACAGAACCCGATGTGGTCTCAGGTATATTCGTAATAAACCCGATTCCTGCACGTGTATTATTTGATACGGGTGCGAATAAATCCTTTATTTCACATGGATTTATTCGACATCCTTCATTTGTATTGACGAAATTATCTGCGCCCTTAGAAGTTGAAATAGGGGACAACAAAAGTTTCATAGTTTGTGATGTTTGTCAAGGCTGTAAATTAAGTATCGATGACGAGGAGTACTTGATAGATTTAATCCCGATGTCGTTGGGAGAGTTTCAAGTAAGTGTTGGGATGGATTGGTTATCCCGACACCACGCGAAAGTCGTGTGTTTCCGTAAAGAGATAAAACTAACATCTCCGAGCGGAAAGCACGTTACAATTTATGGCGAGAAAGGAGGCAATCCTATAATATGTTCGATGTTGGAAGCTCACAAGCTCATGAAGCATGGATGTAGAGCGTTTATGATATACGCGAATGAGCCCGAGAAAGAATCACCGAAGATTGGAGACGTGCCGGTAGTACGTGAATTCGAAGATGTGTTTCCGGAAGATCTACCGGGGATACCGCCTGAATGGGAGGTAGAGTTCGGAATCGAATTGGTTCCGGGCGCAAAACCCGTAGCTAAAGCGCCGTACCGACTCGCGCCGTCAGAATTACAAGAACTAATGTCGGAAATTCAAGACTTGCTCGATAAAGGATTTATAAAGCCGAGCGTGTCTCCTTGGGGAGCGCCGGTACTATTTGTGAAAAAGAAGGACAGAAGCATGCGAATGTGTATCGACTACCGGGAGTTAAACAAACTCACGGTAAAAAATCGATACCCGCTTCCGAGAATAGACGATTTATTCGACCAATTACAAGGTGCGAATTGGTTTTCGAAAATCGACCTTAGGTCGGGATATCACCAATTAAAGGTCAAGGAAGAGGATGTACCGAAGACGGCTTTCCGCACGCGATACGGACATTGCGAGTTCCTCGTGATGTCATTCGGGCTGACAAATGCACCCGCGGCTTTCATGGACCTCATGAACCGGGTTTGCAAGCCGATGTTGGATAAGTCGGTAATCGTGTTTATCGATGACATTCTGGTGCACTCGAAAAGTGAAGCAGATCATGCGCATCATCTACAGGAGGTGTTAGAGACACTCAGACGAGAAAGGTTGTATGCAAAATTCTCAAAGTGTGCCTTTTGGTTACGAGAGGTGCAATTCCTCGGCCACAACATAAGTGCCGATGGAATATTGGTAGATCCGTCAAAGATAGAGGCCGTTTCGAAATGGAGCCCACCGAAGAATCCTTCGGAAATTAGAAGCTTCTTAGGGCTTGCGGGATATTAGAGCAGATTCATTCAAGATTTCTCCAGGATTGCGTCGTCGCTAACTAAGTTAACTCAGAAAGAGGAGAAATTCATTTGGGGTGTCGAATAAGAAAGAGCGTTCCAAACGCTAAAAGAGAAGTTAACTCAAGCTCCGGTATTAACGTTGCCGGACGGAGTCGAAGACTTGGTAGTCTATTCGGATGCCTCACTTTCGGGGCTCAGATGTGTTTTAATGCAACGAGGTAAGGTAATAGCTTATGCCTCGAGGCAATTAAAGGTACACGAAAAGAAATATCCCACGCACGATCTCGAACTGGCAGCGGTGGTGTTTGCGTTAAAAATATGGAGGCACAATTTATACGGGGTAAAGTGCACCATATTTACTGACCACAAGAGTTTAAAATACTTCTTCGATCAGAAGGAGTTAAATATGCGACAAAGACGGTGGTTAGAAACGGTAAAAGACTACGACTACGAAATACATTACCACCCCGGAAGGGAAAATGTTATGGCGGATGCATTGAGCAGGAAATCGGACTATGTCCCAATACGAGTGAGGTCGATGTAGCTTGTTGTAACCTCGGGTTTACTTGAACGAATTCGAGAAGCACAAGCCAAGGCAGTGAAAGAGGAAAACTTGAAAAAGGAAAGGATAGTCGGTCAGCTGAAGGATTTGGCGAATGGTAACAACGGGTTGAAGACTCGATTCGGAAGAATATGGGTCTCAAACTCATGTGGAGTCAAGACGCTTCTACTCGATGAAGCTCATAAATCCTGTTATTCTATTCATCTGGGTGCAACCAAGATGTACAACGATCTGAAGCAAAACTATTGGTGGCCCGGAATGAAGAGGGATGTAGTTAAATATGTAGAGAAGTGCTTGACTTGTTTATAAGTCATGGCTGAACACCAAAAGCCATATGGTAAACTGCAACCATTGGAAATCCCGGTTTGGAAATGGGAACATATCACCATGGACCTGTTGACCAAACTGCCTAGGACGAGCTGAGGATTCGATGCTATATAGGTGGTTGTGGATAGATTGACGAAGAGTGCTCACTTTATTCCTATACATTAGACATATACTTCAGAAAAGATGTCGGAGGTATATACAAACGAGATAGTGGCACGTCATGGGGTACCGGTATCTATTGTGTCTGACAGAGATACACGGTTTACTTTGAACTTTTGGCGCGAATTCAAAGAACAAATGGGAACTAA
Organism: Helianthus tuberosus; assembly: GCA_030545235.1. Lineage (NCBI taxonomy): Eukaryota > Viridiplantae > Streptophyta > Magnoliopsida > Asterales > Asteraceae > Helianthus > Helianthus tuberosus. Next base: position 36,326,086 of record CM060424.1, on the reverse strand, counting down.
ATTGTTCATTAGCACCGCGTACCATCCACAAACGGATGGACAGAGTGGAAGAACAATACAGACGTTGGAGGATATGTTGCGAGCATGCATTATCGACTTCGGGGGTAGTTGGGATGTCTATTTACCATTGGTCAAATTTTCATATAATAACAGTCACCACGCAAGCATCGGTATGGCATCGTACGAGATGCTTTACGGTAGAAAATGTCGAACCCCGGTGTGTTGGGGCGAGATTGGTTCGCACGAGCTTGCACATAAGGATATAGTCTAGATCACGAATGAGAAGAATGATTTGGTCCGAGCCCATTTGAAAGCGGCTCAGGATCGATAAAAATCGTATGCAGACAAAAGAAGAAGACCAATCGAATTTCAAGTCGGTGACAAGGTTATGTTAAAGGTATCTCCATGGAAGGGGATTATTCGGTTTAGAAAAAGAGGAAAGTTAAGCCTAAGGTTTATTGGGCCATTTAAAATCATCGAACGGGTTGGTAAAGTAGCGTACCATCTCGAACTGCCTGAGGAGTTAAACGGGATACATAGCACGTTCCACGTATCACATCTCCGGAAATGTCTAGCCGAAGAAACAGCTTACATCCATTATGATGACATTGAAGTGGATAATAGTCTTAATTACGCAGTGAAGACGGTTGTGATTCTAGATCGTAAAGTAAAAAAGCTTGAGAAACAAAGTGATTAATCAAGTAAAGGTCAAATACAAAGTGATTAACCACATGGGAGTCCAAAGAAGAGATGCAACGGCTCTACCCTACACTATTTGGTACGTACTATGGTTTCGGGGACGAAACCCTTTTAAGGGGGTGGACTTGTAACACCCCGAAAATATAAAGTTTTATATTAGAATTACAAAATATTAAATAAACGAAAAACAAACTGATTAGGACTAAATAACCCAGTTAATCACAAGTCTTGTAGTGACTCGCAAGTGGGTTAAAACACTCAAAATGTGAACTAAGGAAAATGGAGGGACTAAACGTGTTAAATCCGAAACTTGATTTAAAAAAACAAAATAAAAATACACTAAACACACACAAGAGTGTGTGTCTGGTCGATTGAAGCACAGGGCGACCAGGAGAAAACCCCCACAACCCTAGTTCTTGTCTAATCTCTCAAATTGAAGGTCCAAATCAATTCTAAATCAAAATCCGAGCACGAAATAGTGATCTCCACTGAAAAAGGAATCATAAGGTATGTAAATTTAATGAGAAATCTCTAGTTGAATTTCTGAGTGAACTTAGAGAATTCGAAATTATGGTTGCATGTTTGTTATATAGATGAAATAGGAACATTGTAGTGTCTAGGAGTAAACCCTAGACAAGTACATGTTGAAATCATGCTTAATTTTAGTGAAATCCATGAACACCATTGAAGGTGATTAGTGGGTTTTTGTGGAACTTGATAAACACTAGGATTTTGGTGGTTGTTCTAGTGTAATCTGATATTTGTGAAGTGATTTTAGGATTATTAAGGTTAACATTTATGTAAGATAATTTGATTGATGTAAATTTGGGCTATATGACAAGTTATGAACTTGATAATGAATCATGTAAAATTCTGCCCTTAAAGTGTTTGTAAAAATGCCTCAAAGAAGGCTTAAAACTGAGATTTCAAGTTAAAATGCATATTTGTAATGTTTTGGCAAACTATGCGATATATGATTAGAAAAGAGTTCTAAACATGCTATGGATGAACTCTATAGGGAAGGAAGCCGGAGCGTCTAGTGGACAAGCTGGTGGTGACGCGCGTTTGAAGGGCATACTTTGAAGGTATGTAACTCGACTCGTTACATTAGGTAAATTTGATATTAGAACGCGTATAGTTGTGTTTTAGAACAAAAGTTACGTTGATTGAAGTGATAATGTTCACTAATTGAATTAATAGGTTAAGATTGGGTTAAGAAGCGTTTGGTAGTCAATATAAATGGAGGATTCCACAATTGGGCCAAACGGGTCGAATAATTTTGTAGTTAGTAGTGTTGGTGTTTGATAGTAGCATTTGGCGTTAACAATCACGAGAGCATAAACCATAAGATTGGTAATGAAATGCCTGTGATATTAAGCCTCGGATGTTGGGTAAAAGCGCCTTATGGTTACTATTGAAATGTTAGCAAAATGAATGTAAATGTAATGGGTCGAACAATTATATAGTGATTTTAGTCGTTCGGTCCGTAAACCAAAATTTTCGGTATAGCAATTGTAATAGACGCGTCGGTAATTAAATTACAGACGTATAGGAAAAAGAATCACCTAAAACAAGGACCTTCAGATCAAAAGTTGTGACCATCTGAAATTAAAATTTGTGAATTCCGGAGCTGGCAGGAAATGCAGGTCAAAAACCTGCACCTGCTGGAAAACCGTCTCCCCCGCGCCATGTGACAGGATCCATGGGATCTGGCGCGACACGCGGGAGTCCTCGCGACATGCGACACGTCGAGGGTGTTCTGGCGCGACACACGACTGGACCAAAACTGAATTTTTATTTTATTTTTGATGATTCGATACTAGAACTCGTTTATATGCATTATATTAATGTCAAGACTAACTTTTTAAGTGGTTTTGACTCTGGGTGATGATGGGGACTTTCTGGATGGCGATCAAGCATGTTTTGAAGAACCGAACACGAACTTTTAAAGCTTCCGCATTAATTTAACTTTGTTTAGACAATGTTTTTAATGTAAACAATTTACTAATCATGTTTTTGAATGTTTAAACTAGTTGATAGTGACTAGTTGTGATCGCTTTAAAACTTTGATTTTGTACTTATGTTGTAGTAAAGTACTTTTTATATAAAATCCTGCATCTTATTATTCAATTCGAATAGAAATTAGACGGTTGTTACAGTTATGACCAGCTTTAAATGGTCAAAATAATTCATTTATCATATTATACCAGTAGCAAAAAGGTTTTGCATGTTATTCTGATTTAAAATCCATTATATGTGTGAAAAGGGCATAATCGTCATTTATTAATATAATACGAAACTCATGCATAAACTTAGTAAGTAATCTGATTTGTAATCCCAGTTAGTCCTAAATATGATATCATATTAGTGAGTGATGAATATTTATGTCAAAATCATGTCTAAACTATAATTGCATGCAAAAGGGTATTTTAGTCCTTTTTGAAGCATGTTTTGCGATATATTATGAACTTACTGTTTCGGACCAGATTCTAGATGTCAAAATATGTTAAATATTATTACTAATCAGAATGTAATTCGTTTGTATGGTTTTTTATGTTAAAAATATTATTTACGGACCGTAAGCTTTAGCCTTTACGGCCCGTAACCGCTTTTGAATTGTATCGCCCAGTTACAGTCCTTACGGACCGTAAGTTGGACCTTTTACGGTCCGTAAGCCTTTGATCAGAGGACTAAAATTTGAAACTTTTTATATTTAATCCCTCAACTTTTATAACTATTATTGGTCATTCTCGAGAGCATATTGTGAACATATAAAGTCCCGAGTTTGATGAATGGTCACTCAGAGTCAAAGATTGCATATTGACACTTTTATTCTTTCAATTAAAGTTTACTACCCGTCTAGAGTTTATGACATGTTTTGTTACTTTATTAGGTACGATTTTGCGAGGTGTTACATCCTCACCCCCTTAAAAGAAATCTCTACTTCGAGATTTACTGAAATAAATGAGGGTACTTTTGTCGCATAGTGGATTCAACTTCCCATGTATATTCTGGGCCTCTACGTGCATCCATTTTTACTTTCACAATTAGCACATGTTTTCTTTGAATCTTTTTAACCTGTCGATCCTCAATCGATATAGGTTTCTCGACAAATCTCAGGCTTTCGTCTATCTGCACGTCTTTATGAGATATTGCTAGCGACTCATCAGCTAGACATTTCTTTAAGTTGCAGATGTGGAACAAATTTTGAATTCCACTAATCTCTTCAGGTAAATTCAGCTTATAGGCCACACTCCCAACACATTCGATGATCTCGAATGGTCCGATGTATCTTGGGCTTAGCTTGCCCTTTTTACCAAATCTCATTACTCCTTTCCAGGGCGACACCTTGAGTAACACTTTATCTCCTACCTCGAATTTTAGAGATTTGCGCCTCTTATCTACATAGCTCTTCTGCCTATCTCTGGCAGCTTATAGACGATCACGGATTTGAAGAATCTTATCCGTCATCTCAAGGACTATCTCAGGTCCTGATAGCTGAGTTTCTCCAACTTCTGGCCAACAAACGGGCGTTCTGCATTTCCTTCCATATAAGGCCTCAAAATGCACAGCTTAAATGCTCGAATGGTAACTGTTGTTGTTGGAGAACTCTATAAAAGGAAGATGATCATCCCAACTTCCGGCCAAATCGATGACACATGCCCAAAGCATGTCTTCGAGTGTTTGAATCGTATGCTCACTTTGCCCATCCGTCTGAGGATGATAAGCTGTACTGAAATTCAAACGAGTGCCTAGAGATTATTGGAAACTTTTCCAAAAATGAGAAGTGTATCTAGTATCTCTATCAGATATAATAGATACTTGCACTCCGTGGAGAGATACAATTTCGTCCACATACAGTTGGGCTAGTTTATCAGAGCTATGCGTCTCCTTGCTGGGTAAGAAATGAGCTGATTTAGTCAGTCTGTCAACTATAATCCATATTGTATCATTTCCATGTTTTGTCTTTGGTAACTTGGTAATGAAATCCATGGTTACCATCTCCCATTTCCAAGTGGAAAGTTCTGGTTGTTGCAGTAAACCTGACGGCTTCTGATGCTCGGCTTTAACTTGTGAACACGTCAGACATTTAGCTACGTGTGTGGCTATGGATTTCTTCAAACCCATCCACCAGTAATTTGCTTTTAAATCCTGATACATCTTGTCACTTCCAGGATGAACTGTATATTTAGAATTGTGAGCTTCTTAGAGGATTAAGTCTCTCAGTCCTCCATGAATAGGAACTCAGATTCGGCCATTCAATCTGAGAATCCCATCATTCCTAGGTGACAATTGATCAACAGTTGCACCCAACCTTTCACTTGGAAAGTTAACTTCCAGCATTGCTTCTTTCTGAGCAATTAATAGCTTTTTGTTCAAGCTATTCTTGAGTTCTATGCTTTTGGCATTAATACGTATAGGTTTGACTCTTTCCTTCCTGCTTAGAGCATCGGCGACCACATTCGCTTTTCCAGGATGGTAGTGAATTTCGCAATCGTAATCGTTCAATGTTTCCATCCAATGGCGTTGTCTCATGTAGAGATCCTTCTTGCTAAACATGTGTTGGAGACTTTTGTGATCTGAGTATATCACACATTTGGTTCCATATAGGTAATGTCTCCATAGTTTAAGTGCAAATACAACGGCACCCAATTCAAAGTCATGGGTGGTGTAGTTCTTTTCGTGCATCTTCAGTTGTCGTGATGCATAGGCAATCACTTTGCCTCTTTGCATAAGCACACAACCTATACTAGTGTGGGATGCATCACAATAAACAACAAACTCTTCTATTCCCTTAGGTAGTGTTAGTACAAGAGCATTGCTCAACTTTTGTTTGAGAATCTCGAAAGACTCTTGTTGCTTGGGTCCTCAGTCAAACTTCACATTCTTAGGGGTTAAAGTAGTTAGAGGTGCAGCTATCCTTGAAAAGTTTTCGATAAATCGTCTGTAATATCCTGCTAACCCTAAAAAGCTGCGAATTTCCGTAGGTGTTTTAGGTGTTTCCCAATTCATGATTGCTTCTATTTTAGTGGGATCTATCTGGATACCGCGCTCGCTTACCATATGTCCAAGAAATTGGACTTCGCGAAGCCAGAATTCGCATTTGGAAAACTTTGCATAAAGCTTTTCTTGTTGCAAGAGTTTGAGGATACATCAGAGATGTTTTTAGTGATCGGCTTAACTCTTGGAATAAATAAGTATGTCATCGATGAAGACAATGACAAACTTATCCATATAGGGTTTGCAGGCTCGATTCATGAGGTCCATGAATGCTACAGGTGTGTTAGTGAGCCCGAAAGGCATCACCAAGAACTCATAGTCGCCATATCTTGTTCTAAATGCGGTCTTGTGTACGTCTTCAGTTATGACCTTTAGTTGATGATACCCTGACCTTAGATTGATCTTTGAGAAGAAACTTGCCCCTTGTAGCTGATCAAACAGATCATCGATCCTGGGCAATGGATAGCGATTCTTAATTGTTACCTTGTTTAGCTCATGATAATCAATGCATAGACACATTGAACCATCATTCTTCTTTACAAATAAAATGGGTGCTCCCCAAGGTGACAAGCTTGCCTGATTAAAGCCTTTCTCCAATAATTCATCTAACTAGGTTCTTAATTCCTTCATTTTGGTCGGTGCTAGGTGGTAAGGAGCTCGTGCGACTGGTGCTGCTCCTAGTATAATATCAATTCTGAACTCCACTTGCCTGTCAGGAGGTAAACCAGGTAGTTCTTCAGGAAAGACGTCTGGAAATTCTGAAATAACAGGAATATCTTTTATCTTGGGCTTCGGCATGTCTACAGTCACTTGTGCCATGTAAATGACACAGCCTTTCTTCAAACATTTGGATGCCTTAAGCATAGATACTTGATCAGGCAATCCGTAATGCGTATCTCCTTGAATAGTGATTCATTCACCAGAAGGAGTTTTGATCATAACTTGTTTCTTATCACAGGCAATTTGAGCTTGGTTAGATGACAACCAATCCATACCTATAACTATATCAAACCCCGCCAATTTCATTGGTAACAAGGACAACGGAAAGGAATGGTTCCTAATGGATATAAAACACCCATCAAGAATTGTTGAAGCACTTTCTAAGGTACCATCAGCTAGTTCTACCTCATATTTAATGTCTAGAGTTTTAATAGGCAGATTCAACAATTTACTAAATTTATTGTCTACAAATGACTTATCTGCACCAGAATCATATCTCTAGCATAAATATCATTTATGAGGAAAGTACCTGTTATAACGTTATTATCCTGCACTGCTTCCTTGGCATTCATTTGGAACACTCGGGCATTTGTCTTTTTAGCCTTTTCAGGCTTCTTTGCATTTTTCGGGCAGTTGGTCTTGACGTGCCCCTTCTCATTGCAACCATAACAGGTTGCATTCTTCAGGTCCTTGCATTCCAGCATTTTATGACCCTTCTTTTTACAGATTCCATAGGGTTTATCCTGCGGATCGATTGTGCATTTCCCGAAATGGTTCCTCTTGCAGTTCTTGCACAAGGGTTTTTCACCCGACTGGCTGAAGCTTTTCTTAAACCCTAAATTACCCTTCTTCCTCTTATCAGAACGTTGTGGGTTATCATCCTCTCTTTTTCTCTTCCCATCATCTATAGTCTTTACAGACCTATTCCTGACAATATCCAGAGTCAGGGACAGAGACAGATCTACTGTTAACCGGTAGGTTGCAGGCTTTAAAGCCTTCACATGTCCCTTTACCTGGGGAGCCAATCCACCGATAAAGCATGCAATACGCTTTGGCTCTGGTGTAACCAAATAAGGTACCAATCGAGAGTAGAGTTGAAGCTAGTAACATAGGCTCGACAATCTAAGTTTTTCATTACCAGGTTTAGGAAGCCAGCTTCAACTTTTTCAACTTCATGTTGCGGGCAAAAAGTTTCTTTCATTAGATCAACAAACCTATCCCACATCAGATTGTAAAGTGGATTTTTCCCCGAGGCATGAATTAGTGTCCTCCACCAAACTAGTGCATCACCCTTAAAAGATTGTGATACAAACTTTACAACATCCTGCTCAGCACACCCACTATGTCAACAACTGTCTCCATCTTGTCTAGCCATTTCATACAATCAACGACACCTTTTTCACCAGTAAAGTCTCTTGGTTTGCAAGAGACAAAGTACTTATAAGAACAAGTCTTGGAACGTGGTTCCTGGTCAAACTGTATCTTCTTAGATGTTTGACTTTTCTGATTTGACGAATGTTGAGAGTCGTCTTGCTTAGATGTATGTGTTTTGGAAGGGGGCTTAGAATTAGCCACTGAATGAGTCTTGGTGCAAGTAGCACTCGACTCTCTAAATACTTTGCCTACAACTTTAGTTACAACATTGTCTATCATAGCTTGTAGATCAGCACCCGTTACGTTTAATCTTGTGTTATCATTCCTTTCATTAGGATGACTATTAGCTTCATCCGAGTCAACCATGGCGAAGCTTTGAATGCTATATTACAAATGACAACAACTTATCAGTGGTCTTATATTGAATCATCATATTAGGTGATTCATTGTCCATGGTTTAATTAAACCATATTGATTTATTTGTTTGATTAGTTTTGAAGATTTAACTTTTTATTATGGTTTAGCTTGGTTATATGAACCATTATGGGCTTTAGGGTGGCACAAAAGCCTTGTCACGAAGACCATTTTCTTAAATTTTCGGCCATGATCTTATAGGATCAAGGCATCAAGATTTGACAGAGAGTCATAGACTACTTACTGTCGTTATTATAAATGGTATATTTGTCCCAAAAGACGGATCAATAACATCACTAATTGAAGTTTTAATATATTCATCTTATTTGATAATATCAGCCATGATTTATCAATCATTCAGGCAGTAGAATTTTTTTTTGGAATAATCCAAGTATTAAGATGGCTAGTGTGATTTTATCGAACCACATTTGCCAGGAGTGCTAACATGTTCTTAGATGTCAACAAGGATTTTGGATCTTAAGAGGGTTCACCATCATAGCCAAGTCTATATTGACTTATGAGCTAGGTTATACCTTTAAGACAGTCTTTTGAAGTTTATCGGCAGATCAATTATTTATTTAAAATGATAGTTTAGGCAATGATATAATGCATATATATGTATGACAACAAATGTAATTCTAAAAGAAAAGTTTTCATAAATGGTGTTACAAATTACATAAACTGCCCTAAACGGGTCTTTAAATAAATAAACTTGTCCACGCAGGGACTAAAACTTAAAAGAAATGTCCACGCAGGGACTTAATTGAAATAAAAATTACAAAACAAAAGTAGGGGTCTTCAATGATCTTTCTTCTTCCCCTTGATGAAGTTTGCAAGACCCTTAAGGAACATGTGGGTCTTTCTTTCACGTTCTTCTGCCCTTTGTTCAACCTCTTCCAACCTTTGTAAGATTTCTTGTGTTTGTGATTGTTGAGGTGGAGGTTGAGGTGGAGGTTGAGGTTGTTGTTGTGGTTGAGAAGGTGAGTATTGGTACCCATAAGCAGGGTACCCAATTGGGTACGCAGGTGGAAAAGGTGAGGGGTAAAGAGCGTTATAATTTACTACCTCAACGTATGGGTTATAGGCAGGTTGTTGGTAGTTATAACCCGTAGGGGCCTGTGGCTCAAACAGGTTATACCCCGTTGTTTTTGGGTAAACAGGAATTGGGTTTTCATAACCCACTGGAGGTGGTGGTGGTGCAAAAGTGGCCGGTGTAGTGTCAATTTCCGGCATAGTGTTCGAAGGCCCACCCATTTGTGGATCTTCAAAAATGGGAGGGTAGTTGCTTGAAGTTTGTGGGGTACTGATGCGTATGCACACTCGCACGGACATTCGTGCATTTCGCCTTCACCTCGATGGTTCTGGAGGTGGTAGAGGTTGTTCTTGTGCTGGCGGTGGTGGTGGTGGTGTGACCGCCTGAAAATACAGATCCTCAGAGGGAGTCCGTTGCGGTGGTGGTGAGTTGTGATAAGAGGGAGTATATTCCCACTTGTAGCTGTTCCACCTTTTAGCCCATGAATCAGGGCCTCGATATGGCGATCCTGCATAAGAAGAACCACTGGAGATATCAATGGGATGCGTGGGCATCCCAGATGGTGGCAGTTCAGGATCTGGATCATCGTCCACATCCATATCTTGAGGAAAATGATCCTCTGGTCCCAGCAGGTTATAGCCCACTGGTTCATTGATGTAGTTGTCAGGGTTGAAGTGGCCCTGAGAGTAAGAATGGTGCGAAGAGTGGTGAGAGGAGTGATGTGAATGGTGCGAGTGCACCGAATGCTGTGAATGGCGGGAGCCTTGGGGCTCGTCAGGTTGCAGGGGTCCAAAAGAATGGTGATAAGAGGGTGAAGTACTGAGCGAGACTGAACACCTCGCGGGCTCAAGGGAATGTCTCCAACCATCATATGGGTCCGAGCTAAATGTTGCGGAGGGAGTATGCCGATGTGACGGCCCTGCACCACAATGTCCTTCTCCCGTCATTGGTGCCTTGCCTCTTCCTCCTCTTACTCCTCTTCCTCTCATTCTTTGTGGCATTTTGGTATGTGTTCCTGTCAAAAGCGAGAAAACAACAAAATACATAAACCAAGTAAGATTGAGATTAATCCTAGGTCATTTGCCTGGACTCGGAAGTCAAGGAATGTGCTACTGTGTCATTGAGATTAAACACAAAAGACTCGTGTTTACTTCACTCAACGTTGGCTCTGATACCAACCTGTCACACCCCGATATGTTAACCACTAACCAGTGGGCCCGGTGGGGAGTATCGTGACGTAGTTGATATCATCATAGTCAAATATACACAGTTTATAGCACAGCGGAAGTCTTGGTAGAAATTACTATTACAAACCGAAAGTGTAAAGTACGATAAAAGAATATACAGACGGTTGTAAAGAAAGGATCCACAGGCGGATCTAAATATAATACAAAAACATGTTCAACAGACTTAAGGCATTACGAACTTGCAAGATTCTCTATTTAACTCCCGGTAGCTCCCAGCCTATTACGTGTAGTACCTGTTTTGGTCAAAAACCAGACTAGGATAATGTAACCAAATCTTCTTTTGTGAGGTATGATGCTTGAATTAATGAACAAATGTATGAACAAAAATATGAATGAAATAAATGATGAACACCGAGATTTATACGAGGAAAAAGCCCTTGATCTTATGAGATCTCCGGCATAAAAAACCTCGGGTGATGGAAACTACCGATCACCAACTATATTGCATAAAAAGATTACAACTTTGGAAGATATTGAGCTTGTTACAAGAAGGAATTCTAGTGTGTGTGTGTTCAAGAGCGAGTAGCAGAGGTGTTGTGTCAAAAAAAAGTGTGTTCTACCAGCTCAATATCCCCTAAAATAATAGGTAAACCTGCTAACAACTAACTTTGTGAAAAATATGGAAGCTCCCACGTTCATTACCCATGACCATTGTGAAAATAGCACATATGAGGCATCTTGAAGGAATATTCCCGAGATTCTAGCTGAGATTTAGTCCACTAAGTCCATTATCTGCGTATAAACATTAAAAACGTGACAATTGTTAGAAATTATAAGTAATGTTAAGGATCCTGGATCCTCAGACTCCCTGCATAATCCGTTAAGTATCCGCGATCCATGCCCAGTCTCAGGATAGATGATCCTTAGCATAAAATCCATGCCCTAACAATTGCCCCCAATATGGCAGTTGTGATAAGGATTCACAGCTGTCATATTTCCTTTTGAAGCGGACTAGCCGTTGCTGCTGGTAACTCGTCGTTACACTGCTTGTCATCACTTATAAGACCTGCTATAATCATCATTGCAAAATATAGAGTTATAGATCACTCCTCAAGTGCCTTTACAGATAAGAAGATCCTTCTGTTTGCGGAGAATGAATCCTTCTACACCGTTCGCTATTAAACTTCCTGCATTTCAATTTCTACATAGACATTGTAACTGTTAGATAGCCCTGTCTGGCCTGGGTGGATGGTCCACTGTTTTGCTGGTGAAATACAGGCCAGATGATTTTGATACATAATGAATGGGTTATAACATTAAGCTTTTTTAGCTACACCTGTTGTTGTTTCTTCCCTCTTTATTTTTCATTTATGCTTTCTATTTTCGAAGGTATCATCTCCAAACAACTGGAAAGTTATTGGAAATCTGATGATAATGTTAAACTTTTTACAGAAAACTTGAAGTGTTCGGACAAATGTGGATCAATGATCCTTAACCAAAAAGGATAAGAGACAACTTGCAGCTTAGAAAAAGTTAGAATATAACATACCAAAGAATCCAAGTTAGGTTTCTATATCCTTGTAAATTATTACTGAATAAACAAACTGCGAAAAGTAAAGTTTCGAAGATCCAGGATCCTTATTTTCAGAACTTGTATAACTTTAGAGCTCCAAGATCCTGTAAGAAAAATAAACTTGGGACCAAGCCAAATAAACTGGGGACAAGCTCAACAAACTGGGGACAAGCCCAAATAAACTGGGGACAAGCCCAAATAACTGGGGACAAGCCCAAATAAACGGGTGTAAACTGGAGTATGATCCAAACTGGCGACTATCCAAACGTGAGCAACATGAAAATGCCGAAACCTTAGCTAACGTGAAAACATTAGAAACCTTAGGAACGGATGTATGGTACGTCTACCATTATACGTAGGATCCTGAATACAGCCAGTACAATGAAATTGTCAGCCCCTAAAGCGGGTACTGGTCCCATTGCCTTGATCTGCACCAGGATCATCGTGCGCTACTGGCGAAACTGGGGACAAGCCCAAAAACTGGGGACAAGCCCAACAAACTGAGGACAAGCCCAACAAACTGGGGACAAGCCCAAATAACTGGGGACAAGCCCAAAAAAACTGGGGACAAGCCCAAAAACTATGGAGAGTTGGCCAACCACTTTGATCTTCCGTAAATGATAACAACTCTGCAAAAACTTAAACTTTATGAAAATAGATGTTAAATGTTTAACATCTTTGACTTATGATAAGTAATAAGTATAAAATGAATGAAAATAAAAGTAATGTGATACCAAATGTAGAATCATATATCCTTTGAGGATCCCGGATCCTTAATCAGAATACTGGTATCGCTGAGGATCCCTGATCCTTCTTACTTAAAGTATATTTTGAGAGTAACAGCATTCCAAGCTCTTGGTAAGAGATCACCATCCATTGTTAACAAACGATATGCCCCCAAATTTATGGATCCTAGAGAACAGTGTTCTGCCCCCAGTGTGATTTCCACAGTCTCCTTTATGAAAATCCTTTAAAACTTCTCAAATTTATGGATCCTCGATGCATCTTAAATATGGACCTGCAAGAGACCTTTTATATAAGATGTTATTTAATAATGTGAATTGAGATACCTTAGTCTTGAAGGCTCTAGGATTTTCTCCAACAGGAATTTCTCCATTCTGTATATATCTCAAGATTGGAAGGATCCAGGATCCTGAATTTGAATGTGCACCATCATTGGGTACAATTGTAGAATCTTCCACTATCATCATGGCTACGTGATCCTCAATTGCAGGAGTTAAAACATGGATGATGAGTATTTTCACATCCTCTGGAATCTTCAGTGATGATCCAAGATTAACTAGAGCATCAGCTTCTGCATTTTCTTCCCTGGGTACCTGTGATAGACTGAAAAAAGCAAAAGAATCTGTCAATTTCTTGACTATTTCTAAGTATTTGGTTAGCTTTTCACGTTTGATAGCATAAGAACCGTTATAATGGTTAGTAATTAATAGAGAATCTACATATACTTGAAGATACTTGATCCTCATATTGTTAGCTAATTGAAAACTGCTATCAAGGCCTCATACTCTGCCTCATTATTAGTGGTTTGGAATTCATATGCAATGGATTGGGGTATAATGTCCCCCTGTGGCGATTTTAGTAGTGTGCTTTGTCTAGTTCCTTTAACATTTGAAGCTCCATCCGTGAAGAGTGTCCAAGGATCCTTGGTCTTCTCAAGTTGTTGAACTTCTAATTCAGCTTCCCTTTGTAGATCACTACTGAAATCAGCCACAAAGTCAGCTAAAGCTTGGAACTTGATGGCAGTTCCTGGTTCATATTTGATATCATATGCACTAAGCTTGACTGCCCCCTTTGCCATCCTTCCTGACATTCTAGGTTTCCTAAGAACATTCTTGATAGGAAAGTTAGTCTTGACAATAATAGGATGAGTCTCAAAATAATGACGTAATTTAGTAGATGCCATGATTAAAGCAAGAATAAGTTTCTCTAAATGAGAATACCTGGACTCAGCATCAAGTAGACTTTTACTTACATAGTATACCGGATGTTGAGAGCCTTCATGATCCTTAACTAGGATCGTACGTACTGTTTTAGCTGAAACAGCTAAGTATAAGGATAATGATTCTCCATTTTCTGGTTTCATCAGGGCTGGTGCTGAGGATAGATAATCCTAAAGAGCCTTGAGCGCAGCTTCATGCTTATCAGTCCACTCAAACTTCTTATTCTTCCTCAATATGTCTTATCTGCCTTGAGCAATTTGTCCACCTCTTTTTGGATAATGGCATTCCTTTCAAGTGCAAACTTTCTCCTTTTTTGGTGTATTGGCTTGAAAGACCTGTCAATACCAAGTTGGTGAGTAATAACATCCTTAGATATACCTGTCGTGTCTTCATGTTTCCAAGCAAAGGTAGACTTTCTTCTTTTCAAGAAGGATATTAAATCCTGCTCAATACTGTCTAGGATCCCAGATCCTATAAAAAATTTTTGATTCAGGATCCTCTGGGTTCAACAGAATATCCTTGACGTCTTGCTCTCTTGCCTCCATGACGTCTTGCTCCTTGGAAGTTGGCTTTATTGAAGAAGTGTAACAGTTCTTTGCCTCCTGCTAATCACTTTCTATCTTCACCACATCCCATAGAGTTGGGAGCTTAACACATTGATGATATGTTGAGGGGACTGCCTTCATATCGTGTATCCATGGCTTGCCAAGGATAACATTACAGCAAGATAAGCAATCAATAACATAGAATTTTTGAACAGAATTCACTCCCTCTATATAAATAGGAAGTTTGATGTCCTCCAATGTAATCTTTGTCTTTCTGCTGAATCCCATAAGGATAGATGATCTTGGGACAATATCAGATTCAAGGATGTTCATTCTTTTGAGGACATCCAACTGGATTATGTTCACTGAGCTTCCCCCATCAATGAGAATCCTGCGAACAAAATGGTTAGATATAAATAATGTAATAACCAACCCGTCATGATGAGGATCCTGTATGTCCACACGATCATCCTCATCAAAGGATACAACTTTTTCCTGGGTAAGAATGGAAGTTCTAACAGGTCTGTCCCCATTCTCCATCTTTCTTTTGCATGTCTTTTAGCTGCTGAGAACCTCTGGAGATGAAATGGATGATTTGAGCATCAGCTGGTGGAGGAGGAGCTTTTTCAGGAACTTTCTCAGAATCCTGGATCCTTGACTTTTCCTTCCAAGCAATTCCTTCAAGTATCATTTGCTCAAAAGGTAACCTATCTCCTTCCTTAATGTTATGAACTCATCTGTGAGATGACCAATATCCTCATGGTAAGCACACCATTTCGATTTGTCTTTGGTAACAGGCAGTTTGTCATTCTTCCTTGGCCACCTAGCCTTGTCACCTAAATTCTGCATAGCAAGGATTAGTTCACTATTATCAGCAGAAAAACAATATTCAGAAATAAGAGGATAATCCTTATCATCTTCCGTTTGTTCCACAGCATGTACATTCTGGTTGTCGTGCTTGGAGTATTGCTTAGATCAGTTATTCTTGAAATAGGATCCTTGTTAGTCTTGCTTTGAGGATCCTGACAATCTCTCCTGGATCCTTTTGTCATCCTCTAAACGGATGTACCTAAGGGCCATGTTCCTTACCTCATCTAGGTTCCTGAAAGGTGTCATAACAAGATCATCATAGAACTGAGAATCCTCAAGTAAACCCATTTTAAACGTTTCTACAACCGTAGCAATATGTAAGTTAGGGATTTCTAAGGATTCTCTACTGAATTTAGTTATGTAATCCCTTAGTGATTCATTATGACCTTGGGTGATCCTATATAAGTCACTAGTCAACCTTTCAAATGTTCTATTACATGGAAACTGATTATTGAACAAGTTAACTAGATTAGAAAATGAAGTAATAAAGTAAGGGGGAAGACTTAGCAGCCATTTAAGAGCCGATCCTGTCAGTGTGGATCCAAAACCCTTGCATAGACATGCTTCTTTTAACCTCTCCGTGATGGGATTGATCTCCATCATTTCTCTGTATTGAGCTACATGTTCTTCTGGATCCGTTGAGCCACCATATAGCTTCATGGTTGGTATTTGAAACCTCTTTGGAATTTCTGCATCACAAATAGGTGGTGCAAAACGAGATACCTTGTGGCTTCCGTCTGCAATTTCAGGAATGGGCTTAACCACTCCTGGAAAGCTGGATATCATATTCCCTAGCCTTAGCTTGGTTGATACCTGTATCCTGCACAAAGCCATGGTTAGTATTATAAGAATTATTAAAAGTTTTACCTCCTAAAGGATTCAAGTTTGGAACTCCAGATGTGAATCCATATTAGCGAGATTCTGGTATAATTGAGGGACCAGATGAAGCAATAGTCTGCATAGGGATGAAGTCTCCTAGATGAACATCTGAACTTTCGGGTTGTACACTCCTTAAGAATCCTTGATCCTGAAAGATGTTGGATCCTTGATGTGCTGTGGTTGGGGGTCTTGGAGGATAATCCATGGATCCGTAAACCTGAGATGAGGATCCTTGAACCTGAAAGGAGGATCCTAGAACCTGAGAGGATCCCTGAACCTGAGAGGATCCCTGATCCTGAGAAGAGGATCCCTGACCCTGGAATGAGGATCCTTGAACTGTCTGTGCTCCCACATATCCTCCAGAACTGAAGAAGGATCCTTGATGCTGAGAGGATCCTTGAGGCTGAGAGGATCCAGAAGGCTGAAAGTAGGATCCTTGAGCCTGAGTCATTGCCAACAATCCATAGCGTATACTCGACAATCCACCTTGGTACTGAGAGCCTGATGCTGTGGAGTGCTGGGCTGACTCCAGTGATCCTTGCCGAAGGATAGAGGATCCTTGAATCTGGACATTGGATCCTTTGGAAAACTGGATTGTTGATGATGGAGTAGTAAAATCCAACGACCTGGACATCAATGGGGAGTGATCCTCTGCTGATTTTTTCAATTTCTTGATTTCATCAATTTCGCGAAGGATCCTGCCATTATTTTCTTCTTGATGTTGCATGTATCCTCTCATCTGCAAAATCAAAGTATAAAGATCACTGTTAGTAGGTGTAGAGGAAGAAACTACAGTTGGTTTTGTGAAAACGGTGGTTTGTTTCTTTGGAGCATTCTCAGCATTCTTCTGGAATGCATGGGGAAGAGGATGCAACGGTGGAATGCCCTGTGATGAGGTAACCGCCGACATGGAACTTGTAGTAATTTTTCCCTGAGAAGCCATGTGGTTGAAGGTAATGCACAAAAATGAATGAATGAAATGAACGAAATTTTTCAAGAATGAAGCACCGATTGCCCCACGGTGGGCGCCAAACTGTTTTGGTCAAAAATCAGACTAGGATAATGTAACCAAATCTTCTTTTGTGAGGTATGATGCTTGAATTAATGAACAAATGTATGAACAAAAATATGAATGAAATGAATGATGAACACCGAGATTTATACGAGGAAAAAGCCCTTGATCTTATGAGATCTCTGGCATAAAAAACCTCGGGTGATGGAAACTACCGATCACCAACTATATTGCATAAAAAGATTACAACTTTGGAAGATATTGAGCTTGTTACAAGGAATTCTAGTGTGTGTGTGTGTGTTCGAGAGCGAGTAGCAGAGGTGTTGTGTAAAAAAAAGTGTGTTCTACCAGCTCAATATCCCCTAAAATAATATGTAAACCTGCTAAAAACTAACTTTGCGAAAAATATGGAAGCTCCCACGTTCATTACCCATGACCATTGTGAAAATAGCACATGTGAGGCATCTTGAAGGAATATTCCCAAGATTCTAGCTGAGATTTAGTCCACTAAGTCCATTATCTGCGTATAAACATTAAAAACGTGACAATTGTTAGAAATTATAAGTAATGTTAAGGATCCTGGATCCTCAGACTCTGGATCCTCAGACTCCCGGCATAATCCGTTAAGTATCCGTGATCCATGCCCAGTCTCAAGATAGATGATCCTTAGCATAAAATCCATGCCCTAACAGTACCTGTCAGTAGTCTTTTGAAAATACGTCAGTTTTCACTAGTAAATACAATTAACTGACTCTTTTGAAAACATTTATGAAAATTTTTTTAGATGCACACGGCACAAATAATCTTTTATAACTTGGGACAATTATATAAAAATAATCTTGTATACAGATTTACATGTTTGTCATACATTTAGGGCCCGTGATAGAAGCCGAGACATGATTAACTGACACACCACTAATATAAACTCACAAGGAGCTTTCCCCAACAATGTGGGTATACCTTTTTACATACGCAACTGTCAGGTGTATGCCTACACCCCGTGCTTAAGTCGTGGACATTTGCAATTAAATGAGTTGAGGATATCCAGGACACGGTCGAATTAACCCCCAATGTTTATGTTATCAAACAAAACATATTAAAACGGGTTATGTAATTTATTAATCACAATCCGATTAAATGATTCCATTGCCGACCAAGAGGTAGTATTATACCGTATCCCAAGCCCGTATAAGGGAAAATAAGTTAAAAGTATTTACCTGAGCTTCTAAATGCGTGATTTATCTACTCAGCCGTATAATGTACCCAAACTAGTGCAAGTAGCTTTTACCGGGGCTCCTAATCTGGAACGAAGGTTTTATTAACCTATTAGATTACTAACGGGTCTTATTTAAGTTGTAAACTTAGACCGGTTAGTTTAAAGAAGGATTTTCGGTATAAAACACTAGATTAAGCGATGACCGGATTGGAATGTAATTTAGACCCAACAAGTATGGAGACTTGTATAATATGGGTAAACTAAATACATTTTGGATTTTGAAGTTAAAATGATAAGGTTTAACCCGTTTCGGCTAATTTATGCAAACTAGTTACATAAACCACACCGAATGCGTATAGGCATAAACGGGTAACCGGACGAGTCATGTACAAGTTCCATAAGTTGTTATGCTTAAGATATGTTATGATATCAGTAGGATACCAACAATTATGCCCCAAAAGATTTTAAAACCGAATTAGGCCTCATAAGGGCATTTTGGTCATTTTATGATTTATAAAAGGGGTTTCCATGCAAACTGAGGTTTTGGTCATAAACTTTCTGTAAAGATATTTAATTTATATTATATTATCAGTAGGATATCATATTTATGTATGGTTTATCATTCATCGCCATACTATGCCCCGAAAGGGCATTTTGGTCATTTCACACATAGTTTTAAGGACTTATTTGGGATTCTGAGTTGGTGACTTATACCTTCTGTAAAAATATTAAAAATAGTTTATAAAATCAATAGGTAACAAGTCTTGGGTGCTAAGTATGGTTTAGAACCATACTATGCACCTTAATGTCGTAAAAGTCGATAAATGACGATTATTTCGATGTTTAGGAAATTCTGAGGTTATGACCAGCTTTAAATGGTCAAAATAATTCATTTATCATATTATACCAATAGCAAAAAGGTTTTTCATGTTATTCTTATTTAAAATCCATTTTACGTGTGAAAAGGGCATAATCGTCATTTATTAATATAATACGTAACTCATGCATAAACTTAGTAAGTAATCTGATTTGAAATCCCAATTAGTCCTAAATATGATATCATATTAGTGAGTAATGAATTTTTATGTCAAAATCATGTCTAAACTATAATTGCATGCAAAGGGTATTTTAGTCCTTTTTGAAGCATGTTTTGGGATTTATTATAAATTACTGTTTCAGACCAGATTCTAGATGTCAAAATATGTTAAATATTATTACTAATCAGAATGTAATTCGGTTGCATGGTTGTTTATGTTAAAAATCTTATTTTTGACAACAAGGGCATTTTAGTCAACCTTAAGCACAATAACGGAATCAAGTAAATAAACTCGGATTACTAAGGGACCAAGTAATATAACCTCAGAGGGTTATACCACTATATATTATGGTCACAAAGGAACCTTAATGCAAAAAGAAACTAAGCTAATTTGGGTCAGAACTGAAAGTCAAAGCAAAAGTCAACTTTTGCGGCTTTCGGTTGCGAACCGAGCCTAAACTCAAAATTGTCGGGTTGAACATGTCTAGACATGTTCTAATAATATTTACCAAGTTATTAAATTGATAAAACATATTTTATAACCACTACATTATCATATTTGATTTTATTTAAAAACTGACCCGTTTGACTTTTTATATTAATTAGTTTGAAACGACAATTAACTAAGAAAACGTGGTAATTAGGAGGTGCTCTTTTGAGGGATTAACACCTACCTAATTACGATCAGTAGCCATATTTTCTTCAAATAATGGCTGGACCGTTTAGGTTTAAACCGATAGTCAAAGCGTTATTACGACAACTTTGACTTTCGGCCTTTAAACATACAAAAACCAAACTAAGGAAGCTATGGACACTTACAAAGGGTCCTAGCACGAATCTTGAACTGAGTAGGGCTTCCTTCTTGACCAGGAATCCTAGAGAAGATGCTTAGAGAGAAGAAGTGATATTTTTGAATTTGTGTAAGTTGGAAATGAGAGTCATGGAGCTATTTATAGAGCAAGGATGAGTCCCATGTTGCAACCAGGTGTCTTGAGATGTTGTGAGGGCTTAACAAGTGTCCCTAGACGTGTCCAAATACAGGCAACAACCCCTGGTTTCGAAATATGGGTGAAGAAGGTGACAAACCTGTAGCTGTCCATTTTTCTGCCTAGTACCAGTCTTTACGGACCGTAAGCTTTAGCCTTTATGGCCTGTAACCGCTTTTGAATTGTGTCGCCCGTTTACAGTCCTTACGGACCGTAAGCTGGACCTTTTACGGTCCGTAAGCCTTTGATCAGAGGACTAAAATTTGAAAATTTTTATATTTAATCCCTCAACTTTTATAATTATCATTGGTCATTCTCGAGAGCATATTGTGAACATATAAAGTCCCGAGTTTGATGAATGGTCACTCAGAGGCAAAGATTGCATGTTGACACTTTTATTCTTTCAATTAAATTTTACTACCCGTCTAGGGTTTATGACACGTGTCGTTACTTTATTGGGTACGATTTTGCGAGGTGTTACAAAAGATAAGGTCTAACCTGTTTCGGCTAATTTATGCAAACTAGTTACATAAACCGTGCCGAACGCGTATAAGCATAAACGGGTAACCGGATGAGTCATATATAAGTTCCATAAGTTATTATGCTTAAAATATGTTATGATATCAGTAGGATATCAACAAATATGCCCATAAAGATTTTAAAATCGAATTAAGCCTCATAAGGGCATTTTGGTCAATTTATGATTTATAAAAGGGGTTTACATGCAAACTGAGGTTCTGGTCATAAACCTTATGTAAAAATATTTAATTCATGTTATATTAACAGTAGGATATCATATATATTTGTGGTTTACCATTTATGGCCAAACTATGCCCCGGAAGCACATTTTGCTCATTTTACACATATTTTGAAGGACTTATTTGGGATTCTGAGTTCATGACTTATACCTACTGTAAGAATATTAAAAATGATTTACAAAATCAGTAGGTATCAAGTCTTGGGTGCTAAGTATGGTTTAAAACCATACTATGCACCTTAATGTCGTAAATATCGATAAATGACGATTATTTCGATGTTTAGGAAATTCTGAGGTTATGACCAGCTTTGAGTGGTCAAAGTAATTTATTTATCATATCATATCAGTAATAAAAGGTTCATGCATGTTAATCTTATTTAAAACCCAATTTATGTGTGAAAATGGCATAATCGTCATTTATTAACATAATACGAAAACTCATGCATATACTCAGTAAGTAATCTGACCTGAAATACCAATTAGTCCTATATATGATATCTTAACAGTGGGTAATGAGTTTTATATCAAAATTATGTTTAAAACTTAATTTGCATGCAAAAGGGTATTTTAGTCATTATAAAAGCATGTTTTACGATTTATTATATAACTTCAGTTTATGACCAGATTATAAATCTCAAAATATGTTAAATAATATTACTAATCAGAATGTAATTCATTTACATGCTTTTTTATGTTAAAAATCTCATTTTTTACTAAAAGGGCATTTTAGTCAACATTAAGCATAATAACGGAATCAAGTAAATAAACTCAGATTACTAGGTGACCATGTAATATAACCTCAGAGGGTTATACTACAATATAACATGGTCACAAAGGCACCTTGATGCATAAAGAAACTAAGCTAATTCGGGTCAAAACTAAAAGTCAAAGCAAAAGTCAAGCTTTTGCGACTTTCGGTTGCGAACCGAGCCTAGACTTAGAATTGTCGGGTTGAACATGTTTAGACATGTTCTAATAATGTTTACCAAGTTATTAAAGTGATAAAACATATTTTATAACCTCTACATTATCAAATTTGAATTTATTTAAAAAATACGGACCCGTTTGACTTTTTATATTAATTACTTTGACCCGACAATTAACTAAGTAAACGTGGTAATTAGAAGGTGCCTTTTTGAGGGATTAACACCTACCTAATTACAATCACGTAGCCATATTCGCCTTGAACTATGGCTGGACCGTTTAGGTCTAAACCGAATTGCGGCAACTTTGACTTTCGGCTTTTAAATGCATAAAAACCGAACTAAGGAGGCTAAGGACACTTACAAAGGGTCCTAGCTCGAAACTTGAACTATGGAGAGCTTCCTATTGATCAGGAACCTCAAAGAAACCAAGCTAGAGAGAATAGATGATAATTTTGAACGAGCAAGGAAGAAGTGAGGGGCATGGCACCTATTTATAGTGCAAGAGGATGTCTTATGTTGCTACCAGGTGTCCAGGGGTGTTATGAGAAGCTAACAAGTGTCCTCAAACGTGTCCTAAAACAGCTAGCAGCCTCTGGTATCATTCTGACTCGTTTTGGTTGTTTGTGTGGCAGCCAAGCAATTTTTCTGCCCAGTACCAGTCCTTACAGACCGTAAGGAAAGAACCCATACGGTCCGTATACGATCTGACCAGCGGGAATAATTTTAAAACTTTACACAAATGACCCCTTGACTTGTATAATCTCTATTATTGTCTTGCAACTTATCAAAAGACAACTTTAGCCAATAATGGCCATATATAGGAGCGTGAATAAATATTCTATGTCTCCCGGTTTGTATGTAGACTACCAGAAGGTATCAGTTTTTTCTCGTTGACACTTTTAGTCCCTCCGCATACATCTTTTCATTGTTTGACATCTTTAGTCCTTCAAAGTCAACTTATTACACGTTTAGGGTTTATGACACGTGTCTTCACATTATTGGGTATGATTTTGCGAGGTGTTACATCCTCACCCCCTTAAAAGAAATCTCGACCTCGAGATTTACTGAAATAAATGAGGGTACTTTTGTCGCATAGTGGATTCAACTTCCCATGTATATTCTGGGCCTCTACGGGCATCCCATTTTACTTTCATAATCGGCACATGCTTCCTTCGAAGCTTTTTAACCTGTCGATCCTCGATCGATATAGGTTTTTCGACAAACCTCAGGCTTTCATCTATCTGCACGTCTTTATGAGACATTGCTAGTGACTCATAAGCTAGACATTTCTTTAAGTTGCAGATGTGGAACACATTGTGAATTCCACTAAGCTCTTCAGGCAAGTTCAGCTTATAGGCCACACTCCCGACACATTCGATGATCTCGAATGGTCCGATGTATCTTGGACTTAGTTTACCCTTTTTACCAAATCGCATCATTCCTTTCCAGGGTGACACCTTGAGTAACACTTTATCTCCTATCTTGAATTTTAGAGGTTTGTGCCTTTTATCTGCGTAGCTTTTCTGCATGTCTCTGGCAGCTTTTAGACGATCAAGGATCTAAACAATCTTGTCCGTCGTCTCAAGGACTATCTCAGGTCCTGATAGCCGAGTTTCCCCAACTTCTGCCCAACAGACGAGTGTTCTGCATTTTCTTCCATATAAGGCCTCAAAAGGCGCAGCTTGAATGCTCGTATGGTAACTGTTGTTATAAGAGAACTCAATCAGAGGAAGGTGATTATCCCAACTTCCACCTAAATCAATGACACATGCCCGAAGCATGTCTTCGAGTGTTTGAATCATACGCTCACTTTGCCCATCCGTCTGAGGATGATAAGCAGTACTGAAATTCAAACGATTGCCTAAGGATTGTTGGAAATTTTTCCAAAAATGAGAAGTGTATCTAGTATCCCTATCGGATATAATAGACACTGGCACTCCGTGGAGAGATACAATCTCGTCCACATACATTTGGGCTAGTTTATCGGAGCTGTGAGTCTCCTTGATAGGTTAGAAATGAGCTGACTTAGCCAGTCTGTCAACTATGATCCATATTGTATCATTCCCATGCCTTGTCTTAGGTAACTTGGTGATGAAATCCATGGTTACCATCTCCCATTTCCATGTGGGAAGTTCTGGTTGTTGCAGTAATCCCGACGGCTTTTGATGTTCGACTTTAACTTAAGAGCACGTCAAACATTTAGCTACGGGTGTGGCTATGGATTTCTTCAAACCCATCCACGAATAGTTTGCCTTCAAATCTTGATACATTTTGTCACTTCCCGGGTGAACTGAGTATTTAGAATTATGAGCTTCTTGAAGGATTATATCTCTAAGTCCTCCATGAATCGGAACCCAGATTCGACCATTCAATCCCAGGATTCCATCATTCCCAGGTGACAACTGATCAATAGTTGCACCTAATCTTTCTTCTGGAAGGTTATCTTCCATTACAGCTTCTTACTGTGCTGTCAACAACTTCTCGTTTAGACTGTTCTTCAATTCAATACTCTTAGCATTGATCCATATAGGTTTAACTCTTTCTTTCATGCTTAAAACATTAGCGACCACTTTCGCTTTGCCAGGATGATAGCGAATTTCACAATCATAATCGTTCAATTTTTCCATCCAACGACTTTGTCTCATGTTGAGATCCTTCTGGCTAAACAAGTGTTGGAGACTTTTGTGATCTGAGTAAATCACACATTTAGTTCGATACGGGTAATGTCTCCATACTTTAAGTGCAAATACAACGACACCCAATTCCAAATCATGGGTGATGTAATTCTTTTCATGCACCTTTAGTTGTCGTGATGCGTAGGCAATCACCTTGCCTCTTTGCATAAGCACACATCCCATGCCCGTGTGCGAAGCATCACAATAGACAACGGACTCTTCTATTCCTTCAGGCAATGTCAACACGGGAGCATTGCTCAGTTTTTGCTTGAGGATCTCGAAGGACTCCTGCTGTTTGGGACCCTAGTCAAATTTCACATTCTTGTGGGTTAAAGTAGTTAGAGGTGCAGCTATCCTTGAAAAGTTTTCGATGAATCTTCTGTAATATCCTGCCAACCCTAAGAAGCTACGAATTTCAGTAGGTGTCTTAGGTGCTTCCCAATTCATGATTGCTTCTATTTAGCGGGATCCACCTGGATACCACACTCACTTACCACATGTCCAAGGAATTGGACTTCGCGAAGCCATAATTCACATTTAGAGAATTTCATGTAAAGCTTCTCTTGTTGTAGAAGTGTGAGGATGCATCGTAAATGTTTCTCGTGATTGGCTTGACTCTTGGAATAAATAAGTATGTCATCGATGAAGACAATGACAAACTTATCCAGATACAGCTTGCAGACTCGATTCATGAGGTCCATGAATGCTGCAGGTGCGTTAGTGAGCCCGAAAGGCATCACTGAGAACTCCTAGTGGCCATACCTTGTTCTAAACGCGGTCTTGTGTACGTCTTCAGTTATGACCTTTAGTTGATGATACCCTGACCTTAGATCAATCTTTGAGAAGAAGCTTGCCCCCTGTAGCTGTTCAAACAGATCGTCGACCTGGGCAATGGATAGCGATTCTTGATTGTTACTTTATTTAGTTCACGATAATCAATGCACAAACGCATTGAACCATCTTTCTACTTCACAAACAGAATTGGTGCTCCCCATGGTAACGAGCAAGGCTGAATAAAACCCTTTTTCAAAAGTTCGTCTAATTGGGTTCTCAATTCCTTCATTTTGGTTGGTGCTAAGTGATAAGGAGCTCGTGCAACTGGTGCTGCTCCTGGTATAATATCGATCCTGAACTCTACTTGCCTCTCTGGAGGTAATCCAGGTAGTTCTTCAGGAAAAACATATGGGTATTCTGAGATGACTGGAATATCTTCTATCTTGGGTTTCGGTACGTCTACTGTCACTTGTGCCGTGTAAATAACACAACCGTTCTTCAAACATTTGGATGCCTTAAGCATAGACACTTGATTAGGCAATCTGTAGTGCGTATCTCCTTGAATAGTGATTGATTCACCAGATTGGTTAAATGCTAACCAATCCATGCCTATAACTATATCAAACCCCGCCAATTTCATTGGCAACAAGGACAATGGAAAAGAATGATTCCTAATGGATATGAAACATCCATCTAAAATTGTCGATGCAGTTTCTAAGGTACCGTCAGCTAGTTCTACCTCATATTTAATGTCTAGAGTTTTAACAGGCAGATTTAATAATTTACTGAATTTAGTGTCTACAAAGGACTTATCTGCACCTGAATCAAATAAATCTCTAGCATAAATATCATTTATGAGGAAAGTACCTATTATAACGTTGTCATCCTGCACCGCTTCCCTGGCAACGTGTTTGTCTTTTTAGCCTCTTCGGGCTTCTTTGCGTTTTTCAGGCAATTGGACTTGATGTGCCCCTTTTCATTGCAACCATAACAGGTTGCATTCTTCAGGTCCTTGCATTCGTTTGGTGACCCTTCTTCTTGCAGATTCCACAGGGTTTATGTAACAACAAAAAAAACGGGTTTGGTAATCAAACTACATTAATATTAATGACTGTTAAAATACCGCTAGTGGTGAAAATTTACCCGGTAAGTATTAGGATCTAAATAAATAAACCAAGTATTAATTAAAAGAAGGTTAAATACTTTGAGAAAACAAAGTATATAAAAGGCCCGAGTTAACGGGTCTTAAAAAATGGGTTTTAACTCCCCGAACCTACTAAGTTAGCTAGGAATAATTAACTTAGTTAGTAATATGAATTTAAGTGATAAACTATGAGTTATAGCCTTATATGATCAAAATGAAACATGAAGGGCTAAAATGGCCAAATGGGCAAACATATTTTTATTAAAAATAGGAATAAAACACAACACACACACTAACTTATCAAAAGTGTGTGTGTGTGTGTGTGCATGCGCAAGAACGATCAGGAGCACAAGGGGGTTCTTTCAAAACCCTAAAACTCATAAAATCCAACAAAATTGAAGAAGAATCAAGCTAAAAATTGGGGCTTTAAATAAATTCGTGATCACTCAAGCTAGGAGATCACTAGGTAAGTCGAATTTCGTTATTTGGTGACATCTTAAAATTCTAATTAACTGTAACACCTCGTAAAATCACGACCAAAATAATGAAGACACGTGTCATGAGCTTTAAACGTGTAATGGATTGAATATGAGGGACTAAAGTTGACAAACACAGAAAGTATGTGTGTAAAAGGATTCAAAGTGTCAACATTCGATAATTATACCTTTCAACAACTCTACATGATGTTTATACCCTTAAACGAATAAATTATAAATCGTATGAAGCCGTTTGTGGAAGAAAGTGAAAGTTTACAAACCGCAAGGGTTAAAAGTGTCAACATGTTTAATTTATACCTCTGAGTGACCTTTAAGCAAACCTGAAGCTTTGTAACGATTAATCATGCTCACTAGAATAAGTGATAAAAATTTCACAAGGTTTCGATATCGTATGTGAAAGATACGCTAACATTCGTAAGTAACCGGGGACTTAATGAAGTTGGTTTATGACTTAGGGTCCTTAAAAGTCAAGTTTGGGGGGTTAAAATGTAATAAAAACAAGTTAAAATCAAGTTTGGAAGGACCAGGGACCAAATGTGCAATTTCTGAAACCTTTTTGACCGGATCTGGGCCTCATACCGGCCGCGTAAGACTCCTCTTGGAGCTTACGCAGGCCGCCTAAAAGTGCAAGCATCAGTTTTCTTGGACAGATGCCTGTATCAGCCTGTTCCACCGCCTTTGAGAGCTTGTTTTCGAAATCCAGAGGCTGAGCAAGTGGTATTTCATGCATAGGGACACATGGGACCATCAGAAAACATCTGTAGACTTAGTTGGAGTGATCCCATGCAATCTAATTCACTATATAAGAACACTTGTTGCAACACATTTTGACATTCACTTGAAATCATTCATAACTCTTTTTCTAGAGTCTCCTGGAGCTCAAGACCATTCCCTAAGGATCATTAGTCATTCTTAGTACTTCAGTAAGCTTCCTTAACCTTTCTAATTCGTGTTTCATTAGTTTAATGGCCTAAAGTCAAACCCGTCGTAATTAAGGTTTGACTTAGTGATTAATCACTAATGGTCTAGTCAATTCTCGAATTGAAAGTACCTATGAGTTGGTAATTATGTGGGTAATAAACCCTTAAAAGGGCACCCTCTGATTCCCACTCTAACTAAGTCAATTGTCGGGTCAAACTTAATTATAAAAAGTCAACAGAAAGCTAATTTTCAAATAAACGCATAATTAGTAATGTAGAAGCCATGGAACCTGTTTTATCACTTTTATAACTTGGTAATTAACATAAGAACATGTCTAAGCATGTTCAACCCGACAATTTTCAGTTTAGGCTCGGTTCGGAACCGAAAGTCTTAAAAGTAGACTTTTGCTTTGACTTTCAGTTCTGACCCAATGTAGCATATTTTAGAAATGCCTTAGAGCTCTATTAGGACCAGGTTATAGGTTAGTGTAACCCTATGAGGTTATACAACTTGGTTCCTTAGTTATCCGATTCATTTGCATGTTTCAGTTATATGCCTAAATGTTGACCATTATGCCCTTTTGACTTTAAAATGAGATTTTTGAAAATGTGAGAGGACAAAAACCTTTATTACTGATTTATAAACTTGTCCTAAAAATTTGACATCAGTTTGAGGTCTAGATTAGGAGATATGCTCAATATCGTAATTAAGAAGCTTTTTATTAATTAAACGGCGTAATTAGCATAAAGCCTATCTAAAATCAAATTTTGACACCAAACTTTTTACCCACTGATGTAATATAATATTTTGGGATTTTTGAAGATTTTTATTTATTTTTAAGCTGAGCATAATATAGGGTTCTGGCTATAATTCGGAAATTGTCGGTTATACCCTTTTTGTTAGTGCATTTATGTCTATCGCCTCCGTCATCTCAAACCATAGCAGAAAATGTTAAATTCTAGGCTTTATGTTGTATCTAATTAGTAAAAGGCAAGGTGGCATTATTGTAAATAAGGGGAACTCTCCTTATAAGCCTTGGCCTATAAATAGAAGCCTTAGGGTTTCATTTAGGTACTTTTGCCATTTTGAAGATTTGAAGCTTAGAGGATAGAGAGAGAAAGTAGAGAGAGAAAGGCAAAAGGTGATTCGAGGTGTTTGTATCTTTCAGATCTATCAAAGAATCACGTTTATTGTACGTCTCGTGTGTTTCGGTCTCACTCGTACACGGATTCCGCACGTCGTACGAGTCGGTTCGCAATCATTCGGATTCAAACCGGTCCTAACAAGTGGTATCAGAGCAGGAGATCGATTGCTTAGATCATTCACACGATTTCGCACAGGATTTCATTGTATTCAGATCCAAAATCGCATCAGATTTGTCTAAGTTCTTCATCTTTCATCTCTGTCACGTTTTAAACAGAAAAACGCAAAATTAACCAGGATTTTACGGTTAAAAATTGATAATTTTCGGATATGATATGCAAAATCAGTTAATCTAAAAGCCTTCAAAGTTTAAAATCATATCTCTAAGTCATTTGTGAGAAAACTAGAAATTTGTTGTTCGAAAAATGTTGAATAATGTTGCTGCTGTTGATGTTCATCCGCACGCATGACTTCTCCGTGCGGATAACATAATCCGTATTGACTTTGTTGTTGACCTATCCGTGCGGATAAGTCGCACGCACGGATAAACTATCCGCTTTGACTATTCGTTGACCTATCCGCATGAACACTTGTACGCACGGATAGTAATCCGCGACTCAATATCCTATCCAACTTTAGTCAACACTGTTATCTTGTCAGTCAAAGCGGTGAACATGTAACTTCATTAATTGTTTTGCATGTGATCTTCATTACAGCAGATAGTTCTCATAATTGTTGTCACGTGATTGTTTAAGTGTCAGGTAGCATGCGAGTTAGTTGTGTAAATCAAGGCACTCGTACGGATAGCACCCACCCGTGCGGATAGCATCATTTCCCACACGCACGGATTACTTTCAGCCATCCGTGTTGACTTGTTGACTTGCCACACGCACGGACAACTTGTCCGCGCGGATAACCTCACCACCCGTGCGGATAACATCATCTGGATCCCCATCCGCACGGACAACAATCCGTGTTGACTATTATTTGACCATCCGGGCGGATAACTTGTCCGCACGAATACTTCTCCCGCACGGATCATTTTAGTCTCCCGGATCCCCACCCGTGCTGATAACATCTCCCGGATCCCCACCCGTGCAGATAACATCACCCGGATCCCCATCCGCACGGATCCTCATCCGTACGGATCACCTTAGTCGCCCGGATCCTCACTCGCACGGATAAGACACTCGTCCGGATCCCCACCCATACGAATCACCATCCGGATCTCCGTCCGAACGGATCTTCATCCGGATATTATCTCACCCGAACGAATTCAGTCTCATCCGAACGGACAACTTTATCACGCGATTATTTTCACTGTTGACTTGTGTCGACTCACTCGTTCGAGTACCCGTCCAATTCATTTGTTTGATATTGTTTAAACTCATTGTGTTTGTTTGTTTGTGATTCAGGTGATTAAAAGGTGCTGTTAATCAAGAAGATCACATCATGGCTGAAGAATTTATCAATACTTTCTACAATGCGTTTACCTCGGATACAGTGGAAGGTTCAAACGATACACCCAAAGCGAAAGCGAAAACGAAAACCATCAAAGACAACATTAACAATGACAACTTTTATGGAACATATTCAAAACCTCCGAAGCTGAATAACATTGAGGATTATGTTTGGTGGAAGGAGAAGTTTGTCAATTGGACGAAGGCATATGCACATGAGAGTTGGTTTTGTTTAAAGTTTGGCTATGAGAACCCAACAAATGACAAAGGAGAAGAAATTATGATCAAAGATTATTCAGAGGATGATCGAAAGAAATTTTCTTATGAACAGAAGACGATTGCTTTGATTCAGCAATCAGTTCGTGATGACATATTTTCATTATTAGTTCATAATGGGTCATCTAAATCTGTATGGAAAGCTTTGAAGGTTAAAGCTAAGGGGGGCAAACAAATCCAGAAAAACAAAATAGCATTATTGAAAAAAGAATTTGATTTGTTTGACAGTTTAAAGGGAGAGACTGTGAGGCAAATGATTGAGAGGTTTTGCCATTTAAAGATTGAACTTGAAAGGTTTAAAATTGTGAAAACTAGAGAAGAAATTGTTGATAAAGTAATTGAAGCGTTACCACGAGCTGATCAGTGGCAAACGTTTGTTTTTATCTTGAAAAATGATGAAAAATTTGATACAATTTCTCTTGATGCATTGTTAGAAAAGATTGAGAGTCATGATCTGGAGCTACAAAAGCAAAACAAGATGAGTGGTTTATCTCATCATCAGAATGTTGGTCTATACTACAAAGGCAATGTACCTTCGGAGAAAGTTGGAAGTTCTCCAAATACAGCATTCAGTGGTGAAAAGATGAAAGAACCACAAACAACTTCTTCAAGTTACCATTCTGGATATCATTCATCTTCAAAATCAAGTTCTGATGAAACTGAGGAGATTTTGTGCAACATTGCTCTTAAATTGAAGAATTCTCCTGCAATGAGCATCAATGCAGCTAAACAACAAATGAGCTTCCTTGCATCGGTTCTGGAATCGTATGAAGGTCTAGTTGCTGGCAAGATTGGTAACTCTGAGTTAACCAAAGAAGACTACGACCAGATTGATCCGGAAGAGATGGAACTCATTGACATTCGTTGGTGTTTGGCAAGCTGCATCCGCAGAGCTCAAAGATATATGGAAATTACTGGGAAGCAATCTCTTGGTGGTGCATCTACAAAACTTGGATTTGATAAGTCCAAAGTGACCTGCTTCAAATGTAAGCAAAAAGGTCATTTCAAAAGAGAGTGCAACAATTCTACGGTTGGTGGAAATGAACATCCATTCAATGATGATTACTACCGAAAGGCGATTTACCACCGTAGCAGAGAAGAGCCAAAGATGATCGAAGATAAACCCAGAGAGAAGTCCAGAGCTTATGCTGTAATCCACGATGATGAAGGTTTTGACTGGTGCACAATTCTTCCAGATGAAGATCGTCCTGTAACAGCTCAGGGCAGAAAAGCATCAAAAGCCCATCATCATGTTCTTGTTGCTGAAATTCATAAAGAAAACAAAGAAGAAAATGTTGCTGCTGAGGTCAAAGAGAAAACTCGAGAAGAGATTTTGAAAGAAAAAACTCCAAGAGAAAGATTCATTGTAGGGTGCAGAATGGAGAAAATGCAGGAAGAATATGAGAATGCTGTTGCAAACAAAAGATGGGATAAACAGCAAGAATGTTTTGTCAACAAACAAGGTGAACCGGTTGTTCCCAGAAGTGACATAGTTCACGATGATGTTCTTCTAGTAATTCCTCGATCCGGCGAATATTATTCCAATGTTGCAAAAGACAAGACATATGTGAAAAGGCTGGATAAAATCATCAGGGATGCTATGACGA
Organism: Helianthus tuberosus; assembly: GCA_030545235.1. Classification (NCBI taxonomy): domain Eukaryota; kingdom Viridiplantae; phylum Streptophyta; class Magnoliopsida; order Asterales; family Asteraceae; genus Helianthus; species Helianthus tuberosus. The sequence goes on along the minus strand of CM060424.1, from coordinate 36,293,397 downwards.
TAAAACTGAGGAAGAGGAATGAAGAAAGAATGAAGAAGAACATTGAAAAAATGGTTGATGATTTGAAGAAAGTTGCTGAGGAGGTCAAGGTTGAAGAAGAAGTGAAAGATGAAGCTGTAAAAATAGAGAATGTGAAGGTAGAAGAAAAGGTTGTTGAAAAGGTTGTAGTGAATGAAGAAGTTGTGAAAGACGCTGTTACTGAAAAACAGCAGGTTGGAGAAGATGTGAAGAAAGCAGAAGAAGAAGTGAAGGTTGAAAGAGCACCAGATGTTGGTGATGATGTTGTTGAAGGAAAGAAGAATGATGCTGATCAGACAGATGCAGCAAACACCGAAGTGTCAATCACTGAGGTAAATTCTAATTCTAAAACTCAAAACAAAATCATTGAACAGTGCAAGAAATGCATGGAAACATGCAGTGCTTGTACTGAAAAAGACAAACAATTCAATAAAATTGAAGAAGTTTTCAAAAATAATTGCAAATTAATGCTAGAAAATGAAAAGGTTTTAATAGAAAATGATGAAAAACTTTCAGAAAAATGTAAAAAGTTAGAAAAAGAAAATGAAGTTTTGAAAGAAAATGTTTTGAAAAAGACAGAAGAATGTGACCAAAAGGAAATTGTTTGTCAAGAAATGAAAAACGAATATGATTCGATAAAATTGGCTTATCACATTACAAAAGAATCATATGAAAAAGTAAAAAGTGAAATGAAACTTGTTCAATCAAGGTTGAAATACTGTTCTGAAACAACTAATGAGTATAAACGAATGTATGAAATAAAGCAACAAGTTGTTAATTCTTACATTGAAGATGTTGCTAAGCTAAAGCGTCAGATTGCTGATTTAGAATAGGATAATAACAAGTTAAAAAGTTATCACGCGTCGTCATATGTGCTTGAACGTATTTTCAACATAAAACCGGAGGATGGTGAGTCTGAGCAAAACAAGAAAGGCATTGGCTCAGAGTTTCATAAAGTTCCACCACTGGGAAAGTTTGTGTTTTATGATGAGGAAAAGGTCGAAAAAGTTTTCAACATGGTAGATCAATTGCCAGATAACATTGACGTAACCTATTCCAAATCTGATGATTCTAGTGATTCAGAGGTGGTAGGTAAGGTCGTTGAAAGTGTGTTGAAAGAAGAGTCGGTTGATACAGGTAAATCTGAATCACAGGATGAAAATGAAGGAAATTTTCATGATGGATATCTGAAAAACTCAAAATCCGAGAAAAATTTGAATGAAGATTCAAAAGGATTGGTTTATACCATGATTGGATCAGACAAATTATTCTTAGATGTTGTTTTCCCGATTCAGAATGTGATATCAGAAAAGGTTGATAAAGTTTTCAAAATGGTTGAGATTGAGAAGTCTGAGATTCCAAAGTTTGCTGGAAAAGGTCACAAAACTTTTTATAACAAACCTGGTTACAAAAAGAAAAACATGAAGGCTGGGTTGGGTTATAAGAAGAAACAAAGTTGGAAAAGAAATGAAACGCCAAATTTTCAGGCAAAAATGAGTTTTGTTCAAGGAGACAGTTTAGCAAAAGAAAAAGAGCTCAAGATGAGACAGTCTAATGATGAGTTCTTTGCTAAAAAGAAAAAGCAACAACCACAGGTCAAAGATGTGTCCATGAGAACATGTTTCAAATGTGATCAAAAAGGACATCTTGCACGCAAGTGTCCTAATCTAAAACCTGTGGATGTTGACAAAAAGAAGATTGATGCAGAGAAACAAAAATCTGAGAATGATAGACAAAGGTCAACCAGATTTGATTCAAAACAAACTTGGAGGTACAACACAAACAAGTTTGCTTCGAATCAAAATTGGAAATCTAACCCGAACAGGTTTGATTCAAGACAGACCTGGAATTCTCACACACCCAGATTTAGAACAACACAAAGTTGGAAAACAACTGTTGATGCAACAAAACCAAACCAGTTTTGGAAACCAAAAGTTGTTCAAAATCAAAATGTTCAAAAGGAGTCACATTTTTACAAAAGAGGTACTCCAAAAGGTCAAACATGGAGTGTTAAGAAACAAACGACTTTGGTAAATGAAGAAAAAGCTGAAGTCAAAGTTTAAAAAGTCTTTGTTCAGAATGACAAAGATTTTCTGAAGTTAACTGATGCATATTGTGTTGAAATGCCTAAGGTCAAACAGACCTGGGCTAAATTGTTCAAGTAATTGAGTAATTTGAATGTGCAGGTGCTTCTGAAGAAATCTGAATGTCAACAAGAAGAGAATCGAAGCAGCCTGGCACGAGAAGAGGAGGCTGCTGATCCCTGCGATGGTTAAACAGGGAGTTTGTTTGTTTTCTATAAATAAATAAACAATATTTCAAAAAACCCTAAAAATTGAAAATTTAACCAAAAATATGTTTTGTTTCTGTTAAAAAATATTCAAAAATACAAAAATATGTGTTGATTGAATACGCCGAAACCCTCACGGCTGAACAAACATGATTACTTTCACAAGATTGAAAAACGGTTTTCAAACTGTCGAAAATCAATGGGTTGTAAATCATGGGGGTACGTTATATTTTCTGCTAACTAGAGCACTTTAAGCAGAAAATGGATGGCGAGACAAAGCTATCAGTATTGGTTGTCAAATTTTCTTTAAATGGTTTTGCATTTTAGGGGGAGTAAGAAATTGTTAGAAAATCCAAAAACATTAGAAAATTTGAAAAAGCCAAAAACATGATAAAATTCAAAATTGAGTTTTTATGTAAAAAGAGGAAATGATAGTACATCAATAGACAGTTACAGTATGCTAAAGAAATGTAATGTTTATATAGCGTTAAATAGTCTCACTGATGATATGGCGATAGGTTTTTATACATTTAGTAAATTTTTTCGGGATATAAACTTAAATTCAAACTTGCTTATTTCGTGGGGAACACTACTTGGATATATAGGTAACCCCTGAAATCTCGTTTGAAAGGTCCCTCTTTCTGAGATACTAGGTCTTTATGCTTAGTGATATCTGGGGTATTATCCCGGGACTTCTGATTTTGCGGAAGCAATGGCCTAGTCCCCGGAGAATACTTTCCGCATTGCTTGAAACATAGCGCAGCCCTCAGCTAAAAAATGATGAAACATTCAAAAATGCTAATCATGGTTGTTGTAATTCAAAAGATCCTCTAAAGGGGACACACCAAAAGTCGAGCCGTCATCTCTCTGCTGAACGGAAGTTCTGACCTGAGCTCTCACGGTTTCGTACTATAATTTATTCCCCTTACAGATATCATCTAGGTATACTCACCTGTAAGACTGAATATTGGGATCTGGATACGGGAGTATATTCAAGAGGTGGGACACATGAATGAGTTTAAGTTCTTAATACATCTAATTCGTATCCTGAATCAGTTGAACTTTGTATGAAAATTTAAGTGGATCAGTATATCGACAATCTAAGTGAATTGTTTAATTCTTAATGTGTAAATAAGCTCAACGATACTTGTGACTTGTCAAAAACTGATATGATCCTCTGACGCAAACTCAAACAAAAATATTGTCTGTAAATATGTGTGTACATATTTCTTTATTGCTTTTTATTTTCAGAAAAATTCAAAAAGATTTTGATTTCTGCTTGATTTTCGACAACCGATGTCTGGATGCTGAGTTTCAAAATCTAAGTATGCTGATCGTGTTTCTGAAAAATAAAACAAGTTCATTAATTTGAAACTTGATGTTTTAAAATCAAAAATCAAAAACAGTTTGTGATATCTCCAATTTGGACTTGGATGATTAACTGTGAGGGATTTGGATGCTTATATTGTTAAAAATCTGTAAAAGAGCTAGTTTCCGATCCGGTTCGCTGAAACTGCCAAATATTTAAAGATTGTTGATAGGGGGAGAGTATCAAGTAATCCTGGATATATTTCATATTATTATATCTTAGTCCCAGGATCTTGATTTAGAAAGTTTAATAGAACCAGGTTACGATACCTGGACAACCGAAAATGCTTTCATTGTAAAATATTTTAGCAAAAGTTGAGAGAGCCAGGTTTTCAATCCTGGAAGTTCAAAACGTTGTTACTTATGAATGTATGAGATTTGCAGATGGTATTCCAGACTACGATCCCGATGGCTGAGTCTAAGTGGGAGTCTGAAGACGAGCTCAACGAAAGGGGAAGCGTGCATAGGCGCCAGGATACTTTTCCCAGAAGAGCTTGTAACCGGAAAGCCAGGTGTCGATCCCAAAAGCACGGAAGCTTGATGAAAGGGGGAGCCTGAAGAGTCTACCGAAAGGAAGGAGCTGGAGCTGAAGACAGATCCACCGGGATTCTGTTCGAGCTAGAGAGAGAGAAAGACCAGAAGCTACGAGTTTGACTCAATGATTGAGATTGACTGCGGCAATATCCAAGGGGGAGTCTGTTAGTGCATTTATGTCTATCGTCTCCGTCATCTCAAACCATAGCAGAAACTGTTAAATTCTAGGCTTTATGTTGTATCTAGTTAGTAAAAGGCAAGGTGGCATTATTGTAAATAAGGGGAACTCTCCTTATAAGCCTTGGCCTATAAATAGAAGCCTTAGGGTTTCATTTAGGTACTTTTGCCATTTTGAAGATTTGAAGCTTAGAGGATAGAGAGAGAAAGGCAAAAGGTGATTCGAGGTGTTTGTATCTTTCAGATCTATCAAAGAATCACGTTTATTGTACGTCTCGTGTGTTTCGGTCTCACTCGTACACGGATTCCGCACGTCGTACGAGTCGGTTCGCAATCGTTCGTTTGTCCTAACACTTTTCTTGAATAAAAAGAGTTTTACATAATATTTTGACACCAAACTTTTTGCTACTGATTTTATATAATAAATAAAACATTTTGAACTTTATAAACTGATCAAAAACTCAGATTCCTATTTAAACCCGAAAATCGCTTAAAACCGACTTTTACGCGTTTTAAGCGCATATTATGGGTTAAAACTATTTTTAACATATAAGACTTAATACCTACTGATGTTGTAAGTAAATTTTTATAATTAAACAGTAAGCAAAAGTTTTGAACTAAGAATTCTAATTTTTGACCTTTAAAGCTTATGTGAAATAACCAAAATGCCCCTACGGTGCATAGTTTGGTTATAAAAGATAAATTTCACATATATGCAATACCCTACTGTTATGACTTATAAAAATAAATATTTTTACTGATTATATCAGACCTGAAACTCAGATTAATAATTAAACTCTTTTATAAGCTTTAAAATGACCAAAATACCCCTACGGGGCATAATTTGAGTTTAAATCCATTTTGGGCATAATGGAAGGTATCCTACTGATGTCACAACATATTTAAGGCATATTAACTTAGGAAACCTGTTCATGACTCATTTGTTTGCCCGTTATGCATTTTTCGCGCTCGGTGCGGTTTATGTAACTAGTTTGCATAAATTAGCCGAAACGGGTCAAACCTTATCATTTTTATCTCAAAATCCAGAATGTGTTTAGTTTACCCATATTATACAAGTATACAAAATTGTCGGGTGTAAACCACATTCTAATCCGGTCTTCGCTTAATCGTGCATTTTGAACCGTATATCTTCCTTTAAAACTAACCGCTCTAAGTATAGACTTAATTAAGACCCGTTAGGAATCTAATAGGTTATTAAAACCTTCGTTTCAGATTAGGAGACCAGTAAAAGATACTTGCACTCGCTGATTGTGATATATACTTGCTTAGGTAAATACTTTTAACTTATTTTCCGTTATACGGACTTGGGATACGGTGTTATAATAATACCGCTTGGTCGGGTATGTAACTGTTTTAAATCGGATTGTGATTAATATACTTGCATAACCCGTTTTAATCTGTTTTGTTTGGTATATGGATTTTGGGGGGTTAATGACCATGTCCCGGATATCCTTGGCATCATTATTAAGAAAATGGCCACGACTTAAGCACGGGGTGTAGGCATACACCTGACAGTTACGTATGTTTAAAAGGTACCCCACAAGAAGGAAAATTTCTTGTGGGTATTATACATGTGGTGTGTCTGTTAATCTTGTCCGGCTCTTCTAACCGGCCCTGACAGACGGCAATTATTTTTAAATAATTGTCTCAAGTTATAAAAGATATTTTGTGCCTTGTGCATTCAAATCAATTTTCTTAAACATTTTCAAAATGAGTCGGTTAATTGCATTTACCAGTGTAAACTGACATATTTTCCAAAAAGGCTAAGTGCAGGTACCAAACGGAATAGGCTGGCTACTCCTAGCATCAATAAAGAGTCTTGCAAGCTTAGATGTTATAAATCTGCTGAACAATGTTTCTTTTAAACTTTGATCCGCCTGTGGATCCTTTACAACAGTTTTGTAATAAATGATATTACTTTCATTCGGTTTGTAATGATTTTATCTTTCGACTTCCGCTGTGTATATAAACTGTGATAAATTGTCTATGATGGTATCAGAGCCAACGTTGAGTGAATTAAACACTAGCCTTTTTTGTGTTTAATCTCAATGACACAGTTTGCACATTCCTCGACTTTCGAGTCTAGACAAAGAACTTAGGACTAATTCTGACTTATTTTGTTTTGTCCTTTATTGTTTCTTTTGTTTGTTTTGACAGGACCTAAAAAAAACAATGCCGCCAAGAATCCGAGGAAGAGGAAGAGGCAAGGGGCCATTCATCGCCCCTAACGATCACGAGGCCTGGCATTCACACCGGCGAACTCCATCAGACACTTTAAGCACAAGTCCTCAAGAAGACTGGAGGACCCATTTAGAACCCGCGAGACGTTCAGTCTCGCTGAGCTCCTCACCTTCCTACCTCAACTCTTTCGGGGCTCAATCGGAGAACGAGCCCCACAACTCACATCACTCTTTTATACCCCTTCAAAACCCCAACTCACACCATTCCTTCAACGACCCAACACCCTACTTTCAAAGCCGGTTCAACCCGGCAAACCAAATTGATGAGCCAATGGGTTATAACCCGTTGGGACTGGAGGACCATTTCTCCATGGACATGGAAAAGGATCCGGAACCTGCCCAGCCGCCAACCGGAACACCTACTCACCCCATCGAAATTTCGTACGGGTCGTCATATCATGGATCACCTTATCGTGGTCCAGACAGTTATGAGGCAAGATTTTCCCAATACGTCTGGGTGTTAACTCCCAGTTACCACTCATCACAGCAGCAGCAGCAGGATCCCTCGGAGGATTCGCGTTTTGTAGCGGTTACTCCACCGCCACCACCACCAGTGCAGCAACCACCTCCGGGGCCACCGAGGCGTAGGAGATCAACCGCACGGATGTTCGTGCGAGGGGGAGTCCGTATCAGCACCCCTCAGCATTCAAGTGGCAGTCATTACCCGCCATTATATGAAGACCCACAGATGGGTGGGTCTTCTAACCCTGTTTCAGAGGTGGAATCTGGGCCAGTCGCACCGCCACCAGTGGGTTATGATAACCCAATTCCTACATACGCCGGTACAGCGGCATACAACCCCTTTGAGTAGCCTTCCTACACAGGGTATAACTACTACAATGCCCCCAATGTTGACCCATACCTTGTAGCAGCCAACTACAATGCCCTTCATCCTGAAGGGCCTTACGCATCCTCCTACCAAACCGGGTACCCACCTTATGGGTATCAACACCCACCACCTCCTCAACCTCCGGATCAGCAGCCGCCACAGTCGCCGTTGATTCAGCCCCAACAACAACAGGAGATTCTACAGAGGTTGAGCCAGGTGGAACGGGAGGTTCAAGAGGAACGTAGGAACCACCGGGGATTTCTCAAGGGTTTGGCAAGCTTAATCAAAGGGAAGAGCAAAAGGATCATTGAGATCCTTTGTTTATTTGTTTGTTTTGTGTTTCTTTAATTTTCAATCAAGTCCCTGCGTGGACATCTATTTCTGTATCCAGTCCCTGCGAGGACTTGTAATTTCAGTTTAGCCCCTGCGTGGGCAAGTTATTTCTGTTAAAGTCCCGTTTAGGGCAAATTTGTACTCTTTTTAATTAGTGTGGAATGTTGAATTTTCAATTTTCGTCATTATAGGCATATATATAATATATGAAATAAATAAATCAAAAATCTCATTCCTTTTAAAATAATCTGCCTATTAAATATTAAATAAGAATCTTAAAAGGTATAATCTAGCCCGCATGTCATTATAGACCTGGCCATAATGGTAAAGCCTGTTTAAAAAGGATTCAAATTCCTTGTTAACATCTGAAAACATGTTAACACTCCTGGCAGATGTGATTCGTTAAATCACACATGTCATTCTTATATTGGATTCTTCCAATTCCTTATTTATTATTTAAACATCCATTTGTGATGTAGGGCCTACGAGCCATAATCATTGTCATATAAGACAAAAGACAGATTGTAGTCTACGACTCCCTGTCAATAAAAGGTGATAAACTACGTTCAAACCTTAATACCTCGATTCTCTGAAATCATGGTTTATAATTGTCCTTGTGACTAGGCCTTATGTGCCATTAATAATACCCTTATTACTTTATAATTAGGATAAATTATAATGAAAATCCTAAACAAATATGTTTAATAAATTAACCAAATATGGTTTATAATTACCATGGTTAATGAATTGCCATAAAAGACAATTCCATAATGGACTTTTGAATAAATCTTGTCAATATTTTATGTAGCAATCAAGCTACATGGCTGGGTCAAACGAAGTCAACAGTCACCCAAGGGAGAATCATGACACTTCCAGAGTTAATGTAGCAGGCGCGGAATTGCAGGCATTAATAGATAATGTCGTTACGCGAGCTCTTGACAGACAGTTTAATGAATCTAGTGGTACCCATGTCAGAACTCAGTTTGTACCTCATTCAAAAGCACCCTCCAGAACTCATACAACTCGCAAGAGTGATTCTCATCACTCAACAAATCAGAGGAGTGTTCCGTCTAAGAAGATTAAGCTCAAACAAGAACCACGTGTTAAGGGCTGTTCTTATAAATATTTTGTCTCCTGTAAGCCTAGAGACTTCACAGGGGAGAAAAGAGCCATCGATTGTATGACTTGGCTCGATGAAATGGACACGGTGGTTGATATTAGTGGTTGTGCAGAGAAATATATTGTGAAGTTTGTGTCACAATCATTTAAGGGAGAAGCTCTAGCTTGGTGGAGGTCACTGATTCAAGCTACAGGAAAGGCCCGCTTGTATAACACTTCTTGGGAGCAGTTCATTGCTCTAATCAAAGAAAATTAATGTCCTCAACACGAAGTTGAGAAGATCAAGACTGACTTCTTGACCTTAGTCATTAAGAACTTAGACTTCCAGACTTACCTCACCAGTTTCAATACCATGTCTCGATTGGTTCCATACTTGGTTACACCGGAACCAAAACGTATTGCTCGTTTTATTGGGGGTTTAGCCCCGGAGATCAAAGCTAGTGTGAAGGCGTCTCGACCTACTACTTTTAGGTCAGCAACTGATTTGTCTTTATCCCTTACTCTGGATGCGATCAGGCTGAGTTCGCTTAAGATTTCTGAAGAAGAAAAAGGAAACGTGAGGATGATAACTCACGTCATTCTGACAAGAAGCATAGGGGGAACTTAGACCACAAGAAGAATTCTGGGTCTAACAAGGGTAACCAGCAAGTGGATGAGAAGCCTAAATGCAAAACCTGCCAGAAACGTCATTTCGGGAATTGCAGGTTTGAATCAAAGTCGCAGTCGCAGTCGAAGCCGATTGGTTGTGGGATCTGCAAGTCCAAAGAACACAAGACTTTGGATTGCAAGAAGTTGAAGGATGCGACCTGTTATGGTTGCAATGAGAAAGGGCACATCAAGACCAATTGCCCTAAGTATGCCAAAAAGCCTGAAGAAGTCAAAAAGACCAATGCAAGGGTCTTTCGAATGGATGCACGAGAAGCCGTTCAGGATGATAATGTGATAATAGGTACCTTCCTTATAAATGATGTTTATGCAAGGGTGTTATTTGATTCAGGTGCGGATAATTCATTTGTAGATGATAAGTTTTGTAAGTTGTTCAATTTACCTGTTAAAACCCTAAGCGTGAAATATGAAGTAGAGTTTGCCGATGGTACCTTAGAAACTGCCTCAACCGTGCTAGATGGATGTTTTATATCCATTAGGAATCACTCCTTTCCGTTATCCTTGCTTCCTTTGAAAATAGCTGGTTTCGACATAGTGATAGGCATGGATTGGTTATCTCATAACCAAGCCCAGATCGTTTATGACAAGAAATAAGTGGTTATCAAGACTCCGTATGGTGAGCCACTTACCATACAAGGAGATACTCAGTATGGGATGCCTAAGCAAGTGTCCATGGTTAAGGCATCAAGGTGTATGAAGAAAGGTTGTGTCATCTACATGCCACAAGTAACTATTGATGAACCAAAGCCCAAAATTGAAGATATCCCTATCATTTCTGAATATTCAGAAGTATTCCCCGAAGAACTGCCTGGTTTACCCCCAGATAGGCAAGTGGAGTTCAGAATCGACATAATACCTGGAGCAGCACCTGTTGCAAGAGAACCTTACCGGTTAGCCCCAACTGAGATGAAAGAGTTAAGAACCCAACTGGATAATTTATTGGAAAAGGGATTTATTAGACCTAGCTCATCTCCTTGGGGAGCACCTATTCTGTTTGTTAAGAAGAAAGATGGATCAATGCGGTTGTGCATTGATTATAAAAAGAGAGCTGAACAAGGTTACAATTAAAAACAGATATCCATTGCCCAGGATCGACAATCTGTTCGATCAATTGCAAGGGGTAAGTTACTTCTCCAAGATTGATTTAAGGTCTGGTTACCATCAGCCGAAGGTTAGAGATGAAGATGTGCATAAGACTGCGTTCAGAACTCGCTATGGCCACTACGAGTTCTTAGTGATGTCGTTCGGGCTCACTAATGCACCAGCAACATTCATGGACCTCATAAATCGCGTTTGCAAACCCTACTTGGACAAGTTTGTCATCGTCTTCATTGATGACATCCTCATTTATTCAAAGAATCAAGCTGATCATGAGAAGCATCTTCGTTGTATTCTTAAACTTCTTCAACAAGAAAAGCTTTACGCCAAGTTTTCAAAGTGTGAATTTTGGCTTCGTGAAGTCCAATTCCTTAGACATATGGTTGGTGAGCGTGGTATCCAGGTAGATCCCGCTAAGATTGAAGCCATCATGAATTGGCAAGAACCGAAGACGCCCACAGAGATTCGTAGTTTCTTGGGATTGGCAGGATATTACAGACGTTTTATTGAAAATTTCTCAAGGATTGTTGCACCCCTAACTTCATTGACTAGGAAGAATATTAAGTTTGATTGGGGTCCTAAGCAACAAGAATCCTTTGATATTCTTATACAGAAGTTAAGCAATGCTCCTGTGTTGACATTGCCCGAAGGGATTGAAGAATTTGTGGTTTACTGCGACGCATCGCACACTGGCATAGGATGTGTGCTAATGCAGAAGGGTAAAGTTATTGCATATGCTTCCCGCCAACTAAAAGTGCACGAAAAGAATTATACCACCCACGACTTGGAGTTGGGTGCCGTTGTGTTTGCACTAAAACTTTGGAGGCATTATTTATATGGTACCAAGTGTGTGATCTATTCTGGTCATAAGAGCCTTTAGCATCTGTTCAATCAGAAGGATCTGAACATAAGGCAGCGTCGATGGATGGAGACTTTAAATGATTATGATTGTGAAATCTGATACCATCCAGGCAAGGCTAATGTGGTCGCCGATGCCTTAAGTAGGAAGGAAAGGGTGAAGCCCATAAGAATCAATGCCAAGAGCATTGAATTAAAGAACAGGTTGAATGAAAGATTGTTAGCCGCTCAGAAGAAAGCCGTATTAGAAGCTAAATATCCAAATGAAAAGTTGGGAGTCACTGCAGAACAGTTGTCATATGGTAAGGATGGAATCCTAAGATTGAATGGACGGATATGGGTTCCAATCTATGGAGAACTTAGGGAAGTGATCCTTCAGGAAGCCCATAGTTCCAAGTATTCTGTTCATCCTGGCTGTGACAAAATGTACCAGTGTCTATCATATCTGATAGGGATACGAGGTATACATCGCATTTCTGGAAAAGTTTTCAACAATCCCTAGGCACTCGATTGAACTTCAGCACGGCATACCATCCTCAAACGGATGGCCAAAGTGAGCGTACTATTCAAACACTGGAAGATATGTTAAGGGCTTGTGTTATTGATCTAGGTGGAAGTTTGGATGATCATCTTCCATTAATCGAATTTTCATACAATAATAGTTATCACTCCAGTATACAAGCTGCACCTTTTGAAGCTTTGTATGGAAGAAAGTGCAGAACGCCCATTTGTTGGGCAGAAGTTGGAGATGTCCAACTAACAGGACCTGATATAGTCCTGGAGACGACAGATAAGATTGTACAGATATGAGATCGTCTCAAAGCTGCCAGGGATAGGCAGAAAAGCTACGCAGATAAAAGGCGTAAACCTCTAAAGTTTGAGGTTGGTGACAAAGTACTACTGAAGGTATCACCCTGGAAAGGGGTAATGCGATTCGGCAAGAAAGGCGAGTTAAGTCCAAGATATATAGGACCATTCGAGATCATCGAATGTGTCGGAACAGTGGCTTATAAGTTAAATTTGCCTGAAGAGCTCAGTAGTATTCATAATGTATTCCACATCTGTAATCTGAAGAAATGTCTAGCTGATGAAGAATCACTAGTCATACCACATACGGATGTGCACATAGATGAGAGCCTGAAGTTTGTTGAGAAACCTTTGTCGATCGAGGATTGACAGGTTAAGAAGCTTCAAAGGAAGCAGGTACCAATTGTAATGGTTAAATGGGATGCCTGTAGAGGTCCCGAGTATACGTGGGAGGTAGAGTCCACAATGAAAGAGAAGTACCCTCATTTATTTCAGTAAATCTCGAGGTCGAGATTTCTTTTAAGGGTGTAACACCCTTCTAATTACTACTTGACTTAAATCTAAATTTCATATGATTTTATATATATAGTGCGTCTAGGTTAAAAGTTAAGTTCCAAAGTGACCAAACTTTAGTCAACTACCGACTAATTCAAACATTCATAAATTGTCTAGCAAATTGTTTACATTCCAAAAACATTGTCTATTAAAGTTAGATATCGCGGAAGCTTCAAAAGTCGTGTTCGGTTCTTCAAAACATGCTTGATCATTGTCCATATACTTGCAAAACCTGAAAACTGGAGATTTATAACAAAATTAGTGTTAGAGTTCTTAGAAATATTGCTTAATCGAAGCTACGTTCAAAAACCGGATTCGATTAGCTAGGATATGCAAGTTTTAACAATTATTTCAGGGCTCTACCGTAACTTACGGTGTCTACCGTAAGTTACGATAGACGCTGGTTAACCTTGGTCTGCCGTAGGGCAGTGTTGAACTGTCGTAACATTTTTATTCTCCATCGTAAGTTACGGTGGAGACCGTAACTTACGGTGGACTCTGCAAACTTGCTATTTGTCTCATTTATACATTTCACCCAAACCCGAATCCTCGGATTTCTCATTCTAACAAACTAATATGCTAAATTCTCGTATTCTAATATGTCTTTTTATTAACAACAACAAAGACCGAGTAGCCATATTACGATGCATTAACCACACATTATTTGATTATCCGACCCGTTTGGCTCATCTAAGGAATCCTCCATTATGATGACTACCAACGAGGTCTAACCAATTCTTGACCTATTATTCAATATAGCGAACATTATCGTTTTAACTCAATTCAACTTCTATTCTACAATTCAACTACAAATATGCTAGTTATCAAAATTTACCAAATGTAACGAATCAAGTTACATACTTGCGTAATTCATCGACATTGGTTTCTAACCATAATTACCCATTCCCGGGCTTGTCAATCATAGCGTATCACGTCCATTCCATGGATTACGTTTTCATAACTCAATTTTAATGTGTGATGTTTTAATCACTTCAATCTCTACAAAATTCGACCATTATTTGACCCGTTTGGTTGTTTAATGGGAACCACCATTTTACAACATACCAAACTTGTTCTAACTAACATTTAACCCATTTACTTATCTAGTGATCTTCGTCACTTCAACTAGACATCCAAATTCGTACTCTATTCTAAATTCAAGTCTATTAGTAAAAATACATAACAAACATAACGTAACAAAACCGTGGTTACGTACCTTTTAAGCACACCTTTCTAGCGTGTATCACCTCTGGCTTGTCCACTTGACGACCCGGATTCTTTACCTATTGAGTTCCATTCACAACCAAATTTAGAACTCTTTTATAACCAAAAATCGGACAATTCATTATGATATTCAAATCTGCGTTTTTGTCCGATCTTTAGCGTTTTACTCCTCACTTAGGCGTTTTAACAAACACCTAGCGGGTCAGATTTTTACATAACCATTACTAGGTTCTTGACATGTTATTTTCATCTACATTCACTTCAATTAACAAATCTATACTAAATTTTAACATCAAAAATTTCAGATTCACCACATGAATTCAGATTTCACTAGAATAAGAACCATAATTCTAGTGTTTATTTAGTTTCTACAAACTCACTAATCACCTACAATGGTGATTATAAACCCCACAAGTATAATGCTAGATTTTAATAAGAAATCATCTAGGGTTTATCCCTAGATGCCATGTTACTTCTAATTTCATCCGTGCAAGACATAATCAAGCTCAATTTCAGTTTTTCACAATAACCTATAATTTAAGATGGATCAAAATATCAAAATTTTGCATACCTTATGATCCCCTCAACAAGGTGATCACTAATTCATGCTTAAAGATCGATTTGGAGCTGATTTGAACTCTCAATTTGATCAAGTTTGACATGCACTAGGGTTTGGTGGGGAGCCTGTGTCGCCCCCTGTGTTCTTGTTCGACCAAACACACCTAAGTGTGTGTTTGGTGTGTGTTATTTTAATTATAATCACCCAAGTTTCCAACCTTGTAACTTAGGTCCCTCAATTATTGTTTCGTTTATTAATTTAGGAGTTCCCATCCATTTATTTGGTTTCACAATGTTGTATCTAACTGGGTTATCTAGTCCTAGTCAATTTATTCTCCTTTATTTTATACTTTATAATTCTAATATAAAGTTTTATATTTTCGGGGTGTTACAAAGGGGGTGAGGATGTAACACCTCGTAAAATCACGACCAAAATAAAATAATGAAGACACGTGTCATGAGCTTTAAACGTGTAATGGATTGAATATGAGGGACTAAAGTTGAAAAACAAAGAAAGTATGTGTGTAAAAGGATTCAAAGTGTCAACATTCGATAATTATACCTTTCAACAAGCCTACACGATGTTTATACCCTTAAACGAATGAATTATAAATCGTATGAAGCCGGTTGTGGAAGAAAGTGAAAGTTTACAAACCGCAAGGCTTAAAAGTGTCAACATGTTTAATTTATACCTCCGAGTGACCTTTTAGCGAACCCGAAGCTTTGTAACGATTAATCATGCTCACTAGAATAAGTGATAAAAATTTCACAAGGTTTCGATATCGTATGAGAAAGATATGCTAACATTCGTAAGTAAGGGGTTAAAAGCGTCAACATTTAAATTCATGACTTTTCGGTGATCGTATAACTAACCGGGGACTTAACGAAGTTGGTTTATGACATAGGGTCCTTAAAAGTCAAGTTTGGGGGTTAAAATGTAATAAAAACAAATTAAAATCAAGTTTTGAAGGACCTGGGACCAAATGTGCAATTTCTGAAACCTTTTTGACCGGATCTGGGCCTCATACCGGCCGCGTAAGACTCCTCTTGGAGCTTACGCGGGCCGCCTAAAAGTGCCAGCACCAGTTTTCTTGGACAGATGCCTGTATCAGCCTATTCCACCGCCTTTGAGAGCTTGTTTTCGAAATCCAGAGGCTGAGCAAGTGGTATTTCATGCATAGGGACACATGGGACCATCAGAAAACATCTGTAGACTTAGTAGGAGTGATCCCATGCAATCTAATTCACTATATAAGAACACTTGTTGCAACACATTTTGACATTCACTTGAAATCATTCATAACTCTTTTTCTGGAGTCTCCTAGAGCTCAAGACCATTCCCTAAGGATCATTAGTCGTGCTTAGTACTTCAGTAAGCTTCCTTAACCTTTCTAATTCGTGTTTCATTAGTTTAATGGCCTAAAGTCAAACCCGTCGTAATTAAGGTTTGACTTAGTGATTAATCACTAATGGTCTAGTCAATTCTCGAATTGAAAGTACCTATGAGTTGGTAATTATGTGGGTAATAAACCCTTAAAAGGGCATCCTCTGATTCCCACTCTAACTAAGTCAATTGTCGGGTCAAACTTAATTATAAAAAGTCAACAGAAAGCTAATTTTCAAATAAACGCATAATTAGCAATGTAGAAGCCATGGAACCTGTTTTATCACTTTTATAACTTGGTAATAAATATAAGAACATGTCTAAGCATGTTCAACCCGACAATTTTCAGTTTAGGCTCGGTTCGGAACTGAAAGTCGCAAAAGTAGACTTTTGCTTTGACTTTTAGTTCTGACCCAATGTAGCATATTTTAGAAATGCCTTAGAGCTTTATTAGGACCAGGTTATAGGTTAGTGTAACCCTATGAGGTTATACAACTTGGTTCCTTAGTTATCCGATTCATTTGCATGTTTCCGTTATATGCCTAAATGTTGACCATTATGCCCTTTTGACTTTAAAATGAGATTTTTGAAAATGTGAGAGGACAAAAACCTTTATTACTGATTTATAAACTTGTCCTAAAAATTTGACATCAGTTTGAGGTCTAGTTTAGGAGATATGCTCAATATCGTAATTAAGAAGCTTTTTATTAATTAAACAGCGTAATTAGCATAAAGCCTATCTAAACCCAAATTTTGACACCAAACTTTTTACCCACTGATGTAATATAATATTTTGGGATTTTTGAAGATTTTTATTTATTTTTAAGCTGAGCATAACATAGGGTTCTTGCTATAATTCAGAAATTGTCGGTTATACCCTTTTTTTGAATAAAAAGAGTTTTACATAATATTTTGACACCAAACTTTTTGCTACTGATTTTATATAATAAATAAAACATTTTGAACTTTATAAACTGATCAAAAACTCAGATTTCCTATTTAAACCCGAAAATCGCTTAAAACCGACTTTTACGCGTTTAAAGCGCATAATATGGGTTAAAACTATTTTTAACATATAAGACTTAATACCTACTGATGTTGGAAGTAAATTTTTATAATTAAACAGTAAGCAAAATTTTTGAACTCAGAATTCTAATTTTGACCTTTAAAGCTTATGTGAAATTACCAAAATGCCCCTACGGTGCATAGTTTGGTTATAAAAGATAAATTTCACATATATGCAATACCCTACTGTTATAACTTATAAAAATAAATATTTTTACTGATTATATCAGACCTGAAACTCAGATTAATAATTAAGACTTAATTAAGACCCGTTAGGAATCTAATAGGTTATTAAAACCTTCGTTTCAGATTAGGAGACCAGTAAAAGATACTTGCACTCGCTGATTGTGATATATACTTGCTCAGGTAAATACTTTTAACTTATTTTCCGTTATACGGACTTGGGATACGGTGTTATAATAATACCGCTTGGTCGGGTATGTAACTGTTTTAAATCGGATTGTGATTAATTTACTTGCATAACCCGTTTTAATCTGTTTTTTTTTTTGGTATATGGCTTTTGGGGGGTTAATGACCATGTCCCGTATATCTTTGGCATCATTATTAAGAAAATGGCCACGACTTAAGCACGGGGTATAGGCATACACTTGACAGTTGCGTATGTATAAAAGGTACCCCACAATAAGGAAAATTCCTTGTGGGTATTATACCTGTGGTGTGTCAGTTAATCTTGTCCGGCTCTTCTAACCGGCCCTGACAGACGGCAAACATTTAAATCTGTATACAAGATTATTTTTAAATAATTGTCCCAAGTTATAAAGGATATTTTGTGCCTTGTGCATTCAAATCAATTTTCTTAAACATTTTCAAAATGAGTCGGTTAATTGTATTTACCAGTGTAAACTGACGTATTTTCCAAAAAGGCTAAGTGCAGGTACTAAACGGAATAGGCTGGCTACTCCTAGCATCAATAAAGAGTCTTGCAAGCTTAGATGTTATAAATATGCTGAACAATGTTTCTTTTAAACTTTGATCCGCCTGTGGATCCTTTACAACCGTTTTGTAATAAATGATATTACTTTCATTCGGTTTGTAATGATTTTATCTTTCGAATTCCGTTGTGTATATAAATTGTGATAAATTGTCTATGATGATATCAACTACGTCACGATACTCCCCACCGGGCCCACCGGTAATACGTGGAAATATCAGGGTGTGACATTAACACTCATGAATTGAAGTTCATGTTTGAATGTTGAATGTATGAGTGTGGTTATGTTGAAACCATGTCTAGGAACAAACCCTAGTTGAAAAACTTGCTATATTAATGTTGGAAAACTAGGAAATTGTTGATTCCCCCTATATGTGCTAAGTGGGTTTTCATTTCATTGTGATGAACACAAAATATTGCATGTTAAAATTGTAAGAAAACGATGTTATGATACAAGTTCTAGATGTAGTTCATGAACACTAGACATAGAGATTTGATTTTTATGTTGATCTTGGTAAAAATGACTAGTTATGTACTAGTTTGTAAATGTGTAAAATTATGCCCATTAGGTGTTTGTTAAAATGCCTAAATGAAAGCTAAAATGTTGAAATTTCGAGTGAAGCACGCATTTGAATAATATGTCAAATTATGCGAAATATGAAGCAATAAGGGTTCTAAACATCATGTTGATTTAGACTTAATTGTGTAAATCGTGTGATCAAAAGTAGTTAACTTTTGATAAGTTAAACTAATCAATGATGAAGTCGAATAGTAGTTTCGACATAGAAAATACGTAAGGTGGAATAGTCGTGAATAGTAATGACTAATCTAACCACCTTGTGAATGATGATAGTTTGACGCTTAACAAGCTAGGTGGAAGCTTGAGAAGGGAGCGAGTCAAACAGATCGCGTATGAAGGAAAGATGTATTTGAGCGCAAGGTAAGTAAAGCTTACACTTTACTATTAGAACACCTACTTGTTATAGTCGTTATGAATAAGATAAAACGATAGATTGATTATGGTAACCTGAGGCGTAAGAATACGCTTCGGAATAAGTAAAAGTAGCAAAACATTGATTCGGCCATGTGTAGACCGAATAAACAAAGAGTTTTGAGAAAAGATACATTATGGCATAAAGTTTAATGAGTAAAAAGGGTAATACGACAATTTGTCTACGAGCTAATGAACAAACAATTGTTTTTGAAAAAGGCGCTCAACGGCGTAAAACATGATGTGTTAAATGAATAAAGAAAAAAAATTAAGCAATATGATAGAACGGAGTAAACCGGTACGGGTTACATAGACGGGATGGTAAATAAGTACCATCTCACAAGGATAAAATGGTCGTTAGACCAAACGGGTTGAATGGTGATTATATCACCATCGGACAATATCGACTAATGATGTTTGTCGAGTATTATGATCACAGGGTGAATAGCGTAAGGAATTGCATTCATATTAATTAGCGACTAATTGATGCGGTATTAAAACGGGTGTTAGTTTTGACCCGAGCCAGGTACGCATAAAATAGTTTTAGTTAAACATACGAGTTTGGTCAAATAGGTGACGAAAGTCGTTCATCATAAAATGAGGGACTAAAGTTGACCAAAACACCCTTGAAGGGTAAAATGGGCAAACGACCAATGTGGGTTGTTTGGGAATTTGCATTATGACTATGGAACCATTAAATTTGAAAAGTTTTAGGCATACATATTAGTGGGTTAAATGCAAAAAAAAAAAAAAAAAAATGGGTCATTTGCGTAAAATGACCAACCGAGGGGTAAATTTGGGATAATAAGTTCGTTACGCTAAATCCACCACAAAAATAGTTGTGGTGGAATATAAGCAGATATTTTAGATATGGAATTATGAGGTGAGAAAAGAAAGGAGCTAGTTTTAGACTAAATTGTTTAAATTTCTTAAACGGGCCAAAAGTCTTAGTAAACCAATTTCAAGCCGAGGTCTTGAAATCGTATATTTTATAAATTCGGATGTCGGGTTATAACTCCACATGATGGAGAATCAAATTACGAATGCGTAGGAAAAAAGAATCGTGTAAAACGGACATCTAGATTAAAAATTATGACAATTTAAAGTTGGAATTTGATTAAAACTAGAGCTGGGTGAAATGCAGGTTTTTATAACAAACCCGCTAGAAAACTGATCCCCACGCGACACGCGACAGGTTCCAGATGTTTGGGCGTGACACGCGACAGTCGTTGCGGCCCGCGACGGATTAAGGCTAAGCTCTCGCGGGGTCGCGAGAGCTGAAAAAGCTGGCAATTTGATTTTATTTTGCTATTTGACGCATATAACTTGTTTAAACTTGTTTATAAGCTATCAAAACTAACTTTTAAGTTGGTTTTGATTATAGGTTAATGTCAAGAGTTCACGAATGAAGATCAAGCGGCGTACAAGAACAGAACACATGGGAAAAGAAGCTTCCCCACATTGCTTCGTCCTTATTTTAAAACGACGAACTTAACTACATTATGTTCTATTAATTTAAATTTGTAAAAATTTTTAATTTAACCATAATTTTCAACGTGTATGCAATCATAATTACATGTTTCGTAAACTATACGAAAACCGTTAGTTTATTGTAAGGGTCTTACAGTTTAGCCTGCGGATCTATTGTGCATTTCCCGAAGTGATTCCTTACAATTCTTGCACCAGGGCTTTTCACCCGACTGATTGGAGCTTTTCTTAAATCCAGACTTACCTTTCTTTACCTTATCAGAACGATGCGAGTTATCATCTTCTCTCTTTCTCTTTCCTTCATCTGTAGTCTTTACCGACCTACTTCGGATAATATCCAATGTTAGAGATAGAGACAGATCCACTGCTGACCGGTAAGTGGCAGGCTTTGAGGCCTTAACATGTCCTTTCACCTCAGGGGCCAAGCCACCTATGAAACGTGCTATGCGTTTAGGTTCCGGAGTTACCAAATAAGGGTGACAACTGACAATTTTCCATGTATCCGTACAATGTTAAACAGTAAATTGTATCTTAATAACTGTACTTGATTAAATTAAGGATATGAATTATTTTCTGATTACTGTCATATACATACAAGTGCATTACATATTGCAAGAATATTTATCATTATTACATGCAACACAATGTGACACAATTAGTGCACAGAACAAAGTTAGCACAGTTATCAGACATACTAGAAGTACTGACGGGAGTTTAGTACTCAGACAGACATGATATTAAGACACAGATTGGGCCTAAAGCCAAGAGTTACCCTAGAATAGTGTGTAGGAAAGTAGGGATCACAAAACTACCTTCCTAGTGATCCCTACTCACTAAAACTGCATAATTCTGCACAAATCAGCAAAAATCAGCATTTTAACTACAAAATATAATGCAAAATTATGATTTAATGGTCCAGAATACCTTCATAAGTGTCGGGAATCAAAACTGTCATAAAAGACAACATAAAGCACACTAAACTGCGCTATTTAGCACCTTAACGAACCGGTAACCAACCGGACACTACCCGAAACACCAAATTTTCCCTAAAAGCATTGTTTTAGTGTTACGAAGCTAGTTATGGTCACCGAACATCATAACACATCCTAAAACACCATAACACTTATAACCCTAACTAATACCCTTACAATCTAACTTAACTTCCTAACTAAGGATTAAATCACAACTAGACCCCCCCCCCCTCAATTGACGGTCCAACATGGGGACCCACCCCTTGATTTCTTTCTAATTGTTTAATGGATATGTATGAATGATTATAAGCACATTAACCATTAGACCATGTTTTGTTGGAAGTCTTTCTTTTTTTAAACCATGAGACTAAACCACATCCTCATTACTTCATCTTCAACACACAAACACCTCCTTTCTTCCTCCCATTCTCGGCTCACACACCACCACCATACACATCCATTTTCAAGTCATTCTCAAACATTCCAAGGTGATCTAAGGGTGCAAGGAACATAGTTAAGAAGCTTGGAGGCTTTGGAGTTTGAAGGACCTTCACCTAGAGCTTTTATCCACCTCATTTATCATCATCTTCATCTTTGTTTCTTCCCTAGTCATAGAGCTAGTAGTAACCTCCTCACAACTTGTTTTTACTTCTAATTTTTGTGGTTAAAAGGTTATGTAACTTGTTAATCTTAAGAATCACAAAGAAACATGAAGATGATCTTTAACATAAAGCTTAATAACATTAAAATCTAAGTTGTTTTAGTGTATGTATGAAAATTGTTTGTTGATTTCTTGTGATTATGATGTTGATCATCATAAGAAGCTTGCTAGATGATGATTAAACACATGATCTAGCAAGTATAAGGATGGATCTTGAGAAAATCATAATGACCATCCTTTATGTTAATCATGAACTTGAATATAAGCTTGTTTTAGTGTATAATGATTATGTTTACAAGTATTAAGTCTTGAAAATAAAATATTTCAAAGATAATATTTTCAAGAAACAAGGTTTATTACAAGATTTAACATGATCATGGTTTTTAAAGAAAATAGACATGTTTTAAGTGTTAAAACAAAGTTAGAATAGTGTTGGTAACAAGAAAAATACAAGAAGAATTATTTTCAGAAAATCATCATATAAGTTGTAAAGAACTAAAATTACAAGAATGAGTTTTTATAAACTAAAAACCATGTTTTTAGAGGTAACAAAACTTACTAAACAACATGTGAAGTTACTACAAATTTTTACAAACTTTCAAGTTCATGACATAGTGTAAATTGCATATTTTTGGCTCATGGTAAGTCTTGTTTAGATTGGTGATGAATTTTAAAAAGAAAATGATATGCTTTCAAGCATGGAAACCTCCATTTTTAAGGGGAAACTATGGCAAAATTTTGGTAGAAATTAAACACTTAGGAAAATATTTTTAAACAAGTGTTTACAAGTAAATTTTGATCATGGTTTTCATATAAAAATTTGCCATAATTTTTATTACAAATATTGGACGTTGATTTTTTATAATAAAAATGACTAAGTATATATTTAGGAAAATATATATTTAGATGTCACAAATTGTGTGCTATTTGTATATTGATTGTATTAGTTATATTATTTTAGGAACTTGAAAATAATATAACTCACCAATATACCAAAATTGTAATATGAAAATATTACCAAAATTCCAAGAAAACAAATATATAAATTATACCCGAATATTGGACAATCGGACAAACGACATAAGGACTATAAATATATATATATATATATATATATATATATAGCGGTTAACATACATTATGAGTAATCGTACTTCACGTACGCGACTATCCTGACCGTCAGATCAGGGGATTAAAAGCGTGATTAATTAGATGCGTGATTATTTAATACATGCGTGATTATTTCAGTGGCTTATATCCATGCGTGATTATCTGATCCATGCGTGATAATCTGTTCCATGCGTGATAAATCTGATCCATGCGTGATAATCACAAAAAACTTACGGTCAGGATAGTCGCGTATGTGAAGTATAATTAGGGCTTTTGTACATTATACTTTCTCTCTCTATATATATATATATAGAGGGGAAGGTTCATTTGAGAAGAAATTTAATGTGAGAAGAAAAAGAAGAAAGGGCATATTAGTAAAATACTATTTCATTTATAACTCATATCATTAATTATCAACTCTTTAATTAATTAGTCAACTAATCTTTAATTATCCTACATATAATCTACAAAACCTACACATATCAAAATTTTCCCACACAGTCGAAATTTATCTTACACATTATAGAATTTTATCTCACACAGTCGAAATTTATCCTACACATTATAGAATTTTATCCCACACAGTCGAAATTTATCTTACACACCTCGAAAATATATCCTACACAACTCGTAATTTATCCTACACAACTAGTAATTTATTCTACACTTTAAATTAACTTGTTTTTTTTTAATTTGGAAAAAGTATATATTTTGAAAAGGAGTTACAAATTTAATTTAGTTAGTTATTAAAGGGGAAGAATACAAATTAATGATTTTTGTAAGTTTACCAACATACCCTTATATTATAATTAAATACAAATATTAAATGAAGTAAAATGAAGCATTCTTATTGGTTGAAACTTCTTCTTTTTTCTTCTTACAAAAAAAAAAAGAATTAATGATTTATAGTGGAAGGTTCAAATGAGAAGAATTTTTTTGTAAGAAGAAAAAAGAATAAGTTTCAACCAATAAGAATGTTTCATTTTACTTCATTTAATATTTTCATTTAATTTTAATGTAAGGGTATATTGGTAAAGTCACATAGATCATTAATATCTAGTCTTCCTTTTTAATAGCTAACTACATTAAATTTGTAACTTATTTTCAAAAAATATATATTTTTTCAAAAATTAAAAAAATAAATTTATAGTGTAGGATAAATTACTAGGTGTGTAGGATAAATTATGAGTTGTGTAGGATAAATTTCAGCATGTGTAGGATAATTTTTAAAATGTGTAGGATAACTTTTTATGTGTGTAGGCAATGAAAATTAGTGTAGACAATAATAGTCTTTATGAGTAATTAATTACTTAAAGATTGTAATAAATGAGATTAAAGAATAACTACTTAATATTTTACAATTGTACCCTTTGTTCTTTTTCTTCTCAACTAAATTTTGTTCTCAAATGAACCTCCCCTTATATATATAGAGAAAGTATAATGTACAAAACTCCTTATCATACATTATCGTACGCGACAATACACACAACATGCGTGATTATTTTTTTTGCGATTTATAACGTGCGTGATTAACTACCCATGCGTGATTATCACCTCTCATGCGTGATTATCACAAAAAAAACTGCTCCCCATGCGTTATTAGGGCTCCATGCGTTATTTTTACCCAGATCGGACGGTTGGAAGCGTAGCGTACGTGAAGTATGATAAGCTCTTTTGTATGTTAACCTACCCCTATATAGAGAAAGTATAATGTACAAAACTCCTTATAGGGAGGAGCTCATGCGAGAACCACCTTTATTGTGAGAACCACGAGAACCAATGTGAACACAACCTAAAATAGCTAAAAAAACAAAAAAAAAAAAACCTAAAAAAAGCTAACCCCCACCCTCCCCCCCCCCCCCCCAAGCTAAAATGCTAAAAACTAAACCCCCAAAAAACCTAAAAAAATCTAAAAAAAATCTAAAAAAAATTTTGTTGAATTTTTTAATATTTTTTATGTTAAAATCGCTACTTTTAGAAGAAATTTTTTTTTTTAAATTTAAAAAAAAAATTTGCTTCGAAAAGTAGCGATTTTTTTATAAAAAATATTTAAAAATCCAAAAAAAAAATTGTGTGATTTTTAACTATTTTTAGGCATTTTTTTTTTGTGTTCACATTAGGAGAAGATCATGCGAGAACCACCTCTTATTGCGAGAACCGCGAGAACCAATGTGAACACAACAAAAAATGCCTAAAAATCACACAAATTTTTTTTTTTTGATTTTTTTAATATTTTTTATGTTAAAATCGCTACTTTTCGAAGCCAAAAAAATTTTTTTTTTTTTTTATTCGAAAAGTAGCGATTTTAACATAAAAAATATTAAAAAAAATAGATTTTATTTTTTGATTTTTTTAGACTTTTTTTAGATTTTTTTTAGGTTTTTTGGGGGTTTAGTTTGCGGTTTAGGTTTTTGGGGGGAGGGGGTTTAGGTTTTTTTTTTTTGGGGGGGGGGGGGGGGGTTAGGTTTTTTTAGGTTTTTTGGGGGTTTTAGTTTTTAGCATTTTGCTTGGGGGAGGGGGGTTAGCTTGGGGGGGGGGGGGGGGGTGGGGGGTTAGGTTTTTTTAGGTTTTTTTAGCTATTTTAGGTTGTGTTCACATTGGTTCTCATGGTTCTCACAATAAATGGAGTTCTCGCATGAGCCCCTCCCTATATATATATATATTCCGGAAATAAATTCGTAACTCGACAAGTATGACAAACGATATTTTGGAAACCAAATAAACGGAAAATGTGGATTTTTATAAGTATTACAAAGTATATCATATTTTGTCAAACAGAAAATATATTATTTTGAGTGGATAAAAATATATATTTTCTTAAACAATTTGAAGATATATTATTTTTTAGTGGAGAAAAATATATATTTTCTTAAACAACTGGAAGACATGTTATTTTGGGTGAAGACTAGAAACATATATATTTTCTAAGTTAATCTTAAAAATATAATACTTTTGAGGTTTATACGACAGTATATTTATTTTTGTCAAGTAAAGTTTATAGATAATTTTCTATAAAAATTCTCTTAAAATACATACATTTTAAGAATACAAATTTGGTGATTTTTAGTTGATTAAAAATAATATTCCGGAAAAAATAAATACAAGATTAAGTATAAAATACTTAATAAATACAAGAAAATACGTATTCTCATACGTATAAATACACACCGAAATACACCACCAATACTTGGCAAAATACACAAGTACAAGTATACCCATACTTGGAAAAATACATATGTAAGAATACATAATAAACCAAGTTAAAAATATATTGTTTTAACAATATTCCAAATAATGAAATAAATGTAACATAAGTTAAAATATAATTATTTTAACTAATAATTATATACTTGGGAATTATATAATACACATCAAAGATATAACTCAAAGTATACCAAGAATTCCAAAATAAGTTTTAATAAACAACTAAGACTAAGAGTCGTTGCATGACCTAGCCGTCTAATAAAACATAGCACGTGTGTAGGTAGTGGTACGACATCAGGACGAGATCTTTGAGTTACAGGTTACAGGACGCAAGTCTGTGAGTTCATGTCCCCCTTTTCTTTTAATTGTTTTTAGTTTTATAACTTCGGGGTGAAATACATGTTACAAATGTTTCAAACTTTTACAAATGGTATGGTTAGCTAAGGAATGAACTGTTAGATCATGTGAATGGGTAGGCGTTAACTTAAGACCATTAATCCTTGTATAAGGACCGATGGGCATGAGTGATAGATCTATTTGGGTGTTGTGAAACCCACCCATGAGACCGCGAGTTGGACCATGTGGTGACTATGTCGTCCCCGCCGGGTGGCCCGGTACGAAATACGCAAAGGATTGAGCATTCCTGCACCATTGCACACATATTAATGACCTTACAAATCATTAATTGATCTGTTCATAGACGCTATCATACCGGATTTCAAAGGCATACTTACAAATGTTTACAAGATTATTCGAACTCATACAGAAACACATGAACTCGCTCAACTTTTGTTGATGTTTTCAAAATTACATGTATTTCAGGAAAACAAGATGGATCTTGGGCGCTGGTCTTGTTTTCAAGACATAAAATTCAAGTTTCGATGTCATCCACTTTTGATTTGTAACATAACTAGAGGATATGTTGGTTGAAACTTAAATGACTTGTGATTGTAACATTTTAAACTTATAAATGGATGAACATCATGTTTTAATCATATAGTTGTTTATTATAATTGAATACAATAATATACGCTTCCGCAAAAGTCAGGGTGTGACAATAAGGCACCAGTCTAGACATGGAGTTGAAGCTAGTAACATAGGCCCGACAGTCCAAATTTTTCATGACTAGGGTTAGGAAATCAGCTTCAACTTTCTCTACTTCATGTTGCAAGCATAAAGTTTCTCTCATCAATTCAACAAATTTATCCCACAAAAGATTGTAAAGTGGAATTTTCCCCGAGGTCGGTATTAATGCCCTCCACCAAACTAGGGCATCACCTTTAAACGACTGTGATACAAACTTAACAACATCCTCATTGGCACACCCACTTATGTCAACAAATGTCCTCATCTCATCAAGCCATTTCATATGATCAATGGCACCTTTTTCACCAGTGAAATATATTGGTTTGCAAGAGACAAAGTACTTATAGGAACAAGCTTTGGGACGTGGTTCCTGGTCGAACACTATGTTCTTGGATGGTTGACTGTTTTGATTTGACGAATGTTGAGATTCATCCTTTTTAGATGTATGCGTTTTGGAAGGGGGCTTAGAATGAGCCACTGAATGAGTCTTGGTGCGAGTAGCACTCGACTCCCTGAATACTCTGCCAACAGCTTTAGTTACAGCAGTGTCTATCATAGCTAGCAAATCAGCACCTCTTATGTTCAATCTAGTTTCATTATTTCCGTCAGTTGGGTGACTATGTGCCTCATCCGAGTTAGCCATGGAGAAGCTTGAATGCTATATATCAAATAACAACAACTTATTTAGTGGTCTTATATTGAATCATCATATTCGGTGATTCATTAACCATGGTATGAATAGACCACATTGATTAATTGGTTTAATCAGTTTTGAAGAATATTTATTTGAACTTTTTATTATAGTTAGTCCAGGTTATGAAACCACTAAAAGTATTAGGGTGGCACAAAAGGCCTTGTCACATGGACAATTTAAATTATAGGCAATGATCTAATTGGATCAAAGGCATTAAGGTTTGAACATAGTTCTTCACCTTTTGACAGAGAGTCAAAGACTACAACTGTCGTTGTTATGAATATGGTATAGTTTGGCCCGGAGGTGAAACAATAACACAAAAATTATATATTGACAAATGTACACCAATCTTCCCAACTAATATCTATTTTCTTCGATCTACTATTTAGCCACAAAAAACCGACCGTCTTTATTTCCCGCACAATCCCCACTAATTTAAAGGCCTTGTTGTTGAATCTCGCTTCGTTCCTAGCTTTCCAAATGCTCCAACAACCAATTCTAATAATTCCTTGAACTACCTCTTTTTTGTTACCTTTTAAATCAATATGCTCATGAGTCTCCAGAAGATCCTTAACCGAGAAAGCTAAGATATTAGGAATCTTGCACCACATGCAAATGATAGGCCATAGGACCGACGCGACACTACATGAGGTAAATAGGTGCTCCACCGATTCTTCGCCATCGCCGCACAACACGCAAGCGGAAGCTCCCATATCAATATTTCTTCTTCTTAACGCATCCATAGTAGCCAACTTGTCCAACCCTACTCTCCAAGTAAAAACATTACACTTGCTGGGAAGCCATTTACACCATACCGGATAATAATCCACCGAATGACCGTTATTTTTGAACAATAACCTTTTAACCTCACCCACACTTAAGCTTTTATCCGCAGCCCCAACCCATGACCATCTATCTTTCTCTACCTTTAATTCTACATCCTGAAGCAAGCTACACAAACCGATCATTTCGTTCGTTTCCGAACCTATCCTCAGCGACCTTTTCCATTGCCAAGCATACCTGGAGCCCACCCTATTATTCGACATCCTGTCAAAAATCTTGCAATTCTTATTCACTTCAAGCTCAAATAAAGTCGGGAAAAGAGATTTAAGCAGAGCGCTTCCAATCCAAGGATCCAGCCAAAACGAAATCGTATCCCCGTTACCAACCTCCCCTTTGATGAAATCCTTTAAACGCATGTTATCAATCTTGGAGTTAACCAACAAATTAACAATACTGCTCCAAACTCCCCCCATAGCTTTCCTAACCGAAAACATATCCTAACTAGTTCTCATCCTGTGAATCGCTTCAATCATTTTAACCCAAAGTTTATCTTTGTCTTCCTTGAATCGCCAACCCCATTTTGCCAGCAAAGAGATGTTGGTGTTTTTAAGTTTACTAATACCCAAACCTCCACTCTTCACAGGAAGAGCCACTCGATCCCATGACACTCAATGAATCTTGTTAACAGAATTGCTACCTCCCCACAATTTTTTTTTATTTTCGCTTCAAGATCCTTAATAACTTGAATAGGAGCTTTATAAAGTGAAAAATAATAATTTGGTAAACTCTCGAGCACCGACTTAATTAATGTGATTCTCCCTCCAACCGAAAACATAGCAGCATTCCATTTTGAAAGTATCGCATCAAAAATGTCATACACCGGCCTCCAATTAAAGATCCTATTCATATTCGCGCCAACCGTCAACCCAAGGTACCTGAACGGAAACTCATCCGCTTGACAACCAATAATCTCAGCCATATTTTTCAACTCCATGTTGCCCACACCAATCGCATATAAGTTAGACTTGGCTATATTAATCTTTAGACCGGAGCACATGTGAAATACCCGAAGAATTCGAACCACACTAGTTAAATTGTCACTAGACCAATCTCCCAAAATTATGGCATCATCCGCATAAAACAAATGAGATACCTTCGGACCGTTCAGAGGAGTTTGAATGCCTGAAACAATCCCATCGCTTTTCGCCTTATCAATCATAATGGACAAAGCCTCCATGACAATGATGAAAAGAAACGGAGAAATCGGGTCGCCTTGTCTAATCCCTTTCGAGCATTGAAATTCAAACATCGGAGATTCGTTAACCAAAACTAACGACCTAGCCGATTCCAAAATTCCTTTCATCCACCCGCACCATCTCGTTGGGAACCCCATTTGAGACAATAGATAACAGAAAATCCCAGTTTACATTATCATAAGCCTTCTCAAAATCGATTTTGAAAAAAAACACCTTTTTCTTGAATATCTTCACCCAAGTGTATAACTCATTAATTATAAGAGGACCATCTAAAATATAATTTCCTTTCAAGAAAGCTGATTGAGATTCAGAAATAACCGATCTAGTAACACTTTTAAGACGATTCGCAAGAACCTTTGAGACCACCTTGCTGACAATCCCGATAAGATTGATCGGCCTATAATTTTTCAGATCCACCGGGTCCTTGATCTTGGGAATAAGCGTAATAAACGAAGAACTGCACCCTTTGTTGAAAACCCCATTCTCATAGAAGTACTCTAAGATTTTCATAAAGTCTGCCTCGAATAATTGCCAAAAAAAATTTATGAACTAAAAATGCATACTGTCAGGCCTAGGAGCCTTGTCATCCCCACACTCCTTTAAAGCGGATTTTAATTGCGTTAATGTAAATGGTTCGACCAAACAGGCTTTATCTAGGTCAAATAACTGCCTAATGCCTTGACATTCCACTTTCGATCTATTCTGAACTTCTTCCGAGAACCTATTCCTAAAGAACTTCATAACTTCCAACTTGACCAACGAAGGTTTAGAAACCCAACGTCCCCCTAAGTTTAAACCCGGGATCTGATTAACGGCTTTCTGGGCATTCACCTGAGCATGGAAAAATTTGGTGTTTTCATCTACGAGACTTTGCCTCGCTCTTCTTCCAGCAACATTTTTTTTGTTCTCCAAAAAAGTCCATTCTTCCTCTCCCGTTAGATCTCGTGCTTCCATACAAATCTCCAATTCTTCCATTTCTTCAATCGCTCTGCTGACCACCTCCCCCTCTTTTTTTTCGCATATCATCTCTCCACTCTTTAAGCCCCTTCCTGATCAAAGCAAACTTATTAACAAGCCCACATCCGAAGGCCCATCAAAAGTAAACCCTCCAGCGACTTCTCCACAACTTCCTTATACCCATGTTTCTCCAACCAGGAATTAAATACTCTAAACGACTTTGATCCAAAATTCCTCATCCGAGACAACAAAATAATTGGACTATAATCAAAATAGCTAACTGGGAGAGCCCGTAAAATAGCATCCGGCCATCGATTAAAAAAACCGAACATACCAAGAATCTATCAATTTTACTCAGTTTTTCCCGTTGTTCCTAACACAAGAAAACCTTCTGCCCTTCATGTCATATTCTAAAAGTCCGGAATTAAAAATGAAACTATTAAAATTATTAGAGCACGACATATTGAACATGGAATTTTTCCTCTCACTCGGATCTATGACGGCGTTGAAGTCACCAGCCACCACCCACATCCCAGGATATTCCAAAATAGCTTCCGATATCTCGTTCCATACCACTTGTTTCACACTGACCGATTGCGGGGCATAAACATTCACCACATTCATACTCAACCCACTTTCTTTTAATTTCCCTTTGACAAGCAAAACGTGTCTATTTTTAACAGATAAGACCGCTTCGAAAACCCCTTTATCCCAAATGCAAAGAATGCCACCCGACATACCAACCGATCTGACATACTCCATCCCAAAATCCCCTTTTCCCCCAGAAATTGGCTAAATTGAACCGAGATAAATCTTCCTTCTTGGTCTCTTGAATCAACAAAAAATCGATACTGTGTTTCACTTTTAACCCCCGAATCCAACCATCCTTTAAACCTTCCCCAATACCGCAAGCATTTATAAACATAAAATTCATGATTGAACCACATTGTTACCTTCTTTGATGATCGCTTCCTTTATAAACGAGTTGTGATCTCTTAAATTAACCCCGATGTTGTTCCCTAGCAAAACAGTGGCTTCTATCTCCTTAAGTAAATCACCACCATTTTTCTCCTTTTTACCGATGACGCCAACCATCCCTGGATCCATTGTCTGAGAGTTCGAGCTGGAAGGAACCCCTAAATTATCAACCATACCAAAGGAACAACTCTCCTTGTTTTTATCAATATACTTTCCTAAATTTGTCTGCTCTATAGTTCCAAAATCACTCTCCACGTTAAGGTTAAACAGTGGGTCCGCGCCCACAAAACCAAATTTTTCAAAGGAATCATCCAAATCAAGTCTGGTGCGTTTTTTGGGCCTTAGACAGTTCTCTGGGCTGACCCCACTGGCCTTCGCTTTATGTTTATCTTTAGATATGTCAAAAGGTTTTTTCCTATTTTTCTTTCCTTCCACAGAGACCGAGGTGAATCTATGTAAATTACCTAGTTTGGCTTGGGAATCACCACTGCCGTCCATATTCCCCCCAACGTTAAAATCCTCCTCCTCGGTACCAACATTTTCGTGAAACTGATTAAGAGACGTTCTGTCTTCTCCCTCCTGCCCATTTGTCTTCTATTCTGGGTCCGCCGAAGCAGAAGGAACCCCCTCATCTTCTCTGGTTATCACCTCCAACCAAACATCTTTCGTCAGGCAATCGTGGACCCAGTCGTCCAACTCTTCCAGGATCCACGCTTTAAACTTTTTATTTTTCCACCTCAAAGTAACTGTATCCTTGATTCTGTCACCATGATCAACCAATATGCCGACATAATTAACCGACAGATCCCTATCATCAGGAGACAATAGAGATCTTTGAACCACCTTGTCAAACTTACCCACCATATCGTCAAAAACCTTGTTCTCGAAGAGATGAAGCGGCATGCCATGAAACTTGATCCATGCCACCCTCTAATATTGCAACATCTGACCTTCCCAAATATCTAAAGACGAGAACCACCCACCCCATAGCTTCACGTTCAAAATAAAATCCGCCGCGTCAATATCATCCTCAAAAGCTATCATCAAGTTAAGACCCCCCAGATAATAAATTTTAAACTCGGTTATACCAGCCTCTTTGATCAACAAATTCATCTTCGTGAGAGTGGGAATGTCTATAACCCTACCCACCACAGCTCTTCTTTGTAAATCGAAGAATGCACTAGTTTCGTCATTAACATATCTGTTACCTCCACTCTATTGCCACGACCATCCTGGTTTAACATATCTTTGAAAGACACACCCTCTTTCAGCCACCCTTCATTGGTCCTCATCGAGCTTTTAAGTTCACTACCTACTTGTATCTTCTTACCTCTGTCCTTAATCTCCTTCTCTTCCTTATTCTGATGAACATCCGCATCCCACCATTCCACGTTCTCAGCAGCAAATTTGGCTATATTAACCCGAAGATTGCATCCTCCCATCTTCAGACCGTTCAAAACTCTTGCCGTCGCTCTAGCATCTTTGACGTTTTTGAGACTCAAAAAGCCAAATCTTATCCCTTCTTTATCCTTTTTCCTCGCAATGTACATAGCAGCCACTTCTCCGCAACCCCCCACAAAGTCCGCCACATCCCACGGGTTGCATCCGGTTAGAAGATTAGTAATGAAAAACTTGGTGATATTACCTCCATTTTTGTTCCCCGGTCTGTAACCGTCTCCCTTATCCTCCGTCTTCCGGTGACTCGGAACATCCTGCCATCTCTCTTCTCCGTTATCTCTACCGGCCATTCTGACACACAGCCAGAACCCAGGGAGCGAATGGATGAAAACAAACCCCAACTAGGGTGAAAGGTAAACTTAAGAACTATCAACAGGGACAGTCAAACAAACCTCGTACACTAATCGAACTGAGTTATCATCGTCGAGCATCCATGGCGTTCTATGTGGGTGGGAAGATGAAAGGATGTAGAGAGAGAGAGAGAAAGTATGTGGTTTGATTGGATTATTACTGTAATTACCCAACAATATCTTAATGTGGTATAAACCGTATAATCACAACTACACACAACTCTACACTTCATTAAATGCGTGGCCAATATATATTAATTAAGGTTGTTAGCCACAAATCAATACTATATAATAAAAGAAATCAACTTTGGGACACTTGTCGTCATATTAAGCCATGTCTTATAGATAATTATTATTTAAGTTTAATTTTTTCTTATTAATTACAGATAACCCTCCTACGAAATATTATTTAGTTTAATATTTTATGGATAATTATTATTTAATTTAATCTCTTCTAAATAATTATAGATAACTTTTCCACTAAATATTATTTTGTTTAATCT
Organism: Helianthus tuberosus; assembly: GCA_030545235.1. NCBI lineage: Eukaryota > Viridiplantae > Streptophyta > Magnoliopsida > Asterales > Asteraceae > Helianthus > Helianthus tuberosus. The sequence goes on along the minus strand of CM060424.1, from coordinate 36,258,811 downwards.
CTTCTACTTAACTATAGATAATTATTATTTAATTTAAATTTAATATATACTTCTTATTTATAATATTATTTATTTGATTTTCTATATCATGTGACAAACACATACTTTTTATTTGTAATAGACAAATTTACTCTTATTCTTTTCGATTACCAAATAAACATAAATTAATATAAAATCTTATTCTACTTTAAATGTCGAATAGAATACTTCTTTTTTTCTAATAAAATATTATTCTTAAAGTTAAATTGTTAATTTAAGATATTTTTAAATAACTAAATTATTTATCACTAAAATCAAACTTTGTATTAATATATTATTTATTTTTATTTTCATTATTAAAAAAACTATTATATCTTTTTTATTACATAATTTTAAACAAATTGTATATAATTTCAATATTACTTTATATATAAAATTATATTTAGTACGGGCTTTTTAAATATAATTTATATTTTATCACTCAAATAGCTGCTTATTTGCTTCTTGAATAACATGTTTGACCACCGTATTTTCTTTTCAATAATTATCTCCGCAATCACCATATCTATCGTGTACCAAGTATACCGATTAGTTTTTTTAAATATAATTTTCTTATTTTTTGGTATATAAAATCATCTTTATTCAAGCCGTGTAATACACGATGGTTTTAAAGATATAACTTTTTTTATTATTTGTTAAACAATATTATATTTATTTAACCCATGTAATACACGTGATTTTAAATATATATAACTTTTTTTATTATTTGATATATAAAATTACATTTATTCAACCCGTACAATATGGTTCTTATAGATATAACTTTTTATTATTTAATATATAAAATTATATTTATTCAACCCGTGCAATAAAGGAGGTTTTTAAAGATATATCGTTTTATTATTTAGTATATAAAATTTATTTATTTAACCCGTGTAATACACGAGGTTATAACCTAGTAAAATTAATATTAGAAACCTCCAGAGATAGACAAGAATTCGGGAAGGCTTAAAACTATACTAAAGTTGAACAAAAAATAATAAAAAAGAACATTTTAAGACGGATAATACTATAATGAAATTCTAGAATCTTATTTAAACAATCATCAAATCCATTTAACAAAAAAAATAACGGGGCATTCCACATGTAACAAATAACCACAAGTCACCCATGGTTCGACCACCTAATCACAATCCAACAAATGTATAACTCCCAACACAAACCACCAACATGTTTTTACACTCACGAGAGACATGGAAATCGTCTACATCTAAGTGACAATACAACTTTGCAATCGTCACGTGGGCAGATGGTGGGGACATAAGCAATCTCATCACAACCGTCCGATCGTTCTCGTTTGAAGTCAAACAATGAAATGAACATCGCGATGAAGAGAACCAAGTGATTAATTGCATACCTCTGCCCCACACACTGGTGGGGCCCCGCTCCAAACGCCAGGTAATTCTTCTTATAAACCCGGTCCTCTTGCCGGTGTTCCATAAACCGGTCCGGGTCGAACCGGTCCGCCTCAATAAACCCTTGGAATGATGACTCGTACACCGACGGAAACACAATTGTACCTTTGGGAATCGTGTACGTTTCCGTTAACGGAAAATCTTCTCCGGCGATGTGTGGGACCAGTGTCGCCGGAGCTCTGTACCGGATAACTTCCCTCGCCACCGCCTCTGTGTACCGCATTTGCCTCAGCTCCTCCGCCGTGATTAGTTTATCACTCTCCGGCGACCAGATTCCGGCGACTTCTTCTCTAACCCTAGATAAAACCTCCGGATGCGAATCGAGCAACGTGACGGCCCAAAGTAGTGACGAAGTTGAGGCGTCTTGTGACGCGAACAGGAAGTCGAACAGGTGGCCGCCGATCTCGGTGCTGGAGGTGCGCGGCGATGGTTTCTCGCCGGAATCTTCCGCGGCGGCGATTTCGCGAAGTGCGTCTTGCATCCAGAAGTCAACAAGACACGTAGGCTCTTCACCTAACTTCATCTTCTTTTTACTATCTTCTGCACACACAGCGAGTGTTTTCACCAGCCGTGAAACCGCTAATCTCGCGTTACGGAACGCAAAACCGGGTAAATCCACCGGCAATTTCATCAACCCGACGTTGAAGAAGTTGTAATCTATTTCGAATCGTTTTCTAGACTCGCCGCTTAAATACGGGCCGACGAAAACGTTCTGACTCGTTTCTAAATTCATATCTCGGCAGAGTAACCGGAGGGGAAACGGGTTGGACCCGGAATCCGGTGAATCGACCCATGATTTCAAGTGTTTGAGGATGATATGTTGTTGAAGCTCAGTGTAGGTAGAAAGAGCTTTAGGAGTGAAATTTGGAGCGATACGACGTCGTAAGTCTTTATGCTCTTGACCCATCATGTAAATTAAATTATGCTCGCCGAATAGCTTTTTGCCGAACGGGTGGCCGACGAGGTGGAAAGCGTCTGGCCGAACGTTGTTGAAGACTTTGTGGGAAAGTTCAGTTGACCGAATGAAAACAATGAATCTGCCGATTATGTAATTGGTTGAGAATCCTAACCCGGAGGATTTCGCCATGGTGGATTGAAGATCCCAAAACGACGTCGGGTCACGTACTAGTGAAATAGCGTTGCCGAAAAAGGGTAACACTAAATTCGGCCCTGGGACCGAGCGTTTCTTTTTTAAGTAATTGATTTGTTCAAAGAAGATGAAAAATGCTGCAAAGGAAAGAATGTACGGCAGTAGCCGAACAAAGACGGTGACGAGAGACTCCATTTGGAGGAAAAGAAAAGAAAAGGAATGAAGAGAGAGTGATTGAAAGAAGGAGGGGGGAGGGGAAGTGGTTTAAATGGAAAAGGTTGGTTGTGTGTGGGGTTTTAATACAGCTACAAAAAGGGGTGTTTGAGGTGGCGGTTTGTTAGGTGTTTTCGTTGACGACAAGGGCTGTTGTGGCCGCCCTTGTTCATGTGTTGTCAAGAGTCACGTTTTATTGGATAATTCGCGAGGGAGGGTTAAAGTAGTTGACAATGAATGTTTGTGAAGGTTAATTTGTGTTGGGAAATGGCGTGCTGCTGCTAATTTAATTAGCCTTAGCCTTGGACTTTTTGGAGTCCATAGGGTCCGGTTTGAAAAATGGTTAAGGATAAAAGTCGTTTTTGAAAATTACATGATCTAAGAAAACTTTTTTTTTCTTTCTAGAAATTGGTATAGTCTGACATGTCCTCTGATGGTAAATTGTTGATAATTAAGAACACCAGTAGTGGAGGGTTATTGGGCGTTTTTTCATTAAAAAAACGCTCCAAACGATGCCAAACCACCCCCATGGGCGTTATTTCCATAGAATTTTGTTTTGGCATTTTTTTTCCACGTCTCGTTCATTTTGTTTTGGCCAATCACAATTTATCTCCTTTTTGTTTGGCTAATAAGATTTTTTGATGGTTTTTTTATTTAATTGTTTAACACCCCTTCTAACATAATGCCCCACAATACCCACATCCCCTCTACACACGTTTTAGAAAAACTCCCTATAACGTTCCTTTGCTGACTGGACTACCACATGGTGCACAACGTCCATGGATAGGGCCATTATTCATGTGTACCACTACACATGGTCTAAGGTTTTTTTTTTACGTTTATCCCTGACATGGCGTAGTGGTAAAATATGTCATCTCTATCCAAAAGGTGAACGTATAAAATGATTCAAAATATATAGAACTATTTTTAAGATTAAGTTAGTTTGTGATTCAAAAAAATAATCGTATTTTATTTTTTTTGTACGTTTGATATTTTTTAATATACATCCGTTTGCTCTTGCATAATCATCATCTTTGATTTGGCTTCTTTTGTACTAGCAACATTACGGAATAAAGAGCTAAATTTTATGTCCATAAAAAAGGAATTTTAAATTAAAAACTTCAATGTCAGCACTTTGAGTAGCGTCATACCCTTAGGGTTTACTGTGTGGGCGGGGTGCGGCAAACTCGCTTTGCCGCTCGGACACATCGTCGCCAACCCCCTTTGCCGTGCGGTGAACATGGTGGGGAGGTAAAGGTTTGCCGATGCGGTGAACATGTTTGTGAGAGATGATTTTGCTTTATATGTTTTTGTTTTCTTTTTAATAATAGTTTACCAATTTATGAAGTGTCTAACTACTGCCAACGCTTTTCAGCATAGTTTAAACATTTTTCATTGAATGACATGACACACTCTCATTGATTGATTTTGAAGTTTACCACTTTTAAATGTCTAACCACTCCCTACACTCTTAGTGTTAACATTTTAAAAAGAAAACAACTTGTTTATTAACAATTTTCAAAATAATATATTTCTAAAATCGATCCTCATAGCTCATCTTTAAAGTAGATTCAAAAGTCAAATCGATCCTCATAGCTAATCTTTAAAGTAGATCCAAAAGCCAAAAGGTTATGCACACTCTGTTAACTAAATTAACTAAATAAACTATGTGTGATTATATTTTATATAATTTTGAGGAGAAATGTGTAATTATATTTTATATAATTTTGAGGAGAAAATTAACGCAACCAAAATTTTGTGTCCTCTGTTAGTCACACTTGTCCTTCTCCCTCCGTCCCACTAAAAGTGTCCTATTTTGAATTTTCAAAGTCATTATTTATAAACTTTGACCCTAAATAATTTTGTTTGTGTTAGATAATACTTGATGAAAGTTATATGATTTGAGTGTGTTTTACAAATGTTTTTATCGGGTTAATTTTCATCAAGTTTTATATAACACAAAAAATATATAATTAAAGTCAAAGTTTATAAATAAAGACTTTGAAAATTCAAAACATGACACTTTTAATGGGACGAATGTAGTATGTTTTTATGTGTTAGACGTAGGTAGATCAGTTACTTGTCGTTTGATGAGCCGAATGTTATATTTGTAATAACAATTATATTCATAATACGTAAATTATATCGAAGTGTAGAAACGCATAACAGTTGTCTTCTTTCCAAGTTTAAAATATGAAAGAAAATTTAATTATGAGTTTTCTTGATGCTCGAATTTTTACCATTTTAACATATCTATTAATTTATTTATTAGACATTAAACAAACTTCAATATTCAAGGAGAATAATTTATGAATAACTTTACACACCTTTTAACTTCTTTTAAATAAACTCAATTAAAAGTTTATGAAAATTAAGTTTTCATTATTGTTTAGATAAAAAAATATAAAACAAAAGGCAACCAAATAATTTTCCAAAACTCATCCAAGTTGTGTATATGAAGTTCTTTTATTGAATTTGAATATTGACCAATATTATCCGTCAAATGGTTGATTTAAACTTTTGGAAAGGCACATGTTGAAGTCCTTTTTGGGATAATGCAATAAGTGTGTACTCTTATAAGTTATATTGTTATAATAATAAATGTTTGTAAATTGACCAAACATATGACAAAAAGGAATTGGCTTCTAATTCCTTGTTAGTCCTCGAACTTGGAAGAAGAAAGACATATAACAATTCTTTATTACCATATACGAAGGACCTTACGTATGCATGTTTTGAAGTTTTTTATTGTTGTTTGTTGATGAGTCAACGTCAAGTCACCGAACCAAACCAAGGCATACGGACCGGTCCATCTTCTTCCGGACCAAGTGCTCTGACACTTGGTCCGACCTTACTCTTCCAAGCTGGACCTATGAGAATCTTTAATTTCATAACTAACTTGGGACCTACATCAAAAACTGCCTGAAAACAACCAGTCCGGGAAGGACCACCTTTGTCACGTCAGCTACTCCAAAAGTATAAATACCATAATATTCCAAAAAAAAAAGTAATATGTACGTACTTTCTCACTCTAAACTCTCCTACTCTCTCGTTGATCCATTTGTACTTTCCGGACCAAGCAGGGGCGTAGCATTTAAGGGGCCGGGAGGGGCGCCCGACCCCCCGAACTTTTCGCTCAGTAGTGTTGTACATGTAGTTTTCGTATAGAAATTTTTGGGTTTATACGTTTTCGACCCCCCGTATCTATAGAAATTTTTTGGTATTTACGTTTTCGACCCCCCCCCCCCCCCCCCCCCGACGAAAACTTCAAGCTTCGCCACTGGGAAGTGCTTTGACACTTTGATGTGGATGCTGTGTCTTTATTTGTCATCTACATTTCATATATTTGATTTCATTACAGCAAGTATATGATTTGATTTACCTTAAGCTTAAGGATTTTGAGCATCCATAATACCATATAACTATATAAGTATATGTTTATTGGTCATGTACATTTGTGTAGATGTCATTTCCTGATGACAAATCTCAATAAACCATATCTTGTGTAGGAAAAGTATAGAGTTGATATGCAATGACAATGATATTAATAATATTTACGTTTTTAATACAACGCTAAAAATTATGAATAGTGATACAGTGTTTAAATTATGAATAGTGATGAAAATCTTTTTAAGGCAATGTTAAGAGTGAGTTAGATGCAATGTTTCGACAACATTATTTAGCATAGATTAATAAATCTTATATGAGGAGTGATATAACCATGGTGTGGTGAAAGGGGTGTTACCTCATTCAACCAAAAAAAAAACCGCATAACTGTTAGCCCAGACGTCCAATTATGAACATACAAAACCAAATACTACGATTTAGAGACTCACACGTCTCATATTCTTTATATTATTAAACTTAACTTGACAAATAAAACTGAATAGATAACCTTGTATTTATACTAAACATAAACTAATTCTAAATCTACTCAAACTCTTTTAAAATAATTAAATAAACTAACCAAATATACTTATCTAATAAACAGACAATTCAAACTAGGGCTGTCCAAACTGCTCGACGATCGCTCGAAAAATGCTCGAAAAATGCTCGTTCGATTCCTGCTCAGTTTGTAAATGAGCCGATCGGATCGGTTCGATTCAAATTCAATCCGAGCATGAGCAAAGCTCCGCTCGCTCGTCGATCGCTCGGTTTCGCTCGAATTATTTTTTATTAATAATTAATATATATATATATATATATATATATTATATTTTATAGATTAAAACCCAAAAAAATAATAGCAAATAGCCCAAAATAATTACAAGCACAAATAATATTAGTATATTACGGGTCCATATACGCAGCCCAAGCCCACTAAAAACCTTAGTATATTATTTAGTTATACACACACCAAACCCTATTTCTTTTTCTCAAAAATCTCCAGCCGACACCTATTTTATACCCTCCCCTCCTTCTTCGTCGATTACAATCGCACACCCACACCTGGATACGCTCACTTCACCGGCGGCTGATGGCGGTGGAGACAGTCACTGGTCGTCATCAGTGGTGGTGACTCTCTTTTCGGTTCGAGTTTCAGTCACGGACCTCTGTTCAGCAAAGAGAAACGGTGGTAGCCGACACGCACACCCGTTCTTTGGTCAGCACACAATTGCCTTTGTTTATCTTTACACCTTTGTGATTTCTTTTAGCTGAGTGTATGTTGGATTCACTAATTCTTGACTTTGTCTTATGTTGATTTTGGAAATAAATTAAGATGTAAAATTGTGCAAAAGCTAATGCATAAATGATACTCACAAAGCTAAATAGATGATTCTGTGGACATGTATGATGTGTAAATTGGATTTAATAATTTTACAGTGATGTAAAGGATTGAGTAAGTGGGTTCAACGAAGATGAATGATGTTTAGGTGTTGAGAAAAACCGAGCGAAACCGATCGAAATCGATCCGATCGATTTAAATTCGAACCGATCCTGAGCACCACTTTTATGTTCGGTTTTATAAATTCGAACCGAACCGATCCGATCGCTTGTAATTCGATCCGATCTCGAGCAGACCCTCGCTCGGATCGGATCGGTTCGTGAACACCCCTAATTCAAACTAATTTAAGAAATAAACCGAACTATTTTTTTTTATCTCTAACTAACTTGAATTATCTATTAACTTTCTGTATAATCCTTCAAATCAGAAATATCTCTTCATTCGCCTCCTTAATTCTGATTTGGACCCGATTCACATCCGATCTTGTCCGAAAATTTTATCATAACAATCACATGTTGTGAGTAAATCTGAGTCGAATGATCAAACTACACAACACAGGTTGATCCGCTGTTCTTCGACTATGAACTCTTCCTTGACGTTTGGTATAAACTCTTTGTGGTAATGGGTTTCTATATCGGTAGAAACTCCCACAAAAATACCAACTAATGTGTGACTGATCTTGCCGGATTCGATAACTCCTTGATCGAGTTACAAGATTCACATTTTCTTGATTACTCGCACAGATCTTGTTGGATTTGATCACATACCGATCAAATTACAAGATTTTGCACCTCTTCTGATCGCTTGAACAGAGTGATTAACGTCTTCACTTTCGACGAGATTAGTTGCTTCCACACAACCCAAAACAGTCTCGCATGCTCAGTACTTTTCTAATCTTAATCGGACTTAGTTCTGATCTAATTCTTCTTCACTGGTCAAGTCTTCGTTCGGTTGATCTTCTCCTTGTCTTCACACAGATGTTTCAACTCGGCTACAAATAGATTCGATCTTCTCCTTGATCGAATTATAGCTTCGTACATATACAACCCAACTGGTTACGAATTTGTTCACTTCTTTTGATCGAATTTACTAGGCTCTCTTGATAGGTTCCATACCAGCCCTATTTGTCATGCTTCTTGTTCGTCATTCCCGGTTGATTCGTTTCAAGAACCCGAACGCCCTTATTTGTTCTCGACTACCTCATGTATCACCACCCCTCTTTGGCCTCGTAAGCTTTTTTTGTTACCACAAGTTCATCAACAAAAAAACCTTTGTCTTCGTCAATAAGTCATTCACTTTGACTAGCATCTCTCACCTTTGCATCAATTCTTCATTCATCGTGAATCACCATCCTTTAAACTCCTATCGTCACTTTTGATTTTAATTTTCATAGGATCAAATTAAATACAGTCCACTCCAACCTTGATCCCTAATTGTTATGTGAAAGCCGTAAGGTTTTTACTTTTCACGACACATTTTTTTTTTAAATCTAAAGAGGGAGTGTGGTTATAGTTGTAAAATAAATATCAATACAATACAATATTACTTGAAATATTTTTCAAATAAGATCGAATCAAAATTATCAGCATCAAACGGATAGTGGTGATCGAATTATATTATAAGATTCTTTTTATTGGTGATTGCTTATTTTTTTAATAGCTAATGTTACTCTTCCAAACTATTATATTTATAAATAACTCACCCTTGCTTGAGATTGAATCCAAGACCTACCACTAAGAGGCAAGAGTCTCTATCAAGTGAGCTAGCCCCACTTGGCCGATTGCTCCATATTTATCCTTGAATATTTCTACTAGGATTAATAATATATACAATTATTCTATAATTTATTCCCTATTATCATGACATAACACCAAAAATATTTTAATTCTTTTCATCAATTAGTTCTTGGATGACCTTAGTGATTGATAAGTTGTTGCATAGTTTCATTTTTCTTTTCAAATAAACGTTATTTAATTTAAGATTTAAGAATAGCTACATAATTGAAATAGTGGTATACCTTTTAATAGGGGCGGCAATTCTTGACACGATCCGTCAGCCTGACATGAAAAAGCAGGTTTGGGTCGACTAATATGACCCGTTTAAAAAAAGCGGGTCGGGTTCGAGTTGACAAGTATTAAAAGCGGGTTGAGTTCGGGTTGACCTGTATAAAAGCGGGTTGACTCATTAATCCGTTTAACTATTTAGAAAAAAAAAACTTTTATATTTTTGTTTTTGTTTTTTTCTGATTCTATTTTACATGATCAGTAATAAAAACACATTATATTATTTATTTGTTACACTCATACTCATCATTAAATTTATTATCGATAACCCGTTTAAAATCCAACAACTCGTTTATAAATCGTCAAATTGTATGACTCGTTTAAAAATACGGGTTAAACGGGTCAGGTTCGGGTTGACCCGAATTTATGTGGGTCAGGTTAGGGTTGAAATCTTTGACCCGAATAAAAATATGGGTCGGGTTTGGGTTGAACATTTCAACCCGTCAACCCACAACCCGTTAACCCGCCAACCCATCAACCCGACACGATTGACACCCCTAGTTTTTAAGATACCCCAAAACATATTAAATCCTAGCTTAAAAAAACAATACCAAGTAAGACAATTGATATTCTTGTTAAGGTTGTTAATTAGCGAGACGATATTCACAAGGACCTCAAGTGTGTTAAAACAATGGTGTACTTTTTTCAATAGATTATTGTTCCACCGTGTGTTTTTTCTCCTAAAAAATTAGTATAATATAATTCTCTAAGTAAAGAAAATCGAAGAGTGAGTGTGATTATAATTATAAATATAAAATAGATATCACTATCACTTAAGTATTATTTAAGATATAATTTTAAGATTCTCTCTTGGTTATGAATATTATATATCATATGACAAATTATTAATAATACAATTCAAATATGGATAACTACTTTTAAGCCCTGACGTTGCAACGGTTTTCGTAAAACTGTGTCAAGTAGTACCAATGTTATACACTGTTAGTGACCACTTACAACGAAAAAACTCGTAAAAACAAAATAAATAAAATCGAAAAAAAATAATGTCGAGCGAAAAGCAGACGTAAAATCTTTGGATCACGCACGCTAGTTGCAGAGAAATTAAACCGAAGCGTAAAACATAAAAAATAACTAAGTCAATCCAGGACCCGCGCATTTCGACGAACTTGTCAAATGAAGAAAACATATGTGTTGCGACAGACCAGTCAAACGGGAAAAAACAAATTGTCTAAATTGCAAAAGAAGAAAAGTTTGATTTAGAAATGAAAAAAGAAAAAAAAACCTTATACAAGAGGTACAGCACCATAAATTACAAAAAAAAATTATTTTTATAAAACTTAAATAAACTATTATATATTAATAGAGTAAACTCTAGTTAATTAATAGTTAAATACTTATTTATTATCTACATAATACACAATATGGTTTCAATTTATCTTATTATCATTCTTTGATTAGTTTAATATTTGTGAATTATTAATTCCTTTTATACTAGTTCAAGAGATATTAATAATTTATTAGATATTAGATTATGAGAAAATGTTATGTGACATTAATTGAAGTTATTTATTAATCTTTGATAAAGATAAGTGATATCTATATATTTGTAGGATCGTGAAACGACCTAACGAGTCGATCAGAAGAGTGCTCAGACTGAATCAGAGGCGGAATTCATTGACTCGGTCTTCGTTTAGCTTGTATTCACTATTAAATGTCTTGTTTATTGATCTTGAACAATATACAGTACAGTGACACTTCGACAGCACTTCGGCGTCGGAAATCAGAATGTTACAAATGAGAAAGCTTGAAGGGTATTTATAGGAGAACCCTCCCGTTTGAAGATGGCATGACATGCTTCAAACGGTCACCCCTTCAAACTGTCATGACACTTTCAAACATGACCTCTTCAAACATGACCTCTTCAAACTAGTAGGTCCTTCAAACTAGCAGCCTTCAAACTAGCAGCCTTCAAACTAGCAGGCCATCTTCAAACTTTCAGGCCAAGACTCGATATAAGACGAAGTCGACAGATGTATGCACCAACAGACTCCCCCTCAGATGTTGACGAGTCTTAAGTGTCGAGTCTTCGCATCTTCAGTCTTTATCAGTCTTTTGTCTTTCTTAGAATATACCAGGATCTTCTCTTTGGCTCTAACCTCGTCAGACTCCCCCTCTCATCATGATTGGATCACTATCTGGAATTAGCTATCACCTTGAGATCAATCCCTGGCTTTATCTCTGATAAGCTCATTTCCTGCACACATTTTCTTACTACCACATAAGTTTTTACTTAAAACAATAAGAAAAACTTACTAGTAATAGTTACATCAAGTTCAAATTAATGATCTCAATTAACTAATCAATCATTCTTTCTCAAAATAAATTTTTCAATTCAGTACACACACTCCCAAACCGGTTTATCATGTTCAGCACTTGAAATTTTGAATATCAACTTTCCAACATCAGTTGTCGAAAATCTTTTTGAATTTTTCAAAATTTATGCTAAAACACACTAAAATCTTTTTGGATTTTTGATAACAAAGGAATGCAGTAAAGAAATATATACAAACAATATTTTTGTGAGTTCGTGCAAGAGGATCATATCAGTTTTTGTGACCAATCACTAGCACCGTTAAGCTTTAAACATTTTAAGTTCTAAACGATTCACGTAGATTGACGATATGTTTGTCCTCTTAAGCTCAATCTAAAAACTTTCAATCTGCTTACCGATACTTTAAGGTATATTAAGATAGCACTAAAATTCTTATGGATCCCACGATCTCAGCATATCCCCTCATCATGCAATACACTAACTCAAGTAATGCCTTTAAACTTTTATCAGCTGTGATTTGTGCGAAAACAAAGCAGAATGTTTAAACATTAACAATCAGGTCGATACTTCCGTATACGCAGAGAAAGTCCAATGTTTAAACAAAATAAGAAAATAAAAATAAGTTGAAGTTGTTTAGGCTTTAACCACCAGGTCGATACTCCCGTATACGCAGAGGTGGTCCAAAGCTTAAACGAAACACCAAAGAAAATAAAGCAGAACGTTTAGGCAACAACATCCAGGTCGATACTCACGTATACGCAGAGGATGTCCGATGCTTAAACAAAATAAAGAAATAAAACAAGTTTAAATCTTTGCAAAATAAAATGCACAATCACAGCGACTTTTCAGCAAAGTTGTGAAAGTTCACAAACTTAACCAGTTTTATGTCTTTCGACAATCAGCGATTACCGAGTAGGCACACAATCAAGAAGGACAAAACTAAGTACTATGCTTTTGACTATGTTTACCACTAGAACTAGGCTTTTTCATTTAGGTTTGTATCGTTATCGCAAATCTACTAGTCTAGTTGAGCCTACCGTCACATCTTTAGTGAGATTGCTTATCACATTTTATCTCTTCATTTCTTTAGCATGCTGTGACAGTCCAACTGATCTACAATCATTTCCTCTTTTTGACAACAAAAACTCATTTTTTCATTTTTCAATGTTTTTGACATTTTCAAATTTTCTAATTTTTTTAAAATTTTTACTCCCCCTAAAATCAAAATATGTCTCAATTTTGATTTTCTGGGAAAATTTGAAACAAACTATACAAACTTGACAACATGATGAGAATCACTTCAATTCTCCATCCACCTGGCATAAACAATCAGAACTCCCCCTCACAACAAACTATTTTCCCATTATGATTTCAAAACACTTAAGTTTATTTTAATCAAAATGGTTTTTCCGAAAAAGTTAGTTTGTTTACCAATCCATTTGTAGGTTCGGGATCACTTCATCACATTGTTTTCTTTAACCACTTGAAAGATTTAACATTTTTAAGATCAATCCTCAAACATCACTTGTAGAAAATCAAGTACAACTTAATGTCCCTGATTTACCACTTTTAAGTCGAAATATCACATTCGTGAATTTCTCAAGAAATGTGCCGATTCATGTTCCACGCTTACCAACCTGGGAACTCCGGCAAGTCAGGTTTTTCATTTAAACAGATTCACCCAAGCCTGACGGTCCTTGGGTGATTTTGAATTCTTGTTCAACAATGGTGGAAAATTTGCATCATCCATTGTTAGACCAGAATTCTCAACTTTTACCTCAACAAATGGCTCTTCTGGTTTTACCATACCAGAATCATTGCCTGAATGTGGCTTGTCTGACTTTGATGAGTCAGATTCATCGCCGACATGTGGCTCCTTTGTTTCCACATAAACAGATTCATTGCCACTAACTTTCTTTTTCTTCTTTCCCTCTTTCGTCCTCAGATTTGTATCTGATGAATTCGTTTTGCTTGATTTGTTGTTCTTTGGTGAGCAAGACGATTTATCAGAACTTTTATCTGTTTTACCAGTTGTATCCAAGGACAATATCTTCTCCAGATACTCTCTCGCCTTCTTCCTCTTTTTCCTCAGTCTGTCTTTCTGCCCCCGTGAAAGCTTTACTTTCGGTTCTTGAACTTTCTGTTCTTGAACTTTACGTTCTTGAACTTTCTGTTCTTTGGGCTTGACAAAGACTGGTATCTTTACCTGCTTCTGAGATTTAACCCTCGATCTTCTCATTGATCTCATTGAGCAATCTCTAGCAATATGGCCAATGATGTTGCAGTTAAAGCATCTCCTTGATTCAAACCTCCAACTCTGGCAGTTAACAGCAATGTGTCCTTGATAACCGCATCTGTAACACACTCTGTTATCGTACCAATCACCATTCTCAGTCCAAACATTCAGATCATAGCACTGTTTGGCTTGGTGATATCCATCTCTCCTCTTGTAAGCTGGATTTGGCTTTGAAGCACTGTGGTCCGACCTGCACCACTTATTACCAACAATTTTTGAGTTTTCATTTTTTACTTTTGTGGTTTTTGATTGCGATTGGATGATCGATCTGATGAGCTGTTATTCTCTTTTTGAACATTTTTCAAATTTTTAATTTTTTGTTTCTGTTCCACTTTCTTCTTCAAAGGTTTTTGCTTAGAGCATTCTCCCTTTTCGGTTGATTGTGGAACAGTTTCTTGAAATTTTTCTTTTAACTTCAAAAATAAATTCTTTTTGTCAATTTTTTCTTTTTCATCATCAGATTTTTCATCGCAATCTTCAACTTTGACTTTGTCAAAGTTTGTGACATTGTCACTTATTGGAACTGAATTAACAGGTTTTGGACAAGAAATAGTTGAATTATTCACAAACACCTTCAACTTTTCTTCTCATTCCTTGATTTTCTTTTGAGCACACTCTGCTTCTTTTTCAAGTCGAATAATCTTTTCAAGATGAGAATTGATTGCAGTCTGTTTTTCAAGATTGTTTTTACCAAATAAATCTCTCGCATCTTCTAAAATTTTTATTTGACTTTGAAAATCTTTCTCAATTTTTACTTTTTCATTTTCCAAATTGTATATTTGATTTTTCAAAACATTTTCTGATTTTTTAAGATTTTTGTTTTCTAATGACAAACTCTCAACATCCTTCAAGAGTTTGTCATTTTCAGATGTCAATTTCTCACAATTTTTCAGCAAAACAAGAATCTGTTTATCATCAGCTTTTGTCTCAACCTTTAAAGCTGAAATATTTTCAACCTGTTTCTTTTCCTTATGAACACTTTCATCCTTACTCTCTTCTTCTGATGAATGATCAAAGATATATGCGTCTTCTGCAACCTCTTTCTTTAACTCTGGTTCAGGATTCACAGATACAGGTTTTTCAAATTCTACTTTCTCAACCTTGACCGATGGAACTTGTTTAATCTGCTCAGCTCTGATCTCTTCTTTAACAATGACTGCCTTTTGATTCTTTCTTTTTGCATCTTGTTTTTCTTTCAATTTTTCAATTTTATCAGCATAAAATAACTTTCCACTACGTTGATCAGATGGAAGTTGTTGTTTAAGATTTTCAAGTTTTTGAATTTCTTCTTCATACTTGTCACCCTCTTCATCAGACGAATGATAAAAAACCGGACCTTTTTCAACAACTTCTTTTGCTGAGACTGTTTCTCCTTCTTGCTTTATCGGAAAATACTGTTGAGATTCATGATACACATATGCCAACACTTCTTCAAAATCCATGTTTCGATTTCTAGAGTTCACAAAAACACAAGTTTCAAACAAGCTGGACACAAATTTGCTTCGAATCAACTTGTAAAAATCCCGATTGAACTTGATATTGATCAATATTTGATTGATCAATATTTGAACTTGAATAATCTCAAAAGCTAAATGGGTCGATGTAATGTATTGTATGCCTTAGGCCGATTTAAAACTTGGGCGGTGAACTTTAATCAAACAATGGGCCGAAAATAATAAGACTATAACAAGTGGGCCGCAAACACTTAACAATACTCAATCACTTCTGTAGGGCTTCTTTATGAATCGATATAGTTTTTTATGCAGCCGACAACTTCTAGTATAAAAAAAAATATAATTGAACCGTCTCACTTTAAGCAACCCAACTGTGATTGGGCCAATTCACCCACTAAACCAATCAACTTCAATAGGGTCAAAGGACTTAGTAATCTGACATCCACTAATTTACCAAGAAATTCTATTTGACCTCAAAATCCACTAAGCCGACAACTATTAATTCACAACAACAATTTCCGATAACATGAATGAATCGGTGCACCAGATCACATGATTACATTGTTCGATGACCTTATGAGCGATACCTCATAAACTGTTATACACAACTTGATGTACGCACTCAATCGGTTCACACTACTCAATGCTCTTTCGATAATATCACATGCACTAACACCCTCGTTTAATGTTTCACACAAAACAATGAACTTTTCAAACGATTCACACTACTCAATGTACAATCACGTGAAGACTGAAACACTTTCAAACTGGAACCATGTTTCAAACGGTCATGTCATGTTTCAAACGGTCAGACTCTGGTTTCAAACGGGAGGGTACATTTTCAAACTGTCACGTCCAGTTTCAAACGGGAAGGTGCATTTTCAAACGGTAAGATGCATTTTTCAAACTGCCACGTCCAGTTTCAAACAGGAAGGTCAGGTTACGTTCAAACGGTCACCAATTTTTATGCCATTTTTACCAGTTTTACTTCGAATTTAGAGCTGAAACTTTCAAGGGTTTGTTAAAATGCACTTTTACACGTTCTGTGAAAGTTGTAGCCGATTTTAACCGTGAAAAGTATTAATTTTTGTGAAAGAAGGTGTAGAAAATCAGAATTTGCTAGCGAAAACGAGCTAAACGGTAAGAACTCTTCCTCCTGAGCTCTGATAGCACATGTAGGATCGTGAAACGACCTAACGAGTCGATCAGAAGAGTGCTCAGACTGAATCAGAGGCGGAATTCATTGATTCGGTCTTCGTTTAGCTTGTATTCACTATTAAATGTCTTGTTTATTGATCTTGAACAATATACAGTACAGAGACACTTCGACAGCACTTCGGCGTCGGAAATCATAATGTTACAAATGAGAAAGTTTGAAGGGTATTTATAGGAGAACCCTCCCGTTTGAAGATGGCATGACATGCTTCAAACGGTCACCCCTTCAAACTGTCATGACACTTTCAAACATGACCTCTTCAAACATGACCTCTTCAAACTAGCAGGTCCTTCAAACTAGCAGCCTTCAAACTAGCAGCCTTCAAACTATCAGGCCATCTTCAAACTTTCAGGCCATCTTCAAACTTTCAGGCCAAGACTCGATATAAGACTAAGTCGACAGATGTATGCACCAACAATATTAGTTTTTAATATTAAAAGAAAATATATTAAACAAATATAAATAAAATTTGTGAGGTTGAAGGGGAGATGTGATGTTACTTGGAGTCTTTTATTATAAGTTAGATGTGTTAGATTATAGCGGCAATTAAATCCTACAACTTAACCACCGCTAATGTTCTTAAATAGCTTAAGTGTTACAGTGATAATTAGGGATGAGTAAATGGTACAGGGTCCTGGTTCAGAACCGGTATTGAATTTTTCGAACCGAAATATTCTCGGTACTAATTCGGTATTGAATTTTGGCTCAATTCCATGCGAAGTGCAAAGTGCGCCATCAAAGCGCCACATCGCCCACGCCACGCGCGTGCGCGTGTGCGAGTTAGGGTGTTCCGCACCCTTCGCGAATACATTTAGTGAGTGCTTCCATGAAACAATAAGTATGGAGATTTCCCACTTAAATACCCCTTTAAGTTTCATCTCTCCTCCTATGTGGGACAAGGTGCCACTTTCCCATTTTTTCAGCATTCAAGTTTCAAACACCAAACTTTGAGCATCGATATCTCATTCATCTTAGCTCCGTTTTGGACGTGGTTTAGTTCGTTGCGAAACTCTTCCAACATAGAACACAAACCCACAAATAAATATATAAAACCCGCTCATTTTATTATATTTATTTCTAGTTCAAAATAGGAAAAAATCATTTTCCTATATTTGTGAAAAATGTTATTTTCATAAATTTCCAACACTCACTGCAGTCTTCAGATACTTAATTTACAATCTACTCTCTCTCTTATGTTTACGGAGAAAACCTACAAACTCCTAAGAGAGAAATAAAACTAAAGTTTCATTCAACAATTTTCTACCTTCTTTCATTAAACTCAAACCATTCTTAAATACAAGAAAAATGGAAAACTAACTGTCGTAAACATGGGATAATGCATAAACATGGAAACGTGAAATGATTGGCTTATCCTAAAATGCATGAGAATTAACTACTGAACATGTAAACGTGGGCATGTGAAGCAAGTAATTTGGGTCTGGGTCGGGTTGCTTGGGCCAGAGGTGGGTTTAGGGTAGGTGACCGTATCACTCTCTCCCTGTACTTTCATTCAAATAAGATATGATTCACTCTATCACTAGTTTAAAGCCTCAATGGCCCAAAATCAACTAACTTCATCACAAAACGCAAGCTTTCCTTCTCTCTACATCCAAATCTATCTCACACACGATAAATTCTTTATCGTCACCATTGGACCTTCAACACCATGTCACGACTCCTTGCCTACGACCCGCACATTAGGTCATCCGAATATTATCGGAAAATGCCATCGGTTGGCCGAAATCACCCCTAGCAGCCGAGTATCGCTGTCCAACCCATCAACCACGTACCACCACGTTTTAAGGAAACGTCGCCGGTCACCAATGCCAACAAATACAACAACCAGATCTCACCTCCTTCACTGGAATAGACCCCGTTCACCGAAAATCAACACCTGCAGTTGGCAATCAAATTCATGGACGTCCTCCATCAGCCAACAAATTACTGTTCATCACCCTCGCAATATCTTAGCATACTGTGTAATAAACTCATGTGTTTTTCATAGATATAAATAGAGTAAATTACTTTTTTAGTCCTTAAGTTTCAGTTGTTTTAACCATTTGAGTACAAGAGTACCTAGACGCTTTTTTATAGCTTTTTGAGTCCTTTTGAGTCCAACTTTTAACCTTTTGAGTCCAATTTTTTTTTAACAAAATTGGACTCGAAACGTTATAAAATGAGCGATTAGGGGCTCAGGGCGTTAAACTTTTTGATTTTGGACTCAAGTGGTTAAAATTACTAAAACATAGGTACTCAAAAAGTAATTTACTCTATAAATTATTACGATAGTATACGATTAAATAATATATAACCTGAAAGGATATAATATGATAATATGAGTTTCATTGGGGAACACTGAAAAGGTGGGGACCAGGGGACAGTGCATTTAACATGTTAAATATATCTTAGAAAATTCAACTTAACATGTTAAAAATTATTTTTTTAAACTTCTTTTCGGTGTTTTTCCTTATAAAAATGGGTAGAAGCTATTCCAATAAAAAAAATTCATTTTTGTAAAAAAGATTAGCCTTTTTTAACTGTTTTAAAACATTTTTTATATTTTTAGTTTTTGAATTTTTTTATTAAAAATGCTTCTACATGTATTTATAAAGAAAAACGTCAAAATTGTTTAAAAATGATTTTTAACATGTGAAGTTGAACTTTTAGATATATTTAACATGTTAAATGCAGTGTTTTCCGATTCTCCACTTTTTTAGTGTTCGCAATGAACCTTCCCCTAATAAGATATATTTCAGTGTTATATAATTGGAGTAAAATTTAAATTTGAAATTCAAATTTGTAATCGCTACAAGTAAATAGTGTTAAAAAATAAAGAATTAGGAGAATGAAATAAGTTCGAAATTTTTACAAGCTCTTTATCTAATCTAACTTATAATAAAAGACTCCAAATAATGTCACATGACATTCTCTCCTTCAACCTCATAAATTTCATTTATATTTGTTTAATATATATATTTTTAATATTAATAACTAATATATAGATAGGGGAAGGTTCAAATGAAAACCACTAGTATTGAGAAAACTCGAAAACTAATTAAAAAAGCCAAAAAAAAAACATACCAATTTTTTTTTTGCATACCAATTTTCGCAATTTTTTATATATAAAAAAATTTCAAAAAAAAAAATTTGTAGTACACATGTGTACTAATTTTGTTTTTTTTGAAAAAAAGCTTTTTTATATATAAAAAATAGCGATTTTTAATAAAAAAAATTGTAAAAAAAGAAATTTGGTGTGTTTTATAGGCTTTTTTTAGTTAATTTTCGAGTTTTCATAATAAAAGTGGTTTTCATTTGAACTTTCCCCTATATAGATATCACTTATCTTTATCCTTATTATTACACATGTGTACTAATTATTATTTTTTTGAAAAAAGCTTTTTTATATATAAAAAATAGCGATTTTTAATAAAAAATAATTGTAAAAAAAGAAATTTGGTGTGTTTTATAGGCTTTTTTTAGTTAATTTTTGAGTTTTCATAATAAAAGTGGTTTTCATTTGAACTTTCCCCTATATAGATATCACTTATCTTTATCCTTATGACGTTGGACCTCATGTACAGTTTTTTTTTTTCTTTTTTCATTTCTAACCCAAAACCTTTTTCTTTTTGCAAATTTTATTTATATTAAAAGTTTTGTCTTTTATCTTTATACCAAATTTCAGGTGGTGTCCTTTATCTTTAAAATTGATGAGTTTTGTACTTATTGTTTCAAAATCCTGCACGTTATGTCATTTAGCCCTAACTCAGTTAGATTTTTTTTTTGTTAAATCAGATTATGTGCAATGCACATGAGGGTATAATTGTCTTTTTACGATAATATTAAAAAAAACATTTTACAAGAAAAAGGTTATAAGACTATCCGCATCAGTGAAAGGCTATCCTTTCTACAAACAGCCTAATCAGCATGCCACATCAGTTTTTCACTTATTCTTCCCACAAACACTTTTTACCCACAACAATAACATATATATCCTTCCCACAAACAACCTTATTATAATTATTTTATTAAATTTAAACTAAATAAAAAAAAGGACCCACCATTCCCCCATTCTTCACCATTCTTCCCCAAGAATCCTTAAGAATGAACACCCTCCATGTCATCCTCTACAACACCCATTAATCCATCCCTCTCACAAATGTCCTCCCCATAGGCCAAGAATCACCTACAAACATCCTTGATGTGGATAGTCTAAGTCATCTTCATCTCTTTCTCTCTTTAAACAACCAAACACTTTTTCTCTCTCTACTCCATCTCTCTATGCTACCAACACCTCCTTCCACAACCACCACCACTCTACCTCTCTACACTACACAGACAGTGGTGACGGGGGTTTGTGTGTTGTCCCACAAAGTCAACCTAAACTTGCACTATGGAAACTAAATTGGGCCCATTATTATCTGCCGAAACATGTTCTCCCACCTTGTCAATGATTTTGTGATGAAAATTAAAGGACCCAATATTGAAAGTTTACATAAATTTGATCTATTTTTTAGGAGAAAAAATATTAATTCCTTCTATAATTGATAAAGCATTCAACTCTTTCAAAGAATCTGTACAAATATATAACACTATTTACTTTGATCAAATAAGGCTTAATATGACATGATGTAAAAATAACAAGCAGTGGACACTATCTAAAGCCCAAACCCCCAAATCTAAAACCCACAATGAGTTTGAACAATTCTTAGCTAAATTAAGCAAACTAAATACAACGATTGACCTGCAAATATTCATAGCGTAATCATCGGAGTTGTAACAAAAAAAACAATAACTGAACCCCAAATCTGAACACACACAAAAGTTGCAATGTGGGGTTTAAGAGCAGCGTGGGTTGTGCGATAAAGTTGGACATGGTTTCAGGTGCAGTGAGGGTTCAAATTGCAGGTGGTGGTTGTAACATGAAAGGTGAGAGGTTGCGATGGTGGCTGGTGGGGCTGTGGTGGTCGTTGGTAAAGGGTAGTAGGTGGGGGCGGTGTAGTGTAGTCTATAGAAAGAGGAAAGAGGAAAGAGGTGGAGAGAGGAAAAGTGGTGGTGGTAGGAGGTTCTGGTGGTGGTATACAGAGATGGAGTAGAAAGAGAAATAGTGTTTGGTTGCTTAGAGAGAGAAAGAAATGAAGTTGATGTATATTTTTTTCTATAAAATGTTTTTTTAATATTAAAGTAGAAAGACAATTATATCCTCATGTGCCATGTACATGATCTGATTTAATAAAAAAATCAAATTAGGTTAAGGCTAAAGGACATAACCAGGGGCGGACCCATGTATAACGGAACGGGGTCCCCGGACCCCAATCTTTTTTTAAAAAGTAGTAGAAACGGTATATAAAATTTGCTATGGACCCCATAAAATTATTAAGTTGGACCCCATAACAATGAAAGTGAGCCTGGTGTAGTGGTAAAACCCATTGTTTACACACAAAAGATCCTAGGTTCGATACCTGTTTGTTTCATTTTTTTGTGTTTTTTTTTAAACCTGAAAAATTTGAACACCGGAAAAATTGGACCCCATCGTTCCAAAATCCTGGGTCCGCCACTGGACATAACGTGCAGGATTTTGAAACAATAAGTACAAAACTCGTCAATTTTAAAGATAAAGGACACCGCCTAAAATTTGGTATAAAGATAAAGGACAAAACTTGTAATTCACTCCTTTATTTTTTACTTTTAACACAAAGTTTTTCATCTTTTACAATTTAACCCGAACTCTTTTTTATTTTCAAGTTTGGTGCACCATACTTTTCATCTTTCCAAAGTTTTTCGTTTCATTCTAAATTTTGTAAGTTAACGCGCCGCAACGTGCGTGTGGGGTTCAACATTTTTTGCTATATTTTTTCTCGTTTGACTGGCATGTCGCAACACACCTATTTTTCTCCGTTTGAAAAGTTCGCCGCAACGCGTGGGTCCTGGATTGACTTAGTATTTTTTTCTATGTTTTACGTTTCAGTTTAATT
Organism: Helianthus tuberosus; assembly: GCA_030545235.1. Lineage (NCBI taxonomy): Eukaryota > Viridiplantae > Streptophyta > Magnoliopsida > Asterales > Asteraceae > Helianthus > Helianthus tuberosus. The sequence continues at coordinate 36,236,034 of CM060424.1, read as the reverse complement.
TCTCAGCAACGAGCGTGCGTGATTCAAAGATTTTACGTCTGCTTTTCGCTCGACATTATTTTTTTCTGTTTTTATTTATTTTGTTTTTACGAGCTTTGCAGGTGTTGGTGGTCGCTGACAGTGGTATGAAATTGAAATTACTTGACACAATTTTACGACAACCACTGCAACGCGGGGGCTTAATACTAGTAAGTTTATATATAACTCTCTCTTAATTAAATTTCATTAAACAATACAGAATTGGGAGAATAAAATAAGAAAAAAAATGAAATGGGGCCACTGGCTCGTTCGTAAACTAATCCTTTCGATCACACAAATGCATCATCCGAAATCACATGGATTAACATGTATGTTGTGATCGTCCCTATCTAACTCGTCCATGAGTCCACCTAGTTGTTTGTGAAATTGACAAGATTGTTAACTTCTGATGACCTTAGGGGGTGGGGCGATCCATGGTGGCACGGTGACCATGCGTGGATCCCTATGGAACACCACCGCCGCTCAATCCTGTCACGCTTGGAACTTATGACGCGTTGTAGCCATAACACGTTGAAAGTTGAACAAATCTCAGACATTGAACCATCTTTCCTGGTATCTTTGGAGTGATGGAACCAGTGATGGGCACCCCTACTAAAATCCATTACTAGTGATGGAATCAAATTCAATGACGTGGCGGACAATGATTGGGTGTCGTGAGTGATGGAAAGTGGAGCACCCCTACCCCCATTATAAAGTAAAAATAGTGTTGGTTTGTAATTAACGAGTACTATTAAAATTTATGTTCCTTTACATAACTAGTGAAAGTGTATGCCTTATCGTACGAGATTTGAAGTTCGCATGTTATAAACTTTAATCGCATGTTATAAAACAAAAGTTGCATGGTGTATAAAAAACAAAATCGCATGTTGTATATATAAATAATCGCATGTTGAAGCAGAAAAATCGCATGTTGAATAAAATAAGAAATTGCATGTTATAAATAAAACTCGCATGTTGAAGCAGAAAAATCGCAAGTTGAATAAAATAAGAAATCGCATGTTATAAATAAAACTCGCATGTTGTAACTCAGTTTCGTACATACTGTACATTAACATAAATTTTACGTTAACCAACCCTCATGTATAATGTGACTGCGACACTTAAAATAGATTCTGAGAGAAAACTATATAAACACATGTTAGAAAGAAAAGTCTTAAAACACTTAAATGTTAGGGTAGACTTCAGGTGAAATGTTTGACACATATCAAATGCTTTTAAAAGTATTAAATGCGAGATAAAAGTCCAAAGACTATATAGGGCTTCTAGTCAAATTCTTTTAAATTAAATACGAGATAAAAGTCATAAGACTATATAGGGCTTCTAGTCAAATGTTTTTGAAAGTATTAAACACGAGATAAAAATCCAAAGACTATATAAGGCTTCTAGACCCATCTTTTTCTACAGCGTTCCGTCGTCTGCCCAGCCTTAAACACTCTTGCCCTCTTCCTGTATAACAGCCGGTGATCAGTCGGCCTGTTAGTGGCTGGTTCTGTAACGAGATTGTTAGCAGGAATTAGGAATTAGGTCAGTTTGTTTCAGGTTTTCCCCCCTGGTTCTTTTCTCTCAGCCTTCTCTCTGGTTTGCGGTAGGAGTGCTCGACGATGATGGGTTATCTCTGGTTAGTGTGTGAGGTTTGTTGATATCTTTTTTCTTTGCGATCGTGTCATGACCTTTCACCCTAACTGGAATAGTTCATTGTCCATTCGCCTTCTGTGCATTCCGTCTCATGTGTTCGTGTGGGGAAGTGTGCCGCCCGGAAAACGCTTTGTGTGCTCGACGATGAATACCTAACCTGCTTAGCGTGCGGGGTTTAATCGTTCGGCTCATTGGAGCAGTTCTTGATCTAACCGTTCACTCTAACTGGGTCACGGGATAATCCATTCGCCACTTAGGTTTGCCGTGGTGTTCTAAATGGCATCGATGAATGATAGAGAGGGAGATAATGACAATGGTGGTCCGTGGTCAAACGTACAGTATCGGAAAAACAGAAAGAGCAGAGGTGATGGTGTTGAATGGACGTTTTTGGTGCAAAACATATCGGACAGGGTAACAAGGAACATATTGTGGCGGGCATTTCAACCGTATGGTTTTATCTCGGATGTGTACGTGGCTCGAAAGAGGGATGCAAGGGGTAAATGTTTTGGCTTTGTACGTTATGTCGGAGTGGAGAACATAAAGGAGACTTTAGGGTCGATGAACACAGTTAAGATGTTCAATATGAAAGCAATTGTATTGCTGGCAAAGTATAATAAAGACCATAAGAAATTTAATTATGCGCCGGAAACCTTAGGTCGGAAAGAGTGGAGGCCGAAGGATGATAACCAGATTAACAATGATTTTACTGATGGTAACAAGAATAGTGAACAACCCCCTATGAAAAAACACGCATCTGGTACAGGTCCAACAGGTTCATCGTTCGTCTAGGATGGGATGTCGTATGCTGATTTACTAAGGGGTAAGAAGGAGGATAACGGTCAAGGAGCGAAAATGGTTACTGTGGAAGGGAGAGGAGCACTATATCCTTTACACTGTATTGGTAGGTCAATAATCGGTCATGCTAAGGATTTATGGACTTTAAACAATATTAGACGTGCATTGGAGGAAGAAGGAATGTTCGATTTCGGTCTGTCGTATGTTGATGGATTGACGATTATTATAACATTTAAAGATACGGTGTTAGCTAAAGCTTCCTTGGAACAACATGTCACTTTCTTTTCTAAGATATTCACTAAGTTCTGTCTTTGGTTTGGGGATGAAATTATGTTTAGTCGGATAGTAACACTGTGCATCTCCGGGGTGCCTTTTCTAATCAGGGATAACTCACTGTTTGATAGAATTGGTGGTCTGTTTGGAGATATGGTCCAGCCATCAGACTTCTCGTGGTAGGTTGAGGACAATTCGTCCGGTACGGTTAAGATTTTAACCACTCAAATGTCTAGAATCGACGAGGCAGTTGTAATCAAGTGGAATGAGAAGAGTATTGTAGTTTGGGTCTTGGAATCCTCCGAGCGGTGGACACCAAATTTTGATAATGAGACGTCGGTTGGGACTGAGGGTTCAGATTCGGACGCGGTGTCGGATACTGATTCGGAAACAGAAGATATGGAGGAATATGAGGAGGGTGAGATCCGGCAGAACGTGGCCAATAACCCGGTGACGGAAGAAAGGAAGTTCAGTCAGAACGGCAGGGGAGAATTTTTGGTGGGGAATGAACAGTCGTCGGATAATCATGAGTCACCTGAATATCAAGAGTGCCCTAACATTAATGTTGGTGAGGAGACACATAACGTGCATGGGGAATTGGAAGACTTGGCACTTAGTCATAATAATGTGGAGGTTGGTGCAAACAATTTAAAAAAATCAAATAATGTTAGTGATAATAAAATAAACGAATCAGATCCAGATGTGGATAGGAATAGGCCCAAAGTGTCAATTATGGACGATGGCCCAACACCAGCTGCTAATTTGGGTAAAAGGAATAGGCAAGAGCGAAGCCCACCATCGATTAGATCCACTCAAGGACCTTCTCAAAGAATGTTCTGTAACTCTCAAAATCCATTATCTAATCCAATTGACCTTAATACTCCGGCTTCTGACAGGCACGGAGATAACGAGGTGTATCATTCTAGATCGGTACAAGGTGGAGATGGGTTGGCCGACGACAATCCATTGGGGGCCGGAGTCGATGTATGCCCGGATCTTGTTGATGAATTCGAACATACGAAATCCAGGCAGCACCAAAGTCTCAGAGAGGAGGTTAAGGCTACTGTTCAAGTTGGTTCCTTAGTTGGCATCAATCTTCATGGTTTCGAGTCCGCTACAGAGCAGCTAATTGCTGATGAGGGAGTTAACAACAGATCTCGATGAATTGCTTATCAGTCAATTTAAGGGGGTGCGGAGTGACCAGAAGTCGGATTGGATTCGCGGGTTAAAAACTAGCTACGGGGTTCACTTTCTAGCAATTCAGGAAACAAAGCTTCAGGATTCAGAGTCTTTTATGTTCAGTAAATTTTGGGGTAGAGCTGAATTTCAAGTAGCTGTGGTTAATTCTCAAGGAAGGTCAGGAGGGCTTGCATGTTTATGGTGTCCTGCAGTCTTCAGGTGTGTTAATGTCTTTCATAATAGAAATTTTATTGTTGTGTCAGGTGTTCTAGTGCAATCTGGGTGTAGAATTAATTTGGTAAACGTATATGCATCTAATGATGCGGCCATTAGGCGGAATATCTGGTTGGAGATTCTGGGTTTCAGGAATTCGATTCAAGGGTTATGGATCATGATGGGTGATTTCAACGAAGTGCGAAACGCAAGTGAACGAATGAATTCAGAATTTATCGAAGCCAATGCCGCGGCCTTTAATCATTTTATCCTTTCGGCGGGTTTAGTTGAATATAATATGGGTGGGGGAAATTTTACATACATATCAGATAATGGTAAAAATCTGAGCAAGTTGGATCGTTTTTTGGTGTGCCTAGGCTTTATGGAGAGATGGCCAAACGCAACAGTAATTGCTTTGGATAGGGAAGCATCTGACCACCGGCCTATTGTTCTTTCAACTATACAGTCGGATTTCGGTCACATTCCGTTCAGATTCTTTAATTCTTGGTTTGAGTATCTGGGTTTTCTAAACTATGTGTTACATGTGTGTGGTGAGTTTTCTTTCTCAGGTCCAGCAGATCTTGCCATCGTGATAAAATTAAGGTGGTTGAAAAATAATATCAAATCTTGGTTAAAAGTGGAAAAGGAGAATAGGGAGGGTATTTATAGTCGGAAAAAAAGGCGGTTAGCAAGTATTGAAAGTTTGGCAGAAGAAAGAATACTAATGGATGAAGAGTTGGTGGAAAGAGCGGAGTGCAGGAATTTTGTGGCTGAATTTGATAGAATTAAGCAGTTGGATTTACGCCAAAAATCTAGATCCAAATGGGCTATCGAAGGTGATGAAAATTCTGCTTATTTCCACCTTATTATTAATTCTAATATAAGTACGAACATATTGAATGGGTTGATGCTTGATGGGGTTTGGGTGACGAATCCATTATCTATTAAGGAATCTTTGTATGAATTCTACCGTCATCAGTTCACAGAGCCAATGACTGTTAGACCGGAGCTGGCTTGTTCTAATCTTGCTACCATTTCAGAATCTGAGGCAGACATGTTGGTTTTGCCGTTTTCTGTGGATGAAATTAAAGCGGCTGTTTGGGAATGTGAAGGGGATCGTGCACCAGGACCGGATGGTTTCAATTTCAATTTCATTAAAAAGTGTTGGTCAGGGCTTCGTGAAGATTTTGTTAACCTTTTCAATAGATTTTATGAGGAGGGATCGCTTAATAAATGTTGCACTTCATCTTTTATAGCTTTAATTCCAAAAATTAAGGATCCGGTTAGCCCATCAGATTTTAGACCAATTAGTCTAATTGGTGTGGTTAATAAAATTATATCCAAAGTACTTGTGAATCGGCTAAAAGGGGTGTTAGGAAAATTGATTTCTGAACAACAATCGGCATTCTTGGCTGGTAGAAATATAATGGATGGACCACTAGTGCTTAATGAAGTACTGAGTTGGTTAAAAAAGTTTAAGCGAAGGGGATGTACTTCAAAGTAGATATTAACAAGGCTTATGACTCGGTTAATTGGGCGTTCCTTAACTCGATAATGTCTCAAATGAATTTCCCGAGTAGATGGAGAGCATGGGTTATGGCAACTTTATACTCTGCAAGAGCATCGGTTTTGGTGAATGGCTCACCGACTAGGGAATTCGATTGTTCCCGTGGGTTGTGCCAGGGTGATCCGTTGTCTCCTTTTTTGTTCGTTATCGTAATGGAAGCTTTGACTGACATAATGAAAAAAGTCGCTTCTATTGGTTTATTCAATGGTATTAAGCTTTCTAATGATGGCCCGTCGTTATCCCATCTAATATATGCTGACGACGTTATGTTTATTGGAGAGTGGTCAACGTCGAATGTCAATAATTTGAGATGATTGTTGAGATGCTTTTACTTAGCGTCAGGTTTAAAAGTAAACCTTGCTAAGTGCAGTATTTACGGTATTGGGGTGGATGATCAAAAAGTCCAAGACATGGTAAATCTCTTGAAGTGTAAAAAAGGTGCGTTTCCATTTAGGCATCTTGGGCTATTAGTAGGTGCTAATATGAATCTTGCTCGTAATTGGAAGTCGGTGATAGATATATTTAAAAGTCGGTTATCACTATGGAAAGCAAACACACTATCTTATGGTGGTAGGATAACACTAATCAAATCGGTGTTAAATTCCTTACCAACATACTATTTTTCACTTTAAAGCACCTATAAATGTTTTGGAGTCACTGGATAGAATCAGGAGGGTTTTTTTCTGGGGAGGATCGGAAGAAAAGGCCAGAATGAACCGGGCGGCATGGGATAAAACTATTGCTCCTATTGAATAAGGGGGGTTGGGTTTTGGATCACTTAGGGACGCTAACTTAGTAAGGTTGGCAAAATGGTGGTGGAGGTTTAAAACAGAAAAAGTAAGTCTGTGGAGACGAGTGGTTTGGGCGATTCATCACAACCTAAGAGCGTGGAAAGATATTCCAACTAAAGCTTCTATATCCGGTTCGTGGAAAAACATCACCAGTATTTGGCATATACTATTAAGAGCCGACATTGAGTTGAAAAGTGCTTCGTCAGTGGTGTTGGCAAATGGTAAGAACATATCTTTTTGGTTAGATTGTTGGGCCGATCAGTCTCTCTTATACTTAAAGTTTCCGGAGTTATTCAAATCTGAAAAGAATAAAGTCTGCATGGTCAATGATCGATTGGGGGTAGGTGATTTTGGTTTGGAGTTTTATTGGGAATGGACTTGCTCGATACTTGGTGACAATGAAAGTAATCAGTTACAGCAGCTATTGGGGTTAATCAGTGGGTTTGTTATGTCTCCTGGAAGTGATAGATGGATTTGGAAGTATGAAGGATCTGGAAATTTTAATGTTTCAAGTATAAAAAAGATACTCGGTTCGGTTAATCGGGTGCGTCCTGCAAGTGTCTTCGAATGGAATAATTGGGTCCCAAAGAAGGTTGCGATCGTCGCATGGAGGGCTGAGATGGAACGTCTGCCGACCAAATGTGCGTTAATAGGTCGGAATATTCAGGTGCAGTGTCAATTGTGTGTGCTTTGTGGAGACTACGCGGAGACGAGTGAACATATATTTGTATCGTGCCAATTCGCACAAGTATTATGGAAGAATATTGCAGGGTGGTGCACGGTGCCTCCAATTATTGCATTGGGTATTAAAGACCTGCTTACGTTGCATAAAATCAGTTCGGGCTCGAGCAAGAAGAAAAAAACATTGTACGCCGTTATTTTGGTTGCCGTTTGGAGCATTTGGAAGACGAGGAACGAGGTTGTATTTGGCCAAGCTATTCAGAATACTACAAGAATTCTAGACGAGATAAAATCAATGGCGTATCTATGGGTTAAGAATCGATCAAAGATGGAGTCATTAACATGGGAAGATTGGAGTCATTTCAACTTTGGTGGATAGAATATATATGTAATCTAATATTGTATTGGTGATGAACGTTTGTATGTATGGTGGGTAGCATCTTGCTACAATGAATAGAATAAATTTTGTCGGCCGTTAAAAAAAGAGTTATAGGGTCTATAAATAGCTTAAAGTCGGGAGTTTTGTGGTATCATTGAATTTATATTAACATTTTCTGGCTCTTTATATATAGATATAAAGTATTTTGTCGTTCAAAATAAACATTTTCTACAATTTCTAGACTGATATCCATTTTATGAATAATTTTTTTTTCCAATCATAAATAATCACAACATACACCATACATAATTTAATAACTTTTTGGTTCTAAAGTATATCACTAAACCACTTACCATAGGTTTGGAATGTTTTTAAGGTACAGAAGACATTAAACTATGTCTCAACATTGGGAGTTTTAAAGATAAAAAGGAAGGCAATGCAAGCTATTGTTTTAACTACACTATGGTTGCTATGAAAGGGGAGAAATGACAAAGCTTTCAACTTTAGAACAATTTCTTTGTTTAAGTTGGTGAAAACATAAATGCGGTATATTTTTTTCTGTGGGTAAAGAACAAGTTAAAACTGTATGAAAATTTTCTATGGGTAAAGAACAAGTTAAAACTGTATGAGCTTGACTAAAATAGGTGGTGTGATTTTCTATTTCCATAGGTAGGGCCTGATGTAATTGATACTCGTCCTTCTAGTTCTTTGCTAAGAAGTTATAACACCACGTTTTGTGGACAAGAATAATATATATATATATATATATAGAGGTCGGTTATTGTACAAATTGACTTAACGTACGCTGCGTACGAGATGCAGTATCAACATGCGATTTTTTCTAACATGCGATTTTGGTATTTTTCAGCAACATGCGATTTTCTAAACATGCGAAATTATTTTTTTAACATGCGATCTTCGGTTTTTTTTCAACATGCGAGATTTCCTTTCTGGGGTTATAACATGCGAACTTGCCATAGCGTACGCTTCGTACGTTAAGGCATTTTATGCGATACATTTTTTCTATATATATATGTAGGAAAAGTGTATCGTACAATTGCCTTAACGTACATTACGTACACGAGTATAAATCGCATGTTATAAAAAAATGCATCGTACAATTTCCTTTACTTGTTTCAGCTTTTTGTAGACCGATTCTGCTTGTTCTTCGTCGCAGCTGAAATCAAAGTGCTTCTTTGCAAGAGCAAACGACTCACTTCTATCGATTTTATTTTTCGCTAGAGAAGAACCAACCCAACACTAAAACATGAAAAAAATCATTTCGGTAAATACGTTAAATATTGTCAAAAAAGAGAGCATTAATCAGTTTGTTAATAGATAGTAAATACCAGTGATATCATGAAAGCCTGTAATATACTTGTATGTTCCTTGCTGACTTTATAATGGTGAACGACAAATTCAAGAAGTGTTTCTACTAAAACCTTCACATCCTTCGAAAACTTGAGAATGTTGCAGAGCTCAGACACAATGGGCTTTAAGAAATCAAGTAGACTTGTTTCATTGGAAAACATATTCACAACCATCTTTTAAGACCTGAAAACAATCAAATTCTTTATATATAATGCAAAATTGGAAAACATATTCACAACCAATTCAAACTTCTAAACATCAAAATAATAATTCATCAATCATCCAATAACATTCACTACTCACCTTCACTATCACTTACCAATCAACCACAACAAACAACAAAACCCTAATTTCACAAAACAATCATCAAAACACAAACAGTTAACACCAGCTACACAATCACTCAACCACAATCAATCATCAAACATCATAACACGATCATGAATATAAAACCTAAATCGATCGAATAACTTCCTTCGTAAAACAATCAACAATAACGAAATCAGAAATTGAAAATGGAATTGAAGAGAGAAATTATGATCGAACCTGCAGAAGATGAAACGATAGCGGCAGTCGATTCCTGTCATTCTTAGATGGCTTTTGAATACCTTTGTTACTTGAAATCGACAACCCTGGTGTGGATTTGCAAGTAGTACCGTCACTTGCACCCTTGTTCTTGAGAGCACCAAAGGACCTTGTGGCAATATGACAAGAAAGAGCCTCCTCCCTTGATTTGGAGGGAAAATCATGAGGGAAAAGGTCTGGTGGGGCCCACTAGTTGAAGGATCCATTACTTCACAGAAACAATCACAGATGATTCTAGATTAGAGGATTTGGAAGGAAGGAGAGAACATTGGCCGATAGAGAGAATCTTAGAGAGAGAAAAGGTTTGAGACCCTCACATTTGAATAGGGTTTGTGACGATTGAATGATGAAGATAAAGGTTTGAGAGAGAGATGGATTGAAAGTATGGTTTGAATTTTGAATCCGGAACCAAAATTTTGAATTTTGAATGTGGTCAGAGGTTTTGAATTTTGAATGGTGGGCAGAGGTTTGAATTTTGTATAAATTAAATGTATTTTAAAGTGATTTTAAATTAATATTTATAATGCAATAATGATATAAGAAATGCATTGTTGGCTAGCCTGTACAGCTGCAATGTCAGCTTTTCTTATGTCATGCCCATTTGCCATTTTATAGAAAGTATAGATAGATAATAATTTTACAAAAATAAAATTTTTAACTTTTTTTTTTTTTTTGTAATTTATGATGTTGGACCTCATGTATAGGTTTTTTTTCTTTTTTCTTTTCAAACCCAAAACTTTATTCTTTTGCAATTTAGACCCTTTGTTTTTTTTACTTTTAACACAAAGTTTTTCATCCTTTATAATTTAACCCGAACTCTTTTTTGTTTTCAATTTGGTGCACCATACTTATCATCTTTCCCAATTTTTTCGCTTCGTTCTAAATTTTGTAAGTTAACGCACCGCAACTTGCGTGTGGGGCTCAACCTTTTTTTGTATATTTTTTCCGTTTGATTGGCATGTCGCAACACATCTATTTTTCTCCGTTTGAAAAGTTCGTCGCAACGTGTGGGTCCTGGATTGACTTAGTTATTTTTTCTATGTTTTACGTTTCGGTTTAATTTCTCTGCAACAAACATGCGCGATTCAAAGACATTATTTTTTTCCGTTTTTATTAATTCTGTTTTACGAGATTTGCCGGTGTTGGTGGTCGCTGACAGTAGTATAGCATTGAAATTACTTGACACAATTTTACGACAACTGTTGCAATGCAGGGGCTTAATACTAGTAAGTTTATATATAACTCTCTTTTAATTAAATATCCTTAAACAACAAAGAATTGGGAGAATAAAACAAGAAAAAAATTGAAATGGGGCCACCGGCTCGTTCGTAAACTAAGACTGAGTGTAGTGGGGCAACCTGTTGAGTGGGCGTCTTGCGACACGTGGCGCCACGTCACATAAGAGGATTTTGACCAAAAAAGGGGTAGTGGGGCAACCTTGCTGGGTGGGGCGTCTTGCGACACGTGGCAACACTTATTTTGTCTTTTTTTATGTAAAAGATATAAAAAAAATCCTATTTTTTATAAAAGTATTGATCAAACTAAATAAAAACTAATACTTCAATAAAAAAATTACTTCAACCAAAATAAAAAAATACATCAACTAAAAAAAAATTACTTCAACCAAAATAAAAAAATACATCAACTAAAAATAAAATTACTTCAACCAAAATAAAAAAATACTTCAACTAAAAAAAAAATTACTTCAACCAAAATAAAAAAATTACTTCAACAAAGGTTGTATTTTTGTTGGCTCGATCCTTCAACAAAGGTTACTTCAACCACTAGATGGAATACAAACAAAGTTAAAAAAAAAAAAACATATTCTTTACAAAAAAAATATCTAAAAAATTTATACCATTTTGTTGGCTCGATCCTCCAACGTTTTGAAAACCACCGGGTTGTTGTGTGTTCCAAGTGGTGAACCCCATATGTTGCGGTATGGGCGTATTGTTGTAGTATACTTGCGGTGTAGGGCTAGCAACGTGCATATTATTGAAATAGGCGTAAAAAGCGGGGTTATTTAAAACGTTTGGGTCCGTCAGATCGGGTTGTGGATTGGAAGATTGTGTATTTTGGTTGAAAGGAGGGATGTTGTGGGGATACATTTTGATGAGTTGATAGAAGATTGGTATAAATTTTGTTGAGTTGATAGAAGATTGGTATAAATTTTGATGAGTTTGAGAGAAAATTGTGGTAAAAATGTGTTTGATATGGGGTATTTTATAAAGGTTGGATTATTAAAAAAAAAATAAGCTTAGCCAACATAACCGTTGGCAACGGATATAAAGGTTTGAATTTGGGCGACGAGATTGAGACGGGCTGGAGGGGGTCGCCCCCCAAGTCGCCTCCGGGGGCGGTGTTCCAGGCAACTTGGGGCGACCTAGGGGTGGGAGTCGCCCCACTACACTCAGTCTAATCCTTTCGATCACACAAATGCATCATCCGGAATCACATTGGATTAACATGTATGTTGTGCTCGTCCCTATCTGACTCGTCCATGAGTCCACCTAGTTGTTTGTGAAGTTGACATGATTGTTGACTTCTGATGACCTTATAAAGTAAAAATTGTTAGAAATTAGATATTATGAATGGATATTAATGTAGTGAGAATATAATTTATTGAAATTATAACCTTATAAAGAAGTAACAAACTTATGTATATCAAAGTTGTACAATTGGCTTTGGGAGATTTTCAAAAAAAAATGGAATTTTCCTTTTTAACCCTAAGGTTTTAATCTTTCACAATTTAAGTTTAAAGTTTTAATCATTGTTTCATTTTTAACCTTAAAGTTTTAATCTTTGACAATTTAAGTTTATAGTTTTAATCTTTGTTAATTTAACCCCTTTGATTAATTTTATTTTTCACTTCTAATTCAAAAGTTTTCATCTTATACAATTTAACCCCTTTGATTAATTTGAATTTTCACTTCTAATTCAAAAGTTTCCATCTTTTGCGATTTAACCACTTTGATTTTTTTTACTTATTTGTTGTAATCTTGCCTTTGAGAGTTTTCCAAAGAAAAAATGACTATGCATATGGTTGTTGTAACCTTGGCTTTGAGGGTTTTAAAAAAAAATGATTTTTTAACTTTTCACTCAAATGTATTTCATATGGTTATGCATATGGTTGTTGTAACCTTGGCTTTGAGGGTTTTTAAAAAAAATGATTTTTTAACTTTTCACTCAAATGTATTTCATAAATTACCTTTAACGCAAAACTATTTGTTTTTTACTTTTAATATAAAACTTTTTTATCTTTTGCAATCTATCCTCACAACTTTTTTTACTTTCAACTTTGGTCCTTTATAATTTTTATTTTCCGCAAATTTTTTCGCTTTATGCTTCGTTCTAAATTTTGTGACTAAACACATCGAAACATGCGTCTTTGGTTTAACGTTTTTACGTTTCGTTCTAAATTTTGCGAGTTAACACGACGCAACGTACATGTGTGGGTGAACGTTTTTACATCGTCTATTTTTTCCCATTTAAAAGGTTTAACATAACGTGCGCGTCCTAAATCGACTTAGTTATAACTAAAGAATCCCCGCCGCATTGCGGCGGGTCGTAATTCTAGTTATAATTATTTACTAGACTCTTCATATATGGAACATAAACTCTTAAGTAGAGTTTTTATGTCAATTTATTAGTTTTTTATTAGAGTTTATGTCTCTAATAAATCTCTAATTAAGTGAGACTTTTCTCTACCCCATGTCTCTTGTATTAAAAGTAGGCTATGTGTCTAACTTGATGGGTTTGATATATAAAAAACTACAAGAGTAACAATACAAGAAGGAGACATAAAGATATGCATGAAGAGTCCTTGAAGGAGAAGTACTTGATGACCCATATGTTGGGAACAATATAGAGATAAGTTTCTCTACATGATTCAACTACATTTCTATTCTTAATTTCCAAAAGGTCTAACACTATGTTTCTATCCGGTGTAACCTCGGGCGCGAGGCCTTCTCCAGCAGTACAAACTGCTTCGGTTGTTGTACCCTGGGAGACAGACGCGTCGTCTTTAGTAGAGGCGCGAAATCTGTTTTAAGGGAAGCGTGTTAAACACGTGCCTCAGCCACAACCGTCAACATTTATTTGTTCTTTTTGTAGGAAATTATTGTACAATAAGACGTGGTTCAAGACCTCGTTGAAGCCTACACAACGGACTGAAAACACGACGAACCATACAAGTAGACGCGGTTAAAGATCAAGTTGAAGACTTTATCTTTTAAAGATATTGGTTTGAATCGATTGTCTTATTAAATATGTTGTAGTTCATATTTATTTTCGTTTGAATTTGTACACGGTTCATGTACTACAATTTCCCAAATGTTTAAAGAGAGTATCTTTATTTTTTTTATTAGTTTTATTAATAAAATTGTAACTCATTTCCTACAAGATTAAAACAGATTTCGTGAGATTGTTGCTACAATCTTAAAACCTTACTTTTAAGGATTTTGGGTTCACGAAAAGATTTATAATAAACAAAATATTTTTAGAGATTATGATCTTATAAATATTTTTTTTTTGGGAAATATGTATGTAGTACAACTTGTTGTGTTTGGATTTCTTGAGATTGAGATACAATCTGAAATCCTATACCGTGGTACAAAACGAATAGTTTTGGTTCAAACGTTTGGTTTTGAAACGATTTTGGGAATTGTTAATTTCTCTAACTTTTGTGTTAGATCGAGTTTATAGTGTAAACCATACGTTTTTTGTAAATGTTAAATTCTCTAACATGTGTGTTGGACCGGAATTATTGGTGTAAACCATACGTTTTTTGTAAACGTTAAATTATCTTTAAATAAGAGTTTTATGTTACTTGATTAGAGTTTTATTTCTCTAATTAAGTCTCTATTTAAAATAGAATCTTCATCCACCCATGGATTGATATGAACAAATAAGTCTTATAATGATTTATGTAATCATTTGTCTTCTAACATGTGTGTTAGAAACGTTCATGAAAAGCGTTAGTTTGGAAGCAATTTTTTAATTGTTTAGTTTCTAACGTGTGTATTAGAAATGACTTATTTATTTGAACCATATATGTGTTTTTAGCAAGTCGAATTAACATTTTGTGGAAATGTTAATATTTCTAACGTGCGGGTTAGAATTTCTTTCATTTTAACATGATTGTTAAAAATGGTTAAAATACAAATGCTTTGAAATGTTTTATGTAAACATTTTATCTAAGTAATTTGTTGTAGCATTGTTTTTAATGCTTTGTATGATTTTGAAATAAAAGGTCATACATTGAAGTTGATGTTTGATTGGCTTCAAGAATTAAATCACCATAAAATGATGGTGTAGTTGTGTGGGATTTATCACCAACTTTAATTTGTGATTTCTAAACCCATTTGAGTGAAATTATAATTACCAATTAAACTCTTCATATGGTGAAACTCTTAAGTAGAGTTTTAATGATGACATTTGATGAGTTTTATTAGAGTTTAAGTCTATAATTACTGAGACTCTTAACTCTTCATATGGTGAAACTCTTGAGTAGAGTTTTTTTATGACATTTGATGAGTTTTATTAGTGCTTAAGTCTATAATTATTGAGACTCTTAACTCTTCATATGGTGAAACTCTTGGGTAGATTTTCATTGATGACATTTGATGAGTTTTAGTGATGACATTTAATTCTTTAATTTGGTCATGTTTTGTATACATAAAATGACTTAAATTTTCTAACACGTGTGTTAGAAAATGTGTATCACGAATACACGGTTAGAGATTGTTCATAATGAACAGAAATGTTTTATGTAAACATTTAATTGCCTATGTGTGCATTAAAAATGATGAGAAATGGTTTATTTTATAAACTATATCTTTGAAAAACGTTTTATGTAAACGTTCAATTCTATAATGTGCTTGTTATAACATTTTTTTTTCTAACATGTATGTTAGAAAATGTTTAGTACATGTGTAGTAAGACTAAACGATATAAAAACATTTGATATTTTGGGTTTTGATCTACGTTTTCATAACCCTAATTGATATTATTAATATTGTATATTGCAAAAATTGTTTTGAATAATTTTTAAAACAAAGTTTTGCATAACATTGATAATTCAAATGGTTCGCTACTCTTACTAGAAGTAGAATGTGTTGAATAAAAGAGAAACTCTTGAGTAGAGCTTCTTGATGACACTTAATTAGTCATTTATTTGATGAAAAAACAACTTGGTGTTGTTATGAACAAATTTAATTGTTCAAGTTTACTACATAAATGTAGTCTTTGTAACAACTTGGTGTTGTTTTGAGCATAATTGTCCAAGTTTAAAGTTTCAAGATGAAATAGGTAACTTGTACTTACAAGTGCATGGAGTCTTATTGAGGGAGTACCTCAAGATATGCCATAGGACGATATCGTTGAGAAGTTTTCGGTCATATTATAAAGTGTTGAGGATCAAAGAACTTTATATTTGATGTCTACATATCGTCTATACTTCCGTTTAAATTTCAAAAGTGTTCAGTACTTATGATTTAATTTCCAATGTATTTTATTGTTTTGTGTTCAATATCTTCGGATAACACATGCATTTTTTTACAAAGAAATAAATCACTAATATTTGTGACGTATAAATTATTTTTGTGAAAATAATTATAACGTCAATTATACATTGTTTAATAGAATATGGTTTTAAATGGATAGTGTATGAAAATTCTTGGACATAAACAACTAAAGAGTTGTTGCATTGACTAAATATCAAAGACGAGACATCAAATGTGTAACCACATCATGAGAGAATAATGAAAGAACGTACTGAGTGTATTGAGATGAAATACACAAACGAGATTCATGTCGACATACTTCGTTAGAAGTCTTTGGAAAATTCACAAGTGTGAATAATAAATCTTGCGAGATTTGTTCCAAGTGATCTACACGTAGATGCGTCTACCACTTGATTATTGTTAGAACTATATGGAGATTTTACCTTCGTTTGGGAGAGCATCCTAAATATACATATCTCCTAATGAATAACAATAATTGTGTGCGAATCACTTATGGCAAAATTATGAATGCCATGTTGTTGAGTGTCAATCTAGTTGACTCTATGTCACACATAATAGTGATTGTAGACGAGGAACATTCATCTTGTTGGTGATGAATGTGTTCACCAAATGACTTGGATTAAGACCTATGTTTAAGTCCTTATGAGTCAATGGTAAAGTGTCGGAGATCAAAGGTAAACAAGTTATGTTCCTTAAATGAATGATAAAATTTAGCTATGTGCTATATACAATAATTTGTGAGACCTTCCTAAATATTGATGTTTTAGGATTATGAATAAGTCTCATTATTTTGTCTTAATAAAGGATGAATGTTGCAAAGTGATATTATGATATCCTTAGGGCTGTGAAGAATCAGAATGATGCATCTTCTGTTCACATGCTAAAGTACTGTGGTCTAAAGCATGCTAGACTAGTACTTGGTTAATTATGGGTCTTGACGAAGACTAATTAACTCTAAACATTCAAATGTGTATGAACACAAAAAAATGTGAATAGACAAAGTCAAGGGAGAATTTTCATTCATTATAAGGAAAAGACATGTAACTTTTTAAGAGTTTGTTCGAAAAGCTAATGAGGAGAACTCATTGTCTAAGCTTATTCTACATGTTAAATTAGAATTATTCTAAGTTGGTGAGAAACTTATGACAATGGCATGTGTTGCTTTGGTCAGCTCGGAAGCTTATGTAAGCTAATGCAATATGAGTTGAATTCACTGATACAATGAAGTTGATCTTAGTCAATCATATGAGTATAAATGTCGCCATAAGTGGTGTTACAGAAATGTTGATCAAATGGCAAGAAATGTGGGGGAGGATCCATTTAAGAAACAACCCTATAAGGGTATATAGAAATGGTTCTCATTAACCCATCTAGATGTTATCCAATAACACTTCAATGTGGGGGTGTCTTGCATTTGTTTTTGGCAATAAGGATTTTGTAATCCAATCTACCATTGAAAATAGACGACTAAGTGGAGGACACAAATGTCGTAGTGCATAATGAAGATGTGTTTGCCTTAAATGATAAATATATCATTCTAAGACAAATATTATAACCAGATTCAGGTGGCCACTGAGGTTATAGTCTTAGAAGTTGACAATAGGCAATGTTAACTTTCGAGTTACGAACACGTATGACAATTGATCTCAACTGCAAAGTTATCTTTAGTGACTTGTCAAAGACAAAGATAATGTTATGGATCCAACAACCTAAGGGTTTATTAGAGATCAAGTTGTAGAATGAGACTAAAGCCCATGGAAAAAGGGTGTGTGAAGGAAACCTACCTTAGTTGACTGGAGATCCCAATATCTAAGTTCAATAGGACAACGAATTCATATGCCTAAGGGTGGTCACTATGGGGGCATAGCTGATATGCATAAGCTAGTATATATAGTTATATATACCCCCTAAACGATAAAAGAGTGTTTAAATACGTCCTAGTTCATTCCTATGAAATTCAGTGACAAATTGTGAGGCTAAGCATATTATGTGGCAAATGATTTTGCGTAATCATGATAACCACGATGCTTTTAATGATTTAAGGAGAATCACCTATGTTAGAGAGAAGTGGGGTCGCTTCGAATGGAATTGGGGGCACAATTCCTAGAGCTCTCGCAGAACAAGGAAATTGTTCCACGACCATTATTGGACACGACTATGAGGGGATGACCCGGCTAAGGAGAGTATTGTGTGAAGTGTATTGTCGTCTACATAAATGGGGGTTTGTTTAAGAACATCATGTCTACAAACCGCTAGGAGGCTAAGTATGCTTCACAATGGAAAGTTCAAAGGGACACCTACTTATCCGACAATACTCAATTGTCGAGGTTCCATTGGAAACTTTGTGTGTTTTGATCAATCTCCATTCATATGGGGGATTGTTGGAAATTTAGATATTATGAATGTATATTAATTTAGTGAGATTATAATTTATTGAAATTATAATTATTTACTACACTCTTCATATATGGAACATAAACTCTTAAGTAGAGTTTTTATGTCAATTTATTAGTTTTTTTATTAGAGTTTATGTCTCTAATAAATCTCTAATTAAGTGAGACTTTTCTCTACGTCGTGTCTCTTGTATTAAAAGTAGGTTATGTGCCTAACTTGATGGGTTTGATATATAAAAAACTACAAGAGTAAGAATACAAGGAGACATAAAGATAAGCATAAAGAGTCCTTGAAGGAGAAGTACTTGATGACCCATATATTGGGAACATATAGAGATAAGTTTCTCTACATGATTCAACTACATTTTTATTCTTAATTTCCAAAAGGTGTAACACTATGTTTTTATCCGGTGTAACCTCGGGCGCGAGGCCTTCTCCGGCAGTACAAACTGCTTCGGTTGTTGTACCCTAGGAGACAGACGCGTCGTCTTTAGTAGAGGCGCGAAATCTGTGCCTCAGCCACAACCGTCAACATTTATTTCTTCTTTTTGTAGGAAATTATTATACAAGAAGACGTGGTTCAAGACCTCGTTGAAGCCTACACAACGGATTGAAAACACGACGAATCATACAAGTAGACGCGGTTAAAGATCAAGTTGAAGACTTTATATTTTAAAGATATTGGCTTGAATCGATTGTCTTATTAAATATGTTGTAGTTCATATTTATTTTCGTTTGAATTTGTACACGGTTCATGTACTACAATTTCTCAAATGTTTAAAGAGAGTATCTTTATTTTTTTATTAGTTTTATTAATAAAATTGTGACCCATTTCCTAAAAAAATAGTGTTGGTTTGTAATTAATGAGTACTGTTAAAATTTATGTTCCTTTACATAGCTGTATCATGTATAATGTGACTGTGACATTTAAAATAGATTCTGAGAGAAAACTATATAAACATGTTGGAAAAAGAAGTCTTAAAACACTTAAATGTTAGGGTAGACTTCAGGTGAAATGTTTGACACATATCAAATGCTTTTAAAAATATTAAATACGAGATAAAAGTCCTAAGACTATATAGGGCTTCTAGCCAAATGCTTTTAAATTAAATACGCGATAAAAGTCATAAGACTATATAGGGCTTCTAGTCAAATGCTTTTAAATTTAATATCAGTAATGAGGGTCCGAGTTTGTCTCATTTGATATATGCAGACGATGTGATGTTTGTTGGAGAATGGTCGAGGTCGAACGCTATTAATTTAAGGCGGTTACTGAGATGCTTTTACCTAGTTTCTGGCTTGAATGTAAATTTAGCTAAATGTAGCATCTATGGTGTGGGGGTTAGTGAGGAGGATGTTCAAGAAATGGCATCTTTGCTTAGGTGTAGGCAAGGTACATTTCCATTTAAGCATCTTGGTTTATCGGTAGGAGCCAATATGAATTTAGCTCGGAATTGGAAACCGGTGATTGAAGTATTTAAGAGTAGATTATCAATATGGAAAGCCAAAACGCTTTCCTATGGTGGGAGAATAACACTAATTAAATCGGTGTTAAACTCTCTACCGACATATTACTTTTATTTGTTTAAAGCTCCATAAAAAGTCCTTGATGCTTTAGACAAAATTCGGCGGGTATTCTTTTGGGGAGGGTCGGAAGAGAAGGCGAAAATGAACTGGGTCGCGTGGGATAAAACAATAGCTCCACTTGAATATGGGGGGCTGGGTTTTGGCTCACTCAGGGATGCTAATTTAGCAATGTTGGCGAAGTGGTGGTGGCATTTCAAAACAGAAAAAGAAGGATTGTGGCGTCGGATAGTGTGGGCAATACATCACAGGTCAAGGGCATGGAACGACATCCCAACAAAGATCTCTGTGGCGGGGCCATGGAAAAGTATTCATAGTGTTCGACAGTCTTTATTGTTTGCAAATATTGATTTGTATCGTGACATTTCAGCGGTAGTGGGCAATGGGGGAAATGTAATGTTCTGGTTGGATAGCTGGTTGGATCAGGCACCATTATACGTTAAATTTCCAGTGTTGTTTAAGGAGGAATCGGATAAACAATGTATGGTTGCGGACCGATGGGCCATCAGCGAATCTGGGCATGTGTTCAGCTGGGCCTGGGCTCGACCCGAGCTCGGTTCTGAAGCAGCATATCAGCTGCAGCTGTTAGTGAATATGCTAGAGGGCTGATCCGTTTCTACAGGCGCTGATGTTTGGAAATGGAAACATGATTCGGATGGTACGTTCTCTGTTTCGAATATTAAAAAGATGCTTAGTGCCGTGAATCGAATCAGCCCCGAAAGAGTCTTTGAGTGGAACCATTGGGTTCCAAAAAAAGTCGGTATCGTAGCTTGAAGAGCGGAGATGGATAGATTGCCGACAAAGTGCGCCTTGGCTAGGAGGAATGTTCCGGTTCATAATCACCTGTGCGTTTTTTGTGGAGACTTCGAAGAGACATGTGAACATGTTTTTGTGTCGTGTCATTTCGCGCAAACGGTATGGCAAAATTTGGCAGGATGGTGTAATATCCCACCGGTAATCGCGTTTGGTATTAGTGACCTACTTACATTACATGAATCAAGCTCGGGTTCGAGAAAGAAAAGGAAAGTAATATACGCCATAGTCTTGGTGACGTTCTGGAGCATCTGGAAGGCGAGAAATGAAGCCCTTTTTAGACAAGCGAATCCAAGTACGACGAAGAGTTTAGACGAGATAAAATCAGTGGCGTATCTATGGGTTAAAAGTAGAGCAAAAGTGCCGGCACTAACTTGGGAAGATTGGAGTCGTTTTAATTTATCCATTTTGTGTTAATGTAATCGTTTAGTTTGGTGTCGATTATTGTACTTTGGTGTCAAATTTTGTACATTTTGGTGGGTAGCATCTTGCTACATTGAATAAAATTTTGTCGTCCGTTCAAAAAAAAAAACTATATAAGTCTTCTAGAGTTCTAGGGTCTATAAATAGCTTAAAGCCGGGTGCTTGTAGTGTCATTGAATTTATATTAACATTTACTTAGGCTACACTGTATGGTGATGGTCCTTCCTTGGAGGATGATCCGCAACGTAAACGCCATTTAGATCGGGTGTGAGAGGATGGGGCCAAAAGGATGGAGGTAAGGAAATGGGGGCGATCCTAATATATATATATATAAGCTGTATGTATATGTGTGTGTGAGTGTGTTTTGTCTTGTAGTAGATCGTCCTCAACGTCCACAAGTCGACGAGGAGGACGCTGGAGGACCGACGACGAGGGGGCGAAATGGCTGGAGGATCGGAGACGGAGGGAGACGATCCTCCATACCGTCCAGTCTTACCATGTGTATTAAAAGCAATCTAAACGATACAATTACTTGTGTTGCTACGTGACATGAGCTCAAAGGTGATGTTAGGATGAGCTCGGTACCAACCGGTACTGAAAATCCCCAAAATTGGGTACGGGTGCTGTTCGGTACCAGTATTTGAGGATAAAAACTCATAAATACCGGTGCCGTACCGGACCCGCACCCAACCGGTACCGAAAATATACTCGGTTTGGTAAATTCGATAGCAGTACCGGTACCCGGTACCATTTATTCATCCCTAGGTGATGTTACTTCTGTTTTTAATATATTAATTAATAATTAATAATTAATATTAATATACAGGTAATTAAGGGGTAACTGGGTAAGAAAATGGCTTAATAAATAATCTACAAGTAAAAAAATATATTTATATAGGGCATATTAACGAGTAAAAGGGCAATTGGGACAGATAAATGGATATGCATAATTGTGTAATCCTGGCAGGTAAATAGGTATAACATTAAATCCCATATCCGTCTCAAATTTTCAAAACAAATCCCATTCCCGACTTTATACCCAATTACTTGATCTCATACCCGTCTCGTATGTTTCGGGTAAATAGGGTTTTCCCGTCAGGTTCGGGTTTTGTTGCCATCCTTAGTAAAATTGGTTTTTTTTAATGGTTAAAGGTTAATCACCAAAATACCCGGCACATGCCTCTCATGTGATCAGGAATTAACTATAAGTTAGATGAAGTTAGTGTGGTGGACCAAAACCACAATAAAATAGAAACTTTGATATGTAAATTGCAAAACATTTGGATTTTGTAAGTATAGCAATAACCACTAAACTAATCGCAATTTACTAAAAAAATTAGAGTAAACTGCCATTTTGGTCCATGTCGTTTGGCCAGTTTTGCCACTTTAGTCCAAATCTCAAACTTATTACATCCAGGGCCCTGTGGTTTGCATTTTGTTGCCATTTTAGTCCAAAATCCAAAAACCCTAGTTTTTTTACTGTTGCAACCTCCTATTTTGTCCTGTAGTGCAGGGGCATTTTGGTCATTTTGTTTTTCATTTAACATTTTATTAATTAAAATTTTGGTCATCTTCCCCAAATAAATAATCATCATCCCAAAATAAAACCCTAACTCTCTCTCTTCTCTCTCTCTTCTCCCAAATAATCATCTATGGTAGAACACCATTGTCTACTCGTAGAAACGGTCCATTATCAGTCATTCAAATACCTCCAACTGTAGCAATACCTCAAACTGTACCACCAGCTGTTTCGGCTCCTCTTAATCCAACATTGTCTAATATTAACACATCTTTAAGATTGGACACTGAGGATCAATCCTTATATACAAGGGTGCGAAGTTTCTTGTTAAATACAGAAGATGTTTCTACATCTGGTTCTGCGTCTGTGACCACTTGCAGATCGGAAGTTCAATACGCAGCTATTTGGGGTCTGCAACTTCGATCTTCTAACTGACTCTCTCTCTTCTCCCAAATAAATCGATGCGTATAGCTCAGTCTCACGGTTTTTGTTCCAGATCGGAAGAACAGAGCCACTTGCAGCTCGTAGAACGTGAAGAAATCGATGAAGAAGAAGATCTGTTTGAAGCGATTGACAAGCGTAAGCAGATTCGTATCGATTATCTCGTATTCTTTACATCGATTATCTGAAATTCTCTTCGTGTACGTGACTTGTACATTCGTATTTTTGCTGTTTGTTAGTTGAATTGCTCTATTGAAAATCAAAATCGTTGTGAGTAGTTCAGATTTAGAAGATCGAAGTTGTAGAAATCGTTCTCTTCATTTCGTTTGATGATGTTCTTGAAGATACAGATCTGAGCCTCGTTTCTTTTTACAAATCGGTTTTTGATTTTCTTGAAGATGATGTTCTTGATTTTCTGGGTTTTGATGATGATGTTCTTGAAGATACAGATGTTCTTGATGATGGGTTTTCTGGATTTTTTGGGTTTTGATTTTCTAGATTTTCTGGGTTGATGATGATGATGTTCTTGATTTTCTGGATTTTCTGGGTTGATGATGATGATGTTCTTGATTTTCTGGATTTTGATGATGATGATGTTCTACATATTCTGCTGCTGATGATGATTATTTGGGAGAAGAGAGAGAGTTAGGGTTTTATTTTGGGATGATGATTATTTATTTGGGGAAGATGACCAAAATTTTAATTAATAAAATGTTAAATGAAAAACAAAATGACCAAAATGCCCCTGCACTACAGGACAAAATAGGAGGTTGGAACAGTAAAAAAACTAGGGTTTTTGGATTTTGGACTAAAATGGCAACAAAATGCAAACCACAGGGCCCTGGATGTAATAAGTTTGAGATTTGGACTAAAGTGGCAAAACTGGCCAAACCACAGAGACCAAAATGGCAGTTTACTCAAAAAATTATGTTACACATGTTATGTTATCATATTAAAATTTCCCATAGAAAACGTTTTAAGCTCTTAACATACTTTTATAATACTTTTATCTTTTTAAGCTCTCATCATACTTTTTTTTTTTTTACAAATAATTTTCAATCTATGAAAACTTCGTAATTTTATCGTTTTAAGCTCTTATCATACTTTTATTTTTTGTTTTTACAAATCATCAATTTCTATCTAAGAAAACTTCGTAAAAACATTCATCACTGAAATTACGTCTTTAACCCTGTTGAAATTCAGATATTCAACTAAAGGTCTAAAGCTGTATTTTACCTTTTTTATCGGTTCATAAGACTATCTCCACCAGTGGCGGATCTAGAACAAAAATTCAGGGGTATCCAAATTTTTTTTTTACCGTACACTCATGGAATGTTTTTTTTTTCTTTTAATTTTGCCCTTACTGAGGTCGATCCCTTATCTCTTTCAACAATAATATGAATTTGGGCTTTTAAATTTCAATTAAATGTGTGCTTTTATTTAATTTAGATGTTTAACTATTATGAATTTTAGACTAAATGTAGGCTTTTAATTAATATGAATTCTTTTGAAGTATTGGGCTTTTAATAAATTTTGTTTTTCAGGTACCTTGTTAAATATTTAGAAATAAATGAGATAAAAATATTAGATATTTAGAAAAACAATCAGTAATTAATAAATTATAAAGAAAACCTCAAACATAACTTCGTAATTTTTTTTAAATAAACCTACATTCTCATAACTCTTTTCAGTAAAATGGAAAAAGTAATGTTGACAAAAATCCACACACCTACTGAAAAGTTAAAAAGAATAATAAACAATTAAAAAATAAAAAGTTAAATGAATAAAATATTGAATTTTAAACACCCATCAACATCATCTTCTTCCTTTATCAAACATTTCTCCCACCTGCAAATATTTACACTATTCCTACTTATGGTAATTTAGTTATGGTATAAAATCAGAAAAAAAAAATACACTACGAATACGGACTTGAGCCGTAGCCTGTGCTACGGCTAAGACTATACTGGTTCTGCCCCTGATCTCCACTGCGTTCAAACCATGAACGCCTGTGATGATGTGAATTTCATCCATATTTACAGGCGCATTAAAGCCCATCCAAATTATAAGCAAAGTCCGTCCGCAAGGGCTAGCAAAGCTTGGTTCTTGTGCCATTAATTCATATATTTATTTTACTCTTTGTCAACAAACTAGGTGATACCCCGCCCGCGTTGCGGGGCGATGGTCGAATAATTCTCAACCAATAAAAAAAGCAGTACTATAGTTTTGCTAGAAAGAAAAAGTAAAACGATGACAAGATCGCAATTTTGAACTCAGGGCAAAACAGTAATTTGTAAGGACTAATCAGCGAGTGTTAGGCAGCTTCTTGACACGATTTTTAGCTGGGGGCAAAGTCATATTTTTTTAGTAAAATCGTAATTTTTAGCTAGGGGAAAACCATATTTTTTATTTTGGACTGGGGCAAAAACATTTTTTTGAATTAAGGGTGATATCGTAATTTTGAAGAGGGGAAATTCGTAAATTTTAGCTGGGGGCAAAAGCATAATTATATTTTAAACTGGGGGCAAAGAAGTAATTTTAAACTGTGAGCAAAACCGTAATTTTAAAGTGTGTATAAAATAATAAACTGGTGTAAAAACGTAATTTTGAGCCGGGGGGGAAAACAAAATTTTATTTTGAACTGGGGCGAAAACGTAATTTTGGCTGAGGGTAAAAGCATAATTTTTTACCGAGTGCGGAATCGTATTTTTTAGCTCGGAGCAAAAGGGTAAATGTATTTTGAAGCTGGGGCAAAACCGTATTTTTTAACTGGGGGCAAAACCGTAATTTTAATGTGGGTATAAAATAATAAACTGGTTGGTCCAATGGGTATTGCTCGCGGCCCATTTGAACCAATGGCAGAGAAACACTATTTCGGGGCAAAAACGTTATTTTAAAGCGTGTATAAAATAATAAACTGATTGGTCTAATAGAGAATGACCGGCCGCCCATTTCAGCCAATGACTGCGAACCAGTATTCCCTGCCTGCCATCTGAAATGTATATGTTGAAAATGTATATGTTGAAAATTCTCAATTAAATTATTCCAACATCTTAGCCCTTTAATATATTCACAACTTTATATATGGACTACATTTAATTGTTTTTTCAACTAATCCAATATATTCGATTGATCCAAAATTAAAAGAAAAAATGGAGAGTAGTTTTTCAGTTTATTTTTAATATGTTTTTTCTTTAAATCTAGTTTATTTTTATGTAATGTAGTTTCTATGTTTTTATAAGAGTAAACTGTTAAATTCGTCCCTGAGGTTTGACTCAAATTGCTAGATCAGTCCAAAATCAAGTTTTGTTGCTAAAACAGTCCCTGAGCCTAGTTTCTGTTGCTATTTCAGTCCAATAAATTAACACCGTTAGAACCTCAGTTAATGAATGGGTAAAACTGCTAAATTCGTCCCTGAGGTTTGATTCAAGTTGCTAAATCAGTCCAAAATCAAGTTTTTAATTTGTTAATTATAAACTTATTTAGGTATATAATTTTTCTAGAATTGCATTAATTTTTTGAATTTGTTAATTATAAACTTATTTAGATTATAAACTTATTTAGGTATATAATTTTTCTAGACTTGCATTAATTTTTTGAATTTGTTAATTATAAACTTATTTAGATTATAAACTTATTTAGGTATATAATTTGTTAATTATAACTCAATACTATTTAGATTAAGTGTGATCTTATTTAGATACTTACGTATATAACTACTAAATACTTACAAAGTTATAACAATAATAATACCCAAATACAGTTTAAGGCGGGTCCAGTTATATTTATGTTCGTTGAATAAATCATTAATATCACAAAAGAAAAAAAATGGTTAATGACAGGTTCTTAATGCATCAATACTTGTACCAAATGCATTATATATTTTCTTAAATGTCTTAAAATTTAAGATAAATTACAAGTCTACCCTAAATATATAATTTAAATTTGTGTTTAGTTATAAAAATATAAACAGAATGTAGCTCTTTTGGAGAGCGCAATTTTATTTGACCTGTCTTAAACACTGGTTTGACACGACATGTTGTCTGACCTCACCTGAATGATAATATTATTAAATACGAAACCACTTAATTAAGTAGAAAAAATGAATAAAAGAACTTTATAATACAAATATTAAATTAAAATAATTGATAAATATTAAACATTAAATATTACGATTTAAATAAAAATAAATAAAAATTATGTTAATTTCTTAATATTTAAATTTACATACAATGTTTGTATTTTTCATAACTAAATATTGTTTAAATTAACTGTTGTCTTATTTAAATCCTTAAATAAATACTAAATATTTACATGGTAACAACAACAATAACAACATCAAAATAAAATCAGTATTTAAGGCTGGGCCGGTTAAACTGCGCTCTTCAAAAAATCTACATTTATATTTTTAAGACTAATTTTATTTAAATTAAGTATTATCTTATTTAAATACTTAAGTATATAATTAGTAAACATTTAATGATAATAATAATAATAATAATAATCAAAATAACTAACAAATAATTTTTCTAGACTTGCAAATTATATACCTAAATAAGTTTATAATCTAAATAATTTTATAATTAACAAATTCAAAAATCTAGAAAAAGTATACACCTAAATAAGTTTATAATTAACAAATTCAAAAAACTTGATTTTGGACTGATCTAGCAACTTGAATCAAACCTCAGGGACGAATTTAGCAGTTTTACCCATTCATTAACAGAGGTTCTAACGGTGTTAATTTATTGGACTGAAATAGCAACAGAAACTAGGCTAAGGACTGTTTTAGCAACAAAACTTGATTTTGGACTGATCTAGCAATTTGAGTCAAACCTCAGGGACGAATTTAGCAGTTTACTCTTTTTATAATGTACTTTACCTTTTATTTTAGGCATTACTAAACTACTTATACTAATTATTTAAATACATATGGATAATCTAAGTAATTAAACTAAAATAAAATATGGTAAAATATTTATAAAGATTAGAACAAAGCCCATAGTCACACGTACAAATGGGTCAAACATTAAAAATGTTTTTGACTATTTATTCTTTTAGTTTTAATTATTTCACTTGATATAAAACAACCAACATTGTTTTGTTTAACTTGCCGGCCTTGTTTATTTCTTGTATATAGTTATGGCTTACCTTAAAATTCTATATACACAAATAATATTTACCAAATCCACTATATAAAAATTAAGCAATTTCAATATTATGTTTATATTTTTTTTTCTTATTCAAATCCTTACTTCTATTAATTTATTTTAAAGAAAAAGACAAGTGATGTGGAAAATATAAGGATGTGTAAGGATGTTTGTATGGTTGGAGAAGAAATTAGGAGGTTTTAAGGATTTGTAAGAATTCTAAGAATTTTTAAGTATTTATAAGGATATGATGTGGCAGCTGACTAAACAGCTAAGGGCGTCTAAGGGCACCCTTAGCATTGGAGATAGTCTAAGGAGTTATCACAATAATGAAAACAAATTATAAGTTTTTGTTAAGACAAGAATTTCAGTAATAATTCTCCCTCTAATGATAATAAGTTTAAAAAAAATATTTTTTAGAAAGTAGAACAAAAGACAAGGATATGATTATATGAATTAAAAAAATATATAATGGACGTAACATTAAATATTTATAATAAATGTGTGGGTAGATTCAAGTTGAAATGCTCGATACAAATTAAATGCTCTTGATGTTATTAAATACGAGAAGCAAAAGATCTTCAGGATATTTCTGCTTTCAAGTTTCGAGTGGTCTATTGTATACACTCGTAATGTCTTTAAAAAATAAACGAACAATGATATATTTTTTAAGAGTTAAATGTCATTTTAGTCCCTGTGGTTTGGGTCATTTTGCCAGTTTAGTTCAAAGGTTTCATTTTTAACCTGTGGGTCCAAAAAGGTTTCATCGTTGCCATTTTAGTCCACTGGGTTAACTCCACCCATTTTTTCTGTTAACGAGAAGACCAATTCAGTCATTTTATATGGCTGAATTACCCTTTTAGTTAACAAAATTACATACAAAATTACCGAATTGGCCTTCTCGATAACAGAAAAAATGGATGAAGTTAACCCAGTGGACTAAAATGGCAACTGTGAAACCTTTTTGGACCCACAAGTTAAAAATGAAACCTTTGGACTAAACTGGCAAAATGACCCAAACCACAGAGACTAAAATGACATTTAACTCTTTTTTTAATTATGATACTTTTATTTTTAAAAGTAGTTTTCTTTGTATTACTATTAAATAAAACTTACATCTTAATTAAGAGGTCTAAAGTAAAAACCATGAAACATTTACATTATTAGGGTGTAGGGAGTGATTAGACACTTGAAAGTGGTAAATTTTTAAATCGACCAATCAAATAGTGTCACGTCAGTTTACATATTCCTCAAAAACGTTGACGGTTGTTAAACACTTTGGATTAGGTAAACTATTATTTAAAAAAAAAATAACACAATATACCATCCAATCAAAGCTCCCCAATAGTCAAATCATCATCTTCATCGTTAGGTACAGCTTCACCGATCATCAAACCGATCGACAAAACCCATCGGCGTCGGTGTTACTGCGCGGTAAACCGCTTTGCCGAGTGGGTTTACCGCCCACTCCGGACACCCTTAGGCCATGTGTAGTCATAAAGCCCTTTGGGGGCATTATGCGACAAGTGGCGAAATGCGTAAGAAAGGGGCTTTATTGAACTTTATATCACAAGAGGGTGTAGTGGTAAGGGGTTATATAACCCCTTCAATTATACATACACATGTATGTATGTATATATATATATATATATATATATATATATAGGATAAGGATCATGTGAGAAGTAGTAGGCTAAATGAGAAATTTGAGAAGCATTCTGGACCACACATTTTCCCTAAGCAAAAAAATGCAATTTTTTTTGTTTTTTTGGAAAAATCGCAGCTTTTTCTTTAAGAAATAATTTTATTTATTTATACACATGTGTATATTGTTAATCTTTTAACTATACATATATGTATATTGTCAATTATACATATATGTATATACATGTTTAAAATTGAAAAATAAGTGTTATTTAGGGTTTAGCATTAGTATTTAGGGTTTAGCATTAGGGTTTAGGGTTTAGCTTTATGGTTTAGCGTTTAGCTTTAGGGTTTAGCAATAGTATTTAAGGTTTAGCATTATGTCACACCCCGAATTCCACGTGTCACCGGTGGGCCCGGTGGGGAGTATCGTGACGTGGTTGGCAACATAATAGTCAAACAACACAATTATATAAATGCACAGCGGAAGCAAAAGATAATATATTACAATCCGAATGTAAAGTAATATCCAAGTATTACAACGGAAAGTAAGGATCCACAGGCGGATCGAAATAAAAATAAATACTGTTCAACAGACTTTGACATCTAGAGCTTGCGAGACTTGAGTAATGATGCCTGGAGTAGCCAGCCTATTTCGTCTAGCACCTGCACTTAACCTTTTTGGAAAATACGTCAGTTTACACTGGTAAATACAACTCAACTGACTCATTTTAAAAAGAGTTTGTAAATTGATTTGAATGCACTTCGGCACAAAATATCTTTATAACTTGGGACAATTATTTGTATATAATCTTGTATACAGATTTACTTATTTGCCGTCCATTAGCACCGGTTAGAAGAGCCGGTTTAAGTTAACTGACATGCCACAGGTATAGTGCCCACAAGGTTGATTCCTTTAGTGGATTACCAGTTTTTACATAATGCATCTGTCAGGTGTACGCCTACACCCCGTGCTTAGGTCGTGGCCATTTCGTAAAATGATGCCAAGGATATCCGGGACATGGTCATTTAACCCCCAAGGGTCATACATCAAATAATACAGAATAAAGCGGGTTATGTAAATACATTAATCACAATCCGATTTAAATGACTACATACCCGACCAAGCGGTACTTTTATAGTACCGTACCCCAAGCCCGTATAGGGAAAATAAGTTAAGAGTATTTACCTGAGCAAAGTATCAATCAAATACAGCAAATGCAAGTACTTTTACTGGGCTCCTAATCTGGAACGAAGGTTTATAATAACCTATTAGATTTCTAACGGGTCCTTAATTAAGCCTTAGCTTGGACCGGGTAGTTTCACTGATACGGTTCGTACGCACTATTAAGCGAAGACCGGATAGAGTGTGATTTAGACCCGACAAGTTCAGAGGCTTGCTTAATATGGGTATTTCATACACACTCTGGATTTTGGGATAAAACCGATAAGGTTTGACCCGTTTCGGCTAATTTATGTAAACTTGTTACATAAACCGAACCGAACGTGTAATAAGCGTATCGGGTAAAAATGAGAGCCATTTACAGGTTTCCTAAGTTAATATGCTTCATATATGTTGTGACATCAGTAAGATGTCTTTCATTATGCCCGAAACATGTTTAAACACAAACTATGCCCCATAGGGGTAGTTTGGTCATTTTAAAGGTGATAAAAGAGTTTAAGTATTTATCTGAGTTACAGGTCTGATGTAATCAGCAAAAATACTTATTTTACCATGTTATAACAGTAGGGTAAAGTATATATGTGAAATTTATCAATTATAACCAAACTATGCACCGTAGGGGCATTTTGGTAATTTCACATAAGCCGAAAAGCTCAAAACTGAACTCTGATGTTAACAACTTTTGCTTACTGTTAAAATATTATTATTTAACTCAAATATCAGTAGGTATCACCCTTAGTATGTTTAAAATAGTTCTAGTACATACTAGGCGTTAAAAACGCTTAATTAGGCGATTAGAAGCCGTTTCCGGGTTCTATATAGAAATCTGATATTTTTATTATTCCAGGAGGTTTAAAACAATTTATTTATCATATGTAATCAGTAGCAAAAGGTTTGGAGTCGATTAGATATGTAAAACTCATTTTATGGCCCGTAAGGGCAAAACCGACAATTACCGGATTAAGCCTACGACTATAAGTTATGCTCAGCCTAAAATTAATTAAAAATCTTCAAAAATCCCAAAATAATATATTGCATCAGTGGGTAAAGATTTTGGTATTTAAAAGTAGGCTTAACTAGGCTATATGCTAATTACGCCGTTTTATTAACATAAAGCTTTCAATTTACGCTAATGAGCATAACTCTCAATCTACACCTCAAACTGATATCAAAATTTGCATACAAGTTTATATATCAGTAATTAAAGTTTCTACTCTTTTACATTTCCAAAAATCACGTTTTTAAAGTGAAAAGGGCATAATGGTCAACATATGAGCAATTAACGGAATCATGCGAATTAATTGGATAACTAATGATCCGAGGTGTATAATCACAGAGGGTTATACTAGCATGTAACCTGGTCCAAATAAAGTTCTAAGGAATTTCTAAAACACGCCATAACGGGTCAGAACTGAAAGTCAAAGTATAAGTCAAACTATGCGACTTTCGGTTCCGAACCGGGTCTAAACAGGAAATTGTCGGGTTGAACATGTTTAGACATGTTCTTACACTTATTACCAAGTTATAACAATGATCAAACAGGTTGTATATGTTCTACATTGTTAATTATGCATAAATTAGAATTTACACATTCTGTTGACTTTTTAAATACAAGTTTGACCCGACATTTGACCTAGTTAGAGTGGGAATCAGGGGGAACCCTTTTGAGGGTTTATTGCCCACATAATTAGCAACTTATAACTACTTTTAATTCAAGATATGACTGAGCCATTGTTGACTAATCTCGAAGTCAAACCGTAATTACGACGGTTTGACTTTTAGCTAAATAACTAAGCTAAACTTAATCGAGGAAGGTCAAGGGTACTTACAAGGGTCCTATGCACGAGTAGGGATGTCTTGGATCTGCTCCTAAGCTCCAGAAATGCTCCACAATTGAAGATGAAGATGTGAAGAACAATGGTTGCAACCTTGGTCCTTTTATAGTGAATTTCCCACCACCAATTGTTGACACATGGTTCTACTAGTGACCACAACTGATCAACACATGTCCCTAGTGTTATAGGAGGCACTTAGGGGTCACACATGAAATGAAACATCCGTTTTGGGTCGAGTTTTCGCGTATACAGGAGGCTGTTTGCATTTTCTGTGTCTGGGCGTCGGACGCGGCCCACGTAAAGGTTAAGCATCCTTTACGCGGCCCGCATGAGCCTCAAAATCAGATTTTCCATTTTCTTGTTTTTGCAACTTGTCCCTTGGCTTCACGAAAGGTCAACTAAGCTTATATATTGCAATTTGACCCCTTAGTATTTACCTACAAGGGCTTTAAGACTTGTACCCTCTTTGCCAAGTCCCTGGACACTTCCGGTTAACCCGAAAAGTCATAACTTTCAATGTTAACGCTTTAACCCCTCGCACACGAATTTGATCATAACTTTCTCATACGATATCGAAACTTTATGAAATTTATATCGCGCATTCTAGTGAGCATAATTATCAGTTACAAATCTTTGGGTTTGTCAAAAGGTCACTCAGAGGTATAACTTAAACATGTTGACACATTTAACCCCTGTAGTTTGTAATCTCTCACTTTTTGCTTCGTATGATCCATGATTTATTCGTTTGATGATATGAACATTATGTAGGGTTATTATGAAGTATGTTTATTCACTGTTGACATTCGGAACTCGTATACTCACATACTTTCCATGTTTGTCAACTTTAGTCCTTTTATAACATTCTTTCACACGTTCAAACATATGACACGTGTCTACACATTATAGGACGTGAATTTTCGAGGTGTTACATCCTCACCCCCTTAAGATAAATCTCGACCCGAGATTTACTGGAATAAATAAGGGTATTTTTCTTTCATCGTGGATTCAACCTCCCACGTGAATTCGGGACCTCTACGGGCATCCCATTTGACCTTTACAATAGGTACATGCTTCCTTCAAAGCTTCTTTACATGTCGATCCTCAATCGACAAAGGTTTTTCCACAAATTTTAAGCTCTCATCTATATGCACATCTGTATGTGGTATAACCAGTGATTCATCAGCGAAGCACTTTCTCAGATTGCAGATGTGGAATCACATTGTGAATTCCACTGAGCTCTTCCGGTAAGTTTAACTTATAGGCGACTGACCCGACACGTTCGATAACCTCGAAAGGTCCTATGTATCTCGGGCTTAGCTTGCCTTTCTTACCAAATCGCATCACCCCCTTCCAGGGCGACACTTTAAGCAACACTTTGTCACCTACTTCGAAGTGAAAAGCTTTACGCTTTGGATCTGCGTAACTCTTCTGCCTATCACGGGCAGCTTTGAGACGGTCACGAATCTGGACAACCCTGTCCGTCATTTCAAAGACTATCTCTAGTCCTGACAATTGGACATCTCCAACTTCTGCCCAACAAATGGGCGATCTACACTTTCTACCGTATAATGCCTCAAAAGGCGCAACCTTAATGCTGGTATGGTAGCTATTGTTGTAGGAGAATTCGACTAAGGGTAGGTGCTTATCCTAACTACCACCCAAGTCAATCGCACATGCACGTAGCATGTCTTCCAACGTTTGAATAGTACGCTCACTCTGACCGTCTGTCTGAGGATGGTAAGCCGTAGTAAAATTCAAACGTGTGCCCAAAGATTGTTGGAAGCTTTTCCAGAAATGAGACGTGTATCTAGTATCTCTGTCAGAGATAATAGACACAGGTATGCCATGTAAAGCTACAATCTTATCCACGTATAACTGGGCTAACATGTCGGAGCTATAAGTCTCCTTGATGGGTAAGAAATGAGCTGACTTAGTCAGTCTATCAACTATAACCCATATTGTATCATTGCCTTTCTTGGTCTTAGGTAACTTGGTGATAAAATCCATGGTTACCATTTCCCACTTCCACGTAGGAAGTTCAGGCTGTTGTGGCAAACCTGACGGCTTTTGATGTTCTGCTTTGACTTGCGCACAGGTCAAGCACTTAGCTACATAGGCAGCTACAGACTTTTTCAAGCCTATCCACCAATAATTCGCCCTTAGATCCTGGTACATCTTATCAACTCCAGGATGAACGGAGTATTTGGAACTATGGGCTTCCTGGAGGATGACATCTTGAAGTCCTCCATAAATTGGAACCCATATTCGTCCATTTAATCTTAGAATTCCGTCCTTGCTAAGAGTTAGCTACTCCTCAGTTACCCCTAGCTTTTCATTAGGATAGTTAGCTTCCAACACAGCTTCCTTCTGTGCAGCTAACAACCTTTCAGTCAAACTGTTCTTTATCTCCATGCGCTTGGCATTGATTCGGATGGGTTTCACTCTCTCCTTTCGACTCAAGGCATCGGCGACTACATTCGCCTTGCCGGGATGGTATCTGATTTCACAATCATAATCATTTAAAGTTTCCATCTAACGGCGTTGCCTCATGTTTAATTCCTTCTGATTAAACAGATGTTGAAGGCTCTTGTGATCAGAATAGATCACACACTTGATCCCATATAGATAATGCCTCCACAATTTTCGTGCGAATACAACGGCACCCAATTCCAAGTCGTGGGTGGTGTAATTCTTTTCATGCACCTTTAACTGTCGTGAAGCATAGGCGACAACCTTGCCTTTCTGCATAAGCACACACCCCATGCCAGTGTGCGATGCATCGCAGTAAACCACAAATTCTTCTATTCCATCTGGCAATGTCAGTACTGGGGCGTTGCTCAACTTTTGCTTCAGAATATCAAAGGACTCTTGCTGCTTAGGGCCCCAAACAAACTTAACCTTCTTCTTAGTTAAGGAGGTTAGGGGTGAAGCTACGAATCTCTGTAGGCGTCTTTGGTTCTTGCCAGTTCATAACTGCTTCAACCTTAGCGGGATCCACTTGGATACCACGCTCACTAACCACGTGTCCAAGGAATTGGACTTCTCGAAGCCAAAATTCACACTTGGAGAATTTGGCATAGAGCTTCTCCTGCTGAAGTAATTTCAGAATGCATCGAAGGTGCTTATCATGGTCAGCTTGGTTCTTCGAGTAGATGAGGATGTCGTCAATGAAAACGATGACGAATTTATCCAAGTAAGGCTTGCAGACGCGATTCATGAGATCCATGAACGCGGCTGGTGCATTAGTGAGCCCAAAAGGCATCACTAGGAACTCGTAGTGACCGTAACGAGTCCTAAATGCAGTCTTGTGCACGTCTTCGTTTCTGACCTTCAGTTGATGGTAGCCTGACCTCAAATCAATCTTTGAAAAGTAACTTGCCCCTTGTAATTGATCGAACAAATCGTCGCTCCTGGGTAAAGGATACCTATTCTTGATCGTGACCTTATTAAGCTCACGATAATCGATGCACAGATGCATCGATCCATCCTTCTTCTTCACAAATAGGACCGGCGCTCCCCATGGAGACGAACTAGGTTTAATGAAACCTTTAGCTAGCAGTTCGTCCAGTTGTGTCCTCAATTCCTTCATTTCTGTGGGCGCCAACCTATAAGGTGCTCTGGCAACTGGTGCTGCTCCGGGGATGATATCAATCCTGAATTCCACTTGCCTATCTGGTGGCAAACCAGGTAGTTCTTCCGGAAAAACTTCTGGGAATTCAGAGATGACAGGGATATCTTCTATCTTCGGTTTGGGCTCATCAATAATCACTTGTGCCATGTAGATGACACAACCCTTCTTTAAACATTTTGAAGCCTTGAGCATAGTCACTTGCTCAGGCAGTCCATACTGGGTATCTCCCCGAATGGTAAGTGATTCACCATACGGAGTCTTTATTACCACTTGTTTCTTGTTCCACACAATTTGGGCCTGGTTATGAGATAACCAGTCCATACCCAGAACTATGTCAAAACCGGCCAATTTAAAGGGAAGTAGAGACAGAGGAAAAGAATGGTTCTTAATAGATATAACACATCCATCTAACACAGTTGAGACGGTTTCTATGGTGCCATCTGCTAACTCTACTTCATAATTTACACTCAAGGTTTTGACAGGTAAATTCAGCAATTTGCAAAACTTATGATCTACGAAAGACTTATCAGCGCCTGAATCAAAAAGTACTCTTGCATAGACATCATTTACAAGGAAAGTACCTGTAATAACATTGTCGTCTAGAACCGCTTCTTTGGCATCCATTCGAAAGACCCTTGCATTGGTCTTCTTGACCTCTTCAGGCTTCTTGGCATACTTAGGGCAGTTGGTCTTAATGTGCCCTTTCTCATTGCAGTTGTAGCATGTGGCATCTTTTATATTCTTGCACTCTATCGTCTTGTGCTCTTTAGATTTGCATATCCCACATGCAGGTGCTCCTGACTTAGAATCGGACTCAAGTTTGCACTTTCCAAAGTGGCGTTTCTGGCAATTCGTGCACTTTGGCTTTTCCTCTGTCCGCTGACTATTCCTTCCAGACCCAGACTTCTTAGAGTCGGTGTTTCCCTTATGCTTCTTCTCTGACCCTCGTGAGTTATCATCCTCACGCTTCCTCTTACTTTCTTCAGATTTCTTTAGCGATCTCAACCTGACCGCATCTAGAGTAAGGGATAAAGAGAGGTCAGGTGCTGACCTAAATGTAGCAGGTCTTGAAGCCTTAACACTGGCTTTGATTTCTGGGGCTAAACCCCCAATGAAGCGAGCAATTCGCTTGGGCTCTGGTGTTACTAGGTAAGGAACCAGTCTGGACAGGGTATTGAAACTGGTGAGGTAAGCTTGACAATCTAAGTTTGTCATCACCAAAGATAAGAAATCAGATTCAATTCTTTCGACCTCATGTTGAGGGCAGTAGTTTTCCATAATGAGGGTAACAAACTGCTCCCATGACATGTTGTAGAGCGGGATCTTCCCAGCAGCTTGAATGAGAGACCTCCACCATGCCAGTGCCTCTCCTTTGAATGATTGGGATACAT
This sequence comes from Helianthus tuberosus, assembly GCA_030545235.1. Lineage (NCBI taxonomy): Eukaryota > Viridiplantae > Streptophyta > Magnoliopsida > Asterales > Asteraceae > Helianthus > Helianthus tuberosus. The sequence continues at coordinate 36,197,995 of CM060424.1, read as the reverse complement.
ACTTTACTACATCCCTTTCAGCACAACCGCTGATGTCCACCACCGTGTCCATTTCATCCAACCAGGTCATACAATCTACCGCTCCTTTCTCCCCATTGAAATCTCGGGGTTTACAGGAAATGAAGTACTTATAGGTACAAGACTTGGTGCGTGGTTCATTATCGAACGCTATCTTCTTGGATGGAACACTGTGTTCATTTGATGAATGTCGATCATCATCCTTCTTTTGCTCCTCTTTCTTAGAGGGTGGCTTGTTATGAGGCTCCGAATGAGTTTTAGGGACAGACTTAGAGTGGGGTACAGTTGAGGCTCGACTATTAGTCCCACTATACTCCCTGAACTGTTCCTCTACAGCTTTAGATACAGCTGTATCAATCAGTGAACGGAGTTCTCCTTTGGTTATATTAATCCTATCATTATCATCGCGGTTTTCCAAAGGATGACTATTCTCTTCCTCGGACCTAGCCACGTAGCTTTAATTGCTACATAAAATTAAACAAGGACAAGGTTTATACGGAAGCTTATACAGTTTTATCGTCTTAAACGATTTATTAACCATGTTTTTAATACACATATTAGTTATTTTGATAATATATAATTGTTCAGGATTTTTATCATAATCCTAAATTATAAGTTAATAATAGCACAAAAGGCCTAGTCACGTAGACAAATTTAATTTATAAGCCATGATTTCAGAGAATCGAGGCATTAAGGTTTGAATCAAAGTTCATTACCTTTTCTTGACAGGGAGTTGTAGGCTACCACTGTCTTTAGTCTCATAGGACGTTAATTATAGCCCGTGGGCACTTCATCCCCAAGGGATGATTATATAAATAAGGGAATTTAAAATAACCCAATTAAAATGACTTATGTGATTTTATCGTATCACACTTTGTCAAGCATGTTAATATGCTTTCATATGTTTAATAAGGATTTGAATCTCTTGAATAGGTTCTACCATCTTGGCCTTGTATGCCGTGACATTTAGGCTAGGTTTTACCCTTAAGATTCTTTTTAATATTTAACGCAGAACAATCCTAAATTGAACTGTTAACAAGGATCTGAATCTAATTGTGGAACTACCCTCTTGGCCCTGTCTTAAAGTGACATATGGCTAGGTCTTGTCCTTTTAGATTTTGCCATTTTATTATAAAGGTAGATCTTATAATATAGGAATGATATTTTAAACATAATCGTTCCTTAAAAATTTAAACAAGTATATGATTGCCCTAAACGGGACTTCTAATAAAAATATGACTTGCCCATGCAAAGGCTAATCAGAAAGATAATCAAGGAAGTAATTAAAAGACAATGAAACAAATTGGAATTTGTCCTATGTTCTTGTCTAGACTCAAGAATGTGCATCTGTGTAACTGAGATTAAACACTAAAGGCTAGTGTTTAATTCACTCAGTGTTGGCTCTGATACCAACCTGTCACACCCCGAATTCCACGTGTCACCGGTGGGCCCGGTGGGGAGTATCGTGACGTGGTTGGCAACATAATAGTCAAACAACACAATTATATAAATGCACAGCGGAAGCAAAAGATAATATATTACAATCCGAATGTAAAGTAATATCCAAGTATTACAACGGAAAGTAAGGATCCACAGGCGGATCGAAATAAAAATAAATACTGTTCAACAGACTTTGACATCTAGAGCTTGCGAGACTTAAGTAATGATGCCTGGAGTAGCCAGCCTATTTCGTCTAGCACCTGCACTTAATCTTTTTGGAAAATACGTCAGTTTACACTGGTAAATACAACTCAACTGACTCATTTTAAAAAGAGTTTGTAAATTGTTTTGAATGCACTTCGGCACAAAATATCTTTATAACTTGGGACAATTATTTGTATATAATCTTGTATACAGATTTACTTATTTGTCGTCCATTAGCACCGGTTAGAAGAGCCGGTTTAAGTTAACTGACACGCCACAGGTATTGTGCCCACAAGGTTGATTCCTTTAGTGGATTACCAGTTTTTACATAATGCATCTGTCAGGTGTACGCCTACACCCCGTGCTTAGGTCGTGGCCATTTCGTAAAATGATGCCAAGGATATCCGGGACATGGTCATTTAACCCCCAAGGGCCATACATCAAATAATACAGAATAAAGCGGGTTATGTAAATACATTAATCACAATCCGATTTAAATGACTACATACCCGACCAAGCGGTACTTTTATAGTACCGTACCCCAAGCCCGTATAGGGAAAATAAGTTAAGAGTATTTACCTGAGCAAAGTATCAATCAAATACAGCAAATGCAAGTACTTTTACTGGGCTCCTAATCTGGAACGAAGGTTTATAATAACCTATTAGATTTCTAACGGGTCCTTAATTAAGCCTTAGCTTGGACCGGGTAGTTTCACTGATACGGTTCGTACGCACTATTAAGCGAAGACCGGATAGAGTGTGATTTAGACCCGACAAGTTCAGAGACTTGCTTAATATGGGTATTTCATACACACTCTGGATTTTGGGATAAAACCAATAAGGTTTGACCCGTTTCGGCTAATTTATGTAAACTTGTTACATAAACCGAACCGAACGTGTAATAAGCGTATCGGGTAAAAATGAGAGCCATTTACAGGTTTCCTAAGTTAATATGCTTCATATATGTTGTGACATCAGTAAGATGTCTTTCATTATGCCCGAAACGTGTTTAAACACAAACTATGCCCCGTAGGGGTAGTTTGGTCATTTTAAAGGTGATAAAAGAGTTTAAGTATTAATCTGAGTTACAGGTCTGATGTAATCAGCAAAAATACTTATTTTACCATGTTATAACAGTAGGGTGAAGTATATATGTGAAATTTATCAATTATAACGAAACTATGCACCGTAGGGGCATTTTGGTAATTTCACATAAGCCGAAAAGCTCAAAACTGAACTCAGAGGTTAACAACTTTTGCTTACTGTTAAAATATTATTATTTACCTCAAATATCAGTAGGTATCACCCTTAGTATGTTTAAAATAGTTCTAGTACATACTAGGCGTTAAAAACGCTTAATTAGGCGATTAGAAGCCGTTTCCGGGTTCTATATAGAAATCTGATATTTTTATTATTCCAGGAGGTTTAAAATAATTTATTTATCATATGTAATCAGTAGCAAAAGGTTTGGAGTCGATTAGATATGTAAAACTCATTTTATGGCCCGTAAGGGCAAAACCGACAATTACCGGATTAAGCCTACGACTATAAGTTATGCTCAGCCTAAAATTAATTAAAAATCTTCAAAAATCCCAAAATAATATATTGCATCAGTGGGTAAAGATTTTGGTATTTAAAAGTAGGCTTAACTAGACTATATGCTAATTACGTCGTTTTATTAACATAAAGCTTTCAATTTACGCTAATGAGCATAACTCTCAATCTACACCTCAAACTGATATCAAACTTTGCATACAAGTTTATATATCAGTAATTAAAGTTTCTACTCTTTTACATTTCCAAAAATCACGTTTTTAAAGTGAAAAGGGCATAATGGTCAACATATGAGCAATTAACGGAATCATGCGAATTAATTGGATAACTAATGATCCGAGGTGTATAATCACAGAGGGTTATACTAGCATGTAACCTGGTCCAAATAAAGTTCTAAGGAATTTCTAAAACACGCCATAACGGGTCAGAACTGAAAGTCAAAGTATAAGTCAAACTATGCGATTTTCGGTTCCGAACCGGGTCTAAACATGAAATTGTCGGGTTGAACATGTTTAGACATGTTCTTACACTTATTACCAAGTAATAACAATGATCAAACAGGTTGTATATGTTCTACATTGTTAATTATGCATAAATTAGAATTTACACATTCTGTTGACTTTTTAAATACAAGTTTGACCCGACATTTGACCTAGTTAGAGTGGGAATCAGGGGAACCCTTTTGAGGGTTTATTGCCCACATAATTACCAACTTATAACTACTTTTAATTCAAGATATGACTGAGCCATTGTTGACTAATCTCGAAGTCAAACCGTAATTATGACGGTTTGACTTTTAGCTAAATAACTAAGCTAAACTTAATCGAGGAAGGTCAAGGGTACTTACAAGGGTCCTATGCACGAGTAGGGATGTCTTGGATCTGCTCCTAAGCTCCAGAAATGCTCCACAATTGCAGATGAAGATGTGAAGAACAATGGTTGCAACCTTGGTCCTTTTATAGTGAATTTCCCACCACCAATTGTTGACACATGGTTCTACTAGTGACCACAACTGATCAACACATGTCCCTAGTGTTATAGGAGGCACTTAGGGGTCGCACATTAAGTGAAACATCCGTTTTGGGTCGAGTTTTCGCGTATACAGGAGGCTGTTTGCATTTTCTGTGTCTGGGCGTCGGACGCGGCCCGCGTAAAGGTTAAGCATCCTTTACGCGGCCCGCATGAGCCTCAAAATCAGATTTTCCATTTTCTTGTTTTTGCAACGTGTCCCTTGGCTTCACGAAAGGTCAACTAAGCTTATATATTGCAATTTGACCCCTTAGTATTTACCTACAAGGGCTTTAAGACTTGTACCCTCTTTGCCAAGTCCCTGGACACTTCCGGTTAACCCGAAAAGTCATAACTTTCAATGTTAACGCTTTAACCCCTTGCACACGAATTTGATCATAACTTTCTCATACGATATCGAAACTTTATGAAATTTATATCGCGCATTCTAGTGAGCATAATTATCAGTTACAAAGCTTCAGGTTTGTCAAAAGGTCACTCAAAGGTATAACTTAAACATGTTGACACATTTAACCCCTGTAGTTTGTAATCTCTCACTTTTTGCTTCGTATGATCCATGATTTATTCGTTTGATGATATGAACATTATGTAGGGTTATTATGAAGTATGTTTATTCACTGTTGACATTCGGAACTCGTATATTCACATACTTTCCATGTTTGTCAACTTTAGCCCTTTTATTAAATTCTTTCACACGTTCAAACATATGAAACGTGTCTACACATTATAGAACGTGAATTTTCGAGGTGTTACACATTAGGGTTTAGCTTTAACTTTTGGGTTTAGCTTTATCTTTAGGGCAGGGATCCTAAGAGAAGTCCACCCTATTTGAGAAACTTGAGAAGCAATCTGGACCACACATTTTCCCTAAGCAAAAAATGCAAAAAATGGTGAAAATAATGCAATTTTTTTTTTTTGAAAAAATCGCAGCTTTTTCTTTAAGGATTAATTTTTTTTTTTGGATTTATACACATGTGTATATTGTTAATCTTTTAACTATACATATATGTATATTGTCAATTATACATATATGTATATACATGTTTAAAATTGAAAAATATGTGTTATAAATCCTAAACCTTATACCATAAACACTAAAGCTAAACCTTAATGCTAAACCCTAAACCCTAAAGCTAAACCCTAATTCTAAACCCTAATGCTAAACCCTAATTCTAAACCCTAAAGCTAAACCCTAATGCTAAACCCTAAAGCTAAAACTAAACCCTAAAGCTAAACCCTTAATGCTAAACCCTAATGCAAACCCTAAAGATAAAGTTAAACCCAAAAGTTAAAGCTAAACCCTAATGCTAAACCCTAAATACTATTACTAAACCCTAATGCTAAACCCTAAAGCTAAACCCTAAACCATAAAGCTAAACCCTAAACCCTAATGCTAAACCCTAAATACTAATGTTAAACCCTAAATAACACTTATTTTTTTTATTTTAAACATGTATATACATATATGTATAATTGACAATATACATATATGTATAGTTAGAAGATTAACAATATACACATGTGTATAATTCCAAAAAAAAAATAAATAAATAAATAAATAAAAAATTAAATACTTAAAGAAAAAGTTGCGATTTTTTCAAAAAAAAAAAAAAATTTGCATTTTTTTTACATTTTTTTTGCATTTTTTTGCTTAGTGAAAATGTGTGGTCCAGAATGCTTCTCAAGTTTCTCAAATAGCCTACTACTTCTCACATGATCCTTATCCTATATATATATATATATATATGTGTGTGTGTGTGTGTGTGTGTGAGTGGGGGGAAAGATGGTGCAAATGTTCACGCCGCTATATCTATCGTGGCTCCAAGATTTTCCACCGCCATCAGTGGCGAAGCTTGAGACTTCCGGCCCGGAGGTCGAAAACGTATATGCCCAAAAATTTCTATAAAACGGGGGGTCGACAACGTATATAACCAAAAATTTCTATACGAAAACTACATACTCTCCACTACTGAACGAAAAGTTCGGGGGGTCGGCCGCCCCCACTATCCTTCGCCCATGACCGCCATAGCACCCCTTGTAACGGTGTTCAGGCGCGCCATGAGGCTTTATACTAAGAGATGGCGCTATTTAGCGCTCCATTACACACACTCTTAAGCTTTCGCTTGTAGCGTATTGTTAATTGAAACCGAAGTCCAAACCACTAACAGAAGTTTTCCAAAAGCATGAAAAGGAAAAAACCATGACATACTTGTTCGGTAAGCAATATCCTTTATAGACATAACTGATAAATGATTTGTAAACATGAAATACATACATATATCAATATCATATATGTAAGATGCAACACTTATACATATCACATATTCCTGACTTTGACTATACAAGAGATAACTTTATCTTGGTCCGAGTTAAGAATGTGTGTTTTTGCCACTCACTACTAGAAAATAAACCTTTAATGACGTGCAATGTGTGTCATTAAAGGATATAGATGACACGCGAAAGCACGTCAAGGGTGGGGACACGGGATATCCCAACACTGTTTGAAGGTCTTGGGCGGTATCTGGAGGTGGAGGCGGTGTTTCCGTCGGTACTGTCATATCAGTATGTCACATCACTTTTCCATCCCGCTTCGGCTTTCTCTCTCATTGCCACATCACCCATCCCTCGTGCCGAGTCCACAACAACCAACGTATTACGACATTTACATGGAGGAGTGGTACATATCACAATAATGTGAGTTAAAGATTCTTTTTCTCGCTTATATTATCTTACCCATTCGTATTATATATGTTAATTCAAAAAAGTTAATTGAAAAAATAATAGCGATGAAACACAATATTTTTAAATCTTCATTACTGGTTTTGTAACTTGAGTCATATCTTATGTTAATATATAGTTTTGTAAATACCAAGTCTACAAGACTAACTATTTATAGTTTAACTAGAAAGGTATCCCGTCGCGACGCGGTGGAGCTTTAAAAAGCTATTGCATTGGGTTGTTAAAATATATTAAGGAATCTTTTTTTCCTGGCAAGTTGTACAAATAATTACACCATAAACCAATATTACTCATTTACCCTTGATGATACCATAAGTTCATTTTCCCATGTAACTTGACAATTTTTGGATATATGTAACTATGTTTAAATTTTTATTTCCATGGTAGATCAAAATCATCACAACAATAGCGTCCACAACCATCACAACTGCCAACACCACAACTGTCAAAACCAAAGTCGAAAAAGGTAAAAAAAAAAGACTCTGATTCAAAGATCCTCATCGCCATAATCAACAAAGCACGGCTCAGTGCCGCCATGGTTGCAACCGGAGTTGCCATGCCAAGTGACAGCCATCATCATCACTGGATAGAACACTCACATGCAACAACCTTCCAAAACAGTTGATCAAATAAAGACCAACAATCCTACAAACAGCAGCGCTAACAAGGTGCCGTCGCACAACCACCGTGGTTCCACCACATTTCTGCCGTCACTTCGTTACCAGAACTGGTGGTTGGTCAGGATGTCTGATTTTATAGATTTAAATCAGATTTAAAGCCAAAATAAACCCACAAAAGCTAAAAAAACAAATTGTACCTTACACAAACAAAAATACAAGGTTCCACAAAATCCGTCGTGGCTCCGCCACCGTACGTGGTGGCCGGCTACCATGCCAATCAGTCCGCCACACACTCTCTCTCTCTCTCATCATCTCTACTTATACACATATGTGTGTGTTTGTTTGGGGTTTACCTCAGACATTAAATAGAAAAGGAAAAGAGATATAAAGTTAGAGAGAGAAAGAAATCTCTGGAGTTGTGCTTAAAACCCACAAAACTCACGAAACCAACCCATTGTTTGTATAGAAAACAACCAAACAATGCCACAAAAGTCAAGAAACCAGCCCATATGGCTTCAAAAGAAAGCAAAACAAAGGTTAACCATAATGTACAAACCACATTTGTAAGAAAAAAGTAAAAAAGAGGCTCAGATTCAAAATCCTCATCGCCATAATCAACAAAGTACAGCTCAGTGGCGCTACGGTTGCAACCAGAATTGCCATGTCAAGTAGCAGCCATCGTCATCACCGGATAGAACACTCGTATGCAACAACCTTCCAAAACAGTTGATCAAATAAAAACCAATAATCCGACAAACGACAGCGCTGACAAGGCGCCGCCACATAACCATCGTGGTTCCACCACATTTCCACCATTTAAAGCCAAAACAAACCCACAAAAGCTAAAAAACAAACCATACCTTACACAAACACACAATACAAGGTTCCACAAAATCCGTCATGGCTCCGCCATCGTACGTGGTGGCCGGCCACCATGCCAATCAGTCTGGGACACTCTCTACCTCTCTCTCTCCCATCATCTCTACTTACACAAATATGTGTGTGTTTCAAAAATCAGAAGAAACAAACAACAACCAACTCCTCCGGCGAAACTCACCGGACTTCTTCATCGGCCCTCTCTCTCCTCCACTTTCACCTCCTCTACAAACCCTATTATGATGCGGTGGAAATCTCTAGAAAGAGAGAAAGTAGAGAGAAAGAGAAAAGTACAGATGTTACAGAGAGAGAAGAAAATGTGTTTAAAAACCCAAAGTGGGTACAACCCACTCAACCATGGGTACACCCCTCAAATGCAAGGAAAACGATAAAAACACAATGTACAAACCTCATTGCATACAAATGTTGTAAGTTATATTTATATATAATTTATGGAATTCGTATAAGATAGTAATATACAGATTTCTAGCCTAGAGTAGAGTGTATGTACTATGACTATAGCTTAACCTTTTTGGACTACCGACAACCATCTTTTCCTTGTGTTTCCCATGGAAACAATGTGGTCCATGTGGGTCAAATCTTATTTTTTTCCGTTATTTGATGTTTACCCTTTAAAATGCCTCTGTTGCTACAACAAATACAAGACCAAGGATAGTGGTTAGTCTGGTCAGGCAGAAGGGTTCAAGGGTTCCGCTTTGCCTAACGCAAGTCGTGGGGTCCCTCCACGTTTGCAAGACGTGGATAGAGGTTCACTAGTATTGTTGTTGTTGCTCTCCTTGAATTCTGAACTGATAAGAATCCATCCCAGAATGTGATCATTGGAGAAGTTGCATTATTTGAAGTGAAGAAGAGAAGCAAGCATGAAGCTAGTTCTCAAGAGGGAGAAGAAGAATCAGAGAGTTAGAATAATCTCTGCTGATCCTGGAGTGTTTTGCATGGTGGCATGGACTGCATTTTATAAGGGAAGGTGTTTCTCAAAGGAGAAACCTTTGACTAGTGAATCTGTGCTTGCAGTGAGGGACTTACCCTTTTGGGGGTTGAAGGCTTCCGACCTGCGGATAAAAGAGAGTTCCCTGTGCACATGCTTTCTTTTGTGGCTGTGGGAGAGTTTTACAAGTAATCAATGAGGTGACTGATTACTGTACATGTTCTTTTTGCTGTTCACCTTAGTTCCCGGGTTTTAAACCCTTTAACCTTTTAACCCTTTAAGCTGTCATGTATTCTAGTCATTTTATTGAGGCTTGAGCTACCCCCGTCATCAGCCCCCCAAGTCAGAGGTTTTTGGGATGTAAGCACAAATGCTTCTGACTTTTCTATATATTTTTTTTTTCGCTTAAAGGCTGCAAGGCTTGAAGGCTTAAAAGGTTCGGAGCAGTTGAGATTTTGGTTTCGAATTTTGAAAAGACAGTTGATGTGACTAGTGGCAGTTTTTGTCAGGCGACGGTTTTTAATTTACTGCTGTGTAATTATAACATCTATTATCATTTATTGTCCTTTATCTCTTAGAAGAAAACAATCTCTACCCATTTTTCTCCCAAGTTCATTCCTGTTTCTCATTCCAGGTTAGTTTCGATTTTCATTCCTTCTTCTTATTTTCTTTTAGTATGGGTGCTCGTAAGGATTTAGCGGTAACATTCTCGCGCTTAACCCAAGAAGAAGTAGAAGCTTTTTGTTTGGAATGGGGCACTGGGTTGAGATTTAAACCGGTTGCACCAGGTTGCGATACTTCTATCGATCAGTGTCCTCCTGGTTCTGTTGCTTTGTATTATCGTCACTTTGAGTTTTCTAATCTTCGTCATCCCTTTTCAAACTTTGTGTTGAATGTTCTAGAATATTACTGCGTTTCGTTTGGTCAGATCCACCCTCAGGGCTTGGCTAGGGTTTTGCACTTTGAGGTTTTATGTCGGGCTTCCAGATATGATCCAACCCTTTTGTCATTTCGTCGATTTTTCCGGTTAGCAAAGAATGGTGATTGGTTCACATCTGAAACATCTCAAGTCGACACTTGTTTGGTTTCATCTATGGTTACCATTCTTGGTGCCTGGAAGGACCAGTTCTTTTGGGTTTCAGATGAGATTGTTCCTTTTAAAATGGTTTGGAGACATCTGGAAGTCGTTCTCAACGAACCTGAACCCTCTGCTCTTGAGATAAATACTCGTTTTCTTGAAATCATCAGGGAGTGTCCTTCGAGGGTTCGTCCTTTCCCCGAGCATTTACTAGTGTTATTGGGTATTAGTAATTTGTGGGATAGACCTAATCGGGATCCGGTGCTTATGAAAGATGGTCAGGGTATGCATTTATTCTGTTATGTTATTATGTTCCTGTTATTTGTTTGTTTATACCCTGTATTTGTTTTTATTTTATAGATATGTCTGCGCTTGATTTTGAGAAGAGTGATGACACTTCTGATGTCGTGTTTGGGGATGCCGAAGCTACACCTGGCGAGTATGTGGTTGCTAGGGGGTCGGAACATCGGTTCGAAGGTTCCGGTTATATGAATGTGCCAAATGTGAAGGGTTTTACCAAAGTTGTTGCTCCCAAGACGTCTACTCGTCATTCAAATCGACGTTTGTTGAATGCTTATGGTCCACCATCCACTCCTGAGCATATAGATCTAAGTGATGAGATTGGTGCTTTTGTGGACCAGGGTCCTATTGACGACGTTGGTAAAGAGCAAGAGTTGGTGGTTGCTAAGAAGAAATCGGTTGTTCAGAAAGTCGCTGTTGTAGCAGGTTCGTTTGCTAAAAGTGTTAGTGGTTCTGAAGGTCTTGATGTGAATGCAGTGTATGTGCCTGATTGGGATGTTAAGATTGGTGATAGCTTTAAGGATGCAGCTATTTGTGAGCATGTGTTGAACCACATTGCCCTTCCCTTGGTTCATGGCACTATTGCTGAAATGGATGACGATATGATGTTATCCCATTTGATGCTGAGTGCTTGTAACTTTGCTGCTATGCTTCCTCAAAGAGTTGCTCGTTTCAGTAAAAGGATGCATGAATATGAAGAATTCTCCAAGAAGAGAGACAAGATGAAGGCCTCTATTGTCACTTTGAAAACAGAGAGTGGGGAGTTTGCGAAGAAAGAAGAGGCATGGTGTAAAAAGTTTGAGGAGCTTAACCGTAGTCATGAAACTGAGGTTGAAGGGTTAAAGAAGCAGTTGGAGGCTTCTTTGGAGGAGAAGACTAGGTTGACAGTTTCCCATGCTCAAGTAGCTAACGAGAACAAGTGGCTTATTGAGCATGGTTTTCAACAGGTAGTTGCCTTTCTCCTTCATTCTGCTGAATTTAACAGTGTTTTGGGTGATGTACAACAAGCTTTTAATTCACGGAAGGCATCAAGGCTATGTTGCTGGTTACAAAGCCTGTCAATCCGGTGACCTCAGGAAAAATCCTCTTTTTATCAGCCCCAAGCTCATAAGGTTTTTCAAGATTCGGTCCGGGAGATGGAGCATTTGACCTATCCTTATGTAGGTGAGGTCTCGAAGTGTTTTGGCAAACCCCTTCCTATTTTGCAGGGTTTGAAGCCGCGTGGGCTTAACGAGGCCACTTGTAGGGAAGTGCTTAAATCTTTGTCCAAAAAACGCTCATGCTCTAGGGATAGTGAGGAGACCGTCTCTGGTGCTGATGAAGGTTCGAAGGATCCAGGCCTTGAAGCTTCGGGAACAGCTGCTGAGGAGGGAAAAAAGAAGAAGAAAACCAAGAAGGCAAAAGGAGGTGAGGCTGGTGCATCAAAGTCCGTGGTTAGTGATGCAAAATGAAAACTTTTATTCGTAGCTTTCTTAGCACCTTGAACAATTTCATGTTTTGTATGTTTGAACAATCTAGGTTGTGTGAAAACCCTTAAGGTTTTCATTTGGTGGTTTTGCCTTTATGGCTTATTTGAACAATTTCTAATTCTTGAAATCGCTAAGGTTTGGTTGTTGGCCGTGATGACTTGTTAAACAATTTGTAGGTTTGGTGGAGACCCTTATGGTTTTTCTTTGCTGGTTAGCCTTGATGGCTGTTTGGAACAATGTTTTAGTTGTATGGCTTCTAAAGCCTTTATGTTTATGCATGTTTGATGTTTTATGATTTCGCTGTTCATGTGTTGATGATCATTTGTCTTGTTTGTTCTATGTGTCTCTTTATCTAATTCTCCTTAAGAAGTTTTAGTGCTGCAGTCACTTTAGCTTCAAGGCTTCACTAGATAAAAGGGCACATGTTGTCTATCCTTCTTTCTTAACAAATTTTTTGTTTTGCAAACCGTTTTCTAAGGTTTAAAGAACATTTGGTGTAGGCTGTTCAAACCCGTCTATGAGACAAATTTGTTGAAAAATTTTCTAAGTCTCATGGAGTTGTATTGATATAGGAACTCACCCCTTATATAGGTTCATTCAACCCTTGAACCTATTGAGCGATGTGGCCTGGGAGCTCATCCCCTTACATGTCCCTTGCCATGGAGTTTTTTGCTAGGTTCTCAACTTGATAGTAGGATAGAAAGACAAATTTGATAAAAAGCTTCATCATTCATTCAAGAGGTTCAACTGGTTACAAAAGGGGAACAGAACAACTCTTGTAATACATTTCAAACAATCTTTTTGTCAGACATGGAACCTTTTAAGGGTTTTGTCGTTCCAGTGACGAGGAAGCTTTTTGCCGTCTGCGTCTGCCAGTTTGTACAATCCACCTTTGTGAGGTTCCAAGATTGTGTATGGCCCTTCCCATTTTGGGCCAAGTTTTCCTTGGTTTTCTTTTTTACTAGCTTCGTTATTTCGTAGTACAAGGTTTCCAGGCTTAAAGCGTTCATGTTTCACTTTGGTGTTGTAATAAGCTTCCATTTTTTGTTTATAATTGGCTTCTTGTATAGCGGCTTGATCGCGGATTTCTTCGAGGAGTTGCAAGTTCAACATGGTCTCTTTGTTGTTTGATTCGAGGTCCCTGTTGAGTGTTCTTTGAGTTACAACTCCTATTTCTATTGGAATCACAGCTTATTTTTTCCATTGTTCGTATTGCCTATAGAACATTTGGTAATTCTTCAAGCCAATTGTTTTCATGTCTCCCCAATCGAGTCTTGATTCCTTCTACGATGCTTCGGTTTGTTCTTTCAAATTGGCCATTGAATTGTGGGTATGCAACTAAGCTGAACACTTGAGTTATTCTCAATTCCTGCACCAGGTGCTAAAAGGCTTCTCCGCGAATTGTTTCCCATTATCCGTGACCAATACTCCCGGCAGTCCGAAGCGACAAATGATGTTTTCCCACACAAAGTCAATGACTTGTTTGCCCAAGATTTTTGCAAGTGGTTTGACTTCAGACCACTTGGTAAAGTAACCTATAACCACCAATAAGAATTTTACCCCACCCTTGGCCGGTGGGAATGGAGCAACAATATCCATTCCCCATTTGTGGAATGGCCAGGCTCAAGAGATGGGAACGAGATCATGTTTGGGGCTTTTGGGCACTGGTGCGTGTATCTGACAAGCTTCACATTTTCTTAACTGCTCGGTGGTGTCTCGATGCATGGAAGACCAGAAGTATCCGAGATTCATCAGTTTTGCAACCACCGATCTTGGTTCGAAACCCCTTGTGAACCTCTTTGATCAGATATTGGCTTTGTTCCGGGCCAACACATCTCAGTAGTGGTGCAAGGTAACCTTTCTTGTAAAGGATGTCTCCTTGCAACACATACTGCCTGGATTTGATTCGAACCCTTTCAGCCTTCGTCTAGTCAACGGGTAATTCACCGTTTTTGAGGAATTTTTTAATAGGAGTCGTCTAATTGGGACCTTCTTCAATGATCACATCTTGAACCTCTAGCTCTTAAATTGAGGGAGTTTTCAACACTTCAACCAATACTTTCTTGGTAAGATGAGCAAATGTAAGAGAGATAAGTTTTCTTAAGGCATCGGCCCTCTTGTTTTGAGATCTTGGGACTTGTTTGATGGTACATGCTTGGAATGTGTTCATCAATTCTTTAGACTTTTCTCGATATTTCTTCATGTTGGGCTCTTTTGCTACATAGTTGTCATTGACTTAACTTGAAACAAGCAATGAGTCTGTGAAGACTTAAAGCTTTTGAACCTTCATTTCTTTGGCTATCTTCAAACCAGCTATCAGTGCTTCGTATTCAGCTTCATTGTTAGTGGTCTGAAATTCAAGTCGAAGAGCATATGTAAATTCTAACCCTTCAGGGTTTATTAAAATGAGCCCAGCTCCTGACCCTTCAACGCTTGAAGCCCCATCGGTAAAAAGCTTCTAGGCTTCAGGGTCAGAAGGTTCAGCGATAGTTGGATTAACTTCTGTGGTGACTTGCTTTGGGACTTCTACAATAAAGTTAGCCAAGACTTGGGCTTTGACAGATTTTCTTGGAACATAGGTGATTTTGTGCTCACCTAGTTCAACAGCCCATTTGACTAACCGCCCTGAATTTTGTGGTTTTTCAAGCACACTTTTGATAGGTTGGTCGGTGACCACTTGTATTGGGTGTGCTTGAAAGTATCTTCGAAGCCTTTTAGCCGTTTGGACTAGGGCTAGAGCAAGTTTTTCCAAAGTAGGATACTTGATCTTTGCTAGTTTTAAAGTTTTACTGAAGAAGTAGACGGGTACCTGAACTTTGTTACGTTCGATGGTTAAGACCGTGCTTATTGCTTCTTCAGCAACCGAGAGGTAGACAGAGATCACTTCTCCTGTTTCTGGAGCCGCGATGTTCGGGGCTGAAGCTAAGTGCTGCTTCATCTGGTTGAAAGCTTCTTCTGCTTCCTCAGTCCACTTGAATTTTTTTTTGTTGGCACACCCTTTAAGTGTTTTGAAAAAGGGTAGGGACTTTTCGGCCAACTTTGAGGTAAAACACTTCAAGGCTGCAAGCTTTCCATTCAGACTCTCAACTTCTTTTTTGCTTTGTGGAGATTTGGTTTCAAGAACGGCTTTGACCTTGTTGGGGTTGGCTTTTATACTTTGTTTCCCCACAATGTGCCCTAGAAACTTGCCTTCTTCAAACCCAAATGAGCACTTCACAGGGTTGAGTTTCATGTTAATTTTTCTCAAGTTTTAGAAGGTTTCTTGTATGTCGTCAAGCATTTGGTATTCTGTTTTGCTTTTGATCACCAAGTCGTCGACATATGCTTCCATGTTTTTACCAATTTTACTAGCAAACGGTTGGTCAATCATGCGTTGATAGGTCGCACCCGCATTTTTCAGGTCAAAAGGCATCTTTTGGTAGCAAAAGATTTCTTTGTCGGTATGGAAGGTCGTCTTGTCTTCATCTTCCTTTTTCATTATTAATAAATTGTTCGCCGCGAAACAACCGTCAGTCAAACCCACGTTCAAGTAGATTCTGACCGTAATAATTCAGGTGGTTACCTTCAAGATTTAATCTCATCCGTTCAAACCCAAAAAATTTGGCAGTTTGTTTTTTCAACGCCAGTTAAGTTTTGCTGTGTTTTCTGCATGTTTCTCGCTTCGTGGGTACGCTCCCTCAACCTTTTCGGTTCATCTTGGATAACTTCTACGTGGTAGTTAGCATACAAGATGTATATATATGTCCGTGCATGCTTTGCATTACATCCTTTTCAATAAAGAATATCACTGTAAGGTGGTTACATATTTTATGTGTTTATGATGTTTGTTATATTTCGATAATAGTTTCTTATTTAGTTTGTTTGTTTTGCTTCAGTTATGATCGATGGATAATGCTGTGTATGATGAGGATTCAATTACGGGGAAAAATGTAAGTTGTTAATTTATATGGTATTGTGTTTATTTAACCATGTTTGTTCATTTGAATAATGATGCTTTGTATTTCAGTTTGTTGGGTTGGACTGCGTTGTGGAAATGAAGCAGCCAGCAGATATGAAGTCTTCTAATATAGTTGGAAATGTAATATCATTTTGTTTTGTCAAGTATTGTGATTTACATAGCATTGTGTTTTTTACAATCGTTTTGTGTTTGTAGGAATCCTTTGTGTTATTACAGTAAAAAATCATTGACATGCTTTTTTTGTCAGGTTGTAGCTGACGAGTGTGTGGATGGTCATTTGCATGAATTTTCTTATTGCTCTAATGAGAATGTACATTTAGAAGCAAGTTTATGATGAAGTTTCTGTTATTATTTATGATATTGTGTGTTACTTAGAATCATTGTGTTATTTACAGCTATTGTGTTTTTTGTGATGGTTTTTTTTTTTTTTTTGTAATATACTATGACAACAGTGGTTGACAGTTGTTTTTTTTCTTTTCCAGGTGGTGGCTGACAACATTTTTGTGGATGATCATTTTCAAACGTTGAGCAGGACATGTGATGAAGTTGGAAACGTGCGTAATAATTCTTGTAAAATATTTTATCATGTTGTTTATTTTTAAAAATCATTGTGTTTTTTTACAGATACTGTGTTTTTTGGTTTATCTTTGTAATATACTATGACAACAGTGATTAACAGTTGTTTTTTTTTCCAGGTTGTGGCTGACAACATTTTTGTGGATGATCATTTTCAAAAGTTGAGTAAGATATCTGATGAAACTGGAGATGTATGAAATAATTCTTTTATAACTGTAAGATAACATTGTTTTAGTTCAACATGGTAGTTTATTTTATTAATGAGTATATTGTTTTTCAGTTTGAAGAATTGTTTGGAGTACTTCCTAACTTGACTATGTCTTCAATCGGAGCAGCAAAGGTAAATCGTTTATGTTAAAGTATGTAAATTATTTTGTTAGTGATAGATGGTGATGTTTATGCTGAATCTTATTATGTTTGCTTATATTTTGTTTTGTAAATTTCAGAACAAATCTAAAGGCTTTGACTTGGAGTTTGGTGCTTTGGTTGGATGTCCCGACAATTCTATAAAGCATGAGATCAACAAGGTTGGTTCCATATCTATATGTTTAGTTGTGTTTAGTTAATATTCTAGATGAGTGACTGACATATTATTCTCTAGCCTCGTAATTTCAGAAGAATTAATCAAAGGGTAAAGGCGCTGAAGAATTGGAAGTGGGATGAGGTGATTGAAATCGACAGTTTTAGCGAAGATTAGTTATGTTGTTTTTTTATGTATGATGATGGTTATTATATTTTGGTAATGATACTCTGTTGAGTTGGAGTTTTTTTATGTGTGTATTTTCTTTTCCCATAAACATGCATATTTTTCTTTGTTTGTAATATTTTCGTTATAATTTAAAGGGTAATTAATATTTTCGTTGATTGATGCATAGTTAGCCGTGTACCAGTTTAAGTTTCCCGTGTTTAATTAATGGTTTGTGTGTTTATAGTAATAGCTGTATGTAAATGTGTGTCTCTTCAGTTTTTTGTATGATAGTATCGTTTCCCGGACCAATTTTTACATCATGTAACCGTTGATGCCATTAATGGTTCCGCGTTAGTGTCCTTAAGCCTTTTATATATATATGCAGACATTTCATGTATATCGTATCTCAAGTTATTTAAGTTTTACCGATTTCTAATTAAAAAGTTAACTTTTTTCAATGGCTTCATCAAGTAATCAAGGAGAAGATTTGAAGGAACTGTTTTATAAAGCAGTGATGGAAGATTTGGAAGCTGAGTTAGAGTTTTCTAAAGATCTGAGGAAATGCTTTCATTCTTTGAAGACTGGAGTTGGCTCTCGTGATGATGTAACTGAGACATTGCGTTTATTGCCTCCAACTGCTGTTCGTGACCTGACACTTTTGAATAATGGTGAGAGTGGGAACAAAGATGTTCAGTTAATGGCACAGATGTTAGAGATATTTAGACAAGTTAATGAGTCAATGGAGTTGAAGCGTAGGTTTTTACTTTCCTTATAAGTAGTTTTGTTAAGTTTAGTGATAGTTTTTATAGTGAAGTGGTTTGTATTCAATTATAACACCACCAACTTTCAAGAAACAAAACAAAACATTCCATTAAAATAAAAATACCACCAATATGTTTCCTCTTTTCTTTGATAAGCACTGTTATTCAAAATCTGTGTTTTTATCCACTGATATGCTATCCACTGGTAGTAAAAATCACCCACTGCTTTCATTTGTCACCATTACAACCACTGGTCTTCTTCTATCAGTGGTTTTGATAAAATACTTGTCCTTCATTTCCATCAGAGGTTGTCACGTGGACAGTGTTTCGACCATCAGATCTTTGTAACCGCTGCCACGTCAGCATTCACCTTTCCTGTCTATAAAACCCTGATCAAAAACCCCAAACATGGTTTTTACTGTAATTCAAAATTCCCTTCTAAAACAGTTGTCCTCAAAACTTTCACACAATCCTCTTCGCCTTCATTTCATCTTCTTCATCCCCGATTCAATCATGGTGAAAAAATCCAGTAAAACCACACAAAAGGATTCACCCAAAATTGAGATTCCATTTAAATTTACACACAATTACTTGGGTATCTTTGAAAAACCCAGTGAAACCAGAATCTTTGATTCCATCATCGACACACTTTCATCCACAAAGTACAAAACTTTTTTAACTTGTGATGCAACCGTTTACTTGACTACACAAAGAGAGTTTTGGAAAAATGCAACCCTAGAAAAGGTGAACAAAAAGGTTGTAGCCATAAATTCTTCAATCGATTTCTGAAGTTTTTTGAACTCAATGATTTGGAAGGTAAAAGTTCTTTTCCTAAAACAGAGTACCAAAGGGATTTCCTTGAAAGAGGGTATGAAGAAGAAATGCAAAAATATACTTTACGAAAAGGCAGTTTTCCATCTGCTACAAGGTTTTTATTTCATACCCTCCTTATGTGTGTATCCAACAAAACCACTGCCTTCAATGAAATCCCCTTGAAGATTCAATATCTGGGTTATGCTATCCTACAAGGAGAAAATTTTAATTACTCCCAGGAAATCTTTAATTACTTGGTTAAAAATGTTGATAAAAAGGCTTTCTTACTATTTCCAAGGTTTTTGAGTTATTATTTTGAGAAAAAGTTTTCAAAAGATAATGCCCATGTGCTTACACAGGGGGCTCCTTTTCAAATATGTCACACCCCGACCACGTGGAACATACAAAACGTGGCGGAAACGTCGGGGAGTGTTGTAACAGAATTAATTGTTTCAAATCCATGGCAATTGAAGTTTCGTTTTATTGATTAAAAGTGTTACAATGTCTTAACAAACAAGGAAATACAACATAATTAACTAGTCTTGCATCTTTTATTGTCACTAAAGCCCAAGTCTGCCTATGTGTATCTTGATCATCTTATGCAACAGTTCCTGAAAAACACATGTGAAAATAGGTACGTCAGCATAAAAATGCCTGTGAGATACATAGGTTTTGTGAAAATAGGTTTCATGACTTATGTTTGAGAAAATGTTTAGTCATGAACCTTGTTATTTGCTTTGTTTTGTAAATCATTTGAAAAACAATGAGTTCAGATGATATGTATAAATAAGTGAATAATGTATGGTTAAATGAATAACCATAGTAAAATGGATTTGTATAAGATAAGTTGTTTGTAAAACAATGTCTTGTGAAAAGTATGTTATTTGTATAAAATGTTATATGTCTCAAACTGAAATGATTCAAATAACGCTACGATATGTAATACCATACAAACACTTATATATAGGAAGTACCAGCGGCGTATCCACCATGCTTGTATCATATTACACACGCATCGTTACTTAATCACTTAATCAAACCAAACTAACCAATGTAAGAAGTCTATGTTTAAATCAATTGTCAAATGTATTGGGTAATATGTCAAAGTGTTCATGTCAAGATGTAAATCATATCAAAATGTCTATGTCAAATATCCATGTCAAATGTCTATGTCAAATATCCATGTCAAACGTCTATGTCAAGATGTCATGTATGGCAAGTGAAATGTCTCAACTAAACCATATGCACAAAAACAAAGTATTGAAGTAAATCTTGGTTTAAATCAAAGTTATGTTTTGTGGGAAATGCATGATCAAATGTCAATCATGTTAAAATGTCTATGCCGAAATGTCTATGTCAAATGTCTATGTCAAAATGTCATGTAAAACGATGTACTAAGTAATGCACACAATTGGGCACACCTAGCATGAAATGTCATAAAATCATGTACTATAATGTACTAACGAACATAGCAGTATATGATGTTAAAACAGGAAAGCATGAAAGTAACAAGTAGGCACATGTGTTCCACCCCAAAACAGTTTGGAAAACAGTAAAAGAGGGGTCTATGTACTCACCTGAGATTGCTCAGAAGTCCTAGGATAACCACCAAGCAATGCTAGAGATCGCGGAATATCAAACGGCACCTAATATAGGTAACTACATTAATAAACCGGACCTAAATCGGAAGATTGGGTAGCATTAGGGTTTGTAAACCAAACGAGTGTAGAGACTCGTGTCATTTGGTTTAACAAAGCCTACATACTAAATGAAACTTAACCTAAGTGTCTACGACCCATTACGACCCGTTTAGGTAGCTTATGCTACTTTAACGCGTCGTTCGCGTGAAACGCGTTTGGACCGCCTAACTAGCCCTATGACAAGTGTTATATGCCTAAACATATTACATAATCAGTTATGTGACAAAGGTTTAGGTTACATATGCTTAATTACCAATTATACATGAAAAGGGTATTCTGGTAATTTACCTAAGGCATATAAACTACCTATCATACAACTACTTAAACGATGTGACCATAGGGTATAACCTCGGAAGGTTATTCCCTACCTACTATGGTCACCTAATGTGTTTGGTCGGATCCTAATGATCGACCAAACTGGGTTGGGTTCGAGGTATAAGCGATTTATCAGATCGCTTACCCTACGACCCTAGACAACGTGGTAATCAGTGGGCATAGTCCCAAGGGACTATGACCAACGTGATTACACTCACGTTGCGAAGTTCAAACGAACTTCGCATTGACCATTACTGGTCAACGCTGAAAGTCAAATAAAGTTTGACTTTCTGACTCGAAAAGCAGTAAAATAAGGAAAAGAACGAAAGAATACTTACGAAGGGTCCCCGAATGCTAAACTCGATTCAAAAATCTCAGGTATGAAACAAATGTTTCAACTTAGAGTTTCTCAAATCAAGTTTCTAGTGATTTTAGCAATGGGGGGTATGGGGTATTTATAGGAATACCCGAACCATTAAGATCGTTTCATGGAAAACGTGCCTTAATCCCATCCGTACATGTGTTGAAAAGTTATGGTGTTTAAATTCCATCCATACATGTGTTGCAAAGTCATGGTGCCAAAATTCCATCCTTATCCGCTGACTAAGCAAGTTTAGAATGTGTGGTTGTGAATTAAACAACGGCTAATACATCGAATCTGGTCCCGAATGCGAAAAACGAACCAAATGACGCGACGAATGGATTTTTCTTATGGCGAACACTAAAATAAAATATTTTAGTGCTTACATAAATTTTTGGATGTCCGGATGTATTCAGAACGTAAGTTATGCGCGAAAATGCAAACTTGTGCACTTTTTGACACTTTTAGTCCCTGAATGACCCAAAAGTTTATTTTAGCACACCGAACCCATTAAAGCCTATTTCTAAGCTATGTAAAGGATATTTATGGTGTGTTTAACTTATGGTCATGTTCCGGAATGTCTGTTACAGTTCAAATTGGCATACTTTCGCAGTTTGTCAACTTTAGTCCCTGTAAGCGAATAAACTTGATTTCACCACACCAAACCTTCCAAAACTTATATATAAGTTATGTAAAGGTTATTTAAGGTATGTTAAGCCTATTTCACTATTCCGGAGTGTTCGTTGGATTAAACTGGTTATATTTACGCATCAGTGCGCGTATAACCTTCCAGAAAGCGATTTAGAGCTTGAAATCGGACAAGAGTTGATATGTGTAAACGATACACATATTTTTACAAATCCCAAGCATGAAATACAATATTTCATTGGTTTGGCATTTGTTTGATGGTTGAAGTGACACTGGTGTCACAAAATAAACAGTTTAACTGCAGAAACATTCACAAGAATGTTGAAATCTTCCAAAAGACAAGCAGAGGTTCGTGAGCAGACTTTAGCAGCTACCGCTGCTCCTCAGGTATCTGTTGCTGAGCCCACTGCTCCAGGTGATCATAGTAGCACAACCACTGCTATGAAACCCACACCTACCATTACCAAAAAGCCCAAAAAGAAATCATCCAAAAATCCCCCCCAAACCCACTAAAAAGGCAACTCTGGAAGATGAGATCCTAGAGCCACTGCCAGTGACAAAACAAATGTCATCAACAACCACTGCTGCTACTTCCTCAAAGCAGATGGAAGAAAGATCTCCATCCTTGCCTCAAACTCCTCCTGCATCTTCACAAAAAGATCAGGTTGTAAACAAAGGGACACTAAATTATGATGCTCTGGGATCACTTGATTCCATCATCCAAAGCTCACTTCCCGGGGCAAATTCTCTTTCCACCCCTATCCTCACCTCACAAATTCCACTATCAATAAAACCTTTGTTGGAAGCAGTTGATATTGCCCAGACACAAAGCAGTTCTTCTCAATCACCTGTCAACGAGAATATACATCAACAAGTGACTGAGTCTGGTGTTTTTATCACTGTTAACCCACCATAAACAAATGAGGAGGGTACACTGCTGGAATTACCTGAAATTCCAGTCAGTAGTTCAAGTGGAGCAGCAACTACAAATGTTGGATCAACATATCTACATTTGGCCAGCTGTTTCATCAATCAGACTCCCTTGAAGGCAATTCCTTCCATAGCATCTCTGATATCCACCAGTGAGTTTGTTATGACCACTGGTACCATCAAAAGGTTATCAAGTGTTGAAGGAAGAAGACCCCAGTACCAAGAACAAGGGGCATCAATGGATGACTTTTGGAATTCGTTCCCTAAATCAAACATTGATACAACCACTACAGGTGGGAAATCAGATGATCTCATTAACTTGGGTGATGCTTTGAAATATCAAGAATTGACGGAGAGGGTAGACAAAATTGACTCAACTGTTACAGACATCAAAACAATGCTGCAACAGTTGTTAAATTCACAAAAGTCCATACCCACTGCTGCATCACATGTTCCATCTGCTTCCACTACTCCATCCTCTGATGCTCTTTGGGAGCTGTTTCAACCACTGCTCCACAAACAAAGAGAGTATGTTGATTTACAACATGAACTCCACATCCAACAAATCAGAAATCACATGGAGTCAAGGTTTAAAGATACTCAAGCTGATATCAAGGCTATAAAGGCCAACATTCTAAACACCACTGGCACTGCTCCTCCCACTGTTCTCTTTATTGATAACCCCCCTCCAGATAATGCAAAAAAAGGGGAGAAAATCAAGCAGTGGAAAAAGAAGGGAATTGAAGATGGTATTTATGTTGAACCACAAAAAGATAGCATGACTAAAGACATTCCCTTGCCAGATGGTAGTAAAAAGATTGATGTTACCACAAATGCACTTGCTGGAGCAATAGCAAGTGTAAAAAGGGATAGAGAGGCTAAGGATAAATCCAGGTGGAATGAGGAGAAAAAAGCTTTTATGGAGCTGAATGAGCAGGGTATTTCTGAGCCAGAGGATGATAAAAATCCTGAGCCAAAAAGAAAGAATCCCACTAGAAAAGTGAGGGAACCCAAACACACACCATCCAGATCCACAAAGCATGCTTCCAAACCACCTTCCAAAAGCTGCAAACATCAATCTTCCATCCAAACAGCTGTTGTCACACTTGCTGTATCAACAACTGCTGATACTTCAGTGGTTTCAACAGTTGTTAGCCAAACTCCTGCCACCACTTCATCACACCCCACAACCACTGCCTTACCACCACCACCTAAATCATCATCAACACCACCTTCATCTCCTGCCAAAAAGCAGAAGACAACATATGTTACAACATCTGTTGTATTGGCAACAGTGGTTGAAACACCAGTTGTTTCAACAGCTGTTAGTCAGTCACCTATCATGTCACTGCCCCCGACCCGGTTTGACCCGTTTCAGGAGCCGCGGGACAGAAAATCCCGTGGTATTTATTTAACAGCGGAAGTTTTCTTCAGGATCTTTTTAAAACTGCAAATTTCCCGTTTATTTTATTTCACAATTCGGGATAAAACCCCGGTAATTTACAATCATGAGATTTCACGGAGAAATCTCTATTTTACAAAACATGTTTCCTTATTTTATATTGAGCCACTTCCTTAAGCTTGTAGTGATTCACGGCACTTTTCTTTGGATCACAACAGATCACCTGAAACATGTTTGAAAAAGGTTTTGTCAGCGGGAAATACTGGTGAATCATTCTATTTTAATAAAGCGACTCATTTGTTATAATTTACAGTATTAAGGGAGATTACAATGTTTCCAGATATCAACCAACTACCCACAGTATTTGTCACTCGACTCGTTTCTGTGACTATGGTCAGATCACCCATTGGCTAACTCGTTGTCCAATGGTGACGGGAAATAAGTAATGTATACAAAACCCCACATACTGGCTATAATTTGGTGATTACATAAACTTAATCCCTGTACTTATAACTTTGAAATTAAACATGTTTTTGTAAACAAATTTGATAAAAAGAGAATGACTCACATTGCAGATTTAATTGAGCAGAGCCTAGCCTACTGATTAGCCTTTTAACCTAAATTAATAACATGCACACAACTCGGTTAGTAACTTAATACAGCATTTACGATAACTCACGAGATTAAACCCTCACATCGAATGACAAAGTGCGGTACTTAAACATCCATTGAATTAACAACGAATGACAAAGCATAAACACCCTAATGTGGGCAGCACTTAAACATCCATTGGATAGTTTAATCAATCGGACATTGAATCGTATCAGCGATCAAGTTAATACCCGGTATTGGAGCAATGCCTAGCTAATATTGAAAGTATTTTCGACTTCAGAGTACTATTCTTTCGTTTTTGAAAGTTTGTTTCGACACCAGAGGATTGTGCAAGTGACGGGGTATTTATAGCTGAAATTTAGACCTCACGCGGCCCGCGTAAACCCTTAGCTCAACCTTACGCGGCCCGCGTTGCCGCCCAGTCTACGAGTAGGCTTGACCAGTCACGAGTAGGTTAGCCAGGTGTCTCGATACGTGGATCCGGAATACTTATCCGGTCAACACAGGTTTGACGCGGCCCGCGTAAGGTATACTTAACCTTTACGCGGCCCGCCTGAATACCATACTTCTTGTTTTCTTGGTTTTTCATGCGCAGTATGGTTTCAGGGGTCCGGGTTTTCACTTGTGGGTTGATTTATGACAATTTTGAGAGTCCTTACATTCTCCCCACCTTATGTAAAATCTCGTCCTCGAGATTTATTGGAATAAGTGAGGATATTTTCGCTTCATCTCTGATTCCAGCTCCCAAGTGTATTCAGGTCCTCTCTTTGAATCCCACTTGACCTTGATAAGTACTAGCCGCTTGTGCTTGAGAAACTTCACCTTTCTATCTTCTATTTGAAGAGGTTTCTCAATAAATTTTAACTTTTCGTTTACCTCTACATCCTGGAGAGGTACTATCAAAGATTCATCTGATAGGCATTTCTTGAGATTGGATACATGAAATACGTCATGTACTCCAGCTAATTCTTCTGGTAGTTGTAAGCGATAAGCAACCGGTCCTATACGTTGGATCACTAAAAATGGTCCTATGTATCTTGGACTTAGCTTTCCTTACTTACCGAATCGAACTACTCCTTTCCAAGGAGAAATTTTTAAAGTTACCTTGTCTCCGACTTGGAATTCTAACGGCTTGCGTCTATTGTCGGCATAACTCTTCTGCTGATCTCTAGCCATCTTAAGTCTTTCCTTGATTTGAGTAATCTTGTCGGTCGTCTCTTGTACTATTTCAGGACCCGACAATTGACTTTCTCCTATTTCTGCCCAACAAACTGGAGTTCTGCACTTTCGTCCATACAGTGCCTCGAATGGGGCAGTTTCAATGCTTGAATGATAACTATTGTTATAGGAGAATTCAATTAAGGGTAAGTGATCGTCCCAATTTCCACCAAAATCTATCACACATGCTCTAAGCATGTCTTCTAGAGTTTGTATCGTCCTTTCACTTTGCCCGTCTGTTTGTGGATGATATGCAGTACTCAGATTTAATCGAGTTCCCATTGCTTCTTGGAAACTTGTCCAGAAATGAGAAGTGAAACGACTATCCCGATCCGAAACAATGGAGAGTGGAACTCCATGTAAGGATACAACTTCATCTACATATAACTTTGCCCATCTTTCCATGCTAAAGGTTTCTTTCATAGGTAAAAAGTGAGCTGCTTTGGTTAATCGATCCACAATTACCCAAATCGTATCATTACCTTTTCTGGTTTTGGGCAACTTAGTAATAAAATCCATTGTTATTAGTTCCCATTTCCATACAGGCATTTCTAGTTGTTGTAGTAGACCTGCAGGTTTCTGGTGTTCTGCCTTAACTTATGAACAAGTAAGACATTTAGAAACATATCGAGCTATATCATTTTTCATTCATATCCACCAAAAGTTGTTTCTTAAATCTTTATACATCTTATTGTTTCCTGGGTGCATGGTATACCTAGATTTATGAGCTTCTTCTAAAATCTTATTTCTTAATTCTCCCTGCTTAGGTACCCAAATTCTTCTTTTGTGGAATCTCCAAATTCCATCAGCTCCTTGCTCTAATTCTTTTATTCGTCCTTTCATTTCTTCAGCATCATCCTTGATTGTTGTTTCTTGAACATTCTTCAATTGTTCCATTAAATCTAATTGTAGATTTAATCTAAGAGCACGAACTCGCTTTTTCTTTTCATGATATTTACGACTTAAAGCATCTGCAACTACATTTGCTTTTCCTTCGTGATACTGAATATCACAGTCGTAATCACTTAGGATTTCCATCCATCTTCTTTGTCTCATGTTTAACTCTTTTTGCCCAAATATATATCTTAAACTTTTATGATCCGTATAGATAGTAAATTTACTTCCGTATAGATAATGTCTCCAGATCTTAAGGGCAAAAATTACATCTCCTAATTCTAAATCACGAGTCGTATAGTTTTCTTCGTGCCTTTTCAATTGTCTTGATGCATACGCAATTACTTTCTTGCGTTGCAAAAGCACACATCCTAATCCTAGCTTTGAAGCATCAGAGTAAACTTCAAAATCTTCAGTCCCTTCTGGTAAAGCTAGGATTGGGGCATTTGTTAACTTTTGTTTTAAAATCCTAAAAGCTTATTCTTTTTTAGGTCCCCATTCAAACTTAACTGCTTTACAGGTTAGCTTAGTTAATGGTACAACTATTTTGGAAAAATCCTTAATAAACCATCTATAATATCCAGCTAAACCTATAAAACTTCTAATTTCCATTGCTGTTTGTGGAACCTTCCATTTGACA
The DNA here is from genome assembly GCA_030545235.1 of Helianthus tuberosus. Taxonomy (NCBI): domain Eukaryota; kingdom Viridiplantae; phylum Streptophyta; class Magnoliopsida; order Asterales; family Asteraceae; genus Helianthus; species Helianthus tuberosus. The sequence continues at coordinate 36,170,203 of CM060424.1, read as the reverse complement.
ATTGCTTCTATCTTAGCAGGATCTACGTGAATACCTTCGTGATTCACCATGTGTCCTAGAAATTGCACTTCTTGCAGCCAAAATTCACACTTCGAGAATTTGGCATAAAGCTTTTCTTTTCTTAACAAAGTTAAGAGTGCATGCAAGGGCTGACAATGTTCGTCCTGACTTTTTGAATAAATAAGTATATCGTCGATAAAAACAATTACAAATTTATCCAAGTACGGTTTACAGATCCTATTCATCATGTCCATGAATGCTGCAGGTGCATTCGTTAATCCGAAGGGCATGACTGTAAACTCGTAATGACCATACCTAGTTCTGAAAGCAGTTTTAGGTATGTCTTCTTCTTGTACTTTCAATTGATGATATCCGGAACGTAAGTCGATCTTAGAAAAATATCTAGCTCCTTGAAGTTGATCGAATAGATCATCAATCCTAGGTAATGGATATCGATTCTTAATTGTAACCTTATTTAATTCTCTATAATCAATACACATTCTCATCGAACCATCCTTCTTCTTTACAAACAACACTGGTGCTCCCCACGGGGATGAACTAGGTTGTATGAAACATTTACTTAGTAATTCATCTAATTGCTTTTTCAGTTCTAACATTTCTGTAGGTGCTAACCGATAAGGTGCTTTGGCTATCGGTATAGTTCCTGGAATTAGATGAATCCTAAATTCTACTTCCCTATTGGGTGGTAATCCTGGTAACTCTTCTGGGAATACATCTGGGTATTCTGAGACTACAGGAATCTCCTTAAGTTCTTTACCCTTAGTACTAATGATTACTGAAATCATATATACTATTCCTTGCTTTCGTTCATAACTAGCAACTTTCATTATTGATATGAACTTCATGGGTTTACTTGGTTTATCTCCTGTAATCATAATTACTTCCCCAGTAGGTGCCTGAATTTCTATGGAGTTTTGGTCACAAAGGATTTGAGCATGGTTGGCTACTAACCAATCCATTCCTAATATGACATCGAATCCAGCTAACTTCATTGGCAATAGGTTTGCATGAAATTTATGACCTGAAAGTTCTATATTTTCTTTCTGCAAAACCTTATCTATGTTAATAAAATTCCCATCTGCTGTTTCGACTGTAAAAATCTGCCTAAGTTTGATTAAAGGTAAGTTAAGAGCTTGGCAGAATGAAGTATTGATAAAACTTTGGTTTGCACCAGAGTCAAATAATACTTTTGCATACACGTTGTGAACTAGGAACGTACCAGCTATCACATCTGGAATGAGTTCTGCTTCTTGAGTGGTTAGTTGAAATGCTCTAACATTCTTTCTAGTAGCTCCATCGGCTGTCTTGGCTTTGTTGTCTGCTAGTTTGACTAATTTAGGGCATTCTGGCTTAAAATGTCATGTTTCTCCACAGTTATAGCAGATTGTTGTTTTCTTTCTGCAATCTTCTTCGCGATGTCCTATGGCTTTGCAAAAGTTGCAGATAACATTACACCTTCCATAATGTTTCTTTCTGCAATTCTTGCAGAATGGCGAAGTTGAAGATTGCCCTGTTCCTCTTCTCTTGAAGCTACTATTATTACCTGTACGAAATCCTTGGGTAATTTTCTGAGCCAATTCCTTTTTCCTGTTATCATCTCTTGTGCGTACCAGTTCGTCAGTTAGGGTGTTGGCTAATTCCACTGCATCGTCAATAGTACGAGGTCTCGCAGCTTTAACGATATTGCGGATTTCACCAATAAATCCCCAAATATAACGAGAAATGAGTACCGGTTCTGGCGAAGCCAGTGTTGGTACCACTCTAGCATATTCAAAGAATGTCGAAGTATAACCGCGACAATCTACACCCATCATTCTATGATTTAGAAACTTATTTGCCAATTGATCTTTTTCATATTCGGGACAAAATTTTCTTTCTACAAGACTCTTAAATTCTTCCCAGTTCATGGCATAAGCCATCATTCTTCCTTTTGCTTGTAACACCGTGTTCCACCATTCGAGCGCCCCTTCCTGGAAAAGATTTGATGCATACATAACCTTATCGTCCTTGTCACATTTACTTATTATAATTACTGCCTCGGTTTTCTCTAACCAACGCAATGCTGCAGTTGCTCCTTCATTGCCTGCAAATTCAGCGGGTTTGCAAGCAAGAAATTCTTTGAAGGTGCAACCAGGTGTTGCAGCTTTCATTTTCTTAGGGAGCGGAGCTTGTAGTGGATCATTATTATGATTAGTATGATTATTGCCTCCGTTTACGCTATTACTGAAGTTATCTTCAGAAATAAGTTTGCTAGGAATGATTTGTTGAGGTTCGATTGGATTTCTAACAGCAGCAACTATTGCTGGAATAGCATTAGCTATTCCTTGAGCAACGATATTTTCTATATCCTGCCTATTTAGAAATTGATCCTCCGGGTGTTGCTCAGATTGATTAACCTCATTAACTGGTTCATTATTAGCGTTTTCCATCTGATAATATATATAATTATTAGTATCGATTAAATATCAATTATACACAAAACAATCATACAAATTTCAAATACATACATATAGCCAAAACTATCGATTTCTCGATTTCCATTTTTATATTTAATAGTATGCATCAATACACACCATTATCTTACAAAGTTTTATTTTAGGTTATTTCACAAGATTTTATTATTGCTATTATACAACCACAGTCTCATAAACCTACTATCCCTCGTCAGTTGTTATTTCAGTAACGGCGTTCCCTCTCATCGTACTTCCAGGAGATCTGTTCTCCTACTTCCCTGATCCTATTTCCGGCATCCACCAGTTCTTCGCCAAAATGGCGGAGTTCAGCTAAATTCTCATTGCTCATAGGAGGATTAGGTATAGGTTCTGGGTCGAATTGAGGAAGAAAGGAATAAGGACTGTTAAGCAGGTTTTGGAACTGCTAATCATTTGTCCACCACTCGTCCATTCCCAGAGGTTGAGTGTGGATTATAGGTTCTGGAATTGCTGGTTCCAAATTTATTGGAAGTTGAGTTTCAATAGGATGAGTAAAAGCATTTGTATTGACAGGCTTAATAGTATCATAGCTCACCAATATAAAATCTAGCTCTTCCTGTAATGTCATTTCCTGGGTTTGTTTAGAACTTTCTCCAATTTCTATCTGGGTTTGTTTAGAACCTCCTCCAATCTCTATTTCTATTTGCTTAGAATATTCTTCAAACTGTATTCCCATTTGCCTAGACTCTTCCCCGACTTCAATTCCCTTCCCTTTATCTAAGGGATTTTCTATTTTGGGAATCTTTCTAGTGACGGGTTTTCTCCTACGCACACGCCTCCATCCTACAAATCTCCTTCTTTTCTTGGGCTTGGGTTTCTCTGGAGGTGGAGCATTGAATTCAATAGGTTCTTCTATATCTGGTATATACCTATTGAAATCTCTGGAAACCTCTATTTTAAATTATATTAAAATTTCATAGAAAACCTTTAAATATTATTTTATACTGGGTAAAACAACTGAAAAATTAAAACACACTAGGGTTTATTGTAAACTTATTTATTTACTGGATAAGATTTCTGGCTTGTAAATAATAAGGTTGCTAAAACTTGAGTTAAAATATTTAAATATTTGCATTTACTGCTACAGTAGCTAGCATATAGAGATCCGCCCATTTTTCATCTAACTTGTCTTCCCACGGTGATTTATTGATTAATTCCTGAGTTTCCTGTTTAACTTTCTTTTCTCGGGATTTCTTTATTTTCTCCTGACTTTTCCTAATAATCAAACTTCTCTTATTAGGAGAAAGTGGTTCCTCATATTGTGCCTTACGGACAAATATTCCTTCTTCAGGATTTACATAGGGTTTTGAGGATTTTGTTTGGGATGAACTTCCCTTCTCGTTGGATGACCTATCTAATTTAAGATAGATGTTTGAAAGCTTTTGTTTACCCATACTGTACACAAATATTCAAATAATAAAACACATAATCACAAAATGGCAATTAGTAAAAAAAAATTAAGTATTTTCTAAATACTTAATTGGCTTAAATCAGTGGCTCTGATACCACCTTTTTCTGTCATGGCCCCCGACCCGGTTTGACCCGTTTCAGGAGCCGCGGGACAGAAAATCCCGTGGTATTTATTTAACAGCGGAAGTTTTCTTCAGGATCTTTTTAAAACTACAAATTTCCCGTTTATTTTATTTCACAATTCGGGATAAAACCCCGGTAATTTACAATCATGAGATTTCATGGAGAAATCTCTATTTTACAAAACATGTTTCCTTATTTTATATTGAGCCGCTTCCTTAAGCTTGTAGTGCTTCACGGCACTTTTCTTTGGATCACAACAGATCACCTGAAACATGTTTGAAAAAGGTTTTGTCAGCGGGAAATACTGGTGAATCATTCTATTTTAATGAAGCGACTCATTTGTTATAATTTACAGTATTAATGGAGATTACAATGTTTCCAGATATCAACCAACTACCCACAGTATTTGTCACTGACTCGTTTCTGTGACTATGGTCAGATCACCCATTGGCTAACTCGTTGTCCAATGGTGATGGGAAATAAGTAATGTATACAAAACCCCACATACTGGCTGTAATTTGGTGATTACATAAACTTAATCCCTGTAATTATAACTTTGAAATTAAACATGTTTTGTAAACAAATTTGATAAAAAGAGAATGACTCACATTGCAGATTTAATTGAGCAGAGCCTAGCCTACTGAATAGCCTTTTTAACCTAAATTAATAACATGCACACAACTCGGTTAGTAACTTAATACAGCATTTACGATAACTCACGAGATTAAACCCTCACATCGAATGACAAAGTGCGATACTTAAACATCCATTGAATTAACAACGAATGACAAAGCATAAACCCTAATGTGGGCAGCACTTAAACATCCATTGGATAGTTTAATCAATCGGACATTGAATCGTATCAGCGATCGAGTTAATACCCGGTATTGGAGCAGTGCCTAGCTAATATTGAAAGTATTTTCGACTTCAGAGTACTATTCTTTCGTTTTTGAAAGTTTGTTTCGACACCAGAGGATTGTGCAAGTGACGGGCTATTTATAGCTGAAATTTAGACCTCACGCGGCCCGCGTAAACCCTTAGCTCAACCTTACGCGGCCCGCGTTGCCGCCCAGTCTACGAGTAGGCTTGACCAGTCACGAGTAGGTTAGCCAGGTGTCTCGATACGTGGATCCGGAATACTTATCCGGTCAACACAGGTTTGACGCGGCCCGCGTAAGGTATACTTAACCTTTACGCGGCCCGCCTGAATACCATACTTCTTGTTTTCTTGGTTTTTCATGCGCAGTATGGTTTCAGGGGTCTGGGTTTTCACTTGTGGGTTGATTTATGACAATTTTGAGAGTCCTTACATATCACTTCCATCATCACCATTAAACCAACTATCACATCAAAATCAACACCACCTCAAAAACCATCTTCTCAAGAGCAGAAGACATCTGATGACACATCAGTAGCTGTAATGACAACAGTAGATGAAACACCTGTTAGTCAATCTCCCAAATCAACAGTTGTTGTATCACCTGCTGTATCAACAACTGTTGGTACTTCAGTGGTTTCAACAGTTGTTAACCCAACAACCACCACTTCAACTAGAATCACTGCTCCCACTTCAACCGCTGCCCCACCAAAAATACCATCACCACCAAAAACCACCTCACCACCAAAAACACCTTCATCACCACCATCACCTCCTGCTAAAAATCAGAAGACAGCTGATGACACATCATCAGTTGTAGTGACAACAGTGGTTGAAACACCAGTTGTTTCAACAGCTGTTTGTGAACCACCTTCCACTACAATAACCACCACTCAAATCACCACCACCACTGAACCAACCAAAACACCACCAGCCTCTCCCAAACCAGCAACTATTGTATCACCTGCTGTATCAACAACTGTTGGTACTTCTGTGGTTTCAACAGTTGTTAACCCAACAATCACCACTTCAACTACAATCACTGCTCCCACTTCAACCACTGCCCCACCAAAAATACCATCACCACCAAAAACCACCTCACCACCAAAAACAACATCATCACCACCATCACCTCCTGCTAAAAAGCAGAAGACAGCTGATGACACATTATCAGTTGTAGTGACAACAAGGGTTGAAACACCAGTTGTTTCAACAGTTGTTTGTCAACCACCTTCCACTACAATAACCACCACTCAAATCACCACCACCACCACTGAACCAACCAAAACACCACCAGCCTCTCCCAAAGCAACAGATGTTGTATCACCTGTTGTATCAACAACTGTTGGTACTTCAGTGGTTTCAACAGTTGTTAACCCAACAACTACCACTTCAACTACAATCACTGCTCCCACTTCAACCACTGCCCCACCAAAAATACCATCACCACCAAAAACCACCTCACCACCAAAAACAACTTCATCACCACCATCATCTCCTGCTAAAAAGAAGAAGACAGCTGATGACACATCATCAGTTGTAGTGACAACAGTGGTTGAAACACCAGTTGTTTCAACAGCTGTTTGTCAACCACCTTCCACTACAATAACCACCACTCAAATCACCACCACCACTGAACCAACCAAAACACCACCAGCCTCTCATAACCCAAAAAGGAGAAGGATGATTTTAAAAGATGATAATTCTCCACCACCACCAACATCTTCACAACCATCATCACTTGCTATAATTCCAAACCATGTTCCAATTTCTTCTGCATAGGCTTTTAACACAAACACTGCCATTGTTTCAGCAACTGTTCAATATCCTCTGGAACTGATAGCAGTCAGAGAAGAAATTATATCTTTTTATTCTGAAGATGACCCTGCTAAAAGAAACCTACCATCTATCCAAGGATATTCAAGGCCTAATAATATTGAAGAATACCTGAAAGTTAAAGTTCAACAAGCAGAGGATATCTCTAAAAGAGAGTCATAAGGAAAATCTGATAAAGAATTTCAAAGGCACTATCAATTCCTGTTCATACAAGTCACAACATTGGAGCAGTTTGCAAAAAAATTATGTCAAAAGCTTTCAGAAAGAGATGATGAAACCTTGAAGAAACATTATATTGAGCATATCATGGCCTTCAAAAAGTACAAAGGTGACAAAGGTCAATATAAAGATTGGACAGTGGGTGAACTCAAAGAGGAGTTAGAAAGGATTGAAAAGATGAATAAGGACAAGGTTAAACATACTCCACCTGTCTGGTCAAAATACATGAAAAATCTTCCAGACAAGGTGCTAGACCTGAAAAGAATGAAAGAGGAACTTATTACTGCTGATTTTGGTTCAAAAAATCAAGTAACAAGATGGAAGGAAGACAAGGTCAGGGCAACTTACCAAAGGCTGGAAGAACTAAGGAAGAAAAATCCTGATATTCCACAAAAGCCTGATTATTCTAAAGAAGTGGTTCCAGAAAAGCCACAAAAGCAACAATTAAAAAGATCCACTGCTTCACCAGCTGCCTTCCTTTACCAAAGAAGGAGACAAAAGCAGATGGATAAAGTAACAGCAGCAGATCAAGAAACAGAAGAGTATCTTGTGAAAGTAGGAGTTAAAAGAATGATTGTAGAAAGTCTTGAGTCTGAACAACCTTCAACCAGTGATCACCTTTGAAGAAAGCACTGATGCTCATCATCAGTGCTTAGACTACAACAGTGGAAAGTTGAAGCAGTAGTTTTCTTATGTTTTGTATTTTTCTTATAATTAGTAATTTGTAATCAGTGGTAATAGATGTAAGTGAAGTTGTCCTACAAACCTGATAACATGAATTGTGTTTTTTACAATGGTTTGTGTTTTATCAACGAAATTGTATATTATAGTTTATATTGTGTTTTTTTGGCTTTTGTGTAATATCCTTGGGAGATCTTGATAACATCAATTGTTTTTTTTTTCTGTATATGTAACCTGCATGTTTATCATTTATTACAACTCATGAATGTGTGTTAAAAAGTAGTTGTAGAAGAGTGAAAACTGTTAACATCAACAGTTGATTTTTATTACTTTTACTATAGATGTAGGTGAAGTTTTCCTACAGACCTGATAATATGAATTGTGTTTTTTACAGTGATTTGTGTTTTACTTACGAAATTGTATATATATCCTATCTTTTATGTTTACAGGATGATGGTCCTGTGCGATTTCCAAACGAATTAAAAACTTTGGTGGATAAATTGTTTGGATTCAAGATTGAAGTCAGTGAGACTAACTTGACATATTGTGATGAAGAATACGATATTCAAAGAATAACTGACGATGAATCAGTTGTTGATCTGGTTAAACAAATGTCTGGGATTAGTCAGGTACTATGAACTTTTAACTGAAGTATTTTAGTTGTCTTTTCCATTTTGTTGTCTTTTGTTAATAAACTTTGTCAATTTTGGTTTAGGGCTGTATGCCTGATGATAAGAAGAATGGTACTCCAATTTCGCTTGTGATGAGTTCCGATGGTGATACAATTGATAAAAAAACATGTTCAATATATAACATATAAACTAGAACTAGAAAAACGTATATATTTATAAACACAGTTACATAGTAGCCGTCCAAACTATGTAAAGTTTGGAACTAACAAACATGTTAACCTACTTACAAACAACTATTTTAACACTACAGAAGCTACGCTAAGTTTCTTCGTTTGCCCAAACTACCATATGTTATGGTTCAACCCTGTTTTAAAGTTTCAAACATCACCACTAGCGAAAAACATCGGTAAGGAACAAAGTACGAATATCTGGAAAGTACTGGAACGTGCAATGATCACCTTTTTTTATGTTGTTATCTTTAAGCCATTTCGCCCAGCCTTTGACAATGTATTTGATAGTGTTTTTATTTGGCTCCGCCCTAACATCATGTTTTGTCTCCACATGTTGCCTGTTGACGATCTTAACTTTCAAGGTTTCGTCAATTCCTGTCATCTGTGCAACTGCAACCGGTATGCGCTATAAGTTACAAAGCATAATAATAATTTCCATTAATGATGTTGAAGTATTAAAAAAATACAAAACTTAACCAAATTATGTAAACATATTAGACGCCTATTAACATATAATTTTGTTGGAACTTACAAACCGTTTGGTGTATGGCACAAAAAATATCAGCGGATCAGTCTCATCATCATCAAACTCCTCTGATTCAGCTGAAGAGTCTTCAGAATCCGATATGACGATAACATCGTTTTCAGCTCCAGCCATTCTAAGAAACATTTAAAACGTTGACCCATTTTAGTAACGCGAAATTTATTTATTTTTTCTTTTTGTTGTACTTTAAAGGAATGACAAACATACATAAGCTGCATAATACCATTCCTCGCTATTTTACATCTTTATTCTACTTTAGTGACTTTCTTTTATTACATAACCATATCTTATATTTCTATCCCTTTTTATTCAACCTAATCATATAAAACACCTCACTATTGTTGAAAGTTTTACTTTAACAAAATGATGCTTTTGTTAAGTACAAAATTTTTCATACAGTCATTTGTTCAAACACCTGGTGTGCATTTTATATTTAATGTCTTTTAGCATTTCCCTGTGTTAAGTTGATTTCCTAAATCTGTTTTTTTTTCATACCCGAAGACATGTATGTAGTCAATACACTAAGAACATATGTATGTTATGTAACTGAATCAAGGTAAATATGTCAACCAAACAAGTTACATCTACGTTTCTGTATACAGATTGCCATTTTCATTAACTTATTTCAACCAACAAATGGCAAATGAACATCAACATTGAAAAAAAGGAATTACTTTACCTGATTTTTGTTGACTTAGAAACCGTAAGTTGGAGAAATGAGCAATGCAAATGAGAGAAATTTTGAAACCCTTATCACAAATCCACTAACCGAAAGGATCTTTGTTGGAAGGGTAGTCATAAAGAAGTTCATGTATGATGGATATTTTGACTTTTTGATACACCTTTAATTATGAGAGAGAATATGGTTTTGAAGAGAAGATTTCATAAAATCTGATATATTGTTGCTGCCGCCGTTTTGTTTTTTTTTATATATTTTTTATTATACATTTATCATTTCATATAAAAGATTAAAATTCACATATTCTGTTTTGGTTGATAATTTACAAAAATCAAATTTCATAATATATTTAGAGAATATTATAATAGTAACTATTTTTGATGTTGTTCTATTAACAGTTCCTAAGATTTCGATGACTCTCGTCTTCTTCCACGTGATTTCATTCTTTCTTTTGTTTTGCAGATCGGCTAGGATGTCGCAGATTTTCTGATCCTGTTTCAACAGTTGTGTGATAAACTCTTCTGAGTTGTTCATGAAATCTGATGGGGGAGAGTGGAGGACTTCATCAAGCTATCCGACGCTGCTCCAGGTTTGCTTGTAATTGTTATCACTGATTATGCAGACTTTTCTGTTTAGTTCTTCATATGCTGCCTTTCCTTCGAGCGACCATATAGAGAATTGTAATTGATTTAGTTTATGTTGATGTTGAATTGTGCTTGAATATAGAGTTGCAAACATGAAAAAAAAACACTATCTATACCATAAACATCTAACTTTGATAGATCTCATCTATCTTTATTTAATGGTGTTAGTAATTGCTATGTTAATCAATTTAAAAATAGTTACTTAAAAGTTTTAAATTGTGTGAATTTGATGTAAGATTTTAAGTTAGTATGTATGACAATTCGATGTATGAGAATATAAGAACAGTTGTAGTTACTACTTGCAATCGAATAAAAAGTCATTATTATCTTAAATGTAGACAATGTTATTGATGTTCTTAATAGTTGAAGTTCAAATAGTTTTTTGTGTAGATTTTTTAATACATTACTTTGTGGTTATTTATTCGTATATTATTTAATATCTTCAGTTTAATTTATTTTACTATAGATGTAGGTGAAGTTGGCCTACAAACCTGATAACATGAATTGTGTATTTTACAATTGTTTTTGTTTTACCAACGAAATTGTATATTATAGTATACTTGCTAACATCACCAGTTGTTTAAGATTGTGTTAATATAATGTTAAACTGCCTTCATTATCAGTTTTTTTTATATAAGTTAGTGGTTGGTTATTTTTATTTTATCACATGGTCGTGTATGAAAAATGGTTGTATACATTGTGTTTATATATAATCATTTGCATATCAAATTGTCTCAATTGTATTTCGTTTATTATATTTTATATTGTAGCCCCATAGATCATAAAATGGAAAAGCTTGGGTTTGCAATGATCGTTGATGAAATATTCACAAGGCTCCTTGCCAAAGCTATTGGTTGTTTGAAATGTGTTTGCAAAGATTTTCGTCAGGAACTGTCAACTCATTTGTTTGAGATGATGCATTCTTGTCGAGTTGGAAATTCACTACATAAGAAATATATCTCCTTGCAAGATATGTCAATTGTTGTTGACGACGTAATAGGTGAGAATTTGGATGTGGTTACAATCAAACACATCACTTTTCCTGACAATGTTCAACCTAGATTCTTACGTATTCTAGCGTCGCTTAATGAGTTGTTGTTAGTGTGCTATGAACCGAGTCACTGTGAGCTGATCCTTTGGAATCCAACAACCAGGTGCCATAAGTGGTTGTCCGACGACTACTTTCGTCAGTGGTATGGTCGAAACTGTGATACAGGTGGAATGTATTTTGATGAAACCAATGATCTTAAAGTGCTTCACATCAAAAAAATTGTTTTTGATGATGTTATTGCTCGTGTTTATTCACGACGTCGTGAGACGTGGAGAAAAATACATTTCTTGAGGGGAGCTAATTTCGGTGGTCGGGGTTATTCATGGTCTTGCGGAATTTATTCTGGCAAAACCATATATTTCGTGTGTTCAAATAATTGGTATCCACCTTTGGAGAGGTATATAGTTGCTTTCGATGTTATTTCCGAAACTTTTAGAAGCTTTCATTTTCCTGAAAGTTTGGAAGTTACTCCTTGGCGAGGACAATTTCTGAGCATTGCAAAGAAGCTCCATTTTATTGTTGTTGAAAGGTCTCCCGAGTTATCTGCTGATTTGTACAAAGTTGAAGATGAGGCCTTCATCAAGGTGTTTTCAATCAATAATCTTCATATAATTGATTATGAAGAAAGTCTCCAATGGTCCAATATATTTCAAAACAACAAGTGGTTGCTTAGAAACGTTTGGGGTGGTGTTGTTGAAGCTAACCTGAGCAATGAAGTTATTAAATACCTCCATCATATTGATTGCTACAACGGTTCGAAACAAGCATTATTTATCGAGACCACTGTTTCGCCGATCGATTAGAAATTATTATGCTATATTATAGGGAATGGTGGTCGTTTTTTTCTAATTTTGTTTATTGTTTTAAGTAGTTTCGTATGTATAAGTGTATTAACAATTGTATGGATGGATATTTAATTCCGCTTGGTGTTATTTAATCATTTATTATTTCGAACTTTTAATGTTTTCAGTTTAATTTGTTTTACTATATATGTAGGTGAAGTCCTACAAACCTGATAACATGAATTGTGTTTTTTCCAATGGTTTGTGTTTTACCAACAAAATTGTATTTTATAGTATACATCGTGTATTTTTTTGGCTTTTGTGTAGATTCTGATAACATCAATTGTTTTTTTTTTGTATATGTATCTGTATGTTTATCATTTAGTACAACTCATGCTAAAAGGTAGTTGTAGAAAAGTGAAAACTGCTAACATCAACTGTTGTTTTATATATATGTAACGTGGGTAGTTAGTAGTTATTATATTGGTTATACGTGTGTTAAATTCCCTTGTATACGTTTATTCAGAAGGTATATTGGACTTGGTACTATCCTTCTTTTGTATAATATCGTGTTATTATTTTAAATGAAATATTTAATATGTGTAATTTTAATATATGGTTTGTACTAGCGGTTTATAATACAGGATTTTAGGTTAATAAGTTGTTGTAGTCTTTCTTGCATGTTCTCCTACAAAGATGGTAAGGTAAACTGTTGTGTTCATTTCAAAATGTTTGTAGAAAGGTCAATATTTGCTAACATCAGCAGTTGTTTAAGATTGTGGTAATTCAATGTTAAACTGCTTTCATTAATAGTTTTTTTTATATAAGTTACGTGGTTGGTTAGTTTTATTTTATCACACGGTTGTGTATGAAAAGCGGTTGTATTCATTGTGTTTATTTATAAACATTTACATATCAAATTGTCTCAATTGTATTTCACTTATTATATTTTATATTGTAGCCCCATAGATCATAAAATGGAAAAGCTTGGGTTTGCAATGATCGTCGATGAAATATTTACAAGGCTCCCTGCCAAAGCTATTGGTTGTTTGAAATGTGTTTGCAAAGATTTCCGTAAGGAACTGTCAACTCATTTTTTTGAGATGATGCATTCTTGTCGAATTGGAAATTCTCTACATCAGAAATATCTCTCCTTGTCAAATATGTCAATTGTTGTTGACGAAGTAATAGGTGGGAATTTGGATGTGGTTACAAACAAACAGATCACTTTTCCTGGCAATGTTGACCCTAGATTCTTACGTATTCTAGCGTCGCTTAATGGGTTGTTGTTAGTGTCCTCTGAACCGAGTTGCTGTGAGCTGATCCTTTGGAATCCAACAACCAGGTGCCATAAGTTGTTGTCCGTGTCAGACTTTTGTCAGTGGTATGTTCGAAACTGTGATGCAGGTGGAATGTATTTTGATGAAACCAATGATCTTAAAGTGCTTCACATAAAAAAAAAAATTTGAATGTCGTTACTGCTCGTGTTTATTCACGTCTGTCACACCCCAACCGATGGCGGAATCTTCGGGGCATGGCACTGAGCGAAACAGATTGTCCAGATGTTTCCATAACAATTATCATTACCATTTAATTTAAATAACATAACCCATACCATGTCTCAAACAGTAAACAAATTATTACAGACAAAATCTAGTCAAGTAGTTCTGTTCCGACAACTCAGATTTATACATAGATAGTTTATTTATTGGTTTCTAGGACCTCTTTTCCTAGCTTCGATTTCATCACAGCACAGAGAGTATCCTAGACCTTTCCTAGCCTCAAGTTCACAGCAAGCTAAGCATGTAAACTTCCTAAGCACCTGTCACATACGTTAAAGTAAAAGTCAATACACATAGTGTAAAGGTGAGCATACAAGTTTGATAATAGCATATAAAGTTCGAATTCGTTTACGCATAACCAGCACGTACACATAGTGAAATGAAGCGCATTAGTTATCGACATAGATCCATCGATACCAATGACTGTGGGTTGACTGCCAAATGAAGTTCGTAATACATGATTACCACCGTAATCCATGCAAGTAATTGTCCTTAACAACCCTCGTGTGAACGGGTGCTGAGTCCAAACTATAGTACTATCGTTGCTAAGGCAGGTAGACACCATTCCATGTGTAAACATAACAAACAAGCATTCATAAGCCACGTATAACATGCATTAACGGTTAGCGTTCAAATAGTATTGAGTAGTGTGTTTGATGTGATTTGAATAGTTGTAACGTATGTAACACCCAAAAGTGCATAAAGCAAAAAGGGATCGAGTATCTCACAGTGGTTGATGGATTGAAGGGAGCGCTTAGCGAGTAAGGTTAGCCTGAATAGGTTGATAGCATAATAATAAGCAACGCGTAAAACGGAAAACAAGTGTTGGAGAGTCGGACAGCTGGTCGATCGGACGGCTGACCGTTCGGTTGACAGTCCGTTCGGCTCGCTGTCCGGTCGGTTGGTAGGCCGATCGGATGGCTGTTCGAGTGGATTGTTTCTTCCTTTGAGAAGGATGTGTTTGTGTATGATGGCTTGTCTTTTGAAGTTTTCGTTGTAGTATTTTGAAAACATTGAAGTATCCCTACCCTTCAGGTCGGTCGATCGGACGGCTGTTCAATCGGTCGGCAACCCGATCGGTTAGGTACTTTTAGCAAGACAAGTTCTCAGCAGGGTGTCACCTGATCGGACGGCTGTTCGATCGGGTGGCACTCCTAGTGCATTGAACATGTTGAAAAATCGATTAAGTGTTGAAGTATAGTATCTAATGATCCGAAGAGTAATCCGATCGGACGGTAGTCCGATCGAACAGCAGTTCGTTCAATACTAGTCTTCAAAATAAATTGATTAAGTGTGGGACCATGTGTTAACCGATCGGCTGGCCGGTCGATCGGCTGACTGTCCGATCGGCTGGCTGTCCGTTCGGCCAGCAGTCCGTTCGGCCAGCAGTCCGATCGGTCAGCATCCTGACCTGATCGGCCTATTCGTCTAACACTTGGTTGTTCTGATTGTTTGTCGTTTTATTGAGGTAATTTGACAACGAGTCGAACCATAGATCCCTCGTCCTTACTTGGTCCCCCTGGTCGGACAGGAATCACCCAAATCCGGTCGGTGAACTGTTCGGAACGGAGTTTAATGTTTAACTCGGAGTCGGTTAACCTCGTGGATAGAATCCGGATCTTGAGCCATGCAACCACCGGAGTGATTTGTAAGCCGGAACAGGCTCCGTTTCTATCGGTTTGAAGGCCTTGAGTGTAAAAGAGTTGAAAGAAAGTTGGAAAATCCATCTTTCAATCCTTTTCACCGTGTATATGTTTAGATCTATGAAAGATATATGTTTGTTTATGTGGAAATCGGCTAGATCCAAGTTATTCTTGGTGGATTGTGGCCAAAACATGAAGCTCTTCAAGAACCTATGATGACATCATCCTAGAACACTTGAATCTTGATGATTTCACGGTTAAAAGTTAAGATTTAAAAGATAGAAAGGTGTAGGAGTGCGTGTAGATCAAGAAAGTACAAGATTTAGGACGAAATCTTACCGGAATCGAGAGGAATCTAAGAAAAGGATGAGCTGAGCGTACTGGTCGGATAGAGGTTTCCAAAAGTGGAAAGGATGACAATGACAGGGGTATTTATGGGATGCTAAATGAGGAAAGTGCTGGCCGATCGGCCAGGCAGCTCGGTCGGACAGCCTGTCCGATCGGACAGCAGTCCGATCGGCTGGTAGCCTGATCGATCAGCTGCACTTGTCGAGTGTTCAGTGCGACGATTTTTGATATTTTGATTTTAGTTGCGAGCGGTTCGATACGATAGGGTTTCCTAGTCAAATTACTTTTAATCCCAACCACTCATATCCCGCACTATCCTTTCTCCACTAATTATCATAGTTCGATTGTGATTCGAGTTCGATGTCGATTGAGTTCGATTGCATTTTGAGTTTCGATTCGAGTTCGATTGAATACCACACATAACATAAATAAACATGCACAAGTAACACATAAGGCACACACACACGTATAGTAACTAAAATGCGTAGTTCGAGTTGCGATTCGATGTCGATTAGCATAGTTTGTTTATCGTTTAGTTAACTTTATCGCATTGTTACTTCCTATAGTTCACAGTCGTAGGTCGATTGATTAGTGATAAATATACGTCGGTTTATTGTAATTAACGACACTTACTCCACATAATACAATCAAAATAACGAAATTTCTATAAGTCAAATTCGTATAATCGGTCATTGACTTGACCTTGACTTTGACTTTGACTTCCCAAAAATACGGGGTGTTACAGCCTCCCCTTGTTTAGGGAATTTCGTCTCGAAATTAGGCTGCAAGTCGTACCACACCGTGAATCACTTGGAGCACTTTCTTTCTCTAGACTTTCTCCTTAAATAACTGCAGGTACTTCGCCTTCATGGTGCTTTCGAGTTCCCAAGTGAACTTTGCGCCTCGTTTGCCTTCCCATCGGACTTTCACAATAGGAATGCGAGAGCGTCTGAGTTGCTTGGTTTGGCGGTCCATGATTTCGACAGGCTTTTCCATGAAGTGTAATGTTTTGTTCAATTGCATGTCATCGAGAGGAACATGTAAGTCGTGGTCGGCAAGGCACTTTCGAAGGTTTGACACGTGGAAAGTCGGGTGGACGTTACTAAGTTCCTCCGGTAGTTCGAGTATGTAGGCGACTTTTCCGATCCTTTCCAGAATAGTAAAAGGTCCAACATATCGAGGCGCGAGCTTTCCTTTCTTGCCGAATCGGACCACACCCTTCCAAGGTGATACCTTTAGGAGTACGTAGTCGCCAACGTCAAATTCAAGGGGCATGCGTCGTCTTTCGGCATAACTTTTCTGTCGATTCCGAGCTTTTACCAGGCTGTCTCGAATTTGGAAAATTATGTCTGTCATTTCTTGTAATAGCTCAGGACCGGTTAATTGCGAATGACCGATCTCGTGCCACACAATGGGCGATCGACATCTTCTTCCATATGAAGCCTCGAATGGTGCCATTTGAATGCTGGAATGATAGCTGTTGTCATACGAGAATTCGACTAACGGCAGGTATTTATCCCAATTACCACCGAAGTCTATGACACACGAACGGAGCATGTCTTCAAGAGTACGAATCGTTCTTTCAGTCTGACTGTCGGTTTGAGGGTGGAAAGCGGTACTTAGATTGAGCGATGTACCGAGTGCCGTTTGAAACGTTTCCCACAGTCGCGAGGTAAACCGAGCATCACAATCAGAGATGATGTCGCGAGGCGTCCCATGATTACAAATGATCTCATCGGTGTAGATTCGGGCTAATCGTTCTACCTTGTAGTCTTCTCGTATTGACAAAAAGTGAGCTGATTTAGTCAAACGGTCAACCACAACCCAAATGCTGTCGTGACCTGATGACGTGTGCGGTAGCTTTATTATGAAGTCCATAGCTATACTCTCCCACTTCCACATGGGGATTGGTGGTTGTTCGAGTAAGCCAGACTTTGATGTTCAGCCTTGACTCTCGCACAGGTCAGGCATTTTCCAACATAGAGAGCAATATCCCTTTTCATGCCCGGCCACCAGTACTTATAACGAAGGTCCTGGTACATTTTGTCGGCTCCGGGATGAATAGAATACCGGGATTTGTGGGCTTCGTCCATCAGAATCTGTCGTAAATCGGTCCGTTTAGGGATCCAAATTCGGTCCAGAAAATGGAATATCCCATTCGACTTGCTCACAAGTTGGGCTCCATCGTGGTAGATTCTTTCTTTCTTCAGAGTGCGTTCGTTGAAACACGCGTGCTGAGCTTCGTGGATGAGGGATTCGAGATCGTATTGGGCTTGAACATTACGAGTGCTAAGCAGATAGCTCCGTCTGCTGAGTGCGTCGGCAACAACATTTGCTTTGCCCGGGTGATAACGAATCTCACAGTCGTAATCGTTGAGTAGTTCTACCCATCGGTGTTGATGCATATTAAGTTTCTTCTGATTAAGGATATGCTGTAGGCTCCTATGATCAGTGAAGATCGTACACTTGGTACCATACAGGTAGTGTCGCCAAATCTTTAACGCAAAAACAATTGCGCCTAGCTCAAGGTCATGGGTTGTATAGTTCTTCTCGTGGATTTTGAGCTGACGAGATGCGCAAGATATGACCTTGTCCTACTGCATAAGGACACAACCAAGACCAAGGTTGGAAACATCACAATAAACAATGAAATCGTTGTTTCCGTCGGGCAATGTGAGGACGGGAGCATTGCAAAGCATGTGTTTAAGGGTTCTAAAAGCAGACTCCTGTTTGGTTCCCCAAACAAAAGGCTTGTCTTTGTGCATGAGAGCGGTGAGCGGTACTGCGATATGTGAGAATCCTTCGATAAATCATCGATAATAGCCCGCCAGTCCAAGAAAAGAACGGACTTCAGATGGGTTCTTGGGTGTAACCCAACTCTTAACGGCTTCAATCTTTGCGGGATCGACATGAATACCTTGACTATTAACGATGTGACCCAGAAACTGAACCTCCTCTAGCCAGAATTCACACTTGGAGAACTTGGCGTAGAGTTAGTTCCCCTGGAGTAACTCGAGAACCAAACGTAGATGTTGCGCGTGTTCCGCTTTCGACTTGGAATAGATCAAGACATCGTCGATAAACACGATGACGAAACGGTCCAGATATCGCTTACACACGCGATTCATCAGATCCATGAAAACCGCAGGTGCGTTGGTTATGCCAAAGGGTATAACAACGAATTCGTAGTGGCCGTATCGAGTGCGAAACGCGGTTTTGGGTTTATCATCCTCTTGAATACGCAGCTGGTGATATCCTGAGCATAGATCGATCTTCGAGAAGCATGTAGCACCCTGTAGTTGGTCAAACAAATCATCGATGCGAGGTAGGGGATAGCGGTTCTTGATAGTTAACTTATTCAATTCCCGATAGTCGATGCACATCCTGAACGACCCATCCTTCTTTTTGACGAAAAGGACTGGCGAGCCCCAAGGAGAGGTGCTCGGGCGAATGAAGCCTTTCTCAAGTAATTCCTGGAGTTGGTTTGAAAGTTCGCGCATTTCGGACGGCGCGAGTCGGTAGGGAGCTTTGGCAATAGGGTTGGCTCCAGGAATGAGGTCGATACGGAAGTCGATATCACAGCTCGGCGGTAGTCCAGGAAGATCCTCTGGAAAAACATTAGGAAATTCTCGAACCACAGGAATGTCTTTCACTTCCTTCTTCTCTTTCTTTTCCTTCTCTGCTACTACAATGTTAGCCAAGAAAGCCCTGTATTCCTTGCGGAGATACTTGCTAGCTTGAACACATGACATGAGCTTGAGACCTTTCAAAGTAGTATCACCGTAAACACACAATAAATCACCATTCGCAAGCGAGAATCGGATCATCTTGTCGAAGCACACAACTTCAGCATGGTTTTCGTGAAGAAAGTCCATGCCTACTATGACGTCAAAACTTTCGAGTTGCATCGGAATAAGGTCGATTGGAAAGATGTGATTGTTGAGCTCAAGAGTACAATCACGAAGAATGGAATTAACGACGACAGTTCTTCCCGTCGCGACTTCAACTTCGAACGTCGAGGAGAGATAGGAGCGCTTACGACTAAGGAGTTTCTCGAATTCGAATGACACAAAGCAATTATTGGCTCCAGTATCAAACAAACACGAAGCATATATACCATTCACAAGGAACGTACCATTGACCACGTTATTGTCGGCTTGGGCTTGACGCACGTTGATGTTGAAAGTTCTGGCGTGTGCGGCCTGTTGTTGCTGTTGCTGTTGCTGGTGTTGTTGCTGGTGTTGTTGCTGCTTCTGAGGCTCTTGTTTCACAACCCTGTTTGGGCACATGTTAGCGAAATGGTTAGGATCGCCACATGCGAAGCAGGCTCTGGCGTTGACCGCGGGTGCCGGAGGAACTTGTTGACCCTGAGGGGCGGTGAGTAGAGCTTGATGAGTAGGAGCTTATCGAACACGGCAGTTGGTAGTAAAATGGCCGTACATATTGCAATGAGCACAAAAACGACAAGCAATGGCAGTCGGGTGGTGGTAGGTACAAGTAGGGCAGAGCGGGTGTGCCCAATGTATGCACGCTTTGCAGGCGGTGCATTAGCCACAAGCGTCGCTACTTGACGCTGTTGGGCTGGTACAACTTGAATCGGTGCAGCAGTGATCGCTCAGTTCTTGTTGCTGGAGCTGTTCTTTCTCTTGTTGCTCGATGAGGTGGTGGTGGTGGTTTCAGCAGTTGGAGCAGCGGTGGTAGCTTGATGTAGGTGCTTTGAAGTTTTATCCCAGACACCAGCCTTGACCCTTTTGTCGTTGATTTCGGCAGCCAGTAGGTAAGTCTCTTCGATCGTCTTAGTCTTAGCCGCTTGCACGAAATCTGTGACGCAGTCGGGCAAAGCTCGGATATACTTCTTGATTGTGATCTCCGGAGTCTTGACTTGGTCGGGACAGATGATATTGAGCTGTTTGAAGTGAGCAGTGGGAGCAGCGTTATCACCTTCCTTTTGCTGTATGTGCCAAAATTCATCCTCTAGCTTTTGACGTTCGTGAGGAGGGCAGGATTCCTCTAGCATGACTTCCTTGAGCTCGTCCCACGACAGACCTTAGGCTGCATCGTTCCCTCGCTTGTTCCTCTCGGCCGTCCACCAGTCTAGTGCACGGGACTGGAAAACGCCGGTAGCATTCAAAGTTCGGAGGTCATCGGGGCAACCACTCTGTCGTAGCGTGACCTCAATGGAATCAAACCATTGAAATAGTGCAGCAGGACCTCCCTCGCCAGTGAATTCTTTTGGCCCACACGACTTGAATTGCCTGAAATTGAAGGTCTTGTTGGTAGCTTTAGGAGCTTCGGTCCTTGATTCCTCAGATGATTTGCTGACGTTCTCGTAGACATCACTTACGGCCTTCGCTACCTGCTTGGCGATGATAGCAGTAAGGCATTTGTCTCTCTTCTCTTGACGAGAAAGTGAGGGATGACGGGATCCAGATGACATTGTCTGCAACAGACATCGTCACAGGACTCAACAGATTGTATTCGAATCTCACCCCACACGTCTACTACTTACTAAAGCTCAGGAACACATACAATTACGTAGTCGCATAAACACATAGTCAGTCCGTCACAGATTCACATAAGCACAGATTCACACAGTCACGTAAGCATATAGAGCACAGAATCACAGAAACACGTATACCACAGAAGCATTTAAGCACAAGAGGCAGTCAGGTTACAGAAACCTATCATTCAAAGTCTGCGATCGTTCGCGTATAGCGGTCGCGTTTTAGCATATCGAGTGGTGTAGTTTAAGCGTATAATTTATCATAAGGTCGTCTAGATCTTAACGATTTGTTAGCGATTTGGGATAGAATGCAGTGCGAGTTGTGTGTGTCGATCGAAGTGAGGCATAAATCGAATAATCCCTTCAAAATTTAAGCACATAACCAGCACGTACACATAGTGAAATGAAGCACGTTAGTTATCAACATAGATCCATCGATACCAAGGACTGCGGGTTGACTGCCAAATGCAGTTCGCAATACATGATTACCACCGTAATCCATGCAAGTAATTGTCCTTAACAACCCCCGTGTGAACGGGTGCTGAGTCCAAACTATAGTACTATCATTGCTAAGGCAGGTAGACAGCATTCCATGTGTAAACATAACAAACAAGCATTCATAAGCCACGTATAACATGCATTAACGGTTAGCGTTCAAATAGTATTGAGTAGTGTGTTTGATGTGATTTGAATAGTTGTAACGTATGTAACACCCAAAAGTACAAAAAGCAAAAAGGGATCGAGTATACTCACAGCGGTTGATGGATTGAAGGGAGTGCTTAGCGAGTAAGGTTAGCCTGAATAGGTTGATAGCATAATAATAAGCAACGCGTAAAATGGAAAACAAGTGTTGGAGAGTCGGACAGCTGGTCGATCGGACGGTAGTTCGATCGGACGGCTGACCGTTCGGTTGACAGTCTGTTCGGCTCGCTGTCCGGTCGGTTGGTAGGCCGAACGGATGGCTGTTCGAGTGGATTGTTTCTTCCTTTGAGAAGGATGTGTTTGTGTATGATGGCTTGTCTTTTGAAGTTTTCGTTGTAGTATTTTGAAAACATTGAAGTATCCTTACCCTTCAGGTCGGTCGATCGGACGGCAACCCGGTCGGTTAGGTACTTTTAGCAATACAAGTTCTCAGCAGGGTGTCACCTGATCGGACGGCTGTTCGATCGGGTGGCACTCCTAGTGCATTGAACATGTTGAAAAATTGATTAAGTGTTGAAGTATAGTATCTCATGATCCGAAGAGTAATCCGATCGGACGGTAGTCCGATCGAACAGCAGTTCGTTCAATACTAGTCTTCAAAATAAATTGATTAAGTGTGGGACCATGTGTTAACCGATCGGCTGGCCGGTCGATCGGCTGACTGTCCGATCGGCTGGCTGTCCGTTCGGATAGCAGTCCTATCGGTCAGCATCCTGACCTGATCAGCCTATTCGTCTAACACTTGGTTGTTCTGATTGTTTGTCGTTTTATTGAGGTATTTTGACAACGAGTCGAACCATAGATCCCTCGTCCTTACTTGGTCCCCCCGGTCGGACAGGAATCACCCAAATCCGGCCGGTGAACTGTTCGGAACGGAGTTTAATGTTTAACCCGAAGTCGGTTAACCTCGTGGATAGAATCTGGATCTTGAGCCATGCAACCACCGGAGTGATTTGTAACCCGGCACAGGCTCCGTTTCTATCGGTTTGAAGGCCTTGAGTGTAAAAGAGTTGAAAGAAAGTTGGAAAATCCATCTTTCAATCCTTTTCACCATGTATATGTTTAGATCTATGAAAGATCTTTGTTTGTTTATGTGGAAATCGGCTAGATCCAAGTTATTCTTGGTGGATTGAGGCCAAAACATGAAGTTCTTCAAGAACCCATGATGACATCATCCTAGAACACTTGAATCTTGATGATTTCACAGTTAAAAGTTAAGATTTGGAAGTTAGCCCTTGGCGAGGAGAATTTCTGAGCATTGTAAAGAAGCTCCATTTTATTGTTGTTGAAAGGTCTCTCGATTTATCTGTTGGTTTGTTCAAAGTTGAAGATGAAGCCTTCATCAAGATGTTTTCTATCAATAATCTTCAAATTATTGGTTATGTAGAAAGTTTCCATTGGTCCAATATATTTCAAAACAACAAGTGGTTGATAAAAAACATTTGGAGTGGTGCTGTTGAAGCTGACCTGAGCAATGAAGTTTTTAATTACCTCCAACATGTTGATTCCTACATTGGTGCGAAACGAGCATTATTTATCGAGACCATTGTTTCGCTGATCGATTAGAAATTATTTTGCTATATTATAGGGAATGGTGGTCGTTTTTTCGAATTTTGTTTATTGTTGCAAGTAGTTACGTATGTATAAGTGTATTAACAATTGTCTGAATGGATATTTAATTCCGATTGGTGTTATTTAATCATATATTATTTCGAACTTTTAATATTTTCATTTTAATTTGTTTTACTATATATGTAGGTAAAGAAGTCCTATAAACCTGATATCATGAATTTTGTTTTTTCCATTGGTTTGTGTTTTACCAACGAAATTCTATTTTGGTAGTATACATCGTGTATTTTTTTGGCTTTTGTGTAGATTCTGATAACATCAATTACTTTTTTTTGTATATGTATCATGTATGTTTATCATTTAGTATAACTCGTTCATGGGTGCTAAAAGGCAGTTGTAGAAATATATGGTATGTTTATCATTTGGTACTATCCTTCTTTTGTATAAGATTGTGTTATTATATTACATGAAATCTTTAATATGTGTAATTTTAATATATGGTATGTTCTAGCGGTTTATAATCCAGGATTTTAGGTTAATAAGTTGTTGTAGTCTTTCTTGCATGTTCTCCTACAAAGATGGAAAGGTAAACTGTTGTGTTCATTTCTTAATAAACCTCTCTTAACCGATACTAACTCAATTTTGATGTAGAGGTAGTTAGCTGGAATGGTTATTATTGTGTAATTTTTTAAGAAATTGTGTTGTTTTATGAAGAGTGATATTTTCTCTTATTATATGACAATGTATGTGTTAGAACTTTTGTATTCAGGTTTAACTATTCTTTTGTAGTTGTGTGTCTTATTTTATCTTATTGTATATCATTAAATGTTGTGTTTATAAAAGATTTTAGGTTAATAAGTTGTTGTAGTCTTTCTTACATGTTCTCCTACAAAGATGGTATGGTAAACTGCTGTGTTGATTTCAAAATGTTTGTAGAAAGGTCAATATTTGCTAACATCAGCAGTTGTTTAAGATTGTGCTAATACAATGTTAAACTGCTTTCATTAACAGTTTTTTTTATATAAGTTACGTGGTTGGTTAGTCTTATTTTATCACCCGGTTGTGTATGAAAAGCGGTTGTATACATTGTGTTTATATATAAACATTTACATATCAAATTGTCTCAATTGTATTTCATTTATTATATTTTATATTGTAGCCCCATAGATTATAAAATGGAAAAGCTTGGGTTTGCATTGATCGTCGATGAAATATTCACAAGGCTCCCTGCCAAAGCTATTGGTTGTTTGAAATGTGTTTGCAAAGATTTGTCAAGTTGATGTGTTGGTCTCGTGTGCTTGGACATCGTTCAACCCTAAAACAAATCGTATCCTTTCGTTTGACATGATTCTATCTGATGCACAAGTAAGTATTTCTTTGTAATGCAATATTGTTTAGTTTTTGATTTTACATTGGTATTTATCTAATCTTAAAATGTATATGTTTTTTTAGGGTTCATCTATTCTTGCAAAGATTCCATCTAACTTGCTGAGGTTATTTCAGAATGCGTTTAAAGAGGGATGTGTTTACAGGATTCGTAAGTTTGTTGTTCATAAGTATAGTACCATGTATCGTCCATTGCGATGCGATATTTTCATTCAGTTCTTGTATTCAACAAGTATTACTACCTGTCCGACGCATCCGTCTGTCTTCAGACGATATGTGTTTGATTTTCTTCCATTCAATCTGTTAGCCGATCGTGTTAATGATGACAAATATCTTACAGGTATGTATGCATTTTGTTCTGTTAGTTTTTTATTCTTCAAGTTTTCTAATGTTATATATATATATATATATATATATATGTGTGTGTGTGTGTGTAGATGTTATTGGCGTTCTTAGGGAATGGGGCTCTGTTCAGTATCAATTGGAATCTGTTTCATCTTGCAATCCTGGTGTACGAAACATTGTTATCTCTGACACCAAGTATGTTAGTGTTGTCTATATTAATTCTTTCGTCTATATTGTTTATTTTTACTATCTCATTCTTAAATATATATAATTCAGTGATATGAAGGTGAATGTTTCATTATGGGGACACTTGGTGAATCAGTTTAGCGATGGTTATATTCGAAGAATTGCAAAAAATACAGTTGTTATTATTTTGTCATCTTGCAAAGTTCGATCTTACAAGGGTATGGTGTTATGTATAGGATATGTTGCATTGTTAATTGATTATTTATAACTTATGTTTAAATGTTTGTATTGAATTAGGTTCTACAAGTTTAATGACAATTGTAGCGACTCAAATTTACTTGAATCTTTCTATACCTGAAATTGATGCCTACAGGATTATGTAATTATGTGATTTGGCATGTTTTATTAGATGCATTATTATTTTATGTTTTATATACGTTGTATTTTTTGTTTTCAGTGAGTCTCCTCAAATTACTATCAATGAAGACAATGCAGCCACCTTTCAAATTACGAGTATTGCAAACATATACAGCCTTCTTACAGCAGGAGATGTGGCTGAGGTATTGTATTGCTAATACACCCAAATAAATTATTTTTTTGTTAGTTTTTGACTTTTAATCATTAGTTTTTGACTTTAAATCATGTACAGGGAACAATTTTCAACATTGATGCAAACATAAGTGGTGTGGAAATGCATAGTGATTGGAAATATGTTAAGTGTAACAAATGTCGTAAGAAGGCGTCAATGGTTGACGGTTACTATTTGTGTTGGAACTGTGAAGAAGATGTTGTCAATCCACATTATGTGTATGTTTTTTTAATATTTTATTTGTTGTTTGTTTTTCGTTTTATTAATCGTTTATGTTTTGCAGATACAAATTGGAACTTTATGTTACTAATGGTACCAATGATGAGATGACATGTGTTGTTTTTAATGAAGCTGCAGTATCTCTACTTAAAATATCTGCTGATGAGTTAGTTAATAAGTCTTTGTCAGAGGTTTATTTTACATTTCCTTTTACAATTATTAGTTGTTGAATTTTTTGCATGATTAGTATATATTAGTTTGTTCAGTTGTGTTGATAGCTTATTATGTTTTTTGTAGGGTGTTGATGATCCGAATTGGATAGAATCGTATTTGAATGAAAATTTATGTTCTCGAAGGGTTATTTTTGTTATTAAGATCGATCCCTATAATTTAGCGCCTAAATTTTCCAACCGTTTTACTGTTTCTAAATACCTCGGAGATGATATCAATGCGCTTATACAGCCTAGGTCTATATCTACAACTGCTGACACTGCCAATCCTCCATCAGCTGGTGTTCTTCAAATTGATGAGGAAACCGAAATGTGTGCAAAGATTAAAGATGTTGAATGGGAGATGGCTGATGAAGTATTTAGCTCATTAGTTGATAATGTTGTTACACCGTCAAAGCAATCATTGGTAACTCTTTATGTTTTTTGTTTTTTATTTTCAATATGTATTTGTGGTTTGGTTTTTTGTGAGTTTCAAACTTTTAATTGTTTTCATGACTGTATTAACTTTGTAATATAGGTTACTGTTACTATTATTTTAATATTACTTAATATGGTTAATTAGAGTTAGTTTAATTATTGGTTTGTTTTCTTAGGTTATTGTTGGTAATGGGCGAGATGTTAGCCTTACCCAAAGTGTTGTACAGATAAATGATTTGTTTTATTTGGGTTTAAGTGACTTTACCTTAGTAAGTTGGTTTGTTTGATAATAGTAACATTACTTCGTAGATGATATCAATGTGCTTATACAGCCTAGGTCTATATCTACATCTGTTGACGCTGCCACTCCTCCATTAGCTGGTGTTCTTCAAATTGATGAAGAAACTGAAATGTGTGCAAAGATCAAAGATATTGAATGGGAGATGGCTGATGAAGTGTTTAGCTCAGTAGTTTTGTTTTTTTTATGTGTTTTGTTTTTTTTATTTTCAATATGTGTTTGTGGTTTGGTTTTTTGTGAGTTTCAAACTTTTAATTATTTTCATGACTTTATTAACTTTGTAATATAAGTTACTGTTACTGTTATTTGATTAATGGTTCGTATGTTACGTTTAGATTATTGGAGATAACAAGACAGCTGGCAACCATTTGCAATCTGAAGTAGAGGTTAAGTGTATTTTTCTTTAAACTTTATAGTATTAGTTAGCTGGAAATTGATTTTGATGTTATATATAGGTTATTATTGATACGGAGGTAAATGATTGCCTTACTAAAGCGAGACTTCAGGTAAATGATTCTTTTATTTGGATGTGTATTATTATGTACTTTGAATGTAATATTGGTTGTTTTGTTATGGCAGGATATTGGTAATGATAAGAAGCATGATGACAGTTTTGGTCAATCTACGATGGAGGTGAATACATCGGTTTATTTTTATGTTATTATGTTGGTTATTTTTTTATGTACTTTGAATGTAATATTGGTTGTTTTGTTATGGCAGGATATTGGTAATGATAAGAAGCATGATGACAGTGTTGGTCAATCTGTGATGAAGGTGAATAAATTGTTTTATTTTTATGTTATTACGTTGGTTATTTTTTTAGTGTAACATGTTGGTTTGTTGCATTTAGGGTATTGTTGGTACTGAGCAATATGAGGGCTCTGCCAGACAAATCAATAAAGAGGTAATTGGTTTTTTGTATATCATTTTAATAATTTAGAAATTATAGAAGTGTTTCATGTTGTCTATGTTTCATGTAGGGTGCTGTTCAATATGATCAAATGACTGATTCTAACAAAAGTCATATAGGAGTGCAAGATGCTGTCAACAATATGTCTAATTCAACGGTTGGTGGTTCTATGGTTGTTAAACAAATTGGAGGGAACTACAAGAAGAGACTTAGGAATAATTCGGAGAAGGTGAAACGCGTTAAGAAATAGTTCGTTTCCGTCGTTGTCTGTTCACATTCCATAAACGGTTTATGCTTATGTTTTTTTTTAATGCAGTTAGTATGTTTGTGTGTTCAAGTAATTTGTTAACTTTATGTTTGTACCTTGTAATGCCGTTTTCGTGATTGCGAAATGTTTTGTTTTCTTTGTTTTTTTTTTTTGTATTTACTTTCAAAGCTTTTGACTGGTGTATTTTGTGTGACTATTATTTGTATTAGGTTGTTATTAATGTTCATAGATGTCAATTTGTGTGTAGATAATAGTTAATTACTTTTGTAATATAGAAATTTATATTAGATTAATATTTAACAAATATAACAAAAATGTAGTATTTATGGTAATGTTTCCCAAAACCACATTGTTATTATTAACACAATGGCAATAACACAATGGTATACGTTAAATACAATTCTTTTGTAATATCAACAGGCATTTGTAAATTAACAAATACGTTTCATCTACTGTCTAATATTTATTGATATTTTACACGTAAAATAATCAACCTAAATATTGTAGAGCAATCTTACACAAGTTATGTAAGAAAATAAACGTTTATTAACTATAGCTGTGTTAATACTTTACAATCAGTTAGTATACATACTTCTATATGTTACTTGATCATGTGTTTTGTAATATGTTACTTTATGTAATACATCTAAATTCTAAGCAAAACAAATAAAATTTTTGGTAAAATGGTAAAATAGAGTCATTAGGTAAATTTGTTATAAGACAGTGTCAATATTTAAATATGTTATTACATTAAGTAGATATGATACACTTGTAGAAGGTCAAATACATGAGCGATCAAAAAAATAAAAGTAATCATGAAACGTTTCTAATAGTTCTTCATTATAGTAACCCTTTCGTTCTTCGTCTTCATGTACTCCGACAAGGTATCCTTGAGTTCTTCTAACGAAACTGCTATGTTTTTCTTTATCTGTAACTGTTTATCCAGATATTGTATAATCTTTATTTGATCTTCGTTCTGTAGCCCATTCGAAATATACTGCTGAACATTGTAGTTCATGTCAGTATTGTTTCTCTCTACATCTGCAATGGCGGTGTTATGCATTCTCTGTAGTGTTCGTAAGATTTTTGAATCCTTTTGATCCTTTACAAAGTGTGCAGTGGTTATAATTTTCTTGGCCTCTGTTGTGTCTCTGAAATGGTAGTGTGATCCAGGCATGATTGTAGTTGTGTTGAATGTAGAGATGTTTCGAGTTAGTGTTAGAAGATAGGTGATGTGTTATGGACTTATGGGTTAGTTTATTTTATAGGTGGTCAGGGGTAGGGAATTGAATTGGCGGTAAAGCGATTGGATTATTCTGTTAAAAAAAGCGATTGGATTATTATGTTATAATTACAAAGGTTATTAATATTTTTCGTTGATTCATGCGTAATAAAGCGTGTATCAGTTTAAGTTTCCCGTGTTAACTGAATGGGTTTGTGTGTTTAGTAATAACTGTGTGTAAACGTGTGTCTCTTCAGTTATTCGCATCGTTTCCCCAAGCAGTTTCTACATTATGTAACCGTTCCTGCCATTAACCGTTTAGTGTACCCAGATCCAGGTTTATCTAAGTTTACTAACTTTTAAATTGTTTCATAATTTATAAAAAAAACAAACGTGTGTTGGTTGTGTACAAATATGTTATACAATTGTGTTTTTGTCATTGTGTTTTTATGTCATTATTTTTGTGTATGTGTGTGTGTCATATATTACATGTGCAGCTTCACCTTTTAAAAACATCAATCCTTTACAAGTCATTCATTTCACCAAACACTTGACATCTTCAATGAAAAAGGATTCTTTGAAAAGGTCAATCCTGAAACATTTGCCTTCTTGCTGGCTTTCTACCATCTCATCAACAAGTCATGCACCTTGGGGTACTAAAAAGACAGAAAGTTGGGTAGATGTCTTGTAAGAGGGGCTTCTGCAGTTCAGTGACAACAAGTTTGAAAAACTTGTGCCACACTCAAAGAACATAACATATGCTAGGAGCATGGTTGTCAAGATTTATCATACATAAACAAGTACAGATACCAAGAGTGTGAAAAGCTTACATCAGGGGGATATCAATTCCTAGGCAATAATCTTAGTGTTTTGACCGTACACATGCAGCAGATGTTTTCTCAACCACTGATTGAAGAATATTATGATGCTGCTACTGTTGCTGTAAAGTCCAACTAATAGACAAGTAGCTGAAATATATCATCAAAGATTCAATATCTCATTGATTCACCATCAGACATCACTGTTTTTGTTCAAACATCTGTTCTGTTAATACTGTCCACTGCTGAAAGTCAACCCTTCTCCTCTCATTTCCTTGGTAATCACTGTTGTTCAAAATCAGTGTTTTAACCCACTGATGGCTGTCCACTGATAGCTTAGAATCACCCACTGTTTCCAGTATAACCGTTTGCAACCACTGATCTTGCTTCATCAGTGGTTTCATAAATCAACTGTCTTCCATTATTCATTCCTTCACCAAGGGTTGGCACGTGGACTTTTGTAATCGTTGTCACGTCAGCATTCACTTTTTCCCTTTATAAAACCTTGATCAAAACCCCCCAAACAGGGTTTTTAATGAGAAACATGTGTTTACGAAAACTCTTTTCCCTTATATTGTGTTTACAAAGTTTGATTCCACTTCCGCTGTATTTAATCTCATTTTACTTTCGTTCTTTTGTTCAATTATGACAAACAAACTCAATCATAAGAAACTCATATCCTAACAAAAATAAAAGTAAACGTGAAGTCTCTGTGTTGTGTGTAATCATATATGTTATACAATTGTGTTTTTTGTCATTGTGTTTTTTATTTTGGTACTTTTTAAGTAGTTTGTATGTTATGCATACCATTCTTTTTAAGTAGATTTGTGTTACTTATCATAAACGGACTGTACGGATGAAATTATCATGGCAATCTGAATTTAAATATTAAAAAAAA
Source organism: Helianthus tuberosus (assembly GCA_030545235.1). Classification (NCBI taxonomy): domain Eukaryota; kingdom Viridiplantae; phylum Streptophyta; class Magnoliopsida; order Asterales; family Asteraceae; genus Helianthus; species Helianthus tuberosus. Next base: position 36,138,869 of record CM060424.1, on the reverse strand, counting down.
AAACCAACGCATTGTACTACAAACATAAAAAAAGGGGGATCGAAAAGTAAATGTAAGATATATGTTTTTCGGGTTTTCAATATAAACTGAAACTCTATTGCTGTAACACTTCTGCTTGCTGGAGTTTCGTAACCAATAGCCTCGAATTCGTTTTAGACCAGTTGAAAAAGCAATCGTCACCTAAGGAAATATGTTCAGCTTGAAGTATATGTTTCCATCCAACAACACCGTACCTATGGTAGAAAAAATATGAAAAATTTTGTTAGTGATATATACACATTAGGTAAAAGAGAAATAATAACTAAGATAATAAATTGATTGACAAACCTTATTTGACCATCAATGTTGTGTGTACGAAGATTCGTAACCCAAATATTTCCTTTAACAACTTTGATCTTTACTTCAGAAAACTCATTTAAACCAGTTAAGTCAGTAATTAACTTGGGAAGGATCTACATTTTGTACAAATGTTAAAAATATGTAAATGTTATTAAATGAAAAACACTAAAAAACAAAAAAAAAAATTAACATAAAACAGGATAGTATAATACCAATTGATGAGTTACTGTCATTGCAAAAAAAAAGGATAGTTAGGATCGTCACTAACTTGTCGATAACCTTCCACATTGCTAATATGTTCATATTCTGGCTCAATCAAAGGAGTGTTGTTTAACAAAACTTGACGACCATCTTTATTGAATATGATAATATTAATATGATTCACGTCCGTTTTTTGAAAACACAGAATATCCCCAGGATTTAACCTTAGATCTTCAATAAATTTAAACCAACCATCAGCAATACAATAATTTGGCCAAATCTTTCTAATACGGACTTCACATTGATGATACTCGGATACATTAAGTATAACCATGTTATCCGGTAAACGATAAGCATAATGTTTTGAAATAAAAGTATCTGGTAGAACCTGTAAAAAAATAATTATTACAATTTTATGCGTATTATGTTTTTTTTTTTAATAAATCGTAATAAAAAAAATAAAAAATGTATAAGAAAATTACGTACCGTTGGACTTTGTATAGGATTTTGAATAATTTTACAAAACGATTTTCCAAACTCTTTATTTGGATCATGAGAGAAGAGGTTGAACTTGAAAGTATGATCACCAAGATAGTTGAAAATCATGAAGAAAGATTCATGGCCGAAGTAGTTTAAAACCTCACACCATCCATCCGTAAAGTAGAATACATCTTTTATTAATTTGATAACAACAGACCATGAATGCTTTTCATCAAATTTAAGACTAACAGTTGAAGATTCTAACTTATTCATCCATATAAATCTACTCATACATATAGGTATAGCCTGAAAACCAAAAAACAAAAGGCAAATTTCTTTTGAATAAAGGATGAAACAATAGGAATCGTTACTTTAAACAAATAATTCGGAAAGGTATGTACCTGTTGAAGGGATAGCGGATCAAGTATAGTTATGATAAAATTCGGACTAACAATCAAATAGTACTTGCAACACATACAATGAAACAAAATATTTCGAGTATGTATTTATAAGAGAAAGTTGTCATATTATACTTAAAAATACGATTGAATCAAAAGTTGTTATTACTATTTATATAAATTATTATTCAACTGAATATTGGCCAAAAAAAAATTTAATGTAAATGTGTACTAAAAATTTAACCGATTTAAAAAATCTCGATAGTTATCTATTTAATAACTACCTACTACTCGTAATTGTAGGAGCTCTAATATACGTGTGTTAACTACTGCTTGTGATAATATTTGTTGGACTTTCATCTTCTTAAGAATCACTTTTCATATTTGTTGTATTGATCGTCAAAGTGTTTGTTATTTAACCTACATTGACAATGATTGTGAAGTTTCTTCCGTCTCTGCTGATACTGATGAATATAATCCCAAGACTTCCGTCAAAAGTTGTTACACAGTGCAAGGTTGTGTGTAAAGATTGGTTAGTCTATCTTTCAACACCTGAGTTTGCTATGAATCATTGTCGTTTCATGCGCAGATTAGGTGATCATAAGATAATTGCCGTTAACCGATTATTGTGTGATATTCGTTATGTGGATAATGAATCCCCTAAATGTTTCTTAGGTAATAAAGTTCACATTCCCTTCACCGCTCATACGTGCAATATTTTATCTCTAGTAAGTTTGGATGGGATGGTATGTGTTTGCCTAATCAATACTGGTGAATTGGTAGTTTGGAATACATTAACTCGTGTGTTCAAGATGCTATCAAATTCTAATTCACAGGGTTTTTTTAATCCGGATCAGGATAGTCTTGGGTTTTGCGTCAGGTCTTCTGGTGATTACAATATTGTGCATATTAAACGGACACATATGATGTTGGCTGTTAACATTTATTCTCTCAGTGAAGGGTCATGGTCAACTCCAATGTTCTCAAACTATAGTCTGTTTAATGTTGACGTCTATAGTTGGTCTGTAGGCACGTTTTGTGCAAATTGTTTGTATTTCGTATTAACCAAGTTGTGGTGTGTGGGTAACACATGTGTACTTCGTTTAGATGTTGATAGCAGGGTAATTTCTGATCTTGGATTCCCAGATACAATGGATGTGGAAGCTACAGGTCACTTGGTTAGTATTCGAGATCAACTCCATATGTTGGTTAGTATCGGATTCTATAGTGTGAATATGGAATTATGGAAACTTGAAAATGAAAAGTGGTCAAAAGTATTTTTTTTTGTCCACCTGCTATTTCTATGCCATTGATGATTGGGTCGTCTGTGCACTATATCAACAGAAATAAGAAGTTCATTATAGTTCAAGAATGGGATGATATTACTAATGTAACTGTAGAGGCAGAGGAAATGCATGTTTTTTTGCCTATCATCTTTACTCAAGGTGTGAATGGATCTGTTTATTTTGAAACTACAATTTCACCAAATGTTTAGTTATGCTATTTTATGTAGTTCTTTTTTTGTTCTTCGTTGTTTTGATCAGTTAGTAATTGATGTTTGTGGTTGTTTTTATGTGTGGTGTAGTTTGTCACAATGAGATTGAATCTTTATGAATTAATGTGCTTAGATTATCATGTTAAATATTCATTGAGAGTGTATGATTTTAATATTTGCTTTGTGTGTATTTAATTATGATTACATGTGATTGTGGTTTAAAAACAAAAAGGTCTACAAAAAAAACACAATGGGCCCTTGGAGACCAAGCCCTTAGAGCAGCTTGGAAGCCCTTACCATTGTGCAGTTACATAGAATTAGAAACTTCTCACGTTGTAATAGGTGCAGTTAATGATTAGTTTTTAGTTGAATGATTTCTTTTAGTATAGTCATTGTGTTTTTTGAGTATCATTGTGTCATTGTTTTTCTGTTTTTTTATATATTTGATTTCTTTTGTAGTTGACTATATTTAAATATAACATTGTGTAATTAATAATTAATTCCTACTTTTTGCTGTCTTTCTCATTCTTTTTTAATAGTGGTTACATATTGTGCAGTTAAGGACAATTAGAAACTTCCCACTTTGTAATATGTCCAGTTAAGGAATAGTTCTTACTGGATTTTTTTTTTCCTGGAATATTGTCATTTTATGTTTTGTTTATCAATGTGTTGTTATTGGTTTTCTGTTTTTCATATATTTGATTTTTTTTGTAGGTGTCTATTTTTATATATTGTATTGTGTAACTAACTTCCTATTTTTTTAGTTGTGGTTCTCATTATTTTTCAATAATCCTATTATCATAAAAAAATACTTTTATAAAAAGGACAAAATAATATATAAAACCCAATGCCAAAAAAATCTACGATGTAATTATTTTCACAATTGTAATAACACAATGTTTGACAACTAACAAAGTAATTTATAAAAATAAGATTAATTAATAAAAAGTATATTCGTGTATGTGATTGATTAAAAAGTATCTCCATGTATGTGTATATGTTTACCTGTAAATTAGAAACGGTTTCTAATATATATTGTTATTTAATTTTATTTACCCCCTATCGCCCATAGTGTGTGAAAACTGTTTACCACCACTACTCGGAGTTTTAGGAGTTTTTACTCACCTGTGACAACTGTTAATTGGGGTAGTTTCTATGTAGGTATTCATTTTTTCAAAGGAATCGTTTTTCGTATGTGTTTTCTTCCTCTCTCTATCAACGTCAGTATTTTTAATTAAAGTATAATCGTAAGTGAATATGAAGGATCTTCCATCTCTGTTAATATTGATGAAGATTATTCCAAGACTTCCGACAAAGGAGGTTATACGGTGCAATGATGTGTCTAAAGAGTGGTTAGCCTATCTTTCAACTCCTGAGTTTGCTAAGAATAATTGCCGTTTCTTGCGAGTATTAGGTGACCAGAAAATAATTGCTCTTGACAAATCATCGTGTGTGATTCGTTATGTTGATGTTACATCTCCTAGATGTGTTTTAGGCAATAATATTCACATTCCCTTCGATTGTCATCCATGTAATGTGATCTTTTTAGCAAGTTTGGATGGCATGGTATGTGTTTGCTTATGTAATACTGGTGATTTGGTTGTTTGGAATCCACTAACTCGTGTGTTCAAGATGCTGAGAAATTCTAATTATCAGGGATTTTACAATATGGATGATGATAGTCTTGGGTTTTGTGTTGACTCTGTTGGTGATTACAAAATTGTGCACATTAAACGCACTCATTTCAGGTTGACTGTTAATATTTATTCGTTTAGTGAAGGTTCATGGTCAACTCCAAGGTTCTTAATTGATAGTCCATATGATATTGTTGTTTATAGTTGGTCCGTTGGGACGTTTTGTAGGAAAAGTTTGTATTTTGTACTGACCAAATTCTGGTGTATGGGTAACACAGCGGTTCTTCGTTTGGATGTTGAGTCGAAGGTAATAGAAAATGTAGGTTACCCGGATACAGTGAGTGTGGAATCTATAGGTCAGTTGGTGACTATACGAGATGAACTTCATATGTTGGTTAGTATTGGAATGTGTAGTGTAGATGTTGAATTATGGCGTCTACAAAATAATACTTGGTCGAAAGTGGTGTCTTTTGTACCCCGTGTGTTTATGCCGTTGATGATAGGGTCATCTGTGCACTACATTGATGGTAATAACAAATTAATTATAGTACACGAATGGGGTGATGTTGCTCAGATAAACGTAAGGGCAAAGAAGATGCATGGTTATTTTCCTATCATCTTTACACAAGGCATTGTAGGTGCAAGCTATATTGAAACTGTAGTTTCACCACATGTTTAGTTATGGTTTTGTATTTAGTTATTTGTTGTTATCATTGTGTTATATACATAGTATTATGTTTGTGGTTGTTTTTGTGGTTGGTATTTTTTTGTATATGGAGAATCAATATTCGAAATTAATGTGTTATTTTAATTGTTCTATTATGTTTATAATATGTTTGGTGTGTAATATTTTATGCCAGTAAATATAATCAACGTTTGTTTGTCATCGGTAGTTCTTTTAACACTTTTAAAACATCTAACTTTGATATATCTTATCTAAGTTCATCTAATGGTGTTATTAATTTCTACGTTTATCAATTTACAAATAACTAATTCATTTTAAATTGTGCCAATTAGATGTAAGATTTTAATTTACTATGTTTGACAATTCGATGTATGACAATACAAGATTAGTTGTAGTTTCTAATTGCAATCGCATAAAAAAGTCATTATTATCTTAAATATGGAGACACTTTTTTTGTGGAGTCACTTATTGATGTTCTAGATAGTTGTATAAGAAGTCATTATGATATTAAAATATGCAGTGCATTTGGATGATGGAAATATTACCAATAAGACTTCTAATGTTGTATACAGGAAATCACAACTAAATTTATAACTAAATATGAACTTCAACTACTGTTTAAAAATTATAATTCTAAACAAAATATGTCATCCATGCCCTAATATAGTAATAATTGTCATCAAGGTTAGGCTACCAACTAACCAAAAAAACACAATAAGTTGTCCCAACATGTCCCACCAAAAACCATCAAATGATGACGACAAAAGGCATTAGTTTATATACGCAGACATCTGCATCATTAGCAGATAACGTTAACTACTAAGCTTGGCTGACTGCATCCACATGCGTCAACATGAGGAGGTTTCCTGATTTTACATAAGTTAAATGCATATTGTCACCCGCGCTAATATCATTTTCCTTTATGAAACTTGGCCACCCTTCAATCGCATACCTAAATCCATTTCCATCCTTTTGTCGCTTAACTATCTTCACAACTGTTTTCCCATCCATGTTTATGACATTCATTTGATGCACCTTCTTTGTTAGCCTTGCTCAGTTTACAACTTCTACAGGTAATCGCTGCATTGATGTTAGAGTTAACAAGTATATTAGCCGTGTTGGATATAATTGTCAGCAGCAACAAATATCAATTGTTAATTTTTGAATAAACATAATTTAGTATCTATTATCTATTATAGTTATTCTATGAAGGTTATAAGTGAAGTTATACTTTATTGTTTAGAAAAAACAACTGTTTTAAGGTTTTTTGTTGCAAACCAAGTTCAATTGTTATGTGTTTAACTGGTAATTCTATACGTATAAATAGCCTCATGAATGGTGTTGTAAATTGTTCTCATTAAATAACAGAAATGACATACCATTCGATAATTTGCTTTCCTGTTGAATTGATACGCACCACTTTCTTGATCATAATTTTGATGTGCAACACGTTTTTCGTCTTCATTGCTTACCTTCAACGCCATCTGACTTCTTTTCCCTTTTTTATTAACCTTATCATTTCAAACATGCATTTCCTTTCAATATATATATAGTATATATGTTAATGTACAAGAAATATTTATTGGAATATTTTCTTAACTTATGCTTAACTTACCAAATGATCTCGTGTTTGTCGTCCAGTTGCTGACACGGTAGAATGATCATAAGTTGTACAGCATATCAGTTGTTTAGGTTCTTCAGATGTAGAATCGGATGCAATCTGTTTACCTTTCTTTTTAACCTGTTATTACAGCCCGTAACATTAAAGCAAATTAAACTACAATCGTCAACTAAGTATATATAATAATATGAACAAATAACTTATCCGTTATTATGTTTCAAAGACGTACATCTTCTTTTGTCTGGTTGTTATTTCCTTCACTTACAAAACTCTTTCTTTCAGACTTCAACTTTTCTTTTTCAACACTTTTCTTATTCACTTCATGTTTCTCATCATTCATCTGCATCCAAGATTTTTAAAATTCATTAACATCTGAGGATCAATATATTGTATTGTAAAAATATGTAAACTCATTACCCCAGTAATGAATTGGTCGATTGAGTCTTCTTGATCAGTGAAGATCTGTTATACGATAACATCTGTAAATAAGTCGTATTGACTAGCAAACCATTTTAACTTACTTTAAATTACTTACAGAGTTGAAGTGTTCATAGTATGTGTGTTTAGGTATTTCAACAACTGAGTTGTCTTTAGTTGTCTCCTTCTTTCTAAAAACAACCTCAACTCCGCTACGATAAAGTGTCAAGTCAAACGATTCGCTGTATGTTTTCATCAACATCAGTATATCACCGTCTTCTATGTCAATATATTCAAACATCTCCGGACACCCTTTAGCAAAAACGTAGCATGCATTTATTTTTTCGGTCTCAACTTTCCAACACTGACCTGCTGCGTATATGTTATAAGAATCTTTTATTGGCCAGTAACAGTAAAATTTGTTCACATAAGCTTCTGGAATGACCTGAAAAGTTGTGTAATATTTTATAAACATATATTCATTTATTACATTTGCTGACAAGTATAACAAAAAACAAATTCCTACTAACATATAACTATACTTACAATGATCTTTAAATCTCCGTAACGGTTGACTGTCAAGAACGATTCATCACAAACGTTTTGTATGAAACAATGTATTTGTAGACATTTTTCTATGATTATCCTCAAAACCAATAAGGTGTTCTTTGTCAATTTAAGACCTTTTACAATACTTATCCATCCGTCAGTGACAACACTTTCACCTCTTACACTTCTCAGCCATGTTGTACAGCTTATTCCACTTTCATGATTTATCGTTACCTTTGTCCGGTTCCAGTAATCTCCACCCACAAGCTTTATAAACTCAATTGGTAATGCCTGTAGTTACATTTACTAATTTCAGTTTACGTAATGAAGTTTACACTTACTTATTGAAGGCATTACAGCATACCAGTTTCAATGATTTAGGGTCTTGTAATAGAGACAGGCAGGACGTAATCATTTTTGTATACCTGTGATATATAACATTTAATATTAACTGTTAGTATTAATACACAATGTGTTAAAATGTAATCTTATGTCATGAGAATATTATTCCTAATTCCAAATGTGAAATAGATCTCTTCTGTATACCGTTTCAATATATCAGTAAATATATATATATATATATAGGGGGCCGCTAAAATGAAAACCACCCCCAGTTGTAAGAACCGCGAAAACCATTCTCAAACAATCCGAATATGACAACCAAAAGGGTATTTTAGTCATTTAGCTCGAATGTCAAATTCCTCTCTATTTCTCTATTTAATGCACCTGACAAATGTCTCTCTCTCTCTCTCTCTCTCTTTATAACATCTCAGTACTTTCTCTCTCTTTATAATTTAAGACACGTTTATCTTTCTTCATAATCCTTTATCTCTTCATCTTCATAAAGGAAAACCAGATCTGAGCTTCATCTTCTCAAGTTGTTTCATCTCTTTCTCACCTCTTCAAATGTGTCTTTGACACTCCTTCAAAACCTACCCGCCGAAGAAAACTATCACCGCCGCCCTCATTCGCTGCCCCTTTCTTATCCCGGCTCGTTTCCCTTCCTATGAGATCACCACCGCCGCCATCATCGCCGCTCCGATTGGGGGGTAGTGAGCTCTGATTTGATGTTGTGGTTGTTGGTGTCCCGATCCATGGTTGTTGGTGTCCCGATCTATGATGTTGGTGTCCCGATCTATGATGTTGTGGTTGTTGGTGTCCCAATCTATGATGTTACGGTGGTTGTTGGTCGGCGGCGGTGGTTCTAACAGCGGGTTAGTGGTGGCGGTTCGACGGTGGGTGGTGGCGGTTCGACGGCTGGGTGGTGGTGGGTCGACGACAGGTGGTGGTGTGTGATCTAGCATCCATTTTTATGGGTTTAGGTGATTTTTCTGATGATTCTTGGTTCGATGGTATTTTTGGTATATGTTCTTGATTTTTGGTATATGTTCTTGATTCTTGGGGGTTTGACTTTCTGGGTTTGATTCTGTTGAATCTGGGTTTGAATGTTGTTCATGTTGAATCTGGGTTTGAATGATGTTATTGGGACCTTTTTTGATGTTGTTGAATCTGGGTTTGAATGATATTCTGTTTTTGAATGATGTTCATGTTGAATCTGGGTTTGAATGATGTTCATGGGTTTGAATCAGCGGTGATGATGCAAAAAAAAAGACGATGGCGCGGCAAGGATGGTGGAGGGTAGGTTTTTGAACCAGCAGCCCCACTTTGCAGCCTCTGATGTTCGAAAAATCTGAGCCAAAACTTCTTTTTTTTTTTCCAGAATCCACTCGTTCTTTTTTATTTTTGTTTGTTGGGTTTTTTATATTTTTTTTTGATGCGTCGATGATGATAGCAAACTATCTGAGACACCTACCGAGTAACAATTTTCTGGGTGCGTTCGTTTTTGTGTAAAAAAGTTTGTGTAAAAGAAAAAAAAACTTAAACCGTAAACTTTTTAAAGTAAACCGTAAACTTTTTTACGTAAAACATAAAACGTAAAAAATTTTACGTAAAACGTAAAAAGTAAAAAGTTTTACGTCAAACGTAAAACTTTTTACGTAAAACGTAAAACTTTTTAAGTAAAAACGTAAAACGTAAAATGTAAAAATTTTAACGTAAAACGTAAAATGTTTTACGTAAAACAGAAAAACGTAAAACGTAAAAATTTTAATGTAAAACGTAAAAAACCGACGCGTAAAACGTGGAAAAACGTTAACGTAAGAAACCGGCGCGTAAAACGTAAAAAACGTTAAAGTAAAAACGGCGCGTTGAAAAAACGACGCGTGAAAAAGTCGGCCGTAAAACGGGTCGTAAAAAACGGGTCGTAAAAACAGGTCGTAAAAAACGGGTCGTAAAAAACGGGTCGTAAAAAACGAGAACTAATAAACGGGTCGTAAAACGGCGTGAAAAAACGAAGCGTAAACGGGTCGTAAAAAACGCGCGTAAAAAACGGGTCGTAAAAAAACGCACGTAAAATTTTTTTATCAAAAAATCTGATTTCAATATGTTTGTTTAATAAAAAAACTGATTTTAGAAAGAAAAAAAACATTTAATGCAATAGGGACAAAAATGTATTAAAAAACAATAAAACTAATAAGACAAAAAAAACAAAATTACTTAAATACCCTTTTTTATTAAAATATTAAAGACATAATAAGACAAAAAACTTTTAATATTAATATTATCTACTTTTAATCTCATCCATCCATCTAATTGATCTAAGGGCTAAAAAGTGGTTTCCATGGTTCTTACAACTAGAGGTGTGTTTCATTTTAGCGATCCCCTATATATATATATATATATATAGAATTGCGCTAAAATAAGAACCACCTCGAGTTGTAAGAACCGTGTGAACTTTTTGATCCGGGGCGAGGTGGACCAAATTTTTTTTTCACAAACGTAGATGCGTGTATTATAAACACATTTGTAAAAAAAATTCAAAAAAAAATGTCGTGTGTGTAGTTTTGAGCACCACAAGTTTGTGTTTACGGGTACCGTAAATTTTCCGGTTAGATTTACGGTACCCGTAAACACAAGCTTGTGGTGCTCAAAACTACACACACGACATTTTGTTTTTGAATTTTTTGTACAAATGTGTTTATAATACACGCAACTACGTTTATGAAAAAAAAATTTGGTCCACCTCGCCTCGTACGGTGTAGTTCTCACGGTTCTTACAACTCGAGGTGATTCTCATTTTAGCGGTCCCCTATATATATATATTCGTAAAATATCTCTTTTGCGTAATCGCACATGGGTTAGGTTATTTTGGAGCAACTTATATCTTATTGACTTATAAAATTTAATAAGTTGTGTTTATAGTGTTTGGGTTAGCTTATTTAAGTTATTTTTGTGTGTTGAGAAGTTGTTTTTTATAAGTTAGTATTTGTAACTCCTCTCTTATGACTTATATAAGTTAATAAGTATTTTTAGAGAAGGAACCCCAAAAATAAAAATAAAAATAAAATTATAACAGAACCATATGTTTTCATCCGTGTGTGTTTGGGATTCCTTCTTAAAAATGTCTTATTAACTTATATAAGTGACAAGTGAGAAGTTAGAAATTCTGACTTCTCAAAAATGGCTTGTCAACACACAAAACCCTTTAAAATAAGCTAACCCAAACACTCAAAAAATAACTTATTAACTTTTATAAGTCAATAAGTCATAAGTTGCTCCAAAATAAGCTAACCCAAACACCCCCATTGTTTGATTGCAACTTTTTCATATATTATTATCACATTATACTGTAAACATTAGTTCAACAATGTCCATAACATGCAATACATAAGATATATATCAACTATACATAACATATGAGAGGGTGAAGATGATTGAAACCTAAAATCAGATTTGACGTCTACAAACAAGTTATTCGCTGCAGTAACCATCATATGTCGCTGATTAAGTATCTAACAGAGGTTTAGAAATCTAATAGAAATTAAACCGTTAAGATTTACAATCGGAAGTTACCTTTTTGTCGATCAAATCTTCGGCGGCGATGATCTTCAAGGAGATATGAAACGCCGGTGATGATGAAGTTGTTTTGATTGTGATAGATATGATGTTGATTGCGTATCTTTTTATTATCTTTTATATTTTATTGTTTGTTTAATTAAATAAAGAAATAGTTGAATATTGGTGGTATGGATAGTGTTAATAATAGCCATGGTATTGCAACTGATTCTATATATTGTGTTATTGCGTCTGATTATTGTGTTTTGCAACTAGGTGGGTTTTCTATACATTATGTTATGTGTTCTTGTCATTGTGTTTACTTTGTATGCAATGGATATTAATTTTATTAAATTAAATATAAAGAAAGATTAAAGAGTGAAATATGTATAAAATATTATACGCTACAATTAACACTTCCAAATATTTCAACGACTCTCGCCTTCTTCCACGCGATTTTATTCTTTCTTTTGTCTTGCAGATCGGCCAGGATGTCGCAGATTTTCTGATCCTATTTCAACAGTTGTGTGATAAACTCTTCTGCGTTGTTCTTGAAATCTGATGGGGGAGAGTGGAGGACTTCATCAAGGTATCCGATGCTGCTCCAGGTTCGCTTGTAATTGTTATCACTGATGATGCCGACTTTTCTATTTACTTCTTCATATGCTCCCTTTTCTTCGAGCGACCATAGAGAGAATTGTAATTGATTTAGTTTATGTTGATCTAACTTTGATAGATCTCGTCTATCTTTATTTAATGGTGTTAGCAATTGCTATGTTAATCAATTTAAAAATAGTTACTTAAAAATTTTAAATTGTGTGAATTAGATGTAAGATTTTAAGTTAGTACGTATGACAATTCGATGTATAAGAATATAAGAACAGTTGTAGTTACTAATCGCAATCGAATAAAAAGTCATTATTATCTTAAATATAGACATGGTTATTGATGTTCTTAATAGTTGGATAACAAGTCATTATTATCTTAAATGTAGACACTGTTTTTTTGTAGATGTATCATGCATGTTTATCATTTATTACAAGTCATTATTATCTTAAATGTAGACACTGTTATTGATGTTCTTAAATAATATTCTCATGACATAAATATAATCTACGTTTGGTTATGTTGATAGTTTTTTTAATACGTTAATCAATTTAATGGTGTTAGCAATTCCTACGTTAATCAATTGATAGATCTCATTTATCTTCATTTAATGGTGTTAGCAATTCCTACGTTAATCAATTACAAATAATTAACTAAATATTTTAAATTGTGCGAATTAGATGTAAGATTTTAAATTAGTATGTATGACAATTCAAGAAGAGTTGTAGTTATTAATCGAAATCAAATTAAAAGTCAACATTATTTTAAATATAGACATAGTTATTGATGTTCTTAATAGTTAGATAAGTAGTCATCGTGATATTAAAATATACAGTGAGTTTGGATGATGTTAATCATATATACCCGGACAGCAGTGAGTTTGGATGATGTTAATCATATATACCCGGACAGCGGACGGGTAAACTACTAGTTTGAATTTGGTGGTAGCCTTTATAGGCATCAAGAAAGCACTTGAACGGGAACCCTGTGAGTGAGTCCACTTTAGGGGTGAGCAAAAGGAAAAACTCGACCCTACCCAATCATTACCCGACCCGACCCGAGAACCGATCAAACATAAAATACAGAACCGATTCACTACCCAAAATATAGGGTCGGTTCCGGTCCATAGGTCCAAGTCGGGTTTCACCATGAAAAGAACCGAGAACCGACCCGACCCGACACGATTTTATACGAAAAATTAGAACCGATCTAAATACCTAGGTACTTGGGTTCGGGTCAGGTTGGGTATATTTTCGGTTCGGTTCTCGGTTATTTTCGGTCCGGACCTAAACTTGCTCACCCTTAGTCCACTTTGAGGTCGATCTTGGGCAAAGGATAACAATCTTTCGGGCATGCCTTGTTCAAGTATTTGAAATCGATACACATTCTCCAAGACTTGTCGGGTTTTCAAACCATAAATGGGTTTGCAACCCAGGATTGATATTTAACTTCCCGAAGGATCCCAGCTAGAACAAGCTTTTCAACTTCTTGGCATGCTGTCAGGCTTCTCTCGGGAGCTAGGCTTCGCTTCTTTTGGACGACATGCTTGACATCGGGTGATATTTTCAGCTCATGTTCAGCAATGCTTCGAGGGATACCCGTCATGTCTTCCGGGCACCAAGCGAAGACATCACTATAGTGTATTAGCAGCTTCTCAAGGTATGAGAGGGTTTCTTTGGAAAGGCTTGTATTAACCCTTATCCTTTGTCCGGATATTTGGGGTTTATGATCAGCCCTTACTCGTCATCTTCATTTTTTGAGCTTTCCCCTTCAACCATGTAAGCCTGTTGGGTAGGTTGAAGGGTTGCAATCCCTCTCTTGGTGGGGAATTTTACAGTGCCTTGACCAACTGAAACAACCATACCGAATGCACATTGCCCTGGCCTCCCTATGATAACATCATAGTTGGAGGGAATGTTGATAACCACAAAAGTGAGTGGTTTGGTTCTTTCCATCTTGCCTTCACTAAAACAGACATCAAGGGTTAGTTGGCCCAAAGGCTTGAGGGGTATATCGGCAATACCTTTTATAGAGGTCCCGGATGGTTGAAGCTTTGAACCTTCTTCGTTGCTTAGATGATTGAAGAACTTCTCGAACATGATCTCGGTAACTGCCCTTGTGTCAATGTAAGCTTTGCTCGTTCTTATTGTTCCCACAGTTGCTTCAACCACCAAAGGGTTCAAGAGTAGGTCCCCTCCTGTCGGTGGGAAGCAGTTACATTGAAGCTCACAAGCCTCCAAGCGTGGCCGTTTGTGGGAAGCTTTTTGATCGAAATCCACCATGTTTACTTCTTTGCTTTTTCCTTCAGCTATCTTGTCCCTTACCCCTTTTACCAAATGGGCTAGTTCTCCGGACTTGACGGCTTCCTCAATTCTTTTCTTGAGTTGAAAGCAATCGTTGGTATGGTGGCCTTTTTCTTCATGAAACTCACAAAACTGAGTGGAGTTTTTGTTTCTTTTGATCTTTGGTAAAGGTCGAGGAGGTCGGACGCTTTGTTTTACCTCTGCAGTAGCAAGGATCTCTTGTGGGGTTTTTGTTAGAGCTGTAAAGTTCACGGTCTTCTCCCTGCTTGGAGGGTTCCAACCTTCAGGCCTTCGTTGCTCTGAGCTTTTGGGATGTCTATCATAGGAATTAAAATTCCCTTTCTTTCTAGTGGGGTTGTTGCCTCGCCAACTAGGTCCCCTTTTTCTTTGCTCCTTAATGTCAACCGCTTCCTCCCCTCGAATGTGAGCTTTAGCCCTTTTGAGAGCTTCTTCAAGGGTTTTGGGTAGGCACTTGTTGAAGTCCCTTGTGAGATATTTGGAGGTAATGGCATTCATGAAGCCTGCCACCCTCATTTTTTCGTCAGCACCCACGTATGTTAACCCTTCTTTCTTGTACCTTTCGATAAATTCTCGGAGGCTTTCATCATCTCTCTGCTTTATTTGGAAAATTACCGTGGCATCCTTAACGTACCTCCTTTGCTGCGAAAATTTGGCCAAAAACCCTTTGCTTAGGTCATCGAAGCTTCGAATGCTTCTGGCGGGTAGGTCGTTGATGTCACACCCCAACCGATGGCGGAACATCGGGGCGCGGCACTTAGCGAAACAGATTGTCCAGGAGAAATCCATAACAACTAATATTACTAGATATTTAACGTTACGTCCCATACCATAACATATCAAGCAAAATAGTTATTACAGACATAGTATCTCAAAGAAAGAAAAATAAATTGTTCCGACAACTCAGATTTAAATGTGACGTTTCTAGACCTCCGAACTTGATTCCATAATAGCAAGCATAGCATATGCATCCTAAACACCTCTCACATACGTTGAAATAAAAGTCAATACACATAGTGTAAAGGTGAGCATACAAGTTTAACAGTATCGTATAGCGAAAGCGATTTACGCATAACCAGCATGTATCACGTTGAAATGTGAAGCAGGTAAGTTATCGACAATGAAATATGCACAGACATGACTGCGAGTTGTAGAATGCGCAACACATATCACCACTGTGACACGTGAAGAAATACCCTTAACAACCCCTGTCCAAGACAGGTGCTGAGTCCAAACTATAGTACTATCGTTGCTAAGGTGTCAGGCAACAATCACTGTATAAACATAACATACAAGCGTTCATCGAATAACACGTATAACATGCAGAGCGGTCATCGTATAAAAAGTAGTTACGTTGTGTGTCGAAGTGATTTGATATAAGTAACTTATGTAACACCCAAAAGTGCGTTAAGCAAAAAGGGATCGAGTATACTCACAGTTCGTGTTTAATAAATAAACACAAGCTTGGATTGAAGGGAGCGCCTGAGAGATTAGCCTGATCAGAGAATGATAGTGTAAGCGTTGAACGGTGCGTTAAATAGCGTGTCGAAGTGAAATGGGGGACGGACGGTGATCCGATCGGACGACCGTCCGGACGGATGACCATTCGGTCGGGGGGTTGTCCGTTTGGGAAGGATGTGTTTGTGTATGCACTTTGAAGTTTTCGTTGTAGCATTTTGTAAAATGTAAAGTGTCTCTACGTGTCAGGTCATCCGGTCGGATGGTCATCCGAACGGATAAGCGTTTGGTCGGATGGCCCTTCGTTGAAACTGAGATTCTTTGAAGTTTTGTGAAAATTGTTTAAGTGTTGAGAACATGAGTTACTTGGCCGAATAGTCGTTCGATCGGATGGTGGTCCGATCGAACGGCGATTCGTTTGAGCAACCTGTTTCGTTTGAAGAACATGTAAAATTTGTTAGGTTAAAAGTTTTTGCGGTTTAATCGAGACGGTATGATGGCGTGTTAAATAATGGGAACCACATCAGGTCTGACTCATCCGGTCGGACGGGAATCACCCCGTTCGTCCCGAACCAGCTGTTCATGATGGTGTTTCATGTTCAACCCGTGATTCGGTCGTCTTCACGGATAGGAATCCGCTCAGATTCTATCGGTTTTGAGTAAAAAAATGAAGAATGTTGAAGAAAAGTGGAATTCAGTCGAAAAATGTTTAGATTATGATGAATTCAGTGTTTAAACATGTTGAAATCCTTTAGATCCGAACTTTTCTTGGTGTAATGAAGTCACACTTCAATGTTCATAAGAACTCCATGATGACATCATCTTAGAACATCCCAAATCAGTGGATTTCACGGTGGAAAAGTGAGATTTGTTGGTGAAATTGATGGAAAAGTGTGTGTAAATGATAGAAGTACAAGATTTGGGAAGAAAACTTACCAGAATCGCGAGAAATCAGAGGAAAAGTGGTTGAGAGTGTGCTGGTCGGGGGGGGGAGCTGTCACATCATGAATAGTGATGTAACAGGTGGGGTATTTATAGTGTGAAGAGGGGAAGAGGCGGTGCAGGTTATTGGGTCGGATGGCCTTCCGATCGGATGGCCATCCGATCGAATGGTCATCCGGTCGGATGACCATTCGATCGAAGGGTCATTCGATCGGATGGCTTGGGTGAGTTAGTTTCCGATTATCGTTTCGTGCGTTAAGCGTTGCGTTGCGTTTTAGCGGGTTGCGAGTAAGCGATGCGATAGTTTTAAATAATAGTTACACAAATAACATAACTAACATACAACAACATAAGTAACCTTGCGTTTCCAGTTCGCGATGAGATTGCGTTGCGATGGAGTTGCGATTGCGTTTGCGATAATCACTTTTAAACATAACATCAGCACACACACAAGTAAAGCACATAATTACACACGTAAAACAATATCCATAACTGCGATTTAAGTTGCGATGCGATAGTGATGAGATAGCGTTAAGCAGATTAGCGGTTAGCTGAGTTTATCGCATTGTTACTCCACAAATCACAAATCGTAACTGTTATGGGTCATTTTCTGAGTATATATGATGACTAATATTCTGAGTTTGATTGTTTATTTGTGATCAGGATAACGAGTCAGGATACTGGTAACATCCTGATGCGATATCCTGGTACTGACCTAATAGCTCACGTGCAGATTAGGAAGTGCAAATCTCCAACGGTCAGGAGGACTTCTTCCCCTCGAGACTCGGGTAAATCAGTTAGCTTGTAGACGTTGAACCCGGAAGAAGTGGACTACAATGTTCACTTGTGGAATATTCGAAGCATCCTGGTTTAATAGGATAGTTAGTTATTTTCGTTTTACTATAAATAGATTGATCGGATCAGATTAAGGCACACACCATTAGGCACACTTTTACTCTCCAATTGCAAACATTCACCACACTCAAACACTTGTACTCGAATTACATTGTAACACCTAGTTGATCCGCATCATATCCTGCACTGTATCCTGATATTTGAAGTAATAGAAGAACAACGCAGCTGCGATTGTCAGCTCCCAAGGTTTTGTGCCGGCGATCTAGATTGATCAAGGGCTTTCCTCGTATATCCTGTGTCACCCTTTACATTTTTGCTCATTGTTTGATCATAGATACAGCTCTATATCCTGAGCCGTATCCTGAAACTGTTTTTGCAAATAACTTAACTAGAATATTTTTAACACACATTTCTAGCACACTACCTCACTTAACTAATTTGATCACTTAATTGCTTCGGTAATTTTTTACCAAAACAATTTGGCGCCCACCGTGGGGCAAGTGGTGTTATTTCTACTAAAAGCTTTTGCAAAATCCTTACTTGGTTTTCTATTTTCAAAACTTTTTGCCGTACTATTTTCAATGGCCTCAAGATCAAACATGGGCTCGTCCACCGTGTCTGCTACAACCTCTGCAACAGTTGGTTTGGTGCTTCCACCACCTCCTCCGAGAATGCAAGCCTCTTCACAAGGAACTGAAAGTCATGTGGCTCGGGATGTTATCCCTGCTCGCAATGTCCAGGGATCTGGTCCTGTTTTGGCTTCTAATGAAGAAAATTCTAAATTTGTTTGGTAGTGTACAGGAACAGATGAGGCAGCAGTTGGAAACTAATCAGATGCTGATGAGGGAGATACAACTCTTAAAGTCTGGCCAGAGTCGGCCTGCTGAAGATACTGTCACTCCCTTGCAACCCAGGGCTTTGAACTTCAGTTCTGCAGTTTATACTGAGGATAACCGGGGGAATATAGTGCCTAACCATTCCCAGAATCATACTCCTGAGATACCCTCTTCAGTAAGAGTATCAACTGTGAGAAGCTCAGGATATGCTTCAGGATATGGCCAGAATCCCCAAGCTGGGAGCTTCAAAAACTAAAGGACATGATATCCAGTGTACCTGGGGTGGTTCAGCCAATTCCTGAAGTATCCCAGGACAGCCATAGGATATCCCGGTTTGCATATCCTATTTGTGATGCTGAAATCCCGAAAAGATTTCAAACCCCCAACATGAAGCTCTATGACGGAACTACGGATCCTGAGGAGCATATTGCCCAGTATAGAGAAAGGATGGAAATCAACCCTATCCCTCCAGATATCAAAGAAGCATGCTTGTGCAAGGGTTTTGGTTCTACCTTAACAGGATCAGCCTTGAAATAGCTTTTAAACGTTCCTCCTCACTCAATTACTTCATTTGCTCATTTAGTTAATTTATTTAATAGTCAATTTTCTTGCAGCCGGAGTTTTGAGAAATTAACCAGTGACCTTTACAGGATAACTCAAGGACCTCAGGAATCCTTGAGGGATTATGTGAACAATTTTAGTCGGGAATCCTTGGATATCCCATATCTTGATGTTGCAACGGCCGTGCAAGCCTTCAAGATGGGGTTGCAAAAAGATTCTCAATTTTATCAGGATCTTGTAATGAATCCCTGTAGGAATCTAGACGAAGCTCGTAACAGGGCTTTAAGATACATTCGGCTGGAGGATGATAAAAAGATGCAAGAGAGAATGCATTCATCCACAACCTATGAGTCAACCAACAGGAAATCAGAATCCTATTATAAACCATATCGCTCAAAGCCATATGGCAGAAATGATAGCAAAAAAGTGAATGCTGTTGAAGACGAGGATCCTGAGGAGTATCCTGAGTTGTCTGAATATTGTTTTTCTATTAATATACCTGAACTAATGTATGCTATGCAGGGTTTAGGGGACAAAGCAAGATGGCCCCGAAAGAATCAACAAAAGGCTGATTGGAAGGACAAGTCCAAATGGTGTGCTTTCCATGAGGACTTCGGACATGTTACTGAGGATTGCATCGCTTTGAGAAAAGAAATAAGCTATCTCTTGAGTAAGGGATATTTGAAGGACATCTTGGGAAGAAAGAAGAATAAGGGTCAGGATCCTGAGAAGGATCCTGAACGGGCAGCATCACCTCCTGTGGATGCAAAGATAATCAACTTTATTTTAGGAGGATCCGACATCTGCGACACATCATATTCTGCGGCAAAAAGACACACGAAGGAAGCCAAAGCAGAGAGGGGAGATAAGCCGACAAGGATGTTAACCCTCACAACTGACAAAGTCATCACGTTCGATAATGATGACAGGGATACTGTCCAGGATCCTCATCATGATGCCTTAGTGATAATGTTATATGTTGCTAACCATTTTGTACGCAGGATATAAGTAGATAATGGCAGCTCAGTCAACATAATTCAGCTGGAAACATTGAAGAGGATGAATGTATCTCCGATGGACATTACTTCGAAGTCCACTGTGCTCGTTGGTTTCAGTGGAGAAGCTAGGAATACCGTAGGAGAGATAAAGTTACTCGTGTATATTCAAGGGGTCAACTCAATGCAGCGCTTTTGTGTCATGGACTTTTTATCCTACTATAATATTATACTAGGTAGGCCTTGGATCCATGATATAAAAGTTGTTCCGTCAACCTACCATCAATGCATCAAGATCCCTACTCCTTGGGGAGTTGTCAAGGTGGAAAGTGATCAACAGGAAGCAAAGGAGTGTTATTCTTCTTCGATGAAATCCTCAACAAAGCCAAGTGCAGCATAGCAATTAAAGATTCGAGGCCAGGATATCATGGAGGCTTCAGAGCAGGATGTAAAGAAAGTGATCCTGGATCAGAATAATCCGGATATCTCAGTGCTCGTGGGAACCAATATCCCTCAGGATATTGAAGATCAATTGACTAATTTTTTGAAATGCAGGATGTCAACATTCGCGTGGAAGCACGAGGATATGACAGGTATTTCCAAGGATATTATAACACATAAGCTTAGTATTGACAGGTCATTCAAGCCTGTCCAACAAAAGAGAGGGAAGTTTGCTCCGGAGCAAAATGTGATCATCCAAGAGGAAGTTGAAAGACTACTAAGGAGCAAGATGATTAGGGAAGTGAAGTTTCCTAAATGGCTGGCGAATGTAGTTGTGGTGCAAAAGAAAAATGGGAAATGGAGAGTTTGTGTAGATTACACAGACTTAAACAAAGCTTGTCCCAAAGACCCATTTCCTCTTCCTCATATTGACTCAATGGTGGATGCTACGGCCGGCCATGAGATGTTAACCTTCATGGATGCATCTTCAGGATTCCAGCAGATCCAAATAGAACCTTCTGACCAGGAGGATACTGCCTTCATGACACCAACAGGTATTTATTGCTACACTGCTATGCCCTTTGGTTTGAAAAATGCAGGTGCAACATATCAAAGATTGGTGAACATGATGTTCAAAGACAAGCTGGGGGACACTATGGAGGTGTGCATCGACGACATGGTAGTAAAATTTAAAAAGGTTGAGGATCACCTCCAGGATATCAAGGGAGCATTTGATATCCTAGATCAGTATAACATGAAGCTAAATCCTGCTAAGTGCCATTTTGGAGTGGGGGCAGGAAAGTTTCTAGGATATATGGTGACTAAAAGAGGGATAGAGGCAAGCCCGGAACAGATTAAAGCTATCTTGGATATCAAATCACCTTTAAATATGAAGGATGTCAACGGTTAACAGGGCGAGTAGCAGCATTGAACAGATTTATTTCAAGATCCTCGGAAAAGTGCAAGGAATTTTATGATATCCTGAAGAAGAATAAGAAGTTCGAATGGGGAGCAAAGCATGAAGCAGCCTTGCAGGATTTGAAGCAGTATCTTTCAACTGCACCCCTATTGATGAAGCCTGAGGATGGTGAACCATTATCCCTGTATCTTGCAGTATCAGGGAATGCAGTAAGTGCTGTCCTCGTAAAGGATCATGAAGGTCAGCGGTATCCTGTTTATTATGTTAGTAAAAGTTTATTAAATGCTGAAACTAGGTATTCTCACTTAGAGAAACTGATATTAGCCCTAGTTATGGCGTCAACAAAACTTAGACATTATGTTGAAACACATAGGATTCACGTTAAAACCAACTATCCTGTTAAAAATGTGCTTAGGAAACCCGAGATGTCAGGTAGGATGGCTAAATGGTCACTGAAATTAAGTGCCTTTGATCTAGTATATGAACCTAGAAATGCCATAAAGTCTCAGGCTTTAGCTGACTTTGTGGCTGATTTCAGTGGTGATATTCAAAATGAAGTAGACCTAGAAGTACAACAGCTAGGAGAAAATTTAGAATCCTCGACGCTATATACTGATGGTGCATCTAATGTAAGAGGTGTAGGTTTGGGTATACTACTAAAATCGCCACAGGGGGACATATTACCCCAGGCTATTAGATGTGAGTTTCCAGCCACTAATAATGAGGCAAAATATGAAGCTTTAATTGCAGGATTAGAATTGGCTAAAAGTATGAATATCAAGAGTTTGCAAGTATATGTTGATTCTTTGTTAATCACTAATCATTTTAATGGAACCTATGCAGTTAAAGGTGAGAAGTTAATCGAGTATCTCGAAATTCTCAAAAAATTAGCAGGATATTTCGATATTTTTACACTTGAACAGGTACCAAGAGAGGATAATGCTGAAATTGATGCCTTGGCAAATCTAGGATTATCAGTCAGGATACCGGAAGGAACCCGAATACCAAGATTACATATCCTATATCCTGCGACGGATCCTCAGGATAAGGAAGTAGTAAGTGTTCAGGATCCTGATGATAAGTATCCTGAGAAGGATCCTAAGTCTTGGATGGCTCCAATCATAAGATATCTCAAGGAAGGACACATCCCAAAGGATGAGAATCCTAAGGCCTTTAGAATGAAGGTATCACGATTCACTATTATAAATAATGTCTTGTATAAGAAATCTCTTGCAGGACCATATCTGAGGTGCTTAGAGGACCCCGAAACCAAGGAAGTGCTTCAGGATATACACGAAAGGGATTGTGGTAACCATACTGGGGGCAGGTCGTTGTTCTCAAAGGCATTAAGAACAGGATATTATTGGCCGACAATGAGAAAAGATGCTGCAGAATACGCTCGAAGATGTGATGCATGTCAAAGACACATTAATATATTACATCAGCCGGCCGAGCCACTTTATCCCATAGCTTCCCCTTGGCCATTCATGAAGTGGGGAATGGATATAGTAGGAAAATTGCCAAAGGCTCCAGGAGGAAAGGTCTTTATGCTGGCAATGACCGATTATTTCTCTAAGTGGGTCGAAGCTGAAGCATTCGTTCAAGTTAGAGATCAAGAAGTGGTATCCTTCATAAAAAGGAATATCCTGACTAGGTTAGGAGTACCAGCTGAGATAATTTGTGACAATGGATCTCAGTTTATAAGTAAGAGGACTACTGACTTTTGTAAGAGTTGGGGAATCAAGATGATTACATCCACACCGGTACATCCTCAAGCAAATAGACAGAATCCTCAAACAAGATAATTGTCAACAACCTGAAAAAGAGACTAGGAGCTAAAAAAAGGAAGATGGGCAGAAGAACTACCCTTTGTTTTGTGGGCTGATAGGACGACGGTGAAAAATGTAACTGGCCAAACCCCGTTTTCCTTGGTATTTGGAGCAGAAGCGGTGATCCCCACAGAAATGGTAATACCTACAGCAAGATCCAACCTCCGGGATCCTGAGCAGAATCCTGAAGTCCTATGCGAGGAATTGGATACTGTTGATGAGACAAGAGACGCAGCAAGGCTAAGGATGACAGCATATCAACAGAGGATATCTAAAGAATATAACAAGAATATAAGGACTAGAAGGTTCCAGGTCGGAGATTGGGTATTGAGAAAGGCTTTTCAGAATACTACTAATCCTGCTGATGGAAAGTTGGCTCCAAAATGGGAAGGACCCTATGAGATTGAATCAGAATCAGGAAAAGGAGCATATCGACTCAAGAATATGGAGGGAGATATGCTACCAAGATCCTGGAATGCTATACATCTAAAGCTCTATTTCAAGTGAGTTTGGAATTTGAATTCTAACTCAGGATGGTATGAATTCTATCTCTTTTATTAAATTTTAATATTATTTATTGTTTTGAACCCATTACTGACTTAAGCATCGGAGGGGTGTTAGCCAGGCTAACACCCACCTTAGCTTACAGTTGTTTTGCAGTATATGCTTAGGGATATAGCTCCAGGATACACATTCAGGATACTTTGAAAGATTAGAGGATTGGCCCCCTCTCTCACGTTTAAGGGATCCTGATCCCTTCACAGGTTTAAAGGTATTCACCTTTCTCTCGAATTGGGTTTGAACACCCCGCCTGGAGCGCAAGTTCCAGGGATAGTTCAAGATAGCGGGACCAGTCCATGTAAAAGTGGCTGACAATTTCGTTATTGTTGGCTATATCCTGGATTCTAAAGGTATATGAGGATTGATCACCCTCTCTCACGAAAGGGTATTTTCAAACTCTCAAAGGTTTAAAGGTTATCACATTTCTAAGTCTTAGAGTTTATACACTCCCGCCTGTAGCGCATGAAAATGTGGGATTTTCCCCAGGATACTTATGGGATTTTCCCTAGGATACGAAGGATTTATCTCCAATATGTTTTTGGGTTTTACCCCAGTAACACGAGAACTGTCCAAACAGTTAGAACTTGAATTCAAAAATTTTCTAAGTGTTCGAAGACTTTATGTACAGGGGACATTCCTCCTAAGGCGATTGTGTAAGGCTCAAAGAGTCAAACCTAGAGTACTAAGTGTCTCGGACTGGGGACATCTTAGTGGAAGAAGTTGCAAAAGGATTGAAGTTCGATACTAGGGTTACACTCTATTCCTGGTATGATCTTTCCTTTGTGTACCTTACATAAGTTGTTTAAACTTTTGAAACTGTGTTCAAGGCTCAAATATCCTGATGAGGATATATCTTTAGGATATGTTCTCAAAATGTGTTTTCGGGATATGTTTCAGGATATTTGATTGGAATATTTGGGAAATAATACTTGGGTTGAAAATAAGCACTCTGGTCAAACAAGTGTTATCAAAACGGATTTTGAAAGATAAACTATCTTTTACTCTTTAAAGACTTTGTCTAAATTGTTTGAATTTTGAGGAATCCTACTTGACGAAAGTCTTCGCAGGATACCACCGAGTATATTGATCAGGATATTCTCAAAAAAATAATTACACTAATTTTGCAAAGCTAAAATTTAAACTAAGTAATGCATGACAAAAAAATAAAAGGCAACAACAAATAAGCTAAAAGAAGGTGGTAATATTTAAAGTAGACGATACTAGCCGATAAGCAAAGGCTTCATCCGAAAACCTAGGATCCATCCACCTCTGGTTATCAAATTGTTTTAAGACAAGGAATAAAATTGTTTGAACAAATATAACCATCAAATTTAAGGGAAATAAGTTTTAGGAAGCAGCGCCTTCTTCGTTCATCACGTTTGCGCCAGCATCTGTTTCAGGATCAGCTTGATTGAACAAATATAACCATCAAATTTAAGGGAAATAAGTTTTAGGAAGCAGCGCCTTCTTCGTTCATCGCGTTTGCGTCAGCATCTGTTTCAAGATCAGCTTGAACATCCCTCTCAGCTTCGCCACTAGCACCAGTTGGTTTTTCAACCGCTTTTGAAGATCCTTCAGCTGGAGGTTTAACAGGATTGCCGCCGAGACTCCTTAGCTTTATCTCCCAGGAATTGACATCCCAAGAAGGGCATTCGAAGCCCAGTGTCTTGGCTTCGTGGGCCATCTTCAACCTAGCCTGAAGGAAGGAAGTAATGACAGAACTTTTAAGGCCTTCCCGGTAGCTAATCATATCTCGTTCATGTTGAGCATGGGCAGCGTCAAGATCGGCTTGGGCCTCAAGAGCGGCTTTGTTGAGGGCGGTCTGGTGCTCTTGGGACATAGCCTTAAACTTCTCCTCGTAATGCCGAGATTTGGCAGCTGCAATCATGCCCTGGTCGGAGATGGTGACCTCGGCTTTCTTCAACTTGGACTCGAGCATCTTGTTGAGCCCACAGGATTCCTGGTATAAGTGAACCAGACGTTCGAGACCCTGCAAAATAAGAAAACAGGTATTAGCCTTAATAAACATTTATAACAAGCATATGGTGCAGGATATAGGTCAAGGATACTAACCTGGTTGAGAAAAGAAGTCATGAACACCCGCTTGCCTCAATGAACCCATGATTCTCATAAGGGAACGTGTCAGAGATGGTAGGTGAGTCAGTCTCTTTCCTTTTACGAGAACTTGAACTCCGGGGCTTAGTAGCTGGCGAAGGTTTGGGAATGATAATGGCTTTGGAGCTGTTGGGCTTGGATGAGGCCGTGGCCTTGGGACTGGGCTCCTTCTTGACTTGGACGTGATCGGAATAACTGTCCAGCTCATCAAGGTCGAAAACCTCTGGGATCTTGCTGGCGCTGCATAAAGGGGAAGTTATATATCTTTGTTACTCTTCATTATATTACGCTAATCAGTTATTTATGAAATGACTCTTAACAGACATTTCAGATGATGAATATTGACTGGAACTTGGGATGTGTGTAGTAAAACTCCTGTCACCTACCGGTAACTGGTAAACTGCTTCGATTCTTTTCTTGGATTCCATAGTAGGAGGAGCTACTTCCTTAAAGTTCACTGCAAAAAGATCAAATAAGAAGATATTAGCACAGGATAAAAGTCTAGAAATTTCTGGGGATATTCTTGACCCTACCGGTGGTTAACCACTCCACCGGAAGGCTAGCACCCTCATAGATGGAGTCTCGCTTGACGAAGAAGAACTTGCGTTGCCATCCATCCTCGTTTTTGGTGGCCTTAAGTATAAGGGGTTTGCTGGAAGTTGAAAAGAGCAAGAACCGACTGGAACCGTGTGATCGGAGGCGGTAAGCAATCGGCATATCCTCGATGCAGAGGTTGGGACAGTGAAGGTTTTTTGTTTGGTTGAGCACGATCAATACTCTCCAAACCATGGGCATTGTTTGGGCAAAGGAAATACCGGTAGTTCGGAAGAATTGCATCATGAACTCAGGAAATGGATACCGAAGACCTAGCGAGAAAGGGTATGCCGGAAAACAGACCCAATCGGCAGAAGAAACATCTGATCGAATTGATCGATTAAATGGTCTAAAAACCGTGCCGTCGGGGAACGCGCCGGAGGCTCTCAACGCCACAATGTCTGCGTTATCAAAAGCATAGATCTCCTTCTCGGGATTTTTGAGAAGATTTTGCTGAACGAAGGAGTCTGACGATTCACCGGTTTGAGAGTGGACTCTAGTAGCCATTAGAAGAAGAATAAAATTATCAGAAAATGAGGAAGGGATGAGTGATTACCTGGAGATTCTGTTGATGATATCTGGTTCTCAAATATGAAGAGAGAAGATATAGGGGCGTAATGGATATCCATCGAGTGAAAAGCGCGTTGGAAGTTACATAGTGCTATCTTGACCGTCATTTCGTTTTAATTGCCTCGGTTCGTGAGATAAAGTTTTAAAATATATCCGTTGGATTGGTATACCAACAGATATATTTGGGGACAATTGTTATGCGTCATTTTCTGAGTATATATCCTGACTAATATTCTGAGTTTGATTGTTTATTTGTGATCAGGATACCGAGTTAGGATATTGGTAACGTCCTGATGCGATATCCTGGTACTGACCTAATAGCTCACGTGCAGATTAGGAAGTGCAAATCTCCAACGATCAGGAGGACTTCTTCCCCTAGAGACTCGGGCAAATCAGTTAGCTTGTAGACGTTGAACCCGGAAGAAGTGGACTACAACGTTCACTTGTGGAATATTCGAAGCATCCCGGTTTAATAGGATATTTAGTTATTTTCGTTTTACTATAAATAGATTGATCGGATCAGATTAAGGCACACACCATTACGCACACTTTTACTCTCCAATTGCAAACATTCACCACACTCAAACACTTGTACTCGAATTACATTGTAACACCTAGTTGATCCGCATCATATCCTGCACTGTATCCTGATATTTGAAGTAATAGAAGAACAAGGCAGCTGCGATTGTCAGCTCCCGAGGTTTTGTGCCGGCGATCTAGATTGATCAAGGGCTTTCCTCGTATATCCTGTGTCACCCTTTACATTTTTGCTCATTGTTTGATCATAGATACAGCTCTATATCCTGAGCCGTATCCTGAAACTGTTTTTGCAAATAACTTAACTAGCATATTCTTAACACACATTTCTAGTACACTACCTCACTTAACTAATTTAATCACTTAATTGCTTCGGTAATTTTTTACCAAAACAGTAACATCAAAATAGCGATAACTATCGTACATCGATTATCGAGGTTCGAAAGTACAAGCAATAATCAAGCCAGAAATGTCAGATCTGGTTAGCAATCTTTTCTGCCTTTGACTTTGACTTCAAAAAGTCGGGTTGTTACAGTTGAACCATATCCTGGCTGAACCGACAAGGGTTTGCATGAACATGAGGCAGCATTCAGCGTTAGACCATTTTTCGATTCTAGCAGCGCTGGTAAAGATCTGGAGGTGATCTTCTGGATCCTCGGTTCCGTCATATGTTTTAATGTGAGATGGCATCTTGATCTTTGTTTGGAAGTCATAATCGGCGATTTGTTGGGAGAAACAGGAAAGGTTGCTAGGTTTGTAGGGTTTAGCAAGGTCTTCCTCTACCATTGCGTTATGACTTGTTGTTCCTTGGTGGGTACTTAACACTTGGTTGATGCGTTGGGACCAAGGAAAATGTTCCATCATTTGGGCCATCATCTGTGGCATCAGGTTAAAGCCTTGAAGGCTTTTAGCGGCGGCTGTGTAGTTTGCTCCCATGGGAGTGCTCATGGCTGCACTCCGAGCCAAAGGCAAGACCGCCAAGGCTTGTTCCCACGTAGTGGCAACAGGAAGGGGAACACTTGAAGCTGGTGACTACCATAGTTGTTCAAGAGTGGCTTCGTGTCCAAGGGGAGTGCCGGTTACAGCAAGTTATGAAGTAAATAATGGAAAAGCCATTGGACTTGGTCTCCCATAAGCATGAGGGGTTGGGTTAAACGGTTGGCTTGTCACACTTGGACCAGCTTCAAAGTGAGAAGTACTTGGTCGCGAGCCGGTGAAAGGAAGTGGTGGTGGACCGGGTGATAGTGAGGGTTCAGGCTCATCATAATCTAGCCTTATTCTCACTCCTTTTTCTCTTTCTTGGCTGATGTGTTGGTTGAGAAGATATCTCAGTTGTAGGAAATGTCGAGCTACTCCCTCCGGTGTCAAATCGACTCGTTCCAGAGTGTTCATGACACCGACTTGAGGAGAAGGAACCCCTGATCGGGATGGGTTTGGTGTTTGAAAAGATGTAAACTCCGGGAACATGGTTCCCTTTGGAGTACCTCCCGGGGTGGAGAGGGGTGTAGACGTAGCCGGTGACATTTGGCTAGCATTGGGTGTCGGAGTTCGTGACACTTGATTAATTTCACCGGGGGATTCTGTTTCCGACATGATGATTTTGGAGAAAATTGAGCTACACTACTGGTCTTTTAAGAAAAATAAGCGGCGTAGCCCCACGGTGGAATAATCTGAACTGATAAGAATCCAACCCAGAATGTGATCATTGGAGAAGTTGCATTATTTTAAGTGAAGAAGAGAAGCAAGCATGAAGCTAGTTCTCGAGAGGGAGAAGAAGAATCAGAGATCTGGAATAATCTCTGCTGATCCTGGAGTGTTTTGCATGGTGGCATGGCCTGCATTTTATAGGGGAATGTGTTTCTCAAAGGAGAAACCTTCGACTAGTGAATCTGTGCTTACAGTGAGGGACTTACCCTTTTGTGGGTTAAAGGCTTCGGACCTGCAGATAAAAGAGAGTTCCCTGTGCACATGCTTTCTTTTGCGACTGTGGGAGAGTTTTACAAGTAATCAGTGAGGTGACTAATTACTGTACATGTTCTTTTTGCTGTTCACCTTAGTTCCCGGGTTTTAAACCCTTTAAGCTGTCATGTATTCTAGTCATTTTATTGAGGCTTGAGCTATCCCTGTCATCAGCCTCCAACGCACAATTTTAGTGTTCAATCTTTAAAAATGCATCCAATGCATAATTTTAATGTTTAACCTTTAAAATGCCTCCAATGCATAATTTTAATAAAGCCTAAGCCCATTCAAGCATGTTTAAATTACGGGTAGTTATTATAAATAAAATTTATGAAAATTATTTCATCCATAATCTAGTGGTGTAGTAGTATGTTGCTTGTCTCCCACAAAGTAATGTATGTTAAAATTCTTGCACGTCCAATGTTATGCGGTATTTATAAGTGAGAAAATGTTGTTTTTTTTTAAAAGAAAGCTTAACTAGAAACGCCACCATCCCGAAAACCGGGAGGCCAAACAACACACTGAAATTACATAATCAAAAATTTACACCAGTTTTTCCAAGATAAATCCTTACATTTAGATCTATTCCTAGCCCAAATAAACCCAACTAACTTCACTTCGCTAATGATCTTATCCATCCTGATCGTCTTGTTCGCAATCTCCCTTCATTCCTTGATCTCCATATACTCCAACAGCCTATGATAATGATACCACGAACGAAAGATTTCTCTGAGGCCAAGATGATTATGCACCTCCAGTAAATCCCGAAAAGAGAAAGCAAATATTTGTTGGGTACGACACCATCTGCTTATAGCTTGCCACAGGATCGTCGCAACTAGACACCCCGTAACAAGGTGATCAATAGACTCCTCTTCTTCGTTGCAAACATAACATCTTGTGTCTTGAATATTGATATTTCTCCTTCTAGATTGTAGATTTGGTTAAGTAAAAGTGAATAAGTGGTTAAAGAATAATTATACAAATTGTGTTATATACTTATATATTCATAATAATTAGTGTTTAATTTTTTTTTATAAATTCATAGTATTTTTTCCAAGGAGGTCGGTTGAAAATTTTGAAGGAGTATGGTTGAAAAAATCCAAGGGGTGCGGTTGGGATTTTTGACGAAAATTAGCACTTAGAATTTTTTTTTTCAAGGGGTGCGGCCGCCCACCCACCATTGTGGGTAGGTCCGCCCTTGGATGTTAAGGTTTGAGTCTAACTCGACTTGAACTGAAACTATGTAAATTTGGTTGTTAGACATTTGATCATTAAAATTTAATTACCCCAGTTAAAAGAATTCTCGGTCCACCACTAACAAAAACAACAAAGCATGACCAAATGCACACACAATCAAATTTTGGAAGTTGATGAACCAACCCCTAAATCTAGCCCCAACACAAGGGAGGTGAAAAGATTTGGACCACGCTCACCCGTTATCCGTAGTGGCTCTATCCAAATTTGTATGTGTTTGTGCTGGTGACGATGATAACGAATGCTTATAGGGTAGATAGACATTGTCACATTGGTGTAATTGTAGTTTGATATGGCCCGAGAGTTTAAGAGGTAGGATCACATGACTAAAAAAAGGTGAAAGTGATGTTGAAGATAGACAACAGAATGTGTGTGTATATATGTATTTGGATGTCAATGAGCTTTAATTTAGATGCACATACCGGTAAAAACTTACTCCTCCGTATTATGCACACGACTATCAAACCGCTCCATGTACGTTATTTGACTGATCTCACGTTTAAGGTTATGATGATGATTTAAGTTTTTGTATAAGGATGGTGAGTAAAAACCATGAAGGGGATAGTGTTGTAAATTTAGGGGTGCTACTAAAAGCAATTAACCGAAAAAACCGAACTATACAAAAACCAACGGTTTGGTTTTGTATTTTCTGAAAATCAAGAAAACCTTTTATTTTTTAATGTTTAGTAATTTATAAAAAATTAACAAACTATATAGTCCAAAAATTTAGGCCCAAATACGTAACAATCAATCAATTATTAACCAACAAATAGCTAGGCTCAAAAATTTCAAGCCCAAATGGAAAAACCGAAAACTAAACCCAACTGATTGTGAAATAGAAAACCAAAAAACTGAAAGCATATGGTTTTCAAAAACCCAAAGACCAAATTTTCAACAGAAAACAGCTACACGTATGTGAAATGATGTCCTAACAACTCATATGATTTCCAAAAACACGGTATCAAGAATAAATTTACCTTTGCATAATCGCCACGCTATTGTTCTCCGATTGAACTTAACAATTCATTCCAACAAATATCCACATACAAGGATCAAGAAATTTCCATATAACCCTCCAGCAATGAGAAAAGTTCTACACTTCTCTTATTCAAGATGGACATGAAAAATTATATGATTTAAATTTAGGCACGCCATTCGAACGTTCCATTCCCCACATGGACTTTGACTCAAGTCGATCAAGGACATTCAATTCGACTACTTTTTATTCTATAATACATGCAAACATAATGGAAATAGGGCTATGCATACTATATTCCAGATTTTTTAAAATTACTTGCTTCAGTAATGTTTTTGGGTTTCTCTAAATATGCTTGCTCTGTATGTTTTTTTCTTCCAACATTATACTTATGAACAAATGTATGGAAACATGCAAATCAAATGGATCAAGAAGCTCCTAAAGTTATGCCACAACCGGACGAAAAAGGTCAACTGGAAGATCAATACCACTCTTACCTCCTAACATTATCTTTCTTTAATCTGCTTTTGTCCGTTTGTGTTGTTCCACTACATCCATGATATATTGATTCAACTGGATGCCAAAAGTTTTGGTAGAGAATGATGCAGCAACATGGGCTCGGGCTTTCGAGCCCATATTTTCTGCCAACGAGGGGTCCTTCAAGAACTTGGCCATGGCCAATGAGAAGCTTTGTGGTGCCGGGTCACACAAGAACCCTGTCTCTCCATCTTTCACGCTCTCCACCGGGCCACCACTATTGCATGCTATCACGGGTTTGTGGGCCGCCATTGCCTCAAGTGGAACTATACCAAAATGTTCATCCTGTGAATTACAACCACACCAATCCTTAGTTACATACAAAGTATGGATACAAATATAGTTAAAAATCTTTAGTAGATTGTAGGTGGAACGCAGGGTAGGTTAGTTGGGTTGGGTAACATGTCAAAATAGGTTTGAAACTTGGGTCAGTTTTTAATACAGAATGAAACGGTTGGTTTGACCCAATTACACTTTTCAACCCCTTTTAAATATTTATAAATACTAAATGCATCAAGTATAATAACAAAAACAGTATGACTACAACAATATTATAATAGTAATACATGATTATGGTGGTTTAGAAGGTTGTATGCAAAACAATACACTATGGATGACTTTCAACCCGTCTGACCTGTTAACAAATTTGACCCGTTGCTAACTTTTTGTGCCAGTTGTGATGAAATGAAACTCAAACCGACCAACTCATATGTAACTCTTTCAAAACTGCCACCTCTAGTAGATCACATTAGTTATACTATATGGTGTTTGGACCAAGAAAAACGTTAGGTACTGGCAAAACGGGCATTCTGGGTGGGGGTTAAATACAGGTCGTTTTGGACTTTGGTTTGGGTCAAAACGGGTTTGGCAACACTGGGTACAGGTCAAAACAGGCTTTTTAATAAATGATCAATAGTTAGCTAGCTCTAAAAAAGAAAGGGGCAATTACCTATATCCCCCTATAAACTTCATAAATTACATATTTACCCAACCCAAAAAATAAATTACATATTCCCCCTTCCAAAAATCTAAAAATATCAAATATACCCATTACATTAAAAATGAATTAGAGAATGACTATTTACCCCTGTTTCTTTACTAAACCATATAAATCTCAAATTTACCCTTTTAAGTAATAGTTCTTTTTTTCTTTTTCTTACTTGTATTTTTTTTAAAGCCTTATTTTCGTTTTTTTATTCTTTTTGTTATCAGTTTTTACTTTCTTTATTTTTTATATGTGCTATACTAAAGGTTAAACATATTATGTGATGAAGCTATCCTGCAAATCTGCAATCCACAGATTATGTTAACACTAGTTAGCAATTTACGTTCTTCTCGTGCCATATTTTTCATAACCGTACCGTAAAAAAATTACTAGGCTGTCTTCCAACCTTTTTTTAGTCATAACACACTTGGAGTTTAAATTTTAACTTTCAGCTTTAGTTTTTTTTTAGTATTACGAATTTTTATATCTGGATTTTTTTATTATAACAAAGTGCTTCTTTAACATTCATACTCCATTTTAACAGAATTTTTCTTGTATACAGCACCTGCACACCCCATTGTTTCACCTCCCATCTTCAATCAAACCTGAACAAACCTACTGTGAAAAAATTGATGAAATCTTGAATCAAACACACTAATTGCAAAAATAATAAAGAGTCGAATACCAAAATAAATCCTGTTACTCGCGAAATTAATAAAAAAATACCATATCTATTAGGATTGGCTGGAGGTTGTCATCGGTTCCGGTGGAGCCGTGGAGGATTTGAAGCCAACAAGAGTTTTGAAAACATAGTTCATTTCCTCGCTGTTTCTGTTCCTCGTGGCATGTTGTGCTCCGTTGTCGCCGTTTACGTCCCTCATCGCCGTTTTTGTTTGTCATTGGCAGTCCGGTTGTGATCGCCGGTGAAGAATTTGACGGTGGCCAGGGAGGATGAAACGAATGGTGCGTAGAGGGAGGAGGTTTTTATGAAAAGGGTATATTTGTCTTTTTGTTAAAGATGGGGAAATATGTAATTTAATTTTTAGCTTGGGTATATATGTAATTAAGGTTTCAAATAGGGGGATATATGTAACAATCCCAATAAGAAACTACACAACCTGAAAACAGCTCTAACTGGCCTGCTGCCTGCTCTAGTTATTAAGTTTCATAGTTAGTGTTAGCCAGCTATTGATCATTTCTTAAAACAGCCTGTTTTGACCCGTACCCAAATCTGTCAAACCCCATTTTGACCCGAACCAAAGCGACCATCTTTTAAACGACCCGGCCCGTCCTGACCTGTTACCCCGTCCGCTTTCCAGGTATACGAGTCGGTATTCCCCCTCTACTATCCATTCACCCCTTATAAAGATTTTTGAGTTCTACATTTAATTGGTCTAATCTCAAAGTTTCTCAAGGATAACACATAAATATATATATATATATATATATATGCATTTTATATATTTGAGATTATAGAGGTTTGTATGGCACCTTTGGTGTATATATAACGCATAGGCACTCAGACAGAAGAGCGTTTCTTTCGGCTGTTGGACAAGATGTAATGAATTTGACTTGCTTAGACACACCTTTAATTTCTGCCAAGACTTTTAATTGCTCCAAGTAATCAACATTTTCTCTCAATCGCTCATCAAATCCACCTACAGAAAAATTTGTGACATAAGATTAAATAAATACATACATACATATTTAACTATTCACTGGCTTAAAGATTTAAGTAAACTTGCCTGCAATCGTCAATGTCACGTCAGGAGACCCAAGCATTGCAAATGCTGATATTGCCAAGTCAATATTCTTTTTCTTTTCAAAACGATTGATTGAAAGAAAATTCAACCTGCAAAAATAAAAAATTTGAACTAAGACCCTAAAAAACGTCAACTTTAAATACAGGCAATCAACCTCAAACTAGAAAGATACCAAGAGAAGGAAAGAGAGTATGTATCCTTTACCTATAACCATTCGGTTGACTGAACTGGTCCACATTTACGGCAGGGTACAGCACAGCTGGTTTTATACCTTGAGAATCAAGACGCTTAAATGTTGCAGCAAAAGTGGATGCTGTAAATTTGCTGTTAACAAGAATTAAATCTGCCATCCCTGTTGTTAATTGTTCCAAATAGTTTATGGGTGCCCGGTATATTCTCCTAACAATAGTCGTGTGTTTTGCAAGTAACAAATCAGGGAAATGACAATAGAATACAACCTATATTTAAAAAAAAAGAATTCAATTAATAAACACTAATGGCATTTATGATTTAACACTACTATACATAACCAATTTTAAGCAGAGAACTGCAAGAACATCATCCAAGCACAACATTAAAAGATGTGGTTCTCGTAATTTTGTACTTAATTGGTTTTGTATTGAACCGTGCTAACTAGGGGTGTTCATGGTTCAGTTTAAAACCGTGAAATCGCCCAAACCGGTGATCGGTTTGGTTTCGCGGTCGGTTTTCTTTCTTAACTTTCGGTCAATCGGTTTCAAAATTTATAAACCATAGTGAACGGTTTGGTTTACGGTTTATGCGAAAAACCAACCGTAATAAACTGGACCAGACCATAAAATTAACAATAGTTTTTTTAGATATTTCATATTATATATTTATTATTTTGTTGGCTTAGTTAATTATTTATATTTATATTCAACTATTTGTATTGTAACTTTATTTGGACTTACCTTAAAACATGACAGCTCATATTGAGTGAGCCTTAAAATGAGGAGATGTATTATGTCGATCTCTTCGCTTTTATATATGATTTTGCTTCTCATGTTTTTGTATATGTTTGCTTCTCATATTTTTGTACATATTTTCAAATTACAACTTCAGTGTACTTCAAAATCGTTTAATGTAGAAAATTTAAAGTTGTGAAAGCTTTTGCAGTAAGTTTGGATGGTATTCATAGTGTAGACAACATTATTTAATATCATCCAAAAATTCCTATTTGGACTTTCTTTTTTGAAGTATTTGGATGCTTTGTTTTATGAATTTTGTATATATTACAAGTCTTAATTTGGACAAGTCGTATAAACTCTCAAGGAGTTCAAACCATGAAACCAAACCGGAACCAAACCGTTTTGGTTCGGTTTTATATTTAACGGTTAGTTTTCGATTTTCAATAATCAAAAACCGTTACTAACGGTTTGGCTCATGGTTTGACTTAAACACGTCAAAACCGGACCGTAAACACCCTTAGTGCTAACACTACTTTATATTAAAGATATGAAATTACAAATAGCAACCTTAGAAGATTTTTTAAGCTTTAATATTGGAATGACGACTGAGACTTGATCAGCAAGCACAACATCAAAAGATGGCCACTTGAACAACACACATAGAGCAACGAATATGCAACGTATGTATGCACAAACCGCATGAAAACGGTAAAAGATGTGTCTTGGAAGGAAAGATCCGTATACTGTAACTGCAAATGAACCTGGATATTCAAATGAACAATGTAAGTTATTGAATATTTTTAACAATGAGAAAACAAATTTGCTGACCTGCAAGTGTCTCCTCAAAACAGCGACTTCTATCATGGTGAGATGTGAAAATGTGAATATTATGACCATGAGATGCTAGTTCAACTGCCGCATCAACTATTAACCTTTCGGCTCCTCCTAAATATTAAAAAGAACAAACAAAATATCATAACTAAGATCAATTGGGCATGCAATGGAACTACACATTTTCTCCTGATATTTTTCCACAAATATTTTATGAAACTATATCACAGGAATCACGAAGGTAGAGTTTAAAATTGTTGTGAATGATAACATCAATGGGCTAGACAAGGTGGAAAATACTAATGCAATCATGGGGCCAGTCCACAAAGAGAAACGGGTCAGGAAACCAACAACCAAATGTGATGATTTTCATTAATATGCCACATCAGCAGGTAACAGAATGGGTGCAGGCAAGAATTAAGGAGCATGAGGAGAATGGGTTGTTAGAAAAGAAAATTGTTACACTTGGTTATCCTCTCTCTCATCTCATCTTCTGCATTGAGTTTCTTTTTTTTTTTTTCTCATTTGTTTCATAAATTCTCTGTAATTTTCCTTTCAATTTCAATCAAAGTTGTTACCCCTTCATTTTAACTGACCAACAATCCTTGAAAAATCTCCAAAGCCAAACTATTCCAACATCGGTACAACAGCATTGGTTGGGAAAACTTCTTGGGTATGACTTCAATATCGTATACAGACCGGGTAAGAACAATGGGGCTGC
The DNA here is from genome assembly GCA_030545235.1 of Helianthus tuberosus. NCBI lineage: Eukaryota > Viridiplantae > Streptophyta > Magnoliopsida > Asterales > Asteraceae > Helianthus > Helianthus tuberosus. Next base: position 36,101,061 of record CM060424.1, on the reverse strand, counting down.
TGATGCACTGTCTCGTGTATTATCGGCCCATTTTTTTGCGTGTTCCCAACTGGAACTGCCCCTAATCGCGTTTCTTCGCAACGCCAGCATCACTAATCCGGAGTGGTTGGCCCTGCAGCAGCAATTACGTGACAAACCTGAAGCCTTTTCTGATTAGAAATTTGCAGTTGGGTTACTTTTCTTTAAGGGCTGCTTAGTAATTCCGACAGGCTCAGACCTTTGCCAACAGCTATTAGTTGAGTTTCATTCTTTAGTGGTGGGTGGTCATGCTGGAATTACCCGCACTTACCATCGGCTATCATCCAATTTTTACTGGAAAACATGCAAGAGAACATTAAAAACTTTATCGCTGCTTGTCATACATGCCAAACTACCAACGCTTCGTTCTTTCCTCCCGCGGGTCTGCTTCAACCTTTACCGATTCCGGAACTGGTCTTAGAAAGTATCGCAATGGATTATATTACTACTCTACCCTCTTCTCATGGTAAAACCGTCATAATGGTATCGATCGTTTGGGCATTTCATCGGTTTATCTTCTGACTTTAATAGAATTAGTGTTGCCAATACATTTATCAACGCAATTGTTCGGTTACATGGCGTACCACCCACAATCCAATGGTCAAACGGAAGTCTCTCGAAATGTATATAAGATATCCTAAAGATTGGTTTCATTTACTACCTACCTACCAAACTTGGGCTGCTCAAATGACCCCTTTGGAGGCTCTCTATGGTCTTAAATTAATCTGAAGACACGCATATCTTCTATGTACAATGTATATGGAGATTAGGCTTGCAATCGTATTTTCTACCGATAATTGTAAACAAATATTTTATGGAATTATATCACAGAAATAGAGCTTATGATCTACCAAAATAAATAAACCTAAACTGATTATGGAGATAGATTTGTATAGCAGGAGAGGATGAAATTTGAAGTTGCAGAGCAAAAAATATATGATCGATTATGAAAAACGAATACATGTGAACGTTGTAGAGTACGATCTCAAGCATCAAAATAGATGAAAACAAAACAAAACAAAAGAAGAAAAATATGAGACACACCGATTCCGAGATCAGGATGAATGATGGCGATGTTCATCTTCTTCGACCCGTTTTTCTTCTCCATTGCTCTTGCAAACAGAAGAAAGGGGATTTACACTTTGCGCTTGTTGAGTGGGTGTCTGGGTTTAGCTTATTCTGGGGCAACTTATGACTTATAAAAGTTTATAAGTTGTTTTTAGAGTGTTTGGATTAACTTATACAAGTCATTTTTGTGTGTGAAGAAGTTAATTTTGAGAAGTTAAAAATTCTAACTTATAACTTATGACTTGTATAAGTTAATAAGTTGTTTTTGAGAAGGAATCCCAAACACCCCCTGAGTTGAGTTGGTGCTGGTGAAAATTTACAAAATTTTCCCTTCTTCAACTCTATATATCTCGATTGGTCCTTTATTTCTCTTTATTATCAAACTAGCAAGTTGCCCGCGCGATGTGGCGGGGTGACAATTTGCATTGCGGTACACATTTTTGTTAGTTTATCAACTCAGTTGTGATCTACTGTATCGTACTTAGGTTAGTTTTCTGATTCGTATGATGTTCTACAAATTTTTATTATGTTTATTGTTTTCTTAGGTTTTTGAGTTAGTTGCACCAATTGATGTATCTATATCATAAGGCTTACACGTCTCAATAACATAAGAAATAGGAGCATAAGTCATTTGTAGCATTGTTACATAAAATTAGAAACATAAGAAAACTTAAAACATAAAAAAATGTTTAACGACATAAACAAAAAACAGTCGCCCTTTGCAGTATACATACCCAACCAAAACTTACACCAATGTGATATTAACAAGACCAGCCAGCGAAGACCACATATGTTTAGCATTTTAATCAGTCGCCTGATCTCCCTCTGCATCTCTCTTCCTAATCCCAATCACTTTGGTTAAAATAAGATTTCGTATTACTTAGACACTTCGGATTTGTAAAATTATATTTAGCTTATTATATGGATTTGCAACAATTTCAACATCTAAAAACATCATTTTCCCAAAAGAAAAAAAAAGAATATATATTTCCAAATTGTAGTTAAAAGCCCTAACTTGAAAGTAATCCCAGAGTACACATCATCTGGCTTTTCTCCTTGAATCTGATTTATAAGCAGTTGCTCGTAGCTGAATATCTGTCAAAAATTCAATGGGTAAGCACGGAAGAATAAATATAACTTAGAAATAAAAATTATATTCAAACATATAATTTATTAATTTCAAATAATCTTCAAAGTATCAAATCACTAAATTACCTTGTCTCTTCCAACCGCGCTTTACACATGTTTATCCATTATTCACAAAACTAAAAGGGTTCAATTTCTATTGCGAAGAAAATGACTCAAGATGATAAATTAGACGGAGAAAAATTAAATTAAAAAAAGGATATGTACCTACATATATTAGTGAGATAGCATGTTGAACAACAATATCCAATTCCCCTTCGTTGTAATTAAAACGAACCTGTGACAGCTAGGTTTAATTGTTCCTCACAACCAGATGATAAACTACCATAATCTTATCTTGAAGATGATGATGATGGTTGTGGTCACCGTTGGTTTAGCCTCTGGCCTTCGTTGGAATCCTAGTCTCCTATACCAGAGTGGATTAGAGGTGGCTGAACCATTGTCGGGAAGCTGTAACAACCGGCATTCATCACAATCGTCATTACGCGGACCAATCTAACAGCCGATGGAACATACAATCGAAAGAGGACTTACCAGAGCTAGTTGGAGTCTTCCCCGAAACCCTAGCCACCATCGCCGGAGGAAGCGGCTAGGGTTTTCTATCATTGTCTTCCTCCTCGTTTTAACCCTGGAACCTGTGAAGGTTATGTGGCTCTTGAGGACCACTATCGTTGTGACAACCGTAAAAAATACAGGTATCCGTACAATTTAAATTACTATGATTAGTGCTTAATGACTGTGCTGAATAACAATTAAATGCTTTCTGATTACTACATCATACATACATGTGCATCACATTTCATACTGTCACATCATTACTACATACAACCCTTTAGTGACATAAATGATGCACAAAACACAGTTAGTACAGTTAGCGGATAACTCGGAAAAATGCTGACGATGTTCAGTACATAGACAGACAGTGTTTTGAGACCCCGTATGGGCCAGAGACAAGGTACTACACTAGTATGGAGTGTAGGGAAGTAAGGACCACAAAACTGCTTCACTAGGCGATAGTTTAAGTGTCGGAAAGTGCCTAAAACCCACTTAAAGTGCAGAATTCTGCATATTTCAACAAAATTCTGCAATTTAACAAACTAGTAACATACAAAAATATGGCAAAATGGTCCTGTATGCTTTCCTAAGTGTCGGGAATTAAGAGTGTCACAAAAGGGTACTTAAAGATCACTAAACGGAATAGTTTGACACTTTAACGAACCGGTATCTAACAGAACAACCGGACACTACCCGAAACACCAAAATTATACTAGAAGCATTGTTTTAATGTTTCTTAGCTAGTATGATCCCCGAACATCATAACACCCCACTAAAAATATCTAGTAAATAACATTTGTAACTAAACACTTGGATTTGAACCTTAATCTAACTTAATGGTTGGAAATTACACTTAGACCCCCCCCCCCTTTGTGTGTGGACGGTCACCTAGTGACCCCACCAAAATCTCCACTAAATCTCATTGATCTTTCTTGATCCTCTAAAGATTGATCAAGGATATGCATGTACTATTACCAACACATTATACAATGGTTAAAAGGTTTAGATGGTTATAAGAGAAGCAAGAGTTCTCATTCATCACCCACACTTCTCAACACCACAACTATCCTCCTCTCTCCCTCCTTCTCGGCCGTGAGCACCCAACACCACCATCATCATTTCCATTTTGCTTCCATCTATTCCAAGATCACTACATGGTGTTAGAAAGTGATTAAGGAAGCTTGGTGCTTATGGATCATCAAGGACCTTTCTTACTTGCTTTTATCCACCATCTTTGTTACCTTCAACTTCAAGAGTTCATCCCTAGCCATAGTGCTAGTAGTAAGACTCTCATAACCTTTGTTACTTCTATTTTTGATTGGTTAAAAGATGTAGTATGTTGTTAATCACAAGAACATTAAAAGACATATTCATGAATCTCTAACATAAGCTTGATATATGATGAAATATGGATGAAACTATGTTGTCTAGTGTATGAATGATACTTGTTGATATTTACTTGAGATTATGATGTTGATCATCATAAGGAGTTTGCTAGATTATGATTAAACACATGATCTAGCAAGAGAGAGGATGATTATGTGATAAAACAAGATGATCATCCTCATGTGCAAGCATGAACTTGAATGATAAGTGATTTCTTGAAAAATAACAAACAACGTGAGTTAGTAATCTTATGGATCTAAGATTTATGAATGGTTTTCCAAAAGAACCAAGTGTAAAATGTGATTTTTAGAAGATCTTGGTTCTTACTTAAATATACACTATTTTTTGTGATGAAATAAGTGTAAGAACATTTTGTTTACAAGAAAAATTCAAAAGAATGATTTTTGGAAAAATCATCTAACAAGTTGTAAACACTCAAATATTTCAAGAATGAGAATTTTAAAGAAATAAACACACTTTAAAGAGTAACTAAGTCTACTAAACATACTACCAAATTACTACAAGTTTTTGTGAAAGATCAAGTTCATGTTGTTATGTAAATTGTATAGTTTTTGCACTTGGTAAGTGTAAGTTGTTTAGGGATTGATTGTTGATTGTTTGTGACGATTTTTGAAAAGAAAATGATATGATTTAATAGCATGGACACCTCTATTTTTAGGGGAAACTATGGCAAAATTTTCAAAAAATATAAACACTTAAAGAAATATTTTCTAACAAATATTTACTAGTGTATGTTTACTATGGTTTTCAATATAAACTTTGCCATAATTTTTGTAACAAAAATACAAGTATTGGAGGTTGATTTTTATAAATAAAAAATGGATGAATATATATTTAGAATATATATATATATATATATATATATTAAAGACACTTGTGTGAATATTTGTATACTTTGTGAAAAAAGTTATGTTATTTTAGGGTAAAATAATATAACTTAACAAAATACCAAGAATTTACAATCCAAAATAATACCAAAAATCACAAGGGATAAAAATATATGTTACACACTTAATATTGTGAAATCGAACGCAAGAACGTAACTTACAAAATATTCCGGAGAGTACCGTTACAAATATATTTTGGTAAATATTATTTTGGATACAAGAAATGAAAATATGATTTTTGTGAATATTACAAAGTGATATCATATTTTGGACAAGGAGAAAAATATATTATTTTTGGGAAATAAAAATATATTTTTCCTAGAATAATGAGAAGATATATGATTTTTGAGAAAGATATATATTTTCTTGAAATACATTATTTTTGACAAAATGAGTTTAAATATATTTTCTAAAAGTGAGACTTGAAAATATATTTTGGAGTTATACAAATACAAGAATACGAAAATACATGTATGAGATACCCCCATCATTGGGAAGGAAATACGGATCTAAATACTTGAGAAGTGTTATTACAAAATATTGCTTAAACAATTATTCCAAAACTAAATATAATTTAAAGTTAAAATAATTATTATTTTAACAAGCAATTATAACTTGAAATAATATTGGGAGCATAAGAAACGTAACTCAAAAACGTTAAACTCTAAGCCTAGGCACGACCCGTTCGTCTAATAGACATTAGTACATTGTAGGAAGTCGTGTTCGCTGAGGAGATTTGGGTTACGATTATGAAGACGCAATACAGTGAGTTCATGTCCCCCTTTTTCTTTTAATTGTTTTCAGTTTTATACTTCGGGGTTGAAATACATGTTACAATTATTACAAACGTTTTATACATGGTATGGTTAGCTAAGGATGGTTACTGCTAGATCATGTGAAGGGTGGGTATAACACTTAAGGCCATTAATCCTCGTCGTAGGACCGAGGGACATGAGTGATAGATCTGTTTGGGTGTAGCGAGCCCACACCCATGGGGACCAGGGTGGCCCATAGGGTGACTATGTCTTCCAGCCGGAGGCCCGGTACAACTTTGCTAGGTTTGAGTTTTCCTGCACCATTTCACACATATCAATGGCCTTGCAAACCATTGGTGATCTGTTTTTCCTTATTGCTACATACCAGGGACATACATACATACAGACATACTTTAAAGGTTTATTCATACACATGAACTCGCTCAACTTTTGTTGATGTTTTTAAACTACATGTATTTCAGGGAACTAATTGGATCTGGCAGGTGTGTGCATGCGTTTCAAGTTGCGTTATAAATAAAAGATGTCATCCGAGGTCGTTGGGTTTAGGAGATGTATCTTACTCCTGGACGAGATACATGTTTCTAAACTCGGGTTTGTTTAAGGTCTTTTGTCGAGTCTTGGTGAACTCTTCAAAACATGTTATGGTTTGTAATTTGAATTCGATGTCAACATCTCAGACAAGTATGTTGTGGTATTTTCAAACTTAAATTTATGGATGAACATCTTATGGTTTTATCATATAGCATTGTTATGATTGAATGCTATGGTATTAAGAAGTCACACCAATAACCACGCTTCCGCAAAAGTCAGGGTGTGACAATCGTCACCACTGTATGGAAGGTTGTAACCGAATCATTACCACTACCACTCGTGTCACACCCCAACCGATGGCGGAATCATCGGGGCATGGCACTGAGCGAAACAGATTGTCCAGAAGTTTCCATAACAATTATCATTATTATTCAATTTAAAGTAACATGTCCCATACCAGGCCTCAAACAGTAAACAAATTATTACAGACAAAATCTAGGCAAATAATTATGTTCCGACAACTCAGATTTTCAAATAGAGCAATTGTTTATCTGCTTCTAGAGACCCTTAATTCAATTATTACAGACAACTATTTGTTGGGCTCTAAAGCTTTATTCTAGCTTCGACTTCTTACCAGGTGTGCATCCTAAGCACCTGTCACATACGTTAAAATAAAGTCAATACATATAATGTAAAGGTGAGCATATAAGTTTGATAATAGCATATAGAGTTCGAATTCGTTTACGCATAACCAGCACGTACACATAGTGAAATGAAGCACGTTAGTTATCGACATAGATCCATCGATACCAATGACTGCGAGTTGACTGCCTGAGGCAGTTCGCAATACATGATTACCACCGTAATCCATGCAAGTAATTGTCCTTAACAACCCCCGTGTGAACGGGTGCTGAGTCCAAACTATAGTACTATCGTTGCTAAGGCAGGTAGACAGCATTCCATGTGTAAACATAACAAACAAGCATTCATAAACCACCTATAACATGCATTAATGGTTAGCGTTCAAATAGTTTTGAGTACTGTGTTTGATGTGATTTGAATAGTTGTAACGTATGTAACACCCAAAAGTGCATAAAGCAAAAAGGGATCGAGTATACTCACAGCGGTTGATGGATTGAAGGGAGCGCTTAACGAGTAAAGTTAGCCTGAATGGATTGATAGTATAACGATAAGTGACGCGTAAAACGATACAAAGTGTGAATGGGTCGGATAGCAGTTCGGTCGGATGGTAATCCGATCGGACGGTAGTCCAGTCGGATGGCTATTCGAGTGGATTATTTCTGCATATGAGATGTATGTGTTTGTGTATGATGGCTTGGCTTTTGAAGTTTTTGTTGTAGCATTTTGAAAACATTGAAGTATCTCTATCCTTCAAGTCGGTCGATCGGACGGTCAATCGTTCGGACAACAATCCGTTCGGATTGTCATCCGGTCGGACGACGACCTTAGTGATGAGATTACTTAGTGGAAACCATTCATAGCAGAAGAGTCACGCGATGACCGGGTGGCAACCCTGTTAATGAACATGTTGAAAATTGTTTAAGTCATTAAAGTCCTAGTATCTCATGACCCGAAGAGTAATCCGGTCGGATGGCAATTCGTTCGATACTCAAACTTCAGTTAGCGTTGATGAGGTGTGGGTCCTAAGGTGTGATCTGGTCGGACAGCAATCCGTTCGGGTAGTCTATCTGTTCGAACAGTAGTCCGGTCGGACAACACTTCGTCCTGGTTGCTCCGGCCGTCTTACACTTGGTCGTTTTGTTTGTTTGTAGTTTTATCGAGGCACGTTGATAACGTGTTAACCAATAGAACCCCATCTTGACCCAAGCGACCTGATCGACTGGAATCACCCTAGTTCGGCCAGTTAACCGATTTAAGACGGTTGTTCTTGTTTAACCCGAAATCGGTGGTCTCATGAGTAGAATCCAGATCTCGAGCTAGCACAACACTAAGAATGAGCGGAGGACTAGATCTAGATCCGTTTCTATCGGTTTCAAGCGTATTGAGTGCAAAAGAGTTGAAAGAAAGTTAGAAACCATATTTCTGTGACAACTGCCACTTTCGGGTAAATTACTTACATTTAAAACGATGATTTACATTATACAAGTATGTGTTTTGAATATTCAGACTGCATGATTTCATGATATACATCTTAGAGCACTCAAGGAATATTCATTTATGATGCACATTATTCATTTTTATTGGTTACATTTGAAATAGTGTAAACAATGCATCGAAACAACTAGAGTAGTACCTAGTAAACTAGTGTGCTGACGAGAACTCAGGATCCGCATAAATCATCTAAATTACATCTTTAGGACTCGGACAATAGTCCAACATCAATTATATATTAAACCCTATACGGGAATACAAGAGTTTGGTTAATATTTTACCAATGTCCGGTAGCACTAAAAATTGTCCGAAAAGCGCTAAAAGTGACCATTTCATTATTTTTCCGCAAAATTCAGCAAAGCCGGTACCGGAACCGTGTCAAAAATAATAAAAGTTTTAGTCCAAAAAGTTGGATTAAATATTTGGATAATAAAACAAGTACAAAAATAATTTTTGTTATGTTTTTATCTAAATAAAACACGGTGTCAGTATTTAACCCGGTACAGGACCTGAACCGACTTTTTCACCCGAATTACACACTAAAAATTTCGGTGAACTAGTTTTACTTAGTGTCACACTACTGTAAAATATGAAGGCTTAAAACCTTGTAGATATTTTTATATAAAATGTCAAAGTTCTTAAAATACTTAAACATTTACTACATTTTACCATGAAATGAACACTTAACACATGAAACAAATTCAAGACCCTTTTCCCCCCTCATGTTCACGTTTGTTTTAGTGGGTCCAACACCCCTTAATTACTTGCTAAATATCTTGATATTTTTAGTTAAGTTACAAGTGGATGAAATGGGTAAATTATTAGAATACTTACACATTAAGTTACTAACCATTTTATCATCACTTTATATTTTTTTTTTTTAAAAACACAAACTCTCTCATCATCTTCATCATCCATCAAGAACACCATAAACCTATTTTATTTTATCACCTCTTTTATGATCAATATAATTTTCTATGGAACATAAGAAGATCTAAATCACTTACAAGTTAAAGCAAGGGTTTTCATCTATTCAAGATCATTCTACCATCAAGATCTTCATCTTTTTATCTCTTAATCATCCTCTAAGATCATCCCTAGCCAAGTGCTAGAAGTAAGCTTCAAGATCTATTTTTTTTTCATACTTATATTATGTTTATGATTGTTATTATAACTAATAAATAACTAAATAATCATACTTAATAAACATGAAAAATACAAAGAAGCAAACATAATAATCATGATATATTTATGTTGGTTATTATTGTGATCTAAGACTTGTTATATGCATATTTGATCTTGTTATGATGATTATGATATAAATAAATTGTTAGAGGATGTTTTAAAAATATGATCTAACAATTATACATGTTTATGTTAAAGGGTTTTTAACATAAAGGTCTAAAGGGATGATCATAACCTTTGATCTTGTGAAAGTATTTAAGGTTTTTGTTTAAAAACAAGACTTTTACAAGCTTATAAAAAGTAACATACAACATGAGATTTTTATAAAAGTTGTTAAAACTAGAAGTAAACTTGGTTTTTGAACTAGTTAGCACATGTTATGATCATGTCCAAAACCCTACATGATTTGGAGATCATTTTGATAAGTTTATGTTATAAAAATCTCATATGTTTTTAGTTAAGATGATTGGGTAAATTGATGGTGATTTGGAAAAGAAAATGATATGTTTATGAAACATGGCCAAATGATTAATACAAAGGTTATATGGCCATTTTTTTAAGAACATTATGTTAACAAAACTATCATTTTTTTTTAACAAAGTCTTTACAAGATTAGAAAGTTGGTATTTCTAAACATAAAAATTGACATAAATATATATTTTGGTAAAATATATATTTAGTGAACATATCAAGTATGTGCTATGTGCTTATTATTTGTATTAGTTATATATACAAGTTAGAGATTTGATAACAATGACACAAATAAATACAAGACATACTTACAACTAAAGACTTACAAGAATACATATAGACACACTTGAAAACAACTTACGGACATTCCGAAGGAACGGACATTCCGAAGGATCGGACACAACTTATGGTCAAATCGGACGACGGACGAATACATAAACAAATCGCCAATCCGAGGAATTACTACGACGTTTAGACGATATTTCGACACGAAATATAAATGTGCTATCGATAACAAATTTCGGATGTTTATAAACTTATAAAAACTAGTATGTTTTTATTTACCAAAAAGTATACTTAGTAAATTTTTATAAAAAGGTTTTTATAAAAATGAAAGGCTTACTTTTCTTAATGGGCTATTTTATACAAATGGGCTTACTTTTCTAAATGGGCTTAACTTCATAATGGGCTTATCAAAATACATGGGCTAAGCCCAATACCAAACATATGGGCCAAGGCCCAATAACATTAAGCCCAGTACTATTTAAGCTCAACACTATTTAAGCCCAACACTATTCAAGCCCAACACTATTGAGGCCCAACACTATTTGAGGCCCAACACTATTTGAGGCCCAACAATATTTGAGGCCCAACACTATTTGAGGCCCAACACTATTTGAGGCCCAACACTATTGAGGCCCAACACTATTTAAGGCCCAGCATTATTTAAGCCCAATAACTTGAAAACATGGGCTTGGCCCAATGATACAACTATTGGAAACACAACTATACAATTGATACATATAAGACACGAGATTCAGCGGACTAGATCCGACTATACAACTCACAAGATACAAGATGACATATATATATATTTGGTGAAAAATATATATATAACATTTGAACAACTCATTCATCGAATACACAGTTAACGAACAGTAAAGACATACAAGTCTTACACATATTGAAGACACAAGACTTGTACTCAAGTTCTTTACAAAGACCGAAGTGTCTAACAAAGATAAGAACGTTTGTAGGTCGCAACGCTATTCAGGACGACCGCACGTGAGATCTTATTTACATCTATTCACAGGACGCGATACAGTGAGTTCATGTCCCCTATTCATTTAAATGTTTTACAACTTTACAACTATCGGGGAAAATACATGTTCAACGTATGTTAAAGTTAGGGAATGAAACACCTTAGATCATGTGCGAATTAGGGTTATACATCTAAGCACCATTAATCCAGTTTGGACCTAGGTACAAGTGGTTAGATCTAATGGGTATTGGCGAGCCCCACTCTTGGTCGTGGACCCATACAGAAGAGTGCGTTTGTGTCCCAGTCGATAGGAGTCGACATAAAATCGTCTAGGGTTGGATTGCTTCCTAATTCGTCACACATATTAATGTCCTCGCGAAACATTAATGATCAACGATTTCATTGACGCTTTACATACTACATCATACATACAGATACATCTTATACAACTCACATTTTATGGATACAGTTTATACAACTCACATTTTATGGATACAGTTTATACAACTCACATTTTACAGATACATTTTATACAACTCACATTTTATGGATACAGTTTATACAACTCGCATTTTACAGATACATCTCATACAACTAAACTGCATGAACTCGCTCAACTTTTGTTTATGTTTTCAAACTTAACATGTATTTCAGGAAATTAGTGGACCTGGCAGACATTTCAGTCAAGGAAAGCAAGTATCAAGACTCCATGCCACCATTTGAAGGGTTTGCCCGTTATATACCGCCTCTTTGCGGTGATATAGTGGTCAAAGCCTTGACATTTTAAGACTTACATTTTGATGTATAGAACGATGAAAACGTATTTTCATTTGATGGTTTGTAACAAATACATTTAACTTATGTTGCGTTCTTTCGAAACAATTATGACAATGGCATTGGAGCTTGTTTTTATTCATTTAGTATTGTTCACTTATATTGTTATGCAATGAGAACCGATCAGATCACACCTCGCGCTTCCGCTACGAGCGGGTGTGACAGATTGGTATCAGAGCATCGATTGTAGTGAACCAGGATTCTTTCTCGAGTCTAAGTCTACAATCACTAGGGATCTCTCACGAAAACCTCTTGTTCATGTTGAACAGATTATAAATAAAATTGGACAAGTCAAAAGGTTTTCATTGCATAAACATTTTTCAAGGTCCACTACAGCAAAAATTCATTTCACATAAATCAAGCGAGGACATTTCCATGGGTGAAGTCTATGAGAAACAAACACAATACATTAATAGACTATGTGCCTACAATACATTACCTTATTAGTTTATGCATTATAAACAGTTTACAAGTTCAGCTTATACAAGACAGAAATCCTTGATTGATAGGATTTTACATGATTATATATATAGGTGGTTCATATATATGTTGCATGAAATATTTTGCCAAGAACAAAATACCTTCGACTTCAAACTCTATTATTATTCGTTACTCACACGGTGAAAATATCGACCTCATGTCTATTGCGGAGCTTGTGGCGAACATGATTCCTAAGTGAAATCTTAAACTTAATTCCGTAAAATATGGTTGCCTTCTCGCGAATGCTGAGATGCCTGACCATGATAATGACGACGAGGCGAAGGTGGTAACCTTGGACAACAACTCCATTAGTGGGACGAGATCCATGTGACTCATACTAATCAAGGTGGATATACTCTTGTCCTTACAAGGAAGATGAAGTACTCATCTTGAAGGTGCCCCTTCAATTGTTATTGTTACAGATTCTTTCCATTTCTATTTCATCTAACGTCGTACCGTCCTGCGAGTAACAACAACGGACGTTGACACGTGAACTATCACGAAGTTTCCTTCTATGTTGAAGGTATATAAACAATAGTGTCCTCTCTTTGACTGATCGCCTGCTCTGAACGAGAGAATGCTAGGGTGACCATGCAAGACAATTTATTATTACGGGGGCCCACGTAATAACAACTTGTAGTGCATGGAAATTCTGGTGGACTCTGCGGGTCAAGCTAATGATCACTATTCATTCAAAATTCTTAAGTTATTACTTGAGATTCAATTCTTCCTATCTAGTAGAACACGAACTGGGGGTGGTTAGTATAACACCCTACAATATAATACAATACAATACAATACGGGAAGACGACACATATTTGTTCACACCTAACATTCGATCTATATCACGATTCAGTTGAGACTAGTCATTTAAACAAACAAAACGTGTTAGCTACTCATGGAGGATTTTCCTCAACATTCTCGAAATTCTTGAACATGGGTTGGTTCCAGAGTGTCGATGACACTTTATCCTACTTTACCTTACCTTACTTTATCATATTCCACCTTATCATATTTATTGGAAGTGATACAATAAATTCCGTCGTTTGACATTTGTTTTTTTTCCAAGGGATGGTATGGCATGAACCATGCTGCAACTCCCTCATTACATTCTATTCGACTTCTTTGGAAATTCTAAATAATTTTGCTAGAGCTCGTGAAACTCAAGCACTATTACCATAATTGTCACATGGACAAGTAAGACAAAGGATTTTCTTTACTTAGGATGATTGAGGTCCATAGAGTAGGGAATACATATTATATAGACGAAGACCACTGGTTGGTTTCCCCTCCTCAACGAATTATTTTTTTTCTTTTTCCATTTAAACATATGACCAATACACGCAAGAGGCATTACACCTTTTGGTTTTGGTTATCCACATTATCATTTATTCAAACATGTATGAACAATATGGTCTTGAGGTTTCCATGACCGATTGATTGTATTCTTCATTCTTGGGCACATGATAGACTTTATTTATTCAAATAAATGTCTAGATTCTTTTAATTGTGTGTATTAAAAAGATCATGGCGCCAAAAGAATCAATTGTTTAAGTTAAAAGTTATGTGTTGAAAACTATTGCTTTTACACAAGACATGGTTTATACATGACATTGTTACGCAAGACATTGTTATACATATCATTTGATGTTGGTTTACACAAGACATTTTTGGTGGTTATTTGTAAGTGATGAGACGTGTGTAATATGATAAAAGCATGGTGGATACGCCGCTGGTACTTCCTATATATAAGTGCTTATGTTATATTGCATATCGTGGTGTTATTCAAATCTCTTCGACAAAGACAAGACATGACATTTTTGCACAAGACGCGACATCCTCTACACAAGACATAATATTCTATTTCAAGACATGATATAGTTATACACTACATTTTTATTGGTTATTTATTTAACCATACATCATTCTTTTATATCATCTGATTTTCATATCTATTTTCATATGATTTTATAAAAGAACTCGATCATAACTGGAGCCAATGTTGATGGTTACACTTGATGCTTGCACGGTCTCTCAAGGGTTGTTCCATACTGGGAAACACCCGAATTCAAACACACTGAGTGTTACATTTCGGGTTTAGCCTCGGAGATCCGAAGCATGACAGCATCATCCCTCCCTACCTCGATCACTCAAACAATAACTCTCGCCATGAGAGAAATGAAGGCAACTGCTGCCATAAACGATTTTGGCACCAGGAAGTATGCTGGTAACTTGCCGAAATCCTAAATGTGAATAAGTGTGTGTGGTTAGAACTATGAATACTCCACAAAATCCCAATGAAGTCATGAGTTCGTACACTCTACGATCATCATGTATCAATTCTTTTAATACCAACACCGAGCTTAGCTATTGCTTTTAAATGTTAAGCATATACTCGAATTAGAGTCATGTTGGACACACATTACTATATCAAGTTAGCTAATGGGTAATTAGCTGAGACATATCAAATCATTAAGGGCCACCGGTATGTATCCTATTCGTCAACATTTCACATCCATGTTATTTTATACAATTGGCAATTTTAGCTTCATCTCAACATTTCACATACATGAGTTTCATGGCTAGGGACGGGATTGTCCTAGCTACAATTAGGGATTGGGTTATCCTACATCTAAACATATGGTTGGGTTATCCAACATCTAAACATATGGATCGGGTTATCCTACATCTAAACATATGGATTGGGTTATCCTACATTTAAACATAGGGTTCCTAAAACTATACAGTGAAGTCCTCGCCACACAGAATTTAAAATGTACTTGGCCTAGAGTCAAGTAAGCTAGACGTCTCCTCATTCTATAGAATTGGCAAAACGTAAACTAGTCGAGTCTAGAGCTGAAATTCAATATCGATCTCTTCCCCGTTCAGTTGAGTATTTTCGAAGTAGTGGTTGACATGGCTTGGTTATCCGATAACCTAGCCAAAGTCTTATGTCACGAGAAGATCATTCGCCTACCACTACTGAACGAAGAGACACTTGTGATACATGGAGAGAAGCGCGACACCCCATTGCGGATCATCAATGGCATGAAAGCACATAAGTGCTTACGGAAAGGTTGTATTGCCTATCTAGCACTTGTTGTAGACCAGAAGGCCGTTGGGCCACAGCTGACAGATATTCTTTTGATAAAATAATTTCCTAAAGAAATTCCTGAAGTCTTGCCAGGACTACCACCATATCAACAAGTTGAGTTTCACATCGACTTGGTACCTGGAGCCGCACCCATAGCCAAATCTCCATGTCGATTAGCACTTTCTGAACCTTGTAGTTGACCGAATGAGGATGTTGTGATTTCATAACCCCTACTCTTTACCACTATACATCTTTATAAAGGTTTTGGGGGTGGAAAGACATGCAAGTTTTGCAAAAATGCACAACATTTCGATGAACGAAAATTCATATTTCTAAACCATGTTACAAATGAATTTCCAACTAACTCAAATGGTTTATGAAAGGTTTTAGCCTCTACTCTAAGATAGACTTACGATCGGAGTATCATCAGTTACGAATTCAAGAGGAAAGCATACCGAAAACGGCTTTTAAGACTCGTTACGGTCATTACGAGTTTCTCGTTATGCCTTTTGGTTTAACAAATGCACTAGCGGTCTTCATGGATTTAATGAATCGTGTGTGCAAGCCGTATCTCGACAAATTCGTCATAGTGTTTATTGACGACATTTTGATATACTCTCGATCGACTGATGAACATGAGCAACATTTGAGAACCATTTTAGAGTTGTTAAAGACAATAAATTCGCCCCAAATTGAAAAACAAGATATAGCCTTACAACTTATTCTTGAGATTGGTGCATAGCATTTTACAATCTTATCATTATCCGACGATACCGATGACTCTGTTGTAGACTATGATGCTTCGCATCAAGGATTGGGTTGCGTACTCGTGCAACGTGAAAAAGTTATTGTGTACACGTCGCGCCCATTTAAAAAGTTCACGAGAAGAACTATACCACTCTCGACCTTGAGTTAGGCGTGGTGGTATTCGCTTAAAAAAAATTATGGCGACATTATTTATATGGTACTCAATGCATTATTTTCACGGATCATAAAAGTCTTCAACACATATTCAACCAAAAAGAATTAAATATACGTCAACGATGTTTGTTGAATTGTTGAACGACTATGATTGTGAAATAAAGTACCATCCGGGCAAGGCAAACGTTGTAGCAGATGCCTTGAGCCGCAAGGAGCGAGTTAGAACACTGAGAGTTCAAGCATTAGAGAAGATGATTCACAAGCGCTCAAGGAAGAGCATATTCAAGCAGAAACACTTCGAGGCATGAAGGAACAATTAGTGTAAAGAAGATGGAACTTTATACATTATGAGTCGAAATTGGGTTCTATTCTTTGGCGGCCTTCGAGATGATATTTTGAGGAAGCACATAGGCCTAAGTAGCGAAAGAATACTACTGGTGGCCTAACCTCAAAAGTGATATCGCGACTTATATCGGAGAATGCTTGACCTGCGCGAAGGTCAAGGCAGAGTATCAGAAACCATCAGGTTTACTACAACAGCCCGAGATTCCCGCTTGGAAATGGGAACAAATATCTATGGACTTCATTACGAAGTTACCCAGGACCTCGAAAGGCCATGACATGATATCGGTAATCGTCGATAGATTGACAAAGTCCGCACACTTCTTACCGATTCGGGAGAAGGATAGTACTGAGAAACTAGCGGAAATCTATCTCAAAGAAATAGTGGCTCGTCATGGAGTGCCTATTTCAATCATATCGGACCGAGACGGTCGTTTTGTTTCAAGAATATGGAAATCATTTCAACAGGCCTTTGGATCACAATTGAATCTAAGTACGGCCTTTCATCCACAAACTGACGGCCAGAGCGAACGGACTATCCAAACACTCGAAGATATGCTTCGTGCATGTGTTATGGATTTAGGCGGCAATTGGGATAATCATCTACCTTTAGTTGAGTTTTCCTACAATAACAGCTACCATACAAGTATACGAGCTGCACCGTTCGAAGCTCTTTATGGTCGAAAGTGTCGCTCTCCGCTATGTTGGGCGGAAACGGGCGATAGTCAATTAATTGGTCCGGAACTAGTCCAAGATACTACGGATAAAATTTTTCAGATCCGAGACCGTATCAAGGCGGCTCGCGATCGACAAAAGATCTACGCGGATGGAAAACGAAAACCAACATCTTTCGAGGTTGGAGAGAAAGTTTTGTTGAAAGTCTCGCCTTGGAAAGGTGTAGCGAGGTTCGGTAAACGTGGAAAGCTTAACCCGCGTTACATTGGACCATTTGAAATCTTAGAAAAGATTGGCACTGCTGCCTACAAGTTGAAGTTACTAGATGAACTTAGCAGTGTACACCACACGTTTCATGTGTCGAATCTTAAAAAGAGTCCAATACAAGTAACCGTTACCATTCCTGTGGATGAAATTCATATTGACGATAAACTCCAATTCACTGAAGAACCTGTTGAGGTCACGGACTGGAAGGTCAATAAAACGCGGAGAAGTCGTATCAAGTTAGTAAAGGTTCGTTGGAACTCTCGTCACGGGCCCGAGTATACTTGGGAACGTGAAGACCGAATGAAGGCAAAATATCCCCACCTATTTCCAAAGACTCCTGCAAAGAATAACAAAGCTAGAATTTCGGGACGAAATTCTCAATAACAAGGGGAGAATGTGACAACTGCCACTTTCGGGTAAATTACTTACATTTAAAACGATGATTTACATTATACAAGTATGTGTTTTGAATATTCAGACTGCATGATTTCATGATATACATCTTAGAGCACTCAAGGAATATTCATTTATGATGCACATTATTCATTTTTATTGGTTACATTTGAAATAGTGTAAACAATGCATCGAAACAACTAGAGTAGTACCTAGTAAACTAGTGTGCTGACGAGAACTCAGGATCCGCATAAATCATCTAAATTACATCTTTAGGACTCGGACAATAGTCCAACCTCAATTATATATTAAACCCTATACGGGAATACAAGAGTTTGGTTAATATTTTACCAATGTCCGGTAGCACTAAAAATTGTCCGAAAAGCGCTAAAAGTGACCATTTCATTATTTTTCCGCAAAATTCAGCAAAGCCGGTACCGGAACCGTGTCAAAAATAATAAAAGTTTTAGTCCAAAAAGTTGGATTAAATATTTGGATAATAAAACAAGTACAAAAATAATTTTTGTTATGTTTTTATCTAAATAAAACACGGTGTTAGTATTTAACCCGGTACAGGACCTGAACCGACTTTTTCACCCGAATTACACACTAAAAATTTCGGTGAACTAGTTTTACTTAGTGTCACACTACTTTAAAATATGAAGGCTTAAAACCTTGTAGATATTTTTATATAAAATGTCAAAGTTCTTAAAATACTTAAACATTTACTACATTTTACCATGAAATGAACACTTAACACATGAAACAAATTCAAGACCCTTTTCCCCCGTCATGTTCACGTTTGTTTTAGTGGGTCCAACACCCCTTAATTACTTGCTAAATATCTTGATATTTTTAGTTAAGTTACAAGTGGATGAAATGGGTAAATTATTAGAATACTTACACATTAAGTTACTAACCATTTTATCATCACTTTTTTTTTTTTTTTAAAACACAAACTCTCTCATCATCTTCATCATCCACCAAGAACACCATAAACCCATTTTATTTTATCACCTCTTTTATGATCAATATAATTTTCTATGGAACATAAGAAGATCTAAATCACTTACAAGTTAAAGCAAGGGTTTTCATCTATTCAAGATCATTCTACCATCAAGATCTTCATCTTTTTATCTCTTAATCATCCTCTAAGATCATCCCTAGCCAAGTGCTAGAAGTAAGCTTCAAGATCTATTTTTTTTTTCATACTTATATTATGTTTATGATTGTTATTATAACTAATAAATAACTAAATAATCATACTTAATAAACATGAAAAATACAAAGAAGCAAACATAATAATCATGATATATTTATGTTGGTTATTATTGTGATCTAAGACTTGTTATATGCATGTTTGATCTTGTTATGATGATTATGATATAAATAAATTGTTAGAGGATGTTTTAAAAATATGATCTAACAATTATACATGTTTATGTTAAAGGGTTTTTAACATAAAGGTCTAAAGGGATGATCATAACCTTTGATCTTGTGAAAGTATTTAAGGTTTTTGTTTAAAAACAAGACTTTTACAAGCTTATAAAAAGTAACATACAACATGAGATTTTTATAAAAGTTGTTAAAACTAGAAGTAAACTTGGTTTTTGAACTAGTTAGCACATGTTATGATCATGTCCAAAACCCTACATGATTTGCAGATCATTTTGATAAGTTTATGTTATAAAAATCTCATCTGTTTTTAGTTAAGATGATTGGGTAAATTGATGGTGATTTGGAAAAGAAAATGATATGTTTATGAAACATGGCCAAATGATTAATACAAAGGTTATATGGCCATTTTTTTAAGAACATTATGTTAACAAAACTATCATTTTTTTTTAACAAAGTCTTTACAAGATTAGAAAGTTGGTATTTCTAAACATAAAAATTGACATAAATATATATTTTGGTAAAATATATATTTAGTGAACATATCAAGTATGTGCTATGTGCTTATTATTTGTATTAGTTATATATACAAGTTAGAGACTTGATAACAATGACACAAATAAATACAAGACATACTTACAACTAAAGACTTACAAGAATACATATAGACACACTTGAAAACAACTTACGGACATTCCGAAGGAACGGACATTCCGAAGGATCGGACACAACTTATGGTCAAATCGGACGACGGACGAATACATAAACAAATCGCCAATCCGAGGAATTACTACGACGTTTAGACGATATTTCGACACGAAATATAAATGTGCTATCGATAACAAATTTCGGATGTTTATAAACTTATAAAAACTAGTATGTTTTTATTTACCAAAAAGTATACTTAGTAAATTTTTATAAAAAGGTTTTTATAAAAATGAAAGGCTTACTTTTCTTAATGGGCTATTTTATACAAATGGGCTTACTTTTCTAAATGGGCTTAACTTCATAATGGGCTTATCAAAACACATGGGCTAAGCCCAATACCAAACATATGGGCCAAGGCCCAATAACATTAAGCCCAGTACTATTTAAGCCCAACTGTAAAACCCGTTTGGATCTTCCTATGATATCAAACTTGACTTATGAAGGTGCGGAAAACAATCATAAGATGATTCAAGAACTAAGAATTAAATAACACAAGAATAACTAATAAAACAAACCGAAATCTTGCATTCAATGATCAAACAAAGACTGATACAAGACTTCAATCACAACCGGTTCCTTGTGTCCCTTGTGTCGCCACTAATCAACTGATCAACAACCTCAACCAATAGGTTGAGGTTTGTTTAAATACAAAATAACCGGACCATAATCTAGGCCCATTGCGACACCAAGTCTACTAACCCAACCCATACATAATCGGCCCAAATATAAACTAAACAAAACATAGAAACAACCCTTCAACTTTGCTAACCTACATGAATAAACCTTCAGGTTCCAACAATCTCCCCCTAGGTTTATGCATGCAGGTTCTTGACACTTTAACTTTCACGATCACCTTGCAACCGATCCTTAAGACCACCGAAACCCTTTGTACGAATATGAATAGATGATGTAACAGCTCTAGTCCAAGCTTTTGCAATTTCTTCATATTTTTCAGTAGCTCTAATTTGATGACGAGCTAACACTTCCAAATCTTCATGAGCACCATTCAGTAAATCAATCTGATCCACCAAGCGAAAACACACATCACCATCACAAACAATCACCGCCTGCCCTAAGCGCTCATCATAAGACCAAAAATGTAAGGACTTTAGAGCACCCTTTGGTATCTTTTCCACCAATGGAATCACCTTCTCTTTGTCAGTCACAGGCCAGTGCACAATCTTCATTCGCTTGTTCGTATATGGATCTCTGATGCCTTTAGCGGGTTTAACAATGGACTCTGCAGTACGCATTGAAGGAAAGCCCTTAAGAACCTCCCTCTTCAACCTTTCGAAAAACAAATATCCAACTCCTCCAGGCTTATCATCTACATAAGGTGCTTTAGACAAGTTTGTCAAGTCTACTTTAGTAAACGACTGAAACTGGCCTGGATGTTTGTACCACTCAACAGGTCCAATTTTCCTTTTTATCCACCATCTTTTGCGATCATGATCATAACCCCAGCTAACTACACCAGAACGATTTCCAACCTTATCATAGAGAGTTTCACCAACATCCATCAAATGATGAGTTGCATGAGCATCATCATCGTCTGGATTTAGATTCCGATTCTTCATAATTACAAACTCTCTTTTCTTCTTGATTCTTTCAGCCTTCTCTTTGTCTGCAACAGGATCAATAATTCTTTTAAAGTATTGTTCCATAGCAGCACTTCTTTCAGCATCATCCTTTTCAAAAGCCTTTTTCTGTTTTCAACATCAGTTGGATCTGAGAACTCCTGTCCAAATTTCTTCTCCAACTTTCCACGTAAGTCATACACCATGTTAAACAACAAACTAACATCTCCTTGAAGTTGCTCAATCTGTTGATCTTTCTTCACAACCGTATCTTCAAGTTGAATAATCTTCGCATCTTTATGAATTGAATCTTGCTCAAGAATAACCATTCTTTTCTTCATATCTCTCATGCTGATATCTTCATCACTCGAATCATCATCAAATGGCATTCTAAATGGCTCTTCAGGTCTTTTACCACTTGAACTGCTAGGCATATCAAGATCAACTCTAGAAGAACCTGCAGCTTCAGTAGCACTAGGTAACGTTGTCTCAACAGTGGTATCAACATCAATACTAGTAACCTGAACATCATCAGTAGTGATATCCATATCAGTTCTTTGAGCATCAGCATCAAAATCAAAGATGTCTGTAGTAGCAGTGGTGATATTGGTGACATTCTTCTCAAAATCAAAGTCATAAAGACCTTCATCATCTTCATTAGTAATTACGGGTTGATCTTTGCTATGCTCAATATACATTCCGAGCCGAGGATCCCTCATTTTCCGCTTCAATGGCATGGAATCAGAATCCTTTGGGTCTTCACTAGGCTTTTCACTTGACACTGAAAGATCAGAAGGAGGATTTCCCATCTTATCAGTAACAGATTTTAATAACAAAGCCAAACTTTCAGCAGTAATCACGGGTGGAACAGCAGAAACAGCAGTATCAACTTCAGCTTCAGGAGGAAGCTCTTCATCTTCACCAGAATCACACATAATCTCAACGCCTTCATCGTCAGAGTCTATTGTTAAAATCTCTGTCTCAGGCTGATCTTCAGCATCCATACGAATATCATGTTCTTCAGCAACAATAGCACTTGCAGGTACACTATGCACTGAAACAGATTGTGCTATTTCCGGATTTTCACTAACATCTTCCGTCTCTGCAAACTGACCAAACTTCTCCAATTTAATCAAACCTTCAAACTTTTTCTCAGTACCCTTCTTTGTAGTAAGAGCACCAAAACATGATGGACCCATTGGTTTCAATTCCAACGTATTACCAGATCTCTTCAATTCTGGATATTGATCATTCAGAATCATCTGCAAGAATCTCGGATACATCAGAAACTTATCCTTTCGAAGTCCAATTGCATTCCTCTTCATAGCTTCCAAAATATATCTTGAATAATTGAACGACTCATTTGTAATTACACAAATCACAGCAGCAGACTGAGTAGAATTCAACTGATCAATTCCCCCTCTATTTTCTGTCATGCACAAAAGGAACATATGCAGCAACAAACGCCAGTATGGATGTACAAACTTCTTTACCAAGGGAGGAAACTTTCCTTCGTAGCTTAAACGAGGCAGAATTGCTTCTACTGTTCCAGCTGGAAGTTCTATAGGATCTGTTTCCTGATCATTAAATCTTAACGCTTCTCTAATCATCTGCTCAGTCACTATAACTTTCTTTTCTTGAATTTCAGCAACTATAGCTCCCTTTCCTTCAACAACTTCGACTTTAGCACTCTTCCAAAAATCTTGAATAAGCTCTTCATAAACAATCGGATTCTCACGAAGAGCATGAACAATCCGACAGTTATTTAAGCCTTTTATCAATGACGTGTATAGCTGCTTGTGCTTCACTGGTGGAGGTGCTAAATATCCAACTTGATTATGAGAAGATATAAACTTTAAATCCATTTTCTGCACACAACACAAATCAAATAAGTTTCCAACTTTCGAATATAACAGTGATAAAAATAAAAACCAAAACAAACACTGTTACTGTTCACTCGAAACCATGAGTCGCAACCAAAAGGTCTCGAGTCGAAACCAGTTGTCTGCGAGTCGCAACCATGAGTCGCAACCAACAGATTTCGAGTCGCAATCATGAGTCGCAACTGACAAACATTGAGTCGCAACCATGAGTCACAATCTTGATGTTGCGACTCGTAACCACTGGTTTCGAGTCCTAAGTGTTCTTGATTGCGAGTCAACATCTTCAAAACTTCATCGGAAACATCAACGGAATCTTCAAATCCTCATCGGAATCTTCAAAACTTCATCGGAATATTCAACAAACATTCATAATTCCTGCAAAACTTGAATGATGACGTCATTATACCTTGATGATTAACGAAGCAGATTGCGAGTCGCAACCGGAAACCAGTCGGAACTGTTGATGATCACCGGAATCTTGAGAGAAAAAGAGAGAATTGATTGCGAGTGAATAAGGGTTATGACTCGTAACCTCCCTTTTATACTCAACAGTTATCATGGGCCCATGTCTTATGGGCTTGGGCCTTGTGGACTTGGGCTTAAAACAGATTTATCAAGCAATTTTTTTTTTTTTTAAAAAAAAAAAACCCATTTCAAAAACTGATTTAATTTTAATAAAAATTATCCATTAAACCTTTTGAGCAATGTTTGCAAAATAAAAACCTAAAAAACAAAATTAAATAATAAAATATTATTAACAAAAATAAAACAGGAAATTTGCATAGATACTCAGGGATCAAATCACAAGGTTTCGGGCTTGACTTCACTTATCAACACTGATCTACTACAGGATGATCTAGACAACTGCCAGTATATTTGTCCTCTTAAACTCATCTCCCTAGACCTTTTCCATATAACTGCCTGTACCTCATTTTATCATGTTTTGATATTTTAACCATGAACACCCAAACAAATACTAATCAAATCCTGGGATTATGCACAGCTCACTCTATCATGCAAGCAGTTTCCCTACCACATATTTCACAAGTCCAATCCAAATTTCTGAAATATTAACTGGGATTAGATTGAGAAGAGAAACAGAATAGATCTTAAGCAGGGATGGTGTAATATACAAATCAAATGAGTTTTCTCAATTTGATATAGGTTTCATGGGTTTCTTTTGGGCACTTGAGGGCCTCTTTCGGGTGTTAATTGTTCTACAGATCGACAACGTACAGCTAGGTCAGCATGTATCTGGATGCAGCAGAAGCTGTAGTTGCCTAGCACCTCCAGGTCAGCATGTATCTGGATGCAGCAGAGGAGGTACACGACTTTTTCAGATAAGATTTCAGAATCAGATCAAAATTGTGTGTATCGGGAAAAACATACAGACATTCAAATAGACATGAGCTAATTCCAGGTGATTTTCTTTTCTGAGGTCATGTACTAGTTTAGTTCTGAACAGAAACAGCTAATGTTTCCAATCTTAAGGATAGAGCCTACCAACACATCATACTAGAGTCAAACTTTTCAATACTGGTCTTACATGAGTCAGCCCTCAACCATAATGTGAAAATTCATTTCATTTCCCAGTCCAGCCACACTTCTTTTTGTATTTTTCAAATTTTTTTTTAATTTTTTTTTTTTTTATTTTTCGATTTTTCTCCCCCTAAATTTGAGCATAAATAAAAAACTACCTAAGAATAGAAAACTTTATGAACAAATTTACCTACGAAAAAAAAAAAAAAAAAAACATGCTCAATCAGTAAAACGGATCATTTTTAGAAAATCCACAAGCACTCTGAATTTCGAGCTGCTGACAGGTTTAGTGAACAAATCGGCAGCATTTGCATCTGTGTCGATTTGTTCAAGAGTAATAAGACCTATGTCAAAACAGTCTCGGATAAAATGAACTTTAATATCAATGTGCTTGGTTTTGGAGTGAAAGACAGGATTTCGAACAATTTGTATTGCAGCATCATTATCGCAGTAAATAGTAGTGTTAAGATAAGTCAAACCATAATCCTGCAATTGATGTTGCATCCACACCACTTGAGAGCAAGAAGCAGAAGCAGCAACATACTCGGCTTCAGCTGTAGATATCGCCACTGTTTGTTGTTTCTTGCATTGCCAAGAAATGAGCCGATCACCCAAAAATTGGCATCCCGCAGATGTAGATTTCCTGTCACTGTCAGTACCTCCAAAATTGCTGTCAGAGAAAGCAAACAAGTCAAAATTGGAATCCCTCGGATACCACAGGCCAAACCGAGGTCGGCCTTTAAGATACCGAAAGATCCTTTTAACAGCAGTAAGGTGAGAAGTTTTAGGATTAGCCTGATAGCGTGCACAGTTGCAAACAGCAAACATAATGTCCGGACGGCTAGCTGTGAGATACATCAATGACCCGATCATGGACCTATATTGACGTTGATTGACAGACTCTCCTTCTTCATCTTCAGTCAATAGTGGTCTCTCTGCCATAGGTGTTTCAGCAGGCTTTGCGTCCGTGAATTTGAATTTTGCCAGCACATCATCCACATACTTCCCTTGATGAATAAGAATTCCTTGTGAACTCTGCTTGACTTGTAGACCCAAAAACAGTGTCATTTCCCCCAGAGCACTCATTTCAAACTTCTTCTTCATAACTCTCTCGAATTCCTTGCAAAGATCCTCACTTGTAGATCCGAAAATGATATCATCAACATAGATTTGAACCAAGATTTGATCACGTCCTACCTTCTTGATAAACAGAGTCTGGTCTATGGTGCCACGCGTATACCCATGAGCCAACAGATGCTCTGTTAGTGTGGCATACCAAGCTCGAGGAGCCTGGTGTAACCCGTACAGCGCCTTGTCTAGCTTGTAAGCGTATTCAGGATGGTCTGGATGCACAAACCCTGGTGGCTGCTCGACAAAAATTTCCTCCTTCACATCTCCATAGAGAAACGCGGTCTTGACATCCATCTGATAAACAGTGAATCCCATGTATGACGCGTAAGCCAAAAAGATCCGGATGGCTTCAAGTCGTGCAACCGGAGCATATACTTCATCATAATCCAGTCCTTCAATTTGTCTAAATCCCTGAACCACCAGCCTTGCTTTGTTTCGAACGATGACTCCTGCAGAATCCTGCTTGTTTCGAAATACCCATCTAGTTCCAAGCTTACGTTTTCCTGTTGGCAACTTGACGAGCTTCCATACTCCAAGTTTTTCAAACTGGTTCAGCTCTTCGTGCATAGCATCTACCCAGCCAGGTTCCTGCAAAGCTATATCAATAGTTTTAGGTTCGATTTGAGAAAGATAACAAGAATATAAGCAAGTGTTAATGGTTCCTGATTGACTCCTGGTCAAAATTCCTGCATTTACAGGACCAATCACATTCTCGATTGGGTGATTGCGTTGAACGCTCGTAGGTATGGCCAAATCAGGTACAATCTCCTCTTCAGTGGTGGTGTTGCTAGACTCCCCCTCATTAGGTGTTGTAGTAGTGTGAACTACAGGAGAAGTGACAACACAATCCTCAGGAATTGGTTCAGGAAATAAAGCAGAGTCACTAGTTGATGCACCCTCAGGAGATCGATTGACCGTCGGAGTTGGTGTAGGATGTTGCGTAAACACCATTCCCGGTGGATCAATGGTATGATGCCTCACGTTGTCTTGCATCTGTGCTTCGTCTTCCGTATCTTCAAACGACAATGGTTGTTTGGGAATAGACACACCTGCAACTGAAACATCACTTGACAAAATGTTAAATGATTTAAACAGAGCAGAATAATCGTATAACCATTCTGGACCAACTCTAGCGTCCGTAGCATTCTCTTCAAGCCATTCAATGTTGCACGACTCGACGACCTTTTTAGTTATTTTGTTGTATACTCTATAAGCAGAGCCTTTAGCATATCCAACAAAGTAACATTCGTCACCTTTGACTTCAAACTTTCCGTTGGAGTCCATTAGTAATAATACACATGGACAACCAAAGATACGAAAGTGTGAAACCGAAGGTTTATGTCCTTCCAGAATCTCATAAGGGGTTTTCATGTGACGTTTGTTTACTAAAGCATGATTCTGGATATAACAAGCCGTGCTAACTGCCTCGGCCCAAAAGAAGCTAGGAAGCTTTGAATCAGCCAGCATAGTACGCGCAGCTTCAATGAGAGTACGATTCCTTCTTTCAGCCACTCCATTTTGTTGTGGAGTTCGAGGCGCACTGAACTGACGATCGATTCCCTTATCAATGCAGAAAGTATCCAAAGTAACGTTCTTGAATTCTGTCCCATTGTCTGATCGAATAACCTTCACCTTAGTACTCGCTTGATTTTCAGCCAAAGTAATGAATTGTTTTACCAAGACAGCAGTTTCATTTTTGTGGCTGAGAAAATACACCCAAGTGTAGCGAGAGTAATCATCGACGATTACCAGACAGTAAGCTTTCTTCCCAATGCTCAGCACATTCACTGGACCAAAAAGATCCATGTGAAGTAGTTCGAGTACAGCTTTTGTCGAAGGTGCTGGTTTAGTCTTATGAGGTTTTCGATGAGCTTTCCCTTTCGCACAAGCAACACATTTCTCCACCAACATGAAGTCCTTGATTGGAAGATCACGTACCAGTTGACCTTTAGCTAGACGGTTCAGATTTTTCATATTCACATGCCCAAGTCGATGATGCCACAGCAGACCATCATGCTCCGAAATTTTTGAAAATAGACAAGTGATCTCTTCACACGGTTTCTTGTTCATATCAATGACGTAAGCATTACCTTTCCTTTCAGCTGTCATCAAGAACCAGTCTTCTGGAATAACAATCCCAGGCTTAAGAACATGACATCCCTTCTTCGTGAAATGAACTGAATTCCCTCGATCACAGATCTGCGAAATACTTAACAGATTGTGTTTCAGTTCTGGAACATAATTAACATTTTCAAAACTTAAGACGCCGTTTCGAACAGTTCCTTTTAACGTGATTCTACCTGACTCTCCTCCCGCAAATGAGACATATCCACCATTAAACTCTTTGACATTTACCAGTTGGGATAAGTCTCCTGTCATGTGCCTGGAACAGCCACTATCCATGTACCAGAGGCGCACGGTAGTCCTCCACAGCTGTTCCTGCACGATTAGCGGGATTAGTTAGATTTAGGAACCCAGCCCATAGTGGATCTGGGTTTTCCTTGTGCATCAATATACGTCACTCTCTGCCACACTAAATTATCTTTATTCAGAAATTTTGAAACATCCCCTTTGGCGACATTTTGATGACATGATTTCATTGAATTGGATTGCATGCCATTAGCTTTAGGTTTCCAAAACTGTCTTGACCAGTTAGAATTGAAACTTTCATAAGCGTTACCAAAAGAATTACTTCGATTACGCTGAAAATTTGTTTGTCTATTCTGATATTGATTATAGCGTTTGGCTGCATTCCAATCCTGATCAGAAGGTCTAGTCCTGTGATAGTTGTTCTTCATTGTCTTAGTCTTTGCAGACATCATGGACTCCGAACAGTGATATCGATTAGACGTGACCTTCTGATTTCGCTCTGATGTTTTCTTGTTCTGTGTCCTTGGGAGTTTGCCACAATTTCTGGCAATGTGACCAGCAATGCCACAGTTAAAACATGTTTGACGTTTAACATTTTGAATATTCTTGACATTTTGACTCTGTTTGCTTGATTTCGTGTGATTTGATGTTTTAGTTTTCTGAACATGTTTGACTTGTGGTTTTTCTTTAGACAACTTTTCTTCTAATGATCTCTCTCTTAGATCAGCATCCCTTTCATTGTTACTTAATCTTGATTCCGAATTTGAACATGTACGAGTTTCATCCAAATGCGTTTTATCAAGGCATTTATCATCTGAAACCGATTCAGGTTCACTTCCCGAACAAGAAGAAGTCTCAACAATATGCTCTTCCTCAATGCATTTGTCATGTGAAACTGATTCAGGTTCTTTTTCTGAGCCTAAAGAAGTTTCATCAATATGCATTTTCTCAGAGCATTTATCATGTGACACAGATTCAGGTTCATTGTTTAACACAGTTTCCAATGGGGTCCCACTAGATTCAACATTAGGGACACCCACTGAGACAGATTCAGAAGAAGAATCAGGATACTCTTGATTTTCTTGAGAAGTCGTTTCAGTGGTTTCACTGAATGCATCCTGAGGGACCTCACCTGTAACATTTTCACAAGCTGAAACATTAGAGATGTTAGGATCACAAACATTAGTTGAAAAACAACCATCACCACACTTATTGTTCAAATCATCCACACAAACATTATCAGTTTTGCCCAAAACAACAGGCTCACAAGACGAAACATAAGCTGAAAACGACGCAAACAAAGAACTAGTAAAAGCAATGTCCGACTCAGTTGGTTCAGAATAATGTTCAAAATATGGTTCAGAAACATTTGAAATAATAACCGGTTCACTCCCATGAACATCATCACACTTTACTTCAGAGCTATCATCTGCACACGAAGATGAAACATTAGGATCAATTGTGCCTTTGTGAACAAAATTCAATGGAGTAGACTTTTGTGGCTCAACATGTCTGTCATGAACAGACGATTTGTGGTTTTTCGAACCATACGTCATTTTACTCTCATTTATCATCTCCTCCTCGGTCATTGGTAGATAAGTATAATTATCATTGTACGGAGGAGGAGTCTGAGTGTAACCCAAGCCACGCCCTTTCTTTTCTTTAAAAGCGATTTGTTGATCACAAAGATTTTTAACCAATTTACTGGAAGAATCAAACTTCTTGATATTTAGTTCATTAATTTGATATCTGTTTTGAATATCTTCCAGTTCCTTAGTTAAAATGCATACCTTTTCTTGAGCTTCTAGGAAATGGGCTGTTTTTACACTCACATCATCCTTTAGCTTGATGATGTCTTTTCGCTGAGCTTCAATCTTTTCTTTATAAAGCTTCTCATTTTTAGACAAAGTAAAATTTTTATTTTTTATGTCATTATAATCTTGAATGAGCTCAGCGTTGTGTATTCTGTAAGCCTCAACCCTTTCCCTACACTCAGGAGTACAGAAAACAGAAATTACCTCTTCTTTGGTGAGACCTTTAACAGGAGCTGAAAGAATTTGAGTCATGAATGCAAAATCATCAGCTACAGTCTCTTCCTCTGGCTTTGGGCTATGTTCGCTTGAAGTCATGAAAGCAATGTTGGATGTAGCAGTTTGATTCTCTGGAGCTGATATGTTCAGACGCTCAATTTCTGAAGTCCAATCAAAGTTGAGGTTGGGCTGAACCACCAGTGCTTGTGCTAATCCTTACGGCTGTGGACTTCCAGAAGCAGCAGCATCTGCTATACTTGTAGTGGTCACAAGAGCTCTTTCTCGATTAGGAGTTGCAGGTTGGGCAGGAGTTGCAGGAGTTTGATCTCTGTTTATAAGTGGCTTCGGGCAGTTTCGAGCATAGTGTCCTTCCTCATGACAGTTGAAGCAACGAAGATTAAAGGGCACTTTAGCAGCTCCATTCCATGCATTTCCCCACCTGTTTTTACCTGTTCTTTTCACAAACTTTTGGGCTCTGAAAGCTGCCATTGCCATCTGCCAGGTGATGTCCATTTCTTCAACATCATCTGGATGAATCTGTGTCAGATCATCAGGACTCCACTTTGGTGGATCAAGTTTTCCTGCAATAAAAGCATTCAAGCAGTTGATCACTGAAGCTGCGATATCCAAGTTTTCCTTTGATTGTTTAGCAAAGAAGGCTATCATTTCGTTGTTAGCAGCGGAAGCAGAAGCAGCAGTAGAGATATTTCCAGAATTTGGAATTGAAGCAGGAGAAGCTGGAGAGACGACTTGATTAGAGGATCCAGATGAGTGCACCTTTGCTGAAGTTGGAGTAGCGGATGAAGTATTGCGAAACATCTGAAAACCACCTTGAGACAATAATGCTGTGTTGCTGTTGTTAGAGGAAGCGGGAGCAATGGAGAAACCAGCAGCTAGCATACTGTTCTTGTAATTTGTTTCTCTTTGCTTATCATCCAGTTCGCATGCCTTAATGTGAGAGATCATCTCTGACAGAGTGCATCTAGCGAGATCTTTAGTCTTCTTGATCATAGCAACATGATGATCCCAACTCTTTGGTAGTGCATTAAGAAGTTGTCGGTTTGTGGATGCATTTGTTGTATGAATTTCTTCCATTTGCATTTGGGTGATCAGCTTCACAAACCTCTGAATCTGATTGTCTACCGTTTCACCATAAATATGGTTGAAGTTGTTAAAGTTTTGTTGCAGCAGATTTCTTCGGCTCTCTTTCATATCTTCGTTTCCTTCATATACTTCGATCAGAGAATCCCACAATTCTTTGGCAGATTTGCAGGTGCGAAAACCAATAGCAATATCAGGACCCAAACCCATGGTTAAGTAGGAAAGAGCTCGATCATCTTCTTCAACAATGAGCAAATCATCTTCAGTGTACTGATCCCTAGGTTTCTTTACCTTAAGACCTGGTTCAGTTGAGCTTTCCATCATGATTTCCCTAGGACCTCGCAAAATGCTTCACCACAGCTTATAATCCTTAACCTTCAGATGCTGTTCAAAGCGCCACTTCCACTCGGGAAAATCATTAGCATCAGTTAACCTAGGAATGCGTGTTGTGGTACCAAGCTTTGAATCCAATTCTTGTTGTTGATTAAGGGCAGTCAATTCACTGTTGTTTGACGACATGTTTAATTAATTAGTTAATTAATTAATTGATTTTTGTTTTAAGTCCAAAAGTCAACAGTTCAAATGTCCGTAAATCAGTGTCGTTGCGAGTCGTAACAGCTGTGGTTGCGAGTCGTAACTAAAACAGAATGAGCCGAAACCAAGGTTGCGAGTCGTAACAGCTTTGGTTGCGAGTGGAGACTGACTACTGGTTGCGAGTCGCAACTGAAACAGGATGAACCGAAACCGTGGTGAATGCGAATCGAAACCAAAACGTGATGAACCGCAACAATGATGGTTGCGAGTCGTAACCAGAACGTGATGAACCGCAACAGAGATGGTTGCGAGTCGAAACCTGCAAAAGAATAAACGATAAGATCTGTTTACTCGCAATCCCGATTTTTCAGCACTTCCAAAATTCAAAGATATCGTAATCTTTGAATCTGTTGACCACCAACTTCCCGTAAAATCAGCAAACACCTTTTTCAGAAATCAACAAACCAAAATCAGTATAATTTTGATGAATCGGTCAGGAACAGTTTAAGTATTTCACTGCAAAACATGCAACAAAATAGATCAGTAGCACAAACGATTCTTGAATCCGAATGATATCAAAACCGAGCCCTTGAATGGCTTCAATGGCTCTGATACCAATTGTAAAACCCGTTTGGATCTTCCTATGATATCAAACTTGACTTATGAAGGTGCGGAAAACAATCATAAGATGATTCAAGAACTAAGAATTAAATAACACAAGAATAACTAATAAAACAAACCGAAATCTTGCATTCAATGATCAAACAAAGACTGATACAAGACTTCAATCACAACCGGTTCCTTGTGTCCCTTGTGTCGCCACTAATCAACTGATAAACAACCTCAACCAATAGGTTGAGGTTTGTTTAAATACAAAATAACCGGACCATAATCTAGGCCCATTGCGACACCAAGTCTACTAACCCAACCCATACATAATCGGCCCAAATATAAACTAAACAAAACATAGAAACAACCCTTCAACTTTGCTAACCTACATGAATAAACCTTCAGGTTCCAACACCAACACTATTTAAGCCCAACACTATTCAAGCCCAACACTATTGAGGCCCAACACTATTTGAGGCCCAACACTATTTGAGGCCCAACACTATTTGAGGCCCAACACTATTGAGGCCCAACACTATTGAGGCCCAACACTATTTAAGGCCCAGCATTATTTAAGCCCAATAACTTGAAAACATGGGCTTGGCCCAATGATACAACTATTGGAAACACAACTATACAATTGATACATATAAGACACGAGATTCAGCGGACTAGATCCGACTATACAACTCACAAGATACAAGATGACATATATATATATTTGGTGAAAAATATATATATAACATTTGAACAACTCATTCATCGAATACACAGTTAACGAACAGTAAAGACATACAAGTCTTACACATATTGAAGACACAAGACTTGTACTCAAGTTCTTTACAAAGACCGAAGTGTCTAACAAAGATAAGAACGTTTGTAGGTCGCAACGCTATTCAGGACGACCGCACGTGAGATCTTATTTACATCTATTCACAGGACGCGATACAGTGAGTTCATGTCCCCTATTCATTTAAATGTTTTACAACTTTACAACTATCGGGGAAAATACATGTTCAACGTATGTTAAAGTTAGGGAATGAAACACCTTAGATCATGTGCGAATTAGGGTTATACATCTAAGCACCATTAATCCAGTTTGGACCTAGGTACAAGTGGTTAGATCTAATGGGTATTGGCGAGCCCCACTCTTGGTCGTGGACCCATACAGAAGAGTGCGTTTGTGTCCCAGTCGATAGGAGTCGACATAAAATCGTCTAGGGTTGGATTTCTTCCTAATTCGTCACACATATTAATGTCCTCGCGAAACATTAATGATCAACGATTTCATTGACGCTTTACATACTACATCATACATACAGATACATCTTATACAACTCACATTTTATGGATACAGTTTATACAACTCACATTTTATGGATACAGTTTATACAACTCACATTTTACAGATACATTTTATACAACTCACATTTTATGGATACAGTTTATACAACTCACATTTTACAGATACATCTCATACAACTAAACTGCATGAACTTTTGCTCAACTTTTGTTGATGTTTTCAAACTTAACATGTATTTCAGGAAATTAGTGGACCTGGCAGACATTTCAGTCAAGGAAAGCAAGTATCAAGACTCCATGCCACCATTTGAAGGGTTTGCCCGTTATATACCGCCTCTTTGCGGTGATATAGTGGTCAAAGCCTTGACATTTTAAGACTTACATTTTGATGTATAGAACGATGAAAACGTATTTTCATTTGATGGTTTGTAACAAATACATTTAACTTATGTTGCGTTCTTTCGAAACAATTATGACAATGGCATTGGAGCTTGTTTTTATTCATTTAGTATTGTTCACTTATATTGTTATGCAATGAGAACCGATCAGATCACACCTCGCGCTTCCGCTACGAGCGGGTGTGACAATTTCAATCCTTTTTCACTGTGTTTATGTTTAGATCTAGTATAGATCTTTGTTCATTTGTGTGGAAATCAGTTAGATTCGAGTTGTTCTCGGTGGATTGAAGCCAAAACATGAAGTTCTTCAAGAACTCATGATGACATCATCCTAGAACACCTCAAATCCAGCGATTTTATGGTTTAAAGTTAAGATTCAAAAGATAGAAAGGTGTAGGAGTGCGTGTAGATCAAGAAAGAAAAGGTTTAGGACGAGATCTTACCTGGATTGAGAGAAATCGAAGAAAAGGCAGGGAGCACGAACTGTTCGGACAGAGGATTTCCAAAAGTGGAAATGATAACAATGATAGGGGTATTTATAGGATTCCAAAAGGGGAAAGTGTGGGTCGGTCGAATGGCCTCCCGCCCGGATGACTGTCCAGTCGGATGTCATCTCGGTCGGATGACGACCTGACACCACAATCATGTGGCAGCCCGGACGGATGGCAATCCAGCCGGATGGCACTTGGTTCGAGTGTTTGGCGCGATGATTTTTGTTGTTTCGATTTCGATTGCGATTCTATGCGATAGATTTTCCTAGTCAAATTACTTTTAATCCCAACTACTATATCTATCATAGTCCGATTTCGATTAGGTTCGATTGGGTTTTGAGTTCGGTTGCGATCCACATATAACATAAATGAACATGCACAAGTAACACATAAGGCACAGACACACGTATAACAATAACTAAAAATGCGTAGGTCGAGTTGCGATTCGATGTCGATTCGATTAGCATAGTTTGATTTTCGTTTTATCGCATTGTTACTTCCTACAGTTCACAGTCGTAAGTCGATTAGATTGAGAATAACACACGTCGAGTATTGTAATTATTGACACTTACTCCACATAATACAACTAAATTAAACACATAAAAGAAATTCATTATAAGTCAAGCTGCGCGAAATCTGTCGTTGACTTTGACCTTGACTTTGACTTCCGAAAACACGGGGTGATACAACTCGCCTGCTCAATCCGTTTTCACCGCGCCAGAGTATGGCTGGCACCGCCGTAGCACCACCACTGCCACCCTCAGATTTCTCTCTCTATATCGCTCTTGCGTGTTCTCCCTTTTTGTTTCTCTTTCTATCGATTGAAGTGGTGAGAGAAAGCATAGATTCCGGCTCTAATTTGGTAACCTTATTTCAAAATTTAAAAGTTACAAAAGATGGAGCCAAATGTAATTTACATATTTCTTAACATGATAGGTTTAATGCGTTGTACATTAAAACAAGGGATTAAAATCTAATTAAGATGAAGAGTTAAAATGTAACTATTGTTTAAAAAGACTAATTTACCCTTATTTTAGGGGGTGTATATATAAATTAAAAAGGAAACTGAAGAAACACTAGAATAATTTATCGGAATCAATTATCTAGGGGGTTTGAATCAGCATAAAAAGGTGGGTTTCCTCTCGTTTGATTCGATAACAATCGATCTTCTCCTCCGGTGAATTCTGCAAAAAAAAAGCACCGTTAGCCTCGTCAAGGGGAGAAGAGGGTTCTCTCCTTGACCCGACTCCGGTGTGAGAATAAGTATGGGTTACGAAGAAGAAGATGTATTTGAGAAGTGTGTGTAACTTGAATTTCATACCTGAATAGTTCTCATATTTATAGCCGGGAGTCTTTGGGCGGGAAAACCCGTTAGTGAAAAGTTGACGAAAGATGCTAACCCCGTAAGCGGTTGCATTTCCTTCTGTCCAGCTCCTTGATCCGACGTGAATGCACACGGATCGCTGTTAGATCTATGGCTGGGGATATGCCACGTGGAAAGTGATCAAGTGGAGATTACTCTCCATTTACATGCTATCGTTGTGATTTCAGGGAGGCCTGAGATGGCGACACGTGTCCAGAAGGTTATAATCGTCTTAGTGATGCACGATTGAATCCCTTCTAGAAGATTACTGCATTAATCTGGTGTGACTCCTTATCGTGTGGAATCAACTGAATAAGTAAATCCCAAGTTTGGGTAAATAATATCCAAGTCTGGATATTGAGCGGAAGTGTTTATTTTAGGATTTTCATCCTTTGTTTATGGGAGAAAGCGCAAGGATTTATGATTTCCTTTGGGCGCGCAAGTGTTGAATGTTTCTTAAGCCTTTCCTTTGTAAGACCAGTGCGCGACCGCGCAAGGTAAAAAAGAGAACTTAAAGATGAGGTTGTGGTATAGTCCCAAGCACTTATTATGAGGTTTTTGGGACCTTACCCCTTCAAGTCCCCCCAGTCTAGTGTTGCACTTATGCAAATAAGTGGGGCACTGGACTTATAAGAGGGAAATGTTTTTTGGCGCTAAAAATAAGGAAACTTCCGGAAGAAGATTCATTTTGATCATTGTAAAGATTTTTGAAAATCTTTGACTTTAAATGAGACTGGTACAGTAAAACTGAGTGACAGTCTATCACAATCAGTTGTTTTTTACTGTCCGTGTCTTGCACGCGCTCGTGTAAGCGCGTTTGTGTTGGTTTTCACTCTCTCTGCTGCTTGGAGAACTGTGATATCCGAAAAAGGTGTTGTGGCGGTTACCGATGCTATTTATTGCGGTTAGTATATATAATGTTTGAGTAGCCCCCTTTCTGTGTAATCATTGTTTCGTTTGAAAACTTTTCTTGTTCCTTTCTTCTAAGAAAAGGTTTATCATTCCTTCCTCTTATGTCAACCGGAGAACACCAAGAAGATCTTTCTGAAGAAATTTCGACTGAACTTCCACCGTTAAAGTGGCCTAGAGCGACCTTCGATGGTTTGGTTCGGAATCTCAAATTTCCGGAGAACTGGGGTGCTCTGTACCCTGAAGAGGGGCGATGCTCCGGCTGGGTATATTACCCTTTTTTGGGATTTTTTCTGTGAAGGCAACTTTCGTTTGCCTGTCACTAAACTTTTTCTTGAAATCCTTGGGTTTTATCCGTAGTTTAGTTTAGATTAACCTTTATGTTTTCTAGTTTAGTTTTTAATTTTCAGGAATAAAACACACTCGGGATGGTGAAGGATGATAAGGGAAGCTTGAACCAACACCCCATACACAAAAACAGAGCCTCCCGATGATTTTTCTTCATTACAGCAAGTTCAGCACGGGGCCGTGCTCACCCCAACACGCCCCATGCCCAAGGTTCTATAGAAAATGCCCAGTTCAGGTACCTGGACACGGGGCCGTGCTCACTGGACACGCCCCCGTGCCTAGCCTTCTGTTTACTTTTGGTACTGGCAGTCTGGACACTGGGCCGTGTTCAGCCAACACCACCCCGTGTTCAGCTACCCAGTACCAGAAAATCTTGTTTTTAACCCATTTTTACACATTTAATCAGCCTAAAAACTTATTTTTGGGACACATTGAGGACAATGTGTAATTTAAGTGTGGGGGGGATGCTAAAACCTTGAATCTTGCAAGTCCTAGTAACAAGCCTTACACAAAACTCTATTGGAACCGCTAATCACCCCAATTTTTTTTTCAAAAAAAAAAAAAATTCCAATTTTTTTTTACTTGTCCAGGTTTAATTTGGGAATTTCGAAATTCTAAAAAGGTTATATTTTTACAAATTTACAACCGATAGCGTCGTGACAAAAAGAACCAACATAAGAAAATTATGAAAAGGCATGACAAGCTTAGTTAAAATTTGATTATATATACTTGATCACATAAAAACCCATTCCCACAAAAGTGAGTTTTGAGCCTTTATTGAGCATACACTTACATATCATTTGACTAAATGCTCATCTTTCGTTTCTTGTGTGAATAGCCGCTTGGTTCTTACGACTCTAGAACTTGCCATGACGATACATTCCCGGTCCTTACCAACTTAAACCCGAGTAAGTAAATGATGGAGGCATTAGGACTAACCCTTTTTATTTCTACACCATTATTTTTTCTTTTTTTACCACCTACCCAAAATCCCCCTAGTTAGCCCCTTTGAGCCTAAACCTTTTCATTTCATAACCCAAACCAAACACCCTTTTACCCACCAAAACCTTTTTCATTTTTAACCTTTTGTTTTAGTAACTAGCTCGGTTTCTCATATGACTTTCAAAAAAAAAAAAAAAAGTGTGTTGATGATGAAGCAAAAGAAAATAAACAAACAAGTTCATCAAAAATAACTTTGTTTGAATAATAGCTTCATCAAAATAAAAGTGAAAAAAAATGAAAAAAAAAAAGTCTTACGAAAACCGAAGCTTGTTACGCTTTTCGCCCTTTTTCTACTAACCACTAACCCAACCAACTACCTTTAACCCAAGCCTAACCCTTAACCCACAAAGTCCTCTTGATATTTACAAAGGTATATAAGTTAAAAAGGAGGAGGATTGATTGCTTGGCAAGCCTATGGTAGGAGTAAGTTCCATGCCGCTCTCGAGTGTTTCACAAAAATACATCTTCGGCCGAGTGTTGAGTGATTCCCCGTGAGGTATGTGAACTTGTATATAAATAAAATTTTAAAGAGGCATGTTATGCCCAAATAAGTAATCTCTCTTATGAAAAGTTCAAAATAAATCATAACGAATAGGATTGTAAATAACATAAAAATAAAGCCTAATAAAGAATCTTGGATTCCCGGCACTCTATGACAAGCCCAAAAACCTTCTCTTCTACCAATTCCATTTGGGAGTGTAAAGCCACATTATAAAGAGTTTTGCTTGAGGACAAGCAAAGATTCAAGTGTGGGGGTATTTGATGTGTGTAAAATGCAACATATAAATTACATCAAATAAGGCATAAAACTAACCCTTTTTTAGTACTAATGTTGGAAAAAGTATGTTTTTGTCTTCCTTTTGAATTTACAGGGTCAAATGAGCTTAAACGAACAAAAGGAACAAAAATACAGCCAAAACCAACATAAATACAAAGAAAAGAAAGAAACGTGGCATGCCCGACCCCTCGACAACAACTCCCAAAGCAAAAACAAGAAGAAAGCTGAGCATGGGGCTGTGCCCAGCTGAGCATGGGGCTGTGCTCAGCCCGACACGGGGCGTGCCCAGCCCGACACGGGGCGTGTCCAGCTCAACACGGGGTCGTGCTCAGCGAACACGGGGCCGTGTCCAGAATGGTCAGCCCTGGCACAAAAGACAAACTTGTAGAAGCTTCTATTGCCCACCACGGGGCTGTGCCCAGCGGACACGGGGGCGTGGCGAAAGTACAGCAGGCGCATTAATTGTAATTGCGAATTACAATTAATGAAGAGAGAGAGTGTCAGACGGACACGGGGCCGTGCCCAGCGGACACGGGGGCGTGTGGAGCTAATAAAGACAAACTGTATTAATGAAGAAAGAGAAAAGGGTGGACACGGGGCCGTGTCCAGCGGACACGGGGCCGTGTCCAGGCTTCTGTACAGGCTATAAATAGGAGTGCTTGGCTCAAGCTCAAACTATCCCTTGGCACACCACCTCTCTCACACTTCATCCACCACCCACCACCATCACAACACCATCATCCACCACCATCATCCATTGTCCATCGTAGAGTGTGTGAGTCGTCCCGGGATCCAAGATTGATCGTAAGAGTTCTTGACAATCAAGGCCATGTTTGCCTAAGTCTCTTACATCACTTGGTGAAGACAAAGTGTCTAGTTTAATACTTTTTATTTCTAATCTTTTGCACTTTTTATTTGGTTTTGTATTAATGACTTTAATAACTAGTTACTTATGTTGAAGGTGATCTTTCCTTATCGTTTGTCCGTGGTGTCTTGGCATTATTTTACTGTCTATATAAAATAAAGGATTTTCACCATTCATATCTCCACGGTCTATATGGAGATATGTTGGCTACCTGGTAGGGGGTTAAGGGAACGGTTTGGTAAAGGTCTTGCCATTGTTCAGCGTTTAGAGGTCCTGCAATGGACCTGGGTCAAATTTAGTAGGACCTCCTTCAATACTTCGCGGTATTGGATGGCGGGGGTCCAAACTCTTTGATCCCCTCATAAGTTAACTACTATTAATACTATAACCCGGCTATTTAGGACTGTATCCCTGCTGACTCAGACTACTTAGCCGAGGGTAACGTCACCGCCAAAAGCGGGGCCTACCACAATACTGCATTAATAACTTAATTCATTATCTTCCAATAATCCACCCCTTTAGGATTGTATCCCTGCTGACTCAAACTACTGGGGTGAGGGTAACGTCGCCTTCAAAAGAGGGGCCTACTACAATAACTAAGATAATCTCTTAATTATGTGCAAAAGTGCGGAAATAATCAAAGGTTATACTAGATACGAGTCGGAACCAAGTGATTCATCTTGTCTATCTGTTTTTATTTTTATTTTTATTTTCAGCATTTTAGTTAGTTTTATTTTTCTTAGTTTAAAACATTTTTCTAAACTTTTATTTTGGTTAGACGTTGAGGATAAACCGGTACTAAAAGCTCTTGTGTCCTTGGACGACCTCGGTATCTTACCAACGCTATACTACACTCAACGATGGGTGCACTTGCCCATATGTGTGTTTAGTGTTAGTGAAATATCGTGTTTTATAAATTTAAAACTTGGCTAAAATAAGTGTTAAAAAGGGCTTAAAATA
The DNA here is from genome assembly GCA_030545235.1 of Helianthus tuberosus. Classification (NCBI taxonomy): domain Eukaryota; kingdom Viridiplantae; phylum Streptophyta; class Magnoliopsida; order Asterales; family Asteraceae; genus Helianthus; species Helianthus tuberosus. The sequence continues at coordinate 36,059,324 of CM060424.1, read as the reverse complement.
TACACCTAATATATATAACACTTCACACGCATCAGAGAGCGTCTTCAAATAAGATTTTGCAGCAGCCTCCGAAATCCTTCCATGATTGGAAGCAAAAATTTTTCTTTATCAAGGCCAGAGTGATTCCGGTGAGGATGGTTTTAAGGGGAAGGAAGATGTTCCGATTGAAACGGTTCAGACCCCTGTTGACGAGAACTGGTACCAGGATCTGAAGGACGTTCCGAACATTGCTTTGCCGGAGAAAGCTCTTGTCGGAGCTAGCATGAGCTTGAATTGGAAGATGGATCGTGACGACAAGCCAGTATATACGGAGGATGGTCATGGTAAGTTTGGGGGGTTTTCCTTTTTTTTTTTTTTGAACTTGCCTTTCTTCCCTTGTAGTTGTGTCGCTGTATGTTGTCGCGTTCAAGAGAGAAGGCGGAAGAATGGGTACCATTAAGAAGAAACCTGATGAGGAGCTTTGGTAAACTTTGTTCTTCCGCGGGATGCGGATCTGTCTGCTCAGCCTGCTGCTGGTGCTGGTAAGCTATATTGGTTTTTTGTTTTGCTTTTTGCGCTTTTGAGTAAATTGTTCTTTGTGCTTTCGTAGGTGAGTTGTCAAATTTGGGCATAGGCCCTGAGAGGAAAAAGCGCGCGGTGACTTCTGCTTCTGCGCCGAAGAAGAACGAAGCCGATAAAGCTCAATCTTTGAAGGCAAAAAATATTGGAGGAGAGAAGAAAGGTATGCGCCGTTCCTCTGACTCCTGGTGTGATTATGTGGTGGTTTCTGACTCTCTGGAGGGTCTTACGCCTGCAGTTACTGTTAGGAGGCCAAAACCAGAACCGAGAGATACTGCTGATATTCCTCCATCCAACCCAAGTAATCCTATTGACTTGGATTCTAGCCCTGAACACTTGGTGCACAGGAAGGCTGGTAAAAGGAAACAAGCTGATACTGATGTCGAGGGTCAGCCCTCTAAGAAGATTCAGAGGAAGAAAATTACCAGAAAAGGAAATCTAGATGCTTTTATTTCGGAATCTGTTCCTGGTAAGTGTTGCATTTTCTTGTTTCCTTTATGCGCATTAAATCTTTACAGATTTTGTTGTTTTTCCAGAGGTTCCTGTTTCCCCTGTTCCCACAGAGCTGCAATCTGTGGTTAATGAAGAGCTTCCCCCCACCCCTCCGCGTGCTTCTGTTGTTGACCGGTTAGAGCCTACGGGTGCTGCTGATGGAGGTGTGGATAAGACTGTTGAGGCTGAGAAGCCTGTTGATATTGCTGCAGAAACTGAAAAAAGTTGTTGATTCAGGGGTTGCGGATGGTGCTGGTAATCCAAAAACCCCTGAAATTGTTGCTCAAGATCTGGGGAAAGAACAAACTGCTGAAAAAACTTCAACTCCTTCCCCTAAACCTTCTGATGCTATGCCTGAGCATGTAGAGAAGGTTACTGCTGAGGAGCAAAACGTGTTTTCTGATGCGGGTCTGAGTTCTCCAATCCGCCCAGAGGAAACTCTGGGGGATTATTACTATAGAACTTATTCAGAAAAAGATGCTTCCGAGCCTCATGCCCCTGTTTGGAACTTGAGAAAAGGTGATACTTTCTCGGATTGGCGTGTGTGCCGAGATTGGTTGCAGGGGATATTTCCGCCTGGTGAAATCAAGTTTCAAGAAAGCCGGTCTTATGAATAAACTTATCAAGCTTATCTTGAAGAGACTGCTTCTCATGCTTCTACCACTCATCGCATAGTGCGTGAGTGGTATAGTATGCATAAAGACTGGGAAACTCTTAGGGTATCCCAGAAGAAGTTTGCTAGTGATGAGAAGCGTTTAGCCCAGCTAAAAGCTAAATTGGAAGCTGATCAGGCCAAGTTTGAGGCTGATCGTAAAACCGAGGAGTGGTCTGTTGCAGGTTGGAAGAGGAAAGCGGAAGCTGAAGCTGCTCTCCTTTCCGAAGAACGCAAAAACTGGAGGAGAATTTGCGAAAAAGATAATGCTGAGTGATGTAGAGTGTGAAACATAGGTGTTCAAGGGTTGATTTTGTGTGGTTTAGCTTAGTTTATATAACTATATGCTTAGAATTGGTTATTTGCGAGTGTTTGTGTGTTCGCAGGTAAAAACGCGTAAATTGGTGAAGTTACGAGGTTTAACGATGAAGCGGAACATGTGATATTAGTGAAGGCAGCCAACGGAAGCACTTGGGAATGTTTCGGATCGAATGACAACTTGGAATCGAAAGGAATACGGAAGATTAAAATTGAAGGGCTTTTGTGTCATTAATCCGAAGTTGAATTTAAAGAAAATGCAAGAGGAACATGAAGTAAAGAAGTATAGGGACTGAATTATCATTACGCAAAACTTGTATGTGTTGAATAAAAGGAGCTGGAAAACACGCCTAGGCTTACGGATTAGGAACCGTGACCTACGGTTTCATGCATGGTGTTCACAAAAATTCACAGCAAGTATCACATGTGGCTTACGGTTGGGCTTGCGGTCTACGGATCAAAAGGGCAACAAATACTCCAGCAATCATTATTTTGGGGGTGGCTCTCAAACTCTCAGAAGACATCATCATTAATCATTCATCAATATCACCTCTCATGCATCGATTGGTGGCAGCAACAATACATTAAAAAGGACACTTCCATTCCATCGAATTGGCAGCAGACAACATTGTTTGGTGGGCTCATCATTAAAATTAATATTCTATCAATCATCATCATGACCATCGATTTTTGGGCTTCTTGATCCACGTAAGTTGGGAGCCATATTACACATTCTTTTGGGCTCCTATAATCGGCCCAACATCATGAGATCATCATCGACTTTTGGGAGGCAGCCGCACATCATCCTTGGGGGGCTCTAGAAACTCATCATCATTATTCATCATCGATCCTTGACTCAACACCAAGTCAATCATGAACTCAACCTTTTACCAAGCTTCGGAAGATCATTCAACCGAGATGAGCGGCTAAATCATACGTGGCTTCCTCCAGACAGATGGTTCAGTTAGGTTTTATTTATTTTCAGTTTTATTCATGTTTGGAATTACTTTTGGATTGACAAACCTTTATAAGTAATTTGATGTGTTGATTTTGTTTGAACTATTTGCTTGTGTTTTTGAGTCCTTACTTTACAATTTGTTCGGTTGATGACAAAACCTTGTAGCGGATTGGGTGACATAGAGTAGGTTGATTCACGCTAGTGAATAGGGTTAATTGACTTATAAGAGATCTGATGACAAAGACCCGTTTTCAGTAACCAATCAAACTAATCAACTTTCCCACACTATGTCTATGTGGTGTCAAGTATTGAATTAAACTGAGATTTTGTAAACCTAGAACCTGAAGTTTGGAGGAGGTTACCTTTACCACTATTGTTTTCTAAATCACGTTAGTTTAGACTTTATTTTCTAAAAAACAACCAAACCAATCAATTAATTATTTTATTTAGTTAATTTAGATAGAAAACCAATTCTGACCACATACTCCTCGTGGACCGACACCCTACTTACCCTAACTAGTTAAGGTATTTAGGAACTTTTTATAAATATTTTTTTGACCAACCAAACGAAATCGATTACTGAGAAGGTAAACCTCCGTAATATCATTAATAACCTCAAGGTTGAGGTTGAAAAACTGAAGAATCAGGATGCAGAGGTAGAAAAGTTAAAAAAAGGAGAAAGCTGATGCAGAAGCTGCTTTAGAAGAGGCGCGTTCTCATAGGGAGCGTAGTGAGCAACGAGAGGTACGAGCTTGCGCCACTCTTGCCCTTAGAGATAAAGAGTTAGAAGAACTTACTGCTTTGCTTTCTGGCCAGGAACAACTTAAAAAGGATCTGGAGCTTGCGCATTCTGAAAAGGCTGAAACCTCTCGCCGTTTGACTGAAACTGAAGAAAAATTGGAAAACTCTGAAACGGCGCGAGCCACGGCGGAGAGCGAGCTTGAACCTTTAAAGAGTGATATGGCGTGGTTAAAAAATCGTGGAATTGCTTGTGTAAGTTGCTTGTTCTTTTCTGTTGTGGAACTGTTTATGCGCTTTCTTGTTATTCACCCTTTCCTACTTCCGCAGGTTGCTGAGTCAGTGCTAAATTCTGAAGAGCTGGATAAAACCGTTGCGCGTTTAGTGGTTGCTGCGCGAAAAGATGGGTACGCCCAAGGATATGCTGAATGCTCTCATCATGTAAATAGCGCTTTAAAGGTTGACTGGGATGTTAGTAGATCTGCAACTTTTGGCGTGGATACTGGTGTTGCACTTGCTGCCTTAAAGACAGAATTTAACAACTTGCAACTTCCAGTTATGGATCTGAAAAATGTTGCGCTACAATCTGATGATCACGTAGGTTGAAAAATGTATTGAACAATTTTCGTTTTGGTGCGCCGTTGCGCAAGTAACTAAAACACTGCCGTGTTTGATAGTTTTTAAGGCGTATTTGTACGCTGGGAATAGCATGATGTTTCTATTCGTTTGTTTGATGATTTTACAATATTTTGCATGGGCACAATTACTTTTATTAGGTAAGGCAAATGAAGTTGGTATAAAGCTCATGTGTGAACGTATAGTCTTGTGTGATATGATCACTGACTGTTCATGAGATTTAGTTCTTTGTGTTTACCATAATGTTTTTGCGCTTACCAAAAGAAATTGCATGCACTTTGTAAGAAACACAAGAATAATAGAAACTTTGCTTTTTTATTTAGGGATAGGGCACATAGGCCATTACAAAGTTTGCTAAATTAATTATGTGAAACTTAACTTACTCTCTAATTTTCCCGCTCCGTTTTGATAGATCATGTTTTTGCGCGGGGAATTCATAGAGTTGTCCTTTAAGTTTTCGCCCTTTTGCTTGGGCCCTCCTCACCCCGAGTTATCTGCTTTATCTCTTTGCGCACATTTTGGGGCAAATGCGTGAGCTCGCCGCTTTTGAGGGCTTTCTCTATTTCTGTCCGTAAAGAAATGCAGTTGTTAGTGGTATGCCCGTTGTTGACTAAAATGTGTCAGAAATTTTTCGCGCAGGTCTTTCCATGATTCGATCTGTCCGATTGGTAAGTTATCGAACCAGATTCTCGCTGCGCCGGTTAGGGTCTGTACGAACAGATGGCACCATAGCGGGAGGGTCCAACCCCCAACCAGACCTGCGCTGGTAAACATTCTCAAGTGGTCATCGGGGTCTGTCAGCCCATTAAACTTACCCACGTTGGATGGTAGTTTAGCTTTCTCAAGCGGAGCCAAAGCTATTTCCATGATGAACTTTGAATTTTTCGCTGCTTCCGCAGGGCGGTAAATCAAATCATAGTTGTGTTCTGCCTCAGGGTTATAAACCGCACGAGGCCTGCATTTGTTGTAATTTGGCTACAATCGATTGAACACACTGGTATTTGCACTTAAACGGTATGTTGGATCAGACTCATCGGTGTGGGTGTTCCGTTGGGAACCCAACCTATCGTGTACCGATTGTCTTCGGTGAGGGTGTGGTTCACCATGATATTCTCTCTGGTGACTTCCTGACTGAGTGTACTCATGTTTTGATGTGGATCTGGCATAAACTTTTGTATTCTCGTAAGTTGAATCCTCCCGTTGGGAAGCGTTAGCACAAGATCCTGGTCTCCGTGACTAAGTAAAGGGAGCAGTCTGAGCACACAGCTGTGTGTATACTGCATTTAGTGCCCCTTGAGACCTGACGCACCAGGAAATTGGAGTTTCTCCTGGTGGCATAATTGAATGAGCAGGGTTTGCTGGTAACGCTCCTGGAGTGACAGGGTCGTTTTCTCGATTGGATTGAACCTCGTTGTCATCCGAGGCATCCTCTGGGATTCCTTCTACTTGAAAGTTGTTTCCGACGTTCGGCCGGGGGCCGGTTTGCCGATGAGATGACGTTTCCTCCATATGCAAATGGAAACGATGAAGTGAATCGAAAAAACAAGAGAGAAACGGGTGAAACAGAGAAAAAACGGTGGGCGCCAATGAAGAAACACTAGAATAATTGATCAGAATCAATTATCTAGGGGGTTTAAATCCGCATAAAAAGGTGGGTTTCCTCTCGTTTGATTCAATAACAATTGATCTTCTCCTCCAGTGAATTCTGCAAAAAAGAAGCATTGTTAGCCTCGTCAAGGGGAGAAGAGGGTTCTCTCCTTGACCCGACTCCGGTGTGAGAATAAGTATGGGTTACGAAGAAGAAGATGTATTTGAGAAGTGTGTGTAACTTGAATTTCATACGTGAATAGTTCTCATATTTATAGCCGGGAGTCTTTGGGCGGGAAAACCCGTTAGTGAAAAGTTGACGGAAGATGCTAACCCCGTAAGCGGTTGCCTTTCCTTCCGTCCAGCTCCCTGATCCGACGTGAATGCACACGGATCGTTGTTAGATCTATGGCTGGGGATATGCCACGTGGAAAGTGATCAAGTGGAGATTACTCTCCATTTACATGCTATCGTTGTGATTTCAGGGAGGCCTGAGATGGCGACACGTGTCCAGAAGGTTATAATCGTCTTAGTGGTGCACGATTGAATCCCTTCTAGAAGATTACTGTTGTAATCTGGTGTGACTCCTTATCGTGTGGAATCAGCTGAATAAGTAAATCCCAAGTTTGGGTAAATAATATCCAAGTCTGGATATTGAGCGGAAGTGTTTATTTCAGGATTTTCATCCTTTGTTTATGGGAGAGAGCGCAAGGATTTATGATTTTCTTTGGGCGTGCAAGTGTTGAATGTTTCTTAAGCCTTTCCTTTGTAAGACCAGTGCGCGGCCGCGCAAGGTAAAAAAAAGAACTTAAAGATGAGGTTGTGGTATGGTCCCAAGCACTTATTATGAGGTTTTTGGGACCTTACCCCTTCAGAAACTTTTTTTTTTGGTATCTTAAAAGGAAAAATATTATTAGTTGTTATTTTATTCTTTAATCACTTGTACATTAAAGCATTATCTACTTGTACCTTTTAATCTGTGCGTCGATATTGAACAAGACAACTACCGAAACGTAGACAAAAATGTGTAGGTCGTCATGCTATCTTTGGATTTTTTTTAAACAATATAGTTTATAAGATATGTCAAGAATAAGTAAAAAAAATTATAAGTTTGTTGTGGAGGGGTGAATTGTAACTAATTATCTATAATTTTGTTAAAACCTTGGGGATTTAAGTGTAATAAGTTTAGGGGCTAAAAAATAAATAGTGTTTAAAAGACCAAACTACCCTCATTTTAGGGGTCTTTCTATAAATAAAGGGGGGAAAAGTTATTATTTTTTGGGTATCTTAAAATGCCCTTGCCTCATGCATTATAATATAGTATAGATATAGATAAGACAAATATTAGTGGGATTGCCCGCACCGACAGAAAAAAAGACACCTAATATTTGATGTTTCTATAAGGGCCGTATTATTGGCAAACCCTAGATCCTTAAATCGACACTCTCAATACGAGTCGTATAGCCTTTTAAATTTCCAAAAAGACTGATGTGTCAGATTTTGTCTAGTTGACTATACATGTCGTATAGATCTATATGAGTCGTATTTGGATAAGGTTTTTTTACAAATTTGTTTATACATTATTTATGGTTTTAACAAAGTTTTCTAAAAGAAAATATTTTTTTTTAAATAAAAACATTCTTGAATTATTTTTAAGAATACCATGTACAATCCTTAGCAATCGAAGACATACCCCTCCTAACATAGTAGGGAGTCGGTTTAGAGCAACCCTCCACCCGAAGAACTTCACTTGTATTTTATTTATACAACATTTATGGTATATTATTGTTTTTTCTCTATGTGACGGAAAAGATAGTGTAGTATAGGTTAGGTATATGTATCGTATAATGTAGTATAGTATACTATAGTATAAGTGAGGTATAGGTCCTGTGTGAGCATATATAGGCATAGTAAAGCTCCCGTATATGTATCGAATTGGTTAATTTGTAATTTTAAAGGTATTTTGTTTATATAATGTTTTACAAGTGTTTTTTCTTTGTTTAATGTATACAATACGTCAAGTAACCGACAATATACGCCAAAATACAACACCATATAGACATAATACGGCATAATACGAAACAATACGGCAAGTAATAACATAATACGCGATAACACGACACGTATAGACAATCTACACCCAAATACGACACTTACAGACAATAAACGTGACAATACCGAACGCCACCGACACGACCCGTACGGACAATATATGCCATATTGCGGAACATATTGACAATATACTTCATAATATGACATTTAACGACAAAATACGTCAAGCAATGATACTGTACGACGCGTATACATACAACACGACACGTTAGGGTACAAGTGGATTCCAAATAAAATTACATGTAATCATAGAATATGACACCACATGGAACCGGACGTCAGCGGTACGACACATATAGAAGGTATACTTCATAAAATGACACATAATGACAAAATACGACATGTATACGTATCGAAACGACAAAAACCCAAAATTTAAATTTTATATCACTCCTATACAATCGTATAGGTCAAAACTCCATCGTATAGTAGGCTAATACGAATCGCATAGACCTATCCAATCCATATAGACCCTCTGAATTCTAAAAAAAAAACAAGGGGTTAATTGATAAATCGGGGGGGGGGGGGGGGTCTATACGGATCGTATAAGTTTACACGAGTCATATAAGGGTACTATACGACCTAGTTTTGAGCTATACGATGCGTATAGGGGTAAAATCAAAGTTTCATAATATTAGGATTTGCCTTTTCGATGCGATACGACCCGTATTTTGACGTATAGTATATTTGTAGTATAGTATAGTATAATAAACTATAGATCTCATATAAGCTTATAGTTGTAGTATAATATAGTATAAATCTCATAATACGACATGTAACAACAAAATACGTCAAGTAATGGTACGGTATGATTACATGTCATTTTGTTTTGAATCCACTTGTACTCTTATGTGTCGTACCGTATCATTACTTGACGTAGTTTGTTGTTACGTGTCGTATTATAGCATAGATACAATAGTATAAGTATAGTATATTATAATAAACTATAGGTGTGGTATATGTCTCGTATAAGCCTATAGGTGTAGTATAGATCTCGTATATGCTTATAGTTGTAGTATAATATAGTATAGTATAATAAACTATAGTATAAGTGCAGTATATAATACAATTATAACATAGATAGTGTTGTGCGGTGCTGTGTGGTGCGGTGTGGTGTGGTCTAGTCTAGTGTAGTCTAGTCTAGTCTAATAAACATGTACCAAACATATACTACATGAGAAATTTTAAAAATGTTTTTTTTGTTTAAAAAATAAATAAATTCTTTTATTAAACTTTGTTATAATTATGATTCAATGTATAAAAAATTTGTAAAAAAACAATGCAATATGGACCATATAGGTCCAACAAGCCGCCAGACAAAGACTGACATTTGTAGATTTGACTTTTGGATCTATACGACTCGTATTGAAAAAGGAAAGTGTGCAAATAGATTGGTCGTGCCAATAGAATTTCCCGTAAATTAATTTATATTATTTAAAATACAAATTTAATTCCAAATTCATTTTGCATTTGTAAAGGGAAAAAACCGAAAAAAAGAAAGAAAAATACTGAATTGAGACTTGATGGTAGGTTTGTTTGGTTTGGTACTTTTACAGGGAAAAACCCAAAGAAAAGAATGAAAAATATTGAAAAGAGACTTGATGGTAGGGCTCTTTGGTTTGGTACTTTTCTTTGAGTATAGCTACAACAATAAATTTGAAATGAGTATAACTTCCAAGAAAGTATAATGTTTTATTAATGCATATGACATCACTAGTAGGAATGCCCGCATGTTACGACGACACGTTACGTAAATGGTAGTATTAACCTGCTTTGCGACAATCACCTCTCCGAGGTTGCATATTGGTAATCTTGTTAAAGTTTCTAATACATTGGTTTTCAAACCACCACTTGTTCGACTCTATCAAAATTTAAAAGCATGTTTAAAAGTCAAAACGGCTAATTTTTATGGATAGCTAAGTGAGCTTAACAAAAACAATTTGTCTATTTTTATAAACAAATGAAGATCATTAAGAAAAATTATCTTAAAGGACCTATATGTAAATTTAGCAAAAAAAAATCATGAGTTTTTTTTCTAGCTTTGCCCTAAACAATGTGTTATATATGATTACTGGTAATACATTAATATAATGAAATATAGTTTTTATATAAACTACAATTTAGCAACAAAAAAAAATTGAAGACTATCGACAGTTGACCCATGAAAGATTATATATAATCCAATTGAACCCACTAGTAGGCAGTAGCAACAAAAAGACAGATGGACACTGTCGACATAGAAAAAGCAACCAAGTCAAAACGGAAGAACCCTAACCAAAATTAAATAGACTCATAAGCAAAGAAACAAAATGGAAATGAAAGATATTTATAAAATATGTATTGTAAGAATATTTATAAAAATAGATCTTCTCTATCCCCTTACATGACATAAAACTTTTACAAAACTTTAATTCATTGTATTTATCTAAACCTCTTAAAAACGCTTCAACCAATAACAATTTTTATTTTCTAACAAAAATAATCAATTTATAAACACTCAACTCTGTCGTTGACCTTTTCATTTAGTCAAAGACCTTAACAAAACTAAACTTCAACTCACTTCTTTAAAATTTTTATAAGATACTCGATGCACATCATCTCCCTAATACCATATCACTATTATCTCCATTACATTTTTGAATTTGATCTTTCATTGTGTTATATTATGTTCTGACGCCCATTGTATTTTACGTATATGTGTTTTCGATTTTTTTTCAATAGTAAAGTAATAGTATACTCGGTTTAAAGATAAAAAACATTCGATTTTTATGGTGCAATTTTTATAAGAGAATAATATCATATGAAAAATTTATTAATGTTTAAAAAACTGGGGGTGGGAATAATTGGAGGAGAGATAATCTATTGTGTTGGATAAACTATAATACCCCTAAAGAAACCAACGTACCTTCAATTTTTATCAATTCAAGCCATTTTATCCAAACCCTTAATTATTCAACAAATAAGATGATCAAAATTATCTCCTTAACCTTCCTAAGTTAACACATTTTTCTATTATATCTTAACCATTAACATGTTAAGGGGCTGTTTGTTTATCTTTTAATGAGGCTCTCAATTGTTCAAACCTCTTACTGGTTCAACACTTAATGGTTCAGACTGTTTGTTTCGCTAGCATATGTCTGAATGGTTCAGACATTTGTCTCTGAATGATTAAGCATTATACTGGTTCTTAATGGTTCAGACCTGGATCAACACTTAATGATTCAAACCTCTTACTGGTTCATCACTTAAACATTCATGTTGCCAAACACCCCTAACTAGTGGTGCACAAAAAAACTGAACCCGGACCCGGACCCGAAAAAAAAACCCGGAACCGGGTATTATAAAACCCGGGTTTTTTATACCCGGACCCGAACCTACCCGTAGGGTAGGGACCGGGTATGCATATTTGATTTAAAACCCGGACTCGGAACCGGTTTTTTTTATACCCGGTTTATACCCAAAACCCGGTTTTATAAATACCCGAACCCGGAACCAGGTTTTATAAATACCCGGAACCGGTTTTTAAAAAAACCCCATTTTGATGTAATCTTGTTTAATTATGTATGCATTAAGACTTCTAGTTCTTATGATTTAACAAAATTATGTATGCACCTTGATGTGATCTTGTTTAATTATTAGGTTTCTAATGATATTTGCCACCGCTACTTAATTATTTAGTATATTTCATTACAAGTGGAAACAAATATGCCAATATATGTTGGCCCTTCTATTTTCTTTGTTTGTTTAATATCATTATTAGTTTTTGTATTTAATAAATTGGGCCTCTGTTTATAAAGTTCAAGAATAACCACATGAAGAACTATAAATTTGTGCCTCTGTTTATAAATTGTGCCTCTGTTTATCAATAGATTTGATGTCTATGTGGGAGAGTTATGTTTGATACATTTTATAAGCATAGTTCCGGTCGGGTTTTTTTAATACCCGGTGCGGGTTTTTTCCCAACCCGATCCATACCCGAACCCTACCCGATGAATACCCGAACCGGACCCGAACCCGGAAATAGGGTATTATAATACCCGGGTTTTATAAAACCCGACCCGAACCCTACCCGAACCCGGGTATATAGGGTATACATTTTTGGTAGAGAACCCGGACCCGGACCCGACCCGGTTTTTAAAAAAACCCGATGTTGTAAAACCCGATCCTACCCGAAACCCGGTTTAAAAAAAAACCCGATTTGTGCATCACTACCCCTAACTCCTAGGGGCTGTTTGGTACAGAGAATGGAATTGTAGAGAAATGGAATAGAGAAATGGAATTGCAGAGAAAGGGAATTGGTCTGGAGAATGAGAATTGACTGTTCTGTTTGGTAGTACAGAGATGACAGTAGAGAAATATAGCTGAGAATCATTTCTCTTGTTTGGTACATAGGAAATAAACAGAGAATTATATCAACTTTATCATTAGCACAAGTCTTTTTTTCATAACAAATATTTATTAAAAAATAAAAAACATATACAAAGATGCATAAATTCCAACCAAAATATGCATTGATAAAACCAATTCACATACAAAACATAGTTTTTAAGCAAAAAAACATCAACCATAGTTACTAGTAAAAGTACTTCAACCATGCTGAAACCAAAAAAGGTACTTCAACAACCACGGTGAAACAAAAAAAATTACTTCAACCATACACAACTATCCCATTGAACCATCGGTATACAACTCGACCATCTCAATTTTCTCTTCTATTGTCAACGCAAGAAAAGAACGTCCTAGATCCACATCTTTACCAATCAAATGAGCTGCTTTGAGCCGTTTTTTCGTAGTGATACCTGGTAAAGCTTTCAACTCATCACTAACCTTTTCATAGATTTCACGAGCCTCCATACCTTCTTTGCTAAGTTGTTCACCCACCATCTCCCCAAATCGAAGCAAAACTTCCTTGATATCTTTGCAAGACTCTCGATATATCTCATCTGCATCCATTCTTCTACCTCTTCATCCTAGACTTTATATGTGGTTCTGCTTTGAGGCCAGAGTTAGGAAGACTTACATCTAGCAATTGTTGAACACCATTTAAATAACCTGGTTTGAATCCATTGTCAGCACCAGCATACTTTCCGGATGCATGTATCTCCATTAATGCATCAATTAGCTTTGCATCTTCATCATTTGTCCAGGTATGCTTGCTCCTAGTAACTCCTCTCACTATATTTGAATCTGCCATGTCTACGTACAAATGCATAATTATACAATTAAAAATCATAAGTCATGTAACTACAAATACAAATATAACAAGAAACATTAATAAGAAACAAATAAAGTGCATAAATAAACATTATTAAGAAACATCCTTGGTTCTACAAATAAAAAATACATAATTGTCAAACATAATTAAGAAACATTGTTGGCACGCTGCGCACGCATGGCATTCCAATTATTAAACATTTCATTAGCAAGAAGGTCTCTACGATCGGTCCATTCTTGTGAGGGCTCGATCATAGAAATAACATTGTCATGGTCATTTGCAGGTTGTGTGTGATTTACTGGGATTTCGTTATCAAGAGGGTCTTCACTCATTGTTGTTCGTATGAAATTGTGCAATAAACAACAAGCAATGATGATACGTGGCATGGACTCTATGGGATGATATGAGTTATCACGCAAAATAGCCCATCTATCTTTAATCATTCCGAAACATCTTTCTATAACATTCCTGGCCGATGAATGTCTCATATTAAAGAACTCCTTAGCATTCGTAGGAGGACGAGACCAATCGTTAAGATGATAACGTTGACCTCGATATGGAGTTAAAAATCCTTCACCATTTGTATAACCGGCATCACAAAGGTAGTATGTTCCTACAATTAACCATAAACTCTATGTTAATTATCATACTTAAATCTATGTATATTCTTTGAAAATTGTCTATCGCTTACCTGGAGTTATTTTAAGACCATTGGGTCTACTGATTGCATCACGCAAAACTCTACTATCAGCTGCAGAACCCTCCCATCCCGCTAAGACATACGTAAATAAAAGGTCTCTCGTACATACTCCGAGTACGTTAGTACAAATCTGCCCTTTTCTTGTCCGATAAGGTTTTCTATCAATAGCAGGGACTTTAACTTTAATGTATGTTCCATCTAATGCTCCTAAGCAACCCTGAGTTAAAAGAAAACATTACTTACTAATTTATGTTAGCAAAAAATATCTTTAATAAAAAATGTGTTTGACTAACCTTAAACCATTTCCATCTTTCATCAGTTTCATTATCTGGCACTGGCACGGGTGACTTGTAGAGTTCTTTGTGTAATCGACATATAGCATTTAAGACTAACTTGAAATACCGACTTACAGTTTCCCCGGACCGATTAAATCTGTTGACTAGTATCCTATTCTTTGCATTATGAGCAAGGGTATGTAAAAACATAGCAACTTGCTCATCCACTAGCATGTTTTTACTATCCTTTAGTCCCCCTCTAGTTTCTAGCATATCACAAAGTGTTGTAAATGCATGTATATTCATTCTTATGTTAACAACACTCGTAACATCACTTTGATAAACCATCCTCACCAGGTTTTCACGCCTATTATGGTAACTCATTAAATATTTTGTACGTAAACTCATTGACTCAATCGACCGACGCAAATGATAAGTACACAACATCCACCAACGAATCGTAACATAACTGACATAAAATGCACCTATGGCAACTATTCTTTGTCTGGAAGGTGATCTTGCCATCTACACATAAAAATATAAATAAGAAAATTCAAGAAAAGCAAATAACTCCAATAATCAAATCTTCGATCAAATCACAGAATCAAAAAATCAAATAGCAGTAGATTGAGCAAATAACTCCAATAATCAAGAACAGAGTAGCAGCGAGCATACTTTGTGTTGAGCAGAGATAAAAAAAAACATGAAATTTACACCAGTTGATAAAAGGAATCGAAGGACGTACCTGAAAATGCTTGAAATTCTCCCAAAAAACGAACGATGGGGCGATTAGGGTTCCGAGCAAAGATCGAGCAGTTTGGGGAAAATGCTTGAAATTCTCCCAAAAATCGTCGGAGCAGAGAAGGGAGGGCGGTGGTGGTGGCCGAGAGGGAGGGAGAGGGACGGTAGGGAGGGCGGTGGTGGTGGAACGAGAAGGAGGGCTGTGATGAAATGGAACGTGATGAGAGAGTGAGGCTGAGAAATGAAACCCTAGAAATCCAATTCTCTGCTTTTTTTAGAGAAACAAAATGAGAGAAAAGGAAATGGTTTATTTCCATTTCTCACCTCTTTCTTTCAAAAACAAACAAGAGAATTCTTTCTAATTCCATTTCTCACCCCTCAATTCCCTCTACCAAACAGCCCCCTATTCTCTTAACGAAAAAAAAAAAAACATTATTTGAATTTTTCTTTAGAAAAGCTAACTTGGGCCTTACTGTATTTGTGTGGGCCGTTTGTTTGGGTCCAGTCCAGTCGTGTCCAAGATCTAGGGTTCTTCACTTATATACGAATCTACACGCCCTAAACCACTTCGTTAGCCACACCGCCGTCGCCGTCGCCGTCGAAGACCGATCCAGCCGGAAAAATGAGCTACAAGGTTCCTATCCTCTGTTCACTTATCTTAATCCTTCTATCACAATTCTAATGCCTTCAGTTACCATATATTTTTCATCTAATATTCTCCGATTTAAGCTAGGGTTTTACCAAAATGATAAATGTAAGTTGTGTTGGTGCAGTTTCATCAGTTTCAGGTGGTCGGCAGAGCTCTACCTACGGAATCAGATGAGCAACCCAAGATCTATCGTATGAAGCTTTGGGCCACCAATGAAGTCCGTGCTAAGAGCAAGTTCTGGTTAGTTACTCTTTGGTTTATGATAAATTTCTTGTTTTACGAAGGTGGTGTTTGTGTTTGTTGATTTTGTTGTTTAAATTAGGTATTATTTGAGGAAGCTTAAGAAGGTCAAGAAGAGCAATGGTCAGATGCTTGCTATCAACGAGGTATAATTCTATTTTTTTTGTTCATGCTATTTTAATGTTATGTTATGTACATTTAGTAAGTTGTTATTCAAATGTAAAACTTGTTAGAATTTTGTTACAATTTTTTTTTTTTTTTACTTTGTAGTTATATTAGCTAGTGATTCTACTTGATTTTTTTTGTTGCAGTTTATCAATTATTTCCTTTGTTTTTGTAGTTGCAATGTGTAAGTGGCTTATTGTTTTAGGGTTTGCTTGTTAATTTTAGGCAAATTGGATTTTAATGATTTGAACGGGCTCCTTTTGGCCGATGCTAATCCAACTCGGTTAATTACTCACAATTATCTAAACTTTTTCATTTTGTTTGTAAAATAGTCTGTCGGTTAAAAAAACACAACGTAGTTAAGTTTTTTTTTTCTTCCAAATTACAAACCGATGTTTTTTCGGCTTTTGATCAGAATGAGGATACGAGTCGATTGATGTAAAACTTTTCTCGAAACAGTGCTCTAAACGACTTGATTTTTGTTAATTAGAAGTTCAAACACTTGAATTGAAGCACCATTTTCGTCGTCTATTTATAAGTTTAAACTCTGTTATGTTTTTTTTAACGGCTGACTTTTTTACAAACAAAATGGAAGAGTTCGGATTATTGTGGGTAATTACTGAGTTGGGATTATTATCCGCCGAAAAGAGCCGGTTCGGATTATTAAAATCCAATTTGCCTTATTTTATGAAGGAACTAGTTGGTGCTATGTATAAAATTTAATCCCACATTATACAGTTTTGGTTTGAATATGTTACATACAATTCTGAAATTGCTTCATTTATACACAATTAACATTTTGTATTTACCAATTTGGTACCACGGATGAAAGTCATCACATATTTTTACGTCTTTTTAGTCCTTTTTATATTCAATAAGTTTGTTCTGATGTCAAGTTACATGATACTAATTTTAGTTTTTATTCATTGCAAATGATCATTCACATATTTGTCACTATTAGCTATAGCGCGTGACGTAGTGATGCACCTATATGGTGCTAATGGGG
Organism: Helianthus tuberosus; assembly: GCA_030545235.1. Lineage (NCBI taxonomy): Eukaryota > Viridiplantae > Streptophyta > Magnoliopsida > Asterales > Asteraceae > Helianthus > Helianthus tuberosus. The sequence continues at coordinate 36,042,282 of CM060424.1, read as the reverse complement.
TTTTTTTGCGACAATTAGCGACATTTCTTACTTTTTATTTTCTGATAATTATAAAATAGCGATGCCTTCCAGTGTTCTTTTTGTTTTATGATTGAAAGAAGCGTATTAGTGGTATCGAATTCTAGCTATTTTTGATAAATTATTATACATACTGTGTTTATTTATGTTTCTGTAGATTTTCGAGAAAAATCCCACAACTATCAAGAACTATGGCATTTGGTTGAGGTACCAGTCAAGGACCGGATACCACAACATGTACAAGGAGTACAGGGACACAACCCTGAACGGTTCTATCGAACAGATGTACACTGAGATGGCTTCCCGTCACAGAGTCCGCCACCACTGCATCCAGGTAATCAAAACTGCTACCATTCCTGCGAAGCTCTGCAAGAGGGAGTCAACAAAGCAGTTTCACAACTCCAAGATCAAGTTCCCGTTGGTGTTCAAGAAGGTTAGACCTCCAACCAGAAAGCTCAAGACCACATACAAGGCTTCAAGGCCTAACTTGTTTGTTTGAGTGACCTATATCTATGTTTGTTGCTGTCACAAGGGTTCAAGTTACTAGAAGTTTTGATTTGTAGCGAAAACTTGCTTGTTATTTCTTTTTCTTGGATATTTTGCTGGTATTGGATATTTGAGTTTATGATGTTGCGTAGCAAATACTATTACTACTGGGTTATTAGGAATGAATGCACTATAAATTCTAAAAATGCATTTAACAATGTTTACTTCTATTCATTGGTGAATACCCTATATACTTGCTATATATTTACCATGGTTGTAAAAATCCCGACTAGGCGTCGATTAATCCTCGATTAATCACCGATTAATCTCGATTGGTTTTCAATTAATTACAATTAATCACGATTATATCCGATTAATCCCTGGTTAATCCCGATTAATCGCTAGTCCCTACCCCACTGGCCGACTTGCGACTTCAACAACCATGATATTTACTACTCAATTAGTCAATGGTGAAGATAACTACTTTTATGTACATTACGAAAATGTTAGGTAGTAACATTTTTCATCAAGCAGATCTGACGATCAAAGAGTTGTTCTTGTTATTTAAAATGGTTATCAAATAGTAATCTTACAAAGACATGTTTTTTTTATAATAATTAATAATAATAATTTTAGAATATATTCAAATTCATAACAACAAAACATAAAAAAACATCTGCGGGAACACTCGTAAAACACTACATATAAAAGACATGTTAAATGTTAGCTTGACAAGGCCACAACGGTCAAATATTCTTATTGTGAATAGTAAATACCTGATAACCATTTGTTGTGTGCCCTCAAGTATATTATTTATTATCTACTTGGAAATAGCCCAGTGGTGTTGGTGAGTTTAGATAGAGCTTAGGATAAGAGATGTCAGGGGTTCAATCCCCATGGTGTGCAACATTAGCCATTAAAAAAAGTATATTATTTATTATATTCATATTATAATCCACAAGTTGATTTTTTTTCCTAACATTTCATTTAACCCGTTAACCTCTCTTTCATTTTTTTAACATCTCATAAAAAATGCAGACTAAAACAAAAAGATAAGTTAGTCACGAGAGGGTAGGGCTGTAAACGAGCCGAACCGAACCGAATCAAGGTGGGCTCAGGCTCGGCTCGTTTAAAAATCGAATCGAGCCGAGCCGGCTCATTTTTCATAACGAGCTCGAAAGTTGGGCTCGGGCTCGTCTCGTCAAAACCTCGAGCCGGCTCGTGGTTCATCGAGCCGACTCGTTTGTTTAAATAACTTTATATTTTGGTATTTTTTACACATAATGGTTTACATAAAACCAAAAAACAATAAATAAAACATTATTTAGACTGGGCAAACTACAAATAAAACGAACAAAAAAGATTCTATGTTCTTACCTTAATAGATATATTTTTAAATCAATATTACTAATTAAGAATATAGCTTAACAATCGATTTCTTTCGATAAAAAAATAACCACATTGCTAATTAAACAACATTTCTTAAATATATTAGAACACACACACATAATTTGGGGTTTAATTTAAACGAGCCAACTAACGAGCGAGCCACGGATCGAACCTACCTTGAGCTCGGGCTCGGCTCGTTTACAAACCGAGCCAACTTGTTTAAAACCAAACCTTTTTCAAACTTTTTTCGAGTGAACTTCGAGCAAGCCTCAAGCGACGGACTTTTTGAACAACTCAGCGGGAGGGGCTAATTTAAGCAAAACGGAAACACCCTATATCCTAATACACCATTTCTCCAATAAACAAACCATAGGGACTACTATCATACTTCTTACATTCCACAGGGACAAACCAGTAACTATAAAACTACAAGTATAAACATCTATTGCGGCAAGCGGCAATCTAACGCAGTTACGCAAAGTCAACAAACAAACACCAAGAACTAGGGTTAGGGTTTCCATTTTCAAATTCCCAATTTTCTGCCGATCAAATCATGCCGAAGAACAAAGGAAAAGGAGGAAAGAATCGCAAGAGAGGTAAGAACGAAGCCGACGATGAAAAGCGTGAATTAGTCTTCAAAGAAGACGGTCAGGAATACGCACAGGTCCTCCGTATGCTCGGCAACGGCCGTTGCGAAGCCATGTGTATCGACGGCACAAAGCGCCTCTCTCACATCCGCGGTAAGATGCACAAGAAGGTATGGATTGCCGCCGGTGACATTATTCTAGTCGGTTTACGTGATTATCAGGATGACAAGGCTGACGTCATCCTCAAATACATGCCTGATGAGGCTAGACTGTTGAAGGCGTACGGTGAGTTGCCGGAGAATATTAGGCTGAATGAAGGGATTGCTGGTGGTGGAATTGATGAGGATGATGATAATGCTGGTGATGATTATATTGAGTTTGAAGATGAAGATATTGATAAGATTTAGGGTTTGTCATTTTTTTTTTTTTACAATTTTGTGTTTTTTTTTTGGTTGAGAGGTGTTTAATTAATTGTTTTGATTTTTTGGTTTTTGGTTTGGACAGGGTTTGAAGGTGTGGTGGCTTGGATTTGTTTTCCGAAATCGAGCTTGGAGAAAAGGAGAAAAAGGTATTGGTTAGGGTTTGTAGAACTTGAGGTCTTTGAATGTGATTTGGTTTTAGGTTATAAGTTATAAAGATGTTTATGTGTAAGCTATTGAATTTTGAGGATTTATGCATAATCGTTTTTGAGTTATCGGTGGTATTATTTACTTACAAATTTAATCTTGGTTTTAAAAAGTGAGAGGCACACAAAAGCGACGAGGTCAAAACCCGAGGCGCAAGCTAATTATATATATATTTTTTATATATCCTATAGGTTTTTAGCTTTTCCTACCCAAAATATAGCTATAGGTCAGGTTTTTATATGATTTTAGTTGCATGTACAAGCCAATATACCCAAGGTACAACAGTAGATGCATAAAAACGCCTCGCGTACGAGAGGCGCGCGCCTCAGGCCAAAAAAAGCCCAGAAAAATCCCCAAAAACGCGCCTTTTTGGTGCTTCTTGTAATTATTCTAGGCACAGAGCAAAAAAGAACCACGGTGTGCGCCTTGTGCTTAAGTGCGCTTCAGGCACGCTTTTTTTAAAACCAAGAATTCAATAATTGATATACTGTTTTTAAGCCAATCTTTGTTTGGATGACTGCTTGAGGTAATTACTTTGTGGAGTGTTTAATTGGATTCAATTTGTAGCAAGTGTGTTGCTCTATTATTTTTTAACTCTGTTGTGTCGAAACATTACTCGGCTACTAGGGGCAAACCTGGTGCGCTGGTGCGCGAGGCTCCGCATGCGAGGGTGGGGGGTTTTCGGGCCATTGGGTCTGGCATCCTTAACCTGCATTTTTTCAAGAGGTTGTTTCTAGGATCTGAACATGTGACTTCTAGGTCACATGGCAGCAGCCTTACAGTTGCTCCAAGGCTTCCGCTCTGCTATTTTAGACTGTTTAATGAATGTGTATAATACACCAAGTTCGGTTAAATTACTATGTCTACATATCTGCCGTAGACAACATAGGCAAGGAGGGAAATCTAGGATAAGGTCTATTCATCGACTCTTTCAGGATTGACGATATGCGAATTTGTTTTGCGTTTGCTCTTTTTAAGCAAATCATTAGTGTCATAATCTTGCTAGCTAAGCTGACTTATAGTCTCGGTCAAGGTGCGATAGTAGGTGTTTGTTTATCTGTGTCTAGTTAGAATACTTGATTGACCTGCAAATAAGCTACCCAGTACCCACATGAGATAGTATTGCATCTGGACAAGACTGGACTTGAATAAGAATGAATTATAAAGTTGAATGATAGATACCACAAGCTTGGCCCATTTATAGATAAATGTATCACTTTGTATTTAAAATGGGTTGAGTGGGCCTGATGAAATGCTTGATGAGTTGATGAGATGCTTTGCATAGGATATGTGCAGTGTGCTTAACGAATGGTTAATTGTATAAAGCAATTTGGTTATTGTTCGGTTGACAGGCCTTCTTTTTTTGGGGCTGGTTTAATTGGATTTGATAGAAATAAAATATTTCAATAGTTTAATTCACATATAAGCCTAAATTTATAAACTCTGCCATTGTCGTTACCTAACGATTTTTCTAACATGAACCAAAACAACCAAATTGTGCAACATCAAACATTTAGACAATGGTTCTGGTTCGGCTATTTATCGTATGCAAACTGAACAAGTGCAGATATTGCCGATATTTTTGAACTACTGAGACCAACAATTGGCTCTGTTTTTTTGTTTGGTTATTTTGGTACAGTTATTTTTGTTCAACTCACGATCGGTTTTATCAGGTTATCAACTGTTACTGATCTAATCCAAAATCCAATTTTGTTTTGATATCTTTATGTAAGAAGAATATGAAAGATTTTATTTAAATATGTCATGAAGTATTGGAGTTTTGATTGATCTTTATGTAAGAAGAATATGAAAGATTTTATTTAAACATGTCATGAAGTATTGGAGTTTTGATTGAAGCTTGCTAGTATGAGTTGTCGACTTTATGTTTGAAAATAAAGCCAGAAAACATTGTATTATAAGGGTAAAAAGTGTTCACCAAGCGTAAGAATGACATTTACGCAATTCAGTGCATAAACAATGTCATAAAGGATGCACTAAACCGTCGAGTGACTATTAATCAATTACGATATGAATGTTATCAATGTAGTTTTGGCAAATCATGAAGATCAAATTGTAAATCATGAAAGATCAAATTGGCAAATCATGAATATGTTTTCGAAGAACTAGGGCTATCGCGGTAGCAAATGAAGATTCGGTGCCAATAAAAGGAAAAAGAAAAAGAAAACCATGTAATTTAAGGATATACCATATATATGACATAGTTAAAATAAATGAAAGGTAAATGAAAGAAATTATTTCGGTTATATAATCGGGTAAACAAGTATCCGTTATCACCCGGGCAGGGTATACGGGTATATCACCAAATCCCATGGTGACTTATACACTAAATGTTATTTGTGAAAAATTAAACAACAATCCCATATAAGGGCCTATACTTGTCTCAAATACTTCAAGTTTTAGGTTCAATTGCCATACCTACTAAATATTTGATTATAACATGGTCTACTTTTATACCATCGAGTGGATGTAGCCAAAACTTCAAAATTTGATGACCTACGTTTTGTAAAATCTAACTTGATATATTTTTTCGTAAACAAGTCGAAACTGTTATTCTAACACGTAACTGATTCCCCGCGCTTTGTAGCGGGCTTTCATTTGGTATCAGTTCGGTGTAGCAACCGAAAGAGATATGCCCAAGAGAACATCAACACGTTTTATACATATACGTATAAAAACGAATACAGGTACTGGTACCGATGTTGTTTGGCTAGTATCGATTTGGTTATTGACTTCACTATGGCTTACCGTACGAAAAAAAACTCTATTGCGATACGTCGAGAAAACCATAACTAAAAATAATGTACCGGTGCGATACGTCGAGAAAACCATAACTAAAAGTAATGTACCGGTACAGATGTTTGAACGGTATCTGTTGCGTTCGTCACAGACTAAACAACAAGATGCCTAAAGGTTTAGCTTTAAGATCAAAATCAAAATTTAAAAGAAAATGTTTTGTTTGCAACTTAGAGAAACATTTAAAGAAAGACCACCCATAATTGAAAAAGAGAAAAAGTGAGGCTGGTAATAGTTCAAGAACACATGCCAATCATAACTCTCAAGAAGATGCATCTGATGGTTATAATAGTACTGATGTGATGCGTGTTACAAGTTGTGACATGAAGGAGCAGTGGGTGCTTGATTCAGGGGGTTCTTTCCACATGACACCTATGAAAACATTCTTTAAAGATTTGAAGTATGAAGAGCACAATCATGTGAAACTTGGAGATGATAAACACTGCAAAATTGCAGGGATTGGTACAGTCATATTCAAGTTAAAGAATGACAATCAAGTGGAAATACTCAATGTCAGGTATGTACCTAGCCTAAAGAGAAGTTTATCGTCTCTTGGTACTTTTGAAAGGGAAAAAGCTAAGGTGATTAGAGGAGGATCTTCAATGTTGTTAACTAAACAAGAAAGGATAACAATGCATATGTGCTAGATGGGAGTGTTATTAATGGGCCATTGGCTTCTGTTGCTGTCATAGATAAGGATGGTGGTATGGATTGTCTATGGCATAATAGATTACGCCACATAAGCAGTCAAGGGTTGTAAGAGTAGAAAAAATAACAAGTACTGGGTGACATAAAAAGCTGTGATATAGGATTCTTGGAAACCTGTCTTATAGGCAAACACAAAAGAGTTAAGTTTGGGGTTAGTAAACATGTCACTAAGGGTATACTTGACTATATACACTCTGATTTGTTGGATCCTGCAAGGTTTGAATCTTTAGGAGGTGATAGATATTTCATGTCCATTATTGATGACTTCTCAAGAAGTGTTTGGGTGTTTGTTATCAAACATAAGAATGATGTATTTTAGAAGTTTAGAGATTGGAAGGCATTCGTAGAAAATCACACTGTAGAAGAATAAAGAATGATGTTGTAAGTGCAATGAAAGTGTTGGTAAAGGATATTGACACAAAAGAAAACTTTGGAGACATGCTGACTAAATCTCTGTGTGGAAGGAAGTTTGATTTCTGTATTACTAGTTTAGAATTTGGTTAAAGTCATGATTTTGGCTTTAAGGCGGAGATTGATGAAGTTTAAAGTCAAAATAAGGAGTTTTTAGAAGTTAAAGGGTGTCCTGGCTTATTACTCATAAGTGCAGGGGGTGTTAGTGACAATTTCTTTAATTTTCTGTTAAAGGCTTTTAGAGCTGGATAAAAGGGGGATTAGGGCACACTTCATCACACTTCTTGTTTTTTTATTTCCTTGTAATCACTTTCAATTCCCAGTTGTAATAGTTGCTAATTGTTGGTTCAATAAAGATTGCGCAAATATTTGATTCGAATTCGTATTTTCTGGTGTTTATTTTACAACATATACTAACATGTCAAATTCTCTAGTGTAGTGTAAAATTTGATTGGGCTGTACGGAACATCTTTTGGGCATGGTGTACTGTCGGTGCTACGCGCCATAGGTACACTGTTATGATATGTATATAAATTATGTGTATAACTAGTGCGTTACTTAAAATGATAAAATAATATTAATTATTTTCTACATTTTTTTTTTGGATCGGAGCAATCCAAAAACATGAATCAACTCTTGATCCCTGTCTGCGGCTCGGTGACCGTCTCTCAAATTGGCTAAAGACGAGTAGGTTGGAGCCCCGTAAGAGTTGAGGAAAGAAAATTATAGAGGAAGATAAAACCGGAATATGATGACTTAGCTAATTGTAACAATATGTTATACCTAAATCTAGGCTTAAATATCAATTACTGTGTAATTCAATTATTTTAATGGATGAAATGGGTTAGCAACTTGAATCCACGGATGTGTTACAGGAAACAAATAACATGGTAAATCCTTAAAATCAATTAAAGTTTGAAAATTTGAACTATAATATATATTCTATCTCAATTTTTTTTCTTTTAGGTTATAAGTTACAGGGGTTACATGCATGTCTATCCAAACCTAACACAAACTTTGTCATGTTAACCTATTGTTGACCCGAAACCATTTAACCTAGTTAGTCCTACACTCGTTTATTTCATGTTTGGTTCATGTTTCGGTTTATTTGTATCAACAGGGAAACTTTCCATCAGGACGGGTACAAGTGTACAACTTATTTTCAAAAGGTTAAATATATCGATAGCATATATCAAAAAAAGCAAAACCACCTATTATTGATCTATAGAATACTAGTTTGAAATAATAATACATGATTAGACTTTAACTTATGTAACTCTCTTTACAATCAACTTCTCCAAATAGAGGAAAAGAGAAAAGGCAAAAAAGAACTAGAAGTGTGTGCGTTGATTCTGGGCTCTTTAGGCTTAGTTGTTGAAGTGGGGGACCAATATAAAGTGTGTTATCTCAATCTACAAAATCAAACTTTATATATTTATTAAAACTATATTAATTAGTTTGTGAATTAATCTTGATTGTATACAAATCTTCTTTTTATGTATACAGTTAATTATGAATGGGTGTACGAGTCGTGTTGAGCTTGAATTCGACTAGACTCCAACCTGTCTTGTCTCATGCGATGTGTAAAACTTGATTTTTATTAATCCGGATTTAATTTATGTTGTAGCACAACTCAATTCGAGCTTTTAACAAAATGATTTTGAGTTCATTACAAATGATTCGAGTCGTTTACACCCTATTTTAGATAAACAAGTTGGATGAGAAGTAGTAACAAAATTAAAAAGTTATATATATTCCTTAATAGTTTTCTTTGTTAAATTAATGACATAAATATAATTTTAACAACATAAATAAGAAGAGGAGGTATCACAATTGGCGAGCCTTTCTTGGTTCAAGGTAGTCTGATTCTTGAAACAAAGATAATTGAATATTTTATAGGTTTAAACCTAATGTTTAGAGTTGAATAAGCAAATATATATTTAGAAATTAATCTCTGGCACATATAATGTGCATGTGAGTAGGATAAGCGGTGTGATGATTAGCCTCATATCCTTTAATTATCATTAAGCATGATAACTCCTTTCTGCGCGCCAGGTTTAAACATTTAATTTTTCATTTAATTTATACAGATTAGTTAATTTTTATATGTTTATTAATATTTTGAAAATAAATTTTTATCAGCCGACTCATGTGTATGATTAACTAATATATAAAGAAAAAAAATGTAAAATTCGCACTCAAACACCCTATAAAACAATCCTGATGGTTATGCGTAAACTCGTTCTATTGAAAATTTCTATTTAATTATCCTTCATGTATATGAACTTGTCCATGTATGCTTAGTATACACCTATTAAATTTCTATATCTATACATTTCAGAATTGAACATTTTACTTTTTTGGATAGAAAAACACCTTAATACTATACCATGTCTGTCTCTCTAGAGAAAAATAATATTATGTACATATTAAATTAATAAGAGGTTAATTATAGTATATAAATGAAACTATTTGTTTTTTTTTAAACTATTGGATTCTTACCACAATGACCAAAACTAATTCAAAATTCAAGGTCGTAAACCAAACCAATAACAAAACTTCAAAAATTCAAACAACTTACGCTAATCCAAATTGTCCATATTTTTTTACGCATTTCGTAATAAATAAAGCTAAATCAGTTCTTATATTAATTTTATTTCGCTAAATAATGTATTTTATTTCGCTAAATGAAAAACGTTATAAAACAATATACACTTTTAATATTATAAATGATTTTATTCTATATTACTGTGCGAAATGTATAACCATAAAATTAAATATGTTTAGTGTTTACTGTTAAATTTGAAGGAGTAGATATAAAACATTATAATTTTAAAAGGAAATAATGAAATTATTTACCTACGTTCATCCAACACTTTTAAAATGTTATGAAAAAATATACCATTCAAAAAGCCATAAGCACATAATAATGGAGTGAACATAGAAAAAGAATGTCCAACCGTGGGCTAGTGGCTGTATATATAACACACGCTCTTCATTAGGCATATCATGCTTTTGATCTTAATTTAGTGAATCAAACATGGCTTTAAAGAATGTTTTGATTGCATTCATAGCTCCTCTCCCTTCAATCATCTTCTACATTTACTTCCTAAATAACCACCACCATATTCTTTCCCCTCTCTGGTACTGGTGCTATCACCACCCTCTTATCTTAGCTAACACCCTCTTCTTCCTCAACATCGATGTCGGTTTCTGGCTCATTAGCCTCCTCCAATCCAGCAACTGGGTATATATAGTTTCTGATCTAGATTCACTAATAAACAAATGAGTATCACTAGCAGCCAATTCCGTTGGGGAAAGTGGTTACTGACAAGAATCCGTCGGCAATGAGTTCCCACCAAAACCGACGAAATCTAGGATGTTGGTGGTCTTTTTTTCAAAATTTTACGGAGTCTCTCAAACATACTGATTTGTTAATTAGTAGTGGTTACCAAAGGCCTTTGGCTGCGCGTAAAATGGTGCCTTCAGGGCCAGCTCATGAGAGGGGCAAGGTGGGCAACCGCCCAGGACCCACTCTCACACGGGGCCCAAAATTTATTATCTATGTATGCTTTTTTTAAACAAATACATGGTTAAAACTAAAAGTTAAAACCAAATATATTTTTAGACTCGTACTTATTCTATTTAGTTTAAGCCCATATAGAGAAATAAACTTAATTCTTATCTAACCCAACTAAATCTAATAGTGTTTTAAATTTAAACCCATTTAAAAAAACACAAAGCTCTTGTATTTTAGGGGCCCGTTTTTTCTACTTGCCTAGAGCCCCCCGAAATTCTAAAAGATTTTCAGGGACAGGCCTGGGTGTGCCCCTTTCACGTGGTCGAGGGTTCAAGTTTCACGGTATACACTTGTGTGGAATTAGGAGTTGATTAGAATAGTGTGAAAAAAGTAGTGTTTTTTAGTTTATTCAATCAGACATTTCAGCTGACAGTTTATAGTTGATGTTATTTAGTTTGTGTTTTTTAACTAGAGGATCTGCTGGTTATATATATATGCAGATGATAGATTTGTATTGGACAGTGATTCCGGTGATGTTGGTGCATTACTTTTGGAGTCACCCTGGTGCAGAATATAACTTGTGGCGGTCGATGGTGGTGGTGGTTTTGACATGGGTTTGGGCTATTAGATTGACTCATAACTACTTTCGTCGGGAGAAATGGCAATGGGGCGCAAGAGAAGATTGGAGGTTCACAGATATGGCTCGACAGCACGGCCAAAACTGGTGGTGGGTTTCGTTCTTTGGTGTTTACCTCATTCAACAGGTAAACATATTGATTATCTTTGCGAACCCGCATGTTTTCATGTTTCTCACTACTAGAAAACTGGTTATTGTGATCAAAATTTACGATCCAAAACAACGTTTGCAAAATTAATGAGCGAAATCATAACCGATCCTTTCTCTTTGGAAAATTTGATAAATGATTTCCGGTTTTCCCAAACAGGTGTTTCTATTTGGAGTATGTCTACCCTTGTATATAGTTCACTCGATCAACAAGCCACTAAACATATGGGACATAATTGCATTAGTTGTTTGCATTTGTGGCATCATCTACGCCTATTTCGCCGACACCCAACTTCACACATTTGTGAGCATGAATGAAAAACTGAAAAAGGAAGGAGTGGCCATCGTGCCCAATCTCGATGAAGGCTTGTGGTATTATTCTAGACACCCAAACTATTTTGGCGAACAACTATGGTGGTGGGGACTTTCTATCTTTGGTTGGAACCTTGGTGGCGCTTGGGTCTTTGTTGGTGCACTCATAAACACCTTGTGTCTAGCTTATGTGACTACAGTTGTGGAGAAAAGAATGCTTAAAGAAGAGTATAGAGTTGAAGCCTATAAGATGTACCAACAAACAACATCTATTTGGATACCTTGGTTTAAATCGCCCCTAAAACAATTGCCAAAGGAAAAGGATGACTAAATTCTACAATCAAGTGAGATACACGCCATCTTGACATATATTTCATATAATTTGTACTTCTATTCTACCTTGTTGAGCATGTTTGTTCATTTATGTTGATATAACATGTTAAATTGTTTTTATTAATTATGCAAAAGATGCAAAGCAATTGTCCTATATATTAAAAAAGGAACTGAATGAATAGTAAACCGAATTTAATTATTTAATTGTAATAAAAAATAAATTTAGGGGTCGTACCAGTACCGGTACCGAGCCGTACCAGTATATATTAAAAAAGGAACTGAATGAATAGTAAACCGAATTTAATTATTTAATTGTAATTGTCCTATATATTAAAAAAGGAACTGAATGAATAGTAAACGAATTTAATTATTTAATTGTAATTGTCCTATATATTAAAAAAGGAACTGAATGAATAGTAAACCGAATTTAATTATTTAATTGTAATAAAAAATAAATTTAGGGGTCGTACCAGTACCGGTACCGAGCCGTACCGTACCAATATATATTAAAAAAGGAACTGAATGAATAGTAAACCGAATTTAATTATTTAATTGTAATTGTCCTATATATTAAAAAAGGAACTGAATGAATAGTAAACGAATTTAATTATTTAATTGTGATAAAAAATAAATTTAGGGGTCGTACAAGTACAGGTACCGAGCCGTACCGTACCAGTATATATTAAAAAAGGAATTGAATGAATAGTAAAGCGACTTTAATTATTTAATTGTAATAAAAAATAAATTTAGGGGTCGTACCAGTACCGGTACCGAGCCGTACCGTACCAGGTATATTCGGTACCGGTACTCACTTTTGGGGATTTCGGTAACGGTATTTTTCGTACCGGTTGGTACCGAGGTCATCAAATCTTGTAGTAATGTAGCAATGCAAGTAATTGCACCATTTATATTACTTTTCATACACACAGTAAGTAAACTGTATTTCGTTTGAATGAGCTTTTATATACACAACTTATTTTGCTTTATTTTTTGTCTTTTTCTGTTGTAGCATGTATAATTAACTTGGATATTTAGATTATTGATGAACAAATCGTATCAAATCCTGTAATCAAACCAGTATCGTATCGGTACCAAATTTACTATACCAAATCATTTTCGGTACCAATTTGGTACCCACCTTTTGCCGTTTTCAGAATCGTTACTTTCGGTTCGACACCGGTCTAGCACCATACCTGTACTTATTGATTTTTTACCTTCAAATACCATATAGCTCATCAAATCCTGTAGCAACGTAGCAATGCAAGTAATTGCACCGTTTATATTACTTTTCATACACACAGTAAGTAAACTGTATTTCGTTTGAATGAGGTTTTATATACACAACTTATTTTGCTGTATTTTTTGTCTTTTTCTGTAATTAATGAATTGTAGCATGTAAAATTAACTTGGATATTTAGATTATTGATGAGCAAATCGTATCAAATCATGTAATCAAACCGGTATCGTATCGTTACCAAATTTACTATACCAAATCATTTTCGGTACCAATTTGGTACCCACATTTTGGCGTTTTCAGAATCGTTACTTTCGGTTCGACACCGGTCTTGCACCATACCTGTACTTATTGATTTTTACCTTCAAATACCATACCGTATTGTACCGAGCATTTTCGGTGCCAGTACCTAATTTTGATGATTTTCCGGATCGGTACTTTCAGTACCGTTACCGGTACCAAGCTCATCTATATTTTAACGTGTTAGCACCGTAATAACTGAACTGAAAACAACCGAATTTCCAACGTGTAGGACGTGTGGGTCCTATTATTATATATTAGGTTATCTAAAATCGCTTTTTTTTAGGACGGAGTGACTATCATTTTCACGACATTTTTATTTATGTTTTGATATTCGGTATCTGCTTACCGTCACTGACACGCATTTTGTAGTAATTGGGTCCCCGCCGCAACGCGCAGGCGGAAAATCAACTAGTTACTTTAAAAAATATATTCAAACGTGTTTGTTTCCCAAAAAGGTGTTATCAAGAGTGACGTACAAGGTGATATATTCTTGTTTTTACAAGTTCATTTTAACTTGTAGGCGTTACTTCACAGCATTATATATTCTATAGTTAAAGGGGGATTCAAGCATATATTATGATCATATTGTCTTCGACGATTAGAGGCTTGGGGCTTTCAATTCATGTTTTGTAAATAATAAGCTGTTACATAGTAAATAGTAGAGGGATTAGGATTGTAATAGTTGAATAGTTGAAGGTCTATTCTGTGATTTTGGGTTAACCTGATTGTACTTAAACAATCAAATTCGTACAAATGAATTATCTAGGAATTGAATTGGGTTTTACTTTTTTTTAGGAATCCGTTCGTGCAAAATAAATAAATTCTTTTATTAACTTGATTACAAGAACTAAATAAAATGAAACTGAAAGTACTTTACTATTACAACTGAAATAAATGAAAATCAAGAACAAAAATTTTGAACAGAAACACTGTTCACTGCTGAGGATCGTGTTGAACACGAGTCCCTTAAAACAAATTTCGTGTCTCCCAGGAGAACACGTTTGTTTCCAGGATACAACAGCTAAAGCAGTTGCACTGCCGGTCTTGACTCCAACCCGAAGGTGTACCTTGAATGCTTGAAGAAGATGAAGAAAATTCAAAGAGAAGGATTGTATTGCTGTGTAATTCGGTGTGTTTAATTCTACAGCTGGAACCTCCTATTTATACTGCAGGTCCAAGTCGAAACTGAAAAACGAATTTAATAGGAGAATTAAACTGCATTAATCGTCTTCAATGCACTTTAATTCGCCATTTAATTCTCCCATGCGTAGGTATTGGGCTCACCCTCAACCATGTAGCTCATGAAGTTTGGACCAAAGGATTTTTCAACCCTTTGTCGTTTACTTCGTCTAAGCTCACCCTCCTCGACCTCGGGTCGTTCATGTCTTTCATCTATCCTCGTAGATGAACTAGGGCCTGTTTCATCTAACCATGTAGATGAACTTGGACCTGCTTCATCAACCGCTGTTGATGAAGTCGCATGTGTTTATCCTAACATAGGAAACACATTCTCAAAATATGAGACGATGTTAGAGTTTGCCTTTATGATAGTGTGTTTGTGTACATCGGGATTCTTGGACTCATGTACAAGAAAACGATGTGCACTACTTTGATGCGCATATCCTATGAAAATGCAATCAACCGTTTTGGGTCCTATCCTAAGAGCCTTAGGAGGTGGTACAATCACCTTTGCTAGGCACCCCCACACTTTCAAGTATTTGTATGAAGGCTTCCTCTTTCTCCATAACTCATATGGAGTTTCGTCCTTATTTTTCAAGGGTATCTTGTTCAAAAGATAGTTTGCTGAGAGAATGGCGTCCCCCCACATTTCTCGGTTCACTCCCGAACTGATCAACATGGCGTTCATCATCTTTTTCAATGTGCGGTTCTTTCGTTCCGCCACACCATTTTATTGTGGAGAATAACGAGGTGTACACTCATGTACAATGCCACTTTTTGCGCATAAATCTGCAAAAGGTGCAACATATTCACCTCCTTGATCGCTTCTCACAGCTTTTATCTTCTTTTTAAGTTGATTCTCAACTTCGTTTTTGTACAAGATAAACTTCTCTATTGCTTCGTCTTTACTTTTAAGTAAATACACATAGCAATATTTAGTACAATCATCAATAAACATGATGAAGTACTTATTTCCTTCACGCGTGAGAACCGCTTTTAAGTCACACACATCGGTATGAATTAAATCAAGGGGTTCAGTTATTCGTTCAACCAATTTAAACGATGATCTCGTAAGTTTGGATTAAACACATGTCTCGCATTTGTAATTGGACTCGATATGGAATGTTGGTATCAAATTTAATTTAATTAAATGTCTTAATGAATTAAAATTTACATGTCCTAATCTACAATGTCAAACATTAGAAGACTCAATCATGTAAGTAGAAGAAACATTTTCATTCATATTTTTGTTTTGTTTCACAACCATTACATTCATTTTAAACATTCCATTTAG
The DNA here is from genome assembly GCA_030545235.1 of Helianthus tuberosus. Taxonomy (NCBI): domain Eukaryota; kingdom Viridiplantae; phylum Streptophyta; class Magnoliopsida; order Asterales; family Asteraceae; genus Helianthus; species Helianthus tuberosus. Next base: position 36,026,284 of record CM060424.1, on the reverse strand, counting down.
GGCATAGCCCTTTCTAATAAAAGTACCACGTCTAGACAAGACAAAATTGTCCAATTCAAACACTAGACGTAATCCAAACTTGTTGAGCATCCATCCTGATACGAGATTCTTCCGTATCTCTGGAACATAAAGCACTTTGGTCAAGGTGAGCTCCTTGCCAGAAGTCATCTTCAAGATGACAGTGCCTTCCCCTTTGATGCTAGCGGTAGCTTTATTTCCCATATAAAACTTTTCTTCACCCGACGCTTCCTTGAATGTAGAGAAAAGAGCCTTGTCTCCACAAACATGGCTGGTTGCACCCGTGTCAACGAACCATCCTTTTGGGTTTTCACCCATAGCGTTGACTTCTTCAATCATAGCCGCTTCCTCTGTTATCTTTGCAATTAGAGGCATACCATCCTCATCAACCATGTGCGCACGCTTAGGTTTCTTGCATTGGTTAGCACGGTGCCCCATCTCGTTACAATTGTAACAAGTACCTTGGAAAGGCGTAGACTTCTTTTTCACAGCCCCCTTTTTCGGTCCAAGGTTGTTAACCTTTGCTTTCCCTTTGTTGTCCTTTTTACCCCGTTTGCCCTTATTGCCTTTTGAGGACTCTCCCACTTCCACCATGTTTGCCTTAGCCGAAGCTTGCAAAATGGTGCCTTTTTGGGCCACCCTGTTGTCCTCTTCTATACGAAGACGGACGACAAGTTCCTCAATCGTCATCTCCTTTCGCTTGTGTTTAAGATAATTCTTAAAATCCAACCAAGCAGGAGGTAAATTTTCGATCATGGCTGCCACTTGAAAAGTCTCGCTAAGTACCATTCCCTCAGCATGGATGTCGTGTAGTATAATTTGCAACTCTTGGACTTGGTTCATAACTGTCTTGTTATCAACCATTTTGTAGTCCAAGAAACGGGCGACAACAAATTTCTTTGTTCCCGCATCCTCCGTTTTGTACTTTTTATCCAAGGACTCCCATAATTCTTTGGAAGTCTTGATATTATAGTACACGTTATACAGTGCATCCGAGAGACCATTGAGTACATAGCCTCGACATATGAAATCCGAGTGCTTCCAAGCCTCTACCGCGCTCAGAGCCTGAGCGTCGGTCTCCCCTTCCGCAGGTTGGGGAACGGTTTCAGTCAAGAACCTCGCAAGGTTCATGGTGGTCAAGTAGAAGAACATCTTCTGTTGCCACCTCTTGAAGTGGAGGCCCGAGAACTTCTCGGGTCGTTCAGCATGATTCGCCACTGTGGACGCTCCCACAGTGTTGGCAAGGGTTCCAACGACAACATTAGTGTTGCTGGTATTCACGTTTTCAGTCGACATTTTGAAAAGTTCCAAGAAAACAAGTTAATAAACTGTTTTCAAAATAATAAATACGCTAATTTATTATTTTGTGAGTGCGAAAAAACCAGTCGTGTAGCTTCTAAGTCCAACTTTGAAGACTACAACAATAGGATTTTTAGAACTCAGCGACAGAAAGGGGTAGAAGTAGAGTTCTATTTTGACAAAGTCGCTACTTTGAATCAAAACAGAGAAAAAATATGTTTTTTAAAACACAACTGTATGAATTCAAAACTGGTTCGAATTCACAGCAGAATATGTTTGTGATTCTACACGAACGATGTTTTAAAAAAATTGTTTTAAGATTGTAGGAATCCGTTCGTGTAAAATAAATAAATTCTTTTATTAACTTGATTACAAGAACTAAACAAAATGAAACTGAAAGTACTTTACTATTACAACTGAAATAAATGAAAATCAAGAACAAAAATTTCGAAAAGAAACACTGTTCACTGCTGAGGATCGTGTTGAACACGGGTCCCTTAAAACAAATTTCGTTTCTTCCAGGAGAACACGTTTGTTTCCAGGATACAACAGCTAAAGCAGTTGCACTGCCAGTCTTGACTCCAACCAGAATGTGTACCTTGAATGCTTGAAGAAGATGAAGAAAATTCAGAGAGAAGGATTGTATTGCTGTGTAATTCGGTGTGTTTAATTCTGCAGCTGGAACCTCCTATTTATACTGCAGGTGCAAGTCGAAATTGAAAAACGAATTTAATAGGAGAATTAAACTGCATTAAACGTCTTCAATGCACTTTAATACGCCATTTAATTCTCAGTCAAACACATTGACTCGTCAGTTTCAATTGCTGAAATGTAACTGCACTGGCATTAACTGCTGCTGAAAGCTTCTGCGCGCGCGCGCGCAAGTCTGCACGCTCCTGCGCGCGCGCACCATTTTGGCTCACTGCCATGCGCGTGTGCGCTACCTTGGCTTAATCCCATGCGTACCTACGCGCGTGCGCCACGTCACCTGTGAGCCTCTACGAGCACGCCACACAGTCGCGCCGTTTTGGCTCACTTTGGTGCGCCGCGCACGTCACTTCAGTGCCCATGTTCCATGCGCGCCACCATGCCATGTGTACTCGCGCGCGTACGCGTATGATTGCCTCATCATGCGCCACTGAGCGCGGACCCACCAGGGTCACGCGCCTGCATGCCCCGCCACCAACCACTTGGTCCTTGCAGCCCTTGTGCTCCACCACGCGCACGTTGTCAAAAATACAAAGGCGGCTCATCGCCCACGCCACGCGCGCGTGTGCGAGTGCGAGTTAGGGTGCTCCGCACCCTTCGCAAGTACACTTAGTGAGTGCTTCCATGAAACAATAAGGATGAAGAGTTCCCACTTAAATATCCCTTTAAGTTTCATCTCTCCTCCTATGTGGCACAAGGTGTCACTTTCCTACATTTTCAGCATACAAGTTTCAAACAACAAACTTTGAGCATCGATATCTCGTTCATCTTAGCTCCGTTTTGGATGTGGTTTAGTTCGTTGCGAAGCTCTTCCAACATAGAACACAAACCCACAAATAAATATATAAAACCCGCTCATTTTCTTATATTTATTTCTAGTCCAAAATAGAAAAAAAAATCATTTTCCTATATTTGTGAAAAATGCTATTTTCACAAATTTCCAACATCTTTTTCTCTTAAGTATCATTATTCTTCTTCTTTTTCTCTTTATCGATCTTATAGCTTGATTACGAGTTTGTCACCTAACATAGGTTCGAAGTTTGGGGCTCAATTGTTAGCAAAACACATAAATTTAGAAAACAATTATGATTTTAGGTTGTTAAGTTATATTCTATGCTTCAAATCCGTATATATACACATATATACATATATATTAGAGTAAACTGCAATTTACGTCCTTGTGGTGTTAGAACGGGATCACTATGAGTCCCACATTAGAAATTTTGCTTCCAGAGTCCCCGATGTCATTTTTAAGTAACAACCAGAGTCGCTAACTTCAGTTCGATTTAACATTAAATATGGGTTAAATGACCACTTTGCCCCTAGTTGTAACCAAGTAAACCCCTAAACCCCAAATCCTTTATTAGTGCCTCAAAATGCACATAAGCATCACGATCATCATCATTCACTTCCAATTTCACCACCATAGTCAACCACTCCTTCAAATTACTCTCACCCTTCAACTCAAGAGCCTACAAAACCTCCCTATTTGACAAAGTATAAGCCTTATTTTGCCCAATTATTAGGGTGGAGGGTATGGTTCAATCACTCTAGGGTGTTTGAGTGATTCTCTAGTCAATAATATTATGCCATGTTAACTCCCCATTCCACTCCCTATTTTGCACTCAATTACTAGGTATGGTTCAATCACTCTAAGGTGTTTGAGTTATATATTTTTTTTATTTTCTAGAAATATAAATTAAGCATAAATAAATAAAACATATTTTAAACTAAATAAAAGTACCTTTAATTAAAAAAAACACATTACATACTTAAAACTAAAAAATTAAACCATAATAAACCTAATATTTAGAAATTGCAGGGCCAATTATATTTTTTTGCGATATCTCGTTTCCTCGCCAGAATAAACGGTAACATCTCGGGTGAAGCATGGTCGTGTGGTTTAGTAAATGTCTCCAAATTCCGATCATACAAAAGTTGTTCCACCGCCTCGTGTTGTTCCGCCACTAACGCTATGGTGTCTTCCTCGCGTTTCTTTCTTATATTCGTCAACTCTATCTCCCGTGTTTTTTTTTTCTTCTTTCATAAGAGTGTATTGAGCGAGCTTCTCGGTGAGGGCCTCTTTGCCATCGGTTGTTGATGTTGCGGGCCTCTTTTCTTTCTTTTTTTGTCTTGTTGGTGAGGGGTCTACGTTTATGTCCGGTATATCGCTATTGAACTCAGTTCCCGGTGTACCCGTATTGTATTTATCCGAATTGGACGACTTTCTTTTTTGTCCTGAACTTCCACTATCTTCACCCAACAATGGTACCGGTGCCCATTTGTCATGTTTACGAACGACTTCCCAAGCCTCAATATGTTGAAAACCACTCAGATATTTTGTTTTGAAATCAGTTAAAGCCCTATTCATGACGTCGACGTCGTCACACCCACTCCCACGAATACGATCCTACATAGATAACAAATATAAAGTAAAAAATAATTAAACATAAACAATGTTATGGAAAATATTTTTTAAATGTTTAAAAAAATGTTACCGCTTGATGCCAAAGACCGTTGAAGTAGTTTATCTTAGTCAACATAGGCATCCATTTTGAACGTTCTTGATGAACTGTTCGAGTACTTCCGCCGACCGTTTCGTTGTAATGGTCGAGCACTTTTTTTTTTTCCAAAAACTGCCCCCTTTTTGTTGGTTTCCTTGTTTCTTGTTTAAAGAACAATGAACCCATGCCTTGGCTAAGGCCTCTTCATGATTTTTCGTCCAACTTTGACGCTCCACCTTGACTCCCTTTTGTTTCGGCTCACTTGCTTCACCAATATCATCGTCTTCATTCTCATATTCTTCTTCGTCCTCGCCACTATCTACATCCAAATGTTGTGTTTCGGGGACAACCTCTAAATCTTGGTCTTCATCGTAGATAGGAAGTGGGCGCTTGACATTCTCTCTTGGTGATTGAATTGGCGGGGTCCTAAATGCAAATGGATCGAACTCGGTTGTGAAGCTTGGGTGTGAAAATATTTGTGGTGGAAAATTAGGTTGGGTGCTATAAAAAGCCAGTTGTGAAGTTTGCGGGTAAAAAAATTGAGGTTGAGAGGTTGGTGAATATCCGTAGGAGGTTTGAACCTGTGCACTCGGACCTCTAAAATCACCTTGTCTCGTTTGCGAAACCTTTTTTCTTGAATCCGATCCTCGGCTAGCGGAACCTTTTTTCTTGGGTTCACCTTTGTTTTGTTTATCCATGGTGTTTGTGGGTGTAAAAAGAGAGATGTTTTGAAAGAGTTGTGTGTTTAAAATGATTAAAAATTGTGGGTTATATAAAAATAGAGGGCAACGGATTGTTTTTTTCAATTGGGTTGTTTAACGGTCAAAGAGGGCAACGGTAAAAAAAAATATACTGCAACGGTCGAAAATGGTTCACCCTTCTCATTAATCAATTCGGTGACTATTCACCGAAAAAAGCAGTCACCGTTCACCAAATGGGGGTCACCGAATTAGGGGAAATGGTTCACCGATCGGTGAATGGCATCCCCGAACCATTCACCGAAGCCATACCGTGCACCCTTAGACTAAAAATAAACCCTCATTTCCTCATCACCGATCCCAACGGCAATCGTTTCCACTAACTTCTCCTCGTCAGGATCTCGTAACAGAATCAAATTATCCTCTATTCCTTGTTGTGGCGGTTCGTAAACGAAATCCACATCCAATTACCCCTCATCTGACACTGTTTTATACATAAACCCCCTCGTTTCACACCAAACGCTAGGTGGTGGTGCTTGTGTAGTAGGGGTGGTGTGCGATGGTGGTTGTGCGGTAGGGGTTGTGTGGTGGTGCAGTGAGGGGTGGTGGAGTTGGTTTTGTTGTGTGTGCGTGTGTGTGTGTGTGTGAGAGAGAGAGAGAGAGAGAGAGAGCGCGTCAGAGAGTCAACTTGCTTTTGATTAGAGGGAAGGGATCATAGTGTAACAAAACCTAAAGTAGAGGGACTTAAGAAGCTAAATTTCCAAAGTAAGGACTCAAGGTGATTCCTTAGACCGTGGGGTATGGTGGGGCGGGGGTTGGGGCATTTGGTGACACGTGGCTTGGGGGTAGACATTGGGCGAGTCACATTTAAACAGGGTATGGTGGGGCGGGGGTTTGAGGCGTGGGTTTGGTGGGCTTCGCTGGGCTGACCGGTGGGCTGTTTGTAAACAACAAATTTAATTTTTTTTAATTAAAGAAAATTACATAAAAACCAATTCCTAATGTTTATATTTGTTTTTTAATCTCTTCTCTCATCTCCAACACTATTTGTAACTCGTCACCCTGTAGGTGATCAATCGGCTGGGATAGCAATTTCAAATCATCACGTCTTTGTCTCAGGGCATCTCTAGCGGCATCTCTAGCATCTCTAGCGGCATCTCTAGCTTCTTTGCTCTTTCGTTGTTCGGCCCTTTGTTGTTGGAAGACGTTGAATGTATCTAACTTGGCTGAAATGTCATCCAACTGGTCGCTGTATATTCCCCTACGCAAGCCCGAACTCCCAGTTGAAGGCGATGCCGTATCAGATCTTGATTTTTGAGCACGCCTTTTTGAGGCATCTCTTCCATACTCAGGCCGGTTTGGGCTTGGCGAATCATCCAAAAGGTCCTCAAACTCTTGATCTCGTGCATCAGATTGGGCTTGGGACGAGGCCCTTGACCTTTTGGAAGACGTCTTACTTTCGCTACCACTGGGGATATTCGACCACTTTGGATGGAACTTACAAATCTCCCAACAATGCATGAAACGAAAGTCGGTCCCCACATTTGTCTTGAATTGAACCAATGCATTCATCACAATGTCTGCTTCGGTTTCACCACTTTTTGGGTTTTGTTTTGCTTTATTTAAAAAACCACTATATTTTGTAAGTTGGCCGCTTATCTCGGTCCACTTCGAGGATAAGCTATCGTTTTCACAATAAACCTCTCTTCCCAATTCTTCATGGAATACTCTACTAACCCCTTGCCACAAATGGGTTCGATGTTGAGAATTTCCTATTTTTATAAAAACAAAATTTAATATATTACAAAGTTATATAAAAAAAACCATTAATATACACAAAGTTTAAGAATACCTAAAGTTGGATGTTGAGATTGTTGAAACCAACCCCTCGCCAATGCAAGTTCTTCAGGAACGGTCCATTTTAGTTGTTTTCGCTTAGCGGTTTCAAGTGCTTTATCCCCCTCGGTTTTTTTCTTATGGCTTCTCTTTTTGATGGGTTTCGATGCGGAAGGACCATCGTTGGGTGGTTGAGTTTCGGGGACGGTTTCGTTTTGTTAAAGGTCGATGGAGTTTGGTGAAAGGTTGATGGGTGTTTGTGTAAATGGGGTAGGTATCGCATCATCGGTGTGTGGGAAGTTAGTAAACAAACAATTCCCAAGATACGATGCATAACTCGCTTCTTGGGGCATAGAAGAGTGTATCAAAAATGGACGAGGCATTTGACGAATGGGTGGTGGGCTAGGATTATTTTCTTGGAATGCATACGGGTTGGTCGGGTCAAAAGGACGGTTATGAGGATGCATTTTTTCGTTTTGTAGAAGGAGAATTGGAGATGATTATAGAAGATGTGAGTTTTATAAAGATAGCCGTTGGCCAACGGTTACTTTGGTTTGTCCAGTGAGAACCCGCCATGTCAGCTTGGCCAGACCGCCCCACGCCCGGCTTGAAACCCAAGCCCCAAGGGTCACGCCCAAACCCAAGCCCACCCGGGGTGGTGGCTTGGGCGTTTTCCCCCAACCCACGCCCAAACCCCCGCCCCATACCCCACGGTCTTACTAATTCAAGGGGAGGCAAATTGCAGTTTGCTCTCTATATTAACAATTCTTTATTTTATAGAAATGTAAAATGATCAACTTTACCTAAGATTCATTGACGAAGCTTTATTGGGGCTGGGGTTGCCCCGACCCTCATCGATTTTTTCCTCGTAGTGTTAATTTAATCGAAAATCTTCGAATTTTTTTTGTAGTGTAAAATATTGAATTTTTAAGAGTCTTCCTCCTACATATTTGGATTTTGAGAGTCCGACCCCACTAAGTTTTTGTTCAATCTCCACCACTGCTTAGATTAATAGTTTTTTTAACATCCGTTAGTGTTATGTATCAAAGTCAATACAATGCGGCAAAAAGTTAATCCATATTTTTCCTAAGGACCAAATAGTAATTTAAACATACCATTGTGACCATTTAATTGTTCATAAGTTATTTCAGATTTATCCATGCTGCATATACAATGAAGAGTAGCACCGAATTGACAAGGCTTTTATGCACCACAAATATCAATATTTCTCTCTTCATAATGAAGAGTAGCAAGTAAAATTTCTTTATTTTAGATAACTTAATTAGTAAGTAGATAATAGATTTTGCTTAATTATGCTAGCGAAGCGCTCCATATATCCATCCTTAAATACGCTTAGGCGTTGGTGTACACAACATGGAAGTTGCTTGATCACAAATCAACTTCCAAGCCATTATCACATGCCTATCTTCAGTGAGAGTTGCCCCAACAACAAACCGAATAAAATAAACCCCTCCAACGATCGAATGCGTCATGTAAACACACCCTGTCGCGTTCACAGATTGCAACAGCTTTTGGTTGAACTCGTTTGATTCGTGCTCAGTGTCATAGCGCTGACCAATCACCTTAGGAGAAACTCGAAAACACACCATAGAAAAATATCTAGGCACTATAATCTCAAACCTTTTATCCGCGCTCACGAGCATTTGAAAATCCTTAGCCAGTTTCACATGTTTCCTTATGACTTCTCTCAAACCATTCGCCCCATAGCTCCTTAGCACCATCCATAACTTTAAGGCTTGGAATCTTCGCGACAGCACAATCTGCCAGTCTTTGTAATCGACTACTTGTCCTGATTCAGTGGCTTGGTTTTTCAAATACTCCGAATTTGTGGAGAGAGATTTGGTAAGAGCCGATTTGTCCTTAACCCAAAGGCAACAACAAGATTGATTTGTAAGCATCCATTTATGTGCATTAAAACTGAAGGAGCTTGCACCCTCCACACCGTTGAGGAAGTGACGAAACTCAGGGCAAATACAGGCGGTACCAGCATACGCGGCATCCACGTGGACCCACATATTGTATGAACTGGACACATCAGACAACGGTCCCACGGGGTCCACCATCGCCATTGACGTTGTCCCAACAGTAACACATAAATACATTGGAACCAACCCAGATTCAATATCTTTCTTAATCATCTCGTCCAGTAATCGTGGGGATAACTGAAAATTTGATGATCTCGACGTTGAAACTTGTCGAATATTCTTCGGGTTGATCCCAACAATTTTCGCAGACTTTTGGAAAGAAAAATGCGTTTGATCGGAGCAGTATACCACAAGCTTTTGTGCATTTTCTCTTCCAATATGATCAAGTATATTTTCTCTTGCAGCATGTAACGTGCATATGAAGGCTTCACAAGTAGTTCCATGCAAAACACCTCCTCCACCATTTGAAAATGAGAAACAGTTGGGAAGTTGTAGTAGTTTCAATAACCATTCCATAACAATCATCTCCAGCTCGGTTGCAGCCGGAGATGATTCCCAGTTGAATCCAACAACATTAAAGCCGTTGATAAGCATTTCACCGAGAAAGCTTGCTGTGCTTCCGCTAGACGCGAAATAGGCAAAGAAGTTTGGACTTTGCCAATGTGTTACACCTGGAATAATATCTCTTTGCACATCGTTGATTATGGATTCAATTGACTCGGGGTGCAATGGGGCACAATCAGGCAAACTTTCTAGTAGAAAGCCTGGTTTGGCTTGGCTTTTGACAGGGTAGTTTTGGATATTTTGGTAATAATCAGCAAGGAAGTCTATGACCATATGGCCATTTCTTCTGAATTCTACAGGGTCTAAAGGATTCATGATGTTGTTTTGCAAGTGAGGTCTAGGTTTATAATTTATAGATGGTAAACTATTAGCAGGGGTGGATCTATGTGGGGGTCATGGGTGCTTGGGATACTTTCTTGGCGTCGTGCAAAAAAAAAAATCAATGTTTTATGTATCGGATACTCTTGATTTTTTCATCTAGATCCGTCGCTAACTATTATACCTGTTAGGATCGACAACACCCGTTGAACACGAATTGCGGAATACACACGAACAACCGAACTCTCGGACCACACACTCTCACTCTCTGCCACTCAAGAACACAAGGATTTACGTGGTTCGGTCTAAACTGACCTACGTCCACGGGTAACCAGGAGTTTACATTACTTGATGAGGTACATGTTACAAATACAGAGATATCTCTTATATAGAGATTGGATACAAAGAGAAAGCTTGTGTGAACTTGCAATGCTCCATTAAAGTGAATGCTCTCGTTGCATGCTCTTATTGCATTGAATACTCGTTGCATTAAATGCTCTCAGTGGGTTCACACTTAACAATCTCCCACTTGAAGCCACGGAACAATCTTCACCTGTGCTTCTGTATTTCTGTAAATAAGATCCCCCTTGATCTTAGCTCCTTCCTAGTTACCCGGCCTTCTCTTCAATTATCCTGAAGGCCCGTTGAAGCTCCCACTGAGCCTCAACTCATCAGTCATGGCTGAATCTGCCCCTGACCCGTTCTCTGTCTCTACCGGCTCCCACTGACACGAACTGCCGTACTCTGAGAAAACCTGAGAACTAACACTCTCCATCATAAGCAGGTAATTCACTGGAGATACTTTCATCGCTGGAATACTGGTTCTCTTAACCCACTGTCTTCTGGTAACTCTGACTGAAGCACCACCTGTGCTCCCACTGTCACGAATACCCCTGACTGGTTTCCCTGAACCTTTCCTAGCACGTTCAACCTGAATCTGACCTGTGACTCTGGGTTTGTCTCCTGCAAAACAAACCTTCTTCTGCCCACGAGATTCTGTGAACCGGACTTTGTTTCTCTTCTGAACTGGGACGGTCACTCCCTCAGACGGTAATCTGACCATATACTGCGAACATTCCTCGTTCGCAAGTCTTACCTTTCCAAAGTCTCCAACTTTTAGATTCTGCAGTGCTTCACTGGTGTGGGTAGCGTGAAATGAAGCACCAGAATTCTTGACCCAGGAATCAACACTGCTCTCCACTCTACAGATCATCTTCTGAGTGGTCTTCTGCAGCATTAACTTCTTTCTGGTTATTTGGGCACTGATTCCTGAAGTGTCCAACCTATTTACAGTTCCAACAAGTCACATCATTTCGAGTCCTCGACTGACTCCTCTTTCTGTTCTTACTGCCACTACTTCTGTTATTCTTTCTTCCTCTGCCGACATGCATTAAATCACCCGAAGATCCACCTGAATTTCTTCTTCTGACATCTTCGCCCAGAATAAGATCCCGCATTTTCACGAACGTAAACTTGCTCGTATCTGAAGAGCTCGTAACAGCAGTTACGGTTCTGGACCAACTATCGGGTAATGAGGATAATAACAATAGGGCCTGAACTTCATTGATGTGCTCTGTGACTGAACTGTCGTCCCTCATCCTAGTATCCACCAGCTCTCGAATCAGAAAGACCTCCTGTCTTTTGATTCCCAATCTGCTGGTTCCATCTTTTCTGGTCTAACCCCTGATAACACAATATCAAGATCTTTTTAAACCAATAATGCCTCAATCTGCATCTTCTACCAGCCAAAATTTGTACCGTAAACTTTTCGATTTGAACTTTCCCGTCTTCTGCCATGTTAACAAACACGACTCGCCGAAATTTAAATCGAAATATAAACCGAAAATCAACACTGAAACAACCGAACCACATCTGGTCTACGGTTCTGTTTCTTCGATCTTCAACGAAACGATACTCTGAAAAATTACTGCTGGTTCAACCGGTAAAAAAAACTGATCTTGAAATTTGTCACCTCCTTTTTTTTTCTTTAAATCCAAAGAAAGAATAAACCTTTTCTCACCTCGTCCGCTAAAAAAAATCTGGTGATCTCCAAGAGTTTACCCGGCTCTAGTCGACTAAAAAATTAATCGACAACCACAAACTCTAAATTTCCACTCGATCACCTAGTCCCACAACAAAAAATATACCCTCCTTATTTTCTGTTGGACCCACAAGAATTTTTTTTTTTCTTTTTGAAAAGTGGAGACAAAATAATTTTTGGTGGCACCCACCACCTTCTTTTTTCTTTCTTATTTGAAGTTTTGAACGAGAATCCTTCTCTATTTTCAAAACACAAGGTTAAGAAAATAAAACAATCCAAACTGATTGTTCTCTGGCCTCAATGAACACCCTTTTCTTTGGCGAACGGAGAACGGCGGGTGGGGCGGCGGAACTGCCGGCGGCGGTGGCGGTTCTAGTGACGGTCTCTGATCGGAACCGGACGGCATCGGAATCACGGCTGTGATTCACCTGAGTGACGACGGTTCTGATCGGAACTCCAGTACAGGTCAGTATCTTCTCTTTCCTGTACACCTCCTTCTCTGTTCAGTTTCTGTTCGGTTTCTGTTCGGTTCAACAACAGGAGCCTGAGCTCTGATACCAGTTGTTAGGATCGACAACACCCGTTGAACACGAATTGCGGAATACACACGAACAACCGAACTCTCGGACCACACACTCTCACTCTCTGCCACTCAAGAACACAAGGATTTACGTGGTTCGGTCTAAACTGACCTACGTCCACGGGTAACCAGGAGTTTACATTACTTGATGAGGTACATGTTACAAATACAGAGATATCTCTTATATAGAGATTGGATACAAAGAGAAAGCTTGTGTGAACTTGCAATGCTCCATTAAAGTGAATGCTCTCGTTGCATGCTCTTATTGCATTGAATACTCGTTGCATTAAATGCTCTCAGTGGGTTCACACTTAACAATACCATTTAATTTTTACATGTCGACGAGTTACATCGCTGTAATTATTAATTGTTGTGAAAAGGAAGACAAGTTTAAATCACTAGTGAGTACTTCTACAATTTAATAATCTGAGGCTGGACGTCCTCAGCCCCGGCGACGCCACGTCCCCATCATCTCTCCACGCCGCCCCCCCCTCCGTCCCGTCCCCATCGTCCACATTTAGACGTTCGCGACGGAGCAAACAGGTGGGCCCCCTTTCTTTCTTCTCGACGACGCCCGGCACACCCCATCCCCCCCCCCCCCCCGGTCACCATACCCAACAGCCTGAAAGATAGTGTTTATTTAATCAATCATTTATACGAATTGTGAAATGTCACCCTAATTGAAAGAGAGTACGCAACTAATCTATAATAAATATTAATAAGGGTGGAGGGTATGATTCAAACACTTTAGGGTGTTTGAGTCATTCTCTACCCAATTATATCATGCCATGTCAAGTCCCCCATCACTCTCCATTTTCTACTCAAACACTAGGAGTGATTCAAACACTCACTCAATTAAAAAAAGAAAATTTTTGATTGGTTGAAAGGGGTTGGGACCCACCATTAAACCCTCCCCTCTCTTCCTTCCCTCCTCTTCCCCGCTACGGTGACTATACACCGAAAAACAAACTCCCCCCTCACCTAATTAAGGCTGGCATCAATTCACCGTTCGGTGAAAAGCACTTCCCGCATGCATTCGGTGAATCACACCGACTACCCTAAAGTAAATTCATTGGTGAAAAAAAGTACGCAACAGATCTATAATAATAAATACTAATAAAGTAAATTCATTGGAGACACATGACTCTCAATAAAAGCATCCCTCAATTTTTTTCCCTCCAAATTGATCCCCGTGAGTTTTTTTCAACCACCACCCGTGTTTTAGATGTTTTGTTTATGTGTATAATAAAGTGCAATGTGTATTAATAGATTTTGATCATTGTTTGCCATAAGGAGAAAAGAATACTAGGTAAATGGAAGATAAGGAACTATGAGCGAAAAAGGTTGAAGGACTAAAAACAGAGGGCTAAACTAAAATGGGCGAAGCTAGGTGATGAAAATTCAAATTTCTTCCGTATGACTATAAATTACAGGAAAGCACAGAATAGAATAAATGCAATGAAAATCAGCGGTATTATGGTTAATGAACCAAAATCAACTAAGGAGGAGTTTAGAACGAGATTTTTGGCGCGATTCACAGAATCAATGACTCATAGACCTACTCTTGACGGTAGAGGCTTCAAACAGATCACGGGTGAACAGGCTACACTTCTAACTAGTAGCTTTTCGAAACAGGAAATAAAAGAGGCAGTGTGGGCTTGTGGGAGTGATAGGGCCCTGGGACCTGACGGATTTTCGTTCAAATTTATAAAAAGATTCTGGGCACGGTTAGAAAATAATATAGTAGGAGTGATGAATGATTTTCATGAAAGAGCTTTTATTGAAAGGGGTTGTAAGGCATCATTCATAGCCTTAATCCCAAAAGTAAAGGACCCTTTGCCGGTGAACGATTTTAGGCCAATATCTTTGATTGGAGTGATCTACAAAATAATAGCAAAAGTATTAGCTGCTAGAATTAAACTTGTTATCCCATCGCTGGTAGCATCGGTACAAACGGCATTTGTAGAAGGTAGATCCATTTTTGATGGCCCTATAATTACAAGTGAAATCATATCTTGGACAAAGAAAAAGCGGAAAAGAAATGTTTATTTTCAAAATAGACTTTGAGAAAGCATATGATTCTATCAATTGGAAATTCCTTCTCTCAAACCTAAAAGCAATGAAATTTCCAAGTCGGTGGAGGAAATGGATTGGAGCGTGCTTGAAATCAAGCTGGGCATCAGTCTTAGTAAATGGGTCGCCCACTTCGGAGTTCAAGCTACAGAGAGGCCTAAAACAAGGTGACCCGTTATCACCGTTTCTCTTTATTTTAGCAATGGAAGCTTTAGACGTTATTATGAAGAGGGCGGGAAATAGAGGAGCATTCAAAGGTATCAAACTTTCGGGTAACGGTCTGTGTATAACTCACTTATGCTACGCGGCAGATGTGGTTTTCATGGGCGAGTGGAGTGAAACGAACATAATGAACCTCAATCGCATCCTAAGATGTTTCTACTTATGCTCGGGCCTTAAAGTAAATCTTAACAAGTCGGATATCTATGGAGTAGGTGTAGATGAGGCAGAGATTGAAAGAATGGCAAACATACTAAATTGTAGAAAAGGTACAATGTCGTTCAACTTTCTAGGATTAACCATAGGTGCAAATATGAAAAAGGTGAAACATTGGAAACCAGTTATTGATAACTTTAACAAAAAGCTGTCGGCTTGGAAAGCTAAGTGCCTATCGTTTGCCGGAAGAATGGTGCTAGCAAAAGCAGTGATGGGGGCATTGCCAAACTACTATTTCTCAATATACTTTGTGAGATTAAATATATTAATATTATAATATTTAATCTTGTAGCCATTATAATCATTTATATTATATAGATCAAAATATATTAATAACCTATTAATAATTAGTTGGTAATTATTGATGGACCATATTACCCTTATTAACTAATTAGGTTTCCTCTTGGGTGTATATATAAGGAGGTTATTAGAGAGTTTAAGGGTTAGACAGTTACACAATTTACACAACCCTCATAACATCAATTACGGCTCTCTCTCCTAACCGAAACCATCCCTTGTTTCGGACTTTCGGTTCATCACCATCATAATCTTACACCCTAAGGAGGAACCAGATCATCCTGACAAGTATGTCGAACTCAATGGCTGCATCTCTGACTGGATTCTCTGCTGGCATGTCTGCTGTAACAGGTATGTAATTCATGTTTTCCATCATGTTTAAACAAAACTGATCAACATGTAGTATCAGAGCATATGTTGATAAATCAGTTCTGGTTTTGTATCCATTATTCTGGGGTTAAAATCTGGAAAACAGAAAAGTTTTAAAACCATATAAATCATGGCTGTTTTCGGGTTACATTGAGCCAAAATCAGTGTTTTGAGAAAAGGGGTGATTAATCATGTCACCCGAAACTAATATGGGTTAATTTTATGTCCGAGACCCGTTTGAAACATTAAAATTCAGGTTTCGGATCCCAGAATTATGCTTTAATTTTTTTTAGGGTTCATCATATTGTTCTAAGAAAACTCGAAAATTCCTTAAGTTTTGGAATACGTTTTGGATTAGTGGATGTTTTTTTACTCTTTGATCTGAATTTTATTTATTAAAATTTTTGAAAACTGTTAAAAGATAACCAGTTATTATTTTCGAAATCTTTGATAAGTTTAGATCAGCAATAAAATAGGAAACATTATCCCACAATCCCTAAAATTTTGAGTTTCCAGTTATTTTCACAAAACAGCTGTTAATAGTGACTCAAGACCATCAGATCTCGACTCGAGACCACATGGTCTCGACTCGAAATCATAAGGGTCCTCAAATGTTTACAACTCGAGACAAAGGTCTCGACTCGAGACCACTGAGATTTCGACTAAGGGCTTTAATCTTCACAACTCGAGACCGTGGTTGCGACTCGAGACCTCATTATGAGTCGATATCTCATAAAATGCAGTAGTCGAGACCATGGTTCCGACTCGAAACAACAAGGTTGCGACTCGAGACCTCATAATGACTCGAGATCTCATAACTCAGTCGAGACCTGACTCGAAACCTCATTATTTTAGGCCGTTTCATGTGAACTAAAAGCCAAAATAGCTTAACTTGAATGAGCTTCTGATGTATCATTTCTGGTCAACAGGTGGTTTGCTATTAAATACTTGGTTTTGTAAACAATTAATTAACTAATCAGAATCAGATTACTTTTACAAAGCCAAAATAGCTTAACTTGAATGAGCTTCTGATGTATCATTTCTGGCCAAAGCTGATTTAATACATCTATTTATTGTTCAAGTATTATAAAAAGCTATGTTGAGTATGCATTACAAACGTGAAATGTCTTAATTCTGGCCAAAGCTGATTTAATTCATTTATGTTTAGCATGCTTGACAAGTGCATAACTAAAGTGATTGTCTCATTTCTGGCCAAAGCTGATTTGTCACGATTACTTTGCACACATACTTAAATGATTATACTTCTGGCCAAAGCTGATTTGTCTTCGTTTAAGTAGAATTTTAACTAAGTCTATTATTTTGATGTTAGTAATAGACAATATCACAGCTTCATAATTAAAATAGTCATTATTTATGCCTGCCTTAGTATAACATGCCCTTAGATCACATTAGGACTTCTTTCTTAGTATCATAACTTGCTCATCTTATTTCCACTATCAGCACCCAATTGCGGGATTCCACCTTTGACTGGTGATAACTTTACTGAATGGAAGGATGCCCTCATGCTTTCACTAGGATTGCTAGACTTCGATTATGCTTTAAGAGAGAATAAGCCAGCGGACCTTACCACTCAAAGTACTGCTGCTGAGCAGATAGTTCATGAAAAATGGACTAGGTGTAACCGCATGTCTCTCATGTTCATGAAGCAGTCCATACACAAAGCAATTAGAGGAGCCATTCCTGATTCTGAAGACGCTAAAACCTATCTGGCTTCTGTGGAGGCTCAATTCAAAGGAACATCAAAAGCACACGCTAGCACTCTTATCCTCAAGCTGGTGACGACTAAGTATGATGGGAGGAGCGGCATTCGCGAACACATCATGATGATGCATGTCATGGCCAATAAGCTGAAAGGGCTAGAGATGGAAATCAGTGATGGTTTTCTTGTTCACTTCATCATCACTTTGCTTCCTTCGTCCTATGAAGCATTCAAGATCAATTACAACACTCAGAAGGACAAATGGACGATGAGTGAGCTGGTCGCTATGTGCGTACAGGAGGAAGAGCGTATGAAGATGGATCGCACTACTGATGTTGCTAACTTCACTACCTCCAACTCTAAGAATAGGAAGAACAATCATCAAAGGAAGGATGCTTCTAAAGTCCAAAAGCCAAATCCTAATACAAGTACACCTTCCAGCTCTAAGAGCTCCTTAGGCAAACCCTATTGCAAGTTCTGTAAGAAAACAGGACATAAGCAAAAGGAATGCCCTGTCTTCAAGGAGTGGCTGGCTAAGAAAGGTAACGATGTTTTCATGATACTTGAGTCCTTTAATTTAAATGTTCCTGCTAATTCTTGGTGGTTTGATTCTGGTTCTATGGTTCATGTAACTAACTCTACTCAGGGATTCCTTTCAATCCGGAAGCTGGGAAGAAACCAAAGAACACTTAAAGTTGGGGATGATCGGGAATTAGAAGTGAAGGCCATAGGAACATTACAATTATTTTTGAAAATTGGTTTATGTATTAAACTTTATGATACCTTATATGTTCCTGAGGTAACTCGGAACCTTGTATCAGGACCAAAGTTAGACATGGACGGTTTTGTCGTTTCTCATGGTCATCGCAAACTCTCTATTCTCTATGATTCCGTTGTTTATGGTACTGGCATTCTGGATGGTGGTCTCTATAGATTAGAACTATATGATTATTTTTCCAAATCTTTGTTGTCATATAATATTAATGAATCACTCACAAAGATGAAACAGATTTGAGACTTAGAGACTTCATCTATGTTGTGGCATCAACATTTAGGCCACATCTCAAGAGAACGATTAAATCGTCTCGTAAAGGATGAAGTCTTACCTCCTCTCGATTTCACTGATTTTGGAACATGTGTCAAATGTCTCAAAGGCAAAATGACATCAGCGAATAAGAAAGGTGCCACTAGGAGCTCTAATTTATTAGAACTCATTCACACTGACATTAGTGGTCCTTACCAAATCGCTGGCATAACAGGACATACTTCATTTATCACTTTCATTGATGATTATTCTCGTTACATGTACTTGTATCTTATTAAGGAAAAGTCTGAATCTCTAACAACTTTTAAAGATTATAAAGCTGAAGTTGAAAAGCAATTAGATCGTCAGATTAAAGTTGTGAGATCAGATAGAGGCGGTGAATATTATGGAAGACATACTGATGTGGGTCAAGCTCCTGGTCCATTTTATGAGTTTTGTAAGGGCCAGGGGATTGTGAACCAATACACCATGCCTGGACATCTCAGCAGAACGGTGTCGCTGAACGAAGAAATCGTACCCTTATGAACATGGTGCGCAGTATGTTAGCCAACACTAATTTACCATTATTCCTCTGGACTGAAGCGTTAAAAGCAGCTGTTCATATACTCAATAGAGTTCCTTCTAAGTATGTCCCTAAAACTCCTTATGAACTTTGGACAGGAAGGAACTGAGTCTTAAATATATGAAAGTATGGGGCTGCATTGCTGAAGCAAAACTCTATAATCCTTTCCTAAGAAAACTTGACCCTAAAACAGTTACCTGTTTCTTTATCGGGTATCCTGATCATTCAAAGGGTTATCGTTTCTATTGTCCTTCCCATGTCACCCGTATTGTTGAAACCAAGCGTGCTGCATTCCTGGAGGATTTCAAGGTCAGTGGGAGCAGTACTAACCCTTACGAAGAATTGCAAGAAGTACAAGACGCGAGGGGGGGGAGAGACTCGTCGCTTACCATTACTCCGTTTACTCCTCTTGTACCCAATGCAACAACTGCACCTGAAGCTACTGCACCAATTCCATCTCCACAATCAGAACCCACTATACCTCATAACGAAGGCACATCAAACGCTCAAAACCAAGACAACGCTGAACCCAATAATCAACTCAGGAGGTCATCTAGGCAAATAAGGCCTACTAATTGGGATGATTATGTTACCTACCTGACTGAAATGGATGCTGGAAAGCTCAATGATCCTATCTCTTATAATGAAGCCATTAGCAGTGATCAGTCTTCTGAATGGAACAAAGCAATGATTGATGAGTTTGAATCCATGAAGAAAAATAACGTTTGGGATTTGGTAGAATTACCCAACGGTGTTAAACCTGTAGGTTGTAAATGGGTGTTCAAAACAAAACTAGATCCGAATGGGAACATTGAACGCTATAAAGCGAGATTGGTTGCAAAGGGCTACACTCAGAAAGAGGGAATTGATTATCAAGAGACGTTTTCACCTGTCTCTCGTAAAGATTCATTAAGGATCGTTATGGCCCTAGTAGCTCATTTTGATTTAGAGTTGTATCAGATGGACGTCAAAACTGATTTCCTTAACGGAGACTTAGATGAAGATGTTTACATGAAACAACCTGAAGGCTTTAAACCTGAAGCTCAGGAGCATCTAGTCTGTAAGTTGAAGAAATCCATCTATGGGTTAAAACAAGCATCACGTCAATGGTACCTTAAGTTTGATGAAGTCATGAAGAGACAAGGTTTTATGAAGAATCAAGTGGATCAATGCACCTACCTCAAAATGAGTGGGAGTAATTTTACTATACTTGTCCTTTACGTAGATGACATTCTATTGGCAAGTAATAGTTTAGACATGTTGCATGAGTCGAAGCAGTTACTCTCGCATAACTTCGACATGAAGGATCTCGGAGATGCTTCTTACGTCATTGGCATCGAAATTCACCGAGATAGACACAAAGGGATCTTAGGATTGTCCCAGAATACTTACACAGATCGTGTCCTTACACGTTACAACATGCAACAGTGCAAACCCTCAGTCGCTCCAGTAGTTAAGGGAGATGTTTTCGGTTCATTCCAGTGTCCGACAATAGAGGTTGAAAAGGAGCAAATGAGCCAGATACCTTACGCATCAGTAGTCGGGAGCCTGATGTATACTCAAGTCTTTACTCACCCAGATATCGCTTATATTGCTGGAATGCTAGGCCGTTATCAGACTAATCCTGGCCTAGATCACTGGAAAGCAGCTAAGAAGGTCCTTAGATATCTGTAAGGGACGAAAGACGATAAACTGACTTACAGAAGAAGTGATCACTTAGAAGTGGTAGGTTATTCTGATTCTGACTTTGCCAAATGCAAAGATGACAAGAAATCCACTTCAGGCTACATCTTTATGTTAGCAGGCGGACCTATCTCATGGAAGAGTCATAAACAACAGTTAACCACAACTTCCACAATGATGGCAGAATACATTGTTGTTTACAACGCAACCTGTCATGGAATGTTGCTTAGAAATCTGATCACTGGACTCAAAATCGTTAATTCCATTTCTAGACCATTGAAGCTTTACTGTGATAACTCAACTGTCTTTAGTTTCTCGAACAGTAATAGTTCGACTGGAGCTGGTTTATATCTCGATGCAAAATATTTGTTCGTACGTGAACGAGTTGAGGAAAATAATCTTTGTATTGAGTATATTAGTACTAAAGATATGCTTGCGGATCCGATGACTAAAGGTCTCCCACCTAAAGTTTTCGAAGAACATGTATCGAATATGGGACTTACTAAAGACCTTATTTAATGGCATATTGTACTAGCTTATGTTTTAATTAATAAAATTTCCTCAGTTTGATTTTGTATGTCTCTAACATATGTTCTGCCGGTGTAATGACATATATACAAATCAGACACTAAAGGGCTTATGCGTATTTTGATCATAGCTATTAGGTTTTAAATTGAGGCTATAGTATTACTAATGGGGGTCCTGAGTCGAATGATGATTCAACGACTGTATTTCTCTGCTATAGTTCTTGGTTTAAGGCTAAAATGAGTGTTAACTCCTGGCCAGGCTCATCTAATACTCATGATAAATGATTACTCGGCTAAGTGGGAGAATGTGAGATTAAATATATTAATATTATAATATTTAATCTTGTAGCCATTATAATCATTTATATTATATAGATCAAAATATATTAATAACCTATTAATAATTTGTTGGTAATTGTTGATGGACCATATTACCCTTATAAACTAATTAGGTTTCCTCTTAGGTGTATATATAAGGAGGTTATTAGAGAGTTTAAGGGTTAGACAGTTACACAATTTACACAACCCTCATAACATCGATTACGACTCTCTCTCCTAACCGAAACCATCCCTTGTTTCGGTTCATCACCATCATAATCTTACACCCTAAGGAGGAACCAGATCATCCTGACAAGTATGTCGAACTCAATGGCTGCATCTCTGACTGGATTCTCTGCTGGCCTATCTGCTGCAACAGGTATGTAATTCATGTTTTCCATCATGTTTAAACAGAACTGATCAGCATACTTGGCACCAAAGAAGGTCATAAACACATTAGAGGCAATTCCCAGAGACTTCGTTTGGGGTAGAAAAAATGGAAAGTATAAAATACGGTGGATCGCATGGGGTAAGATGACAAGACCGAAACAGTATGGTGGATTTCGATTAGGAGACTTGAGAAGTGCAAACTTTGCTTTCATGATAAAATGGTGGTGGAAATATAAGTCGAGACCGGAGGAACCATGGGTGAAGGTTATAAAGGCGGTACACGAAAGTAAGAGATGTTATAAACTTATACCTTTTAATAAGAATTTTGCAAGTATATGGAAAGTCATTGCTGATGCAGGAAAAGAATTGGGAAAGCTTGGAATTGTAGCAACAGAAGTGCTTGCAGCAGAGGTGGGGACCGGAACTACAGTGAAATTCTGGGTGGATAACTGGACTAGAGGCAAACCATTCAAAGAGAGATATCCGGAGCTATTTAAAATTGCAACGAACAACAAGCAAAAGTAGCGGAATGTGTGACAAGACTAGAGAACGAAAATCAATGGAGCATTGGATGGGCTCGGGCACCAAACACGGATGTCGAATGGGCCCAATGGACTAGTATGTTGCAGCAACTCAATAACTCAAAACTCAAGACAGGAGAAGATTGATGGGTATGGAACGCGGATAATAAAGGTGAATTCTCAGTGAAGATCGTTAGAAAGTATTTAAACAAACAAGACGACGTTGGAAACGAGGAAGAGTGAAAGCACTGGAATCACTGGGTTCCACCAAAGATAAACTATTTTACATGGAGATCGACGCTAGAGAGGATTTCGGCGAAATCAGCACTAACTAGGAGAGGCATACCAATAGAAAATCCGACATGTTTAAGGTGCCAAACACAAGAGGAATCGGTTGCGCACATAATATGTGAATGTATCAAGTCGAAGTCAGTATGGAGGAATATCCTTGTTTGACTTAAACTACCTATGGTCAACGAATTTAGATCATGCAGTGGACTTCTAGAGTACGTGAACGGCTTAACAGGATCAAAAGATTGGAAGAAAGTAATCAACGTGATATTTCAAGCTACAATATGGAATATATAGAAGTCACAAAACGAGAGAGAATTCGACGGAATCACCCGAACCGAAAATAACATAATAGAAGCAGTAATGTCGGACAGCTTCATATGGCTAAAGAGCAGATCAAAGTTTCAAGATATCGTGTGGGAGAGATGGGTAGACGTCAATATAAGAGACTAGCAGAGTGCCCGCGCGATGCGGCGGGGGCGATACTTTGCATTGCGACACTCGTTTCTGGTAGTTTTCTTATTCGTATAATATTTATGATAACATTATTGTGGTGGATATATGTCATAAGTTTTCACATATGTAAAAGTTTTGTTCTTTTATAAAAAATAATAATCAAAAGACAAAAAATATTGTTTTTTTTTTGTATAAAAATTAATCATCAAAAGACAAAAAATAAAAGATAAGTTGTTATAATTGTAAAGTTTGTTTATTTTATTGGTTAAATTATAAAGTATAATTTTATTCTTTAAATTTCATAACTTTTTATAAATATCCACGTAGTACTCATCCATTAAACTTTAAGTTTAAAATTTTCGTTTTTATAAAAATAAAAAATAGTATTTGACTCGTAAGTACGTTTTAGAGCTTTAACTTAAATTGTTAAATTTCGGTTTTTTTACAAATATAAAAAATTTATATTTTTATAAGATTTCAATAATTGTTTTTATAAAAATAGGATGATAAGAGTTTATATCTTTATTAACTTTATATCATACTAAGTTCAAATTTTTAGTTTCTAACTAATCTTATCTATATGAGTCTACTTTTAACTAATAATCCCAAAAAATATTCAACACAATCTACTACTATGTATCTAGTCAAGTTGGTAAATAATTATTTTAGAACTGACTAATATTATCTATAACAATATAGTTGAACTTATAATTCCTAAAAATTTGGAACCCAGATTAGAATTTATCTAGTAAAGATTGTAAATTTCTAGAGTATTTTATTTATATTACTTGTTATAAAAATGTTTATAAAATAAATATTTTTTATTAACTTTATATCATAGTAAGTTCAGTTTTTTAGTTTAGCTTTAAAGTTTATTACTTTATTACTTTTTAATTAAAAAATGCAAATTATTAGATTAATATCCAAGAATAACTGCAATAGTTATTTTTTTATTAGTTGACTTATAATTCCTAAAATTTTGGGACATAGTTTACTATTTATCTACTAAATATCGTAAATTAGTATTAAATATTTCCTAAAATTTTGGGATATAGTTTACTATCTATCTACTAATATCGTAAATTAGTATTAAATAATTCCTAAAATTTTGGAACATAGTTTATCTTCTATCTACTAAATATCAAAGTTTTGTTTTGTTATAAAAATTAATAATAAATAAAGTATAGAAAAACTGTTTTAAACATGTAAAGATTCGTTTGTTAATAAAAAATACTAAACAAATGACAAAAAATAAAAAATAAGTTGTTATCGTTATAAAGTAAGTTTATTTTGTTGGTGATATGATAAAGTTTATAATTTTATTGTTTAAAGTCCATAACTTTTTTAAATATCCACATCATACTCATCCAATAAACTTTAATTTTAAATTTTTTGTTTTTGAAAAAGTAAAAAGTAAAAAATAGTAGGTGACTTGTAGGTACGTTTTAAACACCTTTAACTAATGTTAAATTTCATTTTTATAAATATTTAAAAAATCATATTTTTATAAAACAGTTTTTATAAAAAAAATAGGATGTAAAAGTTTATATCTTTATTAACTTTATCTTTTTATTTAAGAAATACAAATTATTCGAAAAATCTATAATATTATATAATTATTTTTTTCATATCTCGTGTCGTCCAACAGTTTTTTTATAGAAGGCACTAATGGATATATACGAAATCCTCGTGGAACATGATAGTTAAATTGAATAAGTTTAGTGTGCTTTGTAAATACAATCTTGAATTTACTCCAAACCAAGAGGTAGTTTTCATGTTTTGGCCATTCTTGGTAATCGAATTTATCTCTTTGGAAATGATCAAGTACGAACATGTAAATTATATAATACGAACATGATTAAGTACTAAAGTATATTAGTTCAATCGAGATGTAAATTATAAGTGCAATAAAATAACACAAAACATAAACTTCAAATATAAAATAAACTTTATTATTCATGGGATAGTCTAGATCAAACAAAAACAACTGAAAATGAAAAAAACATAAAAACACTTGATATATTTCATCTAATTTCTCTTCTTTTTTGATTCGTTTTTCTTGTTTGTGCTCGAATCAGCAGTATCATCTAATTCATCTTCTTTCTCATCGTCCTCAGAATCATCTAAATTTATAACCTCGACCCATTTCCATTCAGATAGTCTCTTAGATCTTTTCTTTTGATTCTCATACTTTCGATCCTTAAAAAACAAAAATTTAATAAAAAGGTTAAAAAATGATTAAATAAATTTAAAAAAAAGAACAAATATTGAATAAAAAAATTTTAAAAAGATTAAATAAATTTTAAAATTACCTCTTCACTAAATTGACGTTAAAGATTAGACTTATATGGACTGAACATTGCACCATAACAAATAATTTCAACACTATTATCACCATCATCCTACAATAAAACACCAAATAATAACATAACGAACTTGTTAATATGAAAGATTATAAGCGAAAATATTACTTAAAAACTAACAAAAGCTTGTTCGACAACTGGGGTGTTTAAATTGGCATGTTGAATCTGAAAAATCAAATAAGTTAGTATTCACATAAAAGTAAATAAAAGAAAACAATTATTCATTATTGCGATATAACAAAACTTATCATAGAACCGACCTTAGATTTTTCAATATCGCATGCTTGTTTTTTCGCATCAAGTGAATTCAGAATTGGCTCCATATTTTAAATCTGTTTAGCAATAGAAATGTAGAATTGTGAGTGTTTGCTATATATTTATAGTAGTCCATTAGGGTTTAGTTTTAGATTGGTCATCCATTTATTTAGGAAGTTTGTTGTGAGTTTTAAGTTTTTAAAATAAGATGCACATATCCTGTTTAGTTTGTTGTGGCATGTTTAATAGGAAGTTTGTTGTGAGTTTTATCTATACTATATTAAACATGTCACAACAAACTGACTCTGTACAAGTAAAATTAGGGAATATTTTAGTTTATTAATGCCGTTCAAAACAAAAAACTTGGGTAAAAAACAAATGTTAATGCATGGTAGCTAGGTAATGGTCAAAGCTGGCTTGGGTAAAAAAATGCTGGCTTTAATCAATTGTACATTTACGCATCGGCTATTTGTACTTTATGAACGCACGGCGAAACTAAAAAAGACAACTATCGAAACGTTTAAAAAAATGTGCCGATCGTCATGGTACCTTCAGATTTTTTTAAAACATTATGGGTTGTAAGATATCGCAGGAATACGTTAAAGAATTAAAGAGGGGGGGAGTGTAACTAATTACCCATAATTATGTTAAATGTCAAGGATTTAAATGTAATAGATTGAGGGACTAAAAAATAATTATTGTTTAAAAGACCACTTTACCCTCATTTTAGGGGTTTATTTATAAATAAGAGGGGAAGAAGTTCTTAACTTTTGGGAATCCTTGCCTCCTACATTATAATATACTAGTAGGGTGCCCGCGCGATGCAGCGGGGTGACACAATTTGCATTGCGGTACTCATCTTTTGTTAGTTTGTCAATCATCTTGTGATATATTTTATAGTAGGTTTGTTAATTTTGTTATTCATAGCAACAGCATCGATGTGGTTCATCTATGGCATGAGCCTTACAGTTCTCTATTAAATCATAATGAAAATACGTATAAGAAAATATTAGATCTGCTTTTTTTATTGTGTATCTTGGCTCATTAGTTTTGAAGCTACCTACAGACATTGGCGCAGCTTAAAGTATGCCCGGGGGATGCCCGCCCCCTCCCCCCCCCCCCCCCCCCCGGAACTTTTCGATGCATAGTGTTATGAACAGTACTTTCGTATAGAAATTTTTTAGGTATATACGCCCCCCCCCCCCCCCCCCCCCCGGTTTCGGAAAAATTTGGGGGGGGGGGAGCTTCGCCAATGCCTACAGAGTACAAAGTTTTATTAGTACGACTAATATAAGTTTACTTTTTATAATGACTATAAGTCTATAACGACACCTCACTTGTCCTTTGTTTCTTCATTAGTAACCTCCTTCACGGGAATCGGGTCAACTTTAGCTCGCAAGGGTCCATGTGGGCTCCCAAATAGGCAAATACCATGGTCAACATCTCCATTCGTCACAAAAGTAAAAGTTGGTGAGATGGCCCTCTTAAAGGAGCTTCTACACCGTTACCCCCTGTAGAACACGATGCACATACTCATTAATGGTGGCACCACCCTACCTTCAACACATGTTAATATTTAAATAAAATATATGAAAAAGATTATTAGCTTTGGAATACAGTTACAAAACCCCATAGAGCAATATGCCTAAAAAACAGAGGTGACAAGCTTGGAGAGTCGGGCAGGTTGGGTAATGGTTTAAAACGGATACAGGTTCAGGCAAGCGAGTGATGTGTGCCAATGAGCTAAGCCGGTTATTGTGTCAATAATAGTCAATAAGTCAACAGTTAGTTGGATTAGTTGTATGTTAGTTCAGTTAGTTAGTTGAGTGTTTTTGGGTATAAAAGGGGAATATTGTAATAGTATAGGGTAATAAATCAAATGAAGTAACAATTTTCCCTCTCTTAGTTCTCTCTAAACTGCCATTAACGAACTTTCAAGAACCATTTGAGCTAAGGTTCTTACGAGCGTTAATCCACACGACCATTGTTCAATCAATCTCGAGTTCACTCAATTTGAAACTGTAACAGCGAGCAAATGTTCATGTGATATGTCTACTAAAGGTGCCACCTTCAACTACATTTATATCGTCATGGTAGAGGCGGTAATTTAGAGTTATGAATGACCAAGTCTATAAAATTTGTACTTTTGTTACCGCATGCAAGCTCCATAAATCATTTGACTACAACAATTAGACTACTAAAATATATTTTTGTACTCGTACTAAACCAACTATTTATTTACTAAACCTTATGAATCATTCAAATTTCAAATATTGAATCTGCTTAAAGTGATTAATTCACCTTCTAGCTTCAGCACAGATACAAATAATCTTTTTTTCTCATGTAAAGATGTAAATAATCTACTTACTCTCTGCCAAACCCAAATTATCTCTCCTCAGTTATTTTAATAAAAATGTATATTAATATAGACAACCATTATTTATTAAAAAAAACATATTGAGGTAAAGGTTTTGGACCTGCTCTGCATGATTTATTCAACCTACAAATTCCCCCATGCACACAAATAATTTTTTTATCCAAATAGCAAGAACATGGTTTAACACATATACGATACCAAATACAACATCTGGATGCTCATAGCATCCATTCTAAAAAAGGAAGTTGGTTCATGAACATCTTATTCTTAACGTTTTTATGCCAACTCCATCCTAGCACACTGATAATGTAGCATATGGATCCTCATATGTCACTATAGCAACTCCTTTAAGCTTATTTGTTACTTTGTCATGATATAACCATATCTTTGCTCTCGCTCTTCTTTTATCCTTCTATATTGTATAAAAAAACTACAAGTTAAACTTCAAAAAAAAGGAAATAGATATAAAGTATTACACAATAATGAATACAAACTGTTGTTACACAAAAATCGAATGTTTCAACAAACACTAAAATCAAGCTTTATAACGGCTTACAGATGTGCTAGTGTTGATATTGGCCTAGGTTGGGAAGCAGTCTTATTTTTTGGTGTCACAACAGATGGCTCATCTTCTGAAGAATAATCACTATCAATAGTCATAGCTGGAGCTGGTCCACGGCCAAGCCCTATTAGGCGGGCTTTAACATGCAGCCAATGATCTTGCTGACCTGAACACAAATTTCATAGATTCTTGTAAAAAAATAGCTACTTTTGAAATAATGGAGTAAAATCCCTATGAGGATAAACACCATAAAACCCATATGGGTACACATAAGCATGAACAATCAGAAAGCATGAGATTATGAACACATAAAATGATTATTAAACCGACGATCATCCGCTTCCACAACAACGATTTCAAGCGCAACCAAAAAACCTAAAGCCAACAAACCCGCAAAAATACCAAGTTAAACAAGACAATCCAAGACCTGGATACCAAGATAAAAACAACCATGAACAATTAGAAAGCATGAGATTATATCACGGGTGATGAAGATGAACTTTTAAGACAACGAAATGTTAAACCAACCGGAAGCGATAACTACAAAGCCAGATTTATTTTAAAAAACCAGATTCATAAACTGTAAAAATACAGAAATCCGCATTTGTGAAAAATGTCTTACATGTATTCTAGAAAAAAAAACCAGTTTAACCCGAACATGTTTTAGTTGTAACCCACCCATGAAACTTTTACCACCTCTAATGAAATGGGTAAAATAAATTCCTGAAATCTCTAACGGTTACTTCTTGAGACTGAAAATATACATGAACAACGTAGTACATACTGATTTGGTCCACATTGCAAGCAATATACTCGTTTTATAGTAAACCAACATGCAAGAAGCAATAAAACAGTTGAAACATTAGTCACCTCTAATTACTCTGTTTGTTAGATAACCAAACAAACAAAACAGGGAGTTAAATGTTGTCAGTTGATGTTTGGGCCGTCCTAGTAGAACCGCAACACCATCTTCAAGAGACTCACTCCCAGACATACTGTGCAGTAACCTCAACACCTTTCGTGCTGGAAAAACACTTTTTCATTCAAATATTATTTATTTAACGTTTATAAATTCTTAACTAATAGTTGGTCAACCAAACCATGTATTGTGTGTTTTATTATAGCTTAAAAATTCAACCACTGATATCTGGTGTAATATTGATAAATATAAATCCTTTATTTTCCTTGTGGCAATTTGTCAGCATCATAATTAGCTTCTAGTAGGTCAACCATTTCACCAAGAGCGACCTAGCTAACAAGAAACGATATATTTTTACAGGGAAATCCATATAAATTAATTAACAAAAAGTAACATTAAGTTATAACTTATACAAAATAAATACATTTATAGAAAAAAATACAACCTCACACATAAGCAGTAGTCCAGAGGAAGATCGTGAAATGCATAGCAATTGTTTAAAGCTCCATTCTCGTTTATAGAAGAATAATTACTTGGGGGTCTGTACATAACATGCCACTTAAGAAACTAAACCATAAAAGCATGAACGCTAAACGAAATAAAGAAAGCATAATATGTTATCCAAATTGTTAATCAGACCTACTATAGCCCCAGCATGTATATTGGTAGGACAATACAGAATGAGAATATATCATCTATCAGCAAGTAACAACGCAAATTACATCAGCATCTTGTGAACTTACCAAGAAAAAAATGGCAAATAACCTCGTATTAGACTGACTATTTGCATTCAAATGTTTGAGCCCAGTTGAGACATTTTTATTTACTTTTGCATTTCACAATAATCATAAAAAGAACAAAAGCAATAGAAATTGCTAGAAATCAAGAGTGTGAAACAATACATTTTCCACAGATTGCTTGTCAAATTCCAACATAACACCAAGGGTTGTTTCTCTACAGCCTTGATTGTTTCATACCTGGTGAAATACAACAACATGCCAACATGTGATCTGCAGATTCTATTGCCACACTCCAAGCGATAGATTCGCCATACATGTCCCTTTGAGCTAATGCCAATTTAGAGGGGATCCTGTTAGAACCCACTCTCCAAGTTAGGAAATTTTATTTTTTTGGGGATCATTTGGACCACGCAAACAATTTGATATCAAGAGTAAATAGATTCGAATCAACTAATCGTTAAACCAGACGCACCGAAAAATATCCCAGCCCATCTTCAAACCATTTCAATCAATATCTATTCCTATTCAAACTTACTCGGCTTATATACTCCAGACACTTCCTCAAATAAAGTAACAAATTGGTACCTCAAAGAAATCCCTGCAGAATTCTCCTTGCATGATGTTAAGACCATTATGTAATCGTGGATAAGACACTGACTGACGCCTTGAAGTCTCCCTGCTCATATCTACACAACAAACCTTCATAAATTTAGAAAAATATCTTTATTTTTAAAGGCACCCTCACTAAATCTGCAACCCTAAAAATCTTGATACCAAAATGCTAAATCAAATATTCACACAACTATAGATATTAATAAGAACTAATTATTCACAAACTCATATAGCATGACTAATAACTTAATAACAGTTTTCCAATAACATTAGAAACATTCAAAGTCAAATAATTTATGCATAGTCCGATAAAACCCTAATTACGAAAAGTAATCCCTTCATAAAAGTTTTATTAAACAGAGTTAGAATCTATTACCTGTGAAAGTGACCTATTAAATCCACGCACATTGATAGGAAGAAAGACGAAGAAGGATGTAGTGAATACCCCGCTGATGCATCGTTCATCATATTTTATAAAGAAGTTAATGGAATAGAAAGTCTACCATATTTTAAAATAAAACCAAATTTGAAGTAAAAAAAGTTGAAATTGATCATGTTGGTTACCTTAATCGCTAGGGCTTATGTTGAGAAAGTCTAATAGGTTCTTTGATGCAATAGTATAGCGAAACCAGTTATGATGTGTCGGAAGTGATGGTTAATGATGTCGACCCAATGATGAATCTTGAAGGTGAAGAGGAAATGCCATGGGAGAAGCAACGGCGAATGCTAGGGTTTGTTGGAGAGGAGCGGGAATTCAAATATTTGACTGTGTTGAAAGGTGCGTGAATGAGTCTAGTAACTGCATCTATACTTTTGTAAAATAAGGGATTTAAATGCAATAATACGAGGGACTAAAATATGATTAGTGTTTAAAAGACCAAATTACCCTTATTTTAGGGGTGTTTTTATAATTAAAGAGGGAAGAAGTTCTTATTTTTTGGGTATCCCTCCCTCATGCATTATAATATAGTATAGAAGTATAGATATAGTGAGATAATCAGATCAATGTAATTAGGGGTGTTTGTTTTTTCTGCACTTTGTATTTTCTTTTTGTACTGTTTCTTTCGGGTTTTTACAGCTTTTGCTGGCCCTGTTCTATTAATAATAGAATCTCACCGTTCAAAAAAAAAGTTATATTTATTGATGAATAAACTGGTAATAAAGAAGAGAAATTACTTTGGATTCAAGCTACTTTTGTTGGTAGTTTTTATGCCTTCTACTATTATATATGCATATAAATCAGATGTATAACACATATTCCATGAATTTGGAAATCATATATTCTATCTACATTCTTACAGGAAGCAAGCATAGTGGATTAGATTGTTAACATTACTCGTGCAAAAAATTATGTACAAAAGGTTTGACGATTAAGCAAGATGCCATTAATAAAGCTAAGCATTAGACGAGAAACCTCAAGTAGAGCCAATGCATCTAATAGAGTATTTTAGAAAGGTCTTTGAAGGCAAATCTTATCGTCTACAATTCGTTGGGTTGCGATTATGAAAAGATCCTAAGTTGATATCAACAAAAATATTGATATGATGTATGCAAGGCGAAAGAAGCGTGAGTATTTTGCTACATTTCCTCGATGGACATTTGGCCAATTAAATGGGGTCAGAGTATTTAGCAACCTTAGTGACATTTAGACTATATTTTTTTTTCCATTAGGTGTAATTGTAATATTTTCATTGAATTCAGATTAAATCTAAAGAAATTCTAAATATTTTCATTTGTTAAACCGCGTGTATATGCGGGCTATAACCTAGTATGACTATATAAGAATTTAAGTACGTATTAACTAAGATAATTATTTAGTAAGTGGCTATCACACAATATAAGAATTTAAGTACGTATTAATTAAGATATATACGCCCTGTTTGCGGTATGCTCATATAATGCATATATGTGTGGTCGCTCGGGGGGCAAAAGTGAAAGTGTACTAATTTTAACGTTATTTTACTAATTTCGTGAAAATAATGTTAAAAGAGGGTGATGGTTAATCATGCGTCATGTGGTGGCGTTGATAGACGAAAGACAAGGGAGTAACAACAACAACCATACCCAGTAAAAATCCCACAAATAGCAAAGCTACTTATAGGGTCTGGGGAGGGTGGGATGTAGACAGACATTGCCTCTATCCATAGGGATAGAGAGGCTGCGTCCAGAGATACCCTCGGCTCGAAAACGAACAGCATGCCAACACACCAAGTCAAAGAATATAGAAATAAGAAGTCATCCATCCCAAGAAAGTGATCAGGGTGACACAATATAATGTAAATCATGAATAATAGCATATAACATCATTTGGGCATAAACACAAGAAAACAATCACTGGAAAAGTCCCTTAAAGAATAAGAAAAACCTATGTCTCTGAAATACACCAAAAACCTTAATGCAATATCCTCTAGAAGCCGTTAACCCTAATCCTACGCCTCCACGAAGTCCTATCTTGGACCATGTCCTCAAAAAGATGCAACTCTAGTAAATCATGCCTAATCTGCTCATCCCATGTCAGTTTGGGTCTGCCTCTTCCTCTCCTCCCCTCCACAGTAAGAGTTTCCACTACTCTAACTGGTGTCGTCGTTTCTCTCCGCTTCACATGCCCAAACCATCTTAATCTCCCCTCCTTGATCTTCTCCGATATACTAGCCACTCCTAATCTACGAAAGATAAGGGAGTATATGCACTAATTGGCCTTTGTCTTAATTGCCGAGTGTTATGTGCCTTATGTCCAAGGCTTGATACAAAACTACCATTGAGCCAAGGGTCTCATTGGAAACAGTCTCTCTATTCCTATGGGGTAGAGGTACTGTTAGGGCTGTAAACGAACCGACCGTTCAGTGAACAGTTCGTGAACCGTTTGGCGGGAAGTTCGTTTATGTTCGTTCGTTTAATAATCGAACGAACATGAACAAGAAATTTCGTTCGATTAGTTAAATGAACGAACATGAACAGAGGTCTCGTTCGTTCGATTGTGTTCGTGAACGTTCGGTAAGGTGTTCATGAACGTGTTCGTGAACATTCGTTGATTTTCGTTCATTTATGTTCGTATGTTTATGTTTTAATTGAAGATCTTTGTACTTTCTTATATTTTATTTGTACTTTTTATATTATTAAACTTTTATGTATTTTATTTCCCTAACAATTAAACTAGGAAACTCACTTTCACCTTGTTTATCCATCATTTTCCTTTCATTTCTCACTATTTACATCCACGAATACAATCGACCTCCGTTTCACAATAAGGGATTCAAGTTTGAGTGCTACTCTCTGGGCCATCTATCTTTATCCTTCGTTGTGTTCGCCAAATTTATTTGTGTTCGTGAACCGTTCACGAACACTCTCATTTCCTTAATGAACGAACACGAACATAAAATCTCGTTCGGTAAGTGTTCATGAACCGTTCGTGAACACATTTATTTCCTTAACGAACGAACACGAACAAGGCCTTGTTCGTGTTCGTTCGGTTCGTTTACAGCCCTAGGTACTGTCTACATCTTACCCTCCCCAGACTTACCTTAGCTTTGCTATTGATGGGATTTACTGAGTATAATGATGATTTAGTAAGTGGCTATCACACAACAGATTATTTGAAATTACATAGACAGAGAATTTAACACGACAATAAAAATAATTCATACATATAGGTAAGGTAAGGTATCGTCACGTTCACTTAATCAACTTATAATATGTCTGCACGATGCTGATACTGGTTGGGCCGTGTTAACTCACAAAATTTAGAACGGAACGTAAAACGGAATTTTTGCGAAAAATGAAAAGTATAAAGGAACAAAGTTGAAAATAAAAAAATTGTGAGGTTAAATTGCAAAAGATGAAAAGTTTTGGGGTTAAAAATATAAAAATCAAATACTTTTGGATTAAAAATAAAGAGTTAATTACTGTTTTCGTCCCTGAGGTTTGTCAAAAATAACGGTTTCAGTCCATTAGTTTAAAAATTGCCATTTCAGTCCATTAGTTTCATTTTCGTAACCATTTCAGTCCACTAACTTAACTCCATCCATTTATTTTGTTAACTTTGAGTTAACTAACTAATTCAGGGACGGTTTGCGTCAGTTTTAGAAACACAGGGACTTAAGTGTAAACTCTAAAACATTAAAACAAAAAAAATATTAAATTCCAAAAAATCAAAAAAATTCCAAAAAACCAAACAAATTCCAAAAAATTCTAAAAAATAATAAAAATTCTAAAAAATCATAAAAATTCTAAAAAATCCAAAAAATCCGTTTCGGCGCGAACTGTTTCGAACCCGAACCGTTTCGACGCGAACCGTTTCGACCCGTACCGTTTCGACCCGAACCGTTTCGAGCTGAACCGTCCGTACCGTTTCGAGCTGAACCGTTTCGACGCGAACCGTTTCGACCCGTACCGTTTCGAGCCGAACCGTTTCGACCCGTACCGTTTCGACCCGTACCGTTTCGAAGCCGAACCGTTTCAAGCCGTACCGTTTCTAACCGAACCGTGCCGTTTCGAACCGAACCCTTTCGAGCTGAACCGTTTCGAACCGAACCGTGCCGTATCGAACCGAACCATTTCGAGCTGAACTGTTTCGAACCGAACCGTTTCGAGGTGTACCGTT
Organism: Helianthus tuberosus; assembly: GCA_030545235.1. Classification (NCBI taxonomy): domain Eukaryota; kingdom Viridiplantae; phylum Streptophyta; class Magnoliopsida; order Asterales; family Asteraceae; genus Helianthus; species Helianthus tuberosus. Next base: position 35,990,657 of record CM060424.1, on the reverse strand, counting down.
TCGAACCGTTTCGAACCGTTTCGACGCGAACCGTTTCGAAGCCGAACCGGTACGGTTCGATACGGAACGGTTCGATACGGCACGTTTCGGTTCGAAACGGTTCAGCTCGAAAGGGTTCGGTTCGAAACGGCACAGTTCGGTTCGAAACGGTACGGCTTGAAACGGTACGGCTTCGAAACGGTACGGGTCGAAACGGTTTGGTTCGAAACGGTTCAGCTCGAAACGGTTCGGCTTCGAAACGGTACGGGTCGTAACGGTTCGGCTCGAAACGGTACGGGTCGAAACGGTTCAGCTCGAAATGGTTCGGGTCGAAACGGTACGGACGGTTCAGGTCGAAACGGTTCGGGTCGAAACAGTTCGCGCCGAAACGGATTTTTTGGATTTTTTGGATTTTTTAGAATTTTTATTATTTTTTAGAATTTTTTGGAATTTGTTTGGTTTTTTGGAATTTTTTTGATTTTTTGGAATTTACCATTTTTTTTTTGTTTTAATGTTTTAGAGTTTACACTTAAGTCCCTGACGCAAACCGTCCCTGAATTAGTTAGTTAACTCAAAGTTAACAAAATAAATGGATGGAGTTAAGTTAGTGGACTGAAATGGTTACGAAAATGAAACTAATGGACTGAAATGGCAATTTTTAAACTAATGGACTAAAACCGTTATTTTTGACAAACCTCAGGGACGAAAACAGTAATTAACTCAAAAATAAATAAACATCTTTATACCCCCCCCCCCCCCCCCCCCCCCCCCCCCCCCTTGATAGTTTGATACACATGTTGTTTCCCACCTGCTTCGGTTTTAGCTCTTTTTTTCTTTTTTACTTGATCGTCCTCCTTCTACATAATTTATGAGTGTTTAAAACACTTGAATATGTAAATAGTTATAGGAACTGTGTTTTTAATTTCAAAATCAGTTTTGCCTACAAATCTTGTTATAACTCTTAGAACTGAACTATGAGAAATCGTAAAATATAAAATAGATAACTCTAGAGAGAAAATTGATATAATATAAAGAGTTAAATGCCATTTTAGTCCCTATGGTTTTAGTCATTTTGTCAGTTTAGTCCAAAGGTTTCATTTTTAACCTGTGGATCCAAAAAGGTTTCACCGTTGCCATTTTAGTCCACTGGGTTAACTTCATCCATTTTTTCTGTTAACCAAAAGGGCAATTCGGTCATTTTATATGTAATTCTGTTAACTAGAAAGGCAATTCGGCCATACAAAATGACCGAATCGTCCTTCTCGTTAACAGAAATAATGGATGAAGTTAACCCAGTGGACTAAAATGGCAACATTGAAACATTTTTGGACCCACAGGTTAAAAATGAAACCTTTAGACTAAACTGGCAAAATGACCCAAACCACAGGGACTAAAATGACATTTAACTCTAATATAAAATACCAAACTCTTACATCGAACATTTTGAAAACTATGGTTGACTTCCTAAAAATCAGAGAGTTAATTACTGTTTTCGTCCCCGTGGTTTGTCAAAAATCACTATTTCAGTCCATTAGTTTAAAAATTACGATTTCAATCCCTGTGGTTTCACTTTCGTAACCATTTCAGTCCACCTCCGTTAACCCCATCCATTTATTCGGTTAAATACACGTGACTTGACTATAATGCCCTTATTAATAAAAGAGTTAATTACTTTTTTCAGTCCCTGAGGTTTGCAAAAAATAACGGTTTCAGTCCATTAGTTTAAAAATTGTCATTTCAGTCCATTAATTTCATTTTCATAACCATTTCAGTCCACTAACTTAACTCCATCCATTTGTTTTGTTAACTTTGGGGTGAAATTACCAAATTACCCCTGCTAACTTAACAAATTGTAATAAAAATCATAAAAATTCAAAAAAATTCAAAAAAATGCAAAAAATTCCAAAAAATCAAAAAAATTTTAAAAAATTCAAAAAATCAAAAAAATTCAAAGAAATTGAAAAAAAAATATAAAAATAAAAAAAATAATAAAAAAATTCTAAAAAAAAATTCCAAAAAAATCAAAAAAATCTAAAAATCATTTTTTTTTAAATGATAAAAATTCTAAAAAATTCAAAAAAATCCAAAATGTTTCGAACCCGAACCGTTTCGACCCGTACCGTTTGGAGCCGAACCGTTTCGACCCCTACAGTTTCGACGCGAACCGTTTCGACGCGAACCGTTTCGACCCGTACCGTTTCGACGCGTGCCGTTTCGACCCGTGCCGTTTCGACCCGTGCCGTTTCGACCTGTGCCGTTTCGACGGGAACCGTTTCGACCCGTTCCGTTTCGACCCGAACCGTTTCGAGCCGAACCGTTTCGACCCGTACCATTTCGACCCGTCCGTTTCGAGTCGTACCGTTTCGAGCCGAACCGTTTCGAAGCGAACCGTTTCGACCCGTACCGTTTCGAGCCGAACCGTTTCGACGCGAACCGTTTTGACCCGTACCGTTTCGAGCCGAACCGTTTCGAATCGAACCGTTTCGACGCGAACCGTTTCGACGCGAACCGTTTCGACCCGTACCGTTTCGACCCGTACCGTTTCGACCCGTACGGTTCGCGTCGAAACGGTTCGCGTCGAAACGGTTCGCGTCGAAACGGTACGGGTCGAAACAGTTCGCGTCGAAACGGTACGGGTCGAAACGGTACGGGTCGAAACGGTTCGCGTCGAAACGGTTCGGGTCGAAACGGTTCGCGTCGAAACGGTTCGCGTCGAAACGGTTCGCGTCGAAACGGTTCGCGTCGAAACGGTTCGCGTCGAAACGGTTCGGCTCGAAACGGTACGGGTCGAAGCGGTTCGCGTCGAAACGGTTCGCGTCGAAACGGTTCGGCTCGAAACGGAACGGGTCAAAACGGTTCGCGTCGAAACGGTACGGCTCGAAACGGACGGGTCGAAACGGTACGGGTCGAAACGGTTCGGCTCGAAACGGTTCAGCTCGAAACGGAACGGGTCGAAACGGTTCAGCTCGAAACGGAACGGGTCGAAACGGTTCGGGTTCGAAACATTTTGGATTTTTTTTGAATTTTATCATTTTTAAAAAAAATTGATTTTTAGATTTTTTTGAATTTTTTGGAATTTTTTGGAATTTTTTGGAATTTTTTTTTTTTTAGATTTTTTAGAATTTTTTTATTATTTTTTTTATTTTTATATTTTTTTTCAATTTCTTTGAATTTTTTTTGATTTTTTGAATTTTTTAAATTTTTTTTGATTTTTTGGAATTTTTTTGAATTTTTTTGAATTTTATGATTTTTATTACAATTTGTTAAGTTAGCAGGGGTAATTTGGTAATTTCACCTCAAAGTTAACAAAATAAATGGATGGAGTTAAGTTAGTGGACTGAAATGGTTATGAAAATGAAACTAATGGACTGAAATGACAATTTTTAAACTAATGGACTGAAACCGTTATTTTTTGCAAAACTCAGGGACTGAAAAAGTAATTAACTCTTAATAAAAAAACAAAAAGATGTCTAAATGAGTTAATCACTGTTTTCGTCCCTGTGGTTTGTCAAAAATCACTATTTCAGTCCCTGTGGTTTCACTTTCGTAACCATTTCAGCCCAGTCTCTTAACACCGTCTATTTTACCATTAAGTTTTTAATGAAATACCTAAATTACCCTTGTGTTAATTAAATTGGATTATAAGGTTCAACCCACCATGGCTTCAGTAGAAGTAGAAGTCTAGCACTATTTTTACATATATGGTTCCAAAATTTTAATTTTGGATTTTAGAATGACAAAATGTCCAGATAAGCATTATTTTTTAAAGTTATTATGTTAATTGATGCTGCTAAGAAGATATTAATTGGGGGTGGGGTAATGGGTCGCCGGACATTAAGAAGGTGGGGTTGTGATGTCGGAGAAGATGAGCGGAAACTTTTGCCGGAAATGAGAGCAGGGATGGAGTGAGGTGGGGTAGCGTGGGGTTGTGTTTTAACAAGTGGGTCCTAGAATACGATCTTTTAAATTTCCTTGGTTTTTTTATTTAATTAACACAAGGGTAATTTAGGTATTTCATTAAAAACTTAACGGTAAAATAGACGGTGTTAGGAGACTTGACTGAAATGGTTACGAATGTGAAACCACAGGGACTGAAATACTGATTTTTGACAAACCACATGGACAGAAACAGTAATTAACTCATTTAGATATCTTTTTGTTTTTTATTAATAACGGCATTATGGTCAATTCACATGTACTTAACAGAATAAATGGATGGGGTTAACGGAGGTGGACTGAAATGGTTACGAAAGTGAAACCACAAGGACTGAAATCGCAATTTTTAAACTAATGGACTGAAATAGTGATTTTTGACAAACCACATGGACGAAAAAAGTAATTAACTCAAAATCAAATGAACTTTAATAAACTCATCAATTAATCAAATTAATATTCACGAGTTCTTACAATCAGAGGTGCACAAACCGGTTAATTTTAATAACCGGATCGGTTAACCAGTTATACCGATTAATTTGACTTTTTGACTTTAACCGGTTAATGCTTTAACCGGTTATTACTTTAACCGGTTATTTTTTTAATTGGTCCGGTTAATTACTTTAACCGGTTCGGTTAATTAACCGGTTATTTTCGGTTATTAACCGGTTTTTTTTTACTTTTTTTTGAATTTTTCGGTTAACCAGTCTATCGGTTAAAAAACCGGTTTAAAAAAACCGGTTATTATACTAAACACTTATAACCGGTTACTAACCTACGGTTAAATAACCTATTGAACCGGTTATTCCTAAATCGGTTATTAACCGGTTACGGTTTCGGTTAATAACCGGTTACGGTTAATTAACCGGTTATTTTGTGCACCTCTACTTACAATTTGGGTTGTGATCTGAAAAAAGCCCACTAAATTTCTAAAAGCGACAGCCCATTGGACTCCTTTTTGATGTGGGTTTTTGCTGGTCGACTGGAAGGCAACGAGAGACACGAAGGCTAATGCGTGGAACTCGAGACAAAAAATATGGAATTAACTTGTGCTCATGGACAGAACCGTATAGACCATAATTCAAATATTAGTAATTGTTTCTTTGTTTTCAGGGCGAACTCACGGGAGGACGATTTGGTCACTTGTTCAGCTTTAAACTTTTGTGATTGTATTCGCCACTTAAACTTTTCTGAATTGTGACGCTTTGGATTCGTATTTATTCGTGTGGTCCGATGGAGCCATTTAACCCCAAGTAGTGTAGTTAGGAGATGTCCCGTTGGTTTGCTATGACTTGTGCCAAAGTTGGTCAATTAATCAATATAAGTTATGTATAATGTATACGTAACCAGTCAAGTATTTAAATCACATGCCAAGTTAACAAGTAGCAAATAAACTTTAAGGTTATGAACTTGTTTTCGAGCATTTGAATGATTGCACTCGTTTATATACGAATGAAGTTTAATTGTGCTTATTTTATTGATTTGGACAAATGTTTATCGTTGCTTACCCGATGGTGCCATCTCACAGTAGGTGGTGTAATTAGGAAATGCCTCGTTGGTGTGGTCAATGAGAATTGATCGATGGTGCCATTCCACAATAGTTAACATAGTTAGGAAATGTCCAGTGTGTATAGGTTGACATAGACCATGCCTAAGGTTAATCTAGAATTAGTATACGATATGTCTATATAGTAGATTAAACATTTGTCTCATCACATATGAAAGTAATCAAGCCTAAAAATGAAAATGATTGCTTTGCCTTGTGGTTTTATGGTTTTTGTGTATTGGTTGTTTTTTTTTTTTTTTTTTTATTATTTGATCTCAGGCATAGTTTAGCTTTAGTTTAAGTTCATAATTAAATCAAAATTGAGCAAGAGTTTTCATTTACTCTATATATGATGAGAGATAAACTTTTTAAAACCAATATTACGTTAAAAATTATGAGAATCACATAATGCACTTATACACTTGGATTCAGGTGTAATACATAAGGTGCGTACATAACCGTCTACCTCCTTATCTTTATCCCTCTCATTAAATCACAACTGCACTATGTATAAGTCTTTTATGCGGTTTTCACAGTTCTCAACACAAGTTTTAAAAAGATCGCACCATAAAACACATACATATACATACACACACATACATATGATATATTCAAGATAGAATAAACATTGCAATTCTGTCATCTTATTTTATAAAAATTGAAAAATGAACAATTAGCTTTGTTCTTCATGTTATCGCAACATTTAGTGTTCTGCATAAATCTCTTCCGTATATATATAAGGTTTGAATTAATTAATGAGCTATTGCTTGAATTAATATGGGTGTTCACAAAACAGTAATCAATTTGGTTTTATTGTCGTGTTTTTAACCATTTCAAATCAATGTTTTCCCTGAATCAGGATGAATAACTTGGCTTATGGATTGGTTTTTTGTATCATATTCTAACGTTGAGTTGATGCTAATAAATATAATAACCCCAACAATTTGTCTTATTTGTGTGAAATTGTTGTATTTTCTCTAGAAAAATCAATACTATACGTTATATCGTTACATAGTAATACAAGTTTCTAGCCAACCCAATACGTCATTCGTGTCAAAATTTGTTTTGATAGACTAATAAGGCTAAAATGTGAAACCAAGTCATAGCACGGTTTTTTTATATATTTTTAAGAAAACAAGAAATAAATACTAAATTAAACTAACACTAAGTACACGAATTCTCCGGTAACGACGCCATTTTAATGTAGCTGTCGTGGGCTAATAAAAATCAAATATATTTTTACTTAAATACCTATACTAGTACGGGTAACTAAGACAACCCAATACGTCATACGTGCCAAAATTTGTTTTAATAGACTAATAAGTCTAAACTGTGAAACCAAGTCGTAGCTCGGTTTGGTTTTATAGGTTTCGGTGGATGTTTCGATTTTAAACCAACTCAACTAGGCTTTTTTAATACACATTTATGTGTATGTATGATATATACAAATCATCTTCCAATTTTAAAACGATTCATCTTTTCATCTAAAAAAACAATACAAACTCAGATTTAAACGAGAGGGAAAACAAAAATAACGATTCAAACCATTACACTTTTAATTATGGTCAAACTAATTTAACATCTAACATTCATATGGCATGATGTCCTCATAGAGACTAACAGTCAACCACACATGACTCACATTATTGAAAGTGTCAAATAAAATAAAATAACAAAAAAGGTATTAAAATTAAAGTCTGAGCTCCAATGATCTCTAGATCAAGTGGTGGAGCGCTTGTATTTATTTGATCAGACTTTTATTTTGGATGAAAATGACAACAAAATTGAAACCACATGGACCCAGATTCAAAAGGTTTAAGTTTTTGACTAAAGTGCCAAAAGTGACCAAATCTCAGAGACCGTTTTGGCAGTTTACTCTTTAGATTATTTTATTATAGTGTTTTAAATTTCATGTCTAGAATACATTTCATTGTGTTTTAAATTCTTACGTTTGATATTTTTAATATAATATCATGCCAAAAGAATCTAAAACATCGTGTCTATTATTTAAAATCAGTTTTTAGAAATTTTTGACTTTGTAGCCAACTCCTAACATGTACACATATACATACAAAACTCATCCATGGCTTGAGAAGTAACTTTTTAGTTCTAAATATTGATTTGTTCAAGTTTGTTACTTATGATTCCGGGCCAACAGTTAGCACTCAAAATCTTGTATCATCTCGATTATATTAAGAGATCCCTGCTGAATTATAATAAACACTAAAAAACATTCAACGCCAATATTGTATATTATGTTTCCTCTTTTAAGCTCTTTCAATACATACGAGTCGGGGCATTTAAGAATTTAATTGGTAAGGCTCATCAAGTCCGCTTGGTACTATGATCGTTTTGCTCTAGCCGCTATAGCCAGCCCTTGGTCATTTCTGGTTGTCACACAAAATATCAGCGATTAAGTGCATTCAAGATTTCAAGTTCAAACTCAGGTCAGGGACAGAGTAACATATTCATTAAAGTATATTGTTCCAGATCATCATTTATTTATTTATTAATCTATATATTTTCTCAATGATGGATTACAAATTTGGCCAGCCTAAAAGACAATGGCCAAATGGAGTGACAGATATTATAAGATTTTGGCTTCACGCCGGCCACTTACCCTCAAATGATTATGCCTTGAATTATTAGCTTTAACAACAACAATATTTCCCATGTGATTAGCTGTTATTAATCCCCCACTAAACCACTTCTATAAAACCCACACCCTTTCCCAAACAAACAAACCAAACTTTCCCTGCAAGTAATTATATACATACTTGGCCAATATGGAAAGTGTGAAGCTAGCCACCGCTCTCGCCATTACAATGATGGTCCTTACCAGTTATGGAGCCATGGCTCAGGAGTTTGGGGCAGCTCCTGCACCGTCCCCGTCAATGGAGAGTGCTGGAATGGCTTTGCAAGTACCTGCTCTACTTGCAGCTGTTGTGTCTCTGGTGGCTTACCTCTTCTAAAGCTTTAATTTCTATCATCTTAATTTCCTATTTCAAGTTATGGCCTTTTTATCATTTTCATGTTTGTATTCATTTCTAGAGTGTTTAACTCTTCCCTTGTAACAAACATTCAATGAATAGTTATGAAAAAACTATTAACCAAGCAAAAACTATGGTTTAGTTGTGAAATTTAAAGGGGATGAATAGCAACTATCTAAATAGGATAGGAAACTTAATATTCATACAGAAGGTAGTTAAAAAGTTACAAACATGCATCTAACACTGTCAAGAATCAAATACCATAAAAACATCTCTCCATGCTACGCAATACTCAGTATATGGCATAAACATCCTCCCCGTTGATATATACCGCTTCTTTCCAGTCCTGCACACAATTACCGATATTGTATTAAGTTTCACATAATACGTAATGTCGTAAATAAACAGAAAAAATAACCAAATTTATAATGTATATGTATGTATATACCTCTAGGAGGACCATAATCTCTGCCCTCAAGTAAGGTACTGCTGCGCCGATGTTAACAACCCGCTCAATCTCATCTATAGTTACTTTTTCAAATCGGGTATCATGTCTATGCCGCTCAAATGCAAGCCTAAATGCAGCAACCCTACACATCATCAATAAATCCATTAGATAAATAACAATAAATCATACATTAATCGTTCTTCGAAAGTGTATAAAAACAAAAATGACAACACACACCTTTCAGCAGATATGGTTGGTGCCACTGGAGGTTCATCTACGTCCATTGCTTCAGGTTCAGCTGCAGCTGCATCCCTGAAAGTAACAAAAAAGCATAATAAATCTAACTATATATATACATACACACACACATATATACATGGGAGGGTTATCTTAAGAACTGTGAGAACTCGCAAAAAAACAATCAAAATCATTTTTTCATACCCCTACTATTATTATTGAAATACAACATTAACAAAATTCTCTTCAACTAAGTTCTCGTGAGCAATGAGTTCTCATTTCAACCTCACACTATATATACATAAAAATATATTAACAAATTAATTCAATATTTGGTGATGATCAAACTCACCCTGTTTGAGTAGTAGCTTTGCGCTTTCTTTCTAGCTCTTTTTCCTGTTGCTGCTCACGTTCTTCCATGTCAGTTAATTCTTGATGGTAAATAGCAAAATTGAGAACTCTCAAGGCAGCTTCTACATCAGATTTTAAAACCTACACCAAAAACGAGTCAAAACGAGTTCAAGCAAAACTAGGTACTTTTTACAATAGCTCAAAACAGGCCGGTTTGGCAACATATACATCTGCTTTTAAATAACTAATGAACGTGTTAATTATGATTACAAAACAATACTATAGAGTAGTTTATGTTTGAGATAAAACACAAATCAAATGAGCATGTTTATGATAAAAGTACCTGTTTACTCAATTTAAGTTTAGCATGTGCTGTAGATAGTCGAATAATAGTCTCCAGAGTTCTGGCAGTAATCGGAAGTGTTCCTCCGGTCTACAAATATCAAAAATCCCTTGTCAAACAAACCAAAGCATCTTAGGCTTAATTAAGCAAATAACTAACTGTTAATACTAACCCTGCTGCCACCACCACTGTTTCTGAGCTCTGCATATGCAGTTGCAATGTGCTCAGATGCCTGAACAAAAAAACTTATCATCATTACCTCTATTGACATCAATAAACACAAGCACAATCATATACAATATACCTCATCAGTGAGATCTGGCTGAATCCTGTGTTTTGCATAATGAATATACTTTTTAAGAAACTTGATTTTCAGAGCTTCAGCGTTAGGTCTCCTACCCCTTGTTCTTCCATGTAGCATTCGATTATACTCAACAAATATAGATGTATCTAAATCAGATTCATCCTCCCTTCCATACATTGAAACTTCATCACCTGCAAAAATATGTTTCTTAGACGCTAAGTGATATAAAACTAACGAAATGATCAAAACCATTGAAATAAACACAAATGCTCCTACCTCCATCTGTAGCAGATCGAAAACGGTGCATACGCAAAACATGATCAGAGATTCTTCGATCTATATCAGGGTCCATTTGGTCCAACACAATGAACAGCAAATCAAAACGTGACAGCAAGGAATCAGGAAGCCCAATATTCTTTGTTGGGGTAATTGAACGGTCATACTGCAGATGATCGGTTAACGTTAACATAAAGTTATGAGCTGTCATATGAGACATGGATAAAGGTCATTAAGATACTTACTGTTCCATAAATGGGATTAGCAGCTGCTACCACACTGCATCTGGCATTTAATGATGCGTGAATACCAGCTTTTGCAATGGTTACAGTCTGCTGCTCCATAACTTCATGTATTGCTACACGATCTTGATCATTCATTTTGTCAAATTCATCAATACAGATCACACCTCTGTCAGCAAGAACCATAGCACCAGCTTCTAGCCTTCTTTCTCCTATAAAGTATATCATAAATAATTAGTAGCAGAAAAAATGTTTATTCAGATTTCTCAAATTTATCAAAATATTTTACCTGTTTCTTGATCAGAAGTAACTGCAGCTGTCAATCCAACCCCAGAAGAACCACGACCAGTGGTTGAAATTGCCAGTGGAGCAATATTCATAATAGCTCTAAGAAGCTGCGACTTCGCAACAGAAGGATCTCCAACCATCATCATGTTAATGTCACTGAAAATGTCGTGGTAGAATCACCTTGATCATTTGCATAAAACATGCTAATGAATAACTAAACTGAAAACAAAAAAAAGGCACCATACCCTCTTAAGTGGGTCCCGTTTTTAAGATTCTTCTCTGTTCCACCAAGCATAAGTAAAATAACCGCTTTCTTAATCCATGAATGCCCATAGATTGAAGGTGCCAGTGATCTAGACAGCAAGTCAAATGTATCTTCTCTCTCAGCTATCTTTTTAATGTGTTTCAAGTCCTCAGAACTATAAACTGGAGCGTTCGCCTCTTTGTTCAGTAGAGAAACATTGTTTGCTATAAGCACAGTCCTGCATATCATCATATATTTGGTTAAAATACCCAGATTGCACATGGTATAAGTGAAAGAAAATATCAAGTGTAGGTATTTAAGTTAACCTGAATACTCCATTGACACTGCCTTGACTTTTCCCAGGAATAGCTTTGTAAACTCCAACAATTGCCACACGGTCTCCAGGTTTGCATGAGTCAACCAGATCATCTTCTGCGATGACATCAACAGTTCTCGGAAGTTGACCAGGAGCAGAGTTTTCAGGCACTTCTTGCATTGAAAGTGTTTGATGGTCTTTGTAATTGCAAAGACCATACTCAGTTACTAACAGATTGCCATTGTCATCCTACATATAATATGATGAGTGAGACATTTAACTTCAGTTATGATAGTGAAATATGACATACTGTGAATAACGTAATATTACCCGGGTTGGATACACGGAACCTGTTGGCAAACCCATTGTAGAAGTAATATCTCGATACTCACGAGATGTAAATTGCTTAGTTGAAGGGCAATAATGAACACTTTTCACAACTTTTGGCCTTACAAGAGAACCTAAATAAAAACAATGCAAGCCATATGTGTTAAAATTTAATATTACACTATCATCCCCTAATACAGCAAACAATAGTTTTATCAAAATTCAAAAGTACTAAAGCACATTTCCAACAACCATAAACACCTAACCTTACTGTAGCTCTACAAGTAAAAAAACAGATAAATTATCATTATCATAATTTTAATAGCCAAACTACCAAACTAAATAGGCATAAACCATGTTCATATCCTAATACATGTCACTAAAACAACATATATCAAATGTGAGCCTCCTGGTTACAAAAACATTAGTAAGACTAAAAAATTTACAGCATTTTGACTTGCAGAATCATAAAACAGCTTTCTTTTAAATCTAACCAGATATTTTCTCTAAACTTAGGTTTCCACAAGTATCTAATTCTAATCATTTTTACTTGCAAATGCTAACTGCAATGAAATGACGAAAAAACTTACATTTAGTAATAATCCCTTCAACTTTGACCATGGAACCAATAAACTCAGAAAGAAGGTCTCTAGGAGTAACCTTCCTTGACACAAACGGTCCATCAAACCCTACCAACACTTGCTCCCCTTCCTTCAAGTACTTGGGATCAATACTCCGTGTTCTCTCCGTTATGAAATCCGCTAACGACTGTATATACTCGCTAGGGTTTTGCAACAACCTAATTTAGATAACACACAAATCAAAAACAAAATTCACAAATTAACAAACCTAAAACACAATATATCAAGTCAATTGAATGTATAAATGTGAAAATGATTAAACCTTCGAGCGAGATCTTCAGCTCCGCGTTGAAAGAGGTGAGTGAGCTGGAAGATCAAACGACGGCGTTTGTTGTGGATCATGTTGCGGATATCTTCATCTAAGGTATCGTACTAACAACAACAACAACAACAACAACAACAACAACAACAAAAAGTGTGAGTAAACATGATGGAAAGCAGATAGAGAAGATGAGAGTGAAATGAATTGATTTGTTACGTTTGAATCGAATAACTCTGTGAAGGCTTTCTTGTTGGTGGCTCTGATCTCTTCAGTGATGTCCATTTCGTTTGCAAGATTGAAAGATCGATCTACGAGTGACCAAGATGTTGCAGAGTGAAAGAGGAGGGGTGGAGTTTTGCCCTAAATCGGCTCGCTGGGGTTTTGGCGGGAAGTGTATAGAGAGTGTTTTGGCGGGAATGTTCCCGCTTAGTGAGAGTTAAAAAAGAACTGGCCCATGAAATGTAGTGAAGTACAGGCCCAAGCCCAAAGTTAAGTTATACAGACGGGCCCTTAAACTTAAAATTGTAATGATATTTTTGAAGAGTTATAAAGTGAAATTAGAAGATTGGATAAAGATTAATGTGTCATTGTTAAAATAAATATATGTATTTTGTTTTAAAAAATGATAGTGTCGATGAACATCTAAAAAATGGTATCATTGGATGGTATTTTATATCATTTTTAACTTAGATTTTTTTTTTAGTGTATTAAGTGTTGGATGTGTTACATCTCATTGAAAAATCAAATGAATTTTAAATTAGCATGGTTAAATTCATTTGTCTTGATAAAGTATTTTTTTACGAGGATTTAAATGTTAAAATTGTTCATGAGGTTTAGTCATTTTTGCTTTTCCATTTTACAGAGACTTTTTTGTACATTTGAGTTTTTCAAGTTTGAACGTTTTATTGTTATTTTCATCCTTAAGTTTAGGCAAATTATTGCAACTTTTGTTCCTCGAAATTTGACTCTCAGAGATGAAAATAACAAGATTTCAAACTTTTTGAATGAAAATAGTACCTTAGCGACGAAAATGACATTTTACTCTTTTACAAGTGACGTAATTATCAATATATTTTTGGAAAATGGAAATAACCAAAAATTTTAATTTTTTTTGAGAGTTTATAAAGGATGAGAGAGAGACAATAACATTTACATTTATGCCATTATTTTTAATTGGGTGTACCTATCTAGACACCATTTTGCCTATTTACACATCAAAAAAGGTATTTTTTGTCCTTATATGCACACCCTGCAGTGTCGAACTGTGGCCAAAACGTGGCGTTTTGGTCCGGTTAACCAGACAAAGACTGACGGGTGTCTGACGGGTCTGTTGACCGGACCAAAACGCTGAGCTTTGGCCGCGTTTTGGTCCTATCAACCAGACAAAAGACTGACACCCGGTCTGGTTGACAGGACCAAAACGCGGCCAAAGCTCGTCGTTTTGGTCCGGTCAACAGACCCGTCACTCTTTGTCTGGTTAACCGGACCAAAACACCGCGTTTTGGCCAAAGTTCGACACTGCAAGGGGTGTATATAAGGACAAAAATACATTTTAAGGGTAAGTGTAGATAGTTTGACCCTTTTAATTTTTTATTTCTTTTTAAGATCGGAAAGAAAAAATAGTGAATGACTTGTGTTTGTGTTGGTTGTTATCGCAAAATATATGGTGTTCTAAATTGATCTCTTCCCTGTATAATATAGGTATAAAGGATAAGAAAAAAAAAAGATGTGATTAAACAAAATATATGAAAATGGTGGCAAGATTTTGGAGCATTGCTTGCTATCCTCTAAATCACAAAATGAACTCAACTCACTTCTAAAATGTCTAAATTGGCCAACAAACATTAAAACAACAGTGTCATAAGCCTAAATATGCCCATGATGCAGCATTTCCTTCCATCAAATCAAGGCTTGAAAGCAGAAAATGCTACAACAGAGTTGTGTCCACCAAAACCAAATGAATTTGAAATCCCTGCACATTACCAACAAACACATCTTAATCACTCAACTCAACCTCCCATAAATTCCACAACCTACAACTTACTCTTCGATTGTTAACTCGGGTTGCATCTGATCTCACATGTATTCAAAAACTTAATAAAAAATGTATCGTCGGTTAAAACAGAACAAAAGTGGCTGTTTCTTTATTCAAAATAAATATACTAGAATCTTAATAATAAAGTTATTATAATATATTTAATGAGTTAGTTATTTATAAATATAGAGAAAAAGGAAGAAAAAAAATTGACGGGTCGCAACCAGACATAACCCGATCCACCCATTTTGCCACCTCTTTAAGATTCACAATTAAAAACAATCAAACTCACCGACATTAATTTCATGCTGCTGCTTTACATTAGCAACAGTGTCGAATTCAACTGCAGGCTCCGGGTTCTACACACACACAAAAAAAAAAAGTTAAGATTTATAAATATAGAAAAGAATATGAATAATAAATATCTTTCCAATGGAAATGAAGAGCATACAAATTGATTTATGGAGGGATGTAGCCACCCTGTTTGGATGGCTTTAACTGTAGCAATGGCTTCCAGACCTCCAGCTGCACCTAAACAGTGCCCTATCATCGACTGAAACAAAACCAAATCAGCAACACTTCTTATTTATTTTTTATTTTTTTAATTATCGTTATATATATAGGGGGAGTGGGCCAGTGGGGTACCTTGGTTGCATTCATTTTGATTCCTGCGGTGTTCTTGAATACCTTCTTCACTGCATTTACTTCAGCTAGATCACCAACCAATGTTGAAGTTGCGTGTGCGTTGATGTAGTTAACCTAAGAAACAAAACGTTCACTGTGATGAATTCATAATTTACAAACGATCTATTATCTGGCTTTAATATGGTTTTTGAAACTGAATCACTTATTATAAACGTGAGTGGTGCAAACGAGCTGAGCGGAGCCCGAGCTCGTCTAGGCTCGAGCTCGAGATCGTTTAACTTATGAAAGCTTGACCTCAACTCGTAGGTAGACTTTCAAGATCGAGCTCGCCTCATTTACTATTTATTAATTAAATGATATTAGTTATAATTATTATTTTAGATATAATTTAGTTATTTTTTCATAAATCATAACTTTATAAATAGTCATCATCATCATACTCACTACTCAGTAAATCCCATCAATAGCAAAGCTAAGGTAGGGTCTGAGGAGGGTAAGATGTAGACAACCTTACCTCTACCCCGTAGGAATAGAGAGGCTGCTTCCAGTGAGACCCCCGGCTCGATAGTAGTTTGGCATCAAGCCTTGGACACAAGGCAAATAACACTCAACAATCGGGACAAAGGCCAATTAGTGCATGTACCCTTTTGTCTTTCGGCTATCAACGCCACCACATGATGCATGATTAACCATCCCCCTCTTTTAACATTATTTTCACGAAATTAGTAAAATAACGTTAAAATTAGTGTACTTTCATTTTTGCCCCCGGAGCGTCCACACATATATACATTATATGTGCATACTACAAATAGTAATTACTATTATTTATATATATATTGAATATAATAACTAAAAATTATATAACTAACGGGCTCGTTTAGGCTTGTGAGCCAGCTCGAGCTTGAGAAGTGAAGCTCTGACTCGAGCTCGTTTAAGCTCGGCTCGCTTTGATCTTTTTTTCGAGCCGAGCCGAGTAGCTTGCGAGTAACTCGGCTCGTTTGCACTCCTAGACTGAGTGGGCATCATACAAATTGACAAAAGCAACGGAGAGTAAAAAAAATAAAAAATAAAAACACTGCCAACAATCATAATTAGTATCAAAATAGGGACCATAACATAGACGTATATTATGGATCACTAACAAATATGCAACATTTACTAGTTGAAAATTAAAATGCATTTAGTGTTATAAATTCACAATCATTAGAAATGAAAATAAAAAATACCTCCTCTGCTGACACGCCAGCATCATCTAGACAGCTTTGAATACAAGAAGAAACACCAAGTCCATCTGAACGCGGGTCCGTCATGTGATACGCATCACAATTAATAGCACCACCTAAGTATTCAGCAAGTATGGGTGCATCTCTTTTCATTGCATGTTCCAAGCTCTCCATCACCTGCAAATAATGTGAGTTCATTCAATTATTCAAAAATATGATTTATTTATTCGTAGCCATTAACTAGGGCAGCGCAATTTCATATACATCCTCCTAAAAGTTCAATTTTTCATAAATATATCCTTCTAAATTTTATAATATCATATTAACCCCGTTTTGACTCGTTACATTAACAGGCAACAGACTTACCAAAACACCAGCACCTTCACCCATGACAAACCCGTCTCTATCTTGGTCCCAAGGCCTTGAAGCAGTTTGAGGATCATCGTTTCTCTGAGACAACGCTCTACACGCAACAAAACCACCCAGTCCAATTGGAATAATGGCAGCTTCCGTACCGCCAGCAATCATCATATCAGCTTCGCCTCTACGGATGTGATTTGCAGCAGCATGAAAGCAGTAGTTTGAGGTAGCACAAGCGGTTGAAATTGAGTAGTTAGGGCCCATAAAGCCCAAATCAATAGCTAATAATGCAGACGCCATGTTTGTTATTGCGTACGGGATAAAGAAAGGTGTGATTTTTCTGTAACCTTTTTCTATTAGAGACTTAACTCCATCGGAAAATACCGTTAGACCTCCCATTCCTGTTCCAACAAGCACACCGGCACGCTCCTTGTCAATCTGCAAACATTATATGGATATCGAAATCAAGAAGTCTGTGCATTGTTTCATAAAGATTGTAAAATTCCATAAGTGATCTAAAATTAGTTTAACATCGAAAATTGTATTCATGCCCTATAAAAAAACTTACAAGATTAATACAAAGTGAAATTAGTTTGTAGAAAAGGCACATACGAACAATGAATTGTCAATCCTGATGTAAAAAAAGTATTCTTTTTCTATCCCAAAGTAATTGCATCATAATAGTTGCAAAAAGAGAATTTATAAATTTGATACTTCTTTTTCCCCGCACGCTTATACAAAACAACGACAAAACAAATAGAATTGATCAAAATTCACATAAACATCATCATGCACTTAACATTGCTTTCCAACAAAACAATCTACTGCACTTTGCACATGACCCTTATTACACGGCTACACGCATCACAAACTCTTTTACCAAAGGCACATAATGTATCATACATGCTTCAAATCCCTTATCTATTTTCACTCCACCAAACCATACCTAATCAATCAAATAATCATTTGCTAAAACCTGACATATTTAGCTAATTTCACATTCACATTCATCCTGATATCACTATCCTAATCCTATACAATAACCAATTTACACAAACCCTAAAACCCAATTATTAAATATCAACCAGATCCCAAAAAATTTAAATAAAAAAAAAACAATTATTTAAAAATAATAATTAAAAAAATAAAAACCTTGGAGCGATTATCAGCAGCAAGATCAGCATGTTCAAGGGCCTTTTTACCAGCAACAATGCAATATCTCAAACAATCATCAAGTCTTCGGTCATTCTTCCCATCAATATACCCATCAGCTTTAAACCCACGAATCTGCCCACCAAACCGGGTCGGAAACTTGGACGCATCGAACCGGTCAATCAACCCGATTCCACTCTCACCAGCCAACAGCTTCTCATAGTACGTATCCACATCATTCCCGAAAACAGACACCAAACCCATACCCGTAATGACGACCCGTTTCTTCGGGTCCTTTTCCCGCTTGGGGGCGGCGGCGACGGCGGAGATAACGGCGCTGCGGCGCGTGGTGGAGAGTGAGGGTGGTTTGAGATTGATGGGTTTGTGAATCGGGTCGAGTGGGGAGACCCGAAGTGGGGTTGATTGAAGAAGAGCTTGAGCTTGCATGGTGCTTGAAATTGAATAGATTTGATTGTTGAATGGATGTGTTGTGAAGGGGGGAGGGGGTAGATAAGAGAGAGAGAGATACAACTGTCACTGGTGTGTGTTTTAGTGGCAGATGAGATCCCACCAAATGCTATGTTTTGTCAAGGGTTGGCCAACGTAAGTGAAGTATGTTGAAGTTATATATATAGGGTTTGAGAGTGATTGAAAACTTGAATTGTGAATGATTTATTCACTATTGTTTTAGTTCGTTACAATATCAGTATGATACTGGTACTAGGCATAGCAGTCAATACGTGTTTTACATCGATTGGAAACCATAAAAATGAATAGATGTACCGGTGTTTTTCGGTCGGTATTGGTCTGTTACGATACCGGTATCATACAGACACTCGATATAGCTTACGATACTAAAATATACTTTATTGCGAATGCAACTTTGTGTTCAATGAATTTTATACGGCTATGGAGAAATCTATAAAAGCGAATACGATACCGTTACCGATGTTGTTTGGTTTGTGGAAAAAAAAACAACTATATATGACTTGTTCGGTCATTCGAATAGAACTTTTATCAAATCGTATATAATAATAAACACATGCTGACGTTAATATATATAAAAAACTATACCGATGTTATACAGTACGGTATTGATGTTGTTTAGATAAAATCAGTAATATTAAAAAAAGAAAATCATTCAAAGTTAAAATTAAATAAATATGTTTAATGTTAGAAGTAAATATAAGAATAATCAATTGTAATATTGAAATGATAAAAGTATAAAAAATTATATATATTATAAAAATCAAATTACTATTCTGGTCACTTTCCAATTATATATAACTAGCATTTTGACCCATTGCGTGTTGCGGCAGCGCCGAAACTTAAAGTAACTCGAACTTATACCGTCAAATATCTGACACGACTTGTTTTCGAATAAGATTTACATCAAAACGTAGACCAAATGAAAACACACATGAAAATAAGTACGAAAATGTATTCTTTGACCGGACTCATTACCGATAAATTTACGTCGAACGTAAACCAACTTAGATTTATAACGAAACGTACTTAAATATAAGCATGTAAGAAAATAGTGTTTTTATACATTAAAGAATGGTACCACGCGTTGTGATGGAATTTAAATGTAAAGTAACTCGAATTTGTACCGGCTAATGAAAACATATTATATTTGACCTGCTCTGTTTATGAACAAAGCGTATACAAACAAAAAACGTACATACAAAATAAGTATGAAAATGTATTATATTTAACCCACGTACATAAAAGTAAGTACGCAAAACTCAAAAGGGTCAAAATAACATTTTACAAAGTTTTTAGAAAGATGAAGGGGTGTGTTAGGGCATAGGTTTTGCTAATTGTGGATCATGTATCCTGAGATGTTGTTCGGATCACTTATCCTTAGCGGATGGTGCAGGGAGCCTGAAGATCAAAGATCCTTATTGTGACTTATGATTTCTAACAATTGTTCTCTATGTTTTCTAATGTTCGTATGCAGGTTATGAACGACATGGACTAAGTCTTAGCTGGAATCTCGGGCATAATTCGTTCAATATGCTGCACGTGATGAATTCCACTAACGTTCATGGAGCTTGGACGTGGTCTTCCTAGAATTTTGGACTTCGTTGTTAGTTTATTTCAAAGGGGTTGATTAAGTGTTTCTAGGCACATTCTCACTTTTGCATACACACTTTCGCGTACATTGAAAACCAAAGCAAACACACACTTAGCATTCAATTGTACCACATTTAATCAACATCCAAAGTTGTAATTCTTATTGTTCAATATAGTTGATAGTGATAGTTTTCACTATCTGGGGTTTTTATGTCGGCGATCTACTAGTGATCAAGGGCTTTTCCTCGTACAAATCGTTGTGTTCGTCATTTCATTCATCAAGCGTTCTTATTTTTCATTGTCCATCACATAAGCACTCTACCTAACATAACAAATTTGGTTACATTATCCTTAATCAGATTTTTGACCAAAACATGATGTAAGTGGTAATCATAGAAGTTGAAGGGTTGAATACACACAAAAAAACTACGGGTTGATGGCATTTTTGTAAATTAGCTAAAGAAAAATAATAAAATAATAGTGTGTCTTAGGTACTATTCATAAGACATTCTCGTTTGTTATGTATAATAATAATATATTTAATTGTATATGGTGTATATAGCTTGGTGTGTGTGTGTGTGGGGGGGGGGGGGGGGGGGAGGGGGGTTCCATACGGTTAGTTTGTTACATTAGTGGTATGACAACGGCATTTGAATCTTCATAGGTGGATATCGACATGCATTTTATACCGATAAAAAACATAAAAAGAAATATTGGTACTAGTTTGGCTAATATCGTATCGGTAATGATGTTATTTGGTGGGAATTGGATTAGTTGGTTACAGTATCATAAGAACGTCGAGAAAACTGTAAAAACGAATACCAGTACTGGTGTTGATGTTGACCCGTTCGATTTTGAATAAAACTTTTATCGGAACTTAGGCAATAATAAGTACATCGCAACGATATATTCGAAATTCCATACAATATTACATTATTATTTAAAGTAATGAAAATGTGAACGACGTCACTTTATAAAAAACGATCATGTGATAGATTTGGAAGTATGTACGTTTGTGATTTTACTAGTAGATTACTACTCACGACTTGGTTTAAAAAATCATATCAAAACGTAGATAAAAGTAGGCAGACACAATGACGTACTCAGAATTTTATAAAATACTGTATCTTATCTTAATCCTAAAAGTTATAAAAGAAAAATAAAATATGCTTAAAGTGAAGTATATTATATTAATATAATAAGGCTGGGTGGTGTGGTCTCACGCCACCTACCACTTCACCCATTTTGGCGCCCCATGGCACCCCTACACCACCCGCCTAGGGTGTTATCCTTGGCCTCCGCCAAAGCCATAGCAGCCGTGAAAAGTAAGAAGGGATGGGCCCACTGTTTGAACCAATTAGGTTCGAGTTTATTTATTTATTTAATATAGTTAATAAAAGGGTTTTACAATGGACGTTATTTCACACCGTACAAGTTAATGATAAAACCCTCACTTATGTGTCGCGTTGTACGTGACACGATAAACCCCTCTAGAGACTTGAGACGACACCATACAACCTAGATAACAAACTGTTCAGTACATAATAATGCTCGGTTTTTCAGTTTTCATCAAACTTCATTGTTGGTTGTGTTGTACCATACAACCAAGATATAGATCCGACCATCGTCCCCTATTGCTAAAATGCTCGAATGTTAACTTCGGAAATCCACCGTTCCGATTTTTTAACTCTTGGCTGAACGAAGATAGTTTGCATAACATTGTGGTAGACTCCTACAATAGTGTCCGGATCTCCCTCCCACCAGATAAATTGGTAATGCAGCGTTTGAAGGCCGTCAAAATGGCGATCAAACCCTGGGCAAAAAAGTTAAAATTAAGTGATAGCCATAACATACAGTTGTTGTCTAAAAAAATAGAAACGTTGGATCTCAAAGCCGAATCAGAGTCACTAACGGATGAAGAGTTGCTGGAAAGGGAAAGTTGTGCTAAATCGTTGGCTGAATTGGAAGAAAATAATCTTGAAGATCTTAGGCAAAGGGCGAAAGTCAAATGGATTACGGATGGGGACGAGAACACATCTTTCTTTCATGGTATCCTTAAATGCCATCAGAAGAATAATAGAATTAATGGTTTGTGTTTTAACAATATTTGGGTGTCTGAGCCGGATTCGCTTAAAGATGAAATTAAAAACTACTATGAGCAATTATTTAAGGAAGAGAACCATAACAGGCCTAGCTTTATCAACAATGGTTTCAAGGCTCTTTCTTTGGAACAATCAACCACGTTAATTAAACGTTTTTCTAAAGAAGAGATTAAAGAGGCGGTTTGGGACTGTGGTAGTGACAAGGCCCCGGGCCCGGATGGTTTTTCTTTCAGTTTCATAAAACACTTCTGGAATATTCTGGAGGACGATTTCGTTAAGCTTTTTGATTTTTTCTACGTGCACGGCAAGCTAAATAGAGGATGCAACTCCAGCTTTATAACGTTGATTCCAAAATCATCAAATCCTCAATTAATCGGCGAATTTCGGCCAATCAACCTGATTGGTTGCATCTCAAAGTTGATCTCTAAACTACTTGCCAAAAGACTCAAAAAGGTGATCGGGAGTTTGGTAAGTGATACCCAAACGGCTTACATTGAGGGGCGAAGTATTTTAGAAGGACCGTTGATAATAAACGAACTAATTTCTTGGTATAAGAAATCGAAGAATAAGATGATGTTGTTCAAAGTTGATTTCGAAAAGGCGTTTGATTCAATCAGCTGGAAATTCCTGGATTCGACACTTTCTCAAATGGGTTTTTCGGTTTTATGGCGTAATTGGATCAGCGGTATCCTGTCATCCTCTAGATCTTCTATATTGGTAAATGGTACACCTTCTAAAGAATTCAGTATAGAGCGGGGCGTTCGTCAAGGAGACCCTCTATATCCTTTGCTTTTTATTTTGGCTATGGAAGCACTCAATGTAGCAACGGCTTCGGCTATCGATCAGGGCTTTTTTAAAGGATGCAAGTTGCCGAACAACGGGCCCACTATCTCACATCTATTTTATGCGGATGATGTATTGTTTGTTGGGGAATGGAGTGACTCGAATTTCCAAAATTTGTCAAGAATTCTAAGATGTTTTAACCTAGCTTCGGGTCTAAAAGTCAATTTTAACAAAAGTCAGCTCTTTGGTGTGGGTGTATCCGAGGAAAACATTTCGAATAAAGCTTCTATTCTTCAGTGTACAGCAGGTTTGCTTCCATTCACGTATCTTGGCCTTCCAGTGGGTGCAAATATGGGGCTGATAAAAAATTGGAAACCCATTGTCAAGAGATTCGAAGAAAAACTTACTTCATGGAAAGCTCGAATGTTGTCGTTTGGCGGTAGGTTAACACTCATTGAAGCGGTACTAGGTAACCTTCCAACTTATTTTATATCATTGTTTAGTGCACCCTCACAGGTGTTAAAACAACTGGAAAAGATTCGTAGGAAGTTCTTGTGGGGGGGGGGGGTTGTACGGATAAGAATAAAGTCAATTGGGTTCCATGGTTTAAAGTGGTTGCTCCAAAAAATAAAGGGGGATTGGGTGTCGGGAGTTTGGCGGCATCTAATAAAGCATTAATGATTAAATGGTTAGTTCGTTTCAAGAACGAGCCTGCCTCTTTATGGGCCAGATCTATTACGGCTATTCATGGTGATTCAAGGTGCCACTCTTACATACCGTTGAAAAACTCGATTGGTGGTGTTTGGAAGTCAATAGTAAATTTGGGACGTAAATCTCAAACTCAGTCGATCAATGTAAAAGAAAGATTGATTCTGAAGCTGGGTAATGGCAAAAAAGCATTATTTTGGTTAGATTCTTGGGCTAGAAACAGTACACTTAGGGAGATGTTCCCAGATCTTTATGAATTGGAAAGTGATAAAAGATGTTTGGTTTCTGATAGATACATTATGAATCATGAATCTATCGATTGGTTTTGGGGGAGCGGTAACCCTTTATCAAATGCTAATAATATTGAGGAGTGGGCTGCATGCTTGTCAATAATACAAAACGTTGTGATTAATCGGGATTCGGATGTTTGGTTATGGAAGTCGAGCGAAAAGGTGGCTGATTTCGCGGTGAGTGCAGTAAGAAACGAACTGGACCATATTGATACTATCAAAGAAACTAAAGTTCTGTGCTGGCTGCATTGGATCCCGAAAAAAGTAAATTGCTTCTTATGGCGGGTGGTGCTGGACAGGATAGCTACACGAGAAGCTCTTATGATCCGTCGTTTCCATCTGCCGTCTAATCAATGTATCCTTTGTAACAACACGTTGGAATCGGCAGACCATCTCTTGGTGTCATGTGAAACGGCTAAACAGGTTTGGCTCATTATTTTCCAATGGATGAAATTACCTATTCCGAGCTATATGATAAGTGTTGTTCAAGTATTGGAAATTATTAACTCTTACAAGTCTCAAAAGAATACGAAAAGGGCGATATATGCAGTGGTTGCGGCTACATGCTGGAATTTATGGAAAATGAGAAACGAAATTATTTTCAAACAAAAAGCATTCTCGGTGACAAAGCTGATCGGGGACATTAAAGCTATCTCGTTCACATGGATAAAGAATAGAGCCGACCTCGGGGAGCTTAATTGGGAGAAATGGAGAGGCTTTAAAATATAATTTTTATCAATGTAGGTGGTTAACTTTACTTTGTTTTCTATGTTTCTTATCTTTGTTTTGTATTTGTACTGTTCGCTTGAGCGCCTTGCTTGAGTTTTATAAAATTTCGCCCTTTCTCAAAAAAAAAAATTTAAATCGTATTTAATAGTTACAAATGTTTGGTACATATGCTTTAGTTTACAAAGAAAAAGTGTTTTTTTTAGTTTAAATTTTAGAGCACATGTATAATGATATTTTTCACGTGACTTTGTGAACTAACTAAACTTTCTTTTTTCTTTTCTATTAACATGATGATACTAGATTATAGTTTATAAGACCCAACTAACTTAATTTTAACCTTTTATGAATATATACTAGATTATAGTTTATAAGAACTAACTAACTTAATTTTAACCTTTTATGAATATATTAACTTTAACCTTTTAAGAACTATTAGTTTTGAAAGGATACATGCTCATAACTGTTAGGTATTAAGCGGCGCAACGAAACCAACACATATGCAAACAGAAAATAATAAAACACGACACAAGAATTTTGACATGGTTCGATCCTAGTGGGGGACCGTCCACGCGCTACAACTAGGTTATTTCATTAAGCTCAAAACACCAAAGATTACAATTACATGACTAGGTTATATATAAAATAAATTAGGGGTTTCAACTTAGGCCCCAAGAATCCTAAGATGGGCTGAAACCGGGCTCAAGATCTATAAGGCTTTCACAAACAACAATCTCCCACTTGAAGGCTTTGCGAATACTTGATCGGAGTGTCGCGCTCCGGTTAAAGATAATATTTATATACCCAAATTACCCTTAACAAATAGCTAGTGGTAGTAAGGGGTCGAACCACGAAGAGTATGTGGTTTGCGAATGGACTTGATTGAATTTGAACAAGTGTCACAATTTATGAAGCTTGCTAAGTTATTTTTTTATGATTTTTGTTTGGTTGAAAAGATGTTGAATTAAACTAACGAAATCGATTGAATTGATTAATTACTAAATGTTAACAATTATGAGAAAACTTGATTAGAAAAACAATATGGAATAACAAGGTTCACACCCGGTTTCAACAAATGCAAGACTTATGATTACTATGTATTCTAATTTGATTTACTCGAAATAATTCATTAACGGGTCAACAATCACAAAGCTTATGTGCCAATCGCTATCAACGTCATAGACAACGGACCACGATGCACTTCATTACTTTGGACTAGCAAATCCTATCAAAAGACAAGGCATAAATACGTGTATTCATTTCATAAAGTCAAATTTAATCATTCACTCGACAATTCGTAAATTCAATACAAACGTAGGACAATTGTCTAAAGATTCAAATGTAATTCAAGTTGTCACAAATCAAACATCAAAACATGATAAACCCTAAATTTTACAAAAGTCTACACCGGGGTGAAACCTCCAAGAAATTAGCCGCTCATGGTGAACGGGACTTGATCAACGGATGATTGGAACTTGAATTGGATCATCTTGAAACTTGTGGAATGGTGAATGATGAAGGTTAGATGTTGGGATGAAGGATGATGGTGGAAAGAAAGATGGATGATTAGGGTTTGTGGATTGATGGTGAAGATGAAATGGTTGGTGATTCGGGTTGATTTCGTTGAAGCTTGGTGACGATGGCTGATTGAATGTAGAAGAGATGATGAATAATGGCTCCAATGATGATATTCAAACTTAATTTTGTGTGTAACTCCCGTATTCAATGGCCAAAATATGTTTTAAAATCGTTCCAACAACCAACTCACAAGAATACGTGTCTGGAGAAACCGAGGCCCGTCGCCGATGGCCTGGGGACCCATCGGCGACGGCCTCCCCTTTTCTGAAATCTCTCTGACACTCTATCTTCCTGGTTACGCGAATTCTGGCCGACGAGGGTGTTTAAGGGGCGTCGCTGACGACGTTCCCAGCTCCTATTTTCCGTTTTTCCCATTTTGTACTCTCGATTGATCCGTTTGATGTCCTGGTGGTCCGTTTTTCGCTCCGGTGACCCGTAAAGCTCTCGAAAAGCTCCTTAAACTTCGTTAAACCTGCAAAACACAAATTTACTTAAAAGTAGGCTATTCGAGATTAAAAGTCAAGTAAAAACCCAAACTTAAACATAAACGAACACCGTTATTCGACCACGTATCAATACTCTAACCCACCATCCAAGCAAACAATCAACCAAATCATCTAGTAACTCTAGTAATTTTCAATAATAGAAATCCTCCAAGCCTCCAGTTCTAAGAACAAGCTAAAACTTTAATATTAGAAGTTCTCCAAGCCTCCAGTTCCTAAGAACATGTTAAGACTTCAACCAATCTACCTAGTTGCAGTGGCCCTTCTCATCAGTAACCTGAAAGGCCTATTGAAGCTCTCGATACGACCATCATAGACCCAGTCATGGCAATACCAGCCAATAATTTCCTTAATCTAAATTGGCTCCAACCTACTCAAATAATCAGCTCTAGAGACTCCCAGAGGATAGAGCACTTGATGTCTGTCGTTAAGGACATGCAAAAACCAACTAAACCAGTATATAGAATAAGTCGGATATCGAACCAGAGGAGGATTGTGGAAAGTGTATAATGCTCAGTTTTGATTAACTACTATTAAAAAGTAAAACTCAATTGTTGGATTTGATTGATTATCTAAAAATTACGAACTAAGTGAAGTTTAAAGCAATAGAGAGGACAATGGTTCCTCCAGATTTCAGGTTTTGCAATTAACTTCAACTATGTGTTTAATCGTAACCTACATAGACATAGATATTAAACTTGATTAATTAATTGTGATAACCAACGACTAAGTACTCCGGTCAATACATAACGGGAGGTTATCGAATGATTATCAATTACAATTTACAAACCCTAACCCCATGTCAAATATATCCCAATTACTAGAACTCTCGGGAACTGAATGCTTAGAAATTAAGGTTTAAATAAACGTAACTGTTTACAATCAAAAAAATCAAATCAATGGCGAAAAGCATCGAATGCTTAGATCACCAATAAAACGATTGTATCAACACATAATATCCATTAACTTACAAAAACCCTCCATCCGGAGGAAACCATAAGAAAGACTAGCTGCTCATGTCGGTTGATTGATCTTCGTAGCCTTCTCTATCTTCGTGTCCCTCCTGCCGTCGAAGATTGTGTTGATCCCTCTCTTTTGCGGTCACAAGTGTTGATGATAAGTCCAAAGTGTGCAGCCAAAAGTCAAGCCCAATTATCGGCCCAATCCAAAAACAAAGACCAAAAATCTTTCATATGTGGCCCAATGGTCTATGCGTGGCCCATTAACTTTTGTTGAGAATTGTGATGACACCGAACCTCATATCACGGCTGCCATCAATATGTGATGATGAGATTATTTTAGAAAATCCAAGCCTCCAAAAATATGCTTATATATTTACTCCAAGTCAAGTCCACGTGATGATGACTGATGATATTGTTTTATAATGATCTCTCCCACCTCCAAATCGTGGGCCCCCCTTGTCCTCTAATCAAGATGTGATGTTGTCTCTTCAAGTTTGCATGTACCGCCCAAGAGAGTCCAATCATGTGCCAAGCCCATGTGCGGCCCACTATGGTGCCACAAGTCCATCTCACAAGGCAGCCATGATGTTAAAACCCAAAGTCACGTGATGCTTCATCACAAAAGTCTGCCACCAAAATCCCTATGTGTGTATTATGATTCCTTGTCACGTGTGTATATTAATTGGTGCCTCATCTATTTGTGATGTCGGCTAACAAAATTAATCCATTCGTAGCCTGCGGTTAAGAACCGTATGTTACGGTTCATACATTCTGTTTCTTTATAATTCTTGGCCTCTAAAAGTCACGTGATGATTTGATGTTTATATCTCCTTGCATGTGCGTTGATGTTATGGCTTCATCTTTAACATGTAATTCAACTTTCGCCCCTAAGCTTTAGTCTTTCATAATTCTTGCATTTTCAAGCTATATTTCGAACCCGAACACTTCCCGTATGCTATGATTTCGCTCAACAAACATCCTAGCTTGTTCCTCTTCGCTTCTAAGCACTTTAATTTCTCCGAATTATGCCGATTAACCTGTAACACCACAAAAACTCGTAGATATCACAATCGACATGTATAATCAAGTTCCCGACAATAAAGCACTTGTTATAATACACTTTAGCACCCGGTTTTCACACTCTCATCAGCACTCTCCACTAACAGCAACTTCCCATGAGAGATTTCATTCGGATCCTTGGCCTTCTGAACCCAACCTCGATTTACACATTGTGTCTGAACACCGCATGTGCTCCCATTATGACGAAAAATCCCATTCGCGCTCAGACCTCCGAATACGCTCAAGAGGATTACCTGGAGTCCCAGAGTCCTTTGCTGTAAACTCGACTCGTTTAACTGTCGAATCGGAGAGCCTAGACTTTACTACTCGAAAGTTGGTTCACTTCTTCCGGCGGCGCAATAACCTGCACGCTCCAAAAAGTATTCAACAATAGATTCATTGATGCTTCATCGAAGTGGGTAATAAGAAATGAAGCAAAACAGAATCTCGAATCCACAAGCCTTCAGTGCCTTCCACTGAGTCCCAATGCATCAAACCCAGACACATTCTCAAAAGTAGAATTTCACTAATGAATGTCCACACCTCCATGAAGCCTCACAAAGTCATCAATGCCCAGCTCAGCTCCCACAGTCCCTGTTATCCCAACCCATGTCAAAATCGACACCAATGAGTCGAGCCTTTACTAATACTTCCCCAGTGAAAATCTTCACTAGTATAAGTATAAAGATCCCCTTAAATATCAAACCACTGGTCACCTCCGAACAAGATTAACTTCATAGTTCAAGACCAGCTAATAGGCAAACGGTTATAACAACAACCGAGCTTTCATGGAATGCAAGCGTGTAACAACCCGACTTTCTGGGTCATTACTTGCTTAATTACTTGTACCCCGAGATTTCGATTATCGCAATGGGTTAACTATTTCAAACTATGTTTTCAAACGCATTTTAAACGCTTGTTACAACGCTTATTCAAAACGCAGTTATCGCATTTAACACAGTTTACAACGCATACTATTTAAACGCATTTTACACGCATTTTATCGCTTTTTTAGACTAAACGCTATCGCAACACAAACTCAACGCAACTTGAAACGCAGATTTACTTTTTATGCATCTTGGTGATTATGTGTGTTATTTATGTGATTACTTGTTTAATGTTATGTGGTTATCTCAACGCAACGCTTACTTGCAACTCGCTTAAACACAACGCAACGCTTAACACACGAGACGAAAGTTGGAAAAACTAACTCGCACAACACGGTTGTCCGAATGGACATCCGATCGAATGGACATCCATCCGGATGGCCATCCGATTAGATGGCCATCCGACCGAAACACCATCCGACCTTTCACACCTTGCACCGACTTACTCTCTCTCTCTCTCATGCCTATAAATAGTGCCCGTACACCACTGTTCACTGATTTGACACCTCCATCCGACCCCCTGCACTCAAGTCACTCTCAGGCACTATTTCTTGCGATTCAAGGCCATTTCATAAGTATTTCTCCTCAAATCTTGTATAATCATCATCACTACACACTTCTACATCATCTTCTCCACTAAAATCATACATTTTCTTCTCGAAATTGCCTGATTTGGACTCCTTGAAGGTGGTTCTCACTCAGTTACTTATGCAAATTGTTGTGTGACATCATCTCATCAAGATTGGTTTAGATCTAAAGGTTTTCCACTCATTTTAACACGAATCTTAACAAGATTTCAACACTTTTCAACTTTCTTCAACTTTTCTTCACTTTCTTCACAAAACCGATGGAATTTGGACTCATTCAAACTCTCTACTCATTCCTTGGTGGAGAGCCAACTTGAAAACGGATTTCCTCTGTAGAGATGACCGTTTAACGGGTTGAACACGAAACTCCGTCAAGAACAGTGAGTCTGATCGAATGGGGTGATTCCCATCCGATCGAATGAGCTAAACCTTGGAGAGTTTCCGTTGTTTGACACGTCGTCACGCCGTCTCTGTTAAACTCAATGTAACATCCGCCAATTTTAGAGCTATAGGATTAACGACCCGCCCGTAAACTTGAGGTAATGTCATGAGCCTGTTGCGTTTCCTTGGTTTGATATGTTAGACACATGCCATATTTAAATGTTTATCTTGAATCACATGCTTGCTATGAGGAATTGTTCGAAACTTATCTTTTGCTATGTATGTACCAAACTTGTATACTAGCCTTTGCTTTTGCATTGAACTTTATTTTAAACATGTTACAGGTTGAGGATGATGATGCCATGAAATGAAGTAGCGTTGATACCTAGATACACATATAGACGTTTAGGTCAAATACATTGTATAAATGTCATATTTGTTGTCGTATTGTTTTTCTTGTACTTAACATGTTGTATTTCAAATTTCATGTATTGTAACATTTATTTATGAAAGAAGTCAATTTATCTTTAATTCTACTGTCACAATTAGCGTTATGTGTGATGAGCAATCTTTCTTCGTCTCACTCCGATGTTTCCGCCATCGGTTGGGGTGTGACAGATTGGTATCAGAGCCATAACTATAGGGAATTAGAAAAAGTAGGAATGTTTTTACCTAGTCTATAGTTTTAGAGTCTTATTCGTATATTTTGTTCGAACTACTACATGATACTCTATTAATTTCTTAGTTATGCTATTTTAAACATGTACACCACTCGTGAGTAATATTCGACATGATATTCTTATGCAATAATGCTTGTCTTATTATGTGTTAATACTTGTTCATTGTTCGATTCTTTATATGTTACTCTAAACATATTTCTCTATGTGTTAATACATGTTTTATCATTTTGTTATCCAAGCACCATTCTTGATATGCTTCCTTATGTGTTTATACTTGTTTATGTATTTCCTTGACATACACTTCCCTCATACATTTTTCTCGGTATTTCTAAATCCGAAAACACTCATAATACACAAACGAGACGACTTCACCAAAATAGGCGTGAAACCCACAATTTGGTGAATGACTCTCAATCCTTCTACTTTTCTTTTTACACGAAATTCACCACCAAGTTAGGAGTGAAATCCTCACCTTGATGGAGAAATTCGAATTTCAAATTCTAGTGGACCCTCGTCAAAGTGTCAAAATTAACTTTTGACCCGGCGAGTACCAACCACACTTAGGATACTAAATCGCCAAGTTAGGGGTGAAACCCGCACCTTGTCGACTAGTTCCACTCTTTGATTTTCATTAATCCCGCCAAGTCTCGAATTTTCAATTGAATTGGGGACATGTAGTAACCGGAAGGGTAAATACCGTTAATCGACTTGTCGGCAAGAGTATTTCACCTATTAGGCCAAAGCATGCTCCTCAAATTCGAAAGACTTTTCGACCACTTTGGTTAGTCAACGTTCCGTTTTGGAACCATCTCAAATTTAATCAAACATACGTTATATTATTTACTTTATTAGATGCAATCTTTCAAATTCGAATTTGCTTTCGATAATTTCTTCTCACACACGCATCATACTAAATCTTTTTTTCATACACTTATGCACATGTATGATTTCATATAATTTAAATTCATAATCCTTGAAACGATAAGTGGAGACATATCATCGAGATAGGAGTGATTTCCTTACCTTGACGATTAACTCCACTCCCCTTTTCTTAAAACGACCTCACCAACGAGTTAGGGGTGATTCCCTTACCTAGGTGATCGTTACCAAAACGCCTCTTCAAAATATCTTATTATGCAAACTCGGTCATGTTTATACCTAAATTATTTATCATTATTCAAAATACATACGTATACGATTTCAAAATACATTGTTTCATCAAGCATACTTTCTATCCTACAACCTATTCTTACCTAACTCACATACACGGATTCTTAACTTATCTTAAACATTTTACTACACAAATTTCCAAACCTTACGAAATACTACCTATCAATTTGACCGGTCTAATGAAACTCTTGCCCATGAACTTCATCTTGACTTAATCACTAAAATATGCTCGCATCATATCGTCATTCTAGAGACTTCCATTCTTAATTGAAACCAAACCAACCTTTCTCAATTACATATAGGATCTCATAATTATTCTAAGATCGTTCTACCTAAGACTATTTTCAACAACAACAAATCATTTGATAGATTTTTTAGGATCGACGTTTTCACAAGAACCTCCAAAATTCAAAATTTCTGGTTTGGGTGCAAATGAAGCGAACTTATTATTTTCGAAAACTTTTCTACACCGCTTAAGTTGTCAACCATATCTCAAAACACGTGGGCAAAAGAACTTCATGGAGACCGATAACCTTCCATATACGTAAACTCTTTTCAAACAAAAGTAGCATTTCCATTTATTACAAATTACGTTATGCACAACCAATGGGTACTTTATGTTCCTTTACATTTACAAACTACATTCTACCTTTCAAACCAAGCTCAATCAAATTTTGACACGATAAACTCAACGTTTTGTTCAAACAACTATACCCACGTATCATCATACACGTTTTAGTCATTTTAACGCAACAATTCACTCATAATCATTCGTATTTACATACTTAACCTTTTGGACGGTTTTATACACCTAAATCCGTGATGTTCCAACGTACACTATATACGTAAATTTAAATATTCATACCTACACTTACATTCATACGTTTTATGCCTATACTTATAATCGTATTCATACTTATACTCATACGTTTCATGTTTTACTTATACTCATACGTTTCATGATTTTACCTATACTCATATATTTCATGTTTTCACTTATACTCATACGTTGCGTGCTTATACATATACACATACTACTTCCACGTCTTACGTTTATGCTTATACATACATTCGAATTCATACTTATATTTATGCTAGTGCTTTCATTCATACACATGATTCATACATTCGTACCTATACGCGAGCGTAATCCGAGGGATTCGCTTGCGTGGGTCCCATACATACTTAAGCATGGACTTGCTTACATACTACATTCTTACACGTGCACATTCTTAATTTTTAAATTATGGATACCCTAATTCATACACAACTAGTACAAGCTATGCGGATCAGGCGACGATCAATATAATCACGGGTGCAAACAGGATTATAGTGATAGGCGTATGAGAACCATAGAGTGTACTACTGTGTATGGTAAGACACGGAACGTAACATGGCACCGAATACGGAACGGACGTGATGTGGTTAAAACATGGTGGATACGCCGCTGGTACTTCCTATATATAAGTGTTTTCACCATATTACCAAATTTCGTAAAACGTGCCATGAGAAATTCAATGTTTTGCAGACCTTTTGGACCTAATACAACTTCACACCACTCACAAACGCATTATATCCGATTATCCATGACGAGACTTCATCCTTAACACACTACGTTCATCTATCCAACACTTATGCTATTCTCATACTTCTACTCTTTAAGAGTCATTCGTTCATTCTATACTCGTATTATTCTCCTTATCCTTTTAGTTCATACAAACCTCGTTCGCAATTAAGCTTGTCTAAACATTCGAGTCCTAACTTACCTCGCTACCTATAAAATAGTCTTCTTATTCTGGATTCTTGTGTAACTGTACTTAGTACACCTTTAAAGCCTTATTTAATGTGCCAAACCATCTCGTTTCACTCAATAAACAATCCCCTACAAATGTGATTTCATTACCACGTCCCATCAAAATACAAACCGTTTGTCAACATCTTCTTTCTTAATACGTCACCTTTTTAAATACGTCGCCAATTTAAGTTGCCCAAAGTTGTTAGACTCACTTCACCTATATACGCACCTACATGTTTTCAACTATGTCAGATACCTCAAATTATTTTAGGAAATAAACTCACTCACAAATTTACCTTGTCGTTCTCCAAAGTTTTGGTGCCTTTCAAAATATTTCAAAATTTTCAAGTCTCAAATTTTTACTAAAACTCTTCAAGTCTACCTATTGAATAAATTTCGGGACAAAATTTCCTAAAGGAGGGGAGACTGTAACGCCCCGCGTTTTCATACTTTCTATATTTAGAAACCATCATTTGTAAAAACTATTTTTGGAAACTTCGTAGTCTTGTAATCGTTCTTTCATTAAAAAGCGACGTAAAATCCGAGACTTGGATCATGAATAAAACTCGTATTTTGTTAATTACATAATATACGTACTTTATATATGCTCGTATGTTCGAAACGGTGAATCAATTGATACTTATTCGTTATTCTTGGGAACTATGCGCGAAACTTGTAATTAATCTAAACTTATGCCTAAAACGTGTTTTGAACGAGAACGATACTTGATTTCGAGGTTTGTACGCTTAATTATACTTAGTCTATACTCCTCGTACTTGGATTTATCTTAAAATATGCTTTTGTGGCAAGAATGGTCCTTAAAAGCCCTAAAATCATCAAATACACAACTCTAGGGGCCAAATTGTAACTTTTGGAAACTTATGCCCGGATTAGAAGGCCCGGGCGGCCCGCTTCAACTTGCCTGATATCTCAGGCGGGCCGCCTGAGGGTGCCCAGATCAGAAAAACATTTCAGCTGCTGATGTACGCGATTATGGCACGAAATCCCATCTTCTAACCCTCCCCAATCACCATTTAGCCACCTCTAAACACCTCCAATCACCTCTAAACTCTTCCACTATAAATACAACCCTTCTCCAAGCATTTCTACACTTTCACAACCCTCAAATCTCTCTCAAACACTCTCAAGTTCTTGCTTATTTCAGAAATTCGGACAGATTCATACACCTTTACAAAAATGAGCATAACTTGCTCATTTCTCAACGAAATCACTTGATTCTTCTTCCTACTTGCTTGGATAATCATGGGGTTTGATTCCTTGGTTTCTCCATGGAGAAATCAGACCTGGAATTGTTCCGAAATTGTCCACAAACCTTCTGTTTTCTTACATGTTCTTCCCAACCTTGTTTAAACTTATCAAACTTGTGTCTAACACATCTCACACCTATGTCCTAATGCTTACAACCTATCTCATGGTTGGTTAAGCTTAAAAACAAGGTTGAGACACTTGAAATCAGAGGATTAAACCTCATAATATTCTGTTTTGTTTAGGGTATTTAACCCACAAATCATGTCAAGCTTAGATCTTGATGAATGAGTGATTATGGAACAACTTGGTTTGTCCTACATACAATCCTCACATGATTTGATGATTTCTCTATAGTTAGGTTGTTTATGTTATTGTGCTAATCCTAGTTCGTGACCCTCCTTGGTTGTTTTTACATCAAAGTGAAGTGGTGAACATTCAAGGGGTTCCTAAATGGAAGCATGTTCTTCCTACCCCATACATGACATCTATGATAACTCGAGGTGCCTAAATGAAGATCCTAATCTTCTACCTCCTACTTGAATTATTGGACTAAATAATATGTAATACTTAACCTAGATATATATATACACTCATTCGAACCTTTGATGTTGAACTTGTGTTTATATGTTAAAGTAGTAGAACATCATATAAGACCTAAACCTTGTTGTGATTCTTATGGGTGTTCAACTCATGAAAACATTATCATAACCCTTGGGGTTACCAAGTGTCATACAAGTGTTAAGTGTTGAAGATGATTATTTTCACATGTTATTCTCATATCTTATTTTTATGTTGTTTTAAATACCGAATCTCGACTCTAAGCATACTTGAACTTTAACCCTTACACATTCAATCTTTTAACCTCATCAACTCGTCAATAATTGGATAATTAGAAAGCATATGCAAACTTCGTGAGTATACTCGTATTTCCCCTTTTTACTTTTACCACTTTTGGGGTGTAACATGTTTACTTATCAAAAACTTACACATGAACATTTTGCTTAAACACAAAATTATCCATTATATATGAATACTTTGATACATCTTGATGCTTATTAATACTCATATTCCAAAAAAATGGAAACTTATCATCAAGATAGGGGTGATTCCCTAACCTTGATGATTAGCTCCGCTCACTTTCCAACTTCACCAATGAGCTTGGGGTGACACCCTTACCTCAGAGGTAGTTACCAACTTTTCTTCGTTCTCAATGAAATTTTATGATTAAACGTCCCTTTTCAAAAAAAATTTGAATTTATTTCACGTGCATGCTAATATGTTATATTGGATTCGTGTTACTTGGGTGAAACTTTATGTGATAAACTTGTCATTAACTTCGTAAGAAGCCACACCTTAACATACACGATGGGTTGACCTGTGTATTCACATGCCAGGGATATGTTAATCTTGTTAAATAAGTATGTCATGTGGATTGTTCTAAATTTTTATGAAAATACGTTAATCTTAGATTTCGAGGATGAAATCTCCTAAAGTAGGGGAGACTGTAACATCCGCCAATTTTAGAGCTATAGGATTAACGACCCGCCCGTAAACTTGAGGTAATGTCATGAGCCTGTTGCGTTTCCTTGGTTTGATATGTTAGACACATGCCATATTTAAATGTTTATCTTGAATCACATGCTTGCTATGAGGAATTGTTCGAAACTTATCTTTTGCTATGTATGTACCAAACTTGTATACTAGCCTTTGCTTTTGCATTGAACTTTATTTTAAACATGTTACAGGTTGAGGATGATGATGCCATGAAATGAAGTAGCGTTGATACCCAGATACACATATAGACGTTTAGGTCAAATACATTGTATAAATGTCATATTTGTTGTCGTATTGTTTTTCTTGTACTTAACATGTTGTATTTCAAATTTCATGTACTGTAACATTTATTTATGAAAGAAGTCAATTTATCTTTAATTCTACTGTCACAATTAGCGTTATGTGTGATGAGCAATCTTTCTTCGTCTCACTCCGATGTTTCCGCCATCGGTTGGGGTGTGACACTCAAAACTTTTACTTAGAAAATTTTACTAAGTTTTCAAACAAAGGATCGCCCACTCGAGTGGCCATCCGATCGGATGACCATTCGACCAGGTGACATGTCCCTTATAATATTCCTTGTTCAAAACGATTTGACCAAACTACAAACTACCGTTTTCTCGCTCGAATAGCCATCCGATCGAATGGTCATCCGACCGGATGACTTGGCATCTATACTTTACATTGTTTAAACGCTACAACGAAAACTTCAAATTTTCCAAAACACCCACATCTCATTCGAATGGCCATCCTTTCGAATGGTCATACGCTCGGATGACCATCCGATCGAATGGGTACACATCCGTTCGGATCATCATCATCCGAACACCCCACCATTCGACACTCTGTTTACACGCCGTTCAACGCTTATGCTACTGTTCTATGCTCAGGCTAACTCCAACGCGCTCCCTTCAATCTAATCAAATATGTGTTTACTTGTTTAAACACACACTGTGAGTATACTCGAACCCATTTTCTTTTAACACACTTTTGGGTGTTACATACGTTCTCTATCAAAGCACTACGACACACAACACAAACACTTTATAATGCTAACCGTTCCCGCATGTTGTACGTGTACTGTGAATGCTTGTACTATGCTTATACAGTGTTACACTATACCGCCTCTAGCAACGATAGTACTATAGTTTGGACTCAGCACATGTCGTGGATAGGGGTTGTTAGGGATTATATCTCTTTAATTCACATGTTCGCTGAACATGTGTCACGCATACTCTACAACGCAGTCTTGTGGTTAAGTGTGAA
Source organism: Helianthus tuberosus (assembly GCA_030545235.1). Lineage (NCBI taxonomy): Eukaryota > Viridiplantae > Streptophyta > Magnoliopsida > Asterales > Asteraceae > Helianthus > Helianthus tuberosus. Next base: position 35,952,136 of record CM060424.1, on the reverse strand, counting down.
CATAGTTTTGATAGCTACTTGCTTCGCCCGTTACGTGATACATGCTGGTTATGCGTAAATACTTACTATACTATATGCTATGCAAAACTTGTGTACTCACCTTTACATTTTATGTATTGACTTTATTTTAACGTATGTGACAGGTTGATAGGATGCTACTGTCACACCCCAAAATACGTCGCAGCGGAATATAAAACGTAGTGGTGATGGAAGCTGGTGCCCATTTATATCTTGATGACCGATGCATTAATTTGTTGGACATATTACCTTATTTAAAACCTAAGTTTTAAACATTACGTTTTAAAATATGACACAACCATGACATAGTTAAGTTGTTTTGATCCTCATGGATCTTATTATATTCGTCCCAGAAAGTTTTAAAAGTTAGTCCAACATATTAAGTGACAAAACATGCATCAACAACCACAAGATACGCCATAATTCCCGAAGCCAAACGCAAGTACCTGTAGAACACGTTAAAATCAAGTGTCAACACAAAGGAAGGTGAGTTCACATATTCACTTACAAACAAATTATTCCAAAGGAAAACTTTCTGATTAGGTGTTTATTTGAAAACATCCATAAAATTTTAGAAAGTCCATTTTACTTCCTTAATAAAATCCATGGGCCTTCCGTCGCAGTTACAAGAACCCGACAATATTGTTACTACCCAAGTTTTGTATATTAAATTATTGCGTCAATTTTCAGACTCGTATGTTAGCTAGACGATACGAACTATATATTAACCATGCAGGGATAATCAATGCTAGACAATAAACAGAATCAAAATTCGTCGCTTGACTTGACCCGGGGCGACCGGTCACGACGGGGTTGTCAACCCGATAGATCTACCAACAATTCCTTGCGTACATTACTTAAATGATTAAACGACATCATGGGCGCAGGGTTCTTTCTCGAAGAACAATATGATGTCTGCCTCACGTACAATATATATATCCTACTAATATGACAATTTAGTACACGATGTTGTACGAATCCCCTGAAATCCCCGACGAAATGTAAGCCTATGCTGATACTTACTCTCTTGAGACCAAGCAATATTCGTACCAACTACACGGTCGTTTTCCCCCAAACACCGTGCATAATTCCGTTTCCACCCGAAACATATTTATTCTTCAAAACCATTTCATCCCGAAATATATATATAGTTTCCCAAAAATCCATATATTTTCAATGAAAATATATAATTTATATCAAAAGGTATGTTTTATTTCAAAAACATTATTAAAAACTTTTATAGGCGTGTTCTACCCCCAAAATATATATAAAGCAGTAAAAAGAGGGGTTTAGTGACACTCACCTTTGGGGTGCGTATTTTAAATAGCGCAATCCCAGATATTGATTTTCTACACGTCCTAATATAGGAACGATTCTAAATCAATATACATAACATAAAAATCCTAAGTTTCTCCGTTTCTTAGAATTATCACATAACTTTGAGATTTTCTCGAAAAGTTAACATTTTTTATTATGTTGGCACATTAATATATATATATATATATATATATATATATATATGAGTCCATATATACATACTTTTATGATTTTGTGACTTGAACGATTTTATTGGTGACCATTATTGTTTAAATCCGTTAACTTTCCCGTTTATACGCAATATATCTACGATTTGCGCGTCGTAATACATATACATAAACGCTCATGTAATTTAACACTGAAACACGCGAAATATTGCTAACTTATCCATTTTATCATTTTTAAAGAAAATATATATAAAATATCGTATACGTATCAAATTTCATGCTCGACAAATAAGTTTCACGTCTAACACAATTTTCACTATTTCTACCGCACAAAACGTACAAGCACACATGCGTAAGCTAGATTTCTAACATTCTGTTAAAAACTTAACATATTTTCGTATTCTCATGTTTAAATCACATAACACATTTTAACACATAAGGTTCACCCAAAATTTTACTTATACTAGTGTATACTGAAAAACGCGTATTTTAGCGATTCGGTAACGTTTTCGGGCGTCGGAAGTCACGTATGACCAATCAAACACCAAGTAAACTTAAAATTAGTTAAAATACTTATTTTTAAACTAAAAATATCATTTTACTTACTGATCTAATTCAGATTTATAAAAATCACTCAAAAAGCCGATTTTTGACCGTTTTAACGCATAGTTTTGCGTTAAACGTTACTATAATCATCCCAACTAGAAACGACTTGATATTTTAACACATTACATGTTATTTACTGATTAAAATAGTGTTTATAATCAGATTAGTGCAGTTTTTGTGTAAGTCACATAAATCATGCGATTTCACGTATTTTACAACTTTTAGTACACCAAGTACAACATGCAAAGCTAGCAAACATTAGGACAAAGTTATATGTCACTAAATACTTTAAAATAACTTTATTTTGTTGTTTATAATCTGCTCAAAACTGATTTTTACTAAATCATACACAAAACACATTATTTCACCCATTTTATAAGTTTCTAAGCCTCATGTATAACATGCAAAGCTAGTAAACCTTATGACAAAGTTTTATATCATTAAATACTTCAAAATAACCATATTTTAATGTTTATAATCTGATCAAATATCATTTTTATCAAACCATGTTCAAATCATCATTTCATGCTTTTATATCATCATGCATGTTCATGTATGTGCATCTAATGCACTCATACAACATTAACATCATTACTTATGATCTAATTTATATTCATCATGCATTCCTATTCAAATATTCAAGAACATTCTAATCTTCCTGTGATCATTATCAAATCATCACTTTTCATGAAAACTCATTTCAAATCAAAAAGCTTTCACATGACACCTTTTAAACATGCATGCATTCATCTTTTTGATTTTTATCAATCAAGCACATCAAGAAAATTAAAACTCAAACTCCATACATATATATATATATATACACACACACACATACGGCCACACATATACATACTAGTTCATCCATTTTATTTTCCTCAAAAACCCATTTATTTTAGTTTTCAAGTTTGTGAATAATTTCAAGAACTTTGAGAAACTTCTGTCATCGTCAACATCATCAAGAATCAAAAAACAAGGTTTCTAAATTAAATTTTATACCTTCAAGTTCTTGAATGATTTTTAGTAAAATTTGGTGATATTGGACTTGATTGTGGCTTGAAACACCTTGTAATCACTTCTAAATCATCAAACAAACTTGAAATCACCTTGGAATGGACTTGAATTCTCAAGAACAATTTTGAAATATGAAAATATGTGTGTGTATAGAGGGTATTCGGCTGAATGTATTAAGAGAGAGAGTTAGAGTGCTTTGAAATGATTTTTCTTGGATTTTTGCAAGTTTGAGAAGATATGAAGGACATAGTCACATGGCACCACCCACCATAGCCAATAGAGTTATGAGAGAGGAGAGATAGTGTGTTTGTTGGCTGCCATGTATCTCCACACATACATACACCTCACGCACACACTCACACATATATATACACATATATGTAATATAGTGTAAAAACAGGTATTTTACTGGATACCGGGTATTTTATCTAGCGTTTTAACTCGTTTTAGCGCATTTTAAATTATTTTTAACGCTCTATAAAAATAATCTCACCAAAATATTATTGAACAATATTTTGTTTGCCTGGACTGGCTACGTTGCCGGTATTTGGCAGTATGCGCGCTGTGCTGCGCGGTACGCGCTTAAAATCGCAAAAATAGGATTTTAAGCGTTTTTATTTATTTTTATCGTTCTAAAGTAATAAAATCATCAAATTATTACTAAAATGATTATCAGTTGCTTTGACAGGCTGTGTTGATAGTATTTTGTCGGTACACGCGCTGCATCGTGCGGTATGCGCTTAAACTCGAAAAATAGAGTTTCCTAGTGTTTTAAATTATTTTTCCCACATGGATATGATTATAATAATTATTCTAATCATAAAAAACTATTTTTAGGATTTTAACACTGATCGGGTGGTCACCGACGTTCGTTTCGCATTTTAACCGTTACGCTATAAGCGTTATTTTTATCGTTGCCAACATAATTTTTACCAAAGTTTACATTTACCAACTCATTAAATACCATATAAAAACATCATAATCTTTCAAATACAACCTTTTATCTATTCACAACACGTGTTACAATTGTACGGTATGGCCTGAAAAGCCGGGTGTCACAGTCTCCCCCTGTTTAGGAAATTTCGTCCCCGAAATTTTTACTCTACTGGTTTTGTTTTCACACTGGGTGGAAACAGGAAAAACAGGTTTAATGAATATAGTCTTATAGTTTCTGCGAGAAACTTTGATTCTTACAAAGAATCTTCGTAGACCTATATTACATACACTCTTAATTCCTAATCTCACATCTCAACGCTTTCCACCCTTTCCAAGGTTCAACATTTACGAGCACTTGATCAAGAAGATTAAGTCAAAGTTCCACCATTTCGGGTTCTACATATGTATATTTACATATACATTACCCCGTACCTAAGATAGTCTGAGTTTACACCCGATTGATCCAACTCGAGATGGGCTCTCGAAAGAATCAAATCTCATAAACTCGTATTCCTTCCTTCTTTCTTTCATTCCAGATATTCACAAATCTCCAAATCAATGAATCGCATACACGTCTAGAATGCTGTAATTGCCTGTCTGGTTATTAGCATAACTCTTCTAGCTATACGTACTGCTTCTACGGTGCTTTGATAAACTTCCGTTTATCTTCCAAACAAATCTCTATAAAGAACAAAATCAGTGTATTATCCATTATACACTTTCTCAACTGAACCCAAACAATACATCATGTACACTACTCCATCCTTATGGTAGCTTGAGCCTATAAGCGACTGATCCAACTCAAGATGGGCTCTTGAAAAGACCAAGTCAATGTGGCTCAGCTTTTCTTTCCTCTGCTAAACCTAATAACATTTCTGCAAGATAACTCCTTGGTTCGCACATAGGCAAGTATGTCGTCGATGAATATTATCACGAGTTCATCCGATTAGGGTTTCCATACCCTATTCACGAGATCCATGAATATAAATGGCGCATTAATTTAGTCAAAAGGCATAACTAGTAACTCGTAATGGCCGTATCGTGTTCGAAAAGCAGTCCCCGGAATATCTTCGTCAGCAACCTTCAACTGATGATATCCTAATCATAGATCGATCTTCGTGTAGCAGCTGGATCCCGGTAGCTTGATTGAACAAATTATCAATTCTCGGGAAAGGGTACCGATTCTTGATAGTCAACTTGTTTAGCTCTCTGAAATCAACACACATCTTGAAGGATCCATCCTTCCTTCTGACAAAACAGATGCGCCTTAAAGCGAAAAACTTGATCGAATGAAACCCTTGTCCAATAGTTCTTGAAACTAACTCGACATTCCTATCATTCTCAAACGGTGCTTAATCTATAAGGAGATTGTGCAATTGGGTGCAACACCGGATGCCAGATCGATTCGGAATTCGATCTGTCTCGCAGAGGGCAATCCAGGTAAGTCTTTTTAGGAAAACTTCTGGATACTAGTGGACAACAGGAATCTCTCCGATATTCCTACATTTGGCCTTCATATCCACAACGTTAACAAAGAACGCGGGATAGCCTTTTCGCAACAACTCGAACATCTTCACAAGACTAACGACTCTCAACCATCAACACTCGTCACTCGACTCGGTCGGTCTCTGCGAACAACTATCACCTTTCTACCATCATCAGGACAAGATATCCTAGCTAGCTTCTTCAAGCGATAGTCCCCACTTCGATCTTGGATAATCAATCCATCCTCACACCTTCGTCAAAGCTCCCCAGCTCCGCTGGAAAATAAACCAACACTAGAACTACGATCACCTAACTAAATACTACAACCGTAAGCGATCTCACTAGTTTCCATCAACTTACCAATTGCTAGTTCTATCGGGCACTTTATACTCAGCTTACTTGTAAGTGAACACAAAAATGGTTCAAAGTTTTTCGAAACAAAACTCAAGTCAGCTTTGGTATTAAAAGTATGAACACAGATTGGTTTTTGATTTGAAACATACCGGCAACAACAGCAAGATCGTCTCGTGCCTTCCCAGCGTTTAGCTCGAACGCTCTACCCCTGGCATCCTGACCCTTCATTTTCAGACAATCTCTCTCGAAATGTCCTTGCTCACCCCACTCGTAGCATCCCTCGAGCGTAACTCCATCCAACGCACTCTTAGCATAGCACTCGCGAGTCATATATCTAGCCCGACCACACCTGGCGCACTTTCTCTGCTCATCCTCGTGAGTCTTCCTCTCAGAACCACCCCTGCCATCCCTGGTATTATCGTTTCACAAACCACTAGAGTTAATCACATACACTTTCCCCGAACTGCGTTTCTCATCATACTTCTCATCGCTATCTCTCCTCGAACTCTCAGATTTTCGCTTTCGCGAATCCCCCCTGATCTAGGCTCGGAATGCGGAATTATTTGAATGGTCGATCCGCAGTGACGGCCCGACATCACGCATACCGTTGCCACGTCATGGTATAGGGTACCAGTAAATGATCTTGGGTTACAACTGTAAGTCCAGGAACAATACAATCGGATATCAAACACTAATCAAAAGCGCGGAATACTGATGAAAAGTGTAGAAGAACAAGAACGCAATCAATTGAATAACAAAGTGCACACGGTTTCTAGGAACCGTCTGGTACACCAAAACAAAGAAATCGAAAATAACTAGAAGAACTTCTCAAAATGTCTAACCTAATAATGAACTAGGTTCACCCTATTTATAGTTACATAGGGTGACCTAGTTACAAGCTGGGCCAAGCCCAAATGCATATTACTAACCAAACAGGCCCAAATCACTTAATTAGCCCACATGGCTTATCCCATTATTATCTAACCCACTACAAGGCTAAGCCCAATAGCCTATTCTTGTGTTTGATAAAGATAAGCGTAAACCTACCCAATTATAGGGCCTTACAATATCCCCCTAGGTTTATGCTGTCTTTATCAAACTGTTGTCTTCATCATGAATCTGTGGGAAGATGCGTTATCTTTTAATCTTAAAACTTGGGCTCTTTGTTCTTCTTATCACGATCACCTTTGCTTGAAGATCTTGTTGAAAAGAATGCAAGAGGAGGATTCTTATCAACTCTTTTCTTTATCAGTGTCTTCTCTTTCAAGCAGGTTCACAGGTACTTCTTCAAATGCACTATCACTGTCAGATGATGACTTGTATTTGGTTCTTCTGACTCAGGCACATCTTCTTGTTGTGATGCTTCATGCTTTATCAGCAGCCAACAGCATCTCAATCTTCAACAACCCCTGTTTCTTGACTTGAATTTTAAATTCTGCAGATACTCAGAAATTCATAAGCAAACATTTATGTGCAACAGAGGGAAATACCACATGAACACATGGTACATCCAAGTATTTGTACTCGGATTTTACAATTCAAATTTCTTTCAAATTATAATGATCAATCAAATCTTCAAGAACGGCTAAAAAAATTTTAATAAAACAAAGAAGCACTCTATTTTTGGATTTTTGATTTTATAAAAACTAACAATTTAAACTAAAACACAAATAAACAAAGAAAGAAACTAATATACAATTACAGTTGCAATGAGATCAAATCACATTGTTTCAGGCCAGACTACATTTATCAACACTAATTTACTTTGGTTGATCCGAGCGATTGCCAATATGTTTGTCCACTTAAACTTATCTCCCTATGCCTTTTTCAAGTGATGGTCTGCAACTGATTTATCATGTTTTCCAATTTAAATTAATATGAACACTCAATTTAATCACAATCAATTCCTGGAATTTTAATTCGAACACACTATCATACGTGTAGTTTCCCTACCACATATTTCACAAGCCCGTTCTAGGATTCTGAAATCTTGACTGGGACTGGATTGAGAAGAGAAAAGAATAGATCATTTGCAGAGATGGATATAATATACAGATCAAATGAGTTTTCTCAGTTTGATATAGGTTTTTATTTTTGGGTTTCTTTTGGGCACTAGAGGGCCTCTTTCGGGTGTATTTGATCTATAGCGCGACAACGTACAGCTAGGTCAGCATGTATCTGGATGCAGCAGAAGCTGACGTTGCCTAGCACCTCCAGGTCTTTGCTCACGCAAAACAGAGGAGATACACGAGTTGGACAGAAAAAATTTCAGAACTAGAACGAAATTGTGTGTATCGGGACGTCACACACGCATTCAAATAGACATGTCCTAATTCCAAGTGACCGATCTTTCCTGAGGTCATAGAATAAATTTAGTGTTCTAAGCAATACCAGTCAAAGAGTCTAGCCATCAGGATAAAGCCTACCAACATATCACTCTAGAGTCAGACCATTTCAATATTGGTCTTACATGAGTCAGCCTTAATCCACATAATGAAATTATTTCATTTCCCATGTATGCAACAAAATATTTTTTTGATTTTTCTGTTTTTCGAAAGTTTTTGTATTTTCTCATTTTCTCTATTTACTAATATCTCAAGATATCCCCCTAAATTTGTGCGTAAATTTTACGCGCAAATTTACCTGACAACGAGAAAGTATGTACAAAGAGAAACACAAAAGAAAATGAAAATATTTTTGTTGTTTTTGCCTAACCGTTCCATCATAAGATTTAAGACTAATCAATATCGAAATATGAATACGAAATTCAAATGGGTACCTTTTCGCTGATCTTGTCTTATTTTTCTTATCTCCTTCAAACGACACATATCAACTGTAAAGAATTAAAACTTTTTGCAACAGTGAGATGTTACCCGTTTTGTCTCTGGAACAACCGCTATCAACATCCAAGGTTTGTCAACAGCTCCTCCTTGATTGTCCCTGAAAAGTAAGGAGATTAGTAAGACATTGCTACCCAGGCCATCGTGGTCCTGGGTATACCTGAAGCATCAACGTAAGACACTTCTCTAAAGCACATGGTCCCTTTTGATTCAAGGACTGGTGATGTCGCTGCTTTGTGTTTTGCCTGCCAAATTTGTTTAGGCTTCTCTAATTTCTGAGGTGCCTTTGGCAAAACTGTTTGCTTTTCAACCTTTTTATTCTTCAGAACTTGTTTAGGTTTTAAAGCTTGTTTTCGTTTATTTTTCGCAGCATTCCAGTCCCCATCAGATGGGTTAACCTTGGGACTCTTATTCATCATTGCCTTGGGTTTTTCAACCTTCATCAGCTTAGAATAAGATCTATTCCTAGATGTAACCTTCTGATGCTGTGTATAATATGGCACATAGGGACGATGTGTGCAATTTCTTGCAATATGACCGGGTATGCCGCAGTTGTAGCAGGTCTGCTTCTTTACGTAAGGAGCATATCCCGATCCATTCCATCCAACTGATGTTGAGTATGAGTTGTAAAATTTGTTGGATGATTTGTTTGCAGCCTGCTCAGACTTTCTCCCCTGCTTCTTATGTCCCTGTTTACAACAGTTAGCACATTCATTGGATTTAACATTTTCACTTCTAACTGTTGGCTTTGGAGGCACATATTTATTTGAAGGGCCTCTCAAAGCTGGCTCAGAAACAGCCTTTTTCACATAAGGAGGAGCATCAGCAGATAAATTTGATGTTTTTAAACAAACATCGTCAGCTTTTTGATAAACAACATCATCCCCCTCAACCCAATCCTCTACTATTACCTCATCTGCACATGAAGTAGAAGCATCAGTAACGTTCACTTGTTCACAAACGGTGTCAGGCGAAGCCATAGTAACATTTTCATTCTCGAGTGACACCGTTTGTTTAGTAGTTTCAGAATCATTGTCATTCGAAAGAGCAGCAGGGGCTTCTGTAGTCGTTTTACCATTAGACTCAACAGAAGCTCCTGAAGTCGATTTTGATTCTTCTTTGATCGAATTTGAATCAACTGTTTCAGATGATTCATTTGTTGATTCCACTGAAGCAACTGACTCTGAATTATCACAGTCAGTCTTTTCATAGGAGTCATTGGTTGAATCAGATGAAACTGATGATTCAGTTTGAGATGCCTCTGCTTCCTCAGTTGATGCACTGTTGACACTAGGTGATTCGCCCATTTCTGATTTCTCAGAAGTGGATGTCTCAGAAGTGTCGCAAGATGTGTCGAATGACGAAGCAGATTCAGCTTGTTTGCTCTTATTAAATTCTTTCACAAACTCAGTCAAACCTCTTAACATGGCAAACTCGATGTTATCTATGTTAACTCTAGGTTCTTTTGCTTCAGGCTCTTTTGTGACATGTTTATTTTCACAAGATTGTTTTGACTCTTTCTCTTGTTGTTGTACTTCAGGTGAATTTTGAGAAAATGTTGATTCAGTATTATCTAACACTTGAAAATGCTTATCAACATCAGCATTTTTCTCAAAACTTAGAGTCTCGGTTTGCTTTGAAACTTCAGCAGGTTTCACAAAAGTTTTATTAAACGCCTGTTTTTCTAGAATAATTTCGGTTTTATCAGGCCTTGTGATTTTAACTTTCTTTTGATTAACATGCTCAACCTTCCTATCCCCAGGCTTCCCATATTCCATTTCAGGCAAGTCGGCTATCTCCTCCTCAGTCATAGGAATAGAGGTGTAATTGTGATTGTATGGTGGAGGTATGCATACAAATCCCAATCCTTTATTCCTCACTTCCTTTTTGCTATACTTTAATTGTTGATTTATCATCTTTTCGACCTTTTCACTTGAAACATCAAACTTTTTAAAATTAAATTCAGTATTTTCAAAAGTTGATTTTAAGTCATTTAATTCAACAGTTAACTTTTCAGATAGCTCCTTGAAGTGGAGATATCGACAGTTCGCTTCGCTTAGATCGCTATGCAACTTTCGGATATCACGCTTTTGCGCCTCCACCATATCCTTATACCCACCCAGTTTCTTTTTAATTTCATAACTACTGGATCTGGTATCTTGAAGTTGCATAGTAAGCGATTGAGCCTGTTCTTTAAAACCTTTTACTTTCTTTCTACATTTTTCAGTACAACAAACATCATCTACACATACCTCAGCCTCAGAAGGAGTGTAGTCATTCATTTGAATATCTTGAGTAGACTGCTTGTCAGCATTGTTATATGACTTGATGAGTGAGATCAGCTCATCCGGCTTCATTTTGTAACAATAGCAGTCGGTTGTCACAATTATCTCATTAACATTTCTAAACCAACTACAGTTTGCCTGATCTGGAATCCTTTTTATAACATCTAGAAGCTTTGTGTTGCTCGTGCGATTAGACACCTCAATCTCAGCCTTCTCCATTTCAGAGAGCAGTTCAGCAAACCGGCCTGTAAGTGCTTCTATAGATTCACCATACGAGTATTTGAATCCTTGAAATTCCTGCTCAAGCACCTCTCTCTTAGAAGACATTTTTAAGATTTGATCCCCCGAAAATGTGATCCCCAAGAAATGCGATCCCCCGAAAGTGTGATCCCCCGAAAATGTGATCCCCCAAAAATGTGCACACGTAGGATCACGTACACTATTTCCTCAACACAAACCTAAAGCAAGAACCCGTGTACTCGCTACCTCAAACCCTTTGAAAAACACACGAACCAGCTTTTCTGTACCGCACCTCCAAACCTATCAAAACTTATCACCAAACAATAACCAAACTTTTTTTTAATTAATAAAACCTTTTTTTTTAATTAAAAATATATGATTTTTACTAAAAACTAATTAATATTATAACCAATTATTTCGTAATGATTATATGATGATTATCTAATTATTATTAAAAATATTATTGATTAACAAAAGACAAAATGAAGAACTGTTTCTTCTTCTTCGATAAAAACCGAAACCAAAACCCTAAATTTGAAAACTCAGCCGCCAACCTCACTTCACACAAACAAAACCGGTGACAGGATTGTAACACCCCAAAATCAGATTATTAATTTGCTAGTTTGTTATCATGTTTAACAAAATGAGGTATAATAACCAGGTTAGTAAACCTAGTTAAATGTCTAGCAAATTAAGTAAAGGGAAGAAACTTGTGGCAACTATGATGGGTGATAAACTTGAGGGACTAGGATTGCCAAATTTGAAAATGAATTTAATTAAAACAAAAACTCACACACACAAGGTGTGTGTGTGCGTGAGAACGATCAGGAGCAAGGGGAAACCCTTCTCCTTCAACTACTTACAAGAACTCAAGAATTGAACCTGATTTTGGGGAGAAATCGGATGCATGAGCTTATATTCTTAATCATCTAGACAAGATGAACATGTGGTAAGTTGAAATTTGTGAATTTTTGATCTTACATGAAGTGGGTTATTGATTAATCCACGAATTGGTTTGAAATTAAGCGTGATTATGTGTTAGAATCGCTATATAAAACGTGTATTATGTATAATTTCGGTTAATTTGATGATTTAAGAAGAAACCCACAATGTTGAATGAAGGTAGCGACATGGGTGTTCTACCCATGTCCAATCCTTGTTTGATGTATTTGTTACTAGCTTGAAATGGGTTTGGTGATGTTAGTTTAGGGTTAATTGTATGAATGGAATGTGATTTTGAACACTCTCTTGGTGATTTAGAAGTTGGAAGTTAATGACTATGCTTGAACTAGTTGTAAACTATGCATAGTAGGTTGTACGCACACCAAGTGTTTGATAAAATGACTAGGTAAAGCTAGAAAGTGAAATTGTATGCAAGTTGTGAGTTTACATGTATAGAAAGCGATTGTGATAAAAGTAGTGGTTTACTAACTTGGAAAAATATGCTTTAGATGGTACTCGTATATAAAATCGGGTTGAAAGTATATGTCGGTCAAACTTATGCATTAGGAGCTTGTACATTGTGTTTGAACGAGTGAGGTTGCTATGCGGTCTACTAATCCTTTAGTTAGGGTGAAGATGATGACTAGAATCACCTCCTATGTTCAAGTCTTGTTGAAAGATTGATGTATTATGTGGGTATGATGAAGTATTGTTAGATGAAAGTATAGGAATATGATGATGTTATGTTTAATGTTCATTTGGAATGATACATGATGATTAGTAGTTGGTTTTGATGGGTTACGTATGAGTTTAGAAGAATTGTGCATGAAATAGTTGTACGTTATGCTTAAAAGGTAGTACTCACATCAAGTGTATGATGAAATGTATATAGTGTCGTACGTATAGTCGATTATGATGTTACGGGTATTCGATGATAAGTCGATAGTTGAGTATGGTTAATAGTTGACTTTTGAAAGTCAACTAAGTATAAGAAACATGATTTGACTCATGGTCGTAATTGTAGGTTGATGGGAAGTCGTATGGTACATGTTATAGCAATCCGTGTTAAATGTAATGACATGATGAGTTATATGAGTTTAACGTATACGGAAATGATTATATGAAGTTGATTATGTATTTTAATGCTTGTTAGAAATGACTAAGGCAAGTTAAGTGTGAATTATGCGAATGATATGAATGTTACATGTACAAATGAGTATGCTAATAAGAGCGTGGTTTCGATGAAATGAAAGTATAGGAATCACGTCGTGACGGACTCAAGTAGGAGGTGTTAACGGGTCAAGATGAGGCAAGGAATCGGATACGAGCGCGGACGCATAAGGTAAGTGATTTCTATAATCACTTCTTATGTTTGGATAGGTGATATGGTGTTTTAATTTACTAAACTTGATGGTTGAGGTCAAATATGTGACGTAATCTTATGTCGTAAAGGATGGAATTTAAAGTTGACCAAAATGCCCTTGATGGGTATTTTGGGCAAACGATCTTAACAAGTAGTTTAGGAACAAGTTATTTGATGAGTATAATGTTTTGAGCAAGTATGGAAGTGAAGAGTATGGTCTTGGTATGTCATAAACCAATTAATGCGCAAATACCCATAATGGGTCAAATAATTGGAATGTGATAATAAGTCGATAAGGCGTAAGATAAGAATTTCGTTAATCCGGATGTGGGATTTTAAGTTTATATGATAGAATGTGAATTTACAAGCATGTAGGAAGAAACGGGAGGTTAATCGGGTAAACGGTTCAAAAGTTATGCGCGTTTTAGTGCGTACGGACGACGAAACGGAACTGCAGAAAAGTGCCATTTCTAGAGGTAGTCGCCGACGGGTCAAGGGTAGTCGCCGACGGGCTCTAGAAAGTTGATTTTTTTGCTGACGGGTTATTTACCTGTCTACGGGGTTTTTGGCTACGGGAAAAACCACGGGCCGTCGCCGACGGGCCTAGGGCCGTCGCCGACGACCTCCCCAAGTCTAAAAAGCTGAAATCTTGTTTCTAAGTTGATTTATGTATCGCAGGCTTCGGTTTGTTATCCGTGGACTACGGCGGACCTTCCAAACATGATTTTGATGGTTCCTTAGATGTTTATGGGTTATAAAACTAAGTCTAAGACCCATGTAAATAATGAATGATTATGTAGGAGATACACGTGATCTAATACGCGTTCGTTAAGGTATGTACGTATGTAGATATGTATGTATGTATGTATAAAGATATGTACGAGTGTATGCATGTTTGTAACGATGTAGGAAGGGTATGTACGTATGTAGGTGTGTATGTACGTATGTATAAGAATACTTATGAGTGTACGCATGTATGTAAAGATGTAGGAGAGTTATGTATGTATGTAGTTGTGTATGTACGTATGTATAAGAATATTTATGAGTGTACGCATGTATGTAAAGATGTAGGAGAGGTATGTATGTATGTAGTTGTGTATGTAGGTATGTATAAAGTCAAGAATGATTGTATGCACATTTGTAAAGTTGTAGGGATGGTAGGTACGTATATAGATGTGTATGTATGTATGTATGTATGTATGTATGTATGTATGTATGTATGCAAGTACATATGTAGTCATGAATTTGACACGTTGAGCGTTAACATTATTAATGGTGTACCTTGAGAGTGAAAAGTAATGCAGGTACGTTATTGAAGCCTCACCAGGAAATGGATACGCAGATGAGATGCTTAAAGTTTCTTAAAGATCTAAATGTGAAGTGTACGCGAATGATCTTGGTTATATAATGTGTGCTAATGTTTTGAATGTATGTGGTGAGTGCAGGTTGTACGGATCACGGGCGATTATCACAAGGAAAAGAGGGCGAAGATCGAGTCACTAGAGAGATTGTGCGGGGAAGTTGAATGTAAAATGTAGAAAACATAAGCTATGTTTTTAATTAGTAAATAAGAGGATGACGGATTTATGAATAAGAGATATGTTAAAGTTAAAGTTTAAATAAGTTGAGGTATTTATAAAGAAAGAAATTTTATGGCACGAATTTCCGCTGCGACTTTTGTCAAATACGTGTTAGGGTCTAACAAGTTGGTATCAGAGCCCTGGTTTGAGAGAATCAAGTACAAGAGGATAGGTACTTGAACTCGAACCTGTGTGCTCTTATGACAAGAAACCCGTACAATCCGAGACTCGACCAAGATCTAAAGGTAGAAGCAAAGGTAAGTATGTGCTTAAGTATGTATTGGAAGATAACTAACTATATGTTATGTGTAAGGTAAGCATGGTTGCTTGGAAAGAATGATTTGTGGATGCGGTCTAGCACCGACACCAAGGTATGTAATTTGACATATTGACCCAAGTACATATATTTAATATATGTAAGTACATGTGATGGTAAAACCTAACAATGAAAGGAAAATTTTAAATGAAAAATAATGATAAGAATGGTAATGAAGTTTTGGAAATGTTACACGCGCCGAAACCTAATTCTTCGGACATAAGGTGACAATTACACGAAGACACGAAACTAGTGTGTGGATTGTGTACCTGGCCAGTACACAAGAAACGCATGACTTTCGTGAGCCCGTGATAATTGTTACAGGTGTGTCCGTTAGAATTAAGTAGTAGGTGGACGTGAGGGTGAAGAGAAATGTAAGACTCTCAAGAATGAGAGTATGAAATGCTATGTTAGAATCCGCGAGACGGATTCGAAACATGAAATGCTATGTTAGAATCCGCGAGACGGATTCGAAACATGAAATGCTATGTTAGAATCCGTGAGGCGGATTCGAAACATGAAATGCTATGATAGAATCCGCGAGACGGATTCGAAACATGAAATGCTATGTTAGAATCCGCGAGACGGATTCGAAACATGAAATGCTATGTTAGAATCCGCGAGACGGATTCGAAACATGAAATGCTATGTTAGAATCCGCGAGACGGATTCGAAACATGAAATGCTATGTTAGAATCCGCGAGACGGATTCGAAACATGAAATGCTATGTTAGAATCCGCGAGACGGATTCGAAACATGAAATGCTATGTTAGAATCCGCGAGACGGATTCGAAACATGAAAGAAGTTAAAGTATGAATGCAATGCTTGAATCCGCGAGACGGATTCAAAACAAAGAAGGTACGAAAGGTATGAGTAATGTGTTCGAATTCGCGAAACATATTTAAGATATAAAAGACGAAACTAGTCTAAAAAGGAAGAAGTCAGTAGCTTGACCATGTATGCGTCAAACAAGTCATATAAGTAAATGTAAAGCAAATAAACAAAAGAATATAGAAATGTAGAGCGATGTTAGCTACGAAGTTAAGCACGTAGGTATGACGATGACATAGCAGTTTTGTTGTGATAACAAAACAAGAGTTAAATGTTATACAATGTGTCTATGGAATGGAATCTTAAAGGATGAGATGAAAGTACTAAATCCGTTATAAACGGATCATATGAGTGTAAGCATTATTATAAGTTTGAATAAGTATGTATATTAACCTATTATTAACGGGTCAAAGGAAATGAGAATGTTATATGAAAGTATGCCATGGAAAGTACAGACTTGTTAAGAAGAAGAAGCTAAATGTTTGAATAATTATGAAATGAGATAGGATGATTACTTATGATTACGATGTGAGTGTTAAGTCAAACATATATGTGTGTGTGTGTAAGGGAAAATGAGAAAGGTTTCGGGGACGAAACCTCATTTAAGGGGGGTAGACTTGTAACACCCCAAAATCAGATTATTAATTTGCTAGTTTGTTATCATGTTTAACAAAATGAGGTATAATAACCAGGTTAGTAAACCTAGTTAAATGTCTAGCAAATTAAGTAAAGGGAAGAAACTTGTGGCAACTATGATGGGTGATAAACTTGAGGGACTAGGATTGCCAAATTTGAAAATGAATTTAATTAAAACAAAAACTCACACACACAAGGTGTGTGTGTGCGTGAGAACGATCAGGAGCAAGGGGAAACCCTTCTCCTTCAACTATTTACAAGAACTCAAGAATTGAACCTGATTTTGGGGAGAAATCGGATGCATGAGCTTATATTCTTAATCATCTAGACAAGATGAACATGTGGTAAGTTGAAATTTGTGAACTTTTGATCTTACATGAAGTGGGTTATTGATTAATCCACGAATTGGTTTGAAATTAAGCGTGATTATGTGTTAGAATCGCTATATAAAACGTGTATTATGTATAATTTCGGTTAATTTGATGATTTAAGAAGAAACCCACAATGTTGAATGAAGGTAGCGACATGGGTGTTCTACCCATGTCCAATCCTTGTTTGATGTATTTGTTACTAGCTTGAAATGGGTTTGGTGATGTTAGTTTAGGGTTAATTGTATGAATGGAATGTGATTTTGAACACTCTCTTGGTGATTTAGAAGTTGGAAGTTAATGACTATGCTTGAACTAGTTGTAAACTATGCATAGTAGGTTGTACGCACACCAAGTGTTTGATAAAATGACTAGGTAAAGCTAGAAAGTGAAATTGTATGCAAGTTGTGAGTTTACATGTATAGAAAGCGATTGTGATAAAAGTAGTGGTTTACTAACTTGGAAAAATATGCTTTAGATGGTACTCGTATATAAAATCGGGTTGAAAGTATATGTCGGTCAAACTTATGCATTAGGAGCTTGTACATTGTGTTTGAACGAGTGAGGTTGCTATGCGGTCTACTAATCCTTTAGTTAGGGTGAAGATGATGACTAGAATCACCTCCTATGTTCAAGTCTTGTTGAAAGATTGATGTATTATGTGGGTATGATGAAGTATTGTTAGATGAAAGTATAGGAATATGATGATGTTATGTTTAATGTTCATTTGGAATGATACATGATGATTAGTAGTTGGTTTTGATGGGTTACGTATGAGTTTAGAAGAATTGTGCATGAAATAGTTGTACGTTATGCTTAAAAGGTAGTACTCACATCAAGTGTATGATGAAATGTATATAGTGTCGTACGTATAGTCGATTATGATGTTACGGGTATTCGATGATAAGTCGATAGTTGAGTATGGTTAATAGTTGACTTTTGAAAGTCAACTAAGTATAAGAAACATGATTTGACTCATGGTCGTAATTGTAGGTTGATGGGAAGTCGTATGGTACATGTTATAGCAATCCGTGTTAAATGTAATGACATGATGAGTTATATGAGTTTAACGTATACGGATATGATTATATGAAGTTGATTATGTATTTTAATGCTTGTTAGAAATGACTAAGGCAAGTTAAGTGTGAATTATGCGAATGATATGAATGTTACATGTACAAATGAGTATGCTAATAAGAGCGTGGTTTCGATGAAATGAAAGTATAGGAATCACGTCGTGACGGACTCAAGTAGGAGGTGTTAACGGGTCAAGATGAGGCAAGGAATCGGATACGAGCGCGGACGCATAAGGTAAGTGATTTCTATAATCACTTCTTATGTTTGGATAGGTGATATGGTGTTTTAATTTACTAAACTTGATGGTTGAGGTCAAATATGTGACGTAATCTTATGTCGTAAAGGATGGAATTTAAAGTTGACCAAAATGCCCTTGATGGGTATTTTGGGCAAACGATCTTAACAAGTAGTTTAGGAACAAGTTATTTGATGAGTATAATGTTTTGAGCAAGTATGGAAGTGAAGAGTATGGTCTTGGTATGTCATAAACCAATTAATGCGCAAATACCCATAATGGGTCAAATAATTGGAATGTGATAATAAGTCGATAAGGCGTAAGATAAGAATTTCGTTAATCCGGATGTGGGATTTTAAGTTTATATGATAGAATGTGAATTTACAAGCATGTAGGAAGAAACGGGAGGTTAATCGGGTAAACGGTTCAAAAGTTATGCGCGTTTTAGTGCGTACGGACGACGAAACGGAACTGCAGAAAAGTGCCATTTCTAGAGGTAGTCGCCGACGGGTCAAGGGTAGTCGCCGACGGGCTCTAGAAAGTTGATTTTTTTGCTGACGGGTTATTTACCTGTCTACGGGGTTTTTGGCTACGGGAAAAACCACGGGCCGTCGCCGACGGGCCTAGGGCCGTCGCCGACGACCTCCCCAAGTCTAAAAAGCTGAAATCTTGTTTCTAAGTTGATTTATGTATCGCAGGCTTCGGTTTGTTATCCGTGGACTAAGGCGGACCTTCCAAACATGATTTTGATGGTTCCTTAGATGTTTATGGGTTATAAAACTAAGTCTAAGACCCATGTAAATAATGAATGATTATGTAGGAGATACACGTGATCTAATACGCGTTCGTTAAGGTATGTACGTATGTAGATATGTATGTATGTATGTATGTATAAAGATATGTACGAGTGTATGCATGTTTGTAACGATGTAGGAAGGGTATGTACGTATGTAGGTGTGTATGTACGTATGTATAAGAATACTTATGAGTGTACGCATGTATGTAAAGATGTAGGAGAGTTATGTATGTATGTAGTTGTGTATGTACGTATGTATAAGAATATTTATGAGTGTACGCATGTATGTAAAGATGTAGGAGAGGTATGTATGTAGTTGTGTATGTAGGTATGTATAAAGTCAAGAATGATTGTATGCACATTTGTAAAGTTGTAGGGATGGTAGGTACGTATGTAGATGTGTATGTATGTATGTATGTATGTATGTATGCAAGTACATATGTAGTCATGAATTTGACACGTTGAGCGTTAACATTATTAATGGTGTACCTTGAGAGTGAAAAGTAATGCAGGTACGTTATTGAAGCCTCACCAGGAAATGGATACGCATATGAGATGCTTAAAGTTTCTTAAAGATCTAAATGTGAAGTGTACGCGAATGATCTTGGTTATATAATGTGTGCTAATGTTTTGAATGTATGTGGTGAGTGCAGGTTGTACGGATCACGGGCGATTATCACAAGGAAAAGAGGGCGAAGATCGAGTCACTAGAGAGATTGTGCGGGGAAGTTGAATGTAAAATGTAGAAAACATAAGCTATGTTTTTAATTAGTAAATAAGAGGATGACGGATTTATGAATAAGAGATATGTTAAAGTTAAAGTTTAAATAAGTTGAGGTATTTATAAAGAAAGAAATTTTATGGCACGAATTTCCGCTGCGACTTTTGTCAAATACGTGTTAGGGTCTAACAAGTTGGTATCAGAGCCCTGGTTTGAGAGAATCAAGTACAAGAGGATAGGTACTTGAACTCGAACCTGTGTGCTCTTATGACAAGAAACCCGTACAATCCGAGACTCGACCAAGATCTAAAGGTAGAAGCAAAGGTAAGTATGTGCTTAAGTATGTATTGGAAGATAACTAACTATATGTTATGTGTAAGGTAAGCATGGTTGCTTGGAAAGAATGATTTGTGGATGCGGTCTAGCACCGACACCAAGGTATGTAATTTGACATATTGACCCAAGTACATATATTTAATATATGTAAGTACATGTGATGGTAAAACCTAACAATGAAAGGAAAATTTTAAATGAAAAATAATGATAAGAATGGTAATGAAGTTTTGGAAATGTTACACGTGCCGAAACCTAATTCTTCGGACATAAGGTGACAATTACACGAAGACACGAAACTAGTGTGTGGATTGTGTACCTGGCCAGTACACAAGAAACGCATGACTTTCGTGAGCCCGTGATAATTGTTACAGGTGTGTCCGTTAGAATTAAGTAGTAGGTGGACGTGAGGGTGAAGAGAAATGTAAGACTCTCAAGAATGAGAGTATGAAATGCTATGTTAGAATCCGCGAGACGGATTCGAAACATGAAATGCTATGTTAGAATCCGCGAGACGGATTCGAAACATGAAATGCTATGTTAGAATCCGTGAGGCGGATTCGAAACATGAAATGCTATGATAGAATCCGCGAGACGGATTCGCAACATGAAATGCTATGTTAGAATCCGCGAGACGGATTCGAAACATGAAATGCTATGTTAGAATCCGCGAGACGGATTCGAAACATGAAATGCTATGTTAGAATCCGCGAGACGGATTCGAAACATGAAATGCTATGTTAGAATCCGCGAGACGGATTCGAAACATGAAAGAAGTTAAAGTATGAATGCAATGCTTGAATCCGCGAGACGGATTCAAAACAAAGAAGGTACGAAAGGTATGAGTAATGTGTTCGAATTCGCGAAACATATTTAAGATATAAAAGACGAAACTAGTCTAAAAAGGAAGAAGTCAGTAGCTTGACCATGTATGCGTCAAACAAGTCATATAAGTAAATGTAAAGCAAATAAACAAAAGAATATAGAAATGTAGAGCGATGTTAGCTACGAAGTTAAGCACGTAGGTATGACGATGACATAGCAGTTTTGTTGTGATAACAAAACAAGAGTTAAATGTTATACAATGTGTCTATGGAATGGAATCTTAAAGGATGAGATGAAAGTACTAAATCCGTTATAAACGGATCATATGAGTGTAAGCATTATTATAAGTTTGAATAAGTATGTATATTAACCTATTATTAACGGGTCAAAGGAAATGAGAATGTTATATGAAAGTATGCCATGGAAAGTACAGACTTGTTAAGAAGAAGAAGCTAAATGTTTGAATAATTATGAAATGAGATAGGATGATTACTTATGATTACGATGTGAGTGTTAAGTCAAACATATATGTGTGTGTGTGTAAGGGAAAATGAGAAAGGTTTCGGGGACGAAACCTCATTTAAGGGGGGTAGACTTGTAACACCCCAAAATCAGATTATTAATTTGCTAGTTTGTTATCATGTTTAACAAAATGAGGTATAATAACCAGGTTAGTAAACCTAGTTAAATGTCTAGCAAATTAAGTAAAGGGAAGAAACTTGTGGCAACTATGATGGGTGATAAACTTGAGGGACTAGGATTGCCAAATTTGAAAATGAATTTAATTAAAACAAAAACTCACACACACAAGGTGTGTGTGTGCGTGAGAACGATCGGGAGCAAGGGGAAACCCTTCTCCTTCAACTACTTACAAGAACTCAAGAATTGAACCTGATTTTGGGGAGAAATCGGATGCATGAGCTTATATTCTTAATCATCTAGACAAGATGAACATGTGGTAAGTTGAAATTTGTGAATTTTTGATCTTACATGAAGTGGGTTATTGATTAATCCACGAATTGGTTTGAAATTAAGCGTGATTATGTGTTAGAATCGCTATATAAAACGTGTATTATGTATAATTTCGGTTAATTTGATGATTTAAGAAGAAACCCACAATGTTGAATGAAGGTAGCGACATGGGTGTTCTACCCATGTCCAATCCTTGTTTGATGTATTTGTTACTAGCTTGAAATGGGTTTGGTGATGTTAGTTTAGGGTTAATTGTATGAATGGAATGTGATTTTGAACACTCTCTTGGTGATTTAGAAGTTGGAAGTTAATGACTATGCTTGAACTAGTTGTAAACTATGCATAGTAGGTTGTACGCACACCAAGTGTTTGATAAAATGACTAGGTAAAGCTAGAAAGTGAAATTGTATGCAAGTTGTGAGTTTACATGTATAGAAAGCGATTGTGATAAAAGTAGTGGTTTACTAACTTGGAAAAATATGCTTTAGATGGTACTCGTATATAAAATCGGGTTGAAAGTATATGTCGGTCAAACTTATGCATTAGGAGCTTGTACATTGTGTTTGAACGAGTGAGGTTGCTATGCGGTCTACTAATCCTTTAGTTAGGGTGAAGATGATGACTAGAATCACCTCCTATGTTCAAGTCTTGTTGAAAGATTGATGTATTATGTGGGTATGATGAAGTATTGTTAGATGAAAGTATAGGAATATGATGATGTTATGTTTAATGTTCATTTGGAATGATACATGATGATTAGTAGTTGGTTTTGATGGGTTACGTATGAGTTTAGAAGAATTGTGCATGAAATAGTTGTGCGTTATGCTTAAAAGGTAGTACTCACATCAAGTGTATGATGAAATGTATATAGTGTCGTACGTATAGTCGATTATGATGTTACGGGTATTCGATGATAAGTCGATAGTTGAGTATGGTTAATAGTTGACTTTTGAAAGTCAACTAAGTATAAGAAACATGATTTGACTCATGGTCGTAATTGTAGGTTGATGGGAAGTCGTATGGTACATGTTATAGCAATCCGTGTTAAATGTAATGACATGATGAGTTATATGAGTTTAACGTATACGGATATGATTATATGAAGTTGATTATGTATTTTAATGCTTGTTAGAAATGACTAAGGCAAGTTAAGTGTGAATTATGCGAATGATATGAATGTTACATGTACAAATGAGTATGCTAATAAGAGCGTGGTTTCGATGAAATGAAAGTATAGGAATCACGTCGTGACGGACTCAAGTAGGAGGTGTTAACGGGTCAAGATGAGGCAAGGAATCGGATACGAGCGCGGACGCATAAGGTAAGTGATTTCTATAATCACTTCTTATGTTTGGATAGGTGATATGGTGTTTTAATTTACTAAACTTGATGGTTGAGGTCAAATATGTGACGTAATCTTATGTCGTAAAGGATGGAATTTAAAGTTGACCAAAATGCCCTTGATGGGTATTTTGGGCAAACGATCTTAACAAGTAGTTTAGGAACAAGTTATTTGATGAGTATAATGTTTTGAGCAAGTATGGAAGTGAAGAGTATGGTCTTGGTATGTCATAAACCAATTAATGCGCAAATACCCATAATGGGTCAAATAATTGGAATGTGATAATAAGTCGATAAGGCGTAAGATAAGAATTTCGTTAATCCGGATGTGGGATTTTAAGTTTATATGATAGAATGTGAATTTACAAGCATGTAGGAAGAAACGGGAGGTTAATCGGGTAAACGGTTCAAAAGTTATGCGCGTTTTAGTGCGTACGGACGACGAAACGGAACTGCAGAAAAGTGCCATTTCTAGAGGTAGTCGCCGACGGGTCAAGGGTAGTCGCCGACGGGCTCTAGAAAGTTGATTTTTTTGCTGACGGGTTATTTACCTGTCTACGGGGTTTTTGGCTACGGGAAAAACCACGGGCCGTCGCCGACGGGCCTAGGGCCGTCGCCGACGACCTCCCCAAGTCTAAAAAGCTGAAATCTTGTTTCTAAGTTGATTTATGTATCGCAGGCTTCGGTTTGTTATCCGTGGACTAAGGCGGACCTTCCAAACATGATTTTGATGGTTCCTTAGATGTTTATGGGTTATAAAACTAAGTCTAAGACCCATGTAAATAATGAATGATTATGTAGGAGATACACGTGATCTAATACGCGTTCGTTAAGGTATGTACGTATGTAGATATGTATGTATGTATGTATAAAGATATGTACGAGTGTATGCATGTTTGTAACGATGTAGGAAGGGTATGTACGTATGTAGGTGTGTATGTACGTATGTATAAGAATACTTATGAGTGTACGCATGTATGTAAAGATGTAGGAGAGTTATGTATGTATGTAGTTGTGTATGTACGTATGTATAAGAATATTTATGAGTGTACGCATGTATGTAAAGATGTAGGAGAGGTATGTATGTAGTTGTGTATGTAGGTATGTATAAAGTCAAGAATGATTGTATGCACATTTGTAAAGTTGTAGGGATGGTAGGTACGTATGTAGATGTGTATGTATGTATGTATGTATGTATGTATGTATGCAAGTACATATGTAGTCATGAATTTGACACGTTGAGCGTTAACATTATTAATGGTGTACCTTGAGAGTGAAAAGTAATGCAGGTACGTTATTGAAGCCTCACCAGGAAATGGATACGCAGATGAGATGCTTAAAGTTTCTTAAAGATCTAAATGTGAAGTGTACGCGAATGATCTTGGTTATATAATGTGTGCTAATGTTTTGAATGTATGTGGTGAGTGCAGGTTGTACGGATCACGGGCGATTATCACAAGGAAAAGAGGGCGAAGATCGAGTCACTAGAGAGATTGTGCGGGGAAGTTGAATGTAAAATGTAGAAAACATAAGCTATGTTTTTAATTAGTAAATAAGAGGATGACGGATTTATGAATAAGAGATATGTTAAAGTTAAAGTTTAAATAAGTTGAGGTATTTATAAAGAAAGAAATTTTATGGCACGAATTTCCGCTGCGACTTTTGTCAAATACGTGTTAGGGTCTAACAAGTTGGTATCAGAGCCCTGGTTTGAGAGAATCAAGTACAAGAGGATAGGTACTTGAACTCGAACCTGTGTGCTCTTATGACAAGAAACCCGTACAATCCGAGACTCGACCAAGATCTAAAGGTAGAAGCAAAGGTAAGTATGTGCTTAAGTATGTATTGGAAGATAACTAACTATATGTTATGTGTAAGGTAAGCATGGTTGCTTGGAAAGAATGATTTGTGGATGCGGTCTAGCACCGACACCAAGGTATGTAATTTGACATATTGACCCAAGTACATATATTTAATATATGTAACTACATGTGATGGTAAAACCTAACAATGAAAGGAAAATTTTAAATGAAAAATAATGATAAGAATGGTAATGAAGTTTTGGAAATGTTACACGTGCCGAAACCTAATTCTTCGGACATAAGGTGACAATTACACGAAGACACGAAACTAGTGTGTGGATTGTGTACCTGGCCAGTACACAAGAAACGCATGACTTTCGTGAGCCCGTGATAATTGTTACAGGTGTGTCCGTTAGAATTAAGTAGTAGGTGGACGTGAGGGTGAAGAGAAATGTAAGACTCTCAAGAATGAGAGTATGAAATGCTATGTTAGAATCCGCGAGACGGATTCGAAACATGAAATGCTATGTTAGAATCCGCGAGACGGATTCGAAACATGAAATGCTATGTTAGAATCCGTGAGGCGGATTCGAAACATGAAATGCTATGATAGAATCCGCGAGACGGATTCGAAACATGAAATGGTATGTTAGAATCCGCGAGACGGATTCGAAACATGAAATGCTATGTTAGAATCCGCGAGACGGATTCGAAACATGAAATGCTATGTTAGAATCCGCGAGACGGATTCGAAACATGAAAGAAGTTAAAGTATGAATGCAATGCTTGAATCCGCGAGACGGATTCAAAACAAAGAAGGTACGAAAGGTATGAGTAATGTGTTCGAATTCGCGAAACATATTTAAGATATAAAAGACGAAACTAGTCTAAAAAGGAAGAAGTCAGTAGCTTGACCATGTATGCGTCAAACAAGTCATATAAGAAAATGTAAAGCAAATAAACAAAAGAATATAGAAATGTAGAGCGATGTTAGCTACGAAGTTAAGCACGTATGTATGACGATGACATAGCAGTTTTGTTGTGATAACAAAACAAGAGTTAAATGTTATACAATGTGTCTATGGAATGGAATCTTAAAGGATGAGATGAAAGTACTAAATCCGTTATAAACGGATCATATGAGTGTAAGCATTATTATAAGTTTGAATAAGTATGTATATTAACCTATTATTAACGGGTCAAAGGAAATGAGAATGTTATATGAAAGTATGCCATGGAAAGTACAGACTTGTTAAGAAGAAGAAGCTAAATGTTTGAATAATTATGAAATGAGATAGGATGATTACTTATGATTACGATGTGAGTGTTAAGTCAAACATATATGTGTGTGTGTGTAAGGGAAAATGAGAAAGGTTTCGGGGACGAAACCTCATTTAAGGGGGGTAGACTTGTAACACCCCAAAATCAGATTATTAATTTGCTAGTTTGTTACCATGTTTAACAAAATGAGGTATAATAACCAGGTTAGTAAACCTAGTTAAATGTCTAGCAAATTAAGTAAAGGGAAGAAACTTGTGGCAACTATGATGGGTGATAAACTTGAGGGACTAGGATTGCCAAATTTGAAAATGAATTTAATTAAAACAAAAACTCACACACACAAGGTGTGTGTGTGCGTGAGAACGATCAGGAGCAAGGGGAAACCCTTCTCCTTCAACTACTTACAAGAACTCAAGAATTGAACCTGATTTTGGGGAGAAATCGGATGCATGAGCTTATATTCTTAATCATCTAGACAAGATGAACATGTGGTAAGTTGAAATTTGTGAATTTTTGATCTTACATGAAGTGGGTTATTGATTAATCCACGAATTGGTTTGAAATTAAGCGTGATTATGTGTTAGAATCGCTATATAAAACGTGTATTATGTATAATTTCGGTTAATTTGATGATTTAAGAAGAAACCCACAATGTTGAATGAAGGTAGCGACATGGGTGTTCTACCCATGTCCAATCCTTGTTTGATGTATTTGTTACTAGCTTGAAATGGGTTTGGTGATGTTAGTTTAGGGTTAATTGTATGAATGGAATGTGATTTTGAACACTCTCTTGGTGATTTAGAAGTTGGAAGTTAATGACTATGCTTGAACTAGTTGTAAACTATGCATAGTAGGTTGTACGCACACCAAGTGTTTGATAAAATGACTAGGTAAAGCTAGAAAGTGAAATTGTATGCAAGTTGTGAGTTTACATGTATAGAAAGCGATTGTGATAAAAGTAGTGGTTTACTAACTTGGAAAAATATGCTTTAGATGGTACTCGTATATAAAATCGGGTTGAAAGTATATGTCGGTCAAACTTATGCATTAGGAGCTTGTACATTGTGTTTGAACGAGTGAGGTTGCTATGCGGTCTACTAATCCTTTAGTTAGGGTGAAGATGATGACTAGAATCACCTCCTATGTTCAAGTCTTGTTGAAAGATTGATGTATTATGTGGGTATGATGAAGTATTGTTAGATGAAAGTATAGGAATATGATGATGTTATGTTTAATGTTCATTTGGAATGATACATGATGATTAGTAGTTGGTTTTGATGGGTTACGTATGAGTTTAGAAGAATTGTGCATGAAATAGTTGTACGTTATGCTTAAAAGGTAGTACTCACATCAAGTGTATGATGAAATGTATATAGTGTCGTACGTATAGTCGATTATGATGTTACGGGTATTCGATGATAAGTCGATAGTTGAGTATGGTTAATAGTTGACTTTTGAAAGTCAACTAAGTATAAGAAACATGATTTGACTCATGGTCGTAATTGTAGGTTGATGGGAAGTCGTATGGTACATGTTATAGCAATCCGTGTTAAATGTAATGACATGATGAGTTATATGAGTTTAACGTATACGGATATGATTATATGAAGTTGATTATGTATTTTAATGCTTGTTAGAAATGACTAAGGCAAGTTAAGTGTGAATTATGCGAATGATATGAATGTTACATGTACAAATGAGTATGCTAATAAGAGCGTGGTTTCGATGAAATGAAAGTATAGGAATCACATCGTGACGGACTCAAGTAGGAGGTGTTAACGGGTCAAGATGAGGCAAGGAATCGGATACGAGCGCGGACGCATAAGGTAAGTGATTTCTATAATCACTTCTTATGTTTGGATAGGTGATATGGTGTTTTAATTTACTAAACTTGATGGTTGAGGTCAAATATGTGACGTAATCTTATGTCGTAAAGGATGGAATTTAAAGTTGACCAAAATGCCCTTGATGGGTATTTTGGGCAAACGATCTTAACAAGTAGTTTAGGAACAAGTTATTTGATGAGTATAATGTTTTGAGCAAGTATGGAAGTGAAGAGTATGGTCTTGGTATGTCATAAACCAATTAATGCGCAAATACCCATAATGGGTCAAATAATTGGAATGTGATAATAAGTCGATAAGGCGTAAGATAAGAATTTCGTTAATCCGGATGTGGGATTTTAAGTTTATATGATAGAATGTGAATTTACAAGCATGTAGGAAGAAACGGGAGGTTAATCGGGTAAACGGTTCAAAAGTTATGCGCGTTTTAGTGCGTACGGACGACGAAACGGAACTGCAGAAAAGTGCCATTTCTAGAGGTAGTCGCCGACGGGTCAAGGGTAGTCGCCGACGGGCTCTAGAAAGTTGATTTTTTGCTGACGGGTTATTTACCTGTCTACGGGGTTTTTGGCTACGGGAAAAACCACGGGCCGTCGCCGACGGGCCTAGGGCCGTCGCCGACGACCTCCCCAAGTCTAAAAAGCTGAAATCTTGTTTCTAAGTTGATTTATGTATCGTAGGCTTCGGTTTGTTATCCGTGGACTACGGCGGACCTTCCAAACATGATTTTGATGGTTCCTTAGATGTTTATGGGTTATAAAACTAAGTCTAAGACCCATGTAAATAATGAATGATTATGTAGGAGATACACGTGATCTAATACGCGTTCGTTAAGGTATGTACGTATGTAGATATGTATGTATGTATGTATGTATGTATGTATGTATAAAGATATGTACGAGTGTATGCATGTTTGTAACGATGTAGGAAGGGTATGTACGTATGTAGGTGTGTATGTACGTATGTATAAGAATACTTATGAGTGTACGCATGTATGTAAAGATGTAGGAGAGTTATGTATGTATGTAGTTGTGTATGTACGTATGTATAAGAATATTTATGAGTGTACGCATGTATGTAAAGATGTAGGAGAGGTATGTATGTATGTAGTTGTGTATGTAGGTATGTATAAAGTCAAGAATGATTGTATGCACATTTGTAAAGTTGTAGGGATGGTAGGTACGTATGTAGATGTGTATGTATGTATGTATGTATGTATGTATGTATGTATGTATGTATGTATGTATGTATGTATGTATGTATGCAAGTACATATGTAGTCATGAATTTGACACGTTGAGCGTTAACATTATTAATGGTGTACCTTGAGAGTGAAAAGTAATGCAGGTACGTTATTGAAGCCTCACCAGGAAATGGATACGCAGATGAGATGCTTAAAGTTTCTTAAAGATCTAAATGTGAAGTGTACGCGAATGATCTTGGTTATATAATGTGTGCTAATGTTTTGAATGTATGTGGTGAGTGCAGGTTGTACGGATCACGGGCGATTATCACAAGGAAAAGAGGGCGAAGATCGAGTCACTAGAGAGATTGTGCGGGGAAGTTGAATGTAAAATGTAGAAAACATAAGCTATGTTTTTAATTAGTAAATAAGAGGATGACGGATTTATGAATAAGAGATATGTTAAAGTTAAAGTTTAAATAAGTTGAGGTATTTATAAAGAAAGAAATTTTATGGCACGAATTTCCGCTGCGACTTTTGTCAAATACGTGTTAGGGTCTAACAAGGATGGTGGTCGTCGGAGATTGTTCGAACACTTATGGAGATGACGATACGATGATAAATCTTGAACCCGGAGAAGATGATGGTTCAACGAAACGAGATCGGTGAGACGTTGACGGTTGCAGGTCGTCGGCGGAGATGATGATGAGGGTGTTGGGCGACTCGAAAATACGGTGATGCGGTGGTGTAAAACCTCGAACTCGAACGGAGAAAATAGTGATCGTCGACGGTGACAATGAATGATAAGATGTTTATGTTCGATGAGTTGCAGGTTGAAGATAACGGAGAAACAGAGGTGACGAGATGAACGGTGGTAGTGATGGTTGTTTGTAGTGTATTGTGTTTTTTTGATGACGATGAAGGATGTTGTTCTCGATAAACTTGCAAACCAACAGTGAAGTCGATGACCGGAGATGGTTGATGGATTGGTGGTGGTTTACTGTTGCGGGATCGGAGTACGGTGTTGGTGTGCGAAATCGGAAACCCGAACTCGAACTCGATACCGAAACGGAGAAGTTGATGGTGTCGTGATCGGAGGTGGTGGTTTAGATGATGATAGTAAGGTGTGTTGCAGGTGATGTGATGAATGATGGTTTGAAGATGATTGATCCGATCGCACAAGCTAAAGTCGGACAAGATCGTAGTCGCACAAGAATTGTAGTCTTGAAGGAGACTTGATCGCACAAGAAAGGTGATCGCACAAGCCGATGATAATCGCACAATATCCTAATAATCGCACAAGTGACAAGAAAAATGAAGCAATGATGATGATGACTGATGAATGACGTCTCGCAGCAGATTGTTTCAATCGCATAATAACCAAAGGAAATTTCACACCCACTATAATTGTTAGCCACACACTTCAATTTCTTTGCCAACAACTCAACACGCAAAATCCCAAAAATCAAGGAATTGATTTCGAAATTCAATTTTGAGAGATTATTTCCACCAATAATCCCCTAAAAACACGTAAACAAATTTTTTAACATCCAAAACAGATCAAAAGCAGGATATTCAAATTTTTCTTGATCTTCAACGCTGTTCTTCGTGTTCTTCGATCTTCAAAAAAAATTCTTGTTCTTCGAATGATACCCAACGAACCGAGCCTTCGCAAGACTACTTAGGCTCTGATACCAATTGTAAGTCCAGGAACAATACAATCGGATATCAAACACTAATCAAAAGCGCGGAATACTGATGAAAAGTGTAGAAGAACAAGAACGCAATCAATTGAATAACAAAGTGCACACGGTTTCTAGGAACCGTCTGGTACACCAAAACAAAGAAATCGAAAATAACTAGAAGAACCTCTCAAAATGTCTAACCTAATAATGAACTAGGTTCACCCTATTTATAGTTACATAGGGTGACCTAGTTACAAGCTGGGCCAAGCCCAAATGCATATTACTAACCAAACAGGCCCAAATCACTTAATTAGCCCACATGGCTTATCCCATTATTATCTAACCCACTACAAGGCTAAGCCCAATAGCCTATTCTTGTGTTTGATAAAGATAAGCGTAAACCTACCCAATTATAGGGCCTTACAACAACCCTGGATTGTTTTATGCGTACATCTATGTACTGTTCACAAAGTTATTGAAAAATCAGGATTACGCTCCGATTATATCATAACACAGGAACTATTAAAAATTTCCGATCATTACATCACCTGAAGGGTTTCCGATCTGTGTCCCACCAAAACCATGCTCATGAGCATCGCGTCCACGTTCCTGGCCATTATTTTGGTTGCATCGCGCTGTACCATGGCAGTATTAACGTGTTGGGCTATTAGTTGTGCCAACTCCTCTGGAGTAATAGGTAGTCTATAACCCTGTCTCTCTTTTGGCGGCATTTCGTCGTTTCTATAATTACAACATAATATCAACATAAGACGATATCCCAAAATAATTCAATCATTAAATAATAGTGGACCAAACATTGCGCATGTATAATATCCACGTATTAATGAGAACATTTTTTAAACCAAAAGGAACAAATTTGATTTATATCAGAAATTTACAAAACTTGTTTTTAGTACAAAGACTAATCAGAATTCGGCGTGTCTACATCAACACCCGCAACAAGTCTATATGAAATTTCCTCCTAAATATCTGAAAATTTGGCATGCAAGCCATAAATAGGGTTCATCAAATGAGACATACAAAACAAACAACAGAAACAACCAACAACTAACGCTTCAATCCCTGGAAGTCCAACATCTTTCTATCAAGCTCTTCTAGCTCATCATAACAGTCCATCTGTCCCTCTAAGTCCTTCATCGTCTCCATGCCTTCGCGTAACGTGGTGAATTGACAATCACAGTGAGAGCGATTGACCCAAATCTCCTTCTGCTTCTTCAAAGCGGATGCTGTCTCAGCTCTCGAAGTTGAGTGCAATCTCTCCAATGGGTCGAGTCCTCTTCCTACGGCGAGCATAGACTAAAAGAGGTGTAGCAAAACATGTGACTCAAGTAGCAGAATAAACGATTCTGTAACAACAGGCGAAAGAATCTCAAGTGTAGGCTCGACGATATCAGTGAGCAGAGCTACTAATGGCTCTATAGGCCGACACGTGACACATCGTAACCGTACAAAGTAAGTGTGTGATCAATATGCATAGTAACACATAAGGCCTAAATAAATAGAAAATCATGTATGCACATAAACACATAAGGGTTTTCATACATGATACAATTTTCCTATGTTTATTTAAAATTCTTGGCTTCGAGAATTTTGGACTTTACATTTCAAAATTCTCCGGTTGAAGTCTAGTGTTTTCCCCGAAAACATCTAGTTCGCTAACAACCAATGGCTTTGATACCAACTTCTATCACACCCCAAAATACGTCGCAGCGGAATATAAAACGTAGTGGTGACGGAAGCTGGTGCCCATTTATATCTTGATGACCGATGCATTAATTTGTTGGACATATTACCTTATTTAAAACCTAAGTTTTAAACATTACGTTTTAAAATATGACACAACCATGACATAGTTAAGTTGGTTTGATCCTCATGGATCTTATTACATTCGTCCCAGAAAGTTTTAAAAGTTAGTCCAACATATTAAGTGACAAAACATGCATCAACAACCACAAGATACGCCATAATTCCCGAAGCCGAACTCAAGTACCTGTAGAACACGTTAAAATCAAGTGTCAACACAAAGGAAGGTGAGTTCACATATTCACTTACAAACAAATTATTCCAAAGGAAAACTTTCTGATTAGGTGTTTATTTGAAAACATCCATAAAATTTTAGAAAGTCCATTTTACTTCCTTAATAAAATCCATGGGCCTTCCGTCACAGTTATAAGAACCCGACAATATTGTTACTACCCAAGTTTTGTATATTAAATTATTGCGTCAATTTTCAGACTCGTATGTTAGCTAGACGATACGAACTATATATTAACCATGCAGGGATAATCAATGCTAGACAATAAACAGAATCAAAATTCGTCGCTTGACTTGACCCGGGGCGACCGGTCACGACGGGGTTGTCAACCCGATAGATCTACCAACAATTCCTCGCGTACATTACTTAAATGATTAAACGACATGATGGGCGCAGGGTTCTTTCTCGAAGAACAATATGATGTCTGCCTCACGTACAATATATATCCTACTAATATGACAATTTAATACACGATGTTGTACGAATCCCCTGAAATCCCCGACGAAATGTAAGCCTATGCTGATACTTACTCTCTTGAGACCAAACAATATTCGTACCAACTACACGGTCGTTTTCCCCCAAACACCGTGCATAATTCCGTTTCCACCCGAAACATATTTATTCTTCAAAACCATTTCATCCCGAAATATATATATAGTTTCCCAAAAATCCATATATTTTCAATGAAAATATATAATTTATATCAAAAGGTATGTTTTATTTCAAAAACATTATTAAACCCTTTTATAGGCGTGTTCTACCCCCAAAATATATATAAAGCAGTAAAAAGAGGGGTTTAGTGACACTCACCTTTGGGTGCGTATTTTAAATAGCGCAATCCCAAAGATTGATTTTCTACACGTCCTTATATAGGAACGATTCTAAATCAATATACATAACATAAAAATACTAAGTTTCTCTGTTTCTTAGAATTATCACATAACTTTGAGATTTTCTCGAAAAGCTAACATTTTTTATTATGTTGGCACGTTAATATATATATATATATATATATATGAGTCCATATATACATATTTTTATGATTTTGCGACTTGAACGATTTTATTGGTGACCATTATTGTGTAAATCCGTTAACTTTCCCGTTTATACGCAATATATCTACGATTTGCGCGTCGTAATACATATACATAAACGTTCATGTAATTTAACACTGAAACACGCGAAATATTGCTAACTTATCCATTTTGTCATTTTTAAAGAAAATATATATAAAATATCGTATACGTATCAAATTTCATGCTCAACAAATAAGTTTCACGTCTAACACAATTTTCACTATTTCTACCGCACAAAACGTACAAGCATACATGCGTAAGCTAGATTTCTAAAATTATGTTAAAAACTTAACATATTTTTGTATTCTCATGTTTAAATCACATAACACATTTTAACACATAAGGTTCACCCAAAAATTTACTTATACTAGTGTATACTGAAAAATGCGTATTTTAGCGATTCGGTAACGTTTTCGGGCGTCGGAAGTCACGTATGACCAACCAAACAACAAGTAAACTTAAAATTAGTTAAAATACTTATTTTTAAACTAAAAATATCATTTTACTTACTGATCTAATTCAGTTTTATAAAAATCACTCAAAAAGCCGATTTTTGACCGTTGTAACGCATAGTTTTGCGTTAAACGTTACTATAATCATCCCAACTCGAAACGACTTGATATTTTAACACATTACATGTTATTTACTGATTAAAATAGTTGTTATAATCATATTAGTGCAGTTTTGTAACACCTCGTAAAATCACGTTCGATGAAGTATTGACACGTGTAATAAACCCTAGTAAAGTCAAACCTTGAATTTAAGGGACTAATTTTTCGAAAAATCGAAAAACATTAATTATAAAAGAACTGGAAGTATCAACATACTTAAAATAAGTTTCTAAATAACCTTCTACGATTTTATGTTCACAAATGAGCCGCTTGTTGACCAAGTGTAGCCGTTTGTGTCATTAATTGAAAGTTGCGCAATAAAGGGTTAAAAGCGTCAACATGTTAATTCTTACCTCTGAATGACCTTTTAACAAACCAAGAGCTTCATAATATTTGATTATACTCTCGGGAATGCCAAAGATTGGCCGTCAAAGGTTTTTATACCTATAAGTAAAGTTACGCGCAACTTTGCAAGTTAGAGGGGCTAAAAGTGTCAATATGTTTAATTATACATCTGAATGACCTTTTAGTGAGCCCAAAGCATTATAATGTTTAATAATACTTTCAAGAATGCCTAATATGGATTAGATAAGGCTTCAATACTATTAATCAATGATATGCGCAAGTTTGCGCATTAGAAGGACTAATTGCGTCAAACTGCAAAAGTTTGTCGATTCGTATGTTATCGGACCTTCCGGAATATAACCATGAGTTAATCATACCCTATTTATCCTTTTTATAGCTTAGATATAGGCTTAGAGGTGTTTGGTGCGCAAAAATAAACTTTTATGTCATGCAGGGACTAAAAGTGTCAAAAAGTGCACAAGTTTGCATTTTCACGCATATCTTACAATCTGAATATATCCGGACACCCAAAAATTTATGTAAGCACTAAAATATTTTATTTTAGTGTTTGGATTGATAAAATTCCATTCGTCGCGTCATTTGGATCGTTTTTCGCGTCCGTCCGTGTTTCGTCGTAATTAGCCGAACAACGTGACCGTACGACCAAACGAACCGACACCCGGCATATTTTTTAGCATGTTTCATGTTCCCCATACTTAGGCATCATTTTAGAGCCTTAAAAATGGTTTAACGGGCCTTAGATGTGTCGGAAATGGCATTTGGAAGTGCAGGGGCTAAATCTGTCAACAAGTGAAAGTTGCTGTTTGCTGACCAGGTCCTTACGGACTGTATGGTCCAGACCCTTACGGTCCGTAAGCATAGCCCAATAACAGAAAACTAAGAACCAGCTGTGTTTTTGCTTCCTTGTCTCTCATGTTTGATTCTATGGATCATTGGACGGTTTTGAAAGATGGTTTTACACCTGTAAACATCTTAGAACTTCCCCTAACACCTGGCAATCATCCACAATCCATCCAATAACTATAAATAGGGGGATAGTTCTTTGATTGAAAACTTGCACATTTGAAGTTCCACTCTCAAACTCACTCTCTGAAGCATCCTGGAGTTTAGGAAGCTTCCTTCAGTTGATTATTAGGGATAAGGACCTTTGTGAGTATTCTTAACTCCTTAAGTTCATGTTTTAATTAGTTTAATGATCAAAAGTAAACCTTATCGTAAATAAGGTTTGACTTAGTAATTAATCACTATTGGTCTAGTGGTTAGTCTAATTAAAAGTAGATATAAGTTGGTAATTATGTAGGCAATAAACCCCTAAGAGGGCACCTACTGATTATCACCCTAACTTGGTCAAATGTCGGGTCAAACATAATAATAAAAAGTCAACAGAAAGCTATTTTGAAAATAAATCCATAATTAGCAATGTAGAAAATATGAGACCTGTTTTAACACTTGTATAACTTGGTAATTAGTAAAAGAACATGTCTAAGCATGTTCAACCCGAAAATTTCAAGTTTAGGATCGGTTCGGAACCGAAAGTCGCAAAAGTTGACTTTTGCTTTGACTTTCAGTTCTGACCCGAATTAGCTTGGTTTGATTATGCCTTAGGGTTCCTTTGTGACCATGTTATATGTTAGTATAACTCTCTGAGGTTATACAACTTGGATCCTTAGTTATCCTATTCATTTACATGTTCCTGTTATATGCTTAAATGTTGACCATTATGCCCATTTGACCTTAAAACGATATTTTTGAAAATATGAAAGAATAGAAACCTTTATTACTGAATTATAAACTTGTCCCTAAAATTTTACATCAGTTTGTGGTCTAGATTAGGAGTTATGCTCATTAGCGTAAATGAAAAGCTTTTTATTAAGTAAACGGCATAATTAGCGTATAACCTATTTGAACCCAATTTTTGATATCAAACTCTTTACCTACTGATATAAAATAATATTTTGGGATTTTTGAAGATTTTTATTTATTTTTAGGCTGAGCATAACATAGAGTTCTAAGCTTGATTCTGTTATTGTCGGTTTTGCCCTTTTGGCTATAAAATAAGTTTTACAAATCCTTTTGACCCCAAACCTTTTTCTACTGATCCAATATGATAAAGAAATTATTTTGAGCCTTCTGGAATAATAAAAACATCAGCTTTCCTTTGAAAAACCGGAAATGGCTCCAAATCGCCTTTTTAAGCGTTTTTAACGCATAGTATGTATTAAAACTATTTTAAACATATAAGGTTTGGTGCCTACTGATATATTCAGTAAATTTTTTTATTTTAATAGTAAGAAAAAGTTTTAAACTCAGATTTCCAGTTTTGACCTTTTAGGCTTATGTGAAATTACCAAAATGCCCCTACGATGCATAGTATGGTATAATTAATAAATTTCACATATATGAGATACCCTACTGTT
Source organism: Helianthus tuberosus (assembly GCA_030545235.1). NCBI lineage: Eukaryota > Viridiplantae > Streptophyta > Magnoliopsida > Asterales > Asteraceae > Helianthus > Helianthus tuberosus. The sequence goes on along the minus strand of CM060424.1, from coordinate 35,914,216 downwards.
ATAACTTATTAAATTAAGTATTTTTACTGATTATATCAGACATGTAACTCAGGTTAATATTCAAACTTTTTTTATAACCCTTAAAATGACCAAAATACCCTTACGAGGCATAGTTTGAGTTTAAAATCATTTCGGGCATAACGGAAGGTATCTTACTGATATCACAACATGTTTAAGGAATATTAACTTAGGAAACATGTGTATGACTCTTATGGTTACCCGTTACGCATATTTCGCGTTCGGATCGGTTTATGTAACTAGTTTGCATAAATTGACCAAAACGGGTCAAACCTTATCATTTTTGCCTCAAAATCCAGAATGTGATTAATTTACCCATATTATACAAGTTTTCAAACTTGTCGGGTCTAAATCACATTCTAATCCGGTCTCCGCTTAATTTAGCGTATCGTACCGTTGTTCTGTTTAAAAACTAGCCGGTCTAAGTCTATGACATAATTAAGACCCGTTAGTATTCTAATTGGTTATTTATACCATCATTCCAGACTAGAGCCTTCCAGTAAATTGTACCTATGCTTACTTAAGTGAATACAGTTGAGTTATTTTAATTCTTGCTATTTAAGACAGGAGCTAGCTCAGGTAAATACTCTTAACCTATTTTCCCTTATACGGGCTTGGGATATGGTAATATAAATACCGCATGGTCAGGTATGGGATTCAAAGACCAATAAGTCGGGAAATCCAAATAACCTGTTTTAATTTGTATTGCTTGACTGAAACATTGGGGATTAATGCGACCGTGTCTGGGATATCCTTGACTCATTAATTGCAATGGCCACGACCTAAGCACGGGGTGTAGGCATACACCTGACAGATGCAATATGCTTATTAATTAATTATACCCAATATGGGATTCCCAATAAGGGAATAAGTGGTGTGTCGGTTAATCTTGAACCGGCATAGAACCGGGCCCCGTATGTAGAGCAAGTTATGTAAAACTGATAACATGAGATATAGTTTGTCCCAAGTATAAAAGATTAATTTTGCCTTGTGCATTTTAATTAAAGTGTCAAAATATTTTCGTGCCTTGTGCACCTAAACCAATCTTCATAAACATTTTCAAATGAGTCGGTTGAGTGTATTTACTAGTGAAAACTGACGTATTTTCCAAAGTCTAAGTGACAGGTACACGTACGTAATAGGCTGGAAGCTGCTAAAGACTTGTTAATTGAGGACTTTGCAACTCCTTCACATAAGCCATTAATCTGATAACTTCTTTTGTTGTTTTGATCCGCCTGTGGATTATTACAAGCTAGTCTGTACGGAATACTTTTATATTATCAGACATTTGTGTTTGTAATAATATTTTATATTTCAAGACTTCCGCTGTGCATTTAAATTGTGTTGTTTGACTATGATGATATCAATTACGTCACGATACTCCCCACCGGGCCCACCGGTAATACGTGGAAATATCAGGGTGTGACAAGTTTTTGTGTAAGTCACATAAATCATGCGATTTCACGTGTTTTACAACTTTTCGTACACCAAGTACAACATGCAAAGCTAGCAAACATTAGGAAAAAGTTATATGTCACTAAATACTTTAAAATAACTTTATTTTATTGTTTATAATCTGCTCAAAACTTATTTTTACTAAATCATACACAAAACACATTATTTCACCCATTTTACAAGTTTCTAAGCCTCATGCATAACATGCAAAGCTAGTAAACCTTATGACAAAGTTTTATATCATTAAATACTTCAAAATAACCATATTTTAATGTTTATAATCTGATCAAATATCATTTTTATCAAACCATGTTCAAATCATCATTTCATGCTTTCATATCATCATGCATGTTCATGTATGTGCATCTAATGCACTCATACAACATTAACATCATTACTTATGATCTAATTTATATTCATCATGCATTTAACTCATATTCAAATATTCAAGAACATTGTAATCTTCCTGTGATCATTATCAAATCATCACTTTTCATGAAAACTCATTTCAAATCAAAAAGCTTTCATATGACACCTTTTAAACATGCATGCATTCATCTTTTTGATTTTTATCAATCAAGAACATCAAGAAAATTAAAACTCAAACTCCATACATATATATATACACATACGGCCACACATATACATACTAGTTCATCCATTTTATTTTCTTCAAAAACCCATTTATTTTAGTTTTCAAGTTTGTGAATAATTTCAAGAACTTTGAGAAACTTCTATCATCATCAACATCATCAAGAATCAAAAACAAGGTTTCTAAATTAAATTTTATACCTTCAAGTTCTTGAATCATTTTAGTAAAATTTGGTGATATTGGACTTGATTGTGGCTTGAAACACCTTGAAATCACTTCTAAATCATCAAACAAACTTGAAATCACCTTGGAATGGACTTGAATTCTCAAGAACAATTTTGAAATATGAAAATATGTGTGTGTATAGAGGGTATTCAGATGAATGTATTAAGAGAGAGAGAGAGAGAGAGAGAGAGAGAGAGAGTTAGAGTGCTTTGAAATGTTTTTTCTTGGATTTTTGCAAGTTTGAGAAGATATGAAGGACATAGTCACATGGCACCACCCACCATAGCCAATAGAGTTATGAGAGAGGAGAGAGAGAGTGTGTTTGTTGGCTGCCATGTATCTCCACACATACATACACCTCACGCACACACTCACAAATATATATACATATATTTAATATAGTGTAAAAACATGTATTTTATTGGATATCGGGTATTTTATCTAGCGTTTTAACCCGTTTTAGCGCGTTTTAAATTATTTTTAATGCTCTATAAAAATAATCTCACCAAAATATTATTGAACAATATTTTGTTTGCCTGGACTGGCTACGTTGTCGGTATTTGGCAGTATGCGTGCTGTGCTGCGCGGTACGCGCTTAAAATCGTAAAAATAGGAATTTAAGCGTTTTTATTTATTTTTATCATTCTAAAGTAATAAACTCATCAAATTATTACTAAAATGATTATCAGTTGCTTTGACAGGCTGTGTTGACAGTATTTTTTCGGTACACGCGCTGCATCGCACGGTACGCGCTTAAACTCGAAAAATAGAGTTTCCTAGCGTTTTAAATTATTTTTCCACACGGATATGATTTAAATAATTATTCTAATCATAACAAACTATTTTTAGGATTTTAGCACTGATCGGGTGGTCACCGACGTTCGTTTCGCATTTTAACCGTTACGCGATAAGATTTATTTTTATCGTTGCCAACATAATTTTGACCAAATTTTACATTTACCAACTCATTAAATACCATATAAAAACATCATAATCTTTCAAATACAGCCTTTTATCTATTCACAACACGTGTTACAATTGTACGGTACGACCTGAAAAGCCGGGTGTCACAGCTATTGTCACCCCTCGATATTTCCACATATTACCGGTGGGCCCGGTGGGGAGTATCGTGACGTAGTTGATATCATCATAGTCAATATACACAGTTTATAGCACAGCGAAAGTCTTGGTAGAAATTACTATTACAAACCGAAATGTAAAGTACGAATAAAATAATATACAGATGGTTGTATGATAGGATCCACGGGCGGATCTAAAATATAATATGAAAACTTGTTCAACAGACTTAAGGCATACGAACTTGCAAGATTCACTAATTACGCCCAGGAGCTCCCAACCAATTACGTATAGTACCTGCCACTTAGCCTTTTTGAAAATACGTCAGTTTACACTGGTAAATACAATTAACCGACTCTTTTGAAAAGTGTTTATAAAATTGGTTTGAATGCACAAGGCACAATATTCTTTTATAACTTGGGATAATTATATAAAATAATCTTGTATACAGATTTTTATGTTTGTCGTACGTTCAGGGCCCGGGATGGAAACCGAGACAAGATTAATAGACACACCACTAATATAGTCCCACCAAGAGTTGCCCTCTCATGTGGTTATATCTTTATACATATGCAACGGTCAGGTGTATGCCTACACCCCGTGCTTAAGTCGTGGCCATTTTCAAATGAAATGAGCCGAGGATATTCGGGACACGGTCATATTAACCCCCAATAGTTTATATATCAAACAAAACAGATTAAAACGGGTTATGTCAATGAATTAACCACTAATCGATTAAAAATTCCATACCCGACCAAGCGGTAATAATTTACCGTATCCCAAGCCCGTATAAAGGAAAATAAGTTAAAAGTATTTATCTGAGCTTAAAATGCAAGCTTTGTATACTCAGCCGTATAATCTACTCAAACAAGTGCAAGTATCTTTTACTGGGCCCCTAATCTGGAACGAAGGTTATATTAACCTATGAGATTACTAATGGGCCTTATTTAAGTAGTAAACTTAGACCTGTTAGTTTAAGGAAAGGTTTATGGTACGAAACGCTAGATTAAGCGATGACCGGATTGGAAGGTAATTTAGACCCGACAAGTATGGAGACTTGTATAAAATGGGTAAACTAATTACATTCTGGATTTTGAAGTTAAAATGATAAGAATTGACCCGTTTCGGCTAGTTTATGTAAACTAGTCACATAAACCGCACCGTACGCGTATAAGCATAAACGGGTATTTGGATGAGTCATATAAAAGTTCCATAAGTCATTGTGCTTAAAATATGTTGTGATATCAGTAGGATATCAACAATTATGCCCAAAAAGATTTTAAAACCAAATTAAGTCCTGTAAGGGCATTTTGGTCATTTAAAAAATTATAAAAGAGGTTTTAAAGCAACCTGATGTTCTGGTCTATAATATTCTGTAAAAATATTTATTTTATGAAGTTATAACAGTAGGATAACATACATATGTGTGGTTTACCATTTATGGCCAAACTATGCACCGTATGGGCATTTTGGTCATTTCACATATGCTTTTAGGGACAAAATTGGAATTCTGAGTTCATGACTTATACCTACCGTAAAAGTATTAAAATTTATTTATAAAATCAGTAGGTAACAAGTCTTGGGTGCTAAATATGGTTTTAAACCACACTTTGCACCTAATTAGCATAAAAATCGATAATTGACGATATTTGCGATGTTTATTTGATTCTGAGGTTTTGACCAGCCTTGGATGGCTAAAATATTTTATTTTACATATTTGATTAGTAGGAAAAGGTTTGGCATGTTATTTATATACAAATCACAATTTATTAATAAAAAGGGCATTATTGTCAATTATGTAATTTATACGAGAACTCAATGATATGGTCAGTATCTGTAACACCACATAAAAACGTGTCAAATTATGTATAGACACGTGTCCTAAACTCTAAACATGTGAAAGATTGAGTTTGAAGGACTAAAGTTGACAAACGGTGAAAATATGTATGCGAAGGGACCAAAAGTGTCAACATGCCAAACTTGTGCCTCTGATTGACCATACATGAAGAATATATTCTTAAACGAGTAATTAATTTGATATAAGAAGCCGTTCATGAAAATAATCGTAAGATTATAAACTACAGGGGTTAAACGTGTCAACATGTTAATTCTTTGTAGCTCCCCTTGATTCGTATGGATCTTCACAGAATTGTCAATCCAATCAAGAGTGCGGAATCCTCTTAATCAGAATATCACATAAACGAGTAGACAAAGCAATTCACAATCAAACCGGGTTTCTATTGATTATCAATCTCACGAATTACAATCAATCAAAACCCTAACTACACTCAAGTTCGTCCAAGCTGCAAAAGCTCTCACGAAATTCTCAAAAACTCTGTTTTTGGCTGATTTTCCTAAACCCTAAAGCATAACCTTGTTTATATAACACAAGGTTTGCAACTTGAGCTAGGGATTCCTACATGGACAAGCCCAATTCGTCCCCTAGACCCAATGTGGGTTTTGTTTAGCCCAAACTCTATTATTCAATTATTACAAAGCTAAACCCGCTAACCGTTTATCGTTTAACTAATTACAAGATATCCAAAGACCAAATCTAAGCTGTTGTCACAAATATGCACCAACAAACTCCCCCTTGACAATAGCTTCATAAAATAACTTTGTCTTCAGTCATCTTGCATTCTTCATATAGTCTTGCACTGTCTTTGGTCTTTGGATAGCTTCAGCTTCAATAGCTTCTGTCAGCAACAGACTCCCCCTAAGCTGATGCATCCAATCACCAAATCTTCAAAACGATAGCACTTGAGTAAACTCCAGTTTAGCATTTGCAAAGCAATCTTTAAACTCTTCAACTTGTTTGCAATGTAGAAAGGAGGTTCTACCATGCATCCATTCAAACTCTCATCTTCTCAACAACTTCTCAGCAACATACCGCTTCAATTTGTATACTATAAAACAAACATCTCGATAAACCATAAGAATTTTTCAATACAGTTGAATAAATTATTATTATTCAAGAGAATAGTTAAACTGTATCACAGATTAAGCATTTTCAACTTATCACCAACACGCAAAACTTTTTGTCCAATACAAGAACATGCATGATTTAAAACTGATAGGATCGGAGGCTCTAGTGATTGTGCTTGTTTGTATAATTTGAACAAATCAAACATAAATGAATAGAGTTTAAGTGCAGTGGAAATGAACAACAAACTTTGTAAACACAATCAAGGAGGAAAATAGTTTTGATAAACACATGCTTTTCATCAGTCAAAAGGTTACAAAGCAAATCAAAAGATTACAAGGCAAGCTTACAAACTAAACTCCCCCTCAGCCTGATACTCCAATGGTTGATTGCACACAAGATGAAAGGATTAGACATGAGGAGAAGAACTCGCTCAGTCAATCAAATGTAACAGTACAGAGTACTGCTCCATTTATAGGCAAACCAAACCACTGAGGCATCTCAGCTGACGTCACCATGAAAGCGACGTCTAACAGCCTAACAACCTGTAACCACGGTTCCTATACAAACACTGCTAATCTTAACCACTGATTCTACATAAGACAAGTAATACACTAAACTACTGCTATCTTCTTCTGTTAGTGCTTTCCTTAAAGTTGATCAGTCCTTGAGTGGGCAGTGCTTTGTCATCAGTAGATTGAACCAGCAGTGTTTAATCTTTCATCAGTCTTTTAAGGCTTCATCAGCAGTTTGAAGGGCAGTAGCTGTTGTATACGGACAGTGGATAGAGGACCATCAGATGTTATAATCACTTTCAAGGGAGAATTCTAGTATAAGCAGCTGCTTATTATGAATCCACTGTTGTGAACCCGTTTTGGCTTTCATTATCTGTTCCTCTGGTCGGGTTCAATCCCAACAATCTCCCCCTGGAACAGATAATGCCAAAACACTTAATTATTTTGGATCTTTATTCCTCATCAGAAGTTCACTAGCTTGTCTTTTAAATTCTGCTTCAAAGTCTCTGGAACTTGAGTCATCCTCATCCCTGCACAATGAAAGTTCAAGGAGATCTTGTAGATCTTCAACACCAAGGCTTAGTGCTTGTTTCCTTGATATGTACTTCATTTCACCATTGGATCTGATCAGGGTCAATAGATGGGTCTTTTGATCAGAGAGCCACTTTAGTATTTTTGAACCCAATGGGTTTCTTGGGAGAGATTTATTTACTGATGAGCTTGGAGATTTCGGCCTTGTGAAAATTTGTAAAGCAGTATCCTGAGCTTCAGACATTCGTTTGAAAGCACTTTCTATGACTTCATTTGCTGCAGCTATGTCTTCTGCAACTTCTTTGTCAATCTGCTCTTGTTTCTTTTGTTGATCTAGCTCATTGTCTGAGATATCTGCTGATGAGTTCAGAACCTTTTTGGCAAGGTCTTGAAGCTTTGCTGATCTGTCTTCATTCAAAGCCATTTTATTGATGGCTTTTTTAAAGTACTCAGCTTCCTTTTCTTTTTCTTCTTCAATAGTCAGTGGTTTAGAGATTTCGATCGGCTGCTTTGGCTTTTTGTAGTAAGGCTCCTGTGGAGTGTCAGAAACTGTTATCCTCCTTTTCTTAAGCCTTTCATAAGCCTCATCTGTATACTGCTTCGTCCATTTTGCTATGGCTTTAGCATCTCCAACATTTGCATCCACCAGTTCCTGCTTCTTTCTTTTGTATTCAGAAGTAAGATCAGCAATGAGCTTTTTGTATTTGTTCCAGTTTGGAGCTGTCTTCTTCTTGTTTGGGTCATTTTTTATTCTTTCAATTTTGTTAGCCTCATGCTTTAATGCAACTATTGGCCATTCTTCAAACTGTTTTTCTTCAGCTGGATAGAACTTTTCTTTCATAATGTATGCAAGGTATTCTTTTCTCATTTCTTTTCGTGGATCTGCTTTTGGTGGTAAGTTTGACAATTCTTTGCTCAGATCTCTTGCATAGTCTTACATATGTTTGACTTTGGTGAGCATAAATTCCATTCTTTTGGAGATGGCTTCGTCACCTTGATCTTTGCACTCAAGTTTAGCTCTTATCTTAGCTTGCCTTGCTTTGAGCTCGAGATATTCATCCATATTTTCTGGGACTATGAAGCCTATGAGAGAAGGAAATCTTCTCTTTGAAGAATCATCCTCAGTGTAGAATTGTTTCATCTCATTTTTCACAGCTTCAGGTTCCAGTGGATATTTTGCAGCCACAGGATCATATTTGTCATCACCTGGTTGAGTTGTTTTCCTTTTTCTTGTGTAAAGCTTTATGGGTGAAGGAGGTTTTGGTTGTGATGTAGAAATGTTGAGAGTAGTGGTGGATGATTGACTAACAGCTATTGAAACAACTGGTGTTTCAACCTCTGTTGTCATTCCAACTACTGATGTGTCAGTAGATGCCTTCTGCTTTTTAGCAGGGGTTGAAGGTTGTGAAGTTGTTTTTGATGGTGGTGATGGAGAATCATCATGTATGAAGATCCTTCTCTTTTTTATCGTAGGAGAGGCTGATGATGTCTTAAGTGGATCAGTGGTGGTGGTTTGAGAGGTGGAAAGTGTCTGACTAACAGTTGTTGAAACAACTGGTGTTTCAACCACTGTTGTCATTACAACAGATGTTGTAACATCTGTTGTCTTCTGCTTTATAGCAGGAGGTAATAATGATGATGGTAGGGCAGTGGTTGTGGTGATGTGTGATGAAGTGGTGTGAGTTGAAGAGATGGCAGCTGTTTGGCTAGCAGTTTTTGAAACCACTGGCATTTCAACTGTTTGGATGGAAGCTTGAGAATTTGTGGTTTGAAGTTTGGAGCCTTTGGGAGGTGGTTTAGATGTCTATTTTTCTTGTTCTGGTTCAATATACAGGCCATCTTCAATTCCCTTCTTCTTCAACTGCTTGATTTTCTCCCCCTTTTTGGCATTATCTGGAAGGGGGTTATCCATGAAGAGGATAGTAGGAGGAACTTTTCCAGTGGTGCTTTGAATATGAGCCTTGATAGCTTTGATGTCTGCTTGAGTATCTTTAAATCTTGACTCCACCATGTTTGTCAGCATTTTCACATGTGTTGCATGCTGCTGATCAGCCATTTGTTTTTTGTTTTTCAAGCTGGGGTTGAAATATATTCCATAGCTCATTTGCCGCAGGTGCAGGTTGTGCAGGTGCTTGAGCTGGAACAACAGTGGATTGTGATTTTTGAGCTTTTAATAACTGCTGCACCATATCCTTTATTTCAGCAACTGATGTTTCAAGTTTTTCAACTCTGCCCGTCAATTCCTGATATTTTAAATCATCACCCACGTTAATGGGATCATCTGATTCCCCACCAGCAGTGGTTGTATCAATGTGTGACTTAGGAACTGAATCCCAAAAATCATCCATTGATGCCCCTTGTTCTTGGTACTGGGGACTTCTTTCTTCAGCACTTGATAACCTTTCGATGGTACCAGTAGTCAAAACAAACTCACTGGTGGTTACCAGAGATGCTATAGAAGAAATTGCCTTCAAGGGAGTCTTACTAATGAAACAACTGTCCAAATGTAGATCTGTTGATCCATCACTTGTAGTTGCTGCTCCACTTGAACTACCACCAAGAGTTACTTGTAACTCAAGAGGTGTAGCCTCCTCAGTTGTTGCTGGGATAGCAGGGGTAGTAGCATCAGACCCAGTCACTTGTTGTAGTGTACTCTCAGTGATAGGTGATAGAGAGGAACTGGTTTGTGTCTGAGCTATAGCAACTGCATGCAACAAAGGTATTATGGATTGTGGTAATATGATTGGTGAGGGTATGGGTGTTGAAAGAGACATGTCCTTGGGATCAGGACTGAGGAAGATGGAACCAATCGGATCCAGAGCTTCATAATGTGGGGTCCCTGTGCTTACAACCTGATCCTTTTGTGAGGATACAGGAGGAGTTTTAGGCAATGGTGGAAATCTTTCTTCCATCTGCTGTGAGGAAGTAGCAGCAGTGGTTGTAAGTGACATTTGTGTTGTCACTGGCAGTGGCTCCGGGATCTCATCTTCCAGAGTTGCCTTTGTTTTGGGTTTGGAGGGCTTTCTGGATGTTTTCTTTTTGGTAATGGCAGGTGTGGGTTTCAAGGCAGTGGTTGTGCTGCTATGATCACCTGGAGCAGTGGGCTCAACAGCTGATACCTGAGGAGCAGTGGTAACTGCTAAATTCTGCTCAGGCACCTCTGCTTTTGTTTTTGAGGTTGTTAACATTCTAGAGAATGTTTCAGGTGTTAAACCATTTATTTGAAAATAAGCACCTTGTTTGAGCAAATTTTCATTTTCCTTTCAAAATTTGTGTTTAAAATAGTAGCTTAGAAACCTTGGAAAGAGCAAAAATGATTTGCTTTCAACATTTTTTACCAAGTCATTAAAGATCTCCTGGGAATAGTTATAATTTTCATTTTTCAAAATAGCATAACCCAGACATTGTATCTTCAATGGTATTTCGTTAAATGCAGTTGTTTTATTTGAAACACACATCAAAAGAGTGTGAAATAAAAACCTAGGTGCAGAAGGGAAATAACCTTTTTGTAAGGTATCTCTTTTAGGTTGTTCTACATACCCCCTTTTCAGAAAATCAGTTTTCAACTCGTTTTTGGGAAAAGATGTTTTACCTTTCTGATCATCGAGTTTAAAGACTTCCGAGATGGATTGAGGAGTAATTTGAATCGCTTTACCCTGTATGGAGGAGTTGATGGCTATGACTTTATCGTCTTGTTTTTCAAGCGTAGCATTTTTCCAAAACTCTCTCTGGGTTTGTTGGTAGATTGGAGCATCTGCTGTAAGCAAAGTTTTATACTTTGACGCAGATATAATGTTGATGATGGAATCGAAGGTGTGATTGTTGGTGGGTTTTGTGAGTAGACCCAAGTAGTTGTGCGGGGATTTGTATGGAATTTCCATGGGTTCAGCAACCATTTGATTATCCTCTTTGGGTGATGAAGATGGTTTTGATTTTGATTTCGTCATTTTGATGAAGAGGAGCGAAGAATGATTTGAGATGAAAGTTGGAAACTGCTTTGAGAAGAGAATTTTGGAATTCAATTCGACAGTGTAAAACCCTGTTTGGGATTTTGATCAGGGTTTAATTTAGGGAAAAAAGTGAATGCTAATGTGGCAGCGGTTACAAAAGATCTGAAGGTTAAAAACTGACCACGTGTCAACCGCTGATGAAAAGATGAATAATGGAGGACAGTTGTTTTGGAGAACCACTGATGAAGCAAATATCACTGGTTACAACGGTAACAATATGAGAGCAGTGGATGATTTTCACTATCAGTAGATAGCACATCAGTGGATAAGACACTGATTTTGAGCATCAGTGCTTTTCAGGAAAATGAAGGAACAGGGGTTGACTTTCACCAGTGGACAGTATTTAGGAAGCAGATGTTTGATCAAAACAGTGGTTTGGGGTAAGGTAATGGTAAGAATTTGAAGACTAATGTACCAACAACTGTTAGTGCATCAGTGGATAAGCTTCTATAGATTTCAGACAGTGGTTTAGTATCCCAGATGATGAAACCCCTTTTACTAAGGCTACTCATTTTGTGTCATAATATTTTAATTTGAACATGAGTACCCAAGTATTTTAGGGTCTGTTAACAATCAATATTTTGCTCAGTGTTAAAACCAAACTTGAGTTTGACAAGACATCGACCTTGACACATACACCATTTCCTTTTGAACCATTTTTGAGGATAATATTACCAAAAAAATAAAGGTTCTATATCCTGACAGGAGATTGAAACTTTTACTATCAAAAACCAGTAAAAGTACAAAATATATTATTCTTAAAGAAAAATAAAGAATAATATATCCTGCTTTATTTGAGAAATTCCTTTCCAAAAAAAAATTAAAGGATTTTCTGAAAACAGTACCAAAAGGATCTGGTATATTTTCCAATAAAAATCATAATCATATCATTCTCAAGTTGATGAAAATGGTCAGTGGTTTGACAACAGTGATATAGAATTGTAAACACATTTTGACCACTGTTTGGTACCATTTTCTTGTCAGTTGATTGCGAAAATGAGGAGACATGTACACATAGGTTTTGAGAGTCTTGACATAGACTTTACCATGTGATGACACATACAAATTTGTCAGTCCTCTTTTAAGTTTATTTCTTAGAGATACTATTTTATTTGAACTTCCCTGAACCAATGAATTCACACAGTTGCTTGATAACCATTGTTTACCCAATTTTGGACTCTTAAGTGTTTTGTATTTATGCTCTTTTCTTTTGACTTCAAAAGTCTTTTGAGATAAACACACTTTTGAGTTTTTGTAATTTTCTTCTTCCCTTTTTACCCTTCCCATACATAAGTACTGAAATACTCGCTGGGAGGTATTTATTGAAGGAATACTTATTCCAGAATCATTTTGCAGCAATGTTTTGAGAGATTTGGTCATTTCTGCACATGCTTATGCCAAATTTCACATTACCCATGATCTGGACATGATGGAAACAACAAAAACTTCATAACAACAATTAACATCAATTTTCGTAAATAATTTTTACCATAGTTACCAGACATATTTTCAGATCTGAAAACTATGGGTGACTTGTGCATGGCATCGCTTGTTGTGTGAAATTTGTGTATCTTATGACATCTTGGTTGTTTTATAGAGCTTTTGAGTAGTCATTTTGAACATGACTTCTCGTTACTCTGTTTTTAACTAAATACAATCAACCTTAGTATCAATGATTTTTGAGCTGAACTGTTATGTCAAATTGACTGTTAGATCGAATTTGACTGTCCAAGCTCTGATACCAATTGATAGGATCGGAGGCTCTAGTGATTGTGCTTGTTTGTATAATTTGAACAAATCAAATAGAAATGAATAGAGTTTAAGTGCAGCGGAAATGAACAACAAACTTTGTAAACACAATCAAGGAGGAAAATAGTTTTGATAAACACATGCTTTTCATCAGTCGAAAGGTTACAAAGCAAATCAAAAGATTACAAGGCAAGCTTACAAACTAAACTCCCCCTCAGCCTGATACTCCAATGGTTGATTGCATACAAGATTAAAGGATTAGACATGAGGAGAAGAACTCGCCCAGTCAATCAAATGTAACAGTACAGAGTACTGCTCCATTTATAGGCAAACCAAACCACTGAGGCATCTCAGCTGACGTCAACATGAAAGCGACGTCTAACAGCCTAACAACCTGTAACCACTGTTCCTATACAAACACTGCTAATCTTAACCACTGATTCTACATAAGACAAGTAATACACTAAACTACTGCTATCTTCTTCTGTCAGTGCTTTCCTCAAAGTTGACCAGTCCTTGAGTGGGCAGTGCTTTGTCATCAGTAGATTGAACCAGCAGTGTTTAATCTTTCATCAGTCTTTTAAGGCTTCATCAGCAGTTTGAAGGGCAGCAGCTGTTGTATACGGACAGTGGATAGAGGACCATCAGATGTTATAATCACTTTCAAGGGAGAAGTCTAGTATAAGCAGCTGCTTATTATGAATCCACTGTTGTGAACCAGTTTTGGCTTTCATTATCTGTTCCTCTGGTAGGGTTCAATCCCAACAAAAACTTTAAACTCACTTTCTAACACCGTCTCCCCCTATCAGTAACAATTCCTCCAAGAATAACAGTTTTCCGTACGTTAAGAATTTTAAACAGAAAAAGACACTATTTTTGGATTTTTATATTTTCTGAAAGCAAGTAAATAACAAAAGAAATAAACACTCTATTTTTGTGAGAATCACCGGTAAGAAGATCATATCAGCACAATCAAACTGTTCTCACACTATTAGATAATTCTTTTTTTAATTTTACGTGAAAAGCAGTCCAAGACGATTACCACTATGTTTGTCCATTTAAACAAAATGCATGAACATTTCAAGTTCCATTACCGTATGATACGTTAAGGTAATATTAATACTGATATACTAGTGTGTCCCACTTCAGGATATACCCCCGCGATCAAGGTATGCACAAAGATTCATCGTAGTAGGTGAGTATACTGAATTCATCCGTTTTGTATTTCAACGATAGATAATTGGTGATCAGGTCAGTACTTCCGTACAACAAAGAGACCAAATTATCTAATGAGGGCTAAGACAAATACCATTTTTGGTACGATTTATGTTTTTTGCACTTTTTGAATGACTCTCTAGGAGAGCTTCTTCATATATGGGATTTGGCATTTTTTGCTCTTTTAAGATATCCTGGTTGTGCCTAGCTCAGCATGTATCTGGATGCAGCAGAAGGACAACCCTGATATCCCCAGATGAAATAACAGTATAAAGACCCAAAACCTCAAACTTTGGCAATCTATCAACGCAAGATTTAAGGTCATTAAACCATACACCACTGATGTGTTCCCCACTCATACACAGTTCATTTAGGTTTATATTACATTGGTAAGTTGATTATTTCATGCTTTTTGCCTACTGGTACATCGTATGATGAAGCTCCTATCACACTTAAGCAATTTAATTCAGTTTGAGTGTGACAGTCTAACTTGCTGATGTACTATCATTTCTTCTTTTTCACACAGTGATAACTCATTATTGATTTTCTATTTTTTTATGATTTTGATTTTTCAATGTTTTTATATTTTTGATTTTAAGAAAAGCAGTAAACTATTTACAAAATTCTTATGAAAAACTAGTTATTTAGGATTCCTCATCCCGTTGAGTTAGACTAAATGTTCAAACCGAGCCCTGTCAAATGCTTTAGTATAAAGATCTGCCAGGTTATCTAGTGTGTCGACTCTATACAGTTCAATTAGTTTCTTTTCAGCACTTTGAACTTCATTTTAAATCATTTAATATTCACATGTCCACCATCATAATTTTCAAACTCTGTCAACAATCTCACATCCCCCGTCATGTGCCTAGAGCAGCCACTATCAACATACCATAAGTTGATAATCCTCCTTAGCAGCTCCTACACACACCAACTAGGAAATTAGTTAGATTGGGGGACCCAAGCCTTAATGGTCTTGGGTCGTCCAAATTCACCAACCATTGGAACATCCATCCAATATCCATTACTCCTAACTGGAGTCTTGGATCTCAGACCTGTTGATGGAATTTGATTTTGATTTCCACTAGGTCTTTGGTCCTGAGGGTTCCTATATGTGTTTGGACTATTTGACCTTTGAAAATTTTGATTTTGATACCTTGAATTTTGATTCCAAGAAGCATTATTGTTGTAATTTCTAAAGCCATTGTTATAAAAAGTTCGACCACCATTAGTTTGGTATCGATTTTGATATTGACCTTGACTTTTGAAATTATTAGAATTAAAATTATTCATTCTTGGTGAACTGCTTCTAGGTCTCTCATATCTGCCTGGTGGAGATTTAGGCTGAAATCTAGGTTGATTTCTTTGAAAACGAGGAACTTGTGGAGTTCCTTTTTCAGCCTTATCTATACCAACAACAACATTCTCTGGTTGCTTAGGAGCAGATTTCTTTGGAGAATTTGAGACTTTCTCCTCACTATCACCTTTCTTCTCTGGTGATTTCCCTCTCTGTTTTTCACTAATTTGGGCTTCACTCTTTTTGTTAGGACAACAGCTAGCTACATGTCCTTTGGTGTGACACCTGAAGCACGATCTCCTTTTCAAATACTTCTTAGCTGGATTCTTTGAGGTAGATCCCTCATCAGATGGTGACGATGCCTTGGATGAACCTTGTTCAGTTTGCCTAATTTCAGATTTTTCTATGTTCTTATTTTCTGCAAACTCTACATTCGATTCGTTTTCAATAACAGTGGTTTCGTTTTTCATATTACTACCTTGAACAAAATTAACCTTTTTAACAAAAGTTTGATTTTTACTCTTAGGAGGTGAATTTTTCTTTTTCAAAGGTTCCCTGTTATTGTTCTTCTTAGCATCATCACTCTCCGACCCCTCACTTTGACTTGATGCAAAACTACTTGGTGCAGTTGACATGAAGTCTGTTAGCTCATCTTCATCAGGCAGGAATGAATAGTCATGACTAAGAGGAGGTGGGACTTCATTAAAGCCCTGGAAGCCTACACTGGTCTTGTAATTACTCTTCTTTAACCCACCCATCATGTGTTTCATTACAAAAGACGAATCTCTGAATTGACTTAATTTCTTTTCAAGTTCAACAATTTTGAGTTGTGCATCTGACAACTCTTTGCATTTTTCAGAAATCTCTTTTGTTTTCTCAGCCATCATGTCATGAGCTAAGTCTATTACTTGAAGTTTTTCGTTTAGTTTGCAGGTTAAAGCTTCAATTTCACTTTCATAACCTCTTATCTTCTTCAAGTATACAGATTCGTTTCTTTTAGCAAAAAAAATTGATTCCTTTATGTTAGACATCTTGCTTACCAGACCTTGGTTTTGTGTTAACAACCTGTCAACCTCACCTTGTAATTCACGACATCTTAAACACACAGAATTAGATTGTACCTCTTCGTCATGAACTTCTGTAGTTTGATCAGCAACGACCTGTTCAGCTTCACTCTCTTTCTCTACTTCATCATCCACTTTTGTTTCAACATCATTCACAGTAGTTTTAGCCTCATCAACTGGCACTATCGCTGCCATGAATGCCTGAGTGGCACTCTCATTATCTTCCAGATGAACACTCCAATCATATGAACCTTCTCGTGCTGTAGAGCTCAAAGCTTTATTCTTTTTGACATCTGCATTTCCCTGATATCGCTTTTCTAATGCATCCCACATATCCTTTGAATTAGTGTACTTATTAAAGGTATGCTTGATGGCATCAGGTAAGGACATCTTGATAGCAGCTAAGGCTCTCTTTTCAGCCTCATACATCTTTTTATCATCCTCTTGCATGTTCACATAGTCTGTCTACGTGGTCTGCCCTCAAAATTGTGTGTTGGGTTTGTGTACCCATCTACAATACAGATCCACATGTGTGCATCCTGATATTCAATGAAGGATTGGAACCTGTCCTTCCATGTAAGATAATTCTCCACCTTCATCGTCTTAGGTGCATTCAAATTCGTCATGTTCGACAATTTAACGTAACAGACTGGTAAAACCGAACAAAAAGTGTCCGAAAACTGTGGTTACCAAATTACACCGTTAGAATCATCTCGAAAAGACGAATCCAATGATATATAATGTCGAAAACCGAATTCGGGATTTTCCAGAGTTTTTTTTGTCCTAAAAATCCAACGAATTCAACGGTGTAAATGGTTTCGACAAATGAGCTACGGATCAAATTCTATTCACGAAAACATTAATTCCTCTATGCGTATCTAATTCCTCTACAAAATTAAATACTCCACCTTTTAATTATGCTACCAATTTCGCGGGTTAATCA
The DNA here is from genome assembly GCA_030545235.1 of Helianthus tuberosus. Lineage (NCBI taxonomy): Eukaryota > Viridiplantae > Streptophyta > Magnoliopsida > Asterales > Asteraceae > Helianthus > Helianthus tuberosus. The sequence continues at coordinate 35,896,605 of CM060424.1, read as the reverse complement.
ACTTAATTTCGCTGATCACTTATGCTATTTAATTACGCTGGTTAATCAATTTCGCTGGTTAATTATGCTGCACAATTTCACTGGCCAATTTAATTTCGCCGATCAACAATTTCGATATTACGACGACTGTTAATTTCGCCGATCACCGTAATAATGTCGCTGAGGAAAATTACACGGTTACCAAAGTCGCCTTTGGATTTAATTTCGCCGGTCAGTTAATTCCTCTGGTTTGTCAGCGTATTTAATCCGAAATCATCAAATCCTCCAGAAACAAATCTTATCAAAATCCTGCAAAATCAAATCCACCAAATCAACCGAATTTTTGAAGAAAATACGAAGAACACGAAGAACAATCTTCGAATCTTCAATTCTGTCCAGCCAACTATACTTCCAAAATCAACCAAAACTTTCCCGAAAACACTGCAAATCAGCAAAAAAAAACAAAGCAGAAGATCAAAAACAGCCAAAATTTCAAAAATATTTATCAAACCAGCCAAAAATTTTGAAACCCTAATTGTCAGGTTTCAAAGAATTTCGAAAAAACTTCCTGTTTCTGCAGCCAACAATTCTGAACCGAGCCTTCAAGAGCCTAATTCTCTGATACCAATTGTAGGTCCCCTTGATTCGTATGGATCTTCACAGAATTGTCAATCCAATCAAGAGTGCGGAACCCTCTTAATCAGAATATCACAAAAACGAGTAGACAAAGCAATTCACAATCAAACCGGGTTTCTATTGATTATCAATCTCACGAATTACAATAAATCAAAACCCTAACCACACTCAAGTTCGTCCAAGCTGCAAAAGCTCTCACGAAATTCTCACAAACTCTGTTTTTGGCTGATTTTCCTAAACCCTAAAGCATAACCTTGTTTATATAACACAAGGTTTGCAACTTGAGCTAGGGATTCCTACATGGACAAGCCCAATTCGTCCCCCTAGACCCAATGTGGGTTTTGTTTAGCCCAAACTCTATTATTCAATAATTACAAAGCAAAACCAGCTAATCGTTTATCGTTTAACTAATTACAAGATATCCAAAAACCAAATCTAAGCCGTTGTCACAAATATGCACCAACATTCTTACCTCTGAGTGACCTTTTAATGAACCCGAGGCTTCAAAATATTCAAATATACTCTCAAGAATAAGTGATATAAATTTCACGAGGTTTCGAAATCGTTATGCGTTGTTTACGAAAATTCCTAAGAATTAGGGTTTAAAGCGTCAACGAGGTGAAACTTATGTTTTCAGCAATCAATCAACGAAACCGGACTTAAGGGTGTTTGGTTATATCTCTTGGATCATAAAAATGAAAGTTAAATGGGTTAAATGAGCTTAAAATGAAAGATATTGCGTTTCAAAAGGTTCAGGGGGTGAAAATGCCAACTTTGAAACTTGCTAATCAGGTTACCCTTATGGTGGCGTCACGCCACCACCAATACCCTCTGCCGTCGCGCGACGCGACGACCTGATCTGGACAGAATGTGATGGGCAGATGCAGGTCTCTTCATTACTTGTGCTCCAAACAAAAACTTCGAATCAATAGACTTGTTCATGGTTTTTAAAAACCACCAAGACACCTGTAGAGACCTGATTTCATTCCCTAACCCCTGGGATGATCCTAGAGTATGCTCTTCAAGTATAAATAGGCCTCCATGTTTAACAATTCAAGTGCTCATTTCACTCATTTCACTCTCAACTCTTTAAACTTTTGTTCTGGACATTTCTGGAGCTAGCAAGCATTAGGAGAAGACTTAGAAGTGTAGAAAAGATAGCAAGGACCTTATGTAAGAGTTTAATCCCTGCTTAGTCCATTTTTATTAGCTTTAAAACCGAAAAGTCAAACATATCGTAATTTAGCTTTGACTATCGGTTTAATCATAAATGGTCCAGCCACTGACCGAAACGAAATTGTTTATGGAACCATATTAAGGTAGGTGATCAACCCTTAAAAGGGCACCTCCTGATTAGTTCGTTTACCTAGTTAATTGTCGGGTCAAACTATTATGATGAAAAGTCAAACTTTCCATAATTTTAAATAACAATTATAATTAGCAAAGCAGAGGATATAAGTCACATTTAATCATTCAAATAACTTGGTAATTAGTATTAAGACATGTTTAAACATGTCTAACCCGACAATTATCAGTTGAAGGTCAGTTTATAACCGAAAGTCGCAAAAGCTTGACTTTTGCTTTGACTTTCAGTTCTGACCCATTTAAACTTAATTCTCCTATGTTTTAAGCTTCCATTAGGACCATATTATATAGTAGTATAACCCTCTGAAGTTATATTGCTTGGTCCTTAGTGGTTTGAATTATATGCTCTTGTTTGTTATTATGCTTATAAATTCCAAAATTGCCCTTTTGATATATAATCAAGATTCTTAGAAATGTGAGAGGATAAAAACCTTTTCTACTGATATATAAACTTGTCCCGAAAATTTGACATCAGTTCTTGGTCTCAAATAGGAGTTATGCTCGATATCGTAATTAGAAACTTTTTGTTAATTAAATTACGATATCTTGCATAATACATGTTTAAACTTGGATTTTGAACCAAAACTCATTACCTACTGTTAAGATATTTTTTTAAGGATTTTTAAGATTTTTGGTCAGATTATAATCTGATTAAATCATAGAGTTCTTGTGTAATTCGGTAAATGACGACAATACCCCTTTTGTGCATAAAATGAGATTTATAACTGATTTGAATGCCAAACCTTTTCCTACTGATTTCATACATTAAATAAATTATTTTGAGCATTTAAAACTGATCAAAATCTCAGATTTACATAAACACCTTGATTATCGTCAATTAGCGAGTTTTACGCTAATTAGGTGCATAGTATGGTTTAAAACCATATTTAACACCTAACACTTGTTACCTACTGAATTTTTAAACAAATTTTAATATTATTACAGTAGGTATAAGTTATGAACTCAGATTTCCAAAAATATCCTTAAAAGCATATGTGAAATGACCAAAATGCCCTTTCGGGGCATAGTTTGGCCATAAATGGTAAACCTCACATATATGTAGTATCCTACTAATGCAATGAAATAAAATAAATATTTTTAATGATTACCAAGGACTAGAATTTCATTTTGTTATAAAATCTCTTTTATAATTACTAAAATGACCAAAATGCCCTTACGGGACTTAAAATGTCATGGTTTGTAACTTAATTTGGTGTCGATGTTTTCAGAAAAGTATGTTGTGGTATTTTCTAAACTTAATTAATGGATGAACATCTCATGTTTTTATCATATAGCATTGTTATGATTGAATGCTATGGTATTAAGAAGTCACACCAATAACTATGCTTCCGCAAAAGTCAGGGTGTGACAATGTGAGCGCAAAAACCTTTGCTACTGATATATAAACTTGTCCCGAAAATTTGACATTAGTTCTTGGTCTCAAATAGGAGTTATGCTCGATATCGTAATTAGAAACTTTTTGTTAATTAAATTACGATATCTTGCATAATACATGTTTAAACTTGGATTTTGAACCAAAACTCATTACCTACTGTTAAGATATTATTTTTAAGGATTTTTAATATTTTTGGTCAGATTATAATCTGATTAAATCATAGAGTTCTTGTGTAATTTGGTAAATGACGACAATACCCCTTTTGTGCATAAAATGAGATTTATAACTGATTTGAATGCCAAACCTTTTCCTACTTATTTCTTACATTAAATAAATTATTTTGAGCATTTAAAACTGATCAAAATCTCAGATTTACATAAACACCTTGATTATCGTCAATTAGCGAGTTTTACGCTAATTAGGTGCATAGTATGGTTTAAAACCATATTTAACACCTAAGACTTGTTACCTACTGAATTTTTAAACAAAGTTTAATATTATTACAGTAGGTATAAGTTATGAACTCAGATTTCCAAAAATATCCTTAAAAGCATATGTGAAATGACCAAAATGCCCTTTCGGGGCATAGTTTGGCCATAAATGGTAAACCTCACATATATGTAGTATCCTACTGATGTAATGAGATAAAATAAATACTTTTTAGTGATTACCAAGGACTAGAACTTCAGTTTGTTATAAAATCACTTTTATAATTACTAAAATGACCAAAATGCCCTTATGGGATTTAAAATGGTTTTAAATACTTTTTGGGCATATATGTTAGCATCCTACTGATGTATTAACATATTTTAAGCATAATAACATTTGAGACCTCTATGTAATTCATTTGGTTACCCCTTACGCATCTATGTGTTCGGATCGGTTAATGTAACTAGTTTACGTAAAATAGCCGAAACGGGTTTAACCTTATCATTAAATCCTCAAATTCCAGAATGTGTTTAGTTTACCCATATTATACAAGTATCCAAGCTTGTCGGGGCTAAACCACATTCTATTCCGGTCTCCGCTTAATCTAGCGTTTAGAACCGTATAGTATCTCTCCCACTAACCGGTCTAAGTCTTAGACTTAAATAAAGGCCGTTAGTATTCTAATAGGTTATTAAAACCTTCGTTCCAGACTAGGAGACAGTAAAAGCTATCTGTACTTGCTGATTGTATACGGCTGAGATAAATTGAATATTTTGCTCAGGTCTATACTTTTAACTTATTTTCCGTTATACGGGCTTGGGATACGGTATTATAATAATACCGCTTGGTCGGGTATGAAATCGTACAATCGGATTGTGATTAAAAAGATGCATAACCCATTTTAATCTGTCTTGTTTGATGCAATGCCTTTGGGGGGTTAATGACCATGTCCTGGATATCCTCGGCTCATTTATTAAATGGCCACGGCTTAAGCACGGGGTGTAGGCATACACCTGACAGTTGCGTATGTATAAACGGTATCTCACATCTCTTGTGGGCATATACTTGTGGCATGTCAATTAACTTAATCCGGCTCTTCTAACCGGTCCTGAATGGACAACAAACTTGTAAAACTGTATACAAGATTATTTTTAAATAATTGTCCCAAGTTATAAAAGTTTATTTGTGCCTTGTGCATTTAAATCAATTTTCATAAACTCTTTTAAAAAAGGGTCAGTTAATTGTATTTACCAGTGTAAAATGACGTATTTTCAAAAGGTTAAGTGCAGGTACTAGACGTAATGGGTTGGAATCTCCTGAGTGATTATATAAAGAGCCTTGCAAGCTTTTATCACTTTGAGTATGTTGAACAATACTTATTTTGTTTTGATCCGCCTGTGGATCCTTTTACATTCCGTTGTGTAATATTCTATATTACTTTCAATTCGGTTTGTAATATTATTACTTTTAGACTTCCGCTGTGTATTGAACTGTGATTATTGTCTATGATGATATCAACTACGTCACGATACTCCCCACCGGTAATACGTGGAAATATTAGGGTGTGACAGGTTGTTATCAGAGCCAACATTGAGTGAATTAAACACTAGCCTTTTGTATTTAATCTCAATGACACATTTCTCGACTTCCGAGTCTAGACTTGAATTAGGAATAATCTCATCCTTAGTAAGTATACATTGTTTTCGATATTTATACATTTTGGGAACATGTCGCCGAGTAAAGCTACCATTGGTGGAAGTTCTCCAAACCCGAAGTTTAAAAATGGTAAGCTTCGTACCACAGCTCGAATAAGCGTACGACCAGTATGGAGGAAGGATCTTTTTGGACCCATTCCCAAAATTAAACCAGTTGAAACCATTAACAATGTTCCAGATTCTTTACCTGAGAATTTTGAAACTCCAATTGAGAAGCCAACATTAGAGGAGCTCATACCAGCAGTCCCTGAGGCTCCCACTCCAAAGATGATACCAATGGACCCAAATGATCCATAGTTCTTACCTCCAAGTCTTGGAATCCCAAACTTGGATTATACCTGTCCTGACCCTATCCGTGATCCATATTATTTGTTAACCATAAAATACTTGGATTCCACTTCTGCTAAGGTTCCTAGTGTGGAAGATTTCGACTACCCGCTAAAACCTTCAATGAACCAAGGAGGAGACTTTTAGGAATAAAATGAAGAAGAAACTCCTTTGTTGTATTTCTTTTCTCTAGTAGTCCTTATAAGGACATATGCATCTTTTAGTCCCTGCGTGGACAATATTATTTCTTTAAAGACCAGTTTAGGGCATTGTTGTAATTTTTAAGACTTTTATGAGAAATTTCCTTTTTGAAATTTTATTTGGCACTAAGCATATACATATATAATATGTCCTAAAACATCTCAATTTATGATTTCTCTGCCGCTGAATATTAAAAAGAATCTTAAAGTTATAACCTAGCCTATATGTCATTTCAGACATGGCCAAGATGGTAAAACCTATTTAAAAGATTCAAATCCTTGTTAACATCTGAAAACATGTTAGCACTCCTGGCAAATGTGACTCGATAAAATCACACAAGTCATCCTTATATTGGATTCTTCTAAGCCTAATGATCTAGAATTCATGGGTTCAAATCATCGATTAAGATGATCATATATAAAACATCCATTAGTGATGAAGTGCCTACGGGCCGTATTTATTGTCCTTTGAGACAAAAGATAGTTGTAGTCTATGACTCCCTGTCGAGAAAAGGTGATGGACTATGTTCAAGCCTTAATGCCTTGGTCCTATAAGATCATGGCTTATAATTTATCACTGTCCTTGTGATTAGGCCTTTTGTGCCACTCTGATATTTTAATGATTTATAAAATAGGATAAACTATAATGAAAATCCTAGATAAATTATGCCTAACAAATTTACCGATATGGTTATTGATACCATGGTTAATAAGTCATCAAGATGACTAATTCATCATAATCTTCTGAATAAATCATTGTCTTCATCTTTATGTAGCAATCAAGCTACATGGCAGAATCAGAAGAAGTCAATAGTCACCCTCTAGAAAATCATGATACCACCAGAATCAATGTAACTGGTGCGGAGCTTCAAGCATTGATTGACAATGCCGTTACTAAAGCCATGGACAGGCAGTTTAAAGAACAAAGTGATACTCGTAGCAAGACTCCATCTGTGCCTCATCCAAAACCACCCTCTAAGACTCATGTGTCTCTTAAAGACGAATCTCATCATTCGTCAAACCAGAGGAGTGTTCCATCTAAGAAAGTTGTGCTCAATCAAGAGCCATGTATTAAAACCTGCTCTTATAAGTATTTTGTCTCCTGCAAGCCCCGGGATTTCACAGGGGAGAAAGGAGCCATTGATTGCATGACGTGGCTAGACGAGATGGATACCGTGGTTGATATCAGTGGTTGCGCTGATAAGGATATTGTAAAGTTTGTGTCACAATCATTCAAAGGTGAAGCTCTAGCTTGGTGGAGGTCCCTAATCCAAGCTACTGGGAAGGTCCCGTTGTATAATCTGTCTTGGGATTAGTTTGTTGCGTTGATTAAAGAGAATTTATGTCCTCAACATGAAGTTGAGAAGATTGAGACTGACTTCTTGACCTTGGTCATGAAGAATTTAGACTGTCAAGCATACCTTACCAGTTTTAATACCATGTCTCGATTGGTTCCATACTTGGTTACACCGGAACCAAAACGCATAGCTCATTTCATTGGGGGTCTAGCGCCAGAAGTTAAAGAAAGTGTGAAGGCGTCTAGACCTACTACCTTTAGGTCAGTGACTGATCTGTCCTTATCTCTTATTCTTGATGCGGTTAGGCAGAAATCGCTCAAGAATTCTGAAGAGGGGAAAAGGAAACGTGAGGATGAGAACTCATGCTATTCTGATAAGAAACATAAAGGGAACTCGGATCATAAGAAGAGTCCCGGGTTTAAAAAGGATAATCAGTAGTCTGGTGAGAAACCCAAGTGCAAGACCTGCCAAAAACATCATTTCGGGAAATGTAGACTCGAGTCAAGATCGCAGTCACAGTCAAAGCCTATTGTGTGTGGGATTTGCAAGTCCAAGGGACATAAGACATTGGATTGCAATAAAATGAAGGACGTAACCTATTACGGTTGCAATGAGAAAGGGCACATTAAGACTAATTGCCCCAAGTTTGCAAAGAAACCTGAAGAGGTTAAGAAGACCAATGCTAGGGTCTTTCAAATGAATGCTCAAGAAGCAGTTCAGAACGATAATGTGATAACATGTACCTTTCTTATCAATGATGTTTATGCAAGGGTATTGTTTGATTCGGGTGCAGATAAGTCGTTTGTAGACAATAAATTTTGTAAGTTACTAAATCTGCCTGTTAGAACCCTAAGCATAAAATATGAAGTAGAATTGGCCGATGGTACCGTAGAAACTGCTTCAACTGTGTTAGATGGATGTTTTATATCCATTAGGAACCACCCTTTTTCGTTATCCCTGCTTCCTTTGAAACTAGCGGGATTCGACATAGTGCTAGGCATGGATTGGTTATCTTCTAACCATGCTCAGATCATTTGTGATAAGAAGCAAGTGGTTATTAGAACTCCTTATGGTGAACCACTTACTATACAAGGAGATACTCAGTATGGATTGCCTAAGCAAGTGTCTATGCTTAAGGCATCGAAGTGTTTGAGAAAGGGTTGTGTCATTTACATGGCACAGGTGACTAGAAATGAACCAAAGACCAAGATCGAAGATATCCCTGTTATTTCTGAATATCCAGATGTATTCCCTGAAGAACTACCTGGTTTACCCCCAGATAGGCAAGTGGAGTTCAGAATTGACATCATTCCTGGTGCAGCACCAGTTGCAAGAGCACCTTACCGGTTGGCACCGACTGAGATGAAGGAGTTAAGAACTCAGTTAGATGACTTGTTGGCCAAAGGTTTTATTTGACCTAGTTCATCTACTTGGGGAGCGCATATTCTGTTTGTAAAGAAAAAGGATGCATCAATGCGTTTATGCATTGATTATCGCGAGCTGAATAAGGTTACAATCAAGAACAGATATCCATTGCCCAGGATTGACGATCTGTTCGATCAACTGCAAGGGGCAAGTTATTTCTCCAAGATTGATTTAAGGTCAAGTTACCATCAGCTGAAGGTCAGAGATGAAGATGTGCATAAGACTGCATTCAGAACTCGTTATGGACACTACGAGTTCTTAGTGATGCCTTTCGGGCTCACTAATGCACCTGCAGCGTTCATGGACCTCATGAATCGCGTTTGCAAGCATTATTTGGAAAAGTTTGTCATTGTTTTTATTGATGAGATACTCATATATTCTAAGAATCAGACTGATCATGAAAAACATCTTCGATGTATTCTTAAACTTCTTCAGCAAGAGAAGCTTTATGCCAAGTTTTCAAAATGCGAGTTTTGGCTTTGTGAAGACCAATTTCTTGGACATGTGGTTAGTGAGCTTGGTATCCAGGTGGATCCCGCTAAGATTGAAGCCATCATGAATTGGTAAGAACCAAAGACGCCCACAGAGATTCGCAGCTTCTTGGGTCTGGCCGGATATTATAGGCGTTTTATTAAAAACTTTTCAAGGATTGCGGCACCCCTAACTTCATTAACTCGCAAGAACATAAAGTTTGATTAGGGCCCTAAACAACAAGAATCCTTTGAGATTCTTAAGCTAAAGTTGAGCAATGCTCCTGTATTGGCATTGCCTGAAGGAATTGAAGAGTTTGTTGTGTATTTTGATGCTTCACACACCGGTATGGGATGTGTACTTATGCAAAGAGGCAAGGTGATTGCCTATGCATCACGACATCTAAAAGTGCATGAAAAGAATTACACCACCCACGACTTGGAATTGGGTGTCGTTGTGTTTGCACTAAAACTTTGGAGGCATTATTTATATGGTACCAAATGTGTGATCTATTCTGATCATAAGAGCCTTCAGCATCTGTTCAATCAGAAGGATCTGAACATGAGACAGCGTCGATGGATGGAGATTTTAAATTATTATGACTGTGAAATTCGCTACCATCCGGGCAAAGCGAATGTTGTAGCTAACGCTCTCAGCAGGAAGGAAAAGGGTTAAGCCCGTTAGGATCAATGGCAAGAGTATTGAACTGAATAATAGCTTAAATGAAATATTGTTAGCCGCTCAGAAAGAAGCTATATTAGAAGCTAACTATCCAAATGAAAAGTTGGGAGTCACTGCTGAACAGTTGTCATATGGCAAGGATGGGATCCTAAGATTGAATGGAGGAATATGGGTTCCAATTTATGGAGGACTAAGGGATGTAATTCTTCAAGAAGCCCATAGTTCCAAGTATTATGTTCATCCTGGAAGTGATAAGATGTACAAGGATTTGAAGGCTAATTATTGGTGGATAGGTTTGAAGAAATCTATTGCCACACATGTATCTAAGTGCCTGATTTGTGCTCAGATTAAAGCTGAGCATCAAAAGCCATCAGGTTTGCTACAACAGCCCGAACTTCCCACATGGAAGTGGGAGATGGTAACCATGGATTTTATAACCAAGTTACCTAAAACAAGGCATGGAAATGATACTATATGGGTCATAGTTGATAGACTGACTAAGTCAGCACATTTCTTACCCATCAAGGAGACTCATAGCTCCAACAAGTTAGCTCAATTATATGTGGATGAGATTGTATCTCTCCATGGAGTGCCTGTATCTATTATATCTAATAGAGATACTAGATACACCTCTCACTTTTGGAAAAGTTTTCAACAATCTTTGGGCACTCGTTTGAATTTTAGTACTGCTTACCATCCTCAGACAGATGGACAGAGTGAGCGTACAATTCAAACTTTGGAAGACATGCTTCGAGCATGTGTTATTGATTTGGGAGGTAGTTGGGATGACCACCTACCTTTGATCGAGTTCTCCTATAATAATAGTTACCATACTAGCATTCAGGCTACGCCTTTTGAGGCATTGTATGGAAGGAAATGCAGAACGCCTGTTTGTTGAGCGGAAGTAGGAGAGGCTCAGTTATCAGGACCTGATATAGTCCTTGAAACGACGGACAAGATTGTCCAGATTCATGATCGCCTGAAAGCTGCCAGGGACAGGCATAAAAGTTATGCTGATAAAAGGCGAAAACCTCTCAAGTTTGAGGTTGGTGATTAATTTTTACTAAAAGTATCACCCTTGAAAGGTGTGATGCGTTTTGGTAAGAAGGGTAAGTTAAGCCCTAGGTATATCGGACCATTTGAGATTATTGAATGTGGCGGCAGTGTAGCTTACAAGCTAAACCTGCCTGAAGAATTAAGTGGAATTCATAATGTGTTCCACATTTGTAATCTAAAGAAATGTCTAGCTGATGAATCATTAGCTATGTCTCATAAAGATGTACAGATTGATAAAAGCCTGAGGTTTGTTGAAAGACCTATATCGATCGAGGATCGTCAGGTTAAAAAGCTCCGAAGGAAGCATGTGCCCATAGTAAAGGTTAAATGGGATGCCCGTAGAGGTCCTGAATATACGTGGGAAATTGAGTCCACTATGCGACAGAAGTACCCTCACCTATTCCAGTAAATCTCGGGGTCGAGATTTCTTTTAAGGGGGTGAGGATGTAACACCACGTAAAAACGTGTCCAATTATGTATAGACACGTGTCCTAAACTCTAAACATGTGAAAGATTGAGTTTGAAGGACTAAAGTTGACAAACGGTGAAAATATGTATGCGAAGGGACTAAAAGTGTCAACATGCCAAACTTGTTCCTCTGATTGACCATACGTGAAGAATATATTCTTAAACGAGTAATTAATTTGATATAAGAAGCCGTTCATGAAAATAATCGTAAGATTATAAACTATAGGGGTTAGACGTGTCAACATGTTAATTCTTACCTTTGAGTGACCTTTTAACGAACCCGAGGCTTCGAAATATTCAAATATACTCTCAAGAATAAGTGATAAAAATTTCACGAGGTTTCGAGATCGTTATGCGTTGTTTACGCAAATTCCCAAGAATTAGGGTTTAAAGCGTCAACGAGGTGAAACTTATGTTTTCAGCAATCAATTAACGAAACCGGACTTAACGGTGTTTGGTTATATCTCTTGGATCATAAAAATGAAAGTTAAATGGGTTAAATGAGCTAAAATGAAAGATATTGCGTTTCAAAAGGTTCAGGGGGTGAAAATGCCAACTTTGAAACTTGCTGATCAGGTTACCCTTATGGTGGCGTCACGCCACCACCAATACCCTCTGCCGTCGCGCGACGCGATGGCTTGATCTGGACAGAATATGATGGGCAGATGCAGGTCTCTTCATTACTTGTGCTCCAAACAAAAACTTCGAATCAATGGACTTGTTCATGGTTTTTAAAAACCACCAAGACACTTGTAGAGACCTGATTTCATTCCCTAACACCTGGGATGATCCTAGAGTATGCTCTTCAAGTATAAATAGGCCTCCATGTTTAACAATTCAAGTGCTCATTTCACTCATTTCACTCTCAACTCTTCAAACTTGTGTTCTGGACATTTCTAGAGCTAGCAAACATTAGGAGAAGACTTAGGAGTGTAGAAAAGATAGCAAGGACCTTATGTAAGAGTTTAATCCCTGCTTAGTCCATTTTTATTAGCTTTAAAACCGAAAAGTCAAACATATCGTAATTTAGCTTTGACTAACGGTTTAATCATAAATGGTCCAGCCACTGATCGAAACGAAAGTGGTTGTGGAACCATATTAAGGTAGGTGATCAACCCTTAAAAGGGCACCTCCTGATTAGTTCGTTTACCTAGTTAATTGTCGGGTCAAACTATTATGATGAAAAGTCAAACTTTCTAGAATTTTAAATAACAATTATAATTAGCAGAGTAGAGGATATAAGTCACATTTTATCATTCAAATAACTTGGTAATTAGTATTAAGACATGTTTAAACATGTCTAACCCGACAATTATCAGTTGAAGGTCAGTTTATAACCGAAAGATGCAAAAGCTTGACTTTTGCTTTGACTTTCAGTTCTGACCCGTTTAAGCTTAATTCTCCAATGTTTTAAGCTTCCATTAGGACCATATTATATAGTAGTATAACCCTCTGAAGTTATATTGCTTGGTCCTTAGTGGTTTGAATTATATGCTCTTGTTTGTTATTATGCTTATAAATGCCAAAATTGCCCGTTTGATATATAATCGAGATTCTTAGAAATGTGTGTGACAACCCTCATAAATCCAGGTATCCGTACAATTAATTAATAATGATTAATGCTTAATGACTGTGCTTAATTACAACTGATGACTTAAACTGCTATCTGATTTCTGTATCATACATACATGTGCATCACATTTCAAATCGTCACATCATTTATCACATACAAACTTTAGTGACATAAACGATGCACAAAGCACGGTTAGCACAGTTAGCGGATAACTCAGAAATATGCTGACAATGTCAGTACATAGACAGACAGTGTTTTGAGACCCCGTAAGATCCAAAAACAAGGTACTACACTAGTATGGTGTGTAGGGAAGTAAGGACTATAAAACTGCGTCACTAGGTGATAGTTTAAGTGCCGGAAAGTGCCTAAGACCCATTAAAAGTGCAGAATTCTGCATATTTAAGCAAAATTCAACATTTTAATAAACTAGTAACATGCAAAAATATGGCAAAATGGTCCTGTATGCTTTCCTAAGTGTTGGGAATTAAAAGTGTCGCAAAAGGGTACTTAATGAAAACTAAACAATAATGCTTGACACTTTAACGAACCGGTATCTAACCGAACAACTGGACATTACCCGGAACACCAAAATATTGCTAGAAGCATTGTTTTATTATTTCTTGGCCAGTTATGGTTCCCGAACACCCTAACACACTATATAATGCATCGTACACATAAACACTAGACTTTACATTTAACTTCCAACTAATTAACCCACTTATCATCTAAACTTACATTTACCCCCCCCCCCTTGGTATTTACGGTCACTAGAAGTGGCCCCACTCCCCCAAATCTTCACTTGATTTCCCTAAATCTTATCTTGATTTTGCTTGGATTATGAAAGATTATGTATGTACTTCATGAAACATTGGAACCATTGGACAATAGAGATTAGTGGTTATAAGAACACATCAACGTCTTCATCTTCACAACACCTCAACTCTTCTCCTCTCTCCCTCCCATTCTCGGCCATAGGTAACCACCACCACCATCATCATTTTCCTTTCAAGTCCATTCAATCCAAGATCATTCCAAGGTGTTAGAAGGTGTTTTATGAAGCTTGGTGCTTGTAGAACTTGAAGGACCTCCATCAATTGCTTTTATCCACTCCATATTCATCTTGTGTTCTTCCCTAGCTTAGGGCTAGTAGTAAGATCCTTGTAACCTTTGTCACTTCTATTTTTGATTGGTTAAAAGATGTAGTATGTTGTTAATCTCAAGAACATTAAAAGACATGAACATGAATCTTGAACATAAGCTTAACATATGATGAACTATGGATGAAATGATGTTGGTTAGTATATGTGTGTTGTTTGATTGTTGTTTACTTGGGAACATGATGTTGATCATCATAAGGAGCTTGCTAGATTGTGATTAAACACATGATCTAGCAATTTAGATGATGATTATGTGTTAACACAAAGAGATCATCCTCATATATACGCATGAACTTGAATAAAAAGATGATTTCTTGTAAAATGATAAACAAAGTAAGCTAGTAATCTTATGAATCTAAGATCTATGAGTGGTTTTCCAAAAGAACCAAGTTTAAAATGTGATTTTTAGAAGATCTTGATGCTTACTTAAACCTACACTATTTTTAGTGGAAAAACAAGTGCATAAACACTTATGAAACAAGAAGATCTAATAAATACACATTTTTGTAAAATATGATTACGAGTTGTAAACACCTAGTTTCTTTAAGAATGAGTTTTTTAAAGGAATAAACACACTTTAAAGGGTAACTAAACCCACTAAACACTTTACCAAGTTACTACAAGTTTTTACGAAAACTCAAGTTCATGATCTTTATGTAGATAGCTTGTTTTTGCACTTGGTAAGTATAATATTGTTTAGGGTTGATTGTTGATTATTGTGTATTGATTTTGAAAAGAAAATGATATGCTTATATAGCATGGACACCTCCGTTTTTAGAGGAAACTATGGCGAAATTTTCTAAAAATACAAACACTTAGAAAATATTTTCTAAACAAGTATTTACAAGTATGTTTTAAACTATGTTTTTCAATATAAACCTTGCCATAAATTTTGTTACAAAAATGCAAATATTGGAGGTTGTTTTTATAAATAAAAATGGGTAAATATATATATATATATAGAATATATATATGTTAAGACACTTGTGTGAATATTTGTATACTTTGTGAAATAAGTTATGTTATTTTAGGGTAAAATAATATAACTTAACAAAATACCATGAAATTTACAATCCAAAATAATACAAAAAATCACAAGGAATGAATATATAAGTTACACACTTGATATTGTGAAACCGAACGCAAAAACGTAACTTATGAAATATTCCAGAAAATACCGTTACAAATATATTTTTGGTAAATATTATTTTGGATACAAGAAGTGAAAATATGATTTTTGTACATGTTACCAAGTTATGTCATATTTTCAACAAGAAGAAAATATATTATTTTTGGGAGATAAAAAATATATTTTCCTAGTATATTTAGAATATATATGATTTTCGGGAAAAATATATATTTTCTTGGAATACATTATTTCTGACAAATAAATTATATATATATTTTCTAAAAGTGAGACTTGTATATATATTCTTTTGGAAACTACAAATACAATAATACAAATATACATGTATAAGATACCCCCATCCTTGGGAAGGAAATACGAAATTTAATACTTGAGAAGTATTGTTACAAAATATTGATTAAACAATTATTCCAAAACTAAATATAATTAAAGGTTAAAATAATTATTATTTTAACAAGTAATTGTAACTTGGAATAATATTGGGAACATAAGAAACGTAACTCAAAAACCTTCATACTAAGCAAAGGCACGGCCTGTTCGTCTAATAGACGTTAGTACACTGTAGGTAGTCGTGTTTGCTGAGGAGACTTGGGTAACACATACTGAAGACGTAATACTGTGAGTTCATGTCCCCCTTTTCTTTAAACTATTTTGTTTATTAACTTCGGGGGTGAAATACATGTTACAAAAGGGATTACATACAAATACTATTGGTATGATTAACCTAGGAAAGAACCATAGATCATGTGATTGGGTAGGCAGATACTTGGGACCATTAATCCTCGTATAAGGACCGAGGGGCATGAGTGATAGATCTATTTGGGTGTAGCGAGCCCACACCCATGAGGACCAGGGTGGCCCATAGGGTGACTATGTCTTCCAGCCGGAAGCCCGGTACAACTTTGCTAGGTTTGAGTCTTCCTACACCGTCACACACATCAGTGGCCTTGCAAACCATTGGTGATCTTTTCCTTGTTTGCTTTCATACCGGGACATACATACATACAATGTTTACAAAGGTTTTATACATACTCACGAACACATGAAATCGCTCAACTTTTGTTGATGTTTTCAAATTACATGTATTTCAGGGAACTAGTGGATCTGGCAGGTGTATGCATGTGTCTTCAAGCTGCGTCATGAATAAAAGATGTTATCCATGGTTGTTGATTTTAGGGGGTGTATCCTATTCCTGGATGGGATATATATTTCTAAACTCAGGTTTTATTTAAAGTCTTTTGTGGAGTCTTTACGAACTCAGTTAGACATGTCATGGTTTGTAACTTAATTTGGTGTCGATGTTTTCAGACAAGTATGTTGTGGTATTTTCTAAACTTAATTAATGGATGAACATCTCATGTTTTTATCATATAGCATTGTTATGATTGAATGCTATGGTATTAAGAAGTCACACCAATAACCACGCCTCCGCAAAAGTCAGGGTGTGACAGCTTGGTATCAGAGCCAGGTTCGTAGCGAACTAGGATTCTTTCTCGAGTCTAGACTACGATCATTAGGGCTCTCACGAAAACATTTTTACATCGCATACACAAAATGTCCAGATCCAGGAAACAAATATTTTTTACAAATAAAAGACACAAAATATGTTTCAAAGAATTCATTTATAATGCAGTCTGAGAGACTGGGGAGTTAGTCTGAGAGGCTAGCTGGGTAATGCAGTCTGAGAGACTAGGGAGATAGTCTGAGAGACTAGCTGGGTAGTGCAGTCTAAGAGACTGGGTAGTCTGAGAGACTAGTTGGGGCAGTCTGAGAGACTGGGGAGTTGGTCTAAGAGACTAACTGGGTCGTTCAGTCTGAGGGACTAGGTAGTCTGAGATACTAGTTGGGGCAGTCTGAGAGACTGGGGGGTTTGGCCTGAGAGGCTGGGTAGTTCAGTTTGAGAAACTGGGAGGTTTAGTCTGAGAGACTAAGTAGTTCAGTCTGAGAGGCTGGGTGGGATAGTCTTGGGAAGGCTAGGATGCATACATGCTTACATTGTTACTGCTTACATGCTTAATTGATGATTGTTGATATATGTGCATACTTGTGATTGATTTGTTAAAAACATCATGTCCTCTTCTCATAGCGGAGTATCAGATACCATAGACCCTATGGCCATAGTTTCTGATGACGAGATGGCCACATACCATGAGGTTTTTACATCTGACACCACGAGTAGCGACGATGATGATTTCCAGCCGTTTGCTTTACCAGAGTTTGGAGATGATATACCGCTAGCTGATGGTCTTCCTGGCGAGGATCTACTTCTTGTTCAGATCCCTGCTCCTTTTCCTCTTGCTGCATTTCCTCTTGAGGATCTGCCTCTTGACGCTATGTCTGACGATGACATCGATCTTTTTATTGAGGGTCCCCCTGAGGGTGCCCAGGATGATGGGGCTCCAGTCGATGATGCCGTTGTCGCACCGCTTGTCAAGATCCCCATCGATGATGCCATTGCTATTTCGCTTATTGAGATTCCTGTCGTGGAGATTTCTTCTGACCATTCTGGTCCTGATTCATTTGAGTCTGTGTCCTCTACTACTCTACATGCACTGGGATTACAACGATATCCCACCGATACTGATTCTGACACAGCTATGTCTGTTGCACCTGATATTCCACACGGTGTTGATCATGATTTTGAGTTTGATGATGAGTTGGATCCTATCTTTCCACACGACTTTGACCCTGAGCATGAGATTGAGTTTGTCCCCGATGAGCAGCCTTTTGAGGCACCTGTTGATCCTGATTTCGATCCTGAGCAGGAGATTGATTTTATTCCTGCTGAGCAGCCCATTGATGCACCTGTAGTTCCTGACGATCAGCTCTTTGATGTACCCACTGATCTTGAGCTTGCACCAGCTGACCCTGAGCCTTTGATTGCACCCGAGCCCATACCTGCTCACGATCCTTTGTTTGAGCATGATCCTGCACCTGATGATGTACCAGTTGTTGCACCACCTCTGCCTGACCCGATCCCTGTACTTATTGATCGTGCTCCTTTTGCAGCGCAGATTGACCCCATATATGCACACACCCGCAATGGGTGGATCGAGGATGACGACAACTATCCTCCTTTTGTTAGACCTGTCACTCCCCCACCTGCACCTATACATGCACCCATTGATATCGCCCCGTTTCACCCACATGTATCTGACATTCACCGCACAGATCTACCGATCACGTTCCTTCAGGATATTCCTCCTCCCCGTCCTGGGGAAGGACCATCGAGTCAGCAGCCCAGTCATATACCACCTATGTCAGCAGCCGATCCTTTCATGCCACCGTTTGCACGCACTTCTCCTTTTGTTTCTGCACCCACGGGCGAGCCACTTATTTGGTTTCCGCCCAACACAATGCCTGTATCTGATCCATACCATCCCTTCCACATTGGATACTCGAGGGATGATTTGCTTTTGTCCTTACAGCTCCAGCAGGAGAAGCTGTGTAGGAGAGTCATGGAGTTAGAGAGGATCCCGCGTCCTCCGCCTTCTCCTTGTCAGTCACCATTCGCGACACCACCAGCTCCTCTCCTACCATACCCAGATTTTGATGTCCGTTTTCTTACTATGGAGCAGCAGGTTAGCTACCTGTTGCGTATTGTTCATGCCCTCGAGGAGGAGCTAGCGCGTCTGCGCAGTTTGCTAATCGTTCCTCCACCTCCTCCGCCTCCACCATCAGCATAGCTGTTTTTGGTTTTATGCAGATAGCATACTTTTGATGAGAGTGCAGCTATTGAGCCAGATTGCACAGCCTTTTGAAGACCACACTTTGACTTTTGACTTTTGATTATCGTAGTTGGTAGACGATTTGGAAAGGGGTGATGTGACCCTTTAGCCCCTTTTGATGTATGATATATTGTGGAACATGTAAAACTATACTTTTGGTCTTGATATATGAAAGCTCAATCGCAACACTCTCATTATATTCGTTGTTGGATTACTTGATTGTGTTACGACATGGGATGTTATGTGTTTACTTGTATTGATGAATGTTATTACATACGCGTACTACATACTTATATGCATAAGACCTGACCTATACAAACTTCTTATAGAAGATGCCTCCACGAAGAGAAACTCGATTGCCCACTACTGAGGCCGAGTTACAAGAATGGATTTCACGAGCGATAGCAGATTACGAGGCCTCACGCGCTGAAACTAGCGGGGGTACCTCGAGGAACATCCCACCCCATGACTGTACCTATAAACAGTTTTTAGACTGTAAACCACTGAATTTCGACGGCACCGGGGGTGCTGTGGCCTTTGTTAGATGGACGAAGAAAACCAATTCAGCGATAAGAATGAGTAAATGTGCACCGGAACATCAAGTCACCTACATCCCCGGATTGTTCGTAGACGGAGCGCTTCCATGGTGGAATCTCCAAGTCCAAACTCTGGGAGAGGCAGCAGCATACGCTTTGACTTGGAATGAAATGAAGGAGCTCATGCGAAAGAAATACTGCTCCAGGGCCGAAATCCAAAAGTTAGAAACTGAATTTTGGAACCTCAAGATGGATGGCCCCAAAATTGCGGAGTATGTGCAGATATTTCACGATCTATCTCACGTGGTACCATACATGGTTAGTCTAGAATTCAAGCGCGTTGAGCGTTTCATTTGGGGGTTGGCACCTTAGATTATGAGTATGGTGACAACATCGAAGCCCGCTACGATCACAGAGGCTATCGATCTGAGTGTAGCGTTAACTGAAGAGGCAATCAGATTAAACAAGTTTTCGATCTCTGACCAAAAGAAGAAGGAGACTCACGTTGAGTCATCCGGTGAGAACAAACGGAAGTTCTCCAACTTTAAGAAAGGTACTAGCAGTACAAACAAGAAGGATGAGACAAATGCACCGGCCAAGGCCAAAGGAAAGGGGTATATGGGCACTTTGCCCAAATGTGATGCGTGTCAGTTGCATCCCAATGGACGATGCCGAGCTGGAAAATGTGAATCTTGTGGAAGAGTTAGTCACTCGAAAGAAACATGCTGAGTCGGTACTGGCCGTGGTGGTCAAAGGGGTTTTGGTAATGGAAATAACAACCGTGGAGGTAATGGATACGGAAACCGCCCTCAAGGAGGAAATGGCGGTAACGGAAATCGTGGTAATTTTGCGAATCAAGCTGGGAGTGGAAACCGCAACCAAAACAACGCTCAAGGTGGTAATAGGAATGGTAGTGGTCGAGGACCAGGTTGTTTTAATTGTGGAGACGTGGGGCATTTCAAGAGAGAGTGCCCAAAGCTCAATCAAGCACATGGAAGAGTCTTCAACATCGGTGCGAGGGAAGCACGCCAAGATCCAAATGTGGTCACTGGTACGTTCCCTATCAATCAATGCTTTGCATCTGTACTGTTTGATACTGGTGCCGATTATAGTTTTGTATCGCTAGAATTTAAGAATATAATTGGGTTGGTAGCTAGTAAGCTAGACATTCTGTATTCGATAGAACTAGAAAATGGAAAGCTAGTTGAAGCAAACAAAGTCATTAGAGGTTGCGTGATAGAACTGGGAGAGCACGAGTTTACACTGGATCTGCTGCCAGTCGAGTTGGGAAGCTTCGACGTGGTAGTGGGGATGGATTGGTTGTCAAGCAACAGAGCAGAGATTGTATGTCATGAGAAGATCATATGCATTCCAATGACGGATGGAGAAACGATTGTGGTACATGGAGAGAAGCGCGATACGCCCTTAAGGATCCTCAGTTGTTTGAAGGCTCGGAAATGTTTGCAGAAAGGATGTGTTGCTTTCCTAACACACATTGTGGATAAGGAAGCCGCTGAGCCGAAGCTATAAGACATTCCGGTCGTGAAGGAATATCCTGAAGTCTTTCCCGAAGACTTGCCAGGATTGCCGCCGCAAAAGGCAAGTCGAGTTCCACATTGACTTAGTTCCAAGTGTTGCGCCTGTAGCTAAGCCACCTTATCGACTTGCGCCTTCAGAAATGCAAGAGCTGTCAACACAACTTCAGGAACTTTTAGACAAGGGATTTATCAGACCACGCTTCTCACCTTGGGGAGCTCCAGTGTTGTTTGTCAAGAAGAAGGACGGTAGTTTCCGCATGTGTATCGACTACCGCGAGCTGAACAAATTGACCATTAAGAATCGGTATCCTTTGCCAAGGATTGATGACCTGTTCGATCAACTACAAGGTTCGAGTTTTTACTCCAAGATCGATCTTCGATCAGGTTATCACCAGTTGAGAATTCAAGAGGAGAGTATT
Source organism: Helianthus tuberosus (assembly GCA_030545235.1). Classification (NCBI taxonomy): domain Eukaryota; kingdom Viridiplantae; phylum Streptophyta; class Magnoliopsida; order Asterales; family Asteraceae; genus Helianthus; species Helianthus tuberosus. The sequence continues at coordinate 35,875,061 of CM060424.1, read as the reverse complement.
CCAAAGACGACCTTTAGGACTTGATATGGGCATTACGAGTTCCTAGTAATGCCGTTTGGTCTGACAAACGCGCCAGCAGTATTCATGGATTTGATGAATAGAGTTTGTAAGTCGTACCTCGACAAGTTTGTGATTGTGTTTATTGATGACATTTTGATTTATTCAAAGACGAAGGAAGAGCACGAGCAACACCTAAGAGCTATTTTAGAGCTGCTTAAGAAAGAGAAGTTGTACGCTAACTTCTCAAAGTGCGAGTTCTGGTTACGTGAGGTTCAGTTCCTTGGTCACGTGGTTAATGGAAATGGAATCCATGTGGATCCCACAAAGATCAAGGCGATCAAGAACTGGGAGACTCCTAAGACGCCAACCGAGATCCGTCGGTTTCTGGGAATTGCTAGTTATTACCGCATATTTATTGAGGACTTCTCGAAAATCGCTCAACCTTGGACCTCCCTCACACAGAAAGACAAGAAGTATGAATGGGGAGACAAGCAAGAAGAAGCATTCCAGTTATTGAAGAACAAGCTTTGCAATGCACCCATCTTATCCCTACCCGAAGGCACTGACAACTTCGTGGTATATTGCGACGCCTCGCGTCAAGGTTTGGGATGTGTATTAATGCAGCGACAGAAGGTTATAGCCTATGATTCACGCCAGTTGAAGATCCATGAGAAGAATTACACCACACATGATTTGGAATTAGGCGCAGTGGTGTTTGCATTAAAGATCTGGCGGCATTATTTATATGGCATGCGATGCACAATCTATACTGATCACAAGAGCTTACAACATATATTCGATCAGAAAGAGCTTAACATGAGACAGAGACGATGGGTAGAGTTGTTAAACGATTATGATTGTGAAATCAAGTATCACCCAGGGAAGGCGAATGTGGTCGCCGATGCCTTGAGTCGGAAGGAAAGAATCAAGCCCATAAGGGTTAGGGCTTTAGGAATAATTATTCAAACGGATCTCTCGTTGCGCATTCGTGCCGCGCAGAGAGAGGCTCTTAAGGAAAAGAATTATGAGAATGAATATCTCCGTGGGATAGAGAAGCAGTTAGTACCCAATGATGAAGGAACGTTGTGCTTCATGAAACGAATTTGGGTTCCTCTCTTCAGTGGACTACGAGACGTTATTTTTTATGAAGCTCACAAGTCACGGTACTCGATCCATCCAGGATCTGATAAAATGTACCAAGATTTAAAGGATTTTTATTGGTGGCCGAAGATGAAAGGCGATGTTGCAACGTATGTTGACAAATGTTTGACTTGTGCCAAGGTGAAGGCCGAATATCAGAAGCCTTCAGGTCTCTTGCAACAACCTGAAATACCCTAGTGGAAATGGGAGCAGATTTCTATGGATTTTATAACGAAGTTACCAAAGACACCCAGAGGTCACGACACGATTTGGGTAATCGTGGACCGTCTGACGAAATCTTCACACTTTTTGCCGATCAGAGAAAAAGACAACACGAGCAAGTTTGTTGAGCTATACCTCAGAGAGATAGTTACACGGCATGGAGTGCCTCTCTTAATTATCTCTGATAGAGATGGAAGATTCGTGTCAAGGATTTGTCAATCCTTCCAAGGAGCTTTTGGTTCTCAGTTGAATCTGAGTACTGCATTCCATCCGCAGACAAATGGCCAGAGCGAACGAACGATTCAAACGTTGGAAGATATGTTACGAGCTTGCGTGATGGATTTGGGTGGTAGTTGGGACACTCACTTACCCTTGGTAGAATTCTCGTACAACAACAGCTACCATGCAAGTATCCAAGCTGCACCATTTGAGGCTCTCTATGGACGCAAGTGTCGATCACCGTTATGCTGGGCAGGCGTGGGTGATAGATAGCTTGTTGGTCCTGAATTGGTCTAAGAGACGACTGATAAGATCACACAGATCCGAGAACGCATTAAAGCGGCTCGTGATCGACAAAAGAGTTACGCGGACCGAAGAAGGAAACATCTGGAGTTTGAGGTAGGAGATATGGTTTTGTTAAAGGTTTCACCTTGGAAGGGTGTAGCACGCTTTGGGAAGCATGGGAAGTTGAACCCAAGATACATTGGACCATTTAAAATCTTGGAAAGGATTGGTCTTGTAGCATACAAGTTGGATCTACCCGCAGAGCTGAATGGCGTTCATGATACATTTCATGTATCAAATTTGAAAAAGAGTCCAACTCAAGAAACAGTTGTCATTCCTGCCGACGAAGTTCATATTGACGACACACTCCACTTTACTGAAGAACATGTTGAGGTTACTGATTGGAAGGTTAACAAGACACGACAGAGTAGTGTCAAACTCGTCAAAGTTCGTTGGAACGCGCGACACGGCCCAGAGTTTACTTGGGAGCGTGAGGATCGCATGAAAGCAAAATACCCACATTTGTTCCCCCCCTGCATCTAGTAGCAGAACTAAAATTTTGGGATGAAATTTTCTTAACAGGGGAGAATGTGACAACCCTCATAAATCCAGGTATCCGTACAATTAATTAATGATGATTAATGCTTAATGACTGTGCTTAATTACAACTGATGACTTAAACTGCTATCTGATTTATGTAGCATACATACATGTGCATCACATTTCATATCGTCACATCATTTATCACATACAAACTTTAGTGACATAAACGATGCACAAATCACAGTTAGCACAGTTAGCGGATAACTCAGAAATATGCTGACAATGTCAGTACATAGACAGACAGTGTTTTGAGACCCCGCAAGATCGAGAAACAAGGTACTGCACTAGTATGGTGTGTAGGGAAGTAAGGACCATAAAACTGCGTCACTAGGTGATAGTTTAAGTGCCGGAAAGTGCCTAAGACCCATTAAAAGTGTAGAATTATGCATATTTTAGCAAAATTCAGCATTTTAATAAACTAGTAACATGCAAAAATATGGCAAAATGGTCATGTATGCTTTCCTAGGTGTCGGGAATTAAAAGTGTCGCAAAAGGGTACTTAATGAACACAAAACGGTAAAGCTTGACACTTTAACGAACCGGTATCTAACCGAACAACCCAACATTACCCGAAACACCAAAATATTGCTAGAGGCATTGTTTTATTATTTCTTGGATAGTTATGGTTCCCGAACACCCTAACACACTATATAATGCATCCTACAAAATAACACTAGACTTTACATTTAACTTCCAACTAATTAACCCACTTATCATCTAAACTTACATTTAACCCCCCCCTTGGTATTTACGGTCACTAGAAGTGGCCCCACTCCCCCAAATCTTCACTTGATTTCCCTAAATCTTATCTTGATTTTGCTTGGATTATGAAAGATTATGTATGTACTTCATGAAACATTGAAACCATTGGACAATAGAGATTAGTGGTTATAAGAACACATCAACATCTTCACAACATCCAACTCTTCTCCCCTCTCCCTCCCATTCTCGGCCGTAGGTAACCATCACCACCATCATCATTTTCCTTTCAAGTCCATTCAATCCAAGATCATTCCAAGGTGTTAGAAGGTGTTTTATGAAGCTTGGTGCTTGTAGAACTTGAAGGACCTCCATCAATTGCTTTTATCCACTCCATATTCATCTTGTGTTCTTCCCTAGCTTATAGCTAGTAGTAAGATCCTTGTAACGTTTGTTACTTCTATTTTTGATTGGTTAAAAGATGTAGTATGTTGTTAATCTCAAGAACATTAAAAGACATGAACATGAATCTTGAACATAAGCTTAACATATGATGAAATATGGATGAAATGATGTTGATTAGTATATGTGTGATGTTTGATTGTTGTTTACTTGGGAACAAGATGTTGATCATCATAAGGAGCTTGCTAGATTGTGACTAAACACATGATCTAGCAAGTTAGAGGATGATTATGTGTTAACACAAAGAGATCATCCTCATACATACGCATGGACTTGAATAAAAAGATGATTTCTTGTAAAATGATAAACAAAGTAAGCTAGTAATCTTATGAATCTAAGATCTATGAGTGGTTTTGCAAAAGAACCAAGTTTAAAATGTGATTTTTAGAAGATCTTGATGCTTACTTAAACCTACACTATTTTTAGTGGAAAAACAAGTGCATAAACACTTATGAAACAAGAAGATATAATAAATACACATTTTTGTAAAATATGATTACGAGTTGTAAACACCTAGTTTCTTTAAGAATGAGATTTTTAAAGGAATAAACACACTTTAAAGGGTAACTAAACCCACTAAACACTTTACCAAGTTACTACAAGTTTTTACGAAAACTCAAGTTCATGATCTTTATGTAGATAGCTTGTTTTTGCACTTGGTAAGGATAACATTGTTTAGGGTTGATTGTTGATTATTGTGTATTGATTTTGAAAAGAAAATGATATGCTTATATAGCATGGAAACCTCCGTTTTTAGAGGAAACTATGGCGAAATTTTCTAAAAATACAAACACTTAGAAAATATTTTCTAAACAAGTATTTACAGGTATGTTTTAAACTATGTTTTTCAATATAAACCTTGCCACAAATTTTTTTTACAAAAATGCAAATATTGGAGGTTGTTTTTATAAATAAAAATGGGTATATATATATATGTTAAGACACTTGTGTGAATATTTGTATACATTGTGAAATAAGTTATGTTATTTTAGGGTAAAATAACATAACTTAACAAAATACCATGAAATTTACAATCCAAAATAATACCAAAAATCACAAGGAATGAATATATAAGTTACACACTTGATATTGTGAAACCGAACGCAAAAACGTAACTTACGAAATATTCCGGAAAATACCGTTACAAATATATTTTTGGTAAATATTATTTTGGATACAAGAAGTGAAAATATGATTTTTGTACATGTTACCAAGTTATGTCATATTTTCAACAAGAAGAAAATATATTATTTTTGGGAGATAAAAAAATATATTTTCCTAGTATATTTAGAAGATATGTGATTTTTGGGAAAAATATATATTTTCTTGGAATACATTATTTCTGACAAATAAGTTATATATATTTTTTCTAAAAGTAAGACTTGGAAATATATTATTTTGGAAACTACAAATACAATAATACAAATATACATGTATAAGATACCCCATCCTTGGGAAGGAAATATGAAATTTAATACTTGAGAAGTATTGTTACAAAATATTGATTAAACAATTATTCCAAAACTAAATATAATTAAAGGTTAAAATAATTATTATTTTAACAAGTAATTATAACTTGAAATAATATTGGGAACATAAGAAACGTAACTCAAAAACCTTCATACTAAGCAAAGGCACGGCCTGTTCGTCTAATAGACGTTAGTACACTGTAGGTAGTCGTGTTTGCTGAGGAGACTTGGGTAACACATACTGAAGACGTAATACTGTGAGTTCATGTCCCCCTTTTCTTTAAACTATTTTGTTTATTAACTTCGGGGGTGAAATACATGTTACAAAAGGGATTACATACAAATACTATTGGTATGATTAACCTAGGAAAGAACCATAGATCATGTGATTGGGTAGGCAGATACTTGGGACCATTAATCCTCGTATAAGGACCGAGGGGCATGAGTGATAGATCTATTTGGGTGTAGCGAGCCCACACCCATGAGGACCAGGGTGGCCCATAGGGTGACTATGTCTTCCAGCCGGAAGCCCGGTACAACTTTGCTAGGTTTGAGTCTTCCTACACCGTCACACACATCAGTGGCCTTGCAAACCATTGGTGATCTTTTCCTTGTTTGCTTTCATACCGGGACATACATACATACACTGTTTACAAAGGTTTTATACATACTCACGAACACATGAAATCGCTCAACTTTTGTTGATGTTTTCAAATTACATGTATTTAAGGGAACTAGTGGATCTGGCAGGTGTATGCATGTGTCTTCAAGCTGCGTTCGTGAATAAAAGATGTTATTCATGGTTGTTGAGTTTAGGGGGTGTATCCTATTCCTGGACGGGATACATATTTCTAAACTCAGGTTTTATTTAAAGTCTTTTGTGGAGTCTTTACAAACTCAATTAGACATGTCATGGTTTGTAACTTAATTTGGTGTCGTTGTTTTCAGACAAGTATGTTGTGGTATTTTCTAAACTTAATTAATGGATGAACATCTCATGTTTTTATCATATAGCATTGTTATGATTGAATGCTATGGTATTAAGAAGTCACACCAATAACCATGCTTCCGCAAAAGTCAGGGTGTGACAATGTGAGAGGACAAAAACCTTTGCTACTGATATATAAACTTGTCCCGAAAATTTGACATTAGTTCTTGGTCTCAAATAGGAGTTATGCTCGATATCGTAATTAGAAACTTTTTGTTAATTAAATTGCGATATCTTGCATAATACATGTTTAAACTTGGATTTTGAACCAAAACTCATTACCTACTGTTAAGATATTATTTTTAAGGATTTTTAAGATTTTTGGTCAGATTATAATCTGATTAAATCATGGAGTTCTTGTGTAATTCGGTAAATGACGACAATACCCCTTTTGTGCATAAAATGAGATTTATAACTGATTTGAATGCCAAACCTTTTCCTACTGATTTCATACATTAAATAAATTATTTTGAGCATTTAAAACTGATCAAAATCTCAGATTTACATAAACACCTTGATTATCGTCAATTAGTAAGTTTTACGCTAATTAGGTGCATAGTATGGTTTAAAACCATATTTAACACCTAAGACTTGTTACCTACTGAATTTTTAAAAAAATTTTAATATTATTACAGTAGGTATAAGTTATGAACTCAGATTTCCAAAAATATCCTTAAAAGCATATGTGAAATGACCAAAATGCCCTTTCAGGGCATAGTTTGGCCATAAATGGTAAACCTCACATATATGTAGTATCCCACTGATGTAATGAGATAAAATAAATATTTTTAATGATTACCAAGGACCAGAATTTCAGTTTGTTATAAAATCTCTTTTATAATTACTAAAATGACCAAAATGCCCTTACGGGACTTAAAATGTCATGGTTTGTAACTTAATTTGGTGTCGATGTTTTCAGACAAGTATGTTGTGGTATTTTCTAAACTTAGTTAATGGATGAACATCTCATGTTTTTATCATATAGCATTGTTATGATTGAATGCTATGGTATTAAGAAGTCACACCAACAACCATGCTTCCGCAAAAGTCAGGGTGTGACAATGTTAGAGGACAAAAACCTTTGCTACTGATATATAAACTTGTCCCGAAAATTTGACATTAGTTCTTAGTCTCAAATAGGAGTTATGCTCGATATCATAATTAGAAACTTTTTGTTAATTAAATTACGATATCTTGCATAATACATGTTTAAACTTGGATTTTGAACCAAAACTCATTACCTACTGTTAAGATATTTTTTTAAGGATTTTTAAGATTTTTGGTCAGATTATAATCTGATTAAATCATAGAGTTCTTGTGTAATTCGGTAAATGACGACAATACCCCTTTTGTGCATAAAATGAGATTTATAACTGATTTGAATGCCAAACCTTTTCCTACTGATTTCATACATTAAATAAATTATTTTTAGCATTTAAAACTGATCAAAATCTAAGATTTACATAAACACCTTGATTATCGTCAATTAGCGAGTTTTACGCTAATTAGGTGCATAGTATGGTTTAAAACCATATTTAACACCTAAGACTTGTTACGTACTGAAGTTTTAAACAAATTTTAATATTATTACAGTAGGTATAAGTTATGAACTCATATTTCCAAAAATATCCTTAAAAGCATATGTGAAATGACCAAAATGCCCTTTCGAGGCATAGTTTGGCCATAAATGGTAAACCTCACATATATGTAGTATCCTACTGATGTAATGAGATAAAATAAATATTTTTAATGATTACCAAGGACCAGAATTTTAGTTTGTTATAAAATCTCTTTTATAATTACTAAAATGACCAAAATGCCCTTACGGGACTTAAAATGGTTTTAAATACTTTTTGGGCATATATGTTAGCATCCTACTGATGTATTAACATATTTTAAGCATAATAACATTTGAGACCTGTATGTAATTCATTTGGTTACCCGTTACGCATCTATGTGTTCGGATCGGTTTATGTAACTAGTTTACGTAAAATAGCCGAAACGGGTTTAACCTTATCATTAAATCCTCAAATTACAGAATGTGTTTAGTTTACCCATATTATACAAGTATCCAAGCTTGTCAGGGCTAAACCACATTCTATTCCGGTCTCCGCTTAATCTAGCGTTTAGAACCGTATAGTATCTCTCCCACTAACCGGTCTAAGTCTTAGACTTAAATAAAGGCCGTTAGTATTCTAATAGGTTATTAAAACCTTCATTCCAGATTAGGAGACAGTAAAAGCTATCTGTACTTGCTGATTGTATACGGCTGAGATAAATTGAATATTTTGCTCAGGTAAATACTTTTAACTTATTTTCCGTTATACGGGCTTGGGATACGGTATTATAATAATACCGCTAGGTCGGGTATGAAATCATACAATCGAATTGTGATTAAAAAGATGCATAACCCGTTTTAATCTGTCTTGTTTGATGCAATGCCTTTGGGGGGTTAATGACCATGTCCTGGATATCCTCGGCTCATTTATTAAATGGCCACGGCTTAAGCACGGGGTGTAGGCATACACCTGACAGTTGCGTATGTATAAACGGTATCTCACATCTCTTGTGGGCATATACTTGTGGCGTGTCAATTAACTTAATCCGGCTCTTTTAACCGGTCTCGAATGGACGACAAACGTGTAAAACTGTATACAAGATTATTTTTAAATAATTGTCCCAAGTTATAAAAGTTTATTTGTGCCTTGTGCATTTAAATCAATTTTCATAAACTCTTTTAAAAAAGGGTCAGTTAATTGTATTTACCAGTGTAAACTGACGTATTTTCAAAAGGTTAACTGCAGGTACTAGACGTAATGGGCTGGAATCTCCTGAGTGATTATATAAAGAGCCTTGCAAGCTTTTATCACTTTGAGTCTGTTGAACAATACTTCTTTTGTTTTGATCCGCCTGTGGATCCTTTTACATTCCGTTGTGTAATATTCTATATTACTTTCAATTCGGTTTGTAATATTATTACTTTTAGACTTCCGCTGTGTATTGAACTGTGATTATTGTCTATGATGATATCAACTACGTCACGATACTCCCCACCGGGGCCACCGGTAATACGTGGAAATATCGGGGTGTGACAATATCTAATCTGACCAAACATTCCAAAAATCCCTAAAAGTAATATCATAACAGTAGGTAATGAGTTTGGTGCCAAAATTTAGGTTTAAACATGTTCTATGCACAAAAGCGTAATTTAATTAATAAAAAAGTTCAATTTTACGATATCTTGCATAACTTCGTTTTGAGACCAGAAAATAATGTCAAAATAATTTTGACATGTTTATATATCAGTAACAAAGCTATTTGCATGCTTACATATTCAAAAATCTCGTTTTTATACTATAAGGGCATAATGGTCAAAGTTTAAGCATAATAACGGAAACAAGCAAATAACTCGGATTACTACGGGACCATGTAGTATAACCTCAGGGGGTTATACTAACATATAATATGTTCACATAGGAACCTTAATGCATAAAGAAACTAAGCTAATTCGGGTCAGAACTGAAAGTCAAAGCAAAAGTCAATTTTTGTGACTTTTGGTTGCGAACCGAGCCTAAACTCATAATTGTCGGGTTGAACATGCTTAGACATGTTCTATTAATATTTACAAAGTTATTTAGGTGACAAAACATGATTCATAACTTCTACATTCTGAGTTTTAATTATTATTTGAAAATCTGACAACTTTGACTTTTTGACTAGTTACTTTAACCCGACAATTGACTGAGTAAACGTGATAACTAGGAGGTGCCCTTTTGAGGGATTAACACCTACTTAATTACCAACACATAGCCACTTTCGATTAGAACCATGGCTAGACCGTTAAAGTTTAAACTAAAAGTCAAAGCAGAATTGCGATAACTTTGACTTTCGGTCCTCATATGAATAAAAACTGAACTATAGAAGCTAGGAACACTTACACAAGGTCCTAGCACGAAGTTTGAACTTATGAGGGCTTCCTTTAAGACAAGGATGCTCCAGAGAGTGCAAGCAAGAGAGAAGAATTCTGATTTTTTTGAAAATGCAAGTCTCAAATGAAGAATGGGGAGCCTATTTATAGAAGAAGAGGGTGAATTAGGATCAATCCAAGTGTCCCTAGGTGTTATTTGATGCTTCCATGTGTCTAAATGGTATTTCAAAACCATTTACATGCAGCTGGTTTTGATTCAGAGTTGCAGAGATTCTTAAAAGATTGCAGGTTTGCATGCTGGCAGCTGCCAGCTGCCAGCTGCCAGTCATCTGCTGAAAAACGTCCTCCGTCGCGCCACGCGCCTGGGAGAGGAGAACCTGGCGCGCCACGCGAGGCAGCCCATTAACTAAACTCCAACAAGAATGTCTAGTAGAAACAGCAAATGGAGAATCCATTAAGATTACTGAAAGCTTGAAGGGAGCAATAATAGAATTTTTAAATCAAAATTTTACTGCAAACCTTTACCCAATGAATCTAGCAGGATTTGATATTGTATTAGGAATGGATTGGTTAATAGCCAATAAAGCCAGTATTCTATGTGATCAAAAGTCAATACAAGTAAACTCACCAAAAGGTGAAAAGATCACAATTAAAGGAGATAAGTCAACTAGACCCACGAAATTCATCTCTGTGATGAAAACTGCAAGTTATGCTAGGAAAGGATCACTAGTATATATGATTTTCATAATCATTCACACTAAAGGAAATGAATTAAAAGATATCCCTGTAGTATCTCAATTTTCAGATATATTTCTAGAAGAACTACCAAGATTACCGCCAGATAAAGAAGTCGAGTTCAGAATTCATCTGTTACCAGGAACAACACCGATTGCCAAATCACCTTATCGTTTGGCACCCGCAGAAATGCAAGAGCTAAAGAAACAGTTAGACGAACTTTTGAAGAAAGGATTTATACAGCCAAGCTCATCGGCATGGGGAGCACCGATCTTATTCGTAAAAAAGAAAGACGGGTCAAAGCGAATGTGCATTGATTACCGTGAATTGAACAAAGTCACGATTAAAAATCGGTACCCATTACTGAGAATCGATGATTTGTTTGATCAATTACAAGGAGCTCGATTCTTTTCTAAAATCGACTTACGCTCAGGATATCATCAATTAAAGGTACAGGAAGAGAACATTCCTAAGACCGCTTTTAGAACAAGGTATGGTCATTATGAATTTACTGTCATGCCATTTGGTTTAACCAATACCCCAGCCACATTTATGGACATGATGAACCGAATATGTAAGCCATATTTAGATAAATTCATAATTGTCTTTATAGATGATATTCTTATTTATTCTAAAAGCAAAGAGGAACATGCAGCGCACCTGCATGCACTTCTAAATTTGCTAAGAAAAGAAAAGTTTTATGCTAAATTTTCGAAGTGCGAGTTTTGGTTAGAAGAAGTGCAATTTCTTGGACATTTAGTCAATCATGAAGGAATTCATGTAGATGCCACCAAGATTGAGGCGATTACTAAATGGAAAACCCCTGAATCACCAACAGAGGTTAGAAGTTTTCTAGGACTAGCTGGTTATTATAGAAGATTTATTCGAGATTTTTCTAGAATAGTCATTCCCTTAACAAAACTAACCTGTAAGTCTGTTAAGTTTGAATGGGGACCAAAACAAGAAGAAGCCTTTAGGATTCTTAAGCAAAGATTAACCAACGCACCCATACTATCGTTTCCAGAAGGAACTGAAGATTTTGTAATTTATTGTGATGACTCTAAATTAGGTTATGGATGTGTGTTAATGCAACGTCAAAAGGTTATAGCCTATGCTTCTAGACAACTTAAGAATCATGAAGAAAATTATACAACCCATGATTTAGAATTAGGAGCTATAATTTTTGCCCTGAAAATTTGGAGACATTACCTTTACGGTAGTAAGTTTACCATTTTCACCGATCATAAGAGTTTAAGATATGTTTTCGGGAAAAAGGAATTGAATATGAGACAAAGATGCTGGATGGAAATTCTTAGTGATTACGATTGTAATATCCAGTATCATGCAGGAAAAGCTAACGTAGTAGCCGATGCTTTGAGTCGAAAATACCATGAAAAGTCAAAGAGGGTACGTTCTCTTAAATTAAATCTGCAGATAGATTTAAACGAACAAATTAGAAAAGCCCAGGAATCGGTAATCAAGGATGATACTGAGAAATTGAAAGGGATGATTAAGGAATTAGAAAAAAAGAATAGATGGAACTTGGAGATTCCATAAGAAAAGAATTTGGATACCTAAACGAGGAAACCTACGTCACAGAATATTAGAAGAAGCCTATAAGTCTAAATATACGATACATCCTGGAAGTGATAAAATGTATCAAGACTTAAGAAAGAAATTCTGGTGGATAGGAATGAAAAATGATATAGCAGCTTATGTTGCCAAGTGTCTAACTTGTTCACAGGTCAAAGCTGAACACCGTAAACCCTCAGGTTTGTTACAGCAATTGGAAATGCCTGTATGGAAATGGGAATTGATAACAATGGACTTTGTTACCAAATTACCCAAAACACGAAAAGGTAATGATACAATCTGGGTGATTGTAGACAGACTAACCAAGTCAGCCCATTTCTTACCAATGAAGGAAACTTTCAGTATGGAACAACTAGCCAAGTTGTATGTAAATGAAATAGTTTCATTACATGGAATTCCTTTATCTATTGTTTCTGATAGAGATAGCCGTTTTACTTCTCATTTTTGGACAAGTTTCCAAAAAGCAATAGGAACCAAGCTAAATCTAAGCACAACTTATCATCCTCAAACGGATGGACAAAGCGAAAGGACGATTCAGACAATGGAAGATATGCTTAGAGCCTGTGTAATTGATTTCGGAGGAAATTGGGACGATCATCTGCCATTAATAGAATTCTCCTACAACAACAACTATCATACCAGTATCAATGTTGCACCATTCGAAGCACTTTATGGACAAAAGTGCCGAACCCCAGTCTGTTGGGCAGAAATTGGAGAAAAGCAATTATCTGGGCCAGAAATAGTGCAAGAGACAACAGAAAAGATTATTCAAGTCAAAGAACGACTAAAAGCAGCACGCGATCGACAAAAGAGTTATGCTGATAACAGGCGAAAGCCAATGGAATTTCAGGTAGGAGGCAAAGTCTTATTAAAAGTTTCTCCTTGGAAAGGAGTGGTAAGATTCATCAAAAGAGGAAAACTAAGCCCCAGGTATGTTGGACCCTTTGAGATTATTAAAAGAATAGGACCAGTAGCTTATCAGCTACAACTGCCAGAGGAAATGGCAGGAATACATGATGTGTTTCATGTATGTAATCTCAAAAAGTGCTTAGCCGATGAATCACTAGTGGTACCTCTTAAGGATATAAAGGTAAATGAGAAGCTCAAGTTCGTAGAAAAGCCTCTACAAATTGAAGACAGAAAAGTCAAGAATCTCAAACACAAAAGATTAGTTCTAGTCAAAGTAAAATGGGATTCCATGAGAGGACCAGAGTACACTTAGGAGCTTGAATCAGAGATGCAGAGGAAATATCCACACATGTTCCAGTAGACCTTGAGGATGAGTTCTAAAACAAGGTGGGGAGGATATAACAACACTCCTAAAATATTTTCAACACCTCTATAATATTTAGAATATCCCTATACGTCCTAAAATACATCCCGTATTCGAGAAATGGCCCAAAATACCTTTATTTTTATAAAAATTAATTAAAAACGAAATTTAATGGGTCATCACGGGGCGCGACAGAGCCCTTGAGGGTCGTCGCGGGGCGCGAGCGCCTGGCCACCCGCCCTCACCCGGTGCCGCCACATGTCGAGTCTAGAGTCCGAATCAGCAACCCTAGGGCCTACCCTAGTTGCCGTCGCGGGCTGCGAAGCCCTCCTCCGTTTCCGTCCCGGGGCGCGACGCCCTGTCTGATCAGCCCTATAAATTGAGTCGAGAGGCTCAGTTCACAAATCGTTCAAAATTTTACTCTGTCTCAATTTTCTGTAGTGTAGTAATTATATCGGGCATAATACCCACTAATATAACGAAGCTCTGCCTCGTTGTAAGTATTTTAACCCTAGGTTACGTATTAGATACGCTGCCCGATTGATCTAGCGCTCCGTAACGGTTGTCGAGGTTCTGCCCGACGTAGTCGTTGGAGTTCTATCTCGGGGAGGGTATAACTAATGTAAATATTGGGTTATTATACTAACGCATGTGCATTGTTTAATTTATTAGATTATAACAAGGAAACCACCAGGAAAAGTCTAAACTAGCAATGTGAGTATTCTCCTTTTTGTAAACCTTTTTGCAAACTGTTTTTACAAAACCTCAATTGTTTTTACATTATAATTAACTGTAATTGAGTATTTGTAATTCTACAATTATCGTCGGTATGTTGGAGTTTTGTATACAAAATTTGTTACTACACTGTGAGTAGTAACATGACCACAAGTCGGGTCAACAGTACCGTGGGTGGTAATTAAGGTAGAATAATAAACAAACGTAATTGCTGATTTTCCCTCAATACTGTACAAGGATAAAATCTGTTTGATTAAATTGGGATTCACTCACCAGTATTTCCCACTGACAAATGTTTTTAAAACGCGTTTCAGGTAACAAAATGTGAAAGCCAGAATAGAAGCCAGCTGGAGAGCACTGAAGGCTTGGAAAATGTGGCTACAAAAGTTACCTAAACAAAGAAAGATGTTTTATTCAATAAAATTGGGTTTATCCCTATAAACATGATGTAATAAAAACTTGGGAATTTCCCATGTGTTTAATATTATGAAAATGTGGAATTTTACTCTGATAAAATATTTCCTAACTACGGTCCTGATGTAAATTCCGCTGCCAAATAATGATAAACAATGATACCACTTAATCTGAGTTCGCGCCCGCCCGATCCCAGGAGATAGGGGCCGGGGGTTGCGACAATAATATGGTCACATAAGAACCTTAATGCATAAAAAAACTAAGCTAATTCGGGTCAGAACTGAAAGTCAAAGCAAAAGTCAACTTTTGCGACTTTCGGTTGCGAACCGAGCCTAAACTCATAATTGTCGGGTTGAACATGCTTAGACATATTCTATTAATATTTACCAAGTTATTTAGGTGACAAAACATGATTCATAACTTCTACATTCTTAGTTTTAATTATTATTTGAAAATCTGACTATTTTGACTTTTTGACTAGTTACTTTGACCCGACAATTGACTGAGTAAACGTGATAATTAAGAGGTGCCATTTTGAGGGATTAACACCTACTTAATTACCAACACATATCCACTTTCGATTAGAACCATGGCTGGACCGTTAAAGTTTAAACTAAAAGTCAAAGCAGAAATGTGATAGCTTTGACTTTCGGTCCTCATATGAATAAAAACTGAACTATAGAAGCTAGGAACACTTACACAAGGTCCTAGCACGAAGTTTGAACTATGAGGGCTTCCTTTAAGACCAGGATGCTCCAGAGAGTGCAAGCAAGAGAGAAGAATTCTGATTTTTTGAAAGTGCAAGTCTCAAATGAAGAATGAGTAGCCTATTTATAGAAGAAGAGGGTGAATTAGGATCAATCTAAGTGTCCCTAGGTGTTATTTGATGCTTCCATGTGTCTAAATGGTATTTCAAAACCGTTAACATGCAGCTGGTTTCGATTCAGAGTTGCAGAGATTCTCAAAAGATTGCAGGTTTGCATGCTGGCAGCTGCCAGTCATCTGCTGAAAAACATCCTCCGTCGCGCCACGCGCCAGGGAGAGGGGAGCCTGGCGCTCCACGCGAGGCAGCCCATTTCCAAACTTGTTTGTTTTGTTGCAAGATCAGTCCCTGTACTTTCAGAACTCGAATATCTTTCATTTTCAGCAATAGGGGCCCATATATTCAGGTTTTAAATGTTCTTGGGAATAAAACCAAGTATTATTAAGTTCCAGATTTATTGAAATGGTCTCCCGGGAGTAGAATTATCATATTGACACTTTCAACCCTTCCTTTTGGAAATTGCAATTTAAATCATATAATTGTACCGAAACTTTATGAAATCATTATCCGATATTCGTGAGAGTATAATAAGACATTACAAGGCCTCGGGATCGTTAAAAGGTCACTTAGAGGTAAGAATTAACATGTTGACACTTTTAACCCCTGTGTTTTATAAACTTTCAATTTTTAATCATAACGGCTTCTTGTGTCCGACAATTTACTCATTAAAGAATACGAACATCGTGTGAGGTCAATCAGAGGCACAAGTTTGGCATGTTGACACTATTAGTCCTTCCACATACATCCTTACACTGTTTGTCAACTTTAGTCCCTCAAAGTTAACTCTTTACATGATTAGGGTTTATGACACGTGTCGTTACCATATTGGACATGTTTTTGTGAGGTGTTACAGCTATGCTTGCTGAAACGAGTAGGAAGTCAAGAAACTCCACTAAATAAATCTGAGTTGTCGGAATAATGTTTTGTTTATGAGACTGATAATTGTAATAACTGTTTTGCTTTACCTCATGATTAGGTAGATGCTTTACATAAGAGCACGTAAGTCACCACGCGCGCATGCTCTCTTACTTACGAGTGAGCACACATGCGCTAGCTGTCGCATGCTCCTTTACATATGAGCACGTAAGTTGCCACGTGCGCATGCTCTTTTATATGCGAGCACGTAAGTCGCCATACGCGCATGCTCTTTTACATAAAAGCACGTAAGTCACCACGCGCGCATGCTCTCTTACTTACGAGTGAGCACACATGCGCTAGCTGTCGCATGCTCCTCTACATACGAGCACGTAAGTCGCCATACGCGCATGCTCCTTTACATACAAGCACGTAAGTCGCCACGTGCGCATGCTCTTTTATATGCGAGCACGTAAGTCGCCATACGCGCATGCTCTTTTACATAAGAGCACGTAAGTCGCCACGCGCGCATGCTCTCTTACTTACGAGTGAGCACACATGCGCTAGCTGTCGCATGCTCCTCTACATACGAGCACGTAAGTCGCCAAACGCGCATGCTCCTTTACATATGAGCACGCTAGTCTCCGTGCGAGACTGCCGCTCCACATATAAGCACGTAAGTCGCCATACGCGCAGGCTCCTTTAGTTATGAGCACGTAAGTCGCCACGCGCGCATGCTCTTTTACATACGAGCACGCAAGTCGCCACGCGCGCATGCTCCTTTACATACGAGCACGTAAGTCGCCACGTGCACATGCTCTTTTATATGCGAGCACGTAAGTCGCCATACGCGCATGCTCTTTTACATAAGAGCACGTAAGTCGCCACGCGCGCATGCTCCCTTACTTACGAGTGAGCACACATGCGCTAGCTGTCGCATGTTCCTTTACATACGAGCAAGTAAGTCGCCATACGCGCATGCCCTTTTATATGCGAGCACGTAGTCGCCAAACACTCATGCTCTTTTACATACGAGCATGTAAGTCGCCACACGCGCATGCTCCCTTACTTACGAGTGAGCACATATACGCTAGCTGTCGCATGCTCCTTTACATACGAGCACGTAAGTCGCCATACGCGCATGCTCTTTTATATGCGAGCACGTAAGTCTCCATATGCGCAGGCTCTTTTACATACGAGCAAGTCGGTCTCCATACGAGTCTGTTGTTCTACATACGAGCATCTCAGTCTCCATGCGAGCCTGATGCTCCATATATAAGCACGTAGGTTGCCATACGCGCATGCTCCTTTGACATATGAGCACGCCAGTCTCCGTGCGAGTCTGTTGCTCTACATACGAGCATGCAAGTCGCTATACGCGCATGTTCCTTTAGATATGAGCACGCCGGTCTCCAGGCGAGCTTGCTGCTACACATGCAAGCACGCTAATCTCCATGCGGCCATGCTGCTTTACATACGAGCGTGTATGTCACCCGCGCGCGCATGCTTAGCCATATTTGAAAACGCTTACAAAACGTAAACTGTGCTACAAATGCACGTACCACTTTGGGTATACGCAAAAACACATTGGCTAAAACAAAGTTTCGCTTACACCTACAGTCTTCAAGACAAGCCACATCTCCTTGCTTCACGCCACATTGTTGTTGTTGCACACCGGAGGATCAGCGCCGACTTGGGTTTCCACTTCATTATCCTGACGCAACTTTATGCCAATTCTCATTCGCGATAACCTGCACAAAGTGGATTGACACGTGCAAATATTGTAGACAGTAATTTACACAGATTCAAACACTATATATATACGTATGCTTCATAGCTTAAGATACGCGCACCATGCGAAGTCACCAAAAGGTGAATATTTTAGAGTAGCCACACGACTGTGTGCGCACTTCTAAAGCTGGGCCACACTGGAAAATCATCCAAAGGGAAGACACTCATCTAATCCAGAATTCCACCCACTTGCCTTCCGCGCATGGGAGCAACACTGGACTGGGGGGGGGGGGGAATGAAGTGGTATGGTAAATGTTGCATCAGTCATACGCACGTTGGGCCCTAACCACACTCAACCGTCAAAACTCAGCCAGTTCCAAGACTCGTGCACAAGACCTAACCACACTCAACCGTCAAAACTCAGCCAGTACCAAGACTCGTGCACAAGACCTAACAACGTACGCGCAACCTTGACAAGTTCATGGCAATGCGTCAGTACAAATAGCAACTGCCTGCAACCAATCAGCGTGCGCCAGGTTTGCCCAACCAGTTTCCACAATTATGTAATATTCATCGCTCCATTATCTCTACTCACAGCGAAAGACAGACACAACAAGCATGGCCAGCAACTTTCCCTCACCCGGGTGGCAGGTAAGCCTAAAACTCAATCTTTACTTTCGAGCACTCCTAACAAGTCTAGTACTCCTACCACGCTTGCATGCAGGAGCAACACTAGACTGGGGGACTTGATGGGGTGTGGTATTAGACCCGACCCGAGCGGTCGGACATTCCCGTTACTTGTTGCTTTTATGTTAATTATTTATTATTGTTGCTTACTAACCCAACTGCGAGGCCCAACACGTTGTAGTTTACACTACTTTGGGCTGGAGACTTGTAGAGATAACCCCTAACTGGGCGTGCCCCATTGAGGTTAGGGGAGGCCCATATCTCCTATATAAAGAGGTGTTCACCTCATTATTAGGGTAGAGGATATGGAGCCGCCGCACTTTTGTTACTGGAAACAAGAGATTCTTTCCCCTACCGGTCATCTCTACAACTCCACTTTCTTCTCTTCTCCATTGCAGATCTAGGTTCAAGAGGAAGAACAAGGTGTGATTCTCCACCCTCTAAGAGAAAGCGGTCCAATCATCCCGGCGGTGATTCCGTGTTTCTTTAGTATGGGACATTAAACGTTAAATATATTGACATTAATAGTTGTTATAGATTCTCGTGAACAATCTGTTTCGCTCAGTGCCACGCCCCGATGATTCCACCATCGGTTGGGGTGTGACAAAGCGGTACCAAGGATTCTATGATCGTACACATGGTCAGTTAACGCAAACCCTAATTGAAAGATCATCCAAACGAGCAATACTTCACATGACTTGCCACTAACCTCTTTTTTTTTTTCACTTATGTTGTCACAAACACACCCGTTGGTTCTATTTTCTCCAGGTTTATCCATCATCAGTACCACATACAAGTTCCTTGACAAACCAATCAACCAAAATCCAAACCATCGAACATCCAATCATAACCATCCCGTCTTCAGTTATAACAATAACAAACGAGAACAAATCGGAAACAATGAACATACACAACAATGACACGGGCCTGAACTTGACGATTGTTCTACTGAACACTGTCAAACAAACCGATATGTTCCTGCAACAACCAACAAATCAAGTAACTGAAAATAAATAAACAGTTACCTCAGACTATCTCTTGCAGACAAACCTTGACCCAAAAAACGCCGAAGTATCACAAAACTCGGTTCCTCAAATTTCCCATACCCAAACTTGAAACAAAACCTTACTCGCAAACCAATTACGCTCCTCGGTCCACAGAATCGCCCACCTTACCTGGTCACAAATTCGATTATACGGCGACCCCAAGGAGTTTATCGGCCACAATTGAAATTCAACACCCGATGAAAACTTAATCACAATCAATGACAGACCTTGTTGATCCCGACAATTCAAACTAACCTAGTGACCTTCAATCAAACTGAGCAATCTTCAAGATTTTACACAGCTCCAATCGGCTAGCAGAGTTGACAACCACAAACCCTAAATCAACATTTAATCTACTTGCGAATTCAACGAGTTTTACTCGGTAGTACTTGATCAGCTCGTCCCACAAATCACATAAAAGATAATGTTTTCTTATTGTCACCAAAGAAACACTATCTCATGTCACCAAAAAAAAAAAAAAAACTGGATACATTTACCATAAGAATTAGTGGCGGCTAGAACTTCTTGAGTGGCTGCATCACAAAACAAAAAAAAATGTGGCCTTAAGACCATGGGAAGACACCCCATCTTTGGGCGTTTTGCGTTATATGACAGTTCAATCAGCAATGGGGCATTATAGGACGTTTTTCTAAAATGGGTTTAGTGTGGATGTGTACATTATGTTAAAAGCGGATGCACAGTCATTGGCCAACACAAAATTAACATGGCGTGGAAAAAACGACGCCAAAACAAAATTTATTGACAAAAATGCCCATGGGGGTGGTTTGGGGGCGTGGTGGGGCGTTTTTGAAGGTAAAAAACGCAGAAACTGCCCCACTACGAGTGGTATAAGCATATACAATAGCAATTCCAAGAACGTGATATTAATTTATTTTTTCTTGCACAAACTCCAATAACAAATTCCTTAATCCCTTTTTTTCTAATCGCGACAATTCCAATCGTGACTTCAACGGAATGACTAAAAAAATAAATCTCCCTGCGAATCGTTTATCAATGCAACAAACAATGTGTTCAACGAGCCTCGGCTCTGATACCATTTGTTAGGTACCAAGTGACGCAGAAACCAACACACATGCACAAACGAATATCACGCAAACAGAAAATAATAAAACACGACACAAGAATTTTACGTGGTTCGATCCCAGTGGGGGACTGTCCACGGGCTGTAACTAGGTTATTTCATTAAGTTAAAGGCACCAAACAATTACAATTACTTGACTAGGTTATATATAAAATAAATCAGGGTTTTCAACTTAGGCCCCAAGAAATCTAACATGGGCTGAAACCGGGCCCAAGATCTCTAAGCCTTCACAAAGCTAACGATCACTTAAAATGTTTATGTTGTATTTGGTATTAATTCAGGATGGTGTGAGGTTATAAACCATTTCTATTCTTGTCATCTCGCGGTTTGTGTGAAGCCGGTTTATGAGGGATTTTTCATTTTAGACTAAAGGGTATGGTCATGACCATCATGACCCTCGACATAGGCGCCATGCAATATGTCGCCCACCTCTAATCCATCTTGTGATCATGATCCAAACCACTATCCCCTTTATTATTTTAATTTGTTTTTTAAACTGTCAAAATTTAGGAAAATGGAAAAAGGTGGCCCATGGTAATCGTGGTTCAATCCACGTCAACCACCATGAATCATTGAAAGGGGTGGTGTGGCCTTCCATTCATGTTGCTACGTGACGAATCATGTTCCAACTATTACTCACACCTTTCAGTAGACACGTCTTGTAAAAGATATATCATTGTCCTTAAATATTTGTTTGACGATAGTAATATGTAATAAAATGTTGAAGATAAAATTTAGTTCGGATCGACTATATTTCAGTAGAATACAATGAAAGTTGTGGATGTGATGCTCAAGAGTATATCCATATGTTTTTTTGTAAGAATAAATAATATTATTGAATAAAGTCTAAAATTCCATAGTTCCTTTTTGATAAGCATTTCCAACTTTGGTAGGTATTGTCTCGAAATACAAATTGACTATTAACAAATTAAATTTGGCAACTAACAAATCGTGTGAAATATTGAAAATACTTATTTTTCATGATTTGGTTATTGATTGGGGAGACTAGAGAAAATGATATAAGTTGGGGGATATCTTAACCGTTAAAATCAACTTTTTTTGGGGTGATTGATTGAGGAGAAGAGAAAATGATATAAGTTAGGGGATATCTTAACAATCAAAATCAAATTTTCTTGGGGTGAAGCAAACTAGCTTGGTCATATCTCACCACTTCTGTCATATTGGTCCATATGAAGCACATCATTGGTTCTGTAGTTTTCACCACGACTGTTATATTGGTCTATATGAAGCACATCATTGGTTCTTACATGTTGAGAAGTTATCTTTAAAAGTTATGGTTATTTTACATGTTTTCATTTTTCATATGGTACTCAAATAAGTGAAATTTTGATCCTAACCGAATTCAAATAACGAATTATTCCTATAGTAATCAAATAACCTAAATTTTTATTCGAGCTGAATTCAAATAATTTACTCGTATTTGAGTTCTGGCTTATTTGAATTGGGTCCTTATTCGATTTAAATATTTGATTTGATTGAAATCAGGAATCCTAAACCTAATTCAATTTTAATAGCCCGAATAAACATCATATATTTTTTATTGTTATTTGATATAGCATAATTATTAGAGCTTATAAAAGAATTGCACTTACTTTTCTACTTCTGGAATTTGGAGTCTGTATAAGTTTTTATGGGGTAAAAAACAAATTTAAGTCCACTAAACCAGACCTCATTTTTAACACATATTGCAAATTTCTAGTCCATAAGTTTAACAATTTTAGTGAAATGTACATTGGTGGTTGATATGTTGCTTTGATAATAAAAGGTCACAATTTCTAATCCTTTCATCCCCTCTTAGTTGAATTTTGGGATTTTTTCTTTGTTAGCTATTCATTAATTGCAAATGGTATTAATGGTCTAATTTTGTCAAGGCTACATTACATTTGAATGGTATTGTCATTCAATTCATAGAATGAGGTGTTAGTTTTAATACATTTTTATTAGAGCTGTAAACGAACCGAACGAACACGAACAAGGCCTTGTTCGTGTTCGTTCGTTAAGGAAATAAATGTGTTCACGAACGGTTCATGAACACTTACCGAACGAGATTTTATGTTCGTGTTCGTTCATTAAGGAAATGAGCGTGTTCACGAACGGTTCACGAACACAAACGAACACAAATAAATTTGGCGAACACGACGAAGGATAAAGATAGATGACCCAGAGAGTAGCACTCGAACTTGAATCCCTTATTGTGGAACGGAGGTCGATTGTATTCGTGGATGTAAATAATGAGAAATGAAAGGGAAATGATGCATAAACAAGGTGAAAGTGGGTTTCCTAGTTTAATTGTTAGGGAAATAAAATAAATAAAAGTTTAATAATATAAAAAGTACAAATAAAATATAAGAAAGTACAAAGATCTTCAATTAAAACACAAACATACGAACATAAACGAATGCAAATCAACGAATGTTCACGAACACCTTACCGAACGTTCACGAACACAATCGAACGAACGAGACCTCTGTTCATGTTCGTTCATTTAACTAATCGAACGAAATTTCTTGTTCATGTTTGTTCGTTTATTAAACGAACGAACATAAACGAACTTCCTGCCGAACGGTTCACGAACTGTTCGCTGAACGTTCGGTTCGTTTACAGCCCTAATTTTTATATATTTTAAGCTCTTTTGGTATGTTTTTTAAAAATTGTTTATATTTTATGGCTCGCATTTTCTATTCGTCACAGACACCAAGATTTTTAAGGATTTTCGGGGACAACCTCCTTTTAATTTCTTCTTATTCCCTTTTCGTTTATCCTCTCATCGGCCTCCTTGTTGTCGTCCCTTCCCATATTATCTTCTTATGTAATGGAGAAGGCCCACATAACTTGGGCTAACTTGTAACTGTTTCCATTCTAGGTTTGATTTAATTCCATAAATTAGCCTAGTTGAACTAATTACGTGCCCAACTAGAATTTTGGTGGTGGACTTGTAATGTCTAGTCCTGATTCTACAGCTTCAATTAATTCTTTTTTTGTTTGTTTGCTTTTCGTCAAATACACCAAATAAACAAATTAATTGATCAACACTTTATAATATAATTTGAAACTAGATTGTTGTGATAGGCCGCGTGTTGTGGCAATGATGCTTTAGTTGTTTATAGCTGGTGGTACGTCATGTGATGCGTTAACCATATGAAAACGCGTGTTTCAACGTATCCAACCTAAAACACTATGGCTACAAAAGAAATAGAATCGAACCCTGGTTGGTTCGTTTAGTAAGGGTTCCACCTAACCACTACACCACTATTACCGTTGCATAAAGACTTAGAGGCGTCAAAACGTACAATAACTCGAATTTATATTGTTGAATGAAAATATATTATATTTGACTAGACTCGTTTCTGAACACAATTTATGACACAACGTAGACCAACTGATAACGTACGCAAAAATAAGCATGAAAACATATTATATTTTAGCAGACATGTTTTCATAAAAAAATATGTCGAAACGTGAATTTATATCGTTTATGTTGAAACGTGAATTTATATCGTTTACGTTGATATATGAATTTATACCAACACATACAATAAAATTCAAAACGTATACCAATCGAAAACGTACATAAAATAAGCATAAAAAGGCATTATATTTGATCCCACACGTTTTCAAAATAAATTAAGTTGAAACGTTAATTTATAGCTACACGTACATAAAAATAACCACCTAAAATGGTTTTTTCTTCTCTTAGACTGGAAGGTATGAAGGAGGCAAGTCCTCCAAGGATGGGCCGCCACGTCACCGCCACGTAGGAGTGGCTTGGAGGGGATGGACCTAGGGGGTGGGGGATGAACCCCTTTGTGTATATATATGTATGTATGTATAGGTATATGTGAGAGAAGGGTGGAGAAGGGAGGACCGGCGCAATCGGCTGTGGGCTGTTGGTGAGGACGGAAAAGGATGGGGGGCGGTGTGGGGGACCGGCGCCGGTCCTAGCCGGGCCTCAGCCGGCCCCCATACCTTCTAGTCTTAAGCTAAAGAATGAAGGAGGGGGGTGTCAGAACTCAAGAGGGCGTGGAAATGACATTTATAAAGTTTTTAGAAAAGTGTAGGAGATGTAAATGTCAATGTAAATTTCAAAAATCTAGAGGATGTTTATATCATTTTGAAAGTTGAGTAGCTGTTTTTATCTTTTTGTAAGTAGCATAGCCGCATAGGCCACCATCTTTCCCTTTAAGATTTTTGCAAATTGTAGCATAGGCCACACTTTCCATTTTGAAAGTGTCATATGTTAAGGCCGGAGGATATGGAGGACGCCATCGTCCCACCTCACCTCCGATAGCACCTCTCCGCGCCACCACCCACACCCTGCAACTTAAACCGGGGCATCATGGGTTGTCCGCCATCATGGTAACGAGGAAGATGCTGTGTTTAGATGGGGCCCACATGCATTTCATCCAATATTTTTTTTATTTTGTTTAATAGGGGGCATTATCACACATCCTGCAAGTTAAGGAATGGCGTGATAAAGCCCCCTGACTGACGTGGATCTAACGTGACGCTGATGTGTCCTGGCTTTATCCCACACCCCCATAGCCTAATAAACATATTTTTTTAGTCGTACCTCTCTAAAATCATCTAATTATGAATTGGCATTATAATTATAAACAAAATATTTGCAAAGCTTTTTGCATATATATATATAGGGGAATGATCCACTAAAAAGTGGATTTTGCCTAAGTAGCCTAAGAAGTAATCTTAACCATTCATTTTTCAAATCAATGGTTATGATGAAAGGGTTGGAGAAAAGAGGAGTGCAAGGGTATCTTGGGAAAATCCTATTTATGGACTTTCTCTCTCCACATGCAAGTTATATGCATATTCCACCCTCATTTTTTAAACGTTCATAATTTTTTTATACGACATTATTTTTTCATAAAAATTTCACCGTAAAATCGAGCGTCTTTTTATCTTTAATTTGAGTACCATATTGCTGTATAAAATATGAAGACTAAAAAAACCCACTTAAATGTGTTGTATTTCTATTTTATATAACATTTTTTGTGCTGAATTTTTGTACTATATTTTTGTGCTTAATTTTTTTGTCTTAATTTTTTTTTCCTCAATTTTTTTGTGCTATATTTTTTTGTATTACATTTTTTGCAAAAAATTTTCGTGCTATATTTCTTTGTACTAGATTTTTTTGTGCTATATTTTTTTGTACTACATTTTTTGTGCTAGATTTTTTTGTGCTAGATTTTTTTTGTTTATATTTTTTAAAAACAAAATGGGTGCCACATGTTATTTTCACTCCTATTTATAAGGACCAAAATGCCCTTCATTCCTACTTATTAGGAGTGCCACATGTCATCATCACAATCCTTCTTAGGCTACTTAAGCAAAATCCACTTTTTAGTGGATCCTTCCCCTATAGTTTTTTTATTAAGGTTTATTTGAGAAGAAAATTTTATTAAGAATAACAAGAATAAAAGGGTACAATTGTAAAACATTAAATAGTTTTTTTTCTCATCACATTTATTATTATGTTTGACTAATTAATTAGTCATTAAGACTATCATCCTCCACACTTAAAAAATTTGCCTACACACATCAAAAGTTATCCTACACATTTCGAAATTTATCCTACATAACTCGTAATTTATCCTACACGCCTCGTATTTATCCTACACTATAAATGAATTTTTATTTTTATTTTTTGAGAAAAATATATATCTTAAAAATAAGGTACAAATTTAATATAGTTAGTTATTAAAGATGAAACTACCAATTAATGATGTATGTAAGTTTACCAATATACCCTTATAGTTACATTAAGTACAAATATTAAATGAAGTCTAATGAAGCATTACTATTGGTTGAAATTTCTTCTTTTTTCTTCTTACAAAGAATTTATTCTCATTTAAACTCTCCACTATATATATATATATATATATAGAGAGAGAGAGAGAGAGAGGCCGGTTATCATACAAATGCGCTTATCGTACATTACGTACGCTACAATCTCAGCCGTCAGATCATCTTCCGGCATTGAAATCGCATGTTTTTTTATAACAATTTCGCATGTGATAATTTTTTATGGATTCGCATGTTGTTTTATTGTACTAATTTCGCATGTGATAATTTTGATAAAATAGCATGTTGTTTTTTTATAACAATTTCGCATGTTATAATTTTTGATGAATTCGCATGTTGTTTTTTGTACCAATTTCGCATGTGTTAATTTTGATGAAATAGCATGTTGTTTTTTTGTAACAATTTCGCATGTGGTACAAAAAACAACATGCAAATTCAATGCGGGAAGATGATCGGGCGGCTGAGATTGTAGCGTACGTAATGTACGATAAGGAGATTTGTACAGTACTCTTTACCTATATATATATATATATATATATATATGGGACCGCTAAAATGAAAACCAACTCCAGTTGTAAGAACCGTGAGAACTTTTTGATCCGGGGCGAGTTGGACCAAATTTTTTTTCATAAACGTAGATGCTTGTATTATAAACACATTTGTAAAAAAAAAATTCAAAAAAAAAAATGTCGTGTGTGTAGTTTTGAACACCACAAGTTTGTGTTTACGGGTACCGTAAATTTTAAATAAAATTTACGGGTCCCGTAAACGCAAACTTTGGGTGCTCAAAACTACACACCCGACATTTTTTTTTGAATTTTTTTACATATGTGTTTATAATACATGCATCTACGTTTATGAAAAAAAATTTTGGTCCACCTCGCCCCGTACGGTGTAGTTCTCATGGTTCTTACAACTGGAGGTGGTTCTCATTTTAGCAGTCCCATATATATATATAATATGAATAAAGTGTGGGACACGTGTGGTGCAACCAAAATGGATTTTTGGCGGGAAAATTGTGAGAAACCTTATGTTTTCACACGGGATCCGAATTGGGTTATCCAAACCCGTTTTTCTTTTTGACCCGGGTATATAATGAAATAAAAAAACCCTAATCATTCTAATCCCTCATTTGTTCACACCGTCATCCCAAAAATGAAGAGCCGCCCTATTCTTCTCATCTCCGATCCATGATTCAAGCTTCATTCCGTTTTCTTAATCTTTTCTCAAACCCCAATTCCGTTAGTTGATTATTCGAGATGGGTTTTTCACTTCATCTTCTTTAGGGTTTGTTCACTGTTTGTTCTTGATTAATCGATCAATCTGTTAACTGATTGATGGAGAAGATGATTACAGATTTGTGGGATGATGAAGACGATCGGAACATGATGATCGGATCGTCGTCCAGTGATGGGAAGATGGTGATAAAACTCAAGATTCCGAAGCTTTCAGATGAAGTTGTAACGGAATACGAAGAATCTCCGATGATCTTAGGTTACACCGATCAGGATCTGGTTTCCACAGACTTTGTGGGAGACAACAGGTAAAGGAATTATTTATATCATTGTTTGTTTCAATGTTTTTTTCAAGTGTATAGAAGAGTCATGTTGTTTGTTTCAATATTAAAGGTATGCATTTTACATTTCGGTTTTATATAAGTTTTTTTATTTATTTCTACCTATTAAATATTTGATTAAGATTGGGATGATGATCCTTATATCATCAAAACAAAATAAAAAATAGATAAAACCTTTAACAGTTGGACATTTACTCAAAATGGAAGATGCTTTCATCATTTGGTTTGATTATTTTGTTAATACATGTTCACGTGTGATATTTTGGTGTTGATGCGTTGTTTTGATTTTTGATTTTAATTTTTTCTTTGTCAACTTAGTTTACAATGAAACCAGAATCATAAACTCTTTTGGCTTAATGGGCCTTGGTCTATCAACCTATGTATATATAAAAAAACAACAGTTGTAGAGTAAGTTAAGAACTTTTTTTTCATTTTTTTAATTTTTAAACTTTTTATTGTTCTTTATCATGATGAACCAAACCAATACTGTCCAAACAACTTCAGTAGTGATACAAGTATCCATTTTTATAGTTGGATCTTCGATTTCGATTTGTACTAACTACTAATTAAACAATGTTTTTGTTATGTTTCTACCCAGCTTCAAAGCAAGTTTTCACAGATCCCTCAATTGTTGATCGAAATAGAGATGGAGACATGGCATGATCTGGCTATGGTTTATATGAAATTAACACAATGGAGTGATATTGGGGCGTGTGTTTTGAAATCAGAGACTATTGATTACTACTCGGCTTCTCGATCACATATCACCGGTTTGTTTTTCCTATGTTGGTTTTCTTTTAAAGTTGTAGGCATTTCTTTAATGAAGATTGTTTGTTTTGGTTGATTAGAAATTAGTTAAAAAAAAATAGAAATCATTGTTTATAACCTCTTTAAGTTTTGTGTTTTTTCTTTGTTTTGGGAAAATCTGTTGCTGGATTATAATTACGGTTTATAGTTTGATGTTATAACTTCCATTATTTAGATAAGCAACCACAAAAGGCAACTCACCAAAGATGCTGCACCTGATGTTTGGGATGGATTCGAAGACTTCGCACGTTCACGGTCAAACATTTTTAGTCCAGGTTAGGTTTAACCACCAACGATTTTTTTTGTATTTTTATGAAGAAGTTAGTGTATTAAAGTTTTTAAAAGTTGCAATACTAAATTGGTTGATAGAAAGTTGTTCTATGGTAATGTGATAAAACAAATTTTATGTTATATTCTAAATTTTGACTTTTTGAGACTTTACTCACCTGTCTTTTTTGGAAGATTTTCTAAAAGTATATTTTGACAATGACAGCCAATGAGCATGGTGTTGCCTGGTGTTGTTGGGTTCAAGTTATCAGGAATACTACGTGATGGTGTAACAACTACTGATTTGGTTTTGACTGTTACCCAAATGTTAAGAAAACATGGTGTTGCAGGTAAATTTGTTGAATTCCATGGTAGGTAAACTTTGTAGTTATTTGCAAGTGCAAGGTAAAAAAACATTTAGTTACTGATGTGTCCTTTTGTTTTATTTACTTAGATGATGGTGTGGGTAAAATACCACTTGCTGACAGGGCTGCTATTGCCAACATGTCGTTTGAGTATGGTGCAACAATGTGGTTCTTCCCAGTGGACGAAGTGATGATACAGTATGTTCATTTTCATTTCTGTAGACATGTAAAACGGGTCAATTTGGGTTCCATCAATTGATAACGGACTTTATGAGTAAAAAAACTGGAAAATGATAGCTATCAAATGCTTAAAACCTCATAAAAAGTAAAGATGTTGGAATCATTGTGTTTTAATTCATCATTCAGGATTAAACGCTCCGTTAAGAATTCTCTGAGGGATGCAAAGTTATCTTTCATCGTTGAAGTTGTCAATAGCTTAACCTGAAAAGAGACAAACTCTACAGTCAATCCATATGAAGTTATTGCTTTGGGAGCTGCAGTTCAGGTAAAACAATCATTAGCAATACGATTTTATGTTACAACATAAGTAATCTGGTGGCGTCGGATTTAATTATTTTGTTGTTTAGGCTGGTGTTTTAGCTGGAGATGTGAGTGACATTGTTCTTCTAGACGTGACACCATTATCAATTGGTCTAGAAACCTTCGGTGGTGTGATGACAAAGATCATTCCAAGAAACACAGCTCTACCAACTTTGAAGCCTGAGAATTTCTCTACAGCTGCTGCTAATCGGTAAACAAGTGCTGAAATTATTGTTTTTCAGGGTGTTCGAGAGTTTAACACCTGATATACTAACTGGGTGTTAGTAGATATGCCAGTGTCTGATTCACCATATTTTAGCTTGATCGTTCAGTTCTGTTTGTTGACTTTTATTTTTTTCCTAATTTATTATATCTAGCATGATATTAGTACACACTGACACGTATTTCAGAAGTAGCAAGCAAAGGGGAATTGTAAAATGCTTCACTAATATACTTTTTTTTTTCAGATCGTGTTCTCATTTGGACTCATTCATCAATACAATGCCACTGGTGCACTGGTAGAAGATGAAATCGAGAGATGGCGCCCAAAGGTCGTGGGTTGAAGCCGATCAATCTTACCTTGCCACACCTCAATGTATGTATGATACTGTTTCTTTGAATATGTTGTTCTCTATAAGTCTTTGGTTCCGGTTAGATTCGTTGGCCATGTCCGCACAGGATCGTTCGTACGGGCATACTTCAAGTAACCTTTTTAACTAAGCTAACTCTATTCGAAATTTTCAAATTATTAATCTTTTTACCTATAAGTTCCTTGCACAGGATTGATCACAAGTATGTTTTTATGATTCGGTCTTGTTTATCGACATGTGGTCATTGGGTAATTAGATATAGTAAGTATAATTATGTGCTGAGTAATTATACACAGTAATCATTCGCAAATGGCATTGGTATCTTTGTGATTCGGGCCAGTTCATTTGGGGTCATGTAAAATGACTGATATTAGCATCCTTCTATTGTAGTGAATGATATTTAGATGCTTTTTAACCTCTTCATCTTACGGCAACGACGGTGGTTGTTTGCGTCACCGACGATGTCAATATTGGCGTCGGTTGATGCGGTTCGATTTGTGGATTCCCGGCGACGTAACATGACTTTTCCGGTTGTTTCAGAATTCAGACTTTTGTCGCGGCTATTATCATGAGTCTATTTAAGGAAATAACGGTGCGACGTCAACATAAGTAAAAGTAAAGGGATTACTGGTTGTGGTTTACAACCGTGCTGGTGGTTGGGGTGAAGCTGGCGGCAGAAGTGGTGGAAACCGGTCACGGCTGGGGGTTTGGCTGGATTCCGGTAACCAGATCTATCCCTTTGTCATTTGATTTTGGGTTTTTTCCCTGTTGTATGCATTATATAATTTGGCATTTAGGCAACATCTTCTTTTGCTTTGCAGATCTGGTACGAAGAGGGAGAACCGTAAAGCATCCATCTTCCTCAAATTCAGGAGACGTTTTTTTTAACATTTTTGCATCTGTTAACATAAATGTTAAATAATTGTATTGATTTTGGTTTTAAAATTTTCTTAACATTTTCTGCATCTGTTATTTTGGTTTTAAATTTTAGTAGGGGTGAAGATGGTGACTTCCGAAAGGTTATTCTGAAAGGAATGTGTTACAGAGAAGTTGAACGAAGAATCGTCTCACCGCTTTTGACTCTGATGGACGGGTTGAAATCTCGTGCTCATGTTATTGTTATGGGTGCAACCAACCATCCCAACAGCATTGACCCGGCTCTGAGATGATTCGGCAGGTTTGACCATGAAATCGATATCGGTGTTCCCGATGAAGTCGGTCGGCTCGAGGTGCTCCGCATTCATACCAAGAACATGAAGCTGGCTGAAGATGTGGACTTGGAGAAGATTTCAAAAGAGAGACATGGATATGTCGGTGCTGACCTGGCGGCTTTATGTACTGAGTCGGCACTTCAGTGTATTCGTGAGAATATGGATGTGATCGATTTAGAAGATGAGTCGATTGACGCTGAGATTCTTAATTCGCTGGCGGTTACGAATGATGTTCATTTTTAAACCGCCCTTGGTACGAGTAACCCGTCTGCTCTTCGCGAAACGGTTGTCGAAGTTCCTAACGTTAGCTGGGAAGATATCGGTGGGCTCGAAAAGGTTAAACGAGAGCTCCAAGAGGTAGTATTCTTATTTATTTGTTTGATAAATTTTTATTTTTATAAATGATCGGTGATCTAAAATATATTAATCTGTCATGCAGACTGTGCAATATCCGGTTGAACACCCTGAAAAATTCGAGAAATTCGGTATGTCACCATCTAAAGGAGTTCTGTTTTACGGGCCACCCGGGTGTAGTAAAACGCTTCTAGCCAAGGCTATAGCCAATGAGTGCCAAGCTAACTTCATTAGCATCAAGGGTCCAGAATTGCTAACCATGTGGTTCGGTGAAAGTGAAGCTAATGTTCGTGAGATCTTCGATAATGCCCGTGGGTCCGCCCCTTATGTTCTGTTTTTCGATGAGCTCGACTCCATTGCTACCCAGGTCTGTATCATAATATTATTCATAATAATATAGTGAATCTATTCAAAATAATTTAGTTTTCACAAAATTTTACATTTTGTTGACTTTATTGTTTTGCTTACAGAGAGGAAGTAGTCGAGGAGATGCGAGAGGTGCAGCTGATAGGGTGTTAAATCAACTTTTGACTAAAATGGACGGGATGTCAGCTAAAAAGACGGTTTTCATTATCGATGCAACTAACTATCCTGACATCATCGATCCAGCTCTTTTTATACTTTTATTTGAATTCTGGTGTGGGTCAGCTCCTCTGGCATCGTTATTTCCAGCTTTATTCTTGGTTGAATCCCAGAAACTATGCACGTTGGCTGACACATGTCAGGTTTCAGTTGGGATCAAATGGGTCAGGTTGGGTTTGGTCTTGGAAGCGTCTGCTGGAGTCCCCTACTGAAGTCATGGAGCTGGCGAATCTTATTCAGCTGATTCGTGGCTTTGTGCAGGAAGAATGATGATGATGGAATTGATGAGAAAAAGATTATGAATTGCAAAAGGGTTTTGAATAAGAAAAGAAAGTATGCACAGTTTCATCTGGATTTGGGCCAGTCTGATTTTATGTTTAGAAATTGTAAGATTTGTGGGATGAAGTTTATGCCTGGAGATGAAGATGATGAGAGGCTGCACAAAGAGTTTCATAAGAGTTATACTCATGGTATTGGCTTGAAGGTATTTGATTTGTAGCAGCATTATAGTACTACTATGATTAGGTTATTTTACATGTACATTGTTGTGGATCCTCTTTTCTTGATGGATAGTAGTTGAAATTTTTTATTTTGTGACCCAGAATTGTGACCATTGTCCAGACACACTAACAGTAACCTGTTGGTTTGTGGTGAGGCTTCACAAGGACTTTGAACACCCCTTTACCCTAAATGGGTCAACGAATAGATCTTATAAGTTAATAATTTTTATTCATATTATAAACTGGTGGCATGTTTTATTTTAGTACAATCTCGACATGACTTTTTTATTTGACAGGTTGAAAGGGGTTAGACTAGCCAACCCAAATTACTATCGTGGATTCGTGTCGTGTTTTGGTTGTGTTATGAATTGACACACCACTTTGAAACTAAATACATGAATAAATTGGCTATTTTTACTTTTTGAATTTTGAATGTTGTCTTCACTATACTAATCATTCATGTATTCTTTTTTATTTTAGTACAATCTCGACATGACTTTTTTATTTGACAGGTTGAAAGGGGTTAGACTAGCCAACCCAAATTACTATCGTGGATTCGTGTCGTG
The DNA here is from genome assembly GCA_030545235.1 of Helianthus tuberosus. Classification (NCBI taxonomy): domain Eukaryota; kingdom Viridiplantae; phylum Streptophyta; class Magnoliopsida; order Asterales; family Asteraceae; genus Helianthus; species Helianthus tuberosus. The sequence continues at coordinate 35,840,853 of CM060424.1, read as the reverse complement.
TTTTGGTTGTGTTATGAATTGACACACCACTTTGAAACTAAATACATGAATAAATTGGCTATTTTTACTTTTTGAATTTTGAATGTTGTCTTCACTATACTAGTCATTCATGTATTCTTTTGCTCAAGGGCTGGCGTAATGAAAGAGTGCTTGATACACACTCGTCACAAAATGGGCGTGTTATTTTAGTACAGAATGATTATCCTCCTGCTCATATTAAAAAGGTACACCAGACTTTTGTTACACGATGAAATGCTTGCATAATATCAGGAATAATGTTATCGATGACCCTTTTAAATGAACTTGCGCTAACAGGTTGAGGAGGTTATTAAGATGATGGAGATGGAACTTGGTGATGGATGGATCTTTCATAAAGACTGTAAGGTGCCTATTTCAACAATTTTCTTGATTTGACTTCTTGACTTTTTCCTTCATGATAGATGTTTAATTATTAAAAACTAATATTTGGTCTTCATACTTGTAGGTTTATCTTTATTAAAAACTATATTTTCCATCTACAACAAGAAAGCCGAGTTGTATGAAAAGCTGGCAAGGGGAGAAGTATCTGATGAGGAAAATAAGGAGAAATATTGTATTGATTTTTTCAGTAAGACCTATGTAAATGACGAACCACAAAGACATAGCCCGTTTTCTCAATAACAATTAAAACGTAATAAGCTTTACATAAAAACTATGAATACACATGTAGACAAACTTAGGATACTAATGAAACGAAACAAATAAATTATTGTCAGAAGGGAAAGAAGATACTAACGACTTTCAATATGTTGTTTGTGTACCTTTTATTATCGAAAGCTAAATTCTCCTAACCCGGGATGTTCCCGAGTGATAGCCTAGTATATATATATATATATATATAGGGTGGGGTTCTAGAGTGAACACTAGTGTATTTGCGAACTGAGTGAACAAATCCTGGCCATTGATCTCAGTGGCGGAGCTTGACCAAAAGTTTCGAGGGGGCGTAAAGTGATGGGACCCAAATTTTTTTTTCCTATCCTTATGTTTTGGGTCGGGTTAGCTATTCGATTCAAGTCGGGTCAAATAATAATAGTTCCAAATAAAACAAAGTGTATATTTACAAAACCACCTATCATTTAAATACTAAGTTTATAAATATTTAAGATATACAATTTAGGAAAAATAATCGAGGGGGGGCGATCCTATATAATTTTAAAATTTTCGGACGAAAAATCGGAACTTATACACTTCTAACCGAAACATTGGGGTGGGCGGGTGCACCCCCGGGCACCCACAATACTTCGCCCCTGATTGATCTACACACGTGTATGGCCAGGATCTCATCATCAAATCATAAAATACACTAGTGTATTTCAACATCAAATCCTAGCCATTGATCTACACACGTATATGGCCAGGATTAGTTCGCTCAGTTCGCAAGCTACACTAGTGTTCACTCTTGAACCTCATCCTATATATATATATATATATATATATATATAGGGTAAGGTTCATTGAGAACCACCTTTATTGCGAGAACCGCGATAACCAATGTGAACACAAAATAAAATCTAAAAAAAATCAAAAAAACACTCAATTTTTTTTAATATTTAAAAAAAAAATCGCTATATTTAGTTACCAAAAAAAAAAAAAAACCTTTTCTTTTTGAGTAACAGTCATCCATGCACATGTGCTTATGTATCATTACTTTGACAAATTTCGTAATACATTATCAGTAATAGACAATTGCACTTTAATTTACAATACCATCCGTAATACACTACTTTTTACATTACCTATATTCAAAATGCACATGTGCATCATTACGTATAACTATGATATAACATGTTTTGTGACAAAAAGTTTGTGATTTTGAATGGAGAAGTAGGCCCATATACATGTTTTTTGGTTAGTTATATCTAGTGGTTGATGGTTTGGTTATAGTTGTCAATTTATGATGTAATATGTTGATTGGATGGTATAAATGGTGTTTATATACATGTAATAAAGTGAAAATATTGGTAATGGTATTGTATTATGGATGGTAGGAGGTAATGGTAGTGTATTATGGATGATATGATAGATGAAAGGGATAGTGTATTCAAACTAGTGTACCAAAACACCTTATTTCATGTTGATACATATAGATGCACATGTGCATTTCTAATATTGGTAATGTAAAAAGTAGTGTATTACATATGGTAGTGTAAATGAAAGTGCAATTGTCTAATATTTGTAATGAATTATGAAATTTGTCAAAGAAATGACAAAAATGCACATTTGCATGTTTTTGTATTATGGATGGAATGATAGATGAAAGAGAAAGTGTATTCAAAGTAGTGTACCAAAACACCTTATTTCATGTTGATACATATAGATGCACATGTGCATTTCTAATATTGTTAACGTAAAAAGTAATGTATTACACGTGGTAGTGTAAATAAAAGCGCAATTGTCTAATATTTGTAATGAATTACGGAATTCATCAAAGAAATGATGCATATGCACATGTGCATGGATAACTGTTACTCGATTTTTTTTATTATCACCGAAATATAGTGATTTTTCCAAAAAAAATAGTAAAAAAAATTTTTAGGTGTTTTTTATATATTTTTAGGTATTAGTGTTTGTGTTCACACTGGTTCTCGCGGTTCTCGCAATAAAGAGTGGTTCCTAACAGATCATTTTCCTATAGAGTGGGGATCCTACGGAAAGTGTGTTTTTCCTAGAAAGTCTAGGAAGCGATCTGGGCCATCCAATGGGTGTGTTTAATGGTTGAGATCATCTTGGTGGCATTTTGGTAATATGTGTTTCTTAAAAATAGGATTATTTAATTAATCAGGGGTAGATATGTCATTTAGCTTGTTTTAAATATGGAAATAATTGTCATTCCATAACCACCCCACATTTCTTGCAATTTTTTTTCTCTCTCTCTCTCTCTCCCTTTCTCTCTCTTTCTCTCTTCCTTCTATCCTTCATGAAGAATCACATCAAGAAAACACATCGTATTAATCTGCTTGCTGTTAAAACACAGCGTCAAGAAATCCTCCAGCATTACCAGCATGGATGGTAAAACACAGCGTATAAATCTGCTTGTTGTTAAAACACAATGTCAAGAAATCCTCTAGCATTACTAGCTTGCTAATTTGCTTGCTGTTAAAACACAACGTCAAGAAATCCTCCAGCATTACCAGCATATATGGTAAAACACAGCGTATGAATCTGCTTGTTGTTAAAACACAGCGTATGAATCTTCTTGAATGCTAAAACACAACTGTATAAATTTGCTTGCTGTTAAAACACAACTGTATGAATCTGAATGCTAAAACACAACTGTATGAATCTGCTTGCTGTTAAAATACAACTGTATGAATCTGAATGCTAAAACACAACTGTATGAATCTGAATGCTAAAACACAACTGTATGAATCTGCTTGCTGTTAAAACACAACTGTATGAATCTAAATGCTAAAACACAACTGTATGAATCTGCTTGCTATTAAAACACATCACCAAGAACAAGCTGATGGTTTTGCAGTTAAATGTTAATAACCATCTCCACAATCAACAAGTGTGTTTGAAGTCATGATTTTTCTCTCTGAAAAATTTATTGAATACGAATACTGCTGGTGAAGAAGAAAACGTTAGAAAGAATTGTATATACATATGATTTGAATGAGATTTGGATTCGAAACAGAACCAAATTCCGAAAATCATGGACATAATCAGTTACCTTCGAGATCATGCAATGTTAGTTAATGAAATATAAATTCCAAAAATAAAATTAAAATGTAAATTACAAACTCAATGCCACATGTACAATTCTCATTGCCCTCTAGACTCTCTAGGAAAAATACACTTTCTACCCAACTCCTACTCTTCTCCTATATATATATATATAGGTTCATTTGGGGAACACTAAAAAAGTGGGGAATCGGAGAACACCCTTAATAATTTAACTCAACATGTTAAAAATAAGTTTTTTTCTAATTTTTTTCGGCTCTTTTCTTTATATATACTTTTAGAAGCATTTTTAATAAAAAAAAAAACAGTTAAAAAAGGCTTAATTTTTTTTTACAAAAATGATTTTTTTATTGGAATAGTTTCTACCCATTTTTATAAGGAAAAACGCTGAAAAAATTGATTTTTTCATGTTAAGTTAATTTCATAAGAGATATATTTTTTAAACTATTTTTTTAATATCTTTTAGTTTTTTATTTTTTTATTAAAAATGTTTCTACATGTATTTATAAGGAAAAACGTCAATTTTTTTAGAAATAGTTGATTTTTAACATGTTAAGTTGATTTTTTTAAAAGTGTTTCCCGGTTCCCCACTTTTTTAGTGTTCTCCAATGAACTCTCCCCTATGTATATATATGGAAAGGATATATAGAAAACTTATTAGTGGTAAGAAAACCTAAGAAACCATATTTATAACTATTGATCTAGATCATTCAAGGGTTAATGAATTTTTAAGGTTTATTGATTTAAATTAAATACATTGATGAGGTTAATGAGAGTACTTGAAGGGTATTTATGTAAAATCAACCATAATTCTGGTACATGATATATATTATAATATTAGTACAAACAAAATCATAAATATCTATCACATCACCTCTCTCTTCCCACCTATCACCTCTCTCTCTTCCCACCTTTCCTTTTCTCTTTCTTTTTCAAGTTCTTATACAAAAGATCAAAGGAAATTTTCTAGGGTTTCTTTGAAATTAATTTATTGAAGGTTATAATCATGGTTGGAGTGGCTAATCGATTCGTACGAACACTGTTTGGAGCAGGCTTTGATCTTCTACATTTGAAGCATTGATCGAAGGGTGATTGTAGAGAGAGAAAGTTGTTGCCATAGAGAAAGAACCTACAATCTTCATCATGTTCATCTAGAACACCAAGAACACACACACAAGTGTGTGAAAGAGAAGCAGGTTTGAACCTAAGTTACCACGATTTTAGAGAGAGAAACAACAATCTTCATCGTGTTCATCGGACGGTTTTAGATCCGGTAAGTATTTTAGAGAGAGAAAGTTGCTGTTTTATAGAGAGAAACAACAATCTTCATCATCTTCATTTGGGACACCAAGAACACACGCACACGTGTGTGTGAGAGAAGCAGGTTTGAACCGAATTTACCACAATTTTTAGAGAGAGAAACAATAATCTCATGAGTGTTTTATTTTGAAAAATCATTTCACACTTGATATTTGTGTGCTCAAAGTGTTCTAGTTAATGGGTAAATGTTTATGTAGTTTTCAGGTTTTTGTTTTTGTTTTGTGTTAAAATCATTTTGAGTTTTTGATATTCTCAGTTGTTTTTTTCTACAAAAAAATCAATATCTTTTAAAATGTGGAAATGTTGGTTTAGATGGGGTTTTAACTGTCTTGTATAAACTTACTCGATGATCACATTTACATTACCTTTAGAAAGTACATAAGTTAATAGTTGATGATCTCGTTTATTTTACATATAAAAGTTGTGTTTTTTTGCTAGCATAATTAAAAGGTACATATGTTGTAACAACGTTACACATGTTATTTATAGTTACACCAGCCCTTTTTTGGACATAAAGAGGGGCTGCACATGTGTAACACATATTTGTAACTTGTGTTACACTGGACGTTGTGCTAACATTATGTAACATGACGTGTATCTTTTGTCCCTTTAATTCGTTACACTAGTCTCATATACTACAAGTTACAATTGCTGTGGGGAGCACAACTGTCCAGTCTAGAAAACAAAAAAAGCTATAGATGTAAAAAATTGTGATACGACGACAAACAAATACGAAAGGTTGTGCTAACATATGTTACATGTTTTTTAGTGCTTGCAGCGAGGGAGTTTGTTCCACAGGATAGTTGTTGTTTGAAGTGTAGGAAAAATAAAGGTATTTATGGTAACTGTTTACATATGTAACATTTTTTGGGTGGTTTTATTCAGTTTTTTATGTGTGAAATGATGCAGATAAAAAGTCAAAATTTGGGGAGTCTTCAAGTTCAGGGTATGAATTGGGTGGAAGGTAACTTGTGTTAGTTATGTTGCTACCATCTTTTTTAATTAGTAGATTAAAAATACTGGAGTGTAACTTGTGTTATTACGACTTGACCATAGCAGTTGCAGCCAAACGAGAAGGGATCTTGGCAGGAAGAAAGAGAACCACAATATCGGATACGGCAAAGGTCGCCATAAAGCGAAATAAGGTAGATGGAGAAACCGATGAAGAATGGGAGCAAGAAGTCGATGAAGGGCAGGTGGTGGGTACCTTTGACGTTGTACATGAGTTACCCTCTAGTGTAACACATATTACATATGTTCAACCCCTTTGTTACCAAAAATGGGTTGGTGTAAATATAAGTAACACGTGCAACGTTGATACTACATTTTGTGTGCAAAAACATGTGTAATGTTGCATGTATACCGTTGTTTACATATTAAGATTAAAACACATTATATGATGTGTAACATGTGTAGACACTGAATTAAAAGGTAACACGTGTAACCTGGCTATACAAGTGTTATCCACTTTAGAGTAACACATGCAAAACATGGATAAAAAGATAGTATCCAATCAAAACCTTCATGAACATATGAGCCCATACGTGAGAATGTATACACAATAATAAAAATTGGAGCATAAGGGAACCCTTGTACTATACAACAAATATACTAGTTAAAAATCGTGAAATATGATGTGACATATGTTAAATCAATATACGGTTACATATGTTGCGGTTTTGATATGTTTAAACCTTTGTAAGATGAGGGTGGAACAAAGATCCCAATATATAACCATGTAACAGATGTTCCAAGTAGTGTTGCATGTATTAGGAGTATAAAGTCTCGTACAATCCAACAATATTACATCATTTATGGAGTAAAACTACATGAAGGCGTAAAAAGATTTTGATATGTAATTTGTGCCATAATCCTACCATTTAAAAAATGTAACCTGTGTTACGCTTAACTTTCTAATATAGCACATACACAGATGGAAAAGGAAAGTTTATAAGGGTGCAAACACTTCAAATGTAACTTGTGTTACGTGTAGCTTCCTAATATAACACAATGAAAAAAAATATAGTAAAACTGATGCTTCCTAATCTAACACATAAACAAATGGAAAAAGGGAAATTTACAAGGGTGTAAACACTTCAAAATAACTGATTCTATTACATAGTCCAGACATGTAAAAGATCACACTTTTTTTTGAGCCTTTTTGACTGAAAAAACTGCTTGATCACCGAAAGTTTTATACATGGCAAGAAGAGGATGGAACTGCTTGTCAACAATAGGTGTCTAGGATGGAATCACATGTTAACAACAGGTGTCCAGTATTTTGTGGCTTGGTGCCATGTGAGGTCTCATAAACGTAGTAGCGAGGGTGTTACACCCCAACTGAAGACGGAATCATCGGGGCGCGGCCATACTAACGAACAAATATTCCACAAATGTCATCACAAATTTAAGTCTAAAAAAACAATACAAATCCGACAACCTAGATTTTTATTAGATGAGTTTCTAGACTTACTATCCATTTGCAGCATATGATAAACATCAACCTGTCACATACGATAAAATAAAAGTCAATACAATAATGTAAAGGTGAGTACACAAGTTTAGCATAGATATAGTATAAAAAGCGTTTACGCATAAGCAGCATGTAACACGTAACGGGCGAATCAAGTAACTATCACAATGATACTAGCTATCCACATGACTACGAGTAGAGTATGCGCGACACATGTTCACCGAAGCGAACAAGTGAAGTAAAAGGTGTGATCCTTAGCAACCCCTGACTAAACAGGTGCTGAGTCCAAACTATAGTACTATCGTTGCTAAAGGTGGAAGGCAAGTCATCACTGTATAACATAGCAACAAGTATTCAACTAATCACGTATAACATGCGAGTGGGGCTAGCGTTTGTAAAGCGTTTAAGTATTGTGTTTTTGATAGAGAACGTATGTAACACCCGAAGGTGCGTTAAGCGAAAAGGGTTCGAGTATACTCACAGTGCGTGCTTAAGGATAAACACGATCTGGAATGGACTAAAGGGAGCGCCGGATCAGCCTGCGTACGGGAACAGAGGCATAAGTCCTCCAAAGTGCTGAAACGGTCAAAATCGAAGTGTCGGTGGGAAAACAGAGGCTTCGTACGAAGTTATTCCGTGGGTCTTCACACAAGTGATGCTTCCGTTGTCCAAAATCGAGTGTTCTTCGCGTTTGTCTTCGGAAAATCGAGTGTTCATCCCTCCAACCTTAAGCTACTGATTAAACTTAGAGTAGGAGAGGTCTTTTTCTGAGTCAGGGATGAGAATCGGGCCATGATGTGTAAAACCAGTGCCTTCGTACGAAGCCATGTGTGCCTTCATACGAAGACAATGCCTTCGTACGAAGCCAGGCTTCGCACAGAACAGTCCAGTTCACAACCGTGGCTATTCTTGGTGTTCGGAGCTGCGTTTTCGCCTGAATCAGATGTATTTTCGAGTCCAATTCAAGACAGTTTTGACACTACTTCGTTCCACTATTCAGTGAACGAAATACATGCCGTTTTAGGTCCGTTTTAGTGTAAAAATCAAGTTTAAAAGGGTTATAAAGAGTTTTCACCTAGATCTAACACTTGGTGAGTGTGAAATCAACTGATTTCTAACTTGGGAAGCCATAGCTAGGCCCAATACACTCGGTTAAGTGTAGACTCATGCTGAAGTAAGAAGTTTTGATGAAAACGATGAAGATTTTGTAAAAAGACTGAAGGTTTTCTATGAAAAAGATGAAGTTCTTTGTAAAAAGATGAAAAAGATGAAGTTTGGTTGAAGAATGGAAGAGTTTTGATGAAATCGAAGTGAATCTTGTAGAAAATCGTAGTGGAAAACGTTGTGGAATCATGTAAAACTGATAAATCTTACTTGAAAACGGTCGGATAGCAATTCAGCAGCGTTTCGGTATGAAAGGCAGCAAGTGAATGAAATGGAGAAGGGGCTTGGGTATTTATAGGAGAGGTGGGATCGCACAAGAGGACCTGGTTCAAACCTGCTGCCTTCATTCGAAGGTGCTGTTTTGTGCAGAAAATCCTCGTTTTCGCGTATAGGATGCTCGTTAATGCGTTCTGTTGCGTTAGTTAGTGCTAGTACTTTAAGTATTTTAGAGGGATATCGAGTGTAGCGTTGCGTTGCGTTGTGATGTGATAAATCGAGTTGTGAGAGTTTGCGTTTGAGCGTATAACAACCACACATAACATAATTAACAAGTAAACACACAATAACACAATAACATAAATAAATCCGCGTTTCGAGTTTGCGTTGCGATAAGCGAGTGCGAAGGCGAGAGTGGTTACCGAACAAACAAACACACTCGGTAATTAAAATAGCATAATTCTTAGTAATTCGTGTTGCGTTAGCGTTGAGCGTTTGCGAATATAAAGCATTTAAGCGTGCAGTGGTGCTGCGTGATGAAAATGTATTTAGTATAACATAACCCTTTATTTATATCGAATCTCGGAGTACAAAACAGTTACAAATTGAATCAAGTAGAAAAAGGATAACAATCCGAAAAGTCGGGTTGTTAAAGTCACCCCTACTTTAGGGAATTTCGTTCCGAAATTAAGTAGTAGACGTAACAAAGAGTTGCAGATATTTAGCTTTCACATCAATTTCGAGTTCCCAAGTGAACTCGGCGCCGCATTAGCCTTCCCAGCGAACCTTCCCTATGGGAATGCGAGAGCGTCGAAGGTTCTTGGTCTCTCGATCCATCATTTCTACTGGCTTTTCCTTAAAGTGTAGAGTCTCGTTTATTTGCAAATCTTCAAATGGTACATGAAGATTTTCTTTAGCTAGGCATTTCTTGAGGTTTGAGACGTGGAAAGTCGGGTGTACGTTGCTGAGTTCAACCGGTAATTCGAGTCGGTAGGCAACTTTACCAATTCTTTCCAGAATCTTAAAGGGACCCACGTATCGTGGCGCGAGTTTCCATTTCTTGCCGAATCGGATCACCCCCTTCCAAGGTGAAACCTTTAGGAGTCTGTGATCACCAACTTCGAACTATAGGGGCTTGCGGAGTTTATCGGCGTAGCTCTTTTGACGACTCCGAGCTTTCAAGAGATTGTCTCGTATTTGGAAGATCTTGTCAGTCGTTTCTTGTAGTAACTCGGGACCGGTAATCTGTGCGTCTCCAATCTCGTGCCATACAATAGGCGATCAACATTTTCTACCATATAGTGCCTCAAAGGGTGCCATTTGAATACTAGCGTGATAACTGTTATTGTACGAGAACTATACTAAAGGTAAATGCGAATCCCAATTACCACCAAAATCTATAACACACGAGCGAAGCATGTCTTCCAGGGTGCGGATCGTGCGCTCAGTCTGACTGTCGGTCTGGGGATGGAATGCGGTACTGAGATTGAGAGTTGTACCGAGAGCGCGACTGGAAAGTCTCCCAGAGACATGAGGTGAAGCGACCATCGCGGTCAGAGATGATGTCACGAGGCGTCCCGTGTCGACAAATGATTTCGTCGGTACAGATTCGTGCTAATCGTTCAACATTAAAGTCTTCTCGTATCGGAATGAAATGAGCAGATTTCGTAAGACGATCAACGATAACCCAAATGCTATCATGACCAGACGGCGTACGAGGGAGTTTCGTAATAAAATCCATAGCTATACTCTCCCATTTCCACATCGAGATTTCGGGTTTTTCGAGTAAGCCAGAGGGTCGTTGATGCTCGGCCTTGACTTTCGAATAAGTTAGGCATTTCGAAACATAGAGAGCGATATCCTTTTTTCATGCCCGACCACCAATACCTAGAACGGAGGTCCTGGTACATTTTGTCGGCACCGGGGTGAATGGAATATCGAGATTTGTGGGCCTTCAGTCATCAATATCTCTTGAAGATTATGACGACTAGGAATCCAAATACGGTCGAGATAATGAAAGATACCGTTCGATTTACTCGATAATTGAGTTTCGGCACCACACTTCTTCATTTCCTCTTTCAAGGTATTTTCAATGAAACATGCGTGCTGCGCGTCGCGAATGAGGGTTTCGAGATCGTTCTGGGTTTGAACATTATGAACACTATGCAAATAGCTTCATCGACTGAGGGCATCAGCTACAACGTTTGATTTTCCTAGATGGTAGTGTATTTCATAATCATAGTCGTTGAGAAGTTCAACCCATCTGCGTTGGCGCATGTTTAGTTCTTTTTGGTTCAGGATATGTTGTAGGCTCCTATGGTCGGTGAAGACCATAAAGGTAGTGTTGCCATATCTTTAACGCAAAAACAACTGCACCGAGTTCGAGATCGTGGGTAGTGTAGTTCTTCTCGTGGACCTTAAGTTGTCGAGACGCATACGCGATAACCTTGTCTTGTTTCATAAGAACACAACCAAGACCTAGGTTAGAGGCATCACAATAAACAACGAAATCGTCATTTCCGTCGGGGAGTGCGAGAACAGGAGCGTTGCAAAGCATACGCTTGAGAGTTTGAAAGGCATCCTCCTGTTTGGAACCCCAAACAAAATGTTTTTATTTGTGAGTTAAAGCGGTGAGAGGAACGACAATTTTAGAAAAGACAGCGATGAATCGGTGGTAGTAACCTGCCAATCCGAGAAAAGAATGGACTTTGGACGGAGTTTTCGGTGTAATCCAACTCTTAACTGCTTCAATCTTCTCGGGATCGACGTGAATTCCTTGACTGTTGACGATGTGACCGAGAAATTGAATCCCCTTGAGCCAAAATTCACACTTGGAGAATTTGGCGTAGAGGCGATTTCCTTGAAAAAGCTCAAGAACTAAACGAGAGCCAAAATGGGTACTAAGTTGTTTATTAGTACCACATACCATCCTCAAACAGATGGGCAAAGCGAAAGAACGATTCAAACGTTAGAAGATATGCTACGGGCATGTATCATTGATTTTGGTGATAGCTAGGATGTCTATCTACCCTTAGTCGAATTTTCATATAATAACAGTTACCATTCAAGTATTGGGATGGCTCCTTACGAGATGCTCTATGGCAGAAAATCTCGAACCCCGGTGTGTTGGGGTGAAGTGGGTCCTTGTGAACTTGTCCACAAGGATATAGTTCGAACCACTAATGAGAAAATAGATACGGTTCGAGCTCATTTGAAAGCATCTCAAGACCGACAGAAATCATATGCTGATAAAAGACGAAGACCAATCGAGTTTCAGATTGGTGATAGAGTTATGCTCAAAGTATCTCCGTGGAAGGGGATTATTCAGTTCAGGAAAAGAGGGAAGTTAATCCCAAGGTTTATTGGGCCATTTAAAATCATTGAACGGGTGGGTAAAGTAGCCTACCGACTGGAACTACCAGAGGAGTTGAGCGGTATACATAGCACGTTTCATGTTTCACACCTCCAAAAGTGTTTGGCCAATGAAACAACTTACATCCACTATGGTGATATTGAAGTGGATGACAAACTCAGTTATGTGGTGAAACCCATTGCAATTCTTGACCGAAAGATCAAAAGCTTGTGGAACAAAGAAATTGACCAAGTGAAGGTCAAATGGGAACATCGGAAGGGATCAGACACTACTTGGGTGTCCGAAGAAGAGATGAGACGCCTCTACCCTTCCCTTTTGGTATGTATTTCGGTTTCAGGGACGAAACCCTCTTTAAGGGGGGTGGACTTGTAACACCCCTAAAATATAAAATTATATATATATATATATGTATGTATGTATATAAACATAAGTTGGTCATAACCAAGAGTAACGTAACTAGGAATAATTAACCTAGTTAAATACATATTTGTAACCAATAAAGAAACTTGAACAAGTTAATCCTTTTTATAAACCTTGGAACTAGAGGGACTAAAAGGGACAAGTATGGAAAGATGTTTTAATTAAAACAAAATAAAAACCAACACACATAAGTGTGTGTGTTTGGTCGATCTCTCCAGGAGAACAAAAGGGGGTTCTCTCCAAAACCCTAAAGCTCACAAATCATCAAAAATCAAAGAAGAATTTGAACAAAAATCAGTGCTAAAGCTAATTTCGTTATCAACCACATTAGGAGATCACAAGGTGTGTCGAAATTTGATCTTTGGTGATGTTGTAAGTTTATGGTGAACATTCATAACTAGATGTCTAGTATGTATGTTAGATATAATGGTGAAATTGAAACGAATACTAGTCTAGGAATGAACCCTAGATGTGCATTTTGGTGATGTAGTGCCATAAACTAGCGATTGAAGGATTAAGCTTGTATGTAGTAAATCGGTTTTTAATGATAATGTGATGAACACTTGAGTTAGAGTGGTAAATTGTGAAACTTGATGTTATGATGCAAGTTATAAATGTTGTTTATGTACACTAGACATCAAGGCTTGATTATGATGCTAAAACATGGTTAAAATTAATTATGAACTTAAACAACGAATGCATATAAAATCTCGCCTACAAGATGTTTGTTAAAATGCCTAAATGAATCTTGAAATGATGAAAATGTAAAAGAATCACGTAATCGACTAAATTGGTAAATTACGTGTGATGAGTTGTGAAATGAGTTCTAAACATGAAGTTTATTGAACTCTATAGGCAAAGCGGGTGAAGCGGCAAGTGGTCAAGTTGGAACAGAGGCGCGCTTGAAGGATAAGCTATAAGGTACGCGACTTATTGTTTCGTTACACTTTGTAGACAAGTTTGGTCATTGATATGTGAATGTATAGATAGTGAAATCTGGATGCGTTTAGGTATGTTTAAGAAGTGATGGATGTCACTTAACAACCAAATGGGTCAAAACAAGAAAATAGTGAATTAGCGGTTTGTAAGTGAATTATATGTCACGCAAAAAAACCTTAAACTTGATACGTGAGCCGAGTAACGGAAACGCTAAATTTGGTTATGAACAGTGTTGCAGAAATCGGCCTAGGCGGCCGATTAATCGGCGCCTAGGCGCTAGGCGGTCACTTACTGCCTAATTTTGAGCTAGTCGGTCAGTTAATCGGCCATGGTCAAAGTCGGTCAAAGGCGGTACCTAGGCGGTCAAAAATCGGATTAATCGGACTATATTAATCGGTCAAAATCGGTCCTAGGCGGTCAAATCGGTCAAAATCGAACCATACTATCTGAAACTTGAAGTATTTATGTGAATTTTGAAGTATTATTTTTATATTATTGGGTATATATATATAATTTTGAAAAATACATATAAAAATCCCATTCCGATTAATCCCGATTAATCCCTAGGCGGTACCTCACCGCCTGATTAGCGCCTAGCGCCTTCTACAACATTGGTTATGAACTTAGAATGGGTCGAAAACTTAGAGAATTAAGATTCTTTAAGTTATTAAGGATAAAACTTGCGCTTGATTAATATATGTCAAGCAGAATGTTGATGCGTACGTAAACCATGTATTGGGAGCGAAATACGCTAGTGATAGTAAGCCCGAAGAATGGGTAAAATGGTCAAGGGTTCGCCTTCGCCATAATATATGAAAAAGGGTATTATAGGTAATGAGTTGAATAATTTTTAAAGGATTTGTAAGCCGTTAGCTTATAAATCAAGATTTTGTGAACCCGAGGTGTTAGATACGTAGGTATATGTTTTACGGTCGATTAGAAACAAGTTTTATGTAAAAGGATATGTTTTGTGAAAGTTATGAATAAATGAGTAAAATTAGGCAATGCTGGGCAAAAATGCAGAGCCAGCAACAAACTTTCTGTTGAATTAGGGCTGTCACGCCCCACGACAGAAGAAATGAAATTCGGTCGCGCCTCGCCAGAGCTCTCATGCCCCGCGAAGGCTTGGGGTGATATCGGTCGCGGTCCGCGAAGGCCTTTATAACTGGCAAAAATTCTTGTGTCGATTATTTTGCATTGCGAACTTGATTAAATGTATTGTAAACTATCATAACTAATGTTTATGACGGTTTTGATTATAGGTGATCACTACATACTTTTGGATGAAGATCAAGCATCTTTCAAGAACCGAACACACATCAAATGAAGCTTCCGCATTATCCTAGCTCCTTTTGTTAGCTATGACTCGTGTAAACACTTTATAACTATATTTTGAATGTTTTAAACTTAAGGTGAACATCGTTATGTGAATAGTTTTGTAAAACGACATTTTTGTCGTAAAATGCATACTTTATATGATGAAGTATTATTAAATTTAGTAAGGGTCTTACAAAAAACTTTAGAACTGGATTAATTGATGGTTAATATAATTAAAAAAATATGTAGTTTTCAAATTCCAAAATCATTAACAGGTTCTAACTATGGTCCAAAATCCAGGTGACAGTGGTAACGGAATCACTATGAGACTTACGGAGACATCTTTTGCCAACTTTACCCAATGGTCTTGTGTACTGGCCGGTGTGATATTTCTTCACTTACAAAATAATCTTGGTTCATTTGTAGGTACGCGATTTCATCATTTTGTTTACTGTATAAACGACAAACGACTAATGTAGATATGCTTTATATATATTCATTGGCAACCATTAATGAATAGTTCATTTTCATTTTTGTGGACTATATACTTGACTTACATGGTAGGTTTGGGAAAGGCAATCATTTATTTGATTTTCATTTTTGTGTTTCAATTAATTTGATTTTCCAACTTTATATGTATTGGGTTATAATAAGACTGTGATGTATTGGGTTGTGAACTTGTGAGATAGACTGGTCGAGTTGGTACGCAAATGAAAATTGTCTTAAAAGCATGGCAAAGGTGATTCAAGATCTATTGCAGTAGCTTTAAATGTAGCCTTGTGAATTATTATTATTAAAAAAATCAATATTTCTAATTATAATTGCAAAAAGTGTATTGGCAATATTGATGGTTAATGTTGCTTATCCATCCAAATCTTCGGCTTATCATTTTGACCAGTGTTGAAGTAATCGCTAGTCGCTAGTCGGGCGGTGGGGTGTGGACTAGCGATTAATCGGGGATTAATCGGAATTTATGGGGATTAATCGGGATTAATTTGATTAATCGGTGACTAATCGGGGATTAATCGGCACCTAGTCGGGATTTTTACAACCATGATTTTGACTAATACATTAGTGATTAACCATATCAATATTGTATGGGAAGAAAATGGGCTGTGCTAGTTGACTAAAAACACTTATAGCCCAAATATTATATAAATTTGTGTATATATAGTTAGTGACTAAATGGGCCGTGTCATGTTGCTAGGAAATATTTTATAAATATGAATATATAGTTGGGGTGTTAGAATATGATTACCGAGATTGTTAAATTTATGTAATAAAAACGCCTTTGTTTCACACTTGTTCTTTTGCAAGCTAATATAACTCAATGCAAAGGTGAGGTATTATTATGGTAAAGGCCATGTAATGGTCCTTTTGTGAATAAATCACTGTCGAATACATATAAAGTAAATCTTTTAAAATAGGTTTAGTATCAATGAGTAGTAAACTGATTCATGGTTCATAGATTATTGTGAAGAAGGCAATCATTCAAATAAATTTATATATTATTGAAATGAAATCATATGCTTCATTTAAATCCAAACCACTGTTAAAATATAAGTCATCGTAATTGTTCAAAAGAACTAATAGAGCTATCTCATAAATACAACGATCTCTCATTTTTAGCGTAATTATTTCATTTGTTTCCGTATTGTACGGATTTTGTGGTCTCTTCTTTTAACATAATATTGTTTTCATAGTTATCATAGTGTACGGATTTTGTGGTAGTTTACTTGTAGCGTCATAAAACGCAACATGTTATCATTTAGTTGTCCCGTGTGAGTTGTGACCATTAAAAACTTGCCCCGACACAAAGCGCTGGTGTTTATATATATACATGCACAATTTATATATGACTTTTATATCGTTTCAAGGTGTGAGTTATGTTCCTGTCCTGTGTCGACTCCGCTGAAATGCACGGGTTCCCTACTAGTTAAATTTAACACATGTTCTTTCTCTTGTATATACTTTTGATTTTATTATCTAACGATGTATCTTTAGAACATATCCATTGAAATCTCAATCTCCATATCCAAAAGGTATTTTACTATAAATTTTGTTTAATCTCCCATATCTCCATCATTATTTTCTTTTGTAATTTTTTCTTTCTTCCGTGCTTGATATACAAACCTAAATTCTTGAGATAAAATAACAAATGGTTACAATTTTTAAAATCTGAAGATATGAATATTATAGAGAAGAAGATGAAATATAGAACTTTATAAAATTTGGAGATAGAGAAAGAGATGCAAACTCAAATGTAAGTGCTTTTATCTATAATTTCTATAAAAGGAGAAATCTAAGGTGGTGTTTGTTTTTTCAGATGTAAAAGGTCTGCAGTCTGCGGACCACATCTGCAGGTATCTGCAAGAGAAGATGTGGACCAAAGGTCTGTAGTCTGCAAAGAGAAGAGGGTTTGTTTTTTTTTTACTTCAACAAAACCCTTCTCATACCCACAACACAGACAACACCCGTCACCCATCTCTCTCTCTGCTTCATCTACCACCACCACCACCACTACACCACCACCACCACCACCGCCACCACCGTCACCGCTACACCACCGCCACCACAGAGAGAGATAGAGAGAGACGCAGGAGAGAGAAACAGAGAGAGGGAGACGTCGGAGAGAAAGAAGCTGAAGATTGACGGTTACGGTAAGCTGAAGGTCCGATCTGGGTTTTGTGTTCTTGATTGTTCCATTTTTCTGGGTTTAATCCTTTTTGTTTTGGGTTTAATCCTATCTGGGTTTTGTGTTCCGATTTGGGGGTTTCGATTTGGGTTTAATCCGGTCTCTCTCTCTCTCACCGATCTCTCTCTCTCTCTCTACGATCTGGGTTTTGTGTTCCGATTTGGGGGTTTCGATGGTGGTGGAGGTGGTGGCTGAGATGTGGTGTTGGAGGTGGTGGCTGAGATGATGGTGGTGGGTTCTGTGTTTTTTTTGAAGATCTGTATGTTTGAGAAGATGATAGGTATTGGCTTTTTTTTTAAGCTAATTAAAGCAATTTTCAGATCTTCTTTAAAAAAAAAACAAACGGTCTTCAAAGCCTTATGTCTGTCCGCCTACAGACATAAGCTCTTTGCAGATGTTATAAGCAAAAACAAACAGCCCCTAAGTGACATAAGAAAAGCTAAAAGCTGAGGTGGCAGCCATAAAGGCTGTCCAACAATGCTTTTCTTATGTCATTATTACATCATAAAGCTTAATTTAAAATTCAATCCTCTGCCTTTGATTTAAATTTCAAACCTCTGCCCTTCATTCTAAATTCAAACCTCTGGCCTTCATTCTAAATTCAAACCTCTGGTCAGATTCAAAATTCAAAATTCTGTCTCCACATATATAACATCATTCAGGCTCTACATTTAAAATTCAAACAACACTTATCTATAGCAACTATTGAAAGGAACCAGATTGCAGCAATGGCAACAGAGAAGAAGATAAGAAAACTTCAACGGAGAAGAAGATAAGAAAACTCCACTGTGTACGGCATCGGAAGCAACCGCTAGCCATCGGAGATTCCGACGGGAAGCAACCTCCTCCGCTGCCGTAATAGTAGCTTGAAGCTGACCAGAATCGTTGTTTTCGAACCCTCCGTTCATAGTTATTCATCAAAAAAACATAATCGCAAACAATCAAACAGAACAGAGGCACTGGCTTCAATCAATTAGAAAGTTAACCTCATCGGCGTTATCACTGAGATCGGCATATCCAAACAGAGCAGAGGCACTGGTGCATACACTCATCTTCACCATTCTTATTTGTTGTTTCATTTCAGTTCGTAGTGAGATTTTTTCACCAAGATCAACAGATTTGAGCACCCCCATTTGTGGTGCTGTGAAAAAGGTTATACCTTTCTTGTTTTGTATCCAGTTTTGGTAGCTATTTTGTTGTGGGTTACCTCTGTTTTTAAGTTTAGGTTGTGGATTTGAAATTTCGAATTACAATTGTCAGTAACAATCCCTAATTTTGCTCTGTTTGCTCAAAGGGCAAACTGTTGGTGTGATTAGAGCTGGTCATATTGGATTTGCTTATGCTAGGATGATGGTAAATCTTTGTTCTACACTTTAAATTCAGGTTGTTAATTATGCATCAATTTCACTCACGCATCAGTTACATTTTGTGATGTTTTGAACCAGATTGTGACTAGCCGTGGTTACAAGGAAGATGTGAGGATGAGTAACGTTGGATTAGTGATCAGACCTCTCTTCAGGTGCGCTCGATTTTTGTTGAATCAAAGAGTTTTTTTTCTTAATAATTGTGGAATCTTCGTATGTTATGTTCCCGAATCTTCTTGATTTATTGGTGGTGAAATCGGGTATAACCAGAGAGCTTTGAGTGTGATTAATCAGAACTTGGATAACCGCGGTGGCGGTGTTAAGACTATGGGAGGTCGGGTGCATCCTTGTGTTGCTAGCAAGAGAGCTTTTTTATAGTATGATTATTTTAACTATTTTTAATTCTATTTGTTTATTTATTGTCTTCTTGATATTTGATAGATTGATAATAATGATTAATGCATTCATGTTAATGTAAGTTCAGTTTATTTTACCTATGTGCGATAAATTCTTGCAGTGATGAGCCTTTGACTGTTCAGGCCCCTGGAATCCAAACTTGCAGTTTATGTTATGTCTCTGATATGGTATTATATTGAAAGATAATATGATTATGCATTTATGATTTAATTGGTGGAATGTGGTCAAACATTGACTTTTTTTTGCAATGGTAATAGGTTGATGGGCTTATTCGACTGATGGAAGGGGAGAACACTAGACCAATCAACATTGGTAATCCCGGTGAATTTACAATGATTGAACTCGCCGAGATAGTGAAAGAGGTTAGTCTTTTTTCTAACATTTCTAACCACTTCCAATTCATTTGAAAGTATGTTACTGTAGGTTTTGTGAAATGGTGTTGAAATGCTGCTTATAAATCCGAAAATAGAGATTAAGATGGTGGAAAACACACCAGATGATCCAAGGCAGAGAAAACCCGACATCACAAACGCGGTGGCGGAGAGCTTTGAGTGTGATTAATCAGAACTTGTATGAACTTAAGAGTGCTTTAGAGGTAAGATTGGGCAACTTATTTGATGACCCTATGCATGAATTATAAAATCTGAAACAAACTGCAGATGCTAAGGGCTATCATGTTACTTTTGATTTTATTATTAGTAAACGGAATTTACCAGCAGAGTATGCTCTAAGTCATTTTCTTGCTGGTTTAGAAGAAGAAATTCAATTGCAAGTTAGGATGTTTTGATTCAAGAAGCCTATAGTTTGCAAGTTAGGATGTTTTGATTCAAGAAGCCTATAGTTTGGTAAAATTGCAAGAAGGAGTCAAAAAGTTAAATAACCAAAATAGGGTCTAGATTTACAACTCGGAATACACATGGTGATAACAACAAAGGGATTCTTCCTTTCCCTTAACTTAAAAAAGTTCAGAGAGATAATCATAAACCTCAAACTAATAAAAGAACTATGACCATAGCAGGCTTTGAAGAAAGGAAATCTAAGGGTTTATGCTATTTCTGTGATGACAAATATACCCATGCCATAGTTGTTGAGGTAAGAGGCCACAATTGTATCATATTGAGGTAGAATTAATTGATGAAGAGGAAGAAATAACTGATTAGATTATGATTTACATGAGTTGTATTTAGATTTCTGGTTTTCTATTTTTTTATCACATAAAAGTACCATGATTTATTGTTGTTTATATACTCAGATTTAGTTCTTATTACATAAGAGCACTGTAGAGTGGTATTTAGATTTCGATTGTTTATTATATCGTAGGTTCTTGAAAGTTATGAGCGAGCTTACAGTAATCTGGTTCATGTTCCACAGTTGTGAGAGGTAGAGGAGGTATTTCGTTTGAACATTAGTTAAAATTATGTTTTATGTCTTAATTGAATTTCTATTTTTGGTTCTTGGAGTATGGTGATTTTACTATTTTTATTTATGAGAGCTGATCGATTACTATGTTATCTTGAAACAAACTGTACCAATAGTTGAATTGAAGAAAAAATGGAAGACATAGGAGAATGATGAAGATGATGCTAACATAAAAAAGTCATAGATGGTGTGTTTGCTGATGAACTGCGAGGAATGTATGGCTTATGAAAGTTAAAGTCATTGACTATATGGCTTGCTGATGTTTTTAAATTGCATACCATAGTAAGTAAGTTGGTATATTTCTAATTGTTTTTTTTTTCGTTTCCTTTCAACTTTTCATATTTGCTATAGAGTATCAACACATCAGCTAATATGAACCATCCTATGCATTCGTTAGAAGATTTGTCCGCCATCAATTTTTCTTTCGTTAGAAACAACCAAGTAACTTTTGCAGGCAGAGCTGCAATGGTGAATTGCAGTGACATATATCTTTATAGGGTTTGAAAACAGTGGTTGAACCACTGTTATAATCAAATTGGGCTTGGAGAAAACAGTGGTTGAAAAACCACTGTTGGGAAATATTTTATTGGGTTTATTGGGTTAAAACAGTGTTTTGTGGAGAAAACAGTGGTTGAAACCCACTGTTGGGTTAAAACCGTGGTTTGAAACCACTGTTCGGCCAAAACATTGTTTTGTGGAGAAAAAAATGGTTGAAACCACTGTTGGGTTAAAACCAACCATGGTTACAACCACTGTTTTCTCCACAAAACACTGTTTTAACCCAATAAAATATTACCCAACAGTGGTTTCAACCACTGTTTTCTCCAAGCCGAATTTGATTATAAGGTTTAATAAAACTCTCTTATCTTCTTTAGTTATAAAGTTTAATAAAATTCTCTTATCTGCTTTAGATTATAAGGTTTTCAACAGTTTTTTATTCGAATTGGTGATATTCATGCAGTGTATTGGGACTCGATTTACATGTTTTGAATTTAGGTCGCTATTTTAAAGATCTCGCAACTTAAATGTGGGAAACTGGAACTTAAAGATGCGGGAAACTGGAAGAGAAGGCTTATCAAAGCAGCACGTGAGGCTGAAGAAACCGTTGATATGTTCCTATCAAAGCAGCACCCAAGTTGTGAATGCATGTTGACTTTCAACGATAAATTAATAGATTTGTTTGATCAGGACCTTAAGGATGTTATGGATGACATCAGAGAGGGGATCATGAGTAATTATAATCACAAGGGCTAGAGCCACCATGTTAACCAAGATTTGATGATGGATAACAAGCTTGAAGCCACTGGAAAGCGAAAATAAAACAATGGATCTTAATGATGCTGAACATGTGGAATTGATTGTCTGCTTTAAAGACAATGGACGAGTAATAATAGAGAGAGTTACTGGATACCGAAATCTGCTCTTTACTAAGTGGCTGCAATAAACTACGAAGATTCGCACTCTATCTTAGACCTAGAGGGTTAACAGATGTGGGTTTGACTTATATATGTCAACACAGTCAGAATATAAGATGGATGCTTTAGGGCTAACTCGGAGAATTTGATTCCGGGCTTCTCAGATTTTCTAGAGGCTGCCCGAGCCTACAAAAACTTGAAGTAAGAGGGTGTTGCTTCAGTGAAAACGCACTTGCTATGGCGGTTTTACAGCTAAGATCTTTAAGGTACTTATGGGTACAAGGCTACAGGGAATCTAAAATAGTATTGGATATGCTAACAATGGCCCTCCCTTTTTGGAATATCGAAATAATCCCACCACGAAAGGTTGACTGTGGAGATGGTAGAGAGATGGAACATCATGCGCATATACTTGCTTATTACTCTCTTGCTGGACCAAGAACCGATTTTCCACCTTCGGTTATCCCACTTGACTCCATTACTCAGTAAATGTGTACATATCTTTAAAAAAGGTAGTAGTCTTTTTCTTGAGATAAGGTCAAGGTTGGTTTTGTTTGTTGTATCATGTAGTTGTATCTTTACTATTTATAATGGTTTGTATTGTGTTGTGTTAGTTTTGGAATGACGTTCGAGTGTGTGATAATTCAGTTATCTTGATAGATTTTTCGCGGTTTATGAGCTTGCATACTAGAATGGTAAGGCATACAAACAAGAACATGAATACAAATAGAAAACAACAAACTAAAAACAAAGATAGTGAGCCTATTTGATTTATACACCATAATAAATACAATGGTGGTTCATATATAATGTTTTATATTCAACATCATCTAATAAATCCAACACATCCTATGTGTTCCATCTAATTCACATTATCAAAATTTAGATTTGGACAGAACTTTATGAAAGACATTTTCTATTAACTACTTGCAAGTTTTTTTTATTCATGGATATGCATGATTTGAATCTTTATAGTATTTAAGTGTAGCCAAAGGACGGGTCACGAGACGGGTTAGGTAACGACCGTAATGTGTAAAAGCGGGTTTTGATCAAACTGGTTTCGGATTTACTTTAAGTCAAAATGCAATCTATCATACGAGTAATATAGGTGTTTTGATTAGAATAATGTGCAATGACTAATATTATAGTTTTTTCTAGTAATGAACTATAGATATATATTTTTGAGTCTTGATTTTGTTTAAGATTTGAAGTTTTTCAATTTAAACTTCTTCAACTTAGATAAAGGTGATTGACGTAATGGAGCTAAAATAGAATAATTTGCAATGACTAATATTACATTCATAAATAGTCGACTACAATTCACAGCATACACTTATGTAACATCTAATATAAGCATTCGTTGTTTAATAAATTTCACTACTAAAAATTGACTCGTATCCGACCAAGGTTTTTGTCGGAAAATTGTCGGAAAACGGCGTTTCCGACCAATTTCCTACAGAAATACGTTTGTAGGAAAAAGCCTTGTAGGAAAAGATTTCCGACAAGCATCCGACAAAATTGACGACAAATTTCCGACAAAAAGAAGAGGTTACTATTTCCGACAAAGTCCCGACCACAATTTTCCTACATCTAGACAACAGTGGTTAGGTTGTCAACATAATGGAACTCCTGTTGACTAACCCTGTTGACCATTAGTTCATATCAATTTTGTAAGTCTGCACTAATTATTTTTTTACTTTCTATTAAAATGTGTTATGCGTAGTTTTTTTAAAAACCATCCGTGTTTGCACATGGGTCTTACTATTAGTTATTAGTTATTATTGTTGTTGTTGTTAATAAAAAAAAAACGTAAATGAATAGTGGTTAATAGCTGGGTGGAATCTAATTAGTGTGCCACGTTTATATGGGTTAATGCTTTGTTGCCGCATGTAATGAAGGTCACTAACAGGGAGGAAGAGGACAACAACAGAGATAAAGAGAGACGGTGGTCGTTTGATGTTTCCGACACACCTCCTACCGGCGACGGAATCAGACGTCCCAGATGATGGCGGCGATTCCTAGAGTCCTGATCTGTCAAGCAGTTGCTACATCGCTACGCGTCGCCGGCGACATGTATAATAAAAGTCTAAATTCAATAATACTATTATAATAAAAACGTCCCTGATGTTTGGTCATATTTCCTTGTTCCATCAAAAATGATTTTTTTTTGTGCATTTGATTCCTTCATGTTTGCGTTTTATTTCCATTTCCATCCAATTCCTAAAGTTTGAAAAAAAAAAAACGCTTTATCACACCTATCCTTCTACCACTAATACTTACACAGTATATGCACCACCATTCGGAGTGGGTTCGGCAAACCCACCCAGCAACATGTGGCAAATTGCGGTTCACGTGTGAACCAATACTGGTTAAAGACGTGTAGTTATTTGAATATGAAATGGACTCAATTGCAAAATACCCAATTTAATAAAGGAGTATATTTATTTTAAGCTCCAAGCCTAACACGACATTAAAGTTCAACTAGTTATAAAGAAGACAATAATATCGATTACTCGAAGCGTTTGGGCTCGCTTAAAGCTTTGGCTTGAAACCCAACCCGAGCGCGCTACACAACTCCGGATACAAAGCTTTACGCATCTGCGCATACAACTCGCCATTCCACTTCATCTTCGCTAACTCCTCCCCCATGCGCAAACCACCCTCCACCGCACTTTCACGGTCTTCATAAGCAATATCCACCAACCCCAGCATTACCGCCTCATCCGCTTTCACCTTTACTCCTCGCAACAATACATCTCGCAGGGATTCTCGCTTCACCACCTTGGACCTTATCAACTCAACCGCAAAGTCAGGCAACATAAGCCCTTTATGAATCTCGTTCATACTCAACAAACCATGATCACGCCTCATGTAGACATAGTCATGGCATAACGCAAGCCCCAGTCCCGCACCAATAGCATGACCTGTAATGACCGCGATTGTCGGCATAGGGAGGGAAATGAACTCCGCGACCATACACTTTACTTGGTTGATCAGTTGGAAGATTGTATCGGTTGTGTTGAAGTCGAAGCCGTTACAGAAGAACTTTCCCTGCGCAATGGTGAGCAAGACTGAGCCATGAGTGGAGTGGAGGCTGGCATCTGATAGAGCTGATCGAATAGAGGAGATGAGGGTAGAGTTAAGGCGATGTTCGTCCACACCATCACCTGTAAGTGTTAGCAAGAAAAGGTTCCCACGCTTTTCTAAACTACACATTCTCAGTTTATTTGTTTTATCAAATGAGGCCGAGCATAATATAAGTTTAACAAAGGTTTGTTTAGATTCGAGGAGTATATATGGCCAAATTTCAAGGACCACTCGACCCCGCATTCACATCATTGAAAACAAGTATCTTTTATATATTAGAGTTAATTGCCAAAATCGTCCTTGAGGTTTGGGCACGTTTTCCATTTTCGTCAAAAATGACATTTTTTTACCATTTTGCCCTCCACGTTTGTCATTTTGTCATTTTCATCCAAATGACTAACTGATGTGTGAAATATGTGTTAATTAAAGTCAACAAGTTTTAAAAATTGGAAAAACCCGTAAACCACACACTACCGGAAAGTGTACCGGTCGTAAGTAGTAAACCAAGTAAGTCCGAGTATCGAACCGTGGACACAATCTAGCGACTCTTGATACTAAACATCTATCGACCCCTAGCCTAATAATTTGGTTTTGTTTTGAGAAAAATATTTTTTAAACTAAAAACCAATTTAAATAAATAAACGACCAAACAGCAGCAAGCACAGACAACTAGAGACTGGACTGAAACTCAAGTATGAGAAAAATAGGATATCTATGTAAGAATCCCTAGACTTATGAATAAAATCCTAACCTTGGTTTTAAATGAAGACTCTGCCTAACCCGATAAACCCCCGAAAGGTAAACCGAACATGACAATACGACAAGTGATTAAGTGCTAAAATGGACTGACTCGAGTTATCGACCACCAAGTCCCACAACTATCAGATATAAAGTAATTTATTTACTAAAACCCTCAAATTATGAATCATAAATAATTAAGACACCGAGACCTTGGAAACTCTAGACGCGAATAAACAGATGAACCCGAGTTATCGGCCACCCAAACTGCCAAACAACGCCCAGCTAATAACATAGCAATTCTAGATTAGATTTCTCACCTCTAGAAAAGATTGCACGTTTTAATTAATTGGTTTTAATAATTATTAAACTTGAATTAGATTTCTCACTTTCAAGGTCCAGACCGAAAGATTACTACTTAGACTGACTCCCGGCTCAAAAGTATATTACTAAGTATCTAGAGCAATGGAACCAATAAATAAATTATCAAACCAATCAAAACCAACACACAAATATTTAGAATCGGGTTCAAAAATTATATCATGTAAATCATCTCATTCATTTAAAACCAAAAGTTAATAATTTAAACAATCATCTAGTTCATCAACCCTAGTCAACCATAAAAAAATTTAGCTACTCATAATCGATGACAAAACACAAATAAATTTAAAGCAATTCGAGTGGGAAAACATGTCTATAATATTTAAGTTTAACAACCAGAAAAAAAATTATAAACAATGTCTAACCGAATAGCCTTAAAATTTAATCGTCAATCTTCAACCCCAAGCTTTCTCTTTCTTTTTCTCTTGATCGCAGCCTCCAAAAAAAAAATAAAAAATAAATTCTTTTCATTTTTCGTTCCTTTCTTACTTGCGCCCAAAACGGCCGTCCAACTCAACCCTATGCTTCTGTTGTCTAATGTTCTCCAAAATAATAATTATTGGAATCTCCACTTTAATGTTTGAAAAGAATTAGCCAATCCCTCTATTAAATCCTTGCTGCCGTCTAGCCAACCCCCAATTCTTAATATATCCCTAATAATACTCAAAATGGGGTTTCTTTATAGTATGACTCCTTCAAGAATAATCAATAATGTACACATGCATGATTGGAAGTGGGCGGCCCACCCACTGATGTTGTCGAAATGCATGCCTGGAGAGTAATCCTTTTTTGCGTCCCACATATGTATTGTCCAAAATAATTCCTTCAACATCGTTGACCCATTCTGCAAAACCACAAGGCCAAAATTCCTCATGTATCATATTTAGCTCACAAAAAGAAAATAGACAACATGCATTTAACAAATTAATTACTAACAACAATAGACCAAGGATCATCATGTTTTATAATTATTATCGTTATAAATTTATTCATTTAAACTCATTTAAATCCAATAATAAAATTATATACGCATAACATGAGATTCTATCATTTTAGTTCGTTTTCATTCAACATCATCAAACTTTATATATGAACCAACTACGAGTAAATTTTAAGGAAAATGACCCTAAAACTACTCAAAAGTGTAAGAATATTAGTATAAAAATATGTATAATTTAGACCACCTCAAATATCCCCACACTTTACCTTTTGCTTGTCCCTAAGCAAAATCCGAAGCACCATGTCCAACTTAAACACTTAACAACAACGCAAGTCTCAAACAAATTATAATGGAACTACGAAATCATTAAACACAGCGGTTTTGCAAGACTTACAACGTTCAAAAGGGTGACGAATCATAATATTTAAATGAAAACGGGCCTACCTAATCAAGTTTTTCTTACCTTCAAGCAATCAACTATGCAATGTCAACACCCCTCACAATTTCACTCATCTCTCGACTAATATATATATGTAATTTCGAGTGAACTCTCAAAACCGAACTATGAAACATACTATTATAAGCTTGTACGTCAATAAGTTCTCCACCTAATTGTTAGAACTCGACACGGATCAAGAGGGCTTTAATGGGTAGGTAAGGGCTAAAGGTAGGTTATTTTATTTAGGAATAAATGGCTAAACACGAAATCACACGATAAACCGGATAAGCACGAAACAAAACAATAATATATTGGTCATTTCGACCCACAACTTTATTCTATTTTTTCTTTTTCTTTTCCTCCTTTTTATTTTTTTTTTCAGTTTCAAGATAAAGATGACAATAACACAATACGATCCGGTTATCAAATCAACAACGGGTAACAAATGAATGATTTTAGGCTCAAAGTGGTGTCTAAAGTTAATGGTGAAACAGGTCAAACACAAATGCTACACAAATAGGGTGATCCTAATGCCTCTATCATATCCATGTCAAATCCTAACCGAAGGTCTCAAACTGTATCAAAACGCACAAGTTCTAAAGTAATGCAACCAGTCGGTAAACACACACGAAACAAGAATAGTGACCATATATGTGAAACAAGTAAAGGCTCAAATCTCACTATCATGTGGAAAATAAGGGCTACCGATATTGATAATGCACAACCAATTAACTCTCCGACTCCATCCACTATCCTAGGCATCCCAAAACCTTTTACTCCTAAAAACCGATTCAGTTAACCTACTATCCCGCAACTTAAAGAAACATGCGCTCTCGACTCATAAATTCGACAATTAAGCCGCTTTTGACCGACGTTTTGAAAAGGTTTTTGTTTTCTATGCGCTAGAGGATCGGGACTCGCAACAACCTCACTTTTTTTCAATTTTTTCAATTTTTGTTTTTCTGATTTTTTAATTTTTTATTTAATTTTTTAGTTTTATTTTTATTATTATTATTTTTTACTCAAATCTACCTAAAAAAACGTAGTCTCCCACCCCCACACTTAAAGTTTACATTGTCCCCAATGTAGGATGAAAGACAACTAAAAATAAATAAGAAATAAAACCTAAAATAATATATGAAAATAAAACGATAACGAGTTGGAAAGGACTTAGCTGGTTAGGATAAAAATCAGTGCCAGCTACGCGTGTCATCAATCCGAACCCGTAGACGACCGTATAGCATTTCCTTCGCAATCGTATCCAAGACTGATATACCGGGGCTGCCTTTTACAATAATGACATAAGCTCGAAATCCCCGCCCGAATGGAGATTGAGTACGGGCGGTGTCACACCCCAACCGATGGCGGAAACATCGGGGTGAGGCACTGAGCGAAACAGATTGTCCAAGAGAAATCCATAACAACTAATTTTACCAAATATTTAAAGTTACGTCCCATACCATAACTGTTTTGGTCAAAAATTACCGAAGCAATTTAGTGATCAAATTAGTTAAGTGAGGTAGTGTGCTAAAATTATGTGTGAAAAATGTGTTAACCAAATTTGTTATGAAAACAGTTTCAGGATACGGCTCAGGATATCGAGCTGTATCTACAATCAAACAATGGGCGAAAATGTAAAGGTTGACACGTGATGTACGAGGTGTTAGGGGTGGATTTCTAAATGACCAGTGATCCTTATTTGCTGATTTCTTTTAGTGATCCTCAATTCTGTCTGAAGTAGTGATCCTCAGAAGTGTTGCAGGATCAGGATCAGGATCATGGATAACTATAAGGATCCCAGTACTAACGATTGTCTATTTTGAATTCGTAAATGTTTTGCAGTAATATCAACTTGGACTGAGTCTTGGCGACATTCCTGGAGAATATTCTTATTGTATTCCGCACGTGCTTGGCCAGAAATGGACGTTGTGGAGTCGTGGAAGACTTGCACCTTTTGCGGAATGTTAGTTAGGCTTGATATTTTCTATTTGTAAAGGGGTAGCGAGCTATATTAGGGACACTTAGCTATTTTTGGCTAAACACACACTCTCATACAACCGCTCTCACTGGCTCTCGACAAACACTTAGCATTTTTCATACATTTCTACACGTTACACTATAGTGATCCTTGTACTTAGCTCACTATCATCCGAAGTTGTAACATATTGTTTGTTTAATTTGAGTTGGTGATCGGTAGTTTCCATCACCCGGGGTTTTTTGTGCCGGAGATCAACTCTTGATCAAGGGCTTTTTCCCAGTATAAATCTTCGTGTCATTTGTTCATTACACTTCATAGTGATCCTTATTATTGTCCATCAATTCAAGCATCATACCTCACAACAGAAAGTTAGGTTACATTGTCATTGCTTGATTTTTGACCAAAACAGTTTGGCGCCCACCGTGGGGCAATTGGTGCTTCATTCTTAGAAAGATTCGTGTTTTTTTGGTCATTTCTGTTAGGGGAGGATTTTCTAACAATTAGTGATCCTTATTCGTTATCCTAATTAGTGATCCTTACTTCTGTGACAGGTGGTGATCCTCAGAAGGGCTTTAGGATCAGGATCATGGATCACTTCAAGGATCCTCGTACTGACGATTGTTTACTTATGTTTTGTAGCATCTCGCAGGTATATTGAGGTTGACCAAGTCTAGGCGACATTCCTGGAGAATATTCCTAAACTATTCTGCACGTGCTTGACCAAAAATAGACGTTATGGAGAACGTGGAGGCTTGGCACGAAAGTCGGATAGTTAGTTTTGGTGGTTATTTCTATTTTAAAAAGGGAGTAACGAGCTAGTAGAACACACTTGGTCATTTCTCAGTTACACACACTCGTACAAACGCTCATACAAGCTCTCGTTCAAACACTTAGCAATTTCATACACTTTTTACACATTTCACCGTAGTGATCCTTGTACCTAGCTCGTTACTATCCGAAGTTGTAAACATTTAATCATTTATTAGAGCTTGGTGATCGGTAGTTTCCATCACCCGGGGTTTTTTGTGCCGGAGATCAACTCTTGATCAAGGGCTTTTTCCCCGTATAAATCCTTGTGTTGTTTGTGCATTCTACATTGAAGTGATCCTCATTGCTGTTACATATTTAAAGCATCATTCCCCTAAACAAAGAGTTTGGTTGCAATATCCTCATCAGATTTTTTGACCAAAACAGTTTGGCGCCCACCGTGGGGCAATTGGTGCTTTGCCTTAGAAGAATTCGCATTTCTGTGCTCATTCCGGTTCACTACAACCAAGCAAATGGCTTCCTCGGCGAAGAATACTTCAAACTTGATGTCTTCATTCACTTCTTCACAAGGCGTCCCTCCTTTGCCTCCACCACCTTCTGGATCCCAGAAGAACACTGAGAATGCTGCGAAGAAACCGACTCCCATTTTCTCAAAACCACCTACTTCTTCTGTTTCAACTAATCCTACTACTAATGATCTCTATGCCTTGATTTTGCAGATGAGGGATCGTGCACAAGAGCAGGATAAGACCAACGAAAGGATCCTCCGGGAGATTGACGAAATTAAGAAACAGAAGAAAACGGCAGAGGATCGTTCCCCACTGACGCCCAGGTCTTTGAATTTTGATACTCCGGTGATTACTTCTCAGCCATCAGTGATTCCAGACATTCGATATGTGGGTGGACCAAAAGGAGTACACTACGCAACAACAGCTATGACCCAGGCACTAGGTTCATATTTTCAGCCAGTGGGATCCTATCCTCAGCATATGGGATCCCTCACGAGTACAGGAGGATATTCAGGAATGCAGCGGTATCAAGGATCCTCCTTCGTTCCAGGATCATCCCAGGTTCAAGGATCCTCCTTCGTCCCAGGATCATCCCAGGTTCAAGGATCCTCCTTCGTTCCAGGATCATCCCAGGTTCAAGGATCCTCCTTCGTTCCAGGATCATCCCAGGTTCAACGATCCTCCTTCGTCCCAGGATCATCCCAGGTTCAAGGATCCTCCTTCGTCCCAGGATCATCCCAGGTTCAAGGATCCTCCTTCGTCCCAGGATCATCCCAGGTTCAAGGATCCTCCTTCTTTCCAGGATCATCCCAGGTTCAAGGATCCTCCGTTGTTCCAGGATCGTCCCAGTTTCAGGGATCCTTCTAGGTGCCAGGATCCTTGAGGAGTTTGCAGACAGGAAGTTCAGATGTCCATCAAGGAGATTTTATTCCAATGCAGACCAATGCCTCTACTGGTCCCTCGGTCATTCCAGAGTCTCAGCAATATGGATTAACATCCATTCTTCCTAACTTGAATCCAATGGGAGGTAACACTTTTAATAATTCTCATACTACTAACCATGGTCTTATGCAGGATCCAGGTATCAATCATGCCATGGCCAGAGAATTGAAAAAGCTAAAGGATATGATATCAAGTGTTCCGGGAGTGGTCAAACCTATCCCCGAGTTTGCAGATGGGAGCCACAAGATATCTCGTTTTGCACCACCAATCTGTGATGCTGAGATACCCAAGAGATTCCATGTGCCTACAATGAAACTGTATGATGGTTCGACGGATCCTGAAGAACACATAGCACAATACAGGGAGAGGATGGAGATCAATCCAATCCCAGAAAGGTTAAAGGAAGCATGCTTGTGCAAAGGATTCGGATCCACTCTTACTGGATCAGCTCTCAAATGGCTGCTAAGTCTTCCTCCCTATTCTATTACCTCATTTGCTAACCTAGTTAACTTGTTTAATAATAAGTTTTCTTGTAGTAGAAAATTTGAGCGATTAACTAGTGATTTATATAGGATAACCCAGGGCCATAATGAATCATTAAGGGATTACATTACCAAATTCAGTAAAGAATCCTTAGACATTCCCAACTTAGATATAGCCACGGCTGTTGAGGCCTTCAAAATGGGATTGCTTAGGGATTCGTTATTTTATGATGATCTTGTTATGACACCGTGCAGGAACTTAGATGAGGTAAGAACCCGGGCCCTCAGGTTCATCCGGCTAGAGGATGATAAGAGGATCCAGGACAGGTTGACAGGATCCTCAAAGCAGGATAAGCAAGGATCCTCATTCAGGAATAACAAGTTCAGATCCTACAACAGATCTGACAATCAGAACGTTCATTCTATTGATCAAGAAGAGGATGATGAGGATTATCCTCCAATTTCTGAATATTGCTTTAGTGTTGATAACAATGAACTAATCCTTGCCATGCAGAACCTAGGTGATAAAGCTAGATGGCCAAGAAAGAATAATAGGCCGGCTGCAACTAAGGATAAATCAAAGTGGTGTGCGTATCATGAAGATTTTGGGCACCTCACAGAAGAATGCATTGCATTAAGGAAGGAAATTGGATACTTGTTGAGCAAAGGGCATCTAAAAGAGTTGTTGGGAAGAAAAAAGTCAAGGACTCAGGATCCTGAAAGGATCCCTGAGAAGGCTCCAGCCCCTCCAGCAGATGCACAAGTGATAAACTTTATTTCTGGAGGATCCGACATTTGTGGCACATCCTTCTCAGCAGCTAAGAGGCATGCAAAGGAAACTAAAATGGATAATGGAGAAAGACCAGTTCGAACATCAAGTGTCTCCGAAGGAAAAGTCATAACCTTTGATGAAGAGGATCGTGTTGATATCCAGGATCCTCATCACGATGGTTTAGTTATTACTCTTTTCATATCTAACCATTTTGTCCGCAGGATCCTTATAGACGGAGGAAGTTCAGTGAACATTATCCAGCTTGATGTTCTGAAGAAGATGGGTATTCCTGAATCAGAGATCATACCAAGATCCTCCGTGCTCGTGGGATTCAGTGGCGAAACTAAGAACACTCTGGGGGACATTAAACTCCCAATATATATTGAAGGCTTACACTCTTATCAAAAATTTTGTGTTATTGACTATCTATCTTGTTGTAATGTTATCCTTGGCAGGCCCTGGATACACGATATGAAAGCAGTCCCGTCTACTTACCATCAATGTGTGAAGCTCCCTAGTCCTTGGGGAATAGTAAAGATCGATAGTGATCAGCAGGAGGCTAAGAATTGCTATACTTCATCGATGAAACCAGCCTCGAAGTCAAGGGAGCAATAGCAATCAAGGTATCCTCCAAGGAATGTCTTGGAGGCCGGAGAGCAGGATGTGGTAGAAATCCTCATGGATCCCGATGATCCTGAATCCAAAATCTATATCGGATCAGGGATCCTTGGCGAAATGAAAGAAGACCTCATATCCTTCCTCAAAAGGAGAAAGACTACCTTTGCATGGAAACACGAAGATATGACTGGTATATCCAAAGATGTTATCACTCACAAGCTCGGCATCGACAGATCCTTCAAACCAATCCATCAAAGGAGAAGGAAGTTCGCACCAGAAAGGAATGCCATTATCCAGGAAGAGGTAGAGAAATTGCTCCGGGCAGGTATGATTAGAGAGGTCAAGTATCCAAGATGGTTGGCCAATGTGGTTGTTGTTCAAAACAAAAACGGAAAATGGAGGGTATGTGTCGATTTTACCGACTTAAATAAGGCATGTCCCAAGGATCCTTTCCCTTTACCCCACATTGACTCCATGGTGGATGCAACCGCGGGTCATGAACTGTTAACTTTTATGGATGCTTCATCTGGATTTCAACAAATCCAAATGGAACCATCCGATCAAGAGGATACAGCCTTCATGACTCCAACTGGTATATACTGCTATATTGCTATGCCGTTTGGATTAAGAAATGCAGGTGCAACATACCAAAGGCTGGTGAATATGATGTTCAAGGATCAGATCGGACAAACTATGGAGGTTTACATAGATGATATGGTGGTAAAATCCATAAGAGCTGAGGATCATCTAAAGGATTTGGAGGAAGCATTTGATATCCTTGACAAATATAACATGAAACTTAATCCTTCAAAATGTCACTTTGGTGTTAAAGCAGGTAAATTCTTAGGATATATGGTGACAAAGAGAGGCATTGAAGCTAGCCCGGAACAAATCAAAGCAATAGTGAATATCAAATCTCCGGCCAATGCTAAGGATGTTCAAAGGCTAACAGGCAGGATAGCAGCTTTGAACATATTTATATCCAAATCCT
This sequence comes from Helianthus tuberosus, assembly GCA_030545235.1. Taxonomy (NCBI): domain Eukaryota; kingdom Viridiplantae; phylum Streptophyta; class Magnoliopsida; order Asterales; family Asteraceae; genus Helianthus; species Helianthus tuberosus. The sequence continues at coordinate 35,805,953 of CM060424.1, read as the reverse complement.
CGGAGAAGTGCAAAGAATTCTATGATATCCTAAGGAAGAACAAGAAATTTGAGTGGACCGAGAAACACGAAAATGCTTTGAGAGCCCTCAAAGATTACTTATCCTCAGCCCCATCCTTGATGAAGCCAGAAAAAGGCGATGTGTTATCCTTGTATCTTGCAGTATCCTCAAAAGCAGTAAGTGCGGTCCTTGTTAAGGATCATGAAGGTACACAACATCCCGTCTATTATGTAAGTAAAAGTTTACTTGATGCCGAATCCTGGTATTCACACCTTGAAAAACTTATTCTTGCATTAATAATGGCATCTACTAAGTTAAGACATTATTTTGAAACTCATGTTATCATTGTTAAAACTAATTTTCCAATTAAGAATGTTCTCAGGAAACCAGAGATGTCAGGAAGGATGGCTAAATGGGCAGTGAAATTGAGTGCATATGATATAAGATATGAGCCTAGGACAACCATCAAATCCCAAGCATTAGCTGACTTTGTGGCTGATTTCAGTAGTGATTTACAAGAAGAAGCTGAGCTAGAAGTCCAGCAGCTAGAAGAGACCAAGGATCCTTGGATACTTTATACTGATGGATCCTCAAATGTCAAAGGCACAGGGCTTGGAATACTACTAAAATCGCCACAGGGGGACATAATACCCCATTCTATAGCTTGTGGATTCCAAACCACTAACAATGAGGCTGAATATGAAGCCCTAATTGCTGGTTTACAAATTGCAAAGCATATGGGTATCAGGTATCTTGAGGTACACGTAGATTCTTTGCTGATTACAAACCACTTTAATGGATCATATTCTGTTAAAGGTGAAAAGCTAACCAAGTATTTGGAGATAGTCAAAAGTTTGGCACTCTCTTTTGTTTCCTTTAGTTTGTCACAGGTACCAAGGGAAGAAAATACAGAAGCTGATGCATTGGCTAACTTAGGATCATCTTTGAAGATCCCGGAGGATATCAAGATTCCTATTATCCATATCCTGACCCCGGCTATCGAGGATCACGAGGCTATGGAGATAGGAAATGATTCTGCAATTATCCCTTGTGAGGATACTCAGTCCTATTCAGGATCAGGATCATGGATCTCACCAATTATGAGATACTTACAACATAGAGAGATTCCTACAGGAGAAAACCCTAGGGCTTTCAAATCTAAGGTATCTCAATTCACAATTATAAATAATATGTTGTATAGACGATCTCTTGCAGGACCATACTTGAGATGCATTGAGGATCCTGAAGTTCAGGAAGTTTTAAAAGACTTCCATGAAGGAGATTGTGGAAACCACACTGGGGGCAGGGCTTTATTCTCAAGGATCCTGAGGACAGGATACTACTGGCCAACCATGAAGAAAGATGCTGTGGAGTATGCCAGAAGATGTGATCCTTGCCAGAGACACAACAATATCCTTCATCAACCAGCTGAATTATTGCATCCTATATCCTCCTCTTGGCCATTTATGAGATGAGGTATGGATATAGTTGGAAAGCTCCCTAAGGCACCTGGTGGGAAAATATTCATGTTAGCAATGACTGATTACTTCTCCAAGTGGATAGAGGCTGAAGCCTTTGCCCAAGTCAGAGAAAAGGAAGTTATATCCTTCATTAAAAGAAATATTATAACTAGATTTGGTATCCCTTCTGAGATTATATGTGATAATGGTTCCCAATTTATTGGGGGCAGAACCACTAACTTTTGTGACAGCTGGGGGATTAAGATGATAACTTCAACACCAGTCCACCCACAAGCTAATGGCCAAGCAGAATCATCCAACAAGATCATCATCAACAATTTGAAGAAAAAGCTTGGATCCAAGAAAGGGAAATGGGCAGAAGAACTACCCTATGTGCTTTGGGCTGATAGGACAACCCCCAAGAATGCTACTGGTCAAACACCATTCTCTTTGGTGTTTGGAGCAGAATCAGTGATCCCAACAGAAATGGTGGTTCCTACTGCTAGAACAAGTACCCGTGATCCCGAGGAAAATGATGAAAACTTGGCTCAAGACCTGGATACTATTGAAGAAATCAGGGATATGGCTAGGATAAGGATGGCCAGTTATCAACAAAGAATGGCTGGTACTTAAAACAAAAATGTCAGAATCAGGAGGTTTCAAGTTGGAGATATGGTGTTAAGGAAAGCATTTCAGAATACCACCAATCTTGCTGATGGAAAATTGGCTCCAAAATGGGAAGGCCCTTATTTGATTGAAGCTGAAGCAGGAAAGGGGGCATATAGATTGCTAACAATGGAAGGTGATTTGCTACCAAGAGCTTGGAATGCTGTCCACTTGAAGAAATATTTCATGTAAGCAGGATCCTTATGGTATAAGTGATCCTCACGATAGGTATATCCTTAAAGGATCCTCAAAGTATCGGTGATCCTTATTCAGGTAATATCCTAATCTTGAACTATTTCATTTCTTTATTTTCTCATATTAGGATAAGGATCATGTATCCTTTATCCATTTCTCATGTGAGTTCAAGTTTTGAAAGTTCAGGTATCTTTAGCACAACATTGGTTATCCACAGAAGCAATCCGTCTTTTGGGTTTAACCCCAGTTATTTGGGCTTGTCCCCAGATTCCGCCTGTAGCGCACGATGATCCTGGTGTAGTTCAAGGCTTTGGGACCAGTACTCGTTCTAGGGGCTGATAATTCCATTGTTCACGTTAGCTAAGGTTTCTAACGTTTTCACGTTAGCTAAGGTTTTGGAATTTTCATGTCACTAAGTTTGGATAGTCGCCAGTTAGGGCCATACTCCAGTTTACATACGATCCTTGGGCTTGTCCCCAGTTATCCTTGGGCTCGTCCCCAGTTATCCTTGGGCTCGTCCCCAGTTATCCTTGGGCTTGTCCCCAGTTATCCTTGGGCTTGTCCCCGGTTGCTAACTCTTTTCTTATATTGGCTTAGTCCCAAGTTATGCTTTATTTCAGGTCCTTGAAGATAGGCAGCTAGGGATCCTTGATCCTTATTTCATTTTAAGGTTTATCTTATAGTTATCCTTATTATGGTTAGGATTCTAACTTGGATTCTCAGGTATGATCCTTAACTCCTTTGATTTTATTCATTATTCTTTTAAATAACCCTTATACTTGACAACTGAACTTGTATTTCTTAAATCATGTCACTTTTTAAAACTTATCAGTTATGGGATATGTGATCCTTGTTCATATCCTAAACTTTTTGTATATCTTTTCTAATTTTTCAAGGCTTGATAAGTATAAACAGAATGAACATTACAACAGTTGGAAAGTAACATACTAAAAAGGATAACAACACAAGATAAGCGACAAAAGGTTAAGTTTTTATTTATTAACATAAAGCTAACCCTTTAAAGGTTGTCAAAATTACCTACCCGAGCTTCTACCAGCAAAATGTGGCCCGTCCGCTGGGGTAGGTAAAGGGTGTCCATGATAATGAGTTCAAAAGTAGTGCAGGAATATAAAGGTGCAGGATCACAATGGCTTCATCCCCCAAACAGAGGATCCCTCCACCAATTGCAATCCTGCCTATTGTCCAAAGGATCATACATGATCCTTAAACCTAAGAACTATTGTTTAGAGTTATTACAGACCCACCATTGTTCAAAAACATCAACAATCAAAAAACTACCAAACCATAAAAAATGGGCTCCGGCCACGTCTAGAAATTTCCATCATCGCCCATTTTTGCAGCTCACACCTTCTCTGCATCATCATCACCACCAGCCGCTGCATCCTCAGCTTTATCCTTCAACCCGCTGCCACTAGCCTCAATTGCCAGAATCTCCTCAGCCTCCTCTTCATCACCCAATTCAGCCAGCCTTGCCTTCCATTCTTCAATTTCCCAGCTACTTTTGTCAAAGGCAGGATCCTGAGCTTCCAAGGCCATTTGAAGCTTGGTTTTGTACATTGCTATGGCGGCAGAAACTTTAGCATCATCTGTGATCTCCTGCCTTTCATAGTCAAAGTTAACCAGCACCTTAGCCATCTTCTTCTTGGTATCCTGGAGTTCCTTCTGAAGATCAGCAAGTGCAAGATCCTTGAGCACAACAGTCTGCTGGAGGTCGGCAATCTTCTTATCTTGATCCTCAACATGGCCGACGTAATCCTCGATCTCCGCAAATTTCTGCAAAAGAAAAGGATAAAGCAGTTCAAGAGCAAGTGATCCTTAGATCAGCAGGATATACAAGCAGAGACAGTGATCCTTACATCATTGAAGTACTCGAGGAACTGGTGGCGAATTAAGGGCAGACCCTGCAAATCCTCAGCCTCGGAAGTCTTTCTCTTTTTGATTCCCTTCCCTTTGAGGGGTGCCTTGGGGATTGAGGCTGTCGGGCTAGTAGGGACCTTTCTTTTGGAGGATTTGACAGTGGTGAGATCGGTGACACTGAACCTTGAAGCAGCTTTGGCAGATTTTCCAGCACCTACACAACCAAAACAAGATAAGTGTATTTTCTTAATATACATTTAACTATTTATTTAAATCTTAAACAAGGATACTTACTTGACATTGTGACAGAGCCTGAGGATACCTCCTGTGAATCTTGGGTTATTGTCTTGAAAGTTCTAGTCTCGGGGTCGAGTCCCCAGAAAGCAGCAAGTCTTTCCCTGGTTGCGGGTGTTGTGATGAGATGTGAAACAGAGATGGCTGCATGACACAAGACAAAGAAGGGGTTAGTGATCCTATTACAAAAACATGACCATCTGGTGATCCTTCCCAGGATCCTCCGGCCTACCATGGGTGGACCATGTTCTTGGTAAGTGTTCTCCATCTGAAATGGTATCCCTTCTTACAAAGAAGAAGCGACGCTTCCAATCTTTGTCGTTTTTGGTGACTTTGAGAAGAGGATGATCTGCACTGGGTTTACGTTTGAGCAAATAACGGTGGGATCCAAAGGTAGTAAGATCATACAGTTCCGCCAGTTCTGACATTCCTAAATCAACGCCTTCCTGCTCGATGATCCTCTCTAGGGTGTATAAAACCCTCCAAATCATCGGCATGGCTTGAATGTAAGATATGCCGGTAAGGGAAAAGAAGGATTGTGTGAATTCCGGGAAAGGATAGGTGTACCCTATAGCAAATGGAGTAACTGGAAAGGCAACCCATGTTTCTGAAACATAGTCGCTCAGGGCAGTTGGATCGAAAGGTTTGAAAAAGACATTCGCCGGAAAACGGTGACGGATGCTATCTATTTGTGCATCGTTAAAGCAACACCTCTCGTTCACTGAGTCCTTGATGATCTTCTGACTCTTCAAGGGGCTATCCTTTTTGTGATCCTTGGCCGGGGAACTTCGGAGCAACATTCTCGAAGTGACGGAGATAAAGAAGAAAAACAGAGTAAGAGAGGAAGAAAGAGGAGAAAGAAATACCTGATTGATCTTCGACTGAGAATTTAAAGGGAGTTTCTTTCGAATTTAAATGCATAATGATCCTATCTATATCTCTATTTATAATTATGATTCTGCAGGATTGTCACTTCCGTGACATCATCATCGCAACGGCTAGTTCTATTTTAACGGCTATATATCCGTTAGTTTGTTACGGATAAGATCAAGAAAACATAACTCGCAAATTTTACAATTTCACTCCTTATATTTTGGGGGCAATTGTTAGGGGAGGATTTTCTAACAATTAGTGATCCTTACTTCTGTGACAGGTGGTGATCCTCAGAAGGGCTTTAGGATCAGGATCATGGATCACTTCAAGGATCCTCGTACTGACGATTGTTTACTTATGTTTTGTAGCATCTCGCATGTATATTGAGCTTGACCAAGTCTAGGCGACATTCCTGGAGAATATTCCTAAACTATTCTGCACGTGCTTGACCAAAAATAGACGTTATGGAGAACGTGGAGGCTTGGCACGAAAGTCGGATAGTTAGTTTAGGTGGTTATTTCTATTTTAAAAAGGGAGTAACGAGCTAGTAGAACACACTTGGTCATTTCTCAGTTACACACACTCGTACAAACGCTCATACAAGCTCTCGTTCAAACACTTAGCAATTTCATACACTTTTTACACATTTCACCGTAGTGATCCTTGTACCTAGCTCGTTACTATCCGAAGTTGTAAACATTTAATCATTTATTAGAGGTTGGTGATCGGTAGTTTCCATCACCCGGGGTTTTTTGTGCCGGAGATCAACTCTTGATCAAGGGCTTTTTCCCCGTATAAATCCTTGTGTTGTTTGTGCATTCTACATTGAAGTGATCCTCATTGCTGTTACATATTTAAAGCATCATTCCCCTAAACAAAGAGTTTGGTTGCAATATCCTCATCAGATTTTTTGACCAAAACAATTTCGATCCGCTACAACCATACAGATGGCTTCCTCAGTGAAGAATACTTCAAGTTTGATGCCCTCATTCAGTTCCTCACAAGGCGTTCCTCCTTTGCCTCCACCACCTTCTGGATCCCAGAAGAATGCTGAGAATGCTGCGAAGAAACCAACTCCTATTTTCCAAAAACCACCTACTTCTTCTATTTCAACTAATCCTACTACTAATGACCTCTATGCCTTGATTTTGCAGATGAGGAATCATGCACAAGAGCAGGATAAGACCAACGAAAGAATCCTCCGGGAAATCGATGAAATCAAGAAACAGAAGAAATCAGTGGAGGATCACTCACCTCTGATGCCAAGATCGCTGAACTTCGACACTCCGGTCATAACCTCACAATACTCAGCAGTTCCGGACGTGCAATACTTGGGTGAACTACCAGGAAGGCGTTATGGGACAACAACAATGAGTCAGGCATTTGGCTCTTGCTTCCAGCCTCAGGGATCCTCTTCTCAGCATCAAGGATACTTTACGTCAGGAGGATATGTGGGAATGCATGCAGTCCAAGGATCCTCCCAGGTCCAAGGATCCTCCCAGATCCAAGGATCCTCCCAGGTCCAAGGATCCTCCCAGGTCTAAGGATCCTCCCAGGTCCAAGGATCCTCCCAGGTCCAAGGATCCTCCCAGGTCCTAGGATCCTCTTCGGTCCCACGATCCTTTCAGATTCAAGGATCATCACAATTCCAAGGATCCAACCCCCTTCAAAATCAAGGATCCTTGAGAAATATGCAACCTCAGAACTCAGATGTCCATCAAGGAGACTTCATACCAATGCAGACCATTGCCTCATCTGGTCCTTCAATTATGCCAGAGTCTCGACAAGATGGATTCACATCCGCAATTCCAAACTCGAATCCTGTGGGAGGTAACCCTTTTAATAATTTATATAACACTAACCATGGCTTTATGCAGGATACGGGTATCAATCAGGCCATGGCTAGGGAACTGCAAAAGCTTAAGGATATGATATCCAGTGTACCAGGAGTGGTTAAACCCATTCCTGAAATTGCGGATGGTAGCCATAGGATATCTCGTTTTGCACCACCTTTGTGTGATGCTGAGATACCTAAAAGATTCCAGATACCATCAATGAAACTATATGATGGTTCAACGGATCCGGAAGAGCATGTAGCTCAATACAGGGAGAGGATGGAGATCAATCTAATTCCGGAAAGATTGAAAGAAGCATGCCTATGCAAGGGATTTGGGTCCACACTTACAGGATCTGCTCTTAAATGGCTGCTAAGTCTTCCCCCTTACTCTATTACTTCATTTTCTAATTTAGTTAACTTGTTCAATAGTCAATTCTCTTGTAGCAGAAAGTTTGAACGATTAACTAGTGATCTATATAGGGTAACACAAGGTCAAAATGAATCACTTAGAGATTATATCACTAAGTTTAGTAAAGAATCCTTAGACATTCCCAATTTGGATATAGCTACGGCTGTTGAAGCCTTTAAAATGGGATTGCTTAGGGATTCATTATTCTATGATGATCTTGTTATGACACCTTGCAGGAATCTTGATGAAGTAAGGACTAGGGCCCTTAGGTTCATCCGCCTAGAGGATGACAAAATGATCCAGGACAGATTGACAGGATCCTCCAAACAGGATAAACAAGGATCCTACTTCAGGAACAACAAATCCAAGTCTTATAACAGATCTGATAATCAGAATGTGCACGCAGTGGAACAAGAAGAGGATGACGAGAATTATCCTCCTATTTCTGAATATTGTTTCTCTGTTGATAACTGTTTTGGTCAAAAATCACACAAGGATAATGCAACCAAATCTGATTTTGTGAGGTATGATGCTTGGTTAATTGTATGAACAACAAGTATATGAAATCAACGATGAACACCGAGATTTATACGAGGAAAAAGCCCTTGATCTTTAGAAGATCTCCGGCATAAAAAACCTCGGGTGATGGAAACTACCGATCACCAACTATATTGGAAAAACAGCAGTGATCCTTGTACAACTTCGGAAGAAAACAAGCTCAATACAATGAATTTCTAGTGTAAGTGTGTGTTTTCGCTAAGTGTTTGCAGAGAATTCGAGTGTTATGTGTTTTTGGTGTGGTGTGTACGACTTATGCCTTTTTTGAGCTCGTTTTCCCCTTAAAATGATAAGAAAAATCAACTAACTAACGTCCCGAAAAAGGTGGAAGTCACCCATGACCACCACTAACGGTTATTTCTTCAATATGCACGTGCCTACAAGCATATTCCACGAGATTCCAGCAAAGAAGTGGTCCACTACGTCCATTACCTACATTTACACATTAAAAACGTGCAAAACATAAGTTCTGTTAAGGATCCTGGATCCTCAGACTCGTGATCCTCAGACTCGTGATCCTCAGACTCTGGATCCTGAGACTCTCTGCATCAGCCATTAAGCATCCGTGATCCATGCCTAGTCTCAGGATAGATGATCCTTAGCATAAAATTCATGCCCTAATAATTGTCCCCAATATGGCAGTTGTGATAAGGATTCACAGCTGTCATATTTCCGTCAGAAGCGGACTAGCCGTTGCTGCTGGTAACTAGTTGTTACACTGCCTGTCGTCACTGATAAGACCTGCTATAATCATCATTGCAGAATATAGAGTTAGAGATAACTCCTCAAGTGCCTTTACAGATCAGAAGATCCTTCCGTTCGTGGAGAATGAATCCTTCTACACAGTTTGCTATTAACCTTCCTGCACTTTAATTTCTGCATAGACACTTTAACTGTTAGATAGCCTTATCCGGCCTGGGTGGATGGTCCACGATTTTGCTGGTGAAATCCAGGCCAGATGATTTTGATACCTAATGAATAGGTAATAACATTAAACTTTTTTAGCTACATCTATAGTTGTTTCTTCCCTTTTTATTTTTCATGTATGCTTTCTATTTTCAAAAATATCATCACCAAACAACTGGAAAGTTATTGAAAATCTGATGATAATGTAAAACTTTTAACAGAAAACTTGAAGTGTTCGAACAAATGTGGATCAATGATCCCTAACCAAAAAGGATAAGAGACAACTTACAGCTTAGAAAAAGTTAGAATATAACATACCAGAGAATCCAAGTTAGGATTCTATATCCTTGTAAATTATTGCTGAATAAGCAAACTATGAAAAGTAAAGCTTCTAGGATCAAGGATCCTTATCGTCAGAACTTGTATAACTTTAGACAGTAGTTTCTAGGGTGAAGGATCAGGGATCCTTGAACAATAGGCAGGATAATGGGTGGTGGATGAATCCTCTGTTTGGGGATGAAGCCACTCGTTATTCTTCCATCTTTTATTTTCTGCACTACAAAGACCCGTAAACAATGGACACCCTTTGCCAACCCATGTGGACGGGCCACGTTTTGCTGGTAGAAACGTGGGTTGGCAATTTTGACAACCGTAAATGGTTTAACCTTTTGTGAATAAAATAACTTGAACTTTTTGGCTTATTTTGTGTTGATATCCTTGTTAATATCTTACTTTCCAACTATTGTAATGTTCATTCTGTTTATACTTATCAAGCCTTGAAAAATTAAAAAAGATATCCAAAAAGTTTAGGATATGATCAAGGATCACATATCCCATAACCGATAAGTTCTAAAAAGTGATATAGTTTAAGAATCACAAGTTCAGTTGTCAAGTATAAGGGTTATTCAAATGAATAATTAATAAAATCAAAATAGTTAAGGATCATACCTGAGAATCCAAGTTAGGATCCTAACCTTTATCATTATAAACAGGATAACCATAAGACAAACCTTAATGGAAGGTAAGGATCAAGGATCCTTTGTCGTTTGTCTCCAAAAACCTGAAATAGGATACACCTTGGGACTAAGCCAATATAAGATAAGAGTTAGTAACTGGGGACAAGCCCAACAAACTGGGGACAAGCCCAAATAAACTGGGGACAAGCCCAAATAAACGGATGTAAACTGGGGTCAAGCCCATATAAACAGATGTAAACTGGGGTCAAGCCCATATAAACGGATGTAAACTGGAGTATGGCCCTCACTGGCGACTATCCAAACTTGAGCGACATGAAAATGCCGAAACCTTAGCTAACGTGAAAACGTTAGAAACCTTAGGAACGGATGTATGGTACGTCTACCATTATACGTAGGATCCTGGGTACAGCCAGTACAATGAAATTGTCAGCCCCTAAAACGAGTACTGGTCGCACTGCCTTGAACTGCACCAGGATCATCGTGCGCTACTGGCGAAACTGGGGACAAGCCCAAATAACTGGGGACAAGCCCATAAACTTTGGAGAGTTGGCCAACCACTTTGATCTTCTGTAAAATGATAACAACTCTACAAAAGCTTAAACTTTGTGAAAATAGATGTTAACTGATTAACATTTTTAACTTATGATAAGTAATAAGTATAAAATGAATGAAAATGAAAATGAAAGTAATGTGTTACCAAATGTAGAATCATATATCCTTTGAGGATCCTGGATCCTTAATCAGAATACCGGTATCGCTGAGGATCCTTGATCCTTCTTACTTAGTATTTTTTGAGATGAACAGCATTCCAAGCTCTTGGTAGGAGATTACCATCCATTGTTAACAAATGATATGCCCCCTTTCTTGATTCAAATTCAATTAGATAGGGGTTGTTTTGGTCAAAAAATCTGTTGAGGATATTGCAACCAAACTCTTTGTTACGGGGTATGATGCTTGAAATATAGAACAATGACAAGGATCACTTTAATGTAAATTGCACAAATGACACAAGGATTTATACGGGGAAAAAGCCCTTGATCAAGAGTTGATCTCCGGCACAAAAAACCCCGGGTGATGGAAACTACCGATCACCAAGCTCAAATAAATGAATAAATGTTTACAACTTCGGATAGTAACGAGCTAGGTACAAGGATCACTATCGTGAAATGTGTAAAAGTGTGTGAAAATGAATGTTCGTCGAGAGCTTCAAGTGTGCGAGTATAGGAGAGTGTGTAGCTGAGAAATGACTAAGTGTTCTAATTCTAGCTCGTTACCCCTTTTAAAATAGAAGTTAACTACAATAACTAACTATCCGACTTTCGTGCCAAGCTCCCACGTTCTCCACAACGTCCATTTCCAGTCAAACGTGTGCGATATACCCGTGGAATATTCCATAGTAACGTTGCCAAGACCAAGTCAAGCTCGTAACTCCTGCGAAGTAATACAAAACACAAACAAACAATCGTCAGTACGAGGATCCTTAAAGTGATCCATGATCCTGATCCTGAAGCTCTTCTGAGGATCACCATCTGTCACAGAAGAAAGGATCATTAATTAGGATAATGTGTAAGGATCACTAATTGTTAGAAAATCCTCCCCTAACAATTGCCCCCAAAATATAAGGAGTGATATGTAAAATGAGTGAGTTATGTTTTCTTGATCTTATCTGCAACTAACTATCATAAATATAGCCGTTATTGTTGAACTATCCGTTGCAATCGTGACGTCACAGAAGTGACAACCCTGCACGATCATGATTATAAATAGGAGATAGAGATAGGATCAAATGCATTTAAATTTTCAGAGAGACTCCCTTTATAACTGCATTCCGAAGACGATCAGGTACTCTCTCTCTCTATCTTCTTCCCTCTCTTGCTCTGTTTTCGTCTCTTTCCATCAAAGATGTTGCTCCGAAATTCCCCAGCCAAGGATCACCCAAAGAACAGCCCTCCCAAAAGCCAGGGGATCATTGAAGACTCCATTAAAGAACGCTGTTGTTTCAATGATGCTCAGATCGATAGGATCCGCCACTGCTTCCCGGCGAACACCGAATTTAGGCCTTTTGACCCCAATGCCCTGAGCGATCATATCTCCGACAAGTGGGTTGCTTTCCCCGTCACTCCGTTTACCATAGGCTATACATATCCTTTTCCAACCTTCACCCAATCTTTCTTTTCCCTAACCGGCATCTCTTATATTCAAGCCATGCCGATGATTTGGAGGGTTCTGTACACCCTTGAAAGGATCATCGAGCAGGAAGGTATAGACCTGGGAATGTCAGAGCTGGGAGAGCTGTATGATCTTACTACCTTTGGTTCTCATCGCTATTTGTTTAAACGTAAACCCGGTGAGGAACACCCGATCTTCAAAGCCACCAAGAACGATGCTAATTGGAAACGGCGTTTCTTTTTTATCAAGAGAGATTCTATTGAGGATGGAAAGGATCTACCCAAGAAATGGGCTACCCATGGTAGGGTGGAGGATCCTGAGAAGGATCACCAGAAACTTTCTTTTGATGTAAGGATCACTTATATTTTTGCTTTCTTGTTATGCAGCTATCACCGTCTCACACCTCAGATTGTCCCCTGCTGCTAAGGAGAGGCTCCTTGCTTTCAAGAAACTTGATCCTGAAACAAGAACTTTCAAGACAACAACCCAAGATTCACAGGAGGTATCCTCAGGCTCTGTCACAATGTCAAGTAAGTATCCTTGTTTAAAATTTAAATAAATAGTGAAATGTAAATTAAGAAAAGATACTTATCTTGCTTTGGTTGTGTAGGTGCTGGAAAATCCACCAAGTCTGCTTCCAAGTTCAATGTTGCTGATCTCACCACTGTCAGATCCTCCAAGAGAAAAGCTCCTACCAGTCCGACAGCTTCGGTCCCCAAGGCACCCCTCAAAGGAAAGGCAATCAAGAAGAGAAAAGCCTCTGAAGCTGAGGATCTGCAGGGTCTGCCTCTGATCCGCCACCAATTTCTCGAGTACTTTAATGAGGTAAGGATCACTGTCTCTGCTCGTATATCCTGTTGACATATCCTGCTGATATATCCTGCTGATTTGAGGATCACTTAATCCTGATCTTATCCATTATCCTTTTTGCAGAAATTCTCTGAGATTGAGGATTATGTTGGCCACGTTGAGGATCAGGATAAGAAAATTGCCGACCTCCAGCAGGTCACAGTGCTTAAAGACCTTGCGATTGCTGATCTTCAGAAGGAAGTCCGGGATGCCAAACAGGAGACGGCCAAGGTGCTGATCAATGTTGACTATGAGAAACGTGAGATCACCGAAGACGCCAAAGTCTCTGCCGCCATAACAATGTACAAGACCAAGCTGCAAATGGCCTTGGAAGCTCAGGATCCTGCTTTTGACAAGAGCACCTGGGATGTTGAAGGCTGGAAGGCAAGGCTGGCTGAACTGGACGATGAAGAGGCTGAGGAGGTTGAAGAGATCCTGACAATTGAAGCTGGAGGCAAAGGTGAAGGTGGTGAAACAAGTGGAGCTGGAGGTGATAATGCAGCGAAGGTTTAGGCTGCATGATTGGGCGATGATGGACATTCTTAGACGCAGCCGGAGCCCAATTTTTAAATTTGGTAGTAACTTTTTGTGGTTGTGATGTTGAACAATTTAATGGTTTGTACTTGAACAATAGGTTTTAGGATTAAGGATCATGTATGATCCTTTGGACAATAGGCAGGATTGCATTTGGTGGAGGGATCCTCTGTTTGGGGGATGAAGCCATTGTGATCCTGCCGCTTTTATATTCCTGCACTACTTTTGAACTTATTATCATGGACACCCTTTACCTACCCCAGCGGACGGGCCACGTTTTGCTGGTAGATGCTCGGGTAGGTAATTTTGACAACCTTTTAAGGGTTAGTCTTTTGTTAATAAATAAAATCTTAACCTTTTGTCGCTTATCTTGTATTGTTATCCCTTTATTTCTCAAGTTCTCCTTTGTTTTGATGCACATTTATTGAATAAACAATATTGAACAAGTCAGATTAAAAATGTTTAGAGCATGACCCACGATCAAATATCCTATAGTTAACGAATCCCAAAAAGCAATGTATTTTAAGGATCACAAGTCTAGTTGTCAAACTTTAAGGGTTATTCAAATAAATAATGAATAGAATAAAAAATAGTTAAGGATCATACCTGAGGATCCAAGTTAGGATCCTAACCATAATAAGGATAACTGTAAGATAAACCTTAGAAAGAAGTAAGGATAAAGGATCCCTAGTTGCTTATCTTCAAGGACCTGAAATAGATCATAACTTGGGACTAAGCCAATATAAGGTAAGAGTTAGCAACTGGGGACAAGCCCAAGGATAACTGGGGACAAGCCCAAGGATAACTGGGGACAAGCCCAAGGATCGTATGTAAACTAGAGTATGGCCCTAACTGGCGACTATCCAAACTTAGTGACATGAAAATGCCAAAACCTTAGCTAACGTGAAAACGTTAGAAACCTTAGCTAACGTGAAAACGTTAGAAACCTTAGGAACGGATGTATGGTACGTCTACCATTATACGTAGGATCCTAGGCATAGCCAGTATAATGGAATTATCAGCCCCTAAAACGAGTACTGGTCCCACTGCCTTGAACTATACCAGGATCATCATGCGCTACAGGCGGAACTGGGGTCAAGCCCAAATGACTGGGGTTAAACCCAAGGAACGGATTGCTTCAGCGGATAACCAATGTTATGCTAAGGATACCTGAACTTTCAAAACTTAAACTCACGTGAGAGATGGATAAAGGATACATGATCCTTATCCTTATATGAGGAAATAAAATATGAAATAGTTCAAGTTTAGGGTATTACCTAAGTAAGGATCACTGATACTTTAAGGATCCTTCAAGGATACTCCTAACGTACGGATCATCTGTGCCATGAGGATCCTGCTCACATGAAATATTTCTTCAAGTGGACAGCATTCCAAGCTCTTGGTAGCAAATCACCCTCCATGGTTAGCAATCTGTATGCCCCCTTTCCTGCTTCAGCTTCAATCAAATAAGGGCCTTCCCATTTTGGAGCTAATTTTCCATCGGTAGGATTGGTGGTATTCTGAAATGCTTTCCTTAATACCATATCTCCAACTTGAAACTTCCTGATCCTGACATTTTTGTTATAAGCACCAGCCATTCTTTGTTGATAACTGGCCATCCTTATCCTAGCCAGATCCCTGATTTCTTCAATAGTATCCAGGTCTTGAGCCAAGTTCTCATCATTTTCCTCAGGATCACGGGTACTTGTTCTAGCAGTTGGAACCACCATTTCTGTTGGGATCACTGATTCTGCCCCAAATACCAAAGAGAATGGTGTTTGACCAGTTGCATTCTTAGGGGTTGTCCTATCAGCCCAAAGCACATAAGGTAGTTCTTCTGCCCATTTCCCTTTCTTGGATCCAAGCTTCTTCTTCAAATTGTTGATGATGATCTTGTTGGATGATTCTGCCTGACCATTAGCTTGTGGGTGGACTGGTGTTGATGTTATCATCTTAATCCCCTGCTGTCACAAAAGTTAGTGGTTCTGCCCCCAATAAATTGGGAACTATTATCACATATAATCTCAGAAGGAGTTCCAAATCTAGTTATAATATTTCTTTTAATGAAGGATATAACTTCCTTTTCTCTGACTTGGGCAAAAGCTTCAGCCTCTATCCACTTGGAGAAGTAATCAGTCATAGCTAGCATGAATACTTTTCCACCTGGTGCCTTAGGGAGCTTACCAACTATATCCATACCCCATCTCATAAATGGCCAAGAGGAGGATATAGGATGCAATAATTCAGCTGGTTGATGAAGGATATTGCTGTGTCTCTGACAAGGATCACATCTTTTAGCATACTCCACAGCATCTCTCTTCATGGTTGGCCAGTAGTATCCTGTCCTCAGGATCCTTGAGAATAATGCCCTGCCCCCAGTGTGGTTTCCACAATCTCCTTCATGGAAGTCTTTTAAGACTTCTTGGATTTCAGGATCCTCAATGCATCTCAAGTATGGTCCTGCAAGAGATCGTCTATACAACATATTATTTAAAATTGTGAATTGAGATACCTTAGATTTGAAAGCCCTAGGGTTTTCTCCTGTAGGAATCTCTCCATGTTGTAAGTATCTCATAATTGGTGAGATCCATGATCCTGATCCTGAATGGGATTGAGTATCCTCACAAGGAATCATTGCAGAATCATTTCCTATCTCCATAGCCACATGATCCTCAATAGCCGGGGTCAGGATATGTATAATAGGGATCTTGATATCCTCCGGGATCCTCAAGGATGATCCTAAGTTAGCCAATGCATCAGCCTCTGTATTTTCTTCCCTTGGTACCTGCGTCAAACTAAAGGAAACACAAGAGAGTGCCAAACTTTTGACTATCTCTAAATATTTGGTTAGCTTTTCACCTTTAACAGCGTAGGATCCATTAAAGTGATTTGTGATTAACAATGAATCTACATGTACCTCAAGATACCTGATCCCCGTATGCTTTGCAATTTGCAAACCAGCAATTAAGGCTTCATATTCAGCCTCATTGTTAGTGGTTTGGAACTCACAGGCTATAGAGTGGGGTATTATGTCCCCCTGTGGCGATTTTAGTAGTATTCCAAGCCCTGTGCCTTTGACATTTGAGGATCCATCAGTATAGAGTATCCAAGGATCCTTGGTCTCTTCTAGCTGCTGGACTTCTAACTCAGCTTCTTTTTGTAAATCACTACTGAAATCAGCCACAAAGTCAGCTAATGCTTGGGATTTGATGGCTGTCCTAGGCTCATATCTTATATCATATGCACTTAGCTTCACTGCACACTTAGCCATCCTTCCTGACATCTCTGGTTTCCTGAGGACATTCTTAATTGGAAAATTAGTTTTAACAATGATAACATGAGTTTCAAAATAATGTCTTAACTTAGTAGATGCCATAATTAATGCAAGAATAAGCTTTTCAAGGTGTGAATACCTGGATTCGGCATCAAGTAAACTTTTACTTACATAATAGACAGGATGTTGTGTACCTTCATGATCCTTAACAAGGACCGCACTTACTGCTTTTGAGGATACTGCAAGATACAAGGATAGCACATCACCTTTTTCTGGTTTCATCAAAGCCGGGGCTGAGGATAGGTAATCTTTGAGGGCTCTTAAAGCATTTTCATGCTTCTCAGTCCACTCAAATTTCTTGTTCTTCCTTAGCATTGGCCGGAGATTTGATGTTCACTATTGCTTTGATTTGTTCCGGGCTAGCTTCAATGCCTCTCTTTGTCACCATATATCCTAAGAATTTACCTGCTTTAACACCAAAGTGACATTTTGAAGGATTAAGTTTCATGTTATATTTATCAAGGATATTGAATGCTTCCTCCAAGTCTCTTAGGTGATCCTCAGCTTTTAAGGATTTTACCACCATATTATCTATGTAAACCTCCATAGTTTGTCCAATCTGGTCCTTGAACATCATATTCACCAGCCTTTGATATGTTGCACCTGCATTTCTTAGTCCGAACGGCATAGCAATATAGCAGTATATACCAGTTGGGGTCATGAAGGCTGTATCCTCTTGGTCGGATGGTTCCATTTGGATTTGTTGGAATCCAGATGAAGCATCCATAAAAGTTAACAGTTCATGACCCGCAGTTGCATCCACCATGGAGTCAATGTGGGGTAATGGGAAAGGATCCTTGGGACATGCCTTATTTAAATCGGTAAAATCGACACATACCCTCCACTTTCAGTTTTTCTTTTGAACAACAACCACATTGGCCAACCATCTTGGATACTTGACCTCTCTAATCATACCTGTCAGGGGAGGATTTTCTAACAATTAGTGATCCTTATTCATTATCCTAATTAGTGATCCTTACTTCTGTGACAGGTGGTGATCCTCAGAAGAGCTTCAGGATCAGGATCATGGATCACTTTAAGGATCCTCATACTGACGATTGTTTACTTATGTTTTGTACTATCTCGCAGGTATAACCAGCTTGACCAAGTCTTGGCGACATTCCTGGAGAATATTCCCAAACTATTCTGCACGTGCTTGGCCAAAAATGGACGTTATGGAGAACGTGGGGGCTTGGCACAAAAGTCGGATAGTTAGTTTGGTAGTTAGATTTCTATTTTAAAAGGGGTAACGAGCTAGTAGAAAAACACTTAGTCATTTTTACAGCTACACACACTCATATACTCGCACACTGGAAGCTCTCGACAAACATTCATTCGTTTTCACTCACATTTACACATTTCACGATAGTGATCCTTGTACCTAGCTCGTTACTATCCGAAGTTGTAAACATTTATTCATTTATCTGAGCTTGGTGATCGGTAGTTTCCATCACCCGGGGTTTTTTGTGCCGGAGATCAACTCTTGATCAAGGGCTTTTCCCCCGTATAAATCCTTGTGTCATTTCGGCAATTTACATTGAAGTGATCCTTGTTATTGTTCTACATTGTTAGCATCATACCCCGTAACATAGAGTTTGGTTGCAATATCCTCAACAGATTTTTTGACCAAAACAGTTTGGCACCCACCGTGGGGCAATTGGTGCTTCGTCCTTAGAAAAATACGCATTTCTGTGCTCATTTCGGTTCACTACAACCAAGCAAATGGCTTCCTCAGCGAAGAATGCTTCAAACTTGATGCCCTCATTCACTTCTTCACAAGGCGTCCCTCCTTTGCTTCCACCACCTTCTGGATCCCAGAAGAATACTGAGAATGCCGCGAAGAAACCAACTCCCATTTTCTCAAAACCACCTACTTCTTCTGTTTCAACTAATCCTACTACTAATGATCTCTATGCCTTGATTTTGCAGATGAGGAATTATGCACAAGAGCAGGATAAGACCAACGAAAGGATCCTCCGGGAGATGACGAAATTAAGAAACAGAAGAAAACGGCAGAGGATCGTTCCCCACTGATGCCCAGATCTTTGAATTTTGATACTCCGGTGATTACTTCTCAGCCATCAGTGGTTCCAGACATTCAATATGTGGGTGGACCAAAAGGCGTGCACTACGGAACAACAACAATGACCCAGGCATCAGGTTCATATTTCCAGCCAGCGGGATCCTATCCTCAGCATATGGGATCCCTCACGAGGTCAGGAGGATATTCAGGAACGTAGCAGTTTCAAGGATCCTCCTTCATTCCAGGATCATCCCAGGTTCAAGGATCCTCCTTCGTTCCAGGATCATCCCAGGTTCAAGGATCCTCCTTCGTTCCAGGATCATCCCAGGTTCAAGGATCCTCATTCGTTCCAGGATCATCCCAGGTTCATGGATCCTCCTTTGTTCCAGGATCATCCCAGGTTCAAGGATCCTCCTTCGTTCCAGGATCGTCCCAATTTCAGGGATCCTTCCAGATGCCAGGATCCTTGAGGAGTTTGCAAACAGGAAGTTCAGATGTCCATCAGGGAGATTTTATTCCAATGCAGACCAATGCTTCTACTGGTCCCTCGATCATTCCAGAGCCCCAACAATATGGATTAACATCCATTCTTCCTAACTTGAATCCAATGGGAGGTAACACTTTTAACAATTCTTATACTACTAACCATGGTCTTATGCAGGATCCAGGTATCAATCATGCCATGGCCAGAGAATTGCAAAAGCTAAAGGATATGATATCAAGTGTTCCGGGTGTAGTCAAACCTATCCCAGAGATTGCAGATGGGAGCCATAAGATATCTCGTTTTGCACCACCAATCTGTGATGCTGAGATACCCAAGAGGTTCCATGTGCCTACAATGAAACTGTATGATGGTTCGACGGATCCTGAAGAACACATAGCACAATACAGGGAGAGGATGGAGATCAATCTAATCCCAGAAAGGTTAAAGGAAGCATGCCTGTGCAAAGGATTCAGATCCACTCTTACTGTATCAGCTCTCAAATGGCTGCTAAGTCTTCCCCCTACTCTATTACCTCATTTGCTAATCTAGTTAATCTATTTAATAATCAGTTTTCTTGTAGTAGGAAATTTGAACGATTAACTAGTGATCTATATAGGATAACCCAGGGTCATAATGAATCATTAAGGGATTACATTACCAAATTCAGTAAAGAATCCTTAGACATTCCCAACTTAGATATAGCCACGGCTGTTGAGGCCTTTAAAATGGGATTGCTTAGGGATTCGTCTTTCTATGATGATCTTGTTATGACACCGTGCAGGAACTTAGATGAGGTAAGAACCCGAGCACTTAGGTTCATTCGACTAGAAGA
The DNA here is from genome assembly GCA_030545235.1 of Helianthus tuberosus. Taxonomy (NCBI): domain Eukaryota; kingdom Viridiplantae; phylum Streptophyta; class Magnoliopsida; order Asterales; family Asteraceae; genus Helianthus; species Helianthus tuberosus. Next base: position 35,785,675 of record CM060424.1, on the reverse strand, counting down.
TGACAAGAGGATCCAGGAGAGGTTAGCAGGATCCTCAAAGTAGGATAAGCAAGGATCCTCATTCAGGAACAACAAGTTCAGATCCTACAACAGATCTGATAACCAGAACGTGCATTCTATTGATCAAGAAGAGGATGATGAGGTTTATCCTCCAATTTCTGAATATTGTTTTAGTGTTGATAACAATGAACTAATCCTTGCGATGCAGAGTCTAGGTGATAAAGCTAGATGGCCCAGAAAAAATGATAGGCCAGCTGCAACTAAGGATAAATCAAAGTGGTGTGCATACCATGAAGATTTTGGGCACCTCACAGAAGAATGCATTGCACTAAGAAAGGAAATTGGATACTTGCTGAGCAAAGGGCATCTAAAGGAATTGTTGGGAAGAAAAAAGTCAAGGACTCAGGATCCTGAAAGGATCCCTGAGAAGGCTCCAGCCCCTCCAGCAGATGCACAAGTGATAAACTTCATTTCTGGAGGATCAGACATTTGCGGCACATCCTTCTCAGCAGCTAAAAGGCATGCAAAGGAAACTAAAATGGATAATGGAGAAAGACCTGTTCGAACATCAAGTGTCTCCGAAGGAAAAGTTATAACCTTTGATGAACAGGATCGTATTGATATCCAGGATCCTCATCACGATGGTTTAGTTATCACTCTTTTTATTTCTAACCATTTTGTCCGCAGGATCCTTATAGACGGAGGAAGTTCAGTGAACATTATCCAGCTTGATGTCCTAAAGAAGATGGGTATTCCTGAATCAGAGATTATACCAAGATCCTCTGTGCTCGTGGGATTTAGTGGTGAAACTAAGAATACCCTAGGGGACATTAAACTCCCAATATACATTGAAGGCCTACACTCTTACCAAAAATTTTGTGTTATTGACTGTTTATCTTGTTGTAATGTTATCCTTGGCAGGCCCTGGATACACGATATGAAAGCAGTCCCATCCACTTATCATCAATGTGTGAAGCTCCCTAGTCCTTGGGGAATAGTGAAGATTGATAGTGATCAGCAGGAGGCTAAGAATTGCTATACTTCATCGATGAAACCAGCTTCGAAATCCAGGGAGCAATAGCAATCAAAGTATCCTCCAAGGGATGTCTTGGAGGCGAGTGAACAGGATGTGGTAGAAATCCTTATGGATCCGGATGATCCTGAATCTATAGTTTATATCGGATCAGGGATCCTTGGCGAAATGAAAGGAGACCTCGTATCCTTCCTAAAAAGGAGAAAGACTACCTTTGCATGGAAACACGAGGACATGACTGGTATATCCAAAGATGTAATCACTCACAAACTCGGCATTGACAGATCCTTCAAACCAATCCATCAAAGGAGAAGAAAGTTTGCACCGGAAAGGAATGCCATTATCCAGGAAGAGGTAGAGAAATTGCTCCGGGCAGGTATGATTAGAGAGGTCAAGTATCCAAGATGGTTGGCCAATGTGGTTGTTGTTCAAAAGAAAAACGGAAAGTGGAGGGTATGTGTCGATTTTACCGATTTAAATAAGGCATGTCCCAAGGATCCATTCCCTTTACCCCACATTGACTCCATGGTGGATGCAACCGCGGGTCATGAACTGTTAACTTTTATGGATGCTTCATCTGGATTTCAACAAATCCAAATGGAACCATCCGACCAAGAGGATACAGCCTTCATGACTCCAACTGGTATATACTGCTATATTGCTATGCCGTTCGGATTAAGAAATGCAGGTGCAACATATCAAAGGCTGGTGAATATGATGTTCAAGGATCCGATTGGACAAACTATGGAGGTTTATATAGATGATATGGTGGTAAAATCCTTAAAAGCTGAGGATCACTTAAGAGACTTGGAGGAAGCATTCGATATCCTTGACAAATATAACATGAAGCTTAATCCTTCAAAATGTCACTTTGGTGTTAAAGCAGGTAAATTCTTAGGATATATGGTGACAAAGAGAGGCATTGAAGCTAGCCCGGAACAAATCAAAGCAATAGTGAACATCAAATCTCCGGCCAATTCTAAGGATGTTCAAAGGCTAACAGGCAGGATAGCAGCTTTGAATAGATTTATATCCAAATCCTCAGAGAAGTGCAAAGAGTTCTATGATATCCTAAGGAAGAACAAGAAATTTGAATGGACGGAGAAGCATGAAAATACTTTGAGAGCCCTCAAAGATTACCTATCCTCGGCCCCGACTTTGATGAAACCAGAAAAAGGCGATGTGCTATCCTTGTATCTTGCAGTATCCTCAAAAGCAGTAAGTGCGGTCCTTGTTAAGGATCATCAAGGTACACAACATCCTGTCTATTATGTAAGTAAAAGTTTACTTGATGCCGAATCCAGGTACTCACACCTTGAAAAGCTTATTCTTGCATTAATTATGGCATCTACTAAGTTAAGACATTATTTTGAAACTCATGTTATCATTGTTAAAACTAATTTTCCAATCAAGAATGTCCTCAGGAAACCAGAGATGTCAGGAAGGATGGCTAAGTGGGCAGTGAAGCTGAGTGCATATGATATAAGATATGAGCCTAGGACAGCCATCAAATCCCAAGCATTAGCTGACTTTGTGGCTGATTTCAGTAGTGATTTACAAGAAGAGGCTGAGCTAGAAGTCCAGCAGCTAGAAGAGACCAAGGATCCTTGGATACTCTATACTGATGGATCCTCAAATGTCAAAGGTACAGGGCTTGGAATACTACTAAAATCGCCACAGGGGGACATAATACCCCACTCTATAGCTTGTGAGTTCCAAACCACTAACAATGAGGCTGAATATGAAGCCTTAATTGCTGGTTTGCAAATTGCAAAGCATATGGGGATCAGGTATCTTAAGGTACATGTAGATTCATTGTTAATTACAAACCACTTTAATGGATCCTACGCTGTTAAAGGTGAAAAGCTAACCAAATATTTAGAGATAGTCAAAAGTTTGGCACTCTCTTTTGTTTCCTTTAGTTTGACACAGGTACCAAGGGAAGAAAAATCAGAAGCTGATGCATTGGCTAATCTAGGATCATCCTTGAAGATCCCGGAGGATATCAAGATCCCTATTATCCATATCCTGAATCCGGCTATTGAGGATCATGTGGCTATGGAGATAGGAAATGATTCTGCAGTGATCCCTAGTGAGGATACTCGATCCCATTCAGGATCAGGATCAGGATCATGGATCTCACCAATTATGAGATACTTACAACATGGAGAGATTCCTACAGGAGAAAACCCTAGGGATTTCAAATCTAAGGTATCTCAATTCTCAATTATAAATAGTATGTTGTATAGACGATCTCTTGCAGGACCATACTTGAGATGCAATGAGGATCCTGAAGTCCAAGAAGTTTTAAAAGACTTCCATGAAGGAGATTGTGGAAACCACACTGGGGGCAGGGCATTATTCTCAAGGATCCTGAGAACAGGATACTACTGGCCAACCATGAAGAGAGACGCTGTGGAGTATGCTAAGAGATGTGATCCTTGTCAGAGACACAACAATATCCTTCATCAACCAGCTGAATTATTGCATCCTATATCCTCCTCTTGGCCGTTTATGAGATGGGGTATGGATATAGTTGGAAAGCTCCCTCAGGCACCTGGTGGAAAAGTATTCATGCTTGCTATGACAGATTACTTCTCCAAGTGGATAGAGGCTGAAGCTTTTGCCCAAGTCAGAGAAAAGGAAGTTATATCCTTCATTAAAAGAAATATTATAACTAGATTTGGAATTCCTTCTGAGATTATATGTGATAATGGTTCCCAATTTATTGGGGGCAGAACCACTAACTTTTGTGACAGCTGGGGGATTAAGATGATAACATCAACACCAGTCCATCCACAAGCTAATGGTCAGGCAGAATCTTCCAACAAGATCATCATCAACAATTTGAAGAAGAAGCTTGGATCCAAGAAAGGGAAATGGGCAGAAGAACTACCCTATGTGCTTTGGGCTGATAGGACAGCCCCCAAGAATGCTACTGGTCAAACACCATTCTCTTTGGTGTTTGGGGCAGAATCAGTGATCCCAACAGAAATGGTGGTTCCAACTGCAAGAACAAGTACCCGTGATCCTAAGGAGAATGATGAGAACTTGGCTCAAGACCTGGATACTATTGAAGAAATCAGGGATATGGCTAGGATAAGGATGGCCAGTTATCAGCAAAGAATGGCTGGTGCTTACAACAAAAATGTCAGGATCAGGAGGTTTCAAGTTGGAGATATGGTATTAAGGAAAGCATTTCAGAATACCACCAATCCTGCTGATGGAAAATTGGCTCCAAAATGGGAAGGCCCTTATTTGATTGAAGCTAAAGCAGGAAAGGGGGCATATAGATTGCTAACCATGGAAGGTGATTTGCTACCAAGAGCTTGGAATGCTGTCCACTTAAAGAAATATTTCATGTGAGCAGGATCCTCATGGCATAAATGATCCTCACGATAGGGATATCCTTAAAGGATCCTCAAAGTATCGGTGATCCTTACTTAGGTAATATCCTAAACTTGAACTATTTCATTTCATTATTTTCTCATATAAGGATAAGGATCATGTATCCTTTATCCATCTCTCACGTGAGTTCAAGTTTTGAAAGTTCAGGTATCCTTAGCATAACGTTGGTTTTCCGCAGAAGCAATCCGTCCTTTGGGTTTAACCCCAGTTCCGCCTGTAGCGCACGATGATCCTGGTATAGTTCAAGGCATTGGGACCAGTACTCGTTTTAGGGGCTGATAATTCCATTGTACTGGCTATGCTTAGGATCCTACGTATAATGGTAGACGTACCATACATCCGTTCCTAAGGTTTCTAACGTTTTCACGTTAGCTAAGGTTTCTAACGTTTTCACGTTAGCTAAGGTTTTGGCATTTTCATGCCACTAAGTTTGGATAGTCGCCAGTTAGGGCCATACTCCAGTTTACATACGATCCTTGGGCTTGTCCCCAGTTATCCTTGGGCTTGTCCCCAGTTGCTAACTCTTTTCTTATATTGGCTTAGTCCCAAGTTATGTTCTATTTCAGGTTCTTGAAGATAGGCAACTAGGGATCCTCGATCCTTACTTTATTCTAAGGTTTATCTTATAGTTATCCTTATTAAGGTTAGGATCCTAACTTGGATCCTCAGGTATGATCCTTAACTATTTTTAATTCTATTCATTATTTATTTGAATAACCCTTATACTTAACAACTGAACTTGTGATTCTTAAACCATATCACTTTTTAGAACTTATCGGTTATGGGATATGTGATTCTTGATCATATCCTAAACTTTCTGGATATCTTTTCTAATTTTTCAAGGCTTGATAAGTATAAACAGAATGAACATTACAACAGTTGGAAAGTAACATATTAAAAAGGATAACAACACGAGATAAGCGACAAAAGGTTAAGTTTTTATTTATAAACAAAAGACTAACCCTTAAAAGGTTGTCAAAATTACCTACCCGAGCTTCTACCAGCAAAACGTGGCCCGTCCGCTGGGGTAGGTAAAGGGTGTCCATGATAATAAGTTCAAAGATAGTGCAGGAATATAAAGGCGGCAGGATCACAATGGCTTCATCCCCCAAACAGAGGATCCCTCCACCAATTGCAATCCTGCCTATTGTCCAAAGGATCATATATGACCCTTAATCCTAAAAACCTATCGTTCAGTACAACCCACCATTGTTCAACAAAAAACACCATCACCAAAACAAACTATCAAACTTAAAAAATGGGCTCCGGCTACGTCTAGAAATGTCCTTCATCGCCCATTTACGCAGCCTATGCCTTCGCTGCATCATCATCCCCTCCAGCTGCGGTATCCTTCATCAGATCCTTCCCACCGCCACTTGCTTCAATCGCCAAGACCTCAGTAGCCTCCTCCTCCTCATCCTCAAGATCAGCCAACCTTGCCTTCCAACCCTCAACATCCCAGCTATTTTTGTCAAAACTAGGATCTTGAGCTTCCTGGGCCATCTTCAATTTTGTCTGATACATCGTGATGGCGGCAGAGACCTTAGCATTTTCAATGAGGTCATGCTTTTCATAGTCAAGGTCGATCAGAAGTTTAGCTGTCTTAGTCTTCTCATCTTGGAGTTCCTTCCGAAGATCAGCAAGTGCAAGGTCCTTGAGCACGGCAACCTGTTGGAGGTCAGCAATTCTCTTGTCCTGCTCCTCAACATTCCCCACGTAATCCTCAATCTCAGCAAATTTCTGTAAAGAAAAGGATAAAGCAGTTCAAGATCAAGTGATCCTCATACGAGTAGGATACCTAGGCAGAATTAAGGATCCTTACATCATTAAAGTATTCAAGGAACTGGTGGCGGATCAGTGGTAGGCCTTGAAGATCCTCGGCATCAGAAGTTTTCCTCTTCTTGACACCCTTTCCTTTGGTGGGTGCCTTTGGAATGGAGATGCTAGGACTGGTAGTGGATCTTTTCTTCCTGGATCGTACGACATCAAGGTCAGCCGTGTTGAACTGGGAAACAGGCTTGGCAGATTTTCCAGCACCTACACAATTAAAACAAGATAAGTATCTTTTCTTAGTTCATATTTCACTATTTGTTTAAATTTTAAACAAGGATACTTACTTGACATTGTGACAGAGCCTGAGGATACCTCCTGTGAATCTTGGGTTGTTGTCTTGAAAGTTCTTTTCTCAGGATCAAGTTTCTTGAAAGCGAGGAGCCTTTCCTTAGCAGCAGGGGACAGTTTGAGGTGTGAGACGGTGATAGCTGCATAGAAAGAAAGCAAAAATATAAGTTATCCTTACATCAAAAGAAAGTTCCTGGTGATCCTTCTCAGGATCCTCCATCCTACCATGGGTAGCCCATTTTTTAGGAAGATCCTTTCCATCCTGGATGGAATCTCTCTTGATAAAAAAGAAGCGCCGTTTCCAATTAGCATCATTCTTGGTGGCTTTGAAGATCGGGTGTTCCTCACCGGGTTTACGTTTGAACAAATAACAGTGAGAGCCAAAGGTGGTAAGATCATACAGTTCTCCCAGCTCTGCCATTCCTAGATCTATTCCCTCCTGATCGATGATCCTTTCAAGGGTCTACAAAACCCTCCAAATCATCGGCATGGCTTGGATATAAGAGATGCCGGTTAGGGAAAAGAAAGATTGGGTGAAGGCTGGAAAAGGATATGTATAGCCTATGGTGAAAGGAGTGACGGGGAAAGCAACCCACTTATCGGAGATATGATCGCTCAGGGCATTGGGGTCAAAAGGCCTAAATTCGGTGTTCGCCGGAAAGCAGTGGCGGATCCTATCTATCTGAGCATCATTGAAGCAGCAGCGTTCTTTAATAGAGTCTTCAATGATCCCCTGGCTTTTCGGAGGACTGTTCTTTGGGTGATCCTTGGCCGGTGAACTTCGGAGCAACATTTTCGAAGTGACGGAGATAAAGAAAGAAAAACAGAGTAAGAGAGGAAGAAAGAGGAGAAAGAAATACCTGGTTGATCGTCGACTGAGAATTTAAAGGGAGTTTCTTTCGAATTTGAATGCATAATGATCCTATCTATATCTCTATTTATAATTATGATTCTGCAGGATTGTCACTTCCGTGACGTCATGATCGCAACGACTAGTTCTATTTTAACGGCTATATATCTGTTAGTTTGTTGCGGATAAGATCAGTAAAATATAACTCACATATTTACAATTTAACTCCTTATATTTTGGGGGCAATTGTTAGGGGAGGATTTTCTAACAATTAGTGATCCTTATTCATTATCCTAATTAGTGATCCTTACTTCTGTGACAGGTGGTGATCCTCAGAAGAGCTTCAGGATCAGGATCATGGATCACTTTAAGGATCCTCATACTGACGATTGTTTACTTATGTTTTGTACTATCTCGCAGGTATAACCAGCTTGACCAAGTCTTGGCGACATTCCTGGAGAATATTCCCAAACTATTCTGCACGTGCTTGGCCAAAAATGGACGTTATGGAGAACGTGGGGGCTTGGCACAAAAGTCGGATAGTTAGTTTGGTAGTTAGATTTCTATTTTAAAAGGGGTAACGAGCTAGTAGAAAAACACTTAGTCATTTTTACAGCTACACACACTCATATACTCGCACACTGGAAGCTCTCGACAAACATTCATTCGTTTTCACTCACATTTACACATTTCACGACAGTGATCCTTGTACCTAGCTCGTTACTATCCGAAGTTGTAAACATTTATTCATTTATCTGAGCTTGGTGATCGGTAGTTTCCATCACCCGGGGTTTTTTGTGCCGGAGATCAACTCTTGATCAAGGGCTTTTTCCCCGTATAAATCCTTGTGTCATTTCGGCAATTTACATTGAAGTGATCCTTGTTATTGTTCTACATTGTTAGCATCATACCCCGTAACATAGAGTTTGGTTGCAATATCCTCAACAGATTTTTTGACCAAAACAATACCTGCCCGGAGCAATTTCTCTACCTCTTCTTGGATAATGGCATTCCTTTCCGGTGCAAACTTTCTTCTCCTTTGATGGATTGGTTTGAAGGACCTGTCAATGCCGAGTTTGTGAGTGATTACATCTTTGGATATACCAGTCATGTCTTCGTGTTTCCATGCAAAGGTAGTCTTTCTCCTTTTGAGGAAGGATATGAGGTCTTCTTTCATTTCGCCAAGGATCCCTGATCCGATATAGATTTTGGATTCAGGATCATCGGGATCCATGAGGATTTCTACCACATCCTGCTCTCTTGCCTCCAAGACATCCCTTGGAGGATACCTTGATTGCTATTGCTCCCTTGACTTCGAGGCTGGTTTCATCGATGAAGTGTAGCAATTCTTAGCCTCCTGCTGATCACTATCAATCTTCACTATTCCCCAAGGACTAGGGAGCTTCACACATTGATGGTAGGTAGATGGGACTGCTTTCATATCGTGTATCCAAGGCCTGCCAAGGATAACATTACAACAAGATAAACAGTCAATAACACAAAATTTTTGATAAGAGTGTAGGCCTTCAATGTATATTGGGAGTTTAATGTCCCCCAGGGTATTCTTAGTTTCGCCACTAAATCCCACGAGCACGGAGGATCTTGTTATGATATCTGATTCAGGGATACCCATCTTCTTTAGAACATCAAGCTGGATAATGTTCACTGAACTTCCTCCGTCTATAAGGATCCTGCGAACAAAATGGTTAGAAATGAAAAGAGTAATAACTAAACCATCGTGATGAGGATCCTGGATATCGATACGATCATCCTCATCAAAGGTTATGACTTTTCCTTCGGAGACACTTGATGTTCGAACAGGTCTTTCTCCATTATCCATTTTAGTTTCCTTTGCATGCCTTTTAGCTGCTGAGAAGGATGTGCCGCAAATGTCTGATCCTCCAGAAATAAAGTTTATCACTTGTGCATCTGCTGGAGGGGCTGGAGCCTTTTCAGGGATCCTTTCAGGATCCTGAGTCCTTGACTTTTTCCTACCCAACAACTCTTTCAGATGCCCCTTGCTCAACAAGTATCCAATTTCCTTCCTTAGTGCAATGCATTCTTCCGTGATGTGCCCAAAATCTTCATGGTATGCACACCACTTTGATTTATCCTTAGTTGCAGCTGGCCTATCATTTTTTCTGGGCCATCTAGCTTTATCACCTAGATTCTGCATCGCAAGGATTAGTTCATTGTTATCAACAGAAAAACAATACTCAGAAATTGGAGGATAATCCTCATCATCCTCCTCTTGATCAATAGAATGCACGTTCTGGTTATCAGATCTGTTGTAGGATCTGAACTTGTTGTTCCTGAATGAGGATCCTTGCTTTTCCTGCTTTGAGGATCCTGCTAACCTCTCCTGGATCCTCTTGTCATCTTCTAGTCGAATGAACCTAAGTGCTCGGGTTCTTACCTCATCTAAGTTCCTGCACGGTGTCATAACAAGATCATCATAGAAAGACGAATCCCTAAGCAATCCCATTTTAAAGGCCTCAACAGCCGTGGCTATATCTAAGTTGGGAATGTCTAAGGATTCTTTACTGAATTTGGTAATGTAATCCCTTAATGATTCATTATGACCCTGGGTTATCCTATATAGATCACTAGTTAATCGTTCAAATTTCCTACTACAAGAAAACTGATTATTAAATAGATTAACTAGATTAGCAAATGAGGTAATAGAATAGGGGGGAAGACTTAGCAGCCATTTGAGAGCTGATCCAGTAAGAGTGGATCCGAATCCCTTGCACAGGCATGCTTCCTTTAACCTTTCTGGAATTGGATTGATCTCCATCCTCTCCCTGTATTGTGCTATGTGTTCTTCAGGATCCGTCGAACCATCATACAGTTTCATTGTTGGCACATGGAACCTCTTGGGTATCTCGGCATCACAGATTGGTGGTGCAAAACGAGATATCTTGTGGCTCCCATCTGCAATCTCTGGGATAGGTTTGACCACTCCTGGAACACTTGATATCATATCCTTTAGCTTTTGTAATTCTCTGGCCATGGCATGATTGATACCTGGATCCTGCATAAGACCATGGTTAGTAGTATAAGAATTATTAAAAGTGTTACCTCCCGTCGGATTCAAATTAGGAAGAATGGATGTTAATCCATATTGTTGGGGCTCTGGAATGATCGAGGGACCAGTAGAAGCATTGGTCTGCATTGGGATAAAGTCTCCCTGATGGACATCTGAACTTCCTGTTTGCAAACTCCTCAAGGATCCTGGCATCTGGAAGGATCCCTGAAACTGGGATGATCCTGGAACAAAGGAGGATCCTTGAACCTGGGATGATCCCGGAACAAAGGAGGATCCTTGAACCTGGGATGATCCTGGAACAAGGGAGGATCCTTACACTTGGGATGATCCTGGAACAAAGGAGGATCCTTGAATCTGCTGCGCTCCTGAATAACCTCCTGCATTCATGAAGGATCCTATATACTGAGGATAGGATCCTGCTGGCTGGAAATAGGAACCCGATGCCTGAGTCACTGTTGTTGTTCCGTAGTGCACTCCTTTTGGTCCACCCACATATTGAACGGCTGGAACCACTGATGGCTGAGAGGTAATCACCGGAGTATCAAAATTCAAGGATTTTGGCACCAGTGGGGAATGATCCTCGGCCGTTGTCTTTTGTTTCTTGAGATCTCCGATTTCTTTGAGAATCCTCTCATTGGTCTTGTCCTGCTGCCGTATCTGATCCTTCATCTGCAAAATCAAAGTAAACATGTCACTAGTAGTGGGAGTGTAAGAAGCAGAAGAAGTTGGAGGTTTTGAGAAAATGGGAGTTGGTTTCTTCGCAGCATTCTCAGCGTTCTTCTGGGATCCAGAAGGTGGTGGAGGCAAAGGGGGAACGCCTTGTGAAGAAGTGAATGAGGGCATCAAGTTTGAAGCATTCTTCGCTGAGGAAGCCATTTGCTTGGTTGTAGTGAACTGCAATGAGCACAGAAATGCGAATTTCTTTTAAGGATGAAGCACCAATGGCCCCACGGTGGGCGCCAAACTGTTTTGGTCAAAAAATCTGTTGAGGATATTGCAACCAAACTCTCTGTTACGGGGTATGATGCTTGAAATATAGAACAATGACAAGGATCACTTTAATGTAAATTGCACAAATGACACAAGGATTTATACGGGGAAAAAGCCCTTGATCAAGAGTTGATCTCCGGCACAAAAAACCCCGGGTGATGGAAACTACCGATCACCAAACTCAAATAAATGAATAAATGTTTACAACTTCGGATAGTAACGAGCTAGGTACAAGGATCACTATCGTGAAATGTGTAAAAGTGTGTGAAAATGAATGAATGTTCGTCGAGAGCTTCAAGTGTGCGAGTATAGGAGAGTGTGTAGCTGAGAAATGACTAAGTGTTCTAATTCTAGCTCGTTACCCCTTTTAAAATAGAAGTTAACTACAATAACTAACTATCAGACTTTCGTGCCAAGCTCCCACGTTCTCCACAACGTCCATTTCCAGTCAAACGTGTGCGATGTACCCGTGGAATATTCCATAGTAACGTTGCCAAGACCAAGTCAAGCTCGTAACTCCTGCGAAGTAATACAAAACACAAACAAACAATCGTCAGTACGAGGATCCTTAAAGTGATCCATGATCCTGATCCTGAAGCTCTTCTGAGGATCACCATCTGTCACAGAAGAAAGGATCATTAATTAGGATAATGTGTAAGGATCACTAATTGTTAGAAAATCCTCCCCTAACAGGGGTCTTCCTGTCACACCCCAACCGATGGCGGAATCATCAGGGCGCGGCACTAGGAGAATCAGATTGCTCAAGAGAATCCATAACAACTATATTGCGATAACATTTAATACATTTGTTATCCCATAGTAACAAATAATACAATCACGTAAGTTATCACAGATTTAATGTCCTCTCGAACAATGAAAATCCGACAACCTAGATTTTTAGTTGAGTTTCTAGACTTCCTAGCTTGATTTGATATAGTTTGCGATCTAACCTGCAACATACGTTAAAATAATTGTCAATACAAAAGTATTGGCGAGTATACAGGTTTGATAAGTATAGCATAGTAGATTAAAAGTGTAGCGAATTTCCATATGCATAAACGTAATACACGTCATATATACTCACAAAACTGATACTACCAACTAAGTCCTCGATGCTCGAATGTACGATGGCATAACTAGACCCCGTCGGGCGCAATAGTACTATACTAGTTGTGGTGGGACGTCGCGAGTATAAGCCCTAGCACATATGCAACTAGCATCACGTATATCTATGCATAACAGTTATTCGCAAGTGATAATTCGATTGATTGAATAATTCGATTGATAAGTTCGATTTGTTAGAAACGTATGTTACACCCAAAATTCGATTAAAAAGGGTTCAAGTATACTCACAGTGCGTATTTAGCGAGATTACACCTTGATTGAGTCGGTTGCGAGTACGTTTGTAATGATCCTTGAAGAAATAGAGTAAACGATATACGGTTAAGCGAGATTACCCTTGAAAAGTTACTCATTTGGTTGGACTGTTCTCATCCGTGCGGATGGACAGGTTATCCGTCCGGATTGACAAGTCATCCGTCCGGATGGCATGTTATCCGTGCGGATAACAGGTGATCCGTGCGGGCAATGTGTCATAGGTGCGGATAGTGGTGCGTGCGGATTGACTTTGCTTGTGCGCGCGGATGAGTGGTGCGTGCGGGTGGCATGTCATCCGTGCGGGTGACAAGCCATCCGTGCGGACGTGTGCAATCCGTGCGGACTGACATCCGTGCGGACGTATCATCCGTGCGGATACGTGATCCGTGCGGACGTGTGATCCGTGCGGACATGTGATCCGTGCGGTTGTGTCATCCGTGCGGACAGGTCACCCGTGCGGATGATACGTCTGTTTCGCATTTTGGAACACTGTTTCCGAGTGTTTAACGGAAGGATTACGTTCGTTTTTAGTAGGGTAGTGTAATTTCGCACTAACACTTGAAGTTCCGTCAATTCCGACTCGTTCTAACGGCCGGGAATCACCCCGTTCCATCAGATCTGACCATTCGTGATGGTTCTTCATGGTTAACTTGAAATCGCATAGATTTAGGTGAGATTTGTCATTAAAACATGTGGAAATCACCCGGATCTGAGTCGTTTATAGTGAAATGAGACCCTAACTTGAAGTTCATAAGAACTCTTGGTGACATCACCTCAAAACGCCTCAAATCCGCAGATTTCACGGTTTGAATTGGAGTTTTGAAAGATAGAATGATGTAGAATCGAGTGTAGATTGTAGAAGTACAAGTTTTAGGTTGAAATCTTACCGGAATCGCGAGGAAATCAAGAGAAAAGGGTCTTGGTGCGCGTTTGGTTGAATAGGAGCTGTCACATCACTGTTCAAGTGATGTGACATGGTATTTATAGGCAACAGAGGAGAAGGGAAAAGTTCTGGCCCGGATAGCCCATCCGTACGGATGGCCCATGCGTGCGGATGGCCATCCGTGCGCATGCCCATCCGTCCGGATAACTATCCTGACGCGTTGGACTTTTCCGTTTTTGATCGTTTTGATGGATTTCGAAGTGCGTACGTCCATAATTAGTTTATATTATCAATATATTGTTATTATATATATATATATATATATATATATATCACTAGGGGTCGTATTTACGTATCCATAATCCAAGTTTCGATAATTAACAATCGGTTTCTGATTCGAGTATGCGATTATTAGCGACGTTTCACGGCCATCAACGAGGATAGTATAGGTCCTTTCTTGATGTCATCGTGAACGTTATTTCGTGTAGTGCCACAAAGACTGACGAGGTACCGTTTACTCGTATTGTCGTCATCGTCATGACGACTGGAGCTACAGCACTCACCCGAGGGTCCCTGTTAGCGTTAATTGTTTACGTTCGACACCTCACGGCCACTGAGGAGGGTAGAATAGGTCCTCACTCAATGCCTCCGTGAGTGTTAGTGTGATAATAGTGGAGTATAGTGATACTGTAGCTTGAAAATACGCGATTATCCTTCGAATAGCGATATATACGATATAGTTACATTATGATCCGAATCTCTAGTGCTAGGCGTAACGAGTATAACGAGTAGTAACAACGCACAAAAGTGCGGGTTGTTACAGTCTCCCCTACTTTAGGAAATTTCATCCCGAAATTAATCCAATAGGTAGACTTCTAAGAGTTGATCTTGTATACGTAGCGATACAACGAGCGATTTGACCGTAAGTTGACAAACAAGAGCGTTTCGAATAAGAGGGATCGATTGCGATAGCGAGAAGGCGACGTAAAGACGAAGGTATTAATCCCACGAGTTGGCATTTCAAAGTACCTTGTCTTGTGTAGAATTCGTTAGTTCGATGCGATTGCAATTTGAAAGGTTTCTCATGACGTAGAATTAACTGAATTGATCGTTAACCAACGTTACAAGAAGCGTTCGTTTTAGATATTAAGAAGGGATTTGGGATGAAAACCTTTGAAAATCTTCCTTTTAACGTGCGGTCAACCGTGTCGGTGTTAACCAATATTGCAAGGAAGTTTAAAGTTTTTAAATATTTTAAGGAACTCGGAGATGAAAACAAGGGTTACGAAAACTCTCCTATGACATGGATCCAAGCTAAACTCGATGTCGAACCAATGTCCAAAGAAGGATTTCTATTTTGACGTTGTAAAAGTTTAAGGAAAAACTGGGCTTATGAAGCTTTCCTTGGACATGGAGTTAAGCTGATTCGATGTTAGCTCCACGTCGTGAGAAAATTTCACTTGTCCACCGGTTTTAAATAAAATTTTTTGTAAAAAGGCGTTTTTAATTAGTACAAAAAGGTAGTTAATTACCGAGCCCCACTTGGCACTTTCCCACGAAAGTTTGTTAATATGTTTAAAACACTTATATATAGGAAGTACCAGCGGCGTATCCACCATGCTTTGCCCATACTATTCCCGTTTCGTGAGGCAGTGTCAGGTGTGCCGATAGAACATGGATAGAATGGCGTTTTACTCGGCCCAATCGATAGAAAGTCGGTCCGAGCATAAGATAGGATCGAATAGATTAGTCCAGCTAGTTAATAAGCGAGAAGCGAATAGCGCATTTTCGTTTAGATTCCACATTACAACCACAAGGCACGTTTTCACGGGAGCTTGCTAACATGGCAAAACACCATGCTTAACCAGGTTAGTTCGCCTCGTGAAGCGGTGTCATGTGTACTACTTCCACATAGACTGCAATGAACACCAAGCGAGCGATAAGCGGTACGCGAATAAGCGGTAGACTATACACGATAAGCGATAAGCGATTAAGTGATTAAGCGAATAAACACAAAACACTTGTGATGACGGCGATGATCGTCGAGTTACAATAGTCGATAGTTGCGTTGCGAGCGAGGGAGGTATGCGATTTGATCTACGCCGTTCGGTTCGATTGATTATCACCACAGAGTTTGACTTGCATTAGACCCCACATGGCCTTTTTCCACGAAAGGTCGCTGATATGGCTAAAACACCCTGCCTTAACCATATGAGCTTCCTCTCGTGAGGCGAGGTCATGCGTTCTAACTTAGCACGAATATCACAGATAACGGTAGGCGATAGCGATAGATTGATACACAGCAAATGATATAGGCTCACGTGATAAGCGATAGAGGTTGCGAGATACACAAGGTAAACGATTGCGATTAGTCGAGCTCGATTCTTGTTTCGAATAAGCTTAACGTTTCGTTATGACGCATCACGTCTATCGAGGAGGGTAGAATAGGTCCTCACTCAACAATATCGTGAGCGTTTATTTGCTTGATTGAGATTCGTTGCAACAGACTTACGACCAGTCTTGCGTCGATGCAATTTTCCTGCGAGGTAGACTCCCCAGAGTCCATCGATGAGGCGATTGCATTGCGTTTGCAGACTTACGACAAGTCTTGCGATGATATAGTTTGTTACGCCTTGCGATTGAGTGTAGTGTGTTGAAAATAATCACAATAGTATAATAGGTATAATAACGTTCAACTCCATGTGGCACTTTCTTCACGGAACTTCGGTAGTATGGTAAGGCATTCCTCGCCCGACCCCTACTACTTTCAT
This sequence comes from Helianthus tuberosus, assembly GCA_030545235.1. Lineage (NCBI taxonomy): Eukaryota > Viridiplantae > Streptophyta > Magnoliopsida > Asterales > Asteraceae > Helianthus > Helianthus tuberosus. The sequence goes on along the minus strand of CM060424.1, from coordinate 35,769,193 downwards.
CCCGTGTTTTGGTGTCACCTTTTGTCAAACGCTATGGCACTTTTTGAATTCACTACGATCACCGTGCACTGAACCAAATAATCCCGTGTGCACCCGTGATTATTCGTTCCTTGCACGTTTATCGTACCTCGTTCTAAGAGTGTAGTGAGGCTGAAACACATTATTTCGTGATATAGTATATAGTATATAGTATGTGTGTGAATCTAGTCTAAGTGCGACGATTAGAGAGTGAAAGAGAATACGAGGGCAACATTGAGTAATAGAGTAGGTTCAAAGCTTAGAAATAAACGTCGAAAATCGTATCATTACAACTTTATCCTATGCTTGCTAGATGTTTGATGTTGAAGACTTTTGCTGGAGCTGTTGTTGTTGTACTCAAGTTCATGGTTCGATGCGGCAGTTGCGGGTGAAGTGACTGTAACGGTTGCAGTTATTGCAATAGCGACAGTCAGCCCCAACTGGATGATGATAGGTACACGAGTAACACTGAGGATGAAACCCAGTGTAGGCTCGTTTTGGAAACATCGGAACTGTTCGAAGAGGTTCCGGTTGTAGCAGTTCGGTTGTTGATGAGTTCGGGCTTGAAGTCTTTCGCTTGCGGCTGGGTTTGTCGGTGTCTTGCGAAGAAGTGTCGTCGTTGGAGGATTCGTCTGAAGAGAAGGGAAAAGTTCTGGCCCGGATAGCCCATCCGTGCGGATGGCCCATCCGTGCGGATGGCCCATGCGTGCGGATGGCCATCCGTGCGCATGTCCATCCGTCCGGATGGTCCATCCGTCCGGATAACTATCCTGACGCGTTGGACTTTTCCGTTTTTGATCGTTTTGATGGATTTCGAAGTGCGTACGTCCATAATTAGTTTATATTATCAATATATTGTTATTATTATTATTATATATATATATATATATATATCACTAGGGGTCGTATTTACGTATCCATAATCCAAGTTTCGATAATTAACAATCGGTTTCCGATTCGAGTATGCGATTATTAGCGACGTTTCACGGCCATCAACGAGGATAGTATAGGTCCTTTCTTGATGTCATCGTGAACGTTATTTCGTGTAGTGCCACAAAGACTGACGGGGTACCGTTTACTCGTATTGTCGTCATCGTCATGACGACTGGAGCTACAGCACTCACCCGAGGGTCCCTGTTAGCGTTAATTGTTTACGTTCGACACCTCACGGCCACTGAGGAGGGTAGAATAGGTCCTCACTCAATGCCTCCGTGAGTGTTCGTGTGATAATAGTGTAGTATAGTGATACTGTAGCTTGAAAATACGCGATTATCCTTCAAATAGCGATATATACGATATAGTTACATTATGATCCGAATCTCTAGTGCTAGGCGTAACGAGTATAACGAGTAGTAACAATGCACAAAAGTGCGGGTTGTTACACTTCCCACTTTGGTGCTAGCTTGCCATCAGAAGGATTTGTAGTGTTCTGGAATGCTTTTCTTAGCACAAAATCACCAACTTGAAATCTTCTAATCCTGACATTCTTGTTGTATGCTCCAGCCATTCTTTGTTGATAACTGGCCATTTCCTTTTTTCTGACTTTGAGCAAAAGCTTCTTCTTAGGATGCAGATGTTATGTTGGTTGGTGTAGAATATTACTGTGTCTTTGACAAGCATCACACTTCTTTGCATAATCCACAACATCCTTCTTCGTGGTAGGCCTATAGTATGTTGTTCTAAGGATCCTTGAGAATAGTGCTCTGCCCCCAGTGTAGTTTCCACAGTCTCCTTGACTTTGAAAGCTTTAGGATTCTGTCCTATAGGGATCTCTCCATGTTGTATATATCTTAGGATTGGAAGGATCCAAGATCCTGAATTCGACTGTGCAGGATCACCAGGTATGATTGCAGAATCCTCCACTATCTCCATGGCTACGTGATCCTCAATTGCAGGAGTTAAAACATGGGTGATGAGTATTTTTCACATCTTCTGGCATCTTTAGGAATGATCCAAGGTTAGTTAAAGCATCAGCTTCTGCATTTTCTTCCCTGGGTACCTGTGGTAGACTGAAAAAAGCAAAAGAATCTGCCAGTTTCCTGACTCATGATTAGTGGTTTGGAATTCAATGCAGTGGATTGGGGTATAATGTCCCCCTATGGCGATTTTGGTAATGTGCCTTGTCAAGTTCCTTTAACATTTGAAGCTCCATCCGTGAAGAGTGTCTAAGGATCCTTGGTCTTCTCAAGTTGTTGAACTTTTAATTCAACTTCCTTTTGTAGATCACTACTGAAATCAGCCACAAAGTCAAGTAAAGCTTGGGACTTGATTGCCCATTTTGCCATTCTACCTGACATTTGAAGTTTCCTGAGAACATTCTTGATAGCAAGGTTAGTTTTCACAATAATGGTATGAGTTTCTAAATAATGTCTATGTTTAGCAGAAGCCATAATTAAATCAAGAATTAATTTCTCTAAATGAGAGTACCTGGCCTCAGCATCAAGTAGAATATTACTTACATAGTATACCGGATGTTGAGAGCCTTCATGATCCTTAACTAGGATCACACTTACTGCTTTAGCTGAAATAGCTAAGTATAAGGATAACGATTCTCCATTTTCTGGTTTCATCAGGGCTGGTGCTCTTCTTGGATAATGGCATTCTTTCGAGTGCAAACTTTCTCCTGTCATATCTTCATGTTTCCAAGCGAAGGTAGACTTTCTTCTTTTCAAGAAGGATATTAAATCCTGCTCAATACTGTCTAGGATCCCGGATCCTATAAAAATTTTGGATTCAAGATCCTCTGGGTTCAACAGAATATCCTTGACGTCTTGATCCTTGGAGGTTGGCTTCAATGAAGAAGTGTAACAGTTCTTTGCCTCCTGCTGATCACTTTCTATCTTCACCACATCCCATAGAGTTGGGAGCTTGACACATTGATGATATGTTGAGGGGACTGCCTTCATATCATGTATCCATGGCACCGTCGTGATGAGGATCCTGAATGTCCGCACAGTTATCCTCATCATATGATATCACTTTCTGCTGGGTAAGGAGGGAGGTCCGAACAGGTCTGCCCCCATTCTCCATCCTTGTTTCCTTTGCACGTCTCTTAGCTGCTGAGAACCTCCGGAGATGAAATGGATGATTTGAGCATCTGATGGTGGAGGAGGAGCTTTTTCAGGAACTTTCTCAGTATACTTGATCCTTGACGTTTTCCTTCCGAGCAATTCCTTCAAGTATCCCTTGCTCAAAATATAACCTATCTCCTTCCTTAATGCTATGCACTCATCTGTGAGATGACCAGAATCCCCATGGTAAGCACACCATTTCGATTCGTCTTTGGTGGCAGGCGGTTTGTCATTCTTCCTTGGCCACCTAACCTTGTCACCTAAACTCTGCATAGAATGGATTAGTTCATTATTATCAGCAGGAAAAGAATATTCAGAAATAGGAGGATAATCCTCATCATCTTCCTCTTGTTCCACAGCATGCACATTCTGGTTGTCATGCTTGGAGTATTTCTTGGATCAGTTATCCTTGAGATAGGATCTTTATTTGTCTTGCTTTGAGGATCCTGACAATCTCTCGTGGATCCTTTTATCATCCTCTAAACGGATGAACCTAAGGGCCCTGTTTCTTTCCTCATCTAAGTTCCTGCAAGGGGTCATGACAAGATCATCATAGAACATTGAATCCCTAAGCAAACCCATTTTAAAGGCTTCTAGAGCTGTAGCAATATCTAAGTTAGGGATTTCTAAGGATTCTTTACTGAATTTAATTATGTAATCTCTAAGTGATTCATTATGACCTTGTGTTACCCTATATAAATCACTAGTTAATCGTTCAAATCTCCTACTGCATGAGAATTGGCTATTAAACAAATTAACTAGATTAGCAAATGAAGTAATAGAGTAAGGAGGAAGACTTAGCAGCCATTTTAACGTTGATCCGGTAAGTGTGGATCCAAAGCCCTTGCACAAGCAACCAAATTTGGTGTCTGAAACCTCTTCGGTATCTCTGCATCATAAGTAGGTGGTGCAAAACGAGATATCTTGTGGCTTTCATCAGGAATTTCAGGAATGGGCTTAACCACTCCTGGAAGGTTGGATATTATATCTCTAAGTTTCTGCAATTCCTTAGCCATAGCTTGGTTGATACCCGTATCCTGCACAAAGCCATGGTTAGCATTGCAAAAATTATTCAAAGTGTTACCTCCTGAATGATTCAAGTTTGGAATTCCAGATGTGAATCCATGTTGGCGGGATTCTGGCATAACCGAGGGACCAGAGGAAGCAATGGTCTGCATCGGTATGAAGTCTCCTAGATAAACATCTGAAGTTCCGGGTTGCACACTCCTTAAGTATCCTTGATCCTGGGAGATGTTGGATCCTTGAAGTGCTGTGATTGTAGGTCTTGGAGGATAATCCATGGATCCGGAGACCTGAGATGAAGATCCTTGAAACTGGAAGGAGGAACCTTGAACCTGAGAGGATCCTTGAACCTGTGAGGATCCTTGAGGCTGGGAGGAGGATCCCTGAACCTGAGAGGATCCTTGAACCTGAGAGGATCCTTGAACCTAGGAGGAGGATCCCTGAACCTAAGAGGATCCTTGAACCTGAGAGGAGGATCCCTGAACCTGAAAGGATCCTTGAACCTGAGAGGATCCTTGAACCTGGGAGTAGGATCCCTGAACCTGAGAGGATCCTTAAACCTGAGAGGATCCTTGAACCTGAGAGGATCCTTGAACCTGGGAGGAGGATCCCTGAACCTGAGAGGATCCTTGAACCTGAGAGGATCCTTGAACCTGGGAGGATCCTTGAACCTGAGAGGAGGATCCCTGAATTGGCTGCGTCCCCATGCATCCTCCTAAACTAGTGAAGAATCCCTGATGCTGAAATGAGGATCCTGAAGGCTGGAAAGAGGATCCTCGAGCCTGAGACATTACCGATAATCCAGAACGCATTCCTATTGATGCACCCTGGTATTGGACATCTGGAGCTGCAAAGTGCTGGGAAGTTATGACTGGAGTGTCGAAATTCAGCGACCTCGACATCAAAGGGGAGTGATCCTCTGCTGATTTTATCAATTTCGCGAAGGATCCTGCCATTAGTTTTGACCTGCTGCTGCATGTGATCCTCCATCTGCACAATCAAAGCATAAAAGTTACTGTTAGTAAGTGTAGAGGAAGAAACAACAGTTGGTTTTGTGAAAACGGGGGTTGTCTTCTTCGGAGAATTCTTAGCATTCTTCTGGAATGCAAGGGGGAGATGATGCAAAGGCGGAATGCCCTGTGAAAAAGTGACCACCGACATAGAACTTGGAGTAGTTTTCCCTGAGAAGCCATGTGGTTGAAGGTAATGAACATAAATGAATGAAATGAACAAAAATTCTCAGAATTGAAGCACCAATTGCCCCACGGTGGGCGCCAAACTGTTTTGGTCAAAAATCACACAAGGATAATGCAACCAAATCTGATTTTGTGAGGTATGATGCTTGGTTAATTGTATGAACAACAAGTATATGAAATCAACGATGAACACCGAGATTTATACGAGGAAAAAGCCCTTGATCTTTAGAAGATCTCCAGCATAAAAAACCTCGGGTGATGGAAACTACCGATCACCAACTATATTGCAAAAACAGCAGTGATCCTTGTACAACTTCGGAAGAAAACAAGCTAAATACAATGAATTTCTAGTGTAAGTGTGTGTTTTCGCTAAGTGTTTGCAGAGAATTCGAGTGTTATGTGTTTTTGGTGTGGTGTGTACGACTTATGCCTTTTTTGAGCTCGTTTTCCCCTTAAAATGATAAGAAAAATCAACTAACTAACTTCCCGAAAAAGGTGGAAGTCACCCATGACCACCACTAACGGTTATTTCTTCAATATACACGTGCCTAAAAGCATATTCCACGAGATTCCAGCAAAGAAGTGGTCCACTACGTCCATTACCTACATTTACACATTAAAAACGTGCAAAACATAAGTTCTGTTAAGGATCCTGGATCCTCAGACTCGTGATCCTCAGACTCGTGATCCTCAGACTCTGGATCCTCAGACTCTCTGCATCAGCCATTAAGCAACCGTGATCCATGCCTAGTCACAGGATAGATGATCCTTAGCATAAAATTCATGCCCTAACAATAACAATGAACTAATCCTTGCAATGCAGAATCTAGGTGAGAAAGCTAGATGGCCAAGGAAAAGTGATAAACCAGCTGCCACAAAGGATAAATCCAAGTGGTGTGCATATCATGAGGATTTTGGGCATCTCACTGAAGAATGTATTGCACTTAGAAAGGAGATTGGTTATTTGTTGAGCAAGGGGAATTTAAAGGAACTCTTGGGACGAAAGAAGTCAAGAACCCAGGATCCTGAAAGGATCTTCAGGAGGATCCCGGAAAGGGCTCCTGCTCCTCCGGCAGATGCACAAGTCATAAATTTCATATCCGGTGGATCAGACATCTGTGGTGCATCCTTCTCAGCAGCAAAAAGACACGCTAAGGAAACCAAGATGGATAATGGAGACAGACCCGTCAGGACCTCCGTTGTCACCCAGGATAAAGTCATTTCTTTTGATGAGGATGATCGTGTCGACATCCAGGATCCTCACCATGACGGTCTCGTAATTACATTGTTTATTTCTAACCACTTTGTTCGCAGGATCCTTATAGATGGAGGAAGCTCTGTGAACATCATTCAGCTGGATGTTCTCAAGAAAATGAACATCCCAGAGTCCGATATTATCCCAAGATCCTCAGTACTTGTGGGATTCAGTGGAGAAACAAAGAATACATTGGGGGACATCAAACTCCCAATCTATATTGAAGGATTGCATTCTTATCAAAAGTTTTGTGTTATTGATTGCTTATCGTGTTGTAACGTTATCCTTGGCAGGCCATGGATACATGATATGAAGGCAGTTCCATCCACCTATCATCAGTGTGTAAAGCTTCCAAGTCCATGGGGAGTGGTGAAAATTGAGAGTGATCAACAGGAGGCCAAGAATTGCTATACCTCATCAATGAAATCGGCCTCAAGACCAAGGGAGCAATAGCAATTAAAGTATCCTTCAAGAGACATCTTGGAGGCAAGAGAACAGGATTTGAAAGAAATCCTCATGGATCCTGATGATCTTGAATCCAAGATCTTCATAGGGTCAGGGATCCTCAGCGATATTGAACAAGAGCTAGTATCCTTTCTTAAAAGAAGGAAGACCACCTTTGCCTGGAAACATGAAGACATGACAGGTATATCTAAGGATATAATTACTCACAAACTTGGCATTGACAGGTCATTCAAGCCAATTCATCAAAAGAGAATGAAGTTTGCACCTGAAAGAAATGCTATTATCCAGGAAGAGGTAGATAAGCTACTTCGAGCAGGTATGATTAGAGAGGTTAAGTATCCAAGATGGTTAGCCAATGTGGTTGTTGTTCAAAAGAAAAATGGAAAGTGGGGGGTATGTGTCGATTTTACAGATTTAAATAAGGCATGTCCCAAGGATCCTTTCCCATTACCCCACATTGACTCCATGGTGGATGCTACCGCAGGCCATGAGTTGTTAACTTTTATGGATGCTTCATCTGGATTTCAACAAATTCAGATGGAACCATCCGATCAAGAGGATACAGCCTTCATGACCCCTGTTAGGGGAGGATTTTCTAACAATTAGTGATCCTTACTCGTTATCCTAATTAATGATCCTTTCTTCTGTGACAGATAGTGATCCTCAGAAGAGCTTCGGGATCAGGGTCATGGATCACTTTAAGGATCCTCGTACTGACGATTGTTTGTTTGTGTTTTGTATTACTTCGCAGGAGTTGCGAGCTTGACTTGGTCTTGGCAACGGTACTAAGGAATATTCCACGGGCATTTCACACACGATTGACCAAAAATAGACGTTGTGGAGAACGTGGGAGCTTGGCACAAAAGTCGTATAGTTAGTTATTGTAGTTAACTTCTATTATTATAGGGGTGACGAGCTAGAATTAGAACACTTAGTCATTTTTCAGCTACACACACACTCATATAATCGCATTCGTGAAGCTCTCGACGAACACTTATTAGTTTTCACTCACTTTTACACATTTTATACTAGTGATCCTTGTACCTAGCTCGTCATTATCCGAAGTTGTAAACATTTATTGATTTATTTGAGCTTGGTGATCGGTAGTTTCCATCACCCGGGGTTTTTTGTGCCGGAGATCAACTCTTGATCAAGGGCTTTTTCCCCGTATAAATCCTTGTGTTGTTTGTGCAATTTACCTCGAAGTGATCCTAATCATTGTTCGATATTTCAAGCATCATACCCCGTGACAGAGAGTTTGGTTGCATTATCCTCATCATATTTTTTGACCAAAACAGTTTGGCGCCCACCGTGGGGCAATTGGTGCTTCATTCTTAGAAAAATTCGTATTGTTGTGCTCATTTCAGTTCACTACAACCAAGAAAATGGCTTCCTCGGTGAAGAATGTGTCAAACTTGATGCCCTCATTCACTTCTTCACAAGGCGTTCCTCCTTTGCCTCCACCACCTTCTGGATCCCAAAAGAATACTGAGAATGCTGCGAAGAAACCAACTCCCATTTTCTCAAAACCACCTACTTCTTCTGTTTCAACTAATCCTACTACTAATGATCTCTATGCCTTGATTTTGCAGATGAGGAATCATGCACAAGAGCAGGATAAGACCAACGAAAGGATCCTCCGGGAGATTGACGGAATTAAGAAACAGAAGAAAACGGCAGAGGATCGTTCCCCACTGATACCCAGATCTTTGAATTTTGATACTCCGGTGATTACTTCTCAGCCATCAGTGGTTCCAGATGTTCAATATGTGGGTGGACCAAAAGGAGTGCACTACGGAACAACAACAGTGACCCAGGCATTAGGTCCATACTTCCAGCCAGCAGGATCCTATCCTCAGCATATGGGATCCTTCATGACTTCAGGAGGATATTCAGGATCATCCCAAGTTCAAGGATCCTCCTTTGTTCCAGGATCATCCCAGGTTCAAGGATCCTCCTTTGTTCCAGGATCATCCCAGGTTCAAGGATCCTCCTTTGTTCCAGGATCATCCCAGGTTCAAGGATCCTCCTTTGTTCCAGGATCATCCCAGGTTCAAGGATCATCCTTTGTTCCAGGATCGTCCCAGTTTCAGGGATCCTTCCAGATGCCAGGATCCTTGAGGAGTTTGCAAACAGGAAGTTCAGATGTCCATCAGGGAGATTTTATTCCAATGCAGACCAATGCTTCTACTGGTCCCTCGATCATTCCAGAGCCCCAACAATATGGATTAACATCCATTCTTCCTAACTTGAATCCAATGGGAGGTAACACTTTTAATAATTCTTATATAACTAACCATGGTCTTATGCAGGATCCAGGTATCAATCATGCCATGGCCAGAGAATTGCAAAAGCTAAAGGATATGATATCAAGTGTTCCGGGAGTGGTCAAACCTATCCCAGAGATTGCAGATGGGAGCCACAAGATATCTCGTTTTGCACCACCAATCTGTGATGCTGAGATACCCAAGAGGTTCCATGTGCCAACAATGAAGCTGTATGATGGTTCGACGGATCCTGAAGAACACATAGCACAATACAGGGAGAGGATGGAGATCAATCCAATCCCAGAAAGGTTAAAGGAAGCATGCCTGTGCAAGGGATTCGGATCCACTCTTACTGGATCAGCTCTCAAATGCCTGCTAAGTCTTCCCCCTACTCTATTACCTCATTTGCTAATCTAGTTAACTTGTTTAATAATCAGTTTTCTTGTAGTAGAAAATTTGAACGATTAACTGGTGATCTATATAGGATAACCCAGGGTCATAATGAATCATTAAGGGATTACATTACCAAATTCAGTAAAGAATCCTTAGACATTCCCAACTTAGATATAGCCACGACTATTGAGGCCTTTAAAATGGGATTGCTTAGGGATTCGTTGTTCTATGATGATCTTGTTATGATACCATGCAGGAACTTAGATGAGGTAAGAACCCGGGCACTTAGGTTCATTCGGCTAGAGGATGACAAGAGGATCCAGGAGAGGTTAGCAGGATCCTCAAAGCAAGATAAGCAAGGATCCTCATTCAGGAACAACAAGTTCAGATCCTACAATAGATCTGATAACCAGAACGTGCATGCTGTTGATCAAGAAGAGGATGATGAGGATTATCCTCCAATTTCTGAATATTGTTTTTCTGTTGATAACAATGAACTAATCCTTGCGATGCAGAATCTAGGTGATAAAGCTAAATGGCCCAGAAAGAATGATACCAGAAAAAGGCGATGTGCTATCCTTATATCTTGTAGTATCCTTAAAAGCAGAAACCAGAGATGTCAGGAAGGATGGCTAAGTGGGCAGTGAAGCTAAGTGCATATGATATAAGATATGAGCCTAGGACAGCCATCAAATCCCAAGCATTAGCCGACTTTGTGGCTGATTTCAGTAGTGATTTACAAAAAGAAGCTGAGTTAGAAGTCCAGCAGTTAGAGGAGACTAAGGATCCTTGGATACTCTATACTGATGGATCCTCAAATGTTAAAGGCACAGGGCTTGGAATACTACTAAAATCGCCACAGGGGGACATAATACCCCACTCTATAGCTTGTGAGTTCCAAACCACTAACAATGAGGCTGAATATGAAGCCTTAATTGCTGGTTTGCAAATTGCAAAGCATATGGGGATCAGGTATCTTGAGGTACATGTAGATTCATTGTTAATTACAAACCACTTTAATGGATCCTATGCTGTTAAAGGTGAAAAGCTAACCAAATATTTAGAGATAGTCAAAAGTTTGGCACTCTCTTTTGTTTCCTTTAGTTTAACGCAGGTACCAAGGGAAGAAAATACAGAGGCTGATGCATTGGCTAACTTAGGATCATCCTTGAAGATCCCGGAGGATATCAAGATCCCTATTATCCATATCCTGACCCCGGCTATCGAGGATCATGTGGCTATGGAGATAGGAAATGATTCTGCAATTATCCCTAGTGAGGATACTCAATCCCATTCAGGATCATGGATCTCACCAATTATGAGATACATACAACATGGAGAGATTCCTACAGGAGAAAACCCTAGGGATTTCAAATCTAAGGTATCTCAATTCACAATTTTAAATAATATGTTGTATAGACGATCTCTTGTAGGACCATACTTGAGATGCATTGAGGATCCTGAAATCCAAGAAGTTTTAAAAGACTTCCATGAAGGAGATTGTGGAAACCACACTGGGGGCAGGGCATTATTCTCAAGGATCCTGAGGACAGGATACTACTGGCCAACCATGAAGAGAGATGCTGTGGAGTATGCTAAGAGATGTGATCCTTGTCAGAGACACAGCAATATCCTTCATTAACCAACTGAATTATTGCATCCTATATCCTCCTCTTGGCCATTTATGAGATGGGGTATGGATATAGTTGGTAAGCTCCCTAAGGCACCTGGTGGAAAAGTGTTCATGCTAGCTATGACTGATTACTTATCCAAGTGGATAGAGGCTGAAGCTTTTGCCCAAGTCAGAGAAAAGGAAGTTATATCTTTCATTAAAAGAAATATTATAACTAGATTTGGAATTCCTTCTGAAATTATATGTGATAATGGTTCCCAATTTATTGGGGGCAGAACCACTAACTTTTGTGACAGTTGGGGGATTAAGATGATAACATCAACACCAGTCCACCCACAAGCTAATGGTCAAGCAGAATCATCCAACAAGATCATCATCAACAATTTGAAGAAGAAGCTTGGATCCAAGAAAGGGAAATGGGCAGAAGAACTACCTTATGTGCTTTGGGCTGATAGGACAACCCCTAAGAATCCTACTGGTCAAACACCATTCTCCTTGGTATTTGGGGCAGAATCAGTGATCCCAACAGAAATGGTGGTTCCAACTGCTAGAACAAGTACCCGTGATCCTGAGGAAAATGATGAGAACTTGGCTCAAGACCTGGATACTATTGAAGAAATCAGGGATATGGCTAGTTATCAACAAAGAATGGCTGGTGCTTACAACAAAAATGTCAGGATCAGGAAGTTTCAAGTTGGAGATATGGTATTAAGGAAAGCATTTTAGAATACCACCAATCCTGCTGATGGAAAATTGGCTCCAAAATGGGAAGGCCCTTATTTGATTGAAGCTGAAGCAGGAAAGGGGGCATATAGATTGCTAACCATGGAAGGTGATTTGCTACCAAGAGCTTGGAATGCTGTCCACTTGAAGAAATATTTCATGTGATCAGGATCCTCATGGCACAGATGATCCTTATGTCAGGGATATCCTAGAAGGATCCTTAAAGTATCGGTGATCCTCACTTTGGTAATGTCCTAATCTTGAACTATTTCATTTCCTTATTTTCTCATATAAGGATAAGGATCATGTGTCCTTTATCCATCTCTCACGTGATTTTAAGTTTTGAAAGTTCAGGTATCCTTAGCAAAATATTGGTTATCTGCAGAAGCGATCCGATCCTTCGGTTTAACCTCAGTTGTTTGGGCTTGACCCCAGTTCCGCCTGTAGCGCATGATGATCCTGGTATAGTTCAAGGCAGTGGGACCAGTACTCGCTTTAGGGGCTGATAATTCCATTGTACTGGCTATACCTAGGATCCTACGTATAATGGTAGACGTACCATACATCCGTTCCTAAGGTTTCTAACGTTTTCACGTTAGCTAAGGTTTCTAACGTTTTCACGTTAGCTAAGGTTTTGGCATTTTCATGTCACTAAGTTTGGATAGTCGCCAGTTAGGGCCATACTCCAGTTTACATACGATCCTTGGGCTTGTCCCCAGTTATCATTGGGCTTGTCCCCAGTTATCCTTGGGCTTGTCCCCAGTTATCCTTGGGTTTGTCCCCAGTTATCCTTGGGCTTGTCCCCAGTTGCTAATTCCTATCTTATATTGGCTTAGTCCCAAGTTATGCTCTATTTCAGGTCTTTGAAGATAAGCAACTAGGGATCCTTGATCCTTACTCCTTTCTAAGGTTTATTTTGCAGTTATCCTGATTATGGTTAGGATCCTAACTTGGATCCTAACTTGGATCCTCAGGTATGATCCTTAACTAGTTTTAAATTTTATTCATTATTTATTTGAATAACCCTTAAAATTTGACAACTAGACTTATGATCCTTAGAATATATTATTTTCGGGATTCTTTAACTATAGGATATTTGATTATGGATCATATCCTAAAATATTTTTAATCTGACTTGTTCAAAATTGTTTATTCAATAAATGTGCATCAAAACAAAGGATAACAACACAAAATAAGCGACAAAAGGTTAAGATTTTAGTTATTAACAAAAGACTAACCCTTAAAAGGTTGTCAAAATTACCTACCCGAGCTTCTACCAGCAAAACGTGGCCCGTCCGCTGGGGTAGGTAAAGGGTGTCCATGATAATAAGTTCAAAAGTAGTGCAGGAATATAAAGGCGGCAGGATCACAATGGCTTCATCCCCAAAATAGAGGATCCCTCCACCAATTGCAATCCTGCCTATTGTCCAAAGGATCATACATGATCCTTAATCCTAAAAACTATTGTTCAAGTACAAACCATTAAATTGTTCAACATCACAACCACAAAAGACCTACTACCAAATTTAAAAATTGGGCTCCGGCTGCGTCTAGGAATGTCCATCATCGCCCAATTGTGCAGCCTACACCTTTGCTGCATTCTCTTCCCCTCCAGCTGCGGTATCCTTCACCAGATCCTTTCCACTGCCACTTGCCTCAATCGCCAAAACCTCCTCAGCCTCCTCGTCATCCTCAAGATCGGCTAACCTTGCTTTCCAACCCTCAACATCCCAGCTGCTTTTGTCAAAATTAGGATCTTGAGCTTCCTGGGCCATCTTCAATTTAGTCTGATACATTGTGATGGCAGCAGAGACCTTAGCATTTTCTATGAGATCATGCTTCTCATAGTCAAGGTCTATCAGAAGTTTAGCCGTCTTGGTCTTGGCATCTTGGAGTTCCTTCTGAAGATCAGCAATTGCAAGGTCCTTAAGCACTGCAACCTGTTGCAAATCAGCAATCTTCTTGTCCTGCTCCTCGACATTCCCCACATAGTCCTCAATCTCAGCGAATTTCTGCAAAAAAGATAAAAGATAAGGTCAGGACCGAGTGATCCTCAAATCAGCAGAATATATTAGCAGGATATATCAGCAGAATATACATGCAGATACGGTGATCCTTACATCATTGAAGTACTCGAGGAATTGGTGACGGATCAGAGGCAGACCCTGTAAATTCTCACCCTCGGAGGTCTTTCTCTTCTTGCCACCCTTTCCTTTGATGGGTGCCTTGGGAATGGAGATGCTAGGACTGGTAGTGGCCCTCTTCTTCCTGGATCGAACAACATCAAGATCAACTGTGTTGAACTGGGATACAGGCTTGGCAGATTTTCCGGCACCTACACAATCAAAGCAAGATAAGTGTCCTAATCTTATTTCAATTTAATTATTTATTTTAATATTCAAACTATAAATCAAGCAGGATATTTACTTGACATGGTAATGGAACTTGAGGATACTTCTTGTGAATCTTGGGTGTCTATCTTGAATGTCCTTGTTTCAGGATCAAGCTTCCAAAAAGCAGCAGGCCTATCCTTGGTTGCAGGTGATGTGATGATATATGAGACAGAAATAGCTGCATAACACAAGACAAAAAGGGGTCAGTAATCCTTATACAAAAACAAGACTACCTGGTGATCCTTCTCAGGATCCTCTGGCCTACCGTGGGTGGACCAGGTCTTTGGTAGATCCTTTCCATTTAGAATGGTATCCCTCCTGACAAAGAAGAAGCGACGTTTCCAATTTGTGTCATTCTTGGTGACTTTAAGAAGGGGGTGTTCTCCGCCGGGTTTTCGTTTGAACAAATAACTATGGGAACCAAAGGTAGTGAGATCATACAATTGTGACAGCTCTGACATTCCTAAATCAATGCCCTCCTGCTCGATGATCCTCTCCAGGGTATACAAAACCCTCCAAATCATCGGCATGGCTTGGATGTAAGAGATGCCGGTAAGGGAAAAGAAGGATTGTGTAAATTCTGGGAAAGGATAGGTGTATCCTATGGCGAACGGAGTAACTGGAAAGGCAACCCATGTTTCTGAAACATAGTCGCTCAGAATAGTAGGATCAAAGGGTTTGAAAAAGGCACTCGCCGGAAAGCAATGACGAATCTTGTCTATTTGAGCATCGTTAAAGTAACACCTCTCATGTGTGGAGTCTTTGATGATCTTTTGACTCTTCAAGGGACTATCCTTCTGGTGATCCTTGGTGGGGGAAGACCGGAGCATCATTCTTGAAGAGATGATGGCAAAGTAAGAAAGATAGAGTAAAAGAATAAGAGATAAGAGAAGAGATACCTGATAGATCTTCGACCAAGAATTTAAAGGGAGTCTCTCTAAAATTTTAAATGCATTTGATCCTATCTCTATCTCCTATTTATAATCATGATCGTGCAGGATTGTCACTTCTGTGACGTCATGGTTGCAACGGCTAGTTCAACAATAACGGCTATATTTACGATAGTTAGTTGCGGATAAGATCAGGAAAACATAACTCGCTCATTTTACATATTACTCCTTATTTAGTGATCTTTACTCGTTATCCTAATTAATGATCCTTTCTTCTGTGACAGATAGTGATCCTCAGAAGAGCTTCAGGATCAGGGTCATGGATCACTTTAAGGATCCTCGTACTGATGATTGTTTGTTTGTGTTTTGTATTACTTCGCAGGAGTTGCGAGCTTGACTTGGTCTTGGCAACGGTACTAAGGAATATTCCACGGGCATTTCGCACACGATTGACCAAAAATGGACGTTGTGGAGAACGTGGGAGCTTGGCACAAAAGTCGGATAGTTAGTTATTGTAGTTAACTTCTATTTTTATAGGGGTGACGAGCTAGAATTAGAACACTTAGTCATTTTTCAGCTACACACACACTCATATAATCGCATTCGTGAAGCTCTCGACGAACACTTATTAGTTTTCACTCACTTTTACACATTTTATACTAGTGATCCTTGTACCTAGCTCGTCATTATCCGAAGTTGTAAACATTTATTGATTTATTTGAGCTTGGTGATCGGTAGTTTCCATCACCCGGGGTTTTTTGTGCCGGAGATCAACTCTTGATCAAGGGCTTTTTCCCTGTATAAATCCTTGTGTTGTTTGTGAAATTTACCTCGAAGTGATCCTAATCATTGTTCGATATTTCAAGCATCATACCCCGTGACAGAGAGTTTGGTTGCATTATCCTCATCAGATTTTTTGACCAAAACAACCCCAACTGGTATATACTGTTATATTGCTATGCCATTTGGATTAAGGAATGCAGGTGCTACTTACCAAAGGCTTGTCAATATGATGTTCAAAAAAAAAAATTGGATACACTATGGAAGTCTATATTGATGACATGGTGGTTAAGTCCAAAAGAGCTGAGGATCACCTTAAGAACTTGGAGGAAGCATTCAATATCCTTGATAAATTTAATATGAAACTAAATCCTTCTAAGTGTCATTTTGGTGTAAAGGCAGGTAAATTTTTAGGATATATGGTAACAAAGAGGGGCATTGAAGCAAGTCCAGAGCAAATTAAGGCCATCGTGAATATCAAATCTCCTGCCAATGCTATGGATGTGCAAAGGTTGACCGGCAGGATCGCAGCCTTGAACAGATTCATATCCAAATCCTCAGAAAAGTGCAAGGAGTTCTATGACATCCTGAGGAAAAACAAGAAATTTGAATGGACTGAGAAGCATGAAAGTGCCCTTAAAGCTCTTAAAGATTACCTATCCTCAGCCCCAGCCTTAATGAAACTAGAAAAGGGAGATGTGTTATCCTTATATTTGGCGGTATCCTCAAAAGCAGTAAGTGCGGTCCTTGTTAAGGATCACCAAGGTACACAACATCCTGTTTATTATGTAAGTAAGAGCTTACTTGATGCTGAATCCAGGTATTCACATTTAGAAAAACTTATCCTTGCATTAATTATGGCATCTACTAAATTAAGACATTATTTTGAGACCCATGCCATTATTGTTAAAACTAATTTCCCAATTAAAAATGTTCTCAGGAAACCTGAAATGTCAGGAAGGATGGCTAAGTGGGCAGTGAAGTTGAGTGCATATGATATAAGATATGAGCCTAGGACAGCCATTAAATCCCAAGCATTAGCTGACTTTGTGGCAGATTTCAGTAGTGATTTGCAAAAGGAAGCTGAACTAGAAGTCCAACAGCTTGAAGAAACCAAGGATCCTTGGATACTGTTTACTGATGGATCCTCCAATATGAATGGAACAGGGCTTGGGATACTACTAAAATCGCCACAGGGGGACATAATACCCCACTCCATAGCTTGTGAATTTCAAACTACCAACAATGAGGCTGAATATGAAGCCTTGATAGCTGGTTTGCAAATTGCAAAGCATATGAATATCAGGTATCTTAAGGTACATGTAGATTCTTTATTGATCACTAATCACTTTAATGGATCCTATGATGTTAAAGGTAAAAAGCTAATCAAATATTTGGAGATAGTCAAAGAATTGGCACTCTCTTTTGTATCCTTTAGTTTGACACAGGTACCAAGGGAAGAGAATGCAGAAGCTGATGCATTAGCCAATCTAGGATCATCTTTGAAGATTCCTGAGGATATTGAGATCCCTATTATCCATATCCTGACCCCTGCTATCAAGGATCATGTAACTATGGAGATAGGAGAAGATTCTGCAATCATCCCTAGTGATGATACCCAATCTCATTCAGGATCATGGATACTCCCAATCATGAGATACATACAACATGGAGAAATTCCTACAGGAGAAAACCCAAGGGCTTTTAAAATCAAGGTATCTCAATTTACAATATTAAATAATATGTTGTATAAACGATCTCTTGCAGGACCATATTTAAGATGCATTGAGGATCCTGAAATTCAAGAAGTCCTAAAGGATTTATGTTTTGGTCAAAAAATCTGTCGAGGATGATGCAACCAAACTCTATGTTACGGGGTATGATGCTAACAATGTAGAACAGTAACAAGGATCACTTCAATGTAAATTGCTGAAATGACACAAGGATTTATACGGGGAAAAAGCCCTTGATCAAGAGTTGATCTCCGGCACAAAAAACCCCGGGTGATGGAAACTACCGATCACCAAGCTCAAATAAATGAATAAATGTTTACAACTTCGGATAGCAACGAGCTAGGTACAAGGATCACTATCGTGAAATGTGTGAATGTGAGTGAAAACGAATGTATGTTCGTCGAGAGCTTCAAGTGTGCGAGTATACGAGTGTGTGTAGCTGTAAAAATGACTAAGTGTTTTTCTACTAGCTCGTTACCCCTTAAAAATAGAAATTTAACTACCAAACTAACTATCCGACTTTTGTGCCAAGCCCCCACGTTCTCCATAACGTCCATTTTTGGCCAAGCACATGCAGAATAGTTTGGGAATATTCTCCAGGAATGTCGCCAAGACTTGGTCAAGCTGGTTATACCTGCGAGATAGTACAAAACATAAGTAAACAATCGTCAGTACGAGGATCCTTAAAGTGATCCATGATCCTGATCCTGAAGCTCTTCTGAGGATCACCACCTGTCACAGAAGTAAGGATCACTAATGCGGATAACGAATAAGGATCACTAATTGTTAGAAAATCCTCCCCTAACAATTGCCCCCAAAATATAAGGAGTAATTTGTAAAATTAGCGAGTTATGTTTTCTTGATCTTATCCGCAACTAACTAATGGATATATAGCCGTTAAAATAGAACTAGCCGTTGCGATCATGACGTCACGGAAGTGACAATCCTGCAAAATCATAATTATAAATAGAGATATAGATAGGATCAAATGCATTTAAATTTTCAGAGAGACTCCCTTTATAATCTGCATTCCGAAGAGGATCAGGTATTCTCTCTCACTATCTTCTTCCCTTTCTTGCTCTGTTTTCGTCTCTTTCCATCAAAGATGTTGCTCCGAAATTCCCCAGCCAAGGATCACCCAAAGAACAGTCCTCCGAAAAGCCAGGGGATCATTGAAGACTCCATTAAAGAACGCTGCTGCTTCAATGATGCTCAGATAGATAGGATCCGCCACTGCTTCCCGGCGAACACCGAATTTAGGCCTTTTGACCCCAATACCCTGAGCGATCATATCTCCGATAAGTGGGTTGCTTTCCCCGTCACTCCTTTCACCATAGGCTATACATATCCTTTTCTAGCCTTCACCCAATCTTTCTTTTCCCTAACCGGCGTCTCTTATATCCAAGCCATGCCAATGATTTGGAGGGTTTTGTACACCCTTGAAAGGATCATCGATCAGGAGGGAATAGATCTAGGAATGACAGAGCTGGGGGAGCTGTATGATCTTACCACCTTTGGCTCTCATCGTTATTTGTTTAAACGTAAACCCGGTGAGGAACATCCGATCTTCAAAGCCACCAAGAATGATGCTAATTGGAAACGGCGTTTCTTTTTTATCAAGAGAGATTCCATCGAGGATGGAAAGGATCTACCTAAAAAATGGGCTACCCATGGTAGGATGGAGGATCCTGAGAAGGATCACCAGGAACTTTCTTTTGATGTAAGGATAACTTATATTTTTGCTTTCTTTTTATGCAGCTATCACCGTCTCACACCTCAAACTGTCCCCTGCTGCTAAGGAAAGGCTCCTTGCTTTCAAGAAACTTGATCCTGAGACAAGAACTTTCAAGACAACAACCCAAGATTCACAGGAGGTATCCTCAGGCTCTGTCACAATGTCAAGTAAGTATCCTTGTTTAAAATTTAAATAAATAGTGAAATATGAATTAAGAAAAGATACTTATCTTGTTTTGGTTGTGTAGGCGCTGGAAAATCAACCAAGTCCGCTTCCAAGTTTAATGTTGCTGATCTCACCACTGTCAGATCCTCCAAGAGAAAAGCTCCTACCAGTCCGACAGCTTCGGTCCCCAAGGCACCCCTCAAAGGGAAGGCAATCAAGAAGAGAAAAGCCTCTGAAGCTGGGGATCTGTAGGGTCTGCCTCTGATTCGTCATCAATTCCTTGAGTACTTTAATGATGTGAGGATCACTGTCTTTGTTCGTATATCCTGTTGACATATACTGCTGGTATATCCTGCTGATTACTTGATCCTGACTTTATCCTTTTTACAGAAATTCGCTGAGATTGAGGACTATGTGGGCCACGTTAAGGATCAGGATAGGAAGATTGCCGATCTCCAGCAGGTTGCGGTGTTAAAGGATCTCACAATTGCTGATCTTCAGAAGGAAGTCCGGGATACCAAACAGCAGATGGCCAAGGTGCTGGTTAATGTTGACTATGAGAAGAGTGAGATCACCGAAGATGCCAAAGTCTCTGCTGCCATTACAATGTACAAGACCAAGCTTCAAATGGCCTTGGAAGCTCAGGATCCTGCTTTTGACAAGAGCACCTGGGATATTGAAGGTTGGAAGGCAAGGCTGGCTGAACTGGACGATGAAGAGGCTGAGGAGGTTGAAGAGATCCTGACTATTGAAGCTGGAGGCAAAGGTGAAGGTGGTGAAACAAGTGGAGCTGGAGGTGACAATGCAGCGAAGGTTTAAGCTGCATGATTGGGCGATGAAGGACATTTCTAGACGTAGCCGGAGACCAATTTTTTAAATTTGGTGGTAGTTTTTTTTTGTGGTTATGATGTTTAAAACAATTTAATGGTTTGTACTTGAACAATAGGTTTTAGGATTAAGGATCATGTATGATCCTTTGGACAATAGGCAGGATTGCAGTTGGTGGAGGGATCCTCTGTTTGGGGGATGAAGCCATTGTGATCCTGCCGCCTTTATATTCCTGCACTACTTTTGAACTTATTATCATGGACACCCTTTACCTACCCCAGCGGACGGGCCACGTTTTGCTGGTAGATGCTCGGGTAGGTAATTTTGACAACCTTTTAAGGGTTAGTCTTTTGTTAATAAATAAAATCTTAACCTTTTGTCGCTTATCTTGTGTTGTTATCCTTATGTTTCTTTGATTTTCCCTTGTTTTGATACACACTTATTGAATAAACAATTTTGAACAAGCCAGACTGAAAATGTTTAGGATATGATCCATAATCAGATATCCTTTAGTTAAAGAATTTTACAGAGCGATATGTTTTAAGGATCACAAGTCTAGTTGTCAAACTTTAAGGGTTATTCAAATAAATAATGAATAGAATAAAAGATAGTTAAGGATCATACCTGAGGGTCCAAGTTAGGATCCTAACCATAATAAGGATAACCGTAAAATAAACCTTAGAATAAAGTAAGGATCAAGGATCCCTAGTTGCCTTTCTTCAAGAACCTGAAATAGAGCATAACTTGGGAGTAAGCCAATATAAGAAAAGAGTTAGCAACTGGGGACAAGCCCAAGGATAACTGGGGACAAGCCCAAGGATAACTGGGGACAAGCCCAAGGATCGTATGTAAACTGGAGTATGGCCCTAACTGGCGACTATCCAAACTTAGTGACATGAAAATGCCAAAACCTTAGCTAACGTGAAAACGTTAGAAACCTTAGCTAACGTGAAAACGTTAGAAACCTTAGGAACGGATGTATGGTACGTCTACCATTATACGTAGGATCCTAAGCATAGCCAGTACAATGGAATTATCAGCCCCTAAAACGAGTACTGGTCCCAATGCCTTGAACTATACCAGGATCATCGTGCGCTACAGGCGGAACTGGGTCAAGCCCAAATAACTGGGGTTAAACCCAAGGAACGGATTGCTTCAGCAGATAACCAATGTTATGCTAAGGATACCTGAACTTTCAAAACTTAAACTCACGTGAGAAATGGATAAAGGATACATGATCCTTATCCTTATATGAGAAAATAAAGAAATGAAATAGTTCAAGTTTAGGATATTACCTAAGTAAGGATCACCGATACTCTGAGGATCCTTTAAGGATATCCCTATCGTGAGGATCATCTATGCCATGAGGATCCTGCTCACATGAAATATTTCTTCAAATGGACAGCATTCCAAGCCCTTGGTAGCAAATCACCTTCCATGGTTAGCAATCTATATGCCCCCTTTCCTGCTTCAGCTTCAATCAAATAAGGGCCTTCCCATTTTGGAGCCAATTTTCCATCGGCAGGATTGGTGGTATTCTGAAATGCTTTCCTTAATACCATATCTCCAACTTGAAACCTCCTGATCCTGACATTTTTGTTGTAAGCACCAGCCATTCTTTGCTGATAACTGGCCATCCTTATCCTAGCCATATCCCTGATTTCTTCAATAGTATCCAGGTCTTGAGCCAAGTTCTCATCATTCTCATCAGGATCACGGGTACTTGTTCTTGCAGTTGGAACCACCATTTCTGTTGGGATCACTGATTCTGCCCCAAATACCAAAGAGAATGGCGTTTGACCAGTAGCATTCTTGGGGGTAGTCCTATCAGCCCAAAGCACATAGGGTAGTTCTTCTGCCCATTTCCCTTTCTTGGATCCAAGCTTCTTCTTCAAATTGTTGATAATGATCTTGTTGGATGATTCTGCCTGACCATTAGCTTGTGGGTGGACTGGTGTTGATGTTATCATCTTAATCCCCCAGCTGTCACAAAAGTTAGTGGTTCTGCCCCCAATAAATTGGGAACCATTATCACATATAATCTCAGAAGGAATTCCAAATCTAGTTATAATATTTCTTTATATGAAGGATATAACTTCCTTTTCTCTGACTTGGGCAAAAGCTTTAGCCTCTATCCACTTGGAGAAGTAATCAGTCATAGCTAGCATGAATACTTTTCCACCAGGTGCCTTAGGGAGCTTTCCAACTATATCCATACCCCATCTCATAAATGGCCAAGAGGAGGATATAGGATGCAATAATTCAGCTGGTTGATGAAGGATATTGCTGTGTCTCTGACAAGGATCACATCTCTTAGCATACTCCACAGCATCTCTCTTCATGGTTGGCCAGTAGTATCCTGTCCTCAGGATCCTTGAGAATAATGCCCTGCCCCCAGTGTGGTTTCCACAATCTCCTTCATGGAAGTCTTTTAAAACTTCTTGGACTTCAGGATCCTCTATGCATCTCAAGTATGGTCCTGCAAGAGATCGTTTATACAACATATTATTTAAAATTGTGAATTGAGATACCTTAGATTTGAAAGCCCTAGGGTTTTCTCCTGTAGGAATCTCTCCATGTTGTAAGTATCTCATAATTGGTGAGATCCATGATCCTGATCCTGAATGGGATCGAGTATCCTCACTAGGGATCACTGCAGAATCATTTCCTATTTGCATCTGCTGGAGGGGCTGGAGCCTTCTCAGGGATCCTTTCAGGATCCTGAGTCCTTGACTTTTTTCTTCCCAACAATTCCTTTAGGTGCCCTTTGCTCAACAAGTATCCAATTTCCTTTCTTAGTGCGATGCATTCTTCTGTGAGGTGCCCAAAATCTTCATGATATGCACACCACTTTGATTTATCCTTAGTTGCAGCTGGCCTATCATTTTTTCTGGGCCATCTAGCTTTATCACCTAGACTCTGCATCGCAAGGATTAGTTCATTGTTATCAACACTAAAACAATATTCAGAAATTGTAGGATAATCCTCATCATCCTCTTCTTGATCAATAGAATGCACGTTCTGGTTATCAGATCTGTTGTAGGATCTGAACTTGTTGTTCCTGAATGAGGATCCTTGCTTATCCTGCTTTGAGGATCCTGCTAACCTCTCCTGGATCCTCTTGTCATCTTCTAGTCGAATGAACCTAAGTGCTCGGGTTCTTACCTCATCTAAGTTCCTGCATGGTGTCATAACAAGATCATCATAGAAAGACGAGTCCCTAAGCAATCCCATTTTAAAGGCCTCAACAGCCGTGGCTATGTCTAAGTTGGGAATGTCTAAGGATTCTTTACTGAATTTGGTAATGTAATCCCTTAATGATTCATTATGACCCTGGGTTATCCTATATAGATCACTAGTTAATCGTTCAAATTTCCTACTATAAGAAAACTGATTATTAAACAAGTTAACTAGGTTAGCAAATGAGGTAATAGAATAGGGAGGAAGACTTAGCAGCCATTTGAGAGTTGATCCAGTAAGAGTGGATCCGAATCCCTTGCACAGGCATGCTTCCTTTAACCTTTCTGGAATTGGATTGATCTCCATCCTCTCCCTGTATTGTGCTATGTGTTCTTCAGGATCCGTCGAACCATCGTACAGCTTCATTGTTGGCACATGGAACCTCTTGGGTATCTCTGCATCGCAGATTGGTGGTGCAAAACGAGATATCTTGTGGCTCCCATCTGCAATCTCCGGGATAGGTTTGACCACTCCTGGAACACTTGATATCATATCCTTTAACTTTTGCAATTCTCTGGCCATGGCATGATTGATACCTGGATCCTGCATAAGACCATGGTTAGTAGTATGAGAATTATTAAAAGTGTTACCTCCCATTGGATTCAGGTTAGGAAGAATGGATGTTAATCCATATTGTTGGGGCTCTGGTATGATCGAGGGACCAGTAGAAGCATTGGTCTGCATTGGAATAAAATCTCCCTGATGGATATCTGAACTTCCTGTTTGCAAACTCCTCAAGGATCCTGGCATTTGGAAGGATCCCTGAAATTGGGACGATCCTGGAACAAAGGAGGATCCTTGAACCTGGGATGATCCTGGAACAAAGGAGGATCCTTGAACCTGGGATAATCCTGGAACAAAGGAGGATCCTTGAATCTGCTGCATTCCTGAATATCCTCCTGAATTCGTGAGGGATCCCATATGCTGAGGATAGGATCCCGCTGGCTGGAAAGATGAGCCTGCCGCCTGGGTGATTGTTGTTGTTCCATAGTGCACTCCTTTCGGTCCACCCACATATTGAACGTCTGGAACCACTGATAGCTGAGAAGTAATCACCGGAGTATCAAAATTCAAGGATTTCGGCACCAGTGGGGAATGATCCTCTGCCGTTGTCTTTTGTTTCTTGAGATCTCTGATTTCTTTAAGAATCCTCTCATTGGTCTTATCCTGTTGCCATATCTGATCCTTCATCTGCAAAATCAAAGTAAACATGTCACTAGTAGTGGGAGTGTAAGAAGCAGAAGAAGTTGGAGGTTTTGAGAAAATAGGAGTTGGTTTCTTCGCAGCATTCTCAGTATTCTTCTGGGATCCAGAAGGTGGTGGAGGCAAAGGGGGAACGCCTTGAGAAGAAGTGAATGAGGGCATCAAATTTGAAGCATTCTTCGCTGAGGAAGCCATTTGCTTGGTTGTAGTGAACCGGAATGAGCACAGAAATGCGAATTTTTCTAAGGACGAAGCACCAATTGCCCCACGGTGGGCGCCAAACTGTTTTGGTCAAAAAATCTGTCGAGGATGATGCAACCAAACTCTATGTTACGGGGTATGATGCTAACAATGTAGAACAGTAACAAGGATCACTTCAATGTAAATTGCTGAAATGACACAAGGATTTATACGGGGAAAAAGCCCTTGATCAAGAGTTGATCTCCGGCACAAAAAACCCCGGGTGATGGAAACTACCGATCACCAAGCTCAAATAAATGAATAAATGTTTACAACTTCGGATAGCAACGAGCTAGGTACAAGGATCACTATCGTGAAATGTGTGAATGTGAGTGAAAACGAATGTATGTTCGTCGAGAGCTTCAAGTGTGCGAGTATACGAGTGTGTGTAGCTGTAAAAATGACTAAGTGTTTTTCTACTAGCTCGTTACCCCTTAAAAATAGAAATTTAACTACCAAACTAACTATCCGACTTTTGTGCCAAGCCCCCACGTTCTCCATAACGTCCATTTTTGGCCAAGCACATGCAGAATAGTTTGGGAATATTCTCCAGGAATGTCGCCAAGACTTGGTCAAGCTGGTTATACCTGCGAGATAGTACAAAACATAAGTAAACAATCGTCAGTACGAGGATCCTTAAAGTGATCCATGATCCTGATCCTGAAGCTCTTCTGAGGATCACCACCTGTCACAGAAGTAAGGATCACTAATGAGGATAACGAATAAGGATCACTAATTGTTAGAAAATCCTCCCCTAACAATTGGCCCCAAAATATAAGGAGTAATTTGTAAAATTAGCGAGTTATGTTTTCTTGATCTTATCCGCAACTAACTAACGGATATATAGCCGTTAAAATAGAACTAGCCGTTGCGATCATGACGTCACAGAAGTGACAATCCTGCAAAATCATAATTATAAATAGAGATATAGATAGGATCAAATGCATTTAAATTTTCAGAGAGTCTCCCTTTATAATCTGCATTCCGAAGACGATCAGGTATTCTCTCTCACTATCTTCTTCCCTTTCTTGCTCTGTTTTCGTCTCTTTCCATCAAAGATGTTGCTCCGAAATTCCCCAGCCAAGGATCACCCAAAGAACAGTCCTCCGAAAAGCCAGGGGATCATTGAAGACTCCATTAAAGAACGCTGCTGCTTCAATGATGCTCAGATAGATAGGATCCGCCACTGCTTCCCGGCGAACACCGAATTTAGGCCTTTTGACCCCAATACCCTAAGCGATCATATCTCCGATAAGTGGGTTGCTTTCCCCGTCACTCCTTTCACCATAGGCTATACATATCCTTTTCCAGCCTTCACCCAATCTTTCTTTTCCCTAACCGGCGTCTCTTATATCCAAGCCATGCCAATGATTTGGAGGGTTTTGTACACCCTTGAAAGGATCATCGATCAGGAGGGAATAGATCTAGGAATGACAGAGCTGGGAGAGCTGTATGATCTTACCACCTTTGGCTCTCATCGTTATTTGTTTAAACGTAAACCCGGTGAGGAACATCCGATCTTCAAAGCCACCAAGAATGATGCTAATTGGAAACGGCGTTTCTTTTTTATCAAGAGAGATTCCATCGAGGATGGAAAGGATCTACCTAAAAAATGGGCTACCCATGGTAGGATGGAGGATCCTGAGAAGGATCACCAGGAACTTTCTTTTGATGTAAGGATAACTTATATTTTTGCTTTCTTTTTATGCAGCTATCACCGTCTCACACCTCAAACTGTCCCCTGCTGCTAAGGAAAGGCTCCTTGCTTTCAAGAAACTTGATCCTGAGACAAGAACTTTCAAGACAACAACCCAAGATTCACAGGAGGTATCCTCAGGCTCTGTCACAATGTCAAGTAAGTATCCTTGTTTAAAATTTAAATAAATAGTGAAATATGAATTAAGAAAAGATACTTATCTTGTTTTGGTTGTGTAGGCGCTGGAAAATCAACCAAGTCCGCTTCCAAGTTTAATGTTGCTGATCTCACCACTGTCAGATCCTCCAAGAGAAAAGCTCCTACCAGTCCGACAGCTTCGGTCCCCAAGGCACCCCTCAAAGGGAAGGCAATCAAGAAGAGAAAAGCCTCTGAAGCTGGGGATCTGTAGGGTCTGCCTCTGATTCGTCATCAATTCCTTGAGTACTTTAATGATGTGAGGATCACTGTCTTTGTTCGTATATCCTGTTGACATATACTGCTGGTATATCCTGCTGATTACTTGATCCTGACTTTATCCTTTTTACAGAAATTCGCTGAGATTGAGGACTATGTGGGCCACGTTAAGGATCAGGATAGGAAGATTGCCGATCTCCAGCAGGTTGCGGTGTTAAAGGATCTCACAATTGCTGATCTTCAGAAGGAAGTCCGGGATACCAAACAGCAGATGGCCAAGGTGCTGGTTAATGTTGACTATGAGAAGAGTGAGATCACCGAAGATGCCAAAGTCTCTACTGCCATTACAATGTACAAGACCAAGCTTCAAATGGCCTTGGAAGCTCAGGATCCTGCTTTTGACAAGAGCACCTGGGATATTGAAGGTTGGAAGGCAAGGCTGGCTGAACTGGACGATGAAGAGGCTGAGGAGGTTGAAGAGATCCTGACTATTGAAGCTGGAGGCAAAGGTGAAGGTGGTGAAACAAGTGGAGCTGGAGGTGACAATGCAGCGAAGGTTTAAGCTGCATGATTGGGCGATGAAGGACATTTTAGACGTAGCCGGAGCCCAATTTTTTAAATCTGGTGGTAGTTTTTTTTTTGTGGTTATGATGTTTAAAACAATTTAATGGTTTGTACTTGAACAATAGGTTTTAGGATTAAGGATCATGTATGATCCTTTGGACAATAGGCAGGATTGCAGTTGGTGGAGGGATCCTCTGTTTGGGGGATGAAGCCATTGTGATCCTGCCGCCTTTATATTCCTGCACTACTTTTGAACTTATTATCATGGACACCCTTTACCTACCCCAGCGGACGGGCCACGTTTTGCTGGTAGATGCTCGGGTAGGTAATTTTGACAACCTTTTAAGGGTTAGTCTTTTGTTAATAAATAAAATCTTAACCTTTTGTCGCTTATCTTGTGTTGTTATCCTTATGTTTCTTTGATTTTCCCTTGTTTTGATACACACTTATTGAATAAACAATTTTGAACAAGCCAGACTGAAAATGTTTAGGATATGATCCATAATCAGATATCCTTTAGTTAAAGAATTTTACAGAGCGATATGTTTTAAGGATCACAAGTCTAGTTGTCAAACTTTAAGGGTTATTCAAATAAATAATGAATAGAATAAAAGATAGTTAAGGATCATACCTGAGGGTCCAAGTTAGGATCCTAACCATAATAAGGATAACCGTAAAATAAACCTTAGAATAAAGTAAGGATCAAGGATCCCTAGTTGCCTTTCTTCAAGAACCTGAAATAGAGCATAACTTGGGACTAAGCCAATATAAGAAAAGAGTTAGCAACTGGGGACAAGCACAAGGATAACTGGGGACAAGCCCAAGGATAACTGGGGACAAGCCCAAGGATAACTGGGGACAAGCCCAAGGATCGTATGTAAACTGGAGTATGGCCCTAACTGGCGACTATCCAAACTTAGTGACATGAAAATGCCAAAACCTTAGCTAACGTGAAAACGTTAGAAACCTTAGCTAACGTGAAAACGTTAGAAACCTTAGGAACGGATGTATGGTACGTCTACCATTATACGTAGGATCCTAAGCATAGCCAGTACAATGGAATTATCAGCCCCTAAAACGAGTACTGGTCCCAATGCCTTGAACTATACCAGGATCATCGTGCGCTACAGGCGGAACTGGGTCAAGCCCAAATAACTGGGGTTAAACCCAAGGAACGGATTGCTTCAGCAGATAACCAATGTTATGCTAAGGATACCTGAACTTTCAAAACTTAAACTCACGTGAGAAATGGATAAAGGATACATGATCCTTATCCTTATATGAGAAAATAAAGAAATGAAATAGTTCAAGTTTAGGATATTACCTAAGTAAGGATCACCGATACTCTGAGGATCCTTTAAGGATATCCCTATCGTGAGGATCATCTATGCCATGAGGATCCTGCTCACATGAAATATTTCTTCAAATGGACAGCATTCCAAGCCCTTGGTAGCAAATCACCTTCCATGGTTAGCAATCTATATGCCCCCTTTCCTGCTTCAGCTTCAATCAAATAAGGGCCTTCCCATTTTGGAGCCAATTTTCCATCGGCAGGATTGGTGGTATTCTGAAATGCTTTCCTTAATACCATATCTCCAACTTGAAACCTCCTGATCCTGACATTTTTGTTGTAAGCACCAGCCATTCTTTGCTGATAACTGGCCATCCTTATCCTAGCCATATCCCTGATTTCTTCAATAGTATCCAGGTCTTGAGCCAAGTTCTCATCATTCTCATCAGGATCACGGGTACTTGTTCTTGCAGTTGGAACCACCATTTCTGTTGGGATCACTGATTCTGCCCCAAATACCAAAGAGAATGGCGTTTGACCAGTAGCATTCTTGGGGGTAGTCCTATCAGCCCAAAGCACATAGGGTAGTTCTTCTGCCCATTTCCCTTTCTTGGATCCAAGCTTCTTCTTCAAATTGTTGATAATGATCTTGTTGGATGATTCTGCCTGACCATTAGCTTGTGGGTGGACTGGTGTTGATGTTATCATCTTAATCCCCCAGCTGTCACAAAAGTTAGTGGTTCTGCCCCCAATAAATTGGGAACCATTATCACATATAATCTCAGAAGGAATTCCAAATCTAGTTATAATATTTCTTTATATGAAGGATATAACTTCCTTTTCTCTGACTTGGGCAAAAGCTTTAGCCTCTATCCACTTGGAGAAGTAATCAGTCATAGCTAGCATGAATACTTTTCCACCAGGTGCCTTAGGGAGCTTTCCAACTATATCCATACCCCATCTCATAAATGGCCAAGAGGAGGATATAGGATGCAATAATTCAGCTGGTTGATGAAGGATATTGCTGTGTCTCTGACAAGGATCACATCTCTTAGCATACTCCACAGCATCTCTCTTCATGGTTGGCCAGTAGTATCCTGTCCTCAGGATCCTTGAGAATAATGCCCTGCCCCCAGTGTGGTTTCCACAATCTCCTTCATGGAAGTCTTTTAAAACTTCTTGGACTTCAGGATCCTCTATGCATCTCAAGTATGGTCCTGCAAGAGATCGTTTATACAACATATTATTTAAAATTGTGAATTGAGATACCTTAGATTTGAAAGCCCTAGGGTTTTCTCCTGTAGGAATCTCTCCATGTTGTAAGTATCTCATAATTGGTGAGATCCATGATCCTGATCCTGAATGGGATCGAGTATCCTCACTAGGGATCACTGCAGAATCATTTCCTATTTGCATCTGCTGGAGGGGCTGGAGCCTTCTCAGGGATCCTTTCAGGATCCTGAGTCCTTGACTTTTTTCTTCCCAACAATTCCTTTAGGTGCCCTTTGCTCAACAAGTATCCAATTTCCTTTCTTAGTGCGATGCATTCTTCTGTGAGGTGCCCAAAATCTTCATGATATGCACACCACTTTGATTTATCCTTAGTTGCAGCTGGCCTATCATTTTTTCTGGGCCATCTAGCTTTATCACCTAGACTCTGCATCGCAAGGATTAGTTCATTGTTATCAACACTAAAACAATATTCAGAAATTGTAGGATAATCCTCATCATCCTCTTCTTGATCAATAGAATGCACGTTCTGGTTATCAGATCTGTTGTAGGATCTGAACTTGTTGTTCCTGAATGAGGATCCTTGCTTATCCTGCTTTGAGGATCCTGCTAACCTCTCCTGGATCCTCTTGTCATCTTCTAGTCGAATGAACCTAAGTGCTCGGGTTCTTACCTCATCTAAGTTCCTGCATGGTGTCATAACAAGATCATCATAGAAAGACGAGTCCCTAAGCAATCCCATTTTAAAGGCCTCAACAGCCGTGGCTATGTCTAAGTTGGGAATGTCTAAGGATTCTTTACTGAATTTGGTAATGTAATCCCTTAATGATTCATTATGACCCTGGGTTATCCTATATAGATCACTAGTTAATCGTTCAAATTTCCTACTATAAGAAAACTGATTATTAAACAAGTTAACTAGGTTAGCAAATGAGGTAATAGAATAGGGAGGAAGACTTAGCAGCCATTTGAGAGTTGATCCAGTAAGAGTGGATCCGAATCCCTTGCACAGGCATGCTTCCTTTAACCTTTCTGGAATTGGATTGATCTCCATCCTCTCCCTGTATTGTGCTATGTGTTCTTCAGGATCCGTCGAACCATCGTACAGCTTCATTGTTGGCACATGGAACCTCTTGGGTATCTCTGCATCGCAGATTGGTGGTGCAAAACGAGATATCTTGTGGCTCCCATCTGCAATCTCCGGGATAGGTTTGACCACTCCTGGAACACTTGATATCATATCCTTTAACTTTTGCAATTCTCTGGCCATGGCATGATTGATACCTGGATCCTGCATAAGACCATGGTTAGTAGTATGAGAATTATTAAAAGTGTTACCTCCCATTGGATTCAGGTTAGGAAGAATGGATGTTAATCCATATTGTTGGGGCTCTGGTATGATCGAGGGACCAGTAGAAGCATTGGTCTGCATTGGAATAAAATCTCCCTGATGGATATCTGAACTTCCTGTTTGCAAACTCCTCAAGGATCCTGGCATTTGGAAGGATCCCTGAAATTGGGACGATCCTGGAACAAAGGAGGATCCTTGAACCTGGGATGATCCTGGAACAAAGGAGGATCCTTGAACCTGGGATAATCCTGGAACAAAGGAGGATCCTTGAATCTGCTGCATTCCTGAATATCCTCCTGAATTCGTGAGGGATCCCATATGCTGAGGATAGGATCCCGCTGGCTGGAAAGATGAGCCTGCCGCCTGGGTGATTGTTGTTGTTCCATAGTGCACTCCTTTCGGTCCACCCACATATTGAACGTCTGGAACCACTGATAGCTGAGAAGTAATCACCGGAGTATCAAAATTCAAGGATTTCGGCACCAGTGGGGAATGATCCTCTGCCGTTGTCTTTTGTTTCTTGAGATCTCTGATTTCTTTAAGAATCCTCTCATTGGTCTTATCCTGTTGCCATATCTGATCCTTCATCTGCAAAATCAAAGTAAACATGTCACTAGTAGTGGGAGTGTAAGAAGCAGAAGAAGTTGGAGGTTTTGAGAAAATAGGAGTTGGTTTCTTCGCAGCATTCTCAGTATTCTTCTGGGATCCAGAAGGTGGTGGAGGCAAAGGGGGAACGCCTTGAGAAGAAGTGAATGAGGGCATCAAATTTGAAGCATTCTTCGCTGAGGAAGCCATTTGCTTGGTTGTAGTGAACCGGAATGAGCACAGAAATGCGAATTTTTCTAAGGACGAAGCACCAATTGCCCCACGGTGGGCGCCAAACTGTTTTGGTCAAAAAATCTGTCGAGGATGATGCAACCAAACTCTATGTTACGGGGTATGATGCTAACAATGTAGAACAGTAACAAGGATCACTTCAATGTAAATTGCTGAAATGACACAAGGATTTATACGGGGAAAAAGCCCTTGATCAAGAGTTGATCTCCGGCACAAAAAACCCCGGGTGATGGAAACTACCGATCACCAAGCTCAAATAAATGAATAAATGTTTACAACTTCGGATAGCAACGAGCTAGGTACAAGGATCACTATCGTGAAATGTGTGAATGTGAGTGAAAACGAATGTATGTTCGTCGAGAGCTTCAAGTGTGCGAGTATACGAGTGTGTGTAGCTGTAAAAATGACTAAGTGTTTTTCTACTAGCTCGTTACCCCTTAAAAATAGAAATTTAACTACCAAACTAACTATCCGACTTTTGTGCCAAGCCCCCACGTTCTCCATAACGTCCATTTTTGGCCAAGCACATGCAGAATAGTTTGGGAATATTCTCCAGGAATGTCGCCAAGACTTGGTCAAGCTGGTTATACCTGCGAGATAGTACAAAACATAAGTAAACAATCGTCAGTACGAGGATCCTTAAAGTGATCCATGATCCTGATCCTGAAGCTCTTCTGAGGATCACCACCTGTCACAGAAGTAAGGATCACTAATGAGGATAACGAATAAGGATCACTAATTGTTAGAAAATCCTCCCCTAACAATTTCCATGAATGAGATTGTGGAAACCACCCTGGGGGTAGGGCATTATTCTCAAGGATCCTGAGAACATGATACTATTGGCCCACTATGAAAAAGGACGCTGTGGAATATGCCAAGAAATGTGATCCTTGTCAGAGGCATAGTAATGTCCTTCACCAACCAGCAGAGCTCTTGCATCCTATATCTTCTTCTTGGCCATTAATGAGATGGGGAATGGATATAGTTGGAAAGCTTCCTAAGGCACCAGGTGGAAAAGTATTCATGCTTGCTATGACTGATTACTTCTCTAAGTGGATAGAGGCTGAAGCCTTTGCTCAAGTCAGAGAAAAGGAAGTTATATCCTTTATTAAAAGGAATATTATTACTAGATTTGGCATCCCTTCTGAAATTATTTGTGATAATGGATCCCAATTTATTGGGAATAGAACCACTAACTTTTGTGACAGTTGGGGAATTAAGATGATAACATCAACACCAGTCCATCCACAAGCTAATGGTCAGGCAGAATCATCCAACAAGATCATCATCAACAATTTGAAGAAGAAACTTGGATCCAAGAAAGGAAAATGGGCAGAAGAACTACCTTATGTGCTGTGGGCTGATAGAACAACTCCCAAGAATGCTACAGGCCAAACTCCATTTTCTTTGGTATTTGGGGCAGAGTCAGTAATCCCTACAGAGATGGTGGTTCCAACTGCAAGGACAAGCGTTCGTGATCCTGAAGAAAATGCTGAAAACTTGATTCAAGACTTGGATACTATAGAAGAAATCAGGGATTTAGCAAGGATAAGGATGGCCAGTTATCAACAAAGGATGGCTGGAGCTTACAACAAAAATGTCAGGCTCAGGAAATTCCAAGTTGGGGATATGGTATTAAGGAAAGCATTTCAAAACACCACAAATCCTGCTGATGGAAAGCTAGCACCAAAGTGGGAAGGACCCTATTTGATTGTAGCTGAAGCAGGAAAGGGAGCATATCGATTGCTAACAATGGAGGGTGATTTGCTACCTAGAGCTTGGAATGTTGTCCATTTGAAGAAATATTTCATCTGATCATGATCCATGATCCTTACCAGACAAGTATCCTTGAAGGATCCCCGCTGATAAATGATCCTCTTTCTGGTAACATTCCAATCTTAAACTATTTCATTCTTTTTATTCTTATGAGGATAAGGATCCTGCGTCCTTTATCCTCCTTTTACTTGATTTCTGAGTTTTGAAGGTTCAGCATCCTTAACTAAGCATTGAGTATCCACAGAAGTATCCAGTTATCTTTGGGCTAGTCCCCAGTCTGGGCCTGTCCCCTGTTTCGTCAGTAGCGCACGATGATCCTGGTATAGTTCATGGCAATGGGACCAGTACCCGCTTTAGGGGCTGACAATTTCGTTGTACTGGCTATATTCAGGATCCTACGTATAATGGTAGACGTACCATACATCTGTTCCTAAGGTTTCTAACGTTTTCACGTTAGCTAAGGTTTTGGCATTTTCATGTCACTAAGTTTGGATAGTAGCCAGTAAGGGCCATACTCCAGTTTACATACGATCCTTTGGGCTTGTCCCCAGTTATCCTTTGGGCTTGTCCCCAGTTATCCTTTGGGCTTGTCCCCAGTTATCCTTTGGGCTTGTCCCCAGTATATTGGGCTTGTCCCCAGAATTGTTGGGCTTGTCCCCAGTTACTAACATTCATCTTCTATTGGCTCAGTCCCAAGTAATATCCTATTTCAGGTTTGTGAAGATAAATGGCCAAAGATTCTCGACCCTTACTTTCAACTAAGGTTTGTATCTTGGGTTATCCTAATTTTAAGTGTTGAAGGATAGGATCCTAACTTGGGTTCTCAGGTATGATCCTTAACTGTTTTGATTTTATTCGTTATGTGTTTGAGTGACACTTATCCTTTGACAACTGGAATTGTGATCCTTAAATTATTTTTATGTGATCCTTGGTCATATCCTTAATTCTTAAGGGATATTTTTAAAATTTTTTCTTTACTTGATAAGTTTAAACGACATGGACGTCACAATAAATTGAAAAATAAAATATCAATAAGGATAACAACACAGGATATAGCCAAAAAGTTAAAGTCATTTTATACACAAAAGTTAAACCCTTTTAAGGTTGTCAAAATTACCTACCCCGAGCATCTACCAGCAATACGTGGCCCGTCCGCTGGGGTAGGTAAAGGGTGTCCATTATTCATAGGTTTTTCAAGTGCAGGAATCAAAAGACGGCAGGATCACAATGGCTTCATCCCCCAAACAGAGGATCCCTCCACCAGTTGTAATCCTACCTATTGTCCAAAGGATCATTCATGATCCTTAACCCTAATAGCTATTGTTTAGTTATTACAGACCATCATTGTTTTAAAAACATCACAACCACAAAAAACTACTACCAAATTTAAAAATTGGGCTCTGGCTACGTCTAGGAATGTCCATCATTGCCCAATCATGCAACCTACACCTTCGCTGCATCTTCATCCCCTCCAGCTTCGGTATCCTTCACCAGATCCTTTCCACTGCTTCCAGCCTCAATCGCTAAAACCTCCTCAGCCTCCTCCTCATCTTCAAGATCAGCCAACCTCGCTTTCCAGCCCTCAACATCCCAGCTGCTTCTGTCGAAGTTAGGATCTTGAGCTTCCTGGGCCATCTTTAGTTTTGTCTGATACATTGTGATGGCAGCGGAGACCTTTGCACCTTCTATGAGATCATGCTTCTCGTAGTCGATGTCGATCAAGATTTTAGCTGTCTTAGTCTTGGCATCTTGAAGGGCTTTTTCAAGATCATCGATCTTAAGATCCTTAAGCACTGCAACTTGTTGGAGGTCAGCAATCTTCTTATCCAGCTCCTCGACGTTTCCCACATAATCTTCAATCTCAGCAAATTTCTGCAAAGAAAAAGACAAAGCAATTCAAGATCAGATGATCCTTAAATGAGTAGGATACCTAAGCAGAATTGATGATCCTCACGTCGTTAAAGTATTCGAGGAACTGGTGGCGGATCAGTGGTAGGCCTTGTAGGTCCTCTATATCAGAAGTTTTCCTCTTCTTGCCACCCCTTCCTTTAGTGGGTACCTTGGGAATGGAGACGCTAGGACTGGCAGTGGTCCTCTTCTTCCTGGATCGAACAGCATCAAGGTCGGCCGTGTTGAACTGGGAGGCAGGCTTGGAAGATTTTCCAGCACCTACATATTTAAAGCAAGATAAGTATCCTTATCCTATTTCAATTTAACTATTTATCTTAATATTCAACTATACAAAAAGCAGGATACTTACTTGACATGGTGATGGAACCTGAGGATACTTCTTGTGAGTCTTGGGTGTCTATCTTGAATGACCTTATTTCAGGATCAAGCCTCCGAAAAGTAGCAAGCCTTTCCTTGGTTGCGGGTGTTGTGATAAGGTGCGAAACAGAGATAGCTGCATAACACAAGACAAAAAGGGGTTAGTGATCCTTTCACAAGAGTAAGATTACCTGGTGATCCTTCTCAGGATTCTCTGTCCTACCATTGGTGGACCACTTCCTGGGTAAATGCTTTCCGTTTGGAATGGTATCCCTCCTGACAAAGAAGAAGCGTCGTTTCCAATTTGTGTCATTCTTGGTGGCTTTAAAAATGGGATGTTCTTCACCGGGTTTTCGCTTAAACAGATATCGATGGGATCCAAACATCGTGAGATCATACATCTCTATCAGTTCTGACATTCCTAAGTCAATCCCTTCCTGCTCTATGATCCTCTCCAGGGTATACAAGACCCTCCAAATCATCGGCATAACTTGGATGTAAGAGATGCCGGTAAGGGAAAAGAAGGATTGGGTAAAGTCTGGAAAAGGATACGTGTATCCTATGGTGAATGGAGTAGCTGGAAAGGTAACCCATGTTTCAGAAACATAGTCGCTCAGAACCATAGGATCGGAAGGTCTGAAAAAGGCGTTCGCCGGAAATCAATGACGGATCTTATCTATTTGAGCATCGGTAAAGCAACACCTTTCATTCACTGAGTCCTTGATGATCCCTTGACTCTTCAAGGGGCTATCTTTCTGGTGATCCTTGGCGGGGGAGGACCGGAGCATCATTCTTAACGAGATGATGGTAAAGAATGAAAAACAGAGTAAGAGAAGGAGAAGTAAGAGAAGAGATACCTGATTGATCTTCGACTGAGAATTTAAAGGGAGTTTCTTCGGATTTAAATGCATATTGATCCTATCTCTAACTCCTATTTATAATGATGATTTGCAGGATTGTCACTTCAGTGACGTCAGCTTTGCAACGGCTAGTCTGTCTTCAACGGCTAGTTATCCGTTAGTTTGCTACGGATAAGATCAACAAAATATAACTCGTTTATTTACATATTTACTCCTTATATTTTGGGGGCAATTGTTAGGGGTGGATTTCTAAATGACCAGTGATCCTTATTTGCTGAGTTCTTTTAGTGATCCTCAATTCTGTCTGAAGTAGTGATCCTCAGAAGTGTTGCAGGATCAGGATCAGGATCATGGATAACTATAAGGATCCCAGTACTAACGATTGTCTATTTTGAATTCATAAATGTTTTGCAGGAATATCAACTTGGACCGAGTCTTGGCGACATTCCTGGAGAATATTCTTATTGTATTCCGCACGTGCTTGGCCAGAAATGGACGTTGTGGAGTCGTGGAAGACTTGCACCTTTTGCGGAATGTTAGTTAGGCTTGATATTTTCTATTTGTAAAGGGGTAGCGAGCTATATTAGGGACACTTAGCTATTTTTGGCTTCACACACACTCTCATACAACCGCTCTCACTGGCTCTCGACAAACACTTAGCATTTTTCATACATTTCTACACGTTACACTATAGTGATCCTTGTACTTAGCTCGCTATCATCCGAAGTTGTAACATATTGTTTGTTTAATTTGAGTTGGTGATCGGTAGTTTCCATCACCCGGGGTTTTTTGTGCCGGAGATCAACTCTTGATCAAGGGCTTTTTCCCCGTATAAATCTTCGTGTCATTTTTTCATTACACTTCATAGTGATCCTTATAATTGTCCATCAATTCAAGCATCATACCTCACAACAGAAAGTTTGGTTACATTGTCATTGCTTGATT
The DNA here is from genome assembly GCA_030545235.1 of Helianthus tuberosus. NCBI lineage: Eukaryota > Viridiplantae > Streptophyta > Magnoliopsida > Asterales > Asteraceae > Helianthus > Helianthus tuberosus. The sequence goes on along the minus strand of CM060424.1, from coordinate 35,730,710 downwards.
TTTGACCAAAACACGAGGAAAGCCCTTGATCAATCTAGATCGCTGGCATAAAACCTCGGGAGCTGACAATCGCAGCTGCCTTGTTCTTCTATTGCTTCAAATATCAGGATACAGTGCAAGATGTGGTGCGGATCAACTAGGTGTTACAATGTAATTTGATTACAAGTGTTTGTGTGTAGTGATTGTTGAAAGCTAGAATGCAGAAGTGTTCGAGAGTGTGTGAAAGTTACGATGTGATCTTGACCGTCGCTTCATTTTAAATGCCTTGAGTTATGGGATAAGGTTTTTGAAATATATCCGTTGGATTGGTATACCAACTGATATATTTGGGGACAATTGTTAGGGGTCGTTTTCTTAACATAGGTATCCTGACCAATATCCTGCCTTTATTGTTTATTTGTGACCAGGATGCTGGAAGAGGATATTGCTAACATCTTGGGTGATATCCTGGAGTTTATTGAATTAACCACGTGCAGGTTAAAGGCTGAGACTTGCTAACGGTCAAGAGGACTTCTTCTCCTCAAGACTCGGACGAGTTTGTTGAAGGAGAGACGTTGAGCCCGAAAGACCAGGTCTACAACGTTCGATGAAGGAATATTCGCTGGATCCCGGAAGTTTAGGATAGTTTGTTATTTTATCTTTACTATAAATAGATGGGGGCGGATCAGTTTAAGTCACACAATCTACACTTACACTCTTGCATACTTTCACTCTCTAGCTCATTGCAAACACCACACTTGTATTCAAATTTCGTTGTAACACTTAGTCGATCCGTACCACATCCTGCACTGTATCCTGATATTTGAAGCAATAGAAGAACAAGGCAGCTGCGATTGTCAGCTCCCGAGGTTTTATGCCGACGATCTAGATGGATCAAGGGCTTTCCTCATACATCTCGTGTCGTTTACTTTACTTTTGCTCATTGTTTGATCATAGATACAGCTCGATATCCTGAGCCGTATCTTGAACACTGATTTCCTAATTAACTGAACAAGAACATTTTCAAGTACACTTTCTAGCACACTACCTCACTTTACTAATTTGATCACTAAATTGCTTCGGTAATTTTTGACCAAAACAATTTGGCGCCCACCGTGGGGCAAGTGGTGCTCTCTTTACTAAAAATTTTTGTGAAATCGCTAATCGGCTTTCTATTTTCAAAACTTTTTGCCACATTGTCCGTAATGGCCTCAAGATCAAACATGAGCTCCTCCACTATGTCTGCTATGACTTCTGCTACTACCGGTTCGGTGCTTCCACCACCTCCTCCAAGGATGCCAGCCTCTTCACGACCTCAGGATATTATCCCTACCCGCAGTGTTCAGGAATCTGCTCCTGTTTTAGCTTCTAACGATGAAATTTTAACCTTATTTGGAAGTGTGCAGGAACAAATGAGGCAGCAACAGGAAACAAACCAAATGCTTTTAAGGGAAATACAACTCCTGAAGTCTGGCTCGAGCAGATCTGCTGAGGATATTGTCACTCCATTACATCCCAGAACGTTGAACTTTAGTTCAGCTGTGTATACTGAGGATAACAGGGGGAATATTGTGCCCAGCCTTCCTCAGAATCATACTCCTGAACTACCCTCCTCGGTCAGGATATCAACCATGAGGAGCTCAGGATATGCTTCAGGATATGGGCAAAATCCTCCAACGGGTAACGTGTCAAATAATAATAATACTCATGCTACTAACAATAGTGGATCTTTGCAGGATACAGGTGTAACATCAGCACTTACTAGGGAACTTCAGAAGTTGAAGGACATGATATCTAGTGTACCTGGGGTGGTCCAGCCGATCCCAGAAGTGTCCCAGGACAGCCACAAGATATCTCGTTTTGCATATCCTATCTGTGATGCTTAGATCCCAAAGAGATTCCAAACCCCCAACATGAAGCTTTATGATGGGACTACGGATCCTGAGGAGCATATTGCTCAGTATAGGGAAAGAATGGAGATTAACCCTATCCCCCCCGGAGCTCAAGGAAGCGTGCTTGTGCAAGGGATTTGGTTCTACTCTAATAGGATCAGCCTTAAAATGGCTGATAACTCAAGGGCCTCAGGAATCCTTGAGGGATTATGTGAACAAATTCAGTCGAGAATCCTTAGATATCCCACATCTTGATGTTGCAACAACTGTGCAAGCTTTTAAGATGGGATTACAAAAGGATTCTTTGTTTTATCAGGATCTTGTAATGAATCCCTGCAGGAATCTCGACGAAGCTCGTAACAGGGCTTTGAGATATATCCGTCTGGAAGATGACAGGAAAATGCAAGAAAGGATTAACTCATCTAACACTTATGAGTCAACTAACAGGAAATCAGAATCCTCATTTAAGTCATATCGGCCCAAGCCATATGGTAGAAATGAAAACAAGAGAGTGAATGCTGTCGAAGATGAGGATCCTGAAGAGTATCCTGAGTTGTCTGAATATTGCTTTTCTGTTAATATTCCTGAATTAATGTATGCTATGCAGGGTCTAGGAGACAAGGTTAGGTGGTCTCGAAAGAATCAACAAAAGGCTGACTGGAAAGATAAGTCAAAATGGTGTGCTTTCCACGAAGATTTCGGACATGTAACTGAGGATTGCATTGCTCTAAGGAAAGAAATAAGCTATCTTCTAAGCAAGGTATATCTGAAAGATCTCTTAGGAAGAAAGAAGAATAAGAGTCAGGATACTGAGAAGGATCCTGAGCGAGCAGCATCACCTCCCGCGGATGCCAAGATAATCAACTTCATTTCGGGAGGATCCGACATTTGTGGAACTTCGTATTCGGCAGCAAAGAGACATGCAAAGGAAGCCAAGGCCGAAAGGGGAGACAAACCTGTCAGAATGACTACCCTCACAACTGACAAAGTGATCACTTTTGATGCTGATGACAGGGATACTGTCCAGGATCCTCACCATGATGCTCTGGTAATAACGTTATATGTGGCTAACCATTTTGTACGCAGGATACTGATTGATAATGGCAGCTCCGTCAACATAATCCAACTAGAAACTCTGAAGAGAATGAATGTATCTCCAATGGATATCACTTCGAAGTCTACCGTGCTTGTTGGATTCAGTGGAGAGGCTAGAAACACAGTGGGAGAGATTAAGTTGCCAGTATACGTTGAAGGAGTCAACTCGATACAACATTTCTGTGTGATGGATTCTCTATCCTGCTACAACATCATACTGGGAAGACCGTGGATTCACGATATGAAGGTTGTGCCATCAACATATCACCAATGCATCAAGATACCTACCCCTTGGGGAGTTGTCAAAGTCGATAGTGATCAGCAGGAGGCGAAAGAATGCTACTCATCCTCGATGAAATCCTCAACCAAACCTAGTGCAGCATAGCAATTAAAGACGCGGGCCCAGGATATCGTGGAGGATCCGGAGCAGGATGTGAAGAAAATTATCCTGGACCAGGATAATCCCGATATTTCGGTGCTCGTAGGGACCAATATTCCACAGGATATTGAAGAACAATTAATTAACTTTTTGAAATGCAGGATGTCAACGTTTGCATGGAAGCATGAGGATATGACATGCATATCCAAAGATATTATCACTCACAAGCTTGGAATTGATAAATTATTCAAGCCTGTGCAACAAAAAAGAAGGAAGTTTGCTCCCGAGCGGAACACTATTATCCAGGAGGAAGTTGAAAGACTATTAAAGTCCAGAATGATCAGAGAGGTTAAGTTCCCAAAATGGCTAGCAAACGTGGTTGTAGTACAAAAGAAAAATGGGAAATGGAGAGTTTGTGTAGACTACACAGACTTGAACAAAGCCTGTCCTAAAGACCCAGTTCCTCTTCCCCACATTGATGCAATGGTAGATGCCACTGCCGGGCATGAAATGCTGACCTTCATGGACGCGTCTTCAGGATTTCAACAGATCCAAATGGAGCCTTCTGACCAGGAGGATACTGCCTTCATGACGCCAACAGGTATTTATTGTTATACAGCTATACCTTTTGGTTTGAAAAATGCAGGTGCAATATACCAAAGATTGGTAAACATGATGTTCAAAGACAAACTGGGGGACACCATGGAGGTATATATCGATGATATGGTGGTGAAATCTAAAAAGGCTGAGGATCACCTCCAGGATATCAAGGGAGCATTTGATATCCTGGATCAATACAACATGAAGCTGAATCCTGCTAAATGCCATTTCGGAGTGGGGGCAGGAAAGTTTCTTGGATATATGGTGACAAAAAGGGGGATAGAAGCAAGCCCAGAGCAGATCAAAGCTATCCTGGATATAAAATCACCCTCAAATATGAAGGACGTACAAAGATTGACAGGCCGAGTAGCAGCTTTAAACAGGTTTATCTCGAGATCCTCAGAGAAATGCAAAGACTTTTATGATATCCTAAAGAAGAACAAAAGATTCGAATGGGGGGGGGGGGAGAAGCATGAAGCAGCATTGCAGGATTTGAAACGATATCTATCAACTGCACCTCTATTGATGAAGCCTGAAAATGGTGAACCACTATCCCTGTACCTTGCCGTATCAGGGAATGCTGTAAGTGCCGTTCTCATAAAGGATCATGAAGTTAAGGGTACCAAGGGAAGATAATGCTGAAGCGGATGCCTTAGCAAATTTGGGATCATCGATCAGGATACCTGAAGGGACGCAAATACCAATATTACATGTCTTATATCCTGCAACGAATCCTCAGGATAAAGAAGTAGCTGGTATTCAGGATCCTGGAGCAGAACATCCTGAAGAGGATCCTAAATCCTGGACGGCTCCAATCATGAGATATCTCAAAGAAGGACACATCCCTAGAAATGAAAATCCTAAGGCATTTAGGATGAAGGTATCATGATTCACTATTATAAATAATATTTTATACAAGAAATCCCTTGCAGGACCGTATTTGAGATGCTTGGAGGATCCCGAAACCAAAGAAGTACTTCAGGATATACATGAAGGGGATTGTGGTAACCATGCTGGGGGCAGGTCGTTGTTCTCAAAAGTGTTAAGGACAGGATATTATTGGCCAACAATGAGAAAAGATGCCGCAGAATATGTTCGAAGATGTGACGCATGTCAAAGACATAGTAACATACTGCATCAGCCGGCTGAACCATTATATCCTATTGTTTCCCCTTGGCCATTTATGAAGTGGGGTATGGATATAGTGGGAAAGCTACCAAAAGCTCCGGGAGGAAAAGTCTTTCTGCTAGCAATGACGGATTATTTCTCTAAGTGGGTTGAAGTAGAAGCATTTGTTCAAGTTAGAGACCAAGAAGTAGTATCCTTCATCAAAAGAAATATCCTGACCAGATTCGGAGTACCAGCCGAGATAATTTGTGACAATGGTTCTCAGTTCATAAGTAAGAGGACTACTGACTTTTGCAAGAGTTGGGGAATCAAAATGATTACGTCTACTCTGGTACATCCTCAAGCAAATGGACAAGCAGAATCCTCAAACAAGATAATTGTCAATAACTTAAAGAAAAGGCTTGGAGCCAAAAAAGGAAGATGGGCAGAAGAACTACCCTTTGTTTTATGGGCTGATAGGACAACGGTAAAGAATGCAACAGGCCAAACCCCATTTTCCTTGGTGTTTGGAGCAGAAGCAATGATTCCAACGGAAATGATAATACCTACTGCAAGATCTATCTTAAGTGATCCTGAGCAGAATCCTGAAGCCTTGAGTCAGGATTTAGACACTATAGATGAAAAGAGAGATGCGGCAAGGCTAAGGATGGCAGCATATCAACAAAGAATATCCAGGGCATATAACAAGAATATTAGAACCAGAAGATTTAAGATTGGAGATTGGGTGTTAAGAAAGGCTTTTCAGAATACTACTAATCCTGCCGATGGCAAGTTAGATCCAAAATGGGAAGGACCATATGAAGTTGAATCAGAAGCAGGGAAAGGAGCATACAGACTCAAGAATATGGAGGGGGATATGCTACCGAGGTCTTGGAATGCTATACACCTTAAGCTCTATTTCAAGTGAGTTTAGAATTTAATTTCTAGCTCAGGATGGTATGAATTCTACCTTTTTTAAATATGTTTGGTTTAATTTGTTATCCAATACTGACTTAAGCATCGGAGGGGTGTTAGCCAAGCTAACACCCACCTTAGTTTACAATTGTTTTGCAAGATATGTTTCAGGATATAGCTCCAGGATATGTACTCAGGATAACTCGAAAGATTAGAGGATTGGCCCCCTCTCTCACGTTTAAGGGATACTGATCCCTTCACAGGTTTAAAGGTATTCACCTTTCTTCCGAATTGGGTTTAAACACCCCGCCTGGAGCACAAGTTATTCAGGGATAGTTCAAGGTGGCGGGACCAGTCCATGTAAAAGTGGCTGACAATTTCCTTACTGTTGGCTATATCCTGAATCCTAACGGTATATGAGGATTGATCACCCTCTCTCACGAAAGGGTATTTTCATACTCTCTAAAGTTTAAAGGTTTTCACCTTTCTAAGTCTTGGAGTTTATACACTCCCGCCTGTAGCGCATGAAAATTTGGGATTTTCCCCAGGATACAAGGGATTAATCTCTAGTACATCCTTGGGTTTTACCCTTGGGACGTAAAAAATTGCCTATGCAATGGAAACTGACATTCAGTAGATTTCTAAAGTGTTTGAAGACATTGTACACAGGGGACATTCCTGCCAAGATGGTGATGTAAAGCTAAAAGGATGAGGCTCAGAACTAATGCACTAAGTAGCTTGCACAGGGGACATCTTCATTGGAAGAGTTGCAAAGGGATTGAAGTTTGGTAATAGGTTTATACCCTATTTCTGGTATGATCTTTCCTTTGTAAACATCGTCTAAGTTTTTAGTAACATTGTGTTTTATAAAAGGATAAGTATCCTGATATATTCTCAGAGTCTTTTTCAGGATATTTGATTAGGGTGTTTGAAACTAGTATTAGTTTGGAACTTTGATCATTTAAACTTGGTTTTGAAAAGATAGACTGTTTTTCACTTTCTAAAGAAATTTTTACAAAGTTGAAGGAACGTTTGGAAGTTCTATCTAATAAAAGGTTTTTACAGTATATCGCTGAGCATACTAATCAGGATATTTTATAAGATAACAGTATGAAATTTTTTGTTAAGCTAAGATTTACACTTAGAAAAATAAAAAGATGAAATTATTCTTAAGCAATCAATACTGGTTGATAACCGAAGGCTTCATCCTGAAACCCAGGACCCATCCACCTTCGGCTATCAAATTGTTTCGATACAGAAATATAAATTGTTCATAAAAACATAAAATTGTTCGAATGATTTAAAGGAAATAAGCTCTAGGGGGTAGTGCCTTCTTGGTCCATAGTGATTTCAGCAACATCCGTCTTGGGATCCGCCTCAGCATCCTTCTCAGCATCGGTTGCTTTTTCAACTACTTTGGAAGGTTCTTCGACGGTTGATTTGGAAGAGGTGTCGCCGAGGTTCTTCAGCTTGGTCTCCCAAGCGCCAACATCCCAAGAAGGGCATTCGAAACCTAATGTTTTGGCTTCATGAGCCATCTTCAACCTGGATTGGAGGAGAGAAATGACGACGGAACTTTTGAGGCTTTCCCGGTAGCTGACCATATCCCGTTCGTATTGCACATGGGCGGCTTCCAGATCGGCCTGTGCTTGAAGAGTAGCTTTGTTGAGAGCAACTTGGTGTTCTTGGGTCATAGCTTTGTATTTCTCCTCGTAATGACGAGATTTGGCGGCCGCAATCATACCTTGGTCGGAGATTGTGATTTCTGCTTCCTTTAGCTTAGATTCAAGTGTTTTGTTAAGCTTGCAGGATTCTTGATATAAATGAACTAAACGCTCAAGACCCTACAAAGGTAAGAGGACAGGGATTAATATTGTTAAATCTTTGAAAATAATCTAAATTGCAGGATATGAAATGAGGATACTGACTTGGTTAAGAAAAGAAGTCATAAACCCGCTGGCTTCAATGAACCCGTGCTTCTCATAAGGAAAGGTGTCAGAAATGACAGGGGAATCAGGTTCTTTCCTTTTGCGGGAACTTGAACTCCGGGGCTTGGTAGCCGGTGAAGGTTTAGGAATGATGATGGCTTTGGAGCTGCTGGGTTTGGATGTAGCTGTGGTCTTGGGGCTAGGTTCTTTCTTGACCTGGATCTGGTCAGAATAGCTGTCCAATTCGTCAAGATCAAAGACTTCAGGGATCTTAGCTGGTGTTGCATAAAGGGAAAAGTTTTACTCTTTATCTTATCATTATGCTGTTGTGACTAATTATTTTGAAAGAAATTCTTACCAGACATCTCGGATGATGAGTATTGACTGGAACTCGGGACGTGTGTGGTGAAAGTCCTGTCTATTGCAGGTAACCGGTAAACAGTATTGATTCTCTCCTCTGACTCAGCGGTAGGGGGAGCAACTTCCTTGAAGTTCACTGCATAAAGATCAAAAAGAAGAGTATTAATAGAAGATACTAATCAAATGGTTTATGAGGATATTTATGATCCTACCGGTGGTTAACCACTCCACCGGAAGGTTGGCACCCTCAGCAATGGAATCTCGTTTGACAAAGAAGAATTTGCGTTGCCATCCGTCTTCGTTTTTAGTGGCTTTGAGAACCAGGGGTTTGCTGGAGGTCGAGAAGAGCAAGAACCGGCTAGAGCCATGGGATCGGAGGCGATAAGCAATAGGTAAATCCTCGATGCAGAGGTCGGAGCAATGGAGGTTATTGATTTGGTTGAGTACAATTAGTACTCTCCAAACCATGGGCATGGTTTGAGCAAAAGAGATGCCGGTAATTCGAAAGAATTGCATCATGAATTCAGGAAAAGGGTATCAAAGACCTAATGAAAAAGGATATGCTGGAAAACAGACCCATTCGGTGGAAGAAACATCCGATCGGATTGACCGATCGAATTGTCTAAAGACCGTGCTGTCAGGGAAAGCGCCGGAGGCTCTTAAAGCTGCAATGTCTGCGTTGTCAAAAGCGCAGATCTCCTTTTCGGGATTTTTAAGAAGATTCTGCTGGGTGAAGGTCTCGGCGTCCATTGCAAGTAAGGTGAAGTAAATTGACAGGAAGAAAATCAGAAATGGAGAATTACCTGAAGGTTCTGTTGAAGATATCTGCTTTTCAAACAAGAAAAGAGAAGATATAGGGGCATCGTGGATCTCCATTGAGTAAAAAACGCGTTGGAAGTTACGATGTGATCTTGACCGTCGCTTCATTTTAAATGCCTTGAGTTATGGGATAAGGTTTTTGAAATATATCCGTTGGATTGGTATACCAACTGATATATTTGGGGACAATTGTTAGGGGTCGTTTTCTTAACATACGTATCCTGACCAATATCCTGCCTTTATTTGTTTATTTGTGACCAGGATGCTGGAAGAGGATATTGCTAACATCTTGGGTGATATCCTGGAGTTTATTGAATTAACCACGTGCAGGTTAAAGGCTGAGACTTGCTAACGGTCAAGAGGACTTCTTCTCCTCAAGACTCGGACAAGTTTGTTGAAGGAGAGACGTTGAGCCCGAAAGACCAGCTCTACAACGTTCGATGAAGGAATATTCGCTGGATCCCGAAAGTTTAGGATAGTTTGTTATTTTATCTTTACTATAAATAGATGGGGGCGGATCAGTTTAAGTCACACAATCTACACTTACACTCTCGCATACTTTCACTCTCTAGCTCATTGCAAACACCACACTTGTATTCAAATTTCGTTGTAACACTTAGTCGATCCGTACCACATCCTGCACTGTATCCTGATATTTGAAGCAATAGAAGAACAAGGCAGCTGCGATTGTCAGCTCCCGAGGTTTTATGCCGGCGATCTAGATTGATCAAGGGCTTTCCTCGTACATCTCGTGTCGTTTACTTTACTTTTGCTCATTGTTTGATCATAGATACAGCTCGATATCCTGAGCCGTATCCTGAACACTGATTTCCTAATTAACTCAACAAGCACATTTTCAAGTACACTTTCTAGCACACTACCTCACTTTACTAATTTGATCACTAAATTGCTTTGGTAATTTTTGACCAAAACAATTTGGCGCCCACCGTGGGGCAAGTGGTTCTCTCTTTACTAAATTTTTTTGTGAAATCGCTAATCGGCTTTCTATTTTCAAAACTTTTTGCCACATTATCCGTAATGGCCTCAAGATCAAACATGAGCTCTTCCACTGTGTCTGCTATGACTTCTGCTACTACCGGTTCGGTGCTTCCACCACTTCCTCCAAGGATGCCAGCCTCTTCACGACCTCAGGATATTATCCCTACCCGCAGTGTTCAGGAATCTGCTCCTGTTTTAGCTTCTAACGATGAAATTTTAACCTTATTTGGAAGTGTGCAGGAACAAATGAGGCAGCAACAGGAAACAAACCAAATGCTTTTAAGGGAAATACAACTCCTGAAGTCTGGCTCGAGCAGATCTGCTGAGGATATTGTCACTCCATTACATCCCAGAACGTTGAACCAGCATGCAACATGTAGCAAAGTGAAGCTAATAGGTTATCTGCAATGAAATATGCACAGAGGTGAGTGCGAGTTGTAGAATGCGCAACACATATCCCCACTAGGACACGTGAAGTAAAGCCCTTAACAACCCCTATCCATGACAGGTGCTGAGTCCAAACTATAGTACTATCGTTGCTAAGGTGTCAGGCAACAATCACTGTGTAAACATAACATGCAAGCATTCATCGAATAACACGTATAACATGCAGTAAAGGTCAACGTATAAAAGTGTTTGTGTTGTGTGTCGATTGTGATTTGAATAAGTAACGTATGTAACACCCAAAAGTGCATAAAGCAAAAAGGGTTCGAGTATACTCACAGATAGCGTTTAATAAATAAACACCGTCTTGGATTGAAGGGAGCGCTGGAAAGTTAGCATGATTACAGAACGATACCATAAGCGATGAACGGCGCGTTAAACGGTGATGAGTGACTGAGTGACGAATGGTCATCCGATCGGATGACAATCCGGTCGGATGGTCATTCGATCGGATGACAATCCGGACGGATGGTCATCCGGTCGGATGTCCATTCGGTCGGATTACCACTCGTTTGGGCTGGATGTGTTTGTGTAAGATGGCTTTGAAGTTTTCGTTGTAGCATTTTAAAATCAGAAAAGTATCTCTACCTTTCAGGTCGTTCGATCGAACGGTCATCCGATCGGATGGTCGTTCGATCGGATGGCGATCCGTTCAGTGAGACATTTCCTTTGAGAACAAGTTCACAGTAGGATGGTCATTCGATCGGATGGTCTTCTGATCGGATGGCAATCCGTTAGAAACTAATGTTCTTTGAAAATTAGTAAAATTGTTTAAGTGTTGAAGACCATATGTCATCTGATCGGATTGTCGTTCGATCGGATGGCAATCCGATCGAACGGCAATCTGTTGAACAACCCGATCGTTTTGAAACTTGAAACATTTTGCTAAGTTTGCGGTTTGACCGAGATGGTATGACAACGTGTTAAACAACGGAAACCCCAACAAGTCCAAGTCATTTGATCGGATGGGAAATCACCCCCGTTTGACCAGTTAACTGTTCTTGACGGTTTTTCATGTTCAACCCACTAAGTCGGTTATCTCGATGATAGGAATCAGATCTCAGACCGACACTTCACTAGGCGATGAGTGGAAGGCCTGGATGAGTTCCGATTCTACCGGTTTTGAGTGCATTGAGTGTAAAAGAGTTGAGAGAAAGTTATGAAAGCATCTTTCAATCCTTTTAATCTCTGAAAACCTTTAGATCTAGATGAAACCAGTGTTAATCATGTTGAAATCTTTTAGATCTGAGATGTTCTTGGTGGAATGAGGTCAAATCTTCAAGTTCATAAGAACTACATGATGACATCATCCTAGAATACCTCAAATCAGGCGATTTCATGGTAAAAAGTGAAGATTTAAAGGTGAAAATGATGAAGAAGTGTGTGTAGATGATAGATGTACAAGATTTGAGTTGAAAACTTACAAGAATCGCGAGAAATCGAGAGAAAATGGCCTGAGAAGTCAAAGGGTCGCAGAGAGAGCTGTCACATCACTATTTGTGATGTGACAAGGCTATTTATAGGTATCCAAAAGAGGAAAGGCGGCACAGTGTAAAGGTTCGGATGGCCATCCGATCGGATGGTCATCCGTACAGATGACCATTCGATCGAATGGTCATTCTATTGAAAGGTTACCACGAGTTGGGTTTTGACGTTTCGTTTCACGTTTTGAGCGTTGCGATGCGTTTAAGCGAGTGTCGATTAAGCGATGCGATAGATTTAGATAATAATCACACAAATAATATAACTAACATACAACAACACAAATAACCTTACATTTAGCGTTTGCGATTAGATTCCGTTGCGATAGAGTTGTGATTGCGTTTCGATTAATCCCCACAAACATGAAGTAAACATGCACAAGTAAAACATAAACAACACACACACGTAAAACAATATTCAGAACCTATAATTAAAGCTGCGAATGCGATTGCGATGCGATTAGCGATTAAGCGATAGTTAGATTAGCGATTAACATGTGATTTAAACCTCGATTGTTATAGATACTCCACATAATACAACTAAAGCAAACTAATAAAAGAATTCGATTACAAGTCAAGGTGTACAATCAGTAGTTAAGCAATGAGTGACAGATCGCAATTAGCAATCTTTTCTTCCTTTGACTTTGACTTGTACTTTGACTTTCAAAATGCGGGTTGTTACAGCCTCCCCTAGTTAAGGAATTTCGTCCCGAAATTAGGCCGCAGGCGTAACAAACAGTTGCGGGTACTTCGCCTTCATGTCACTTTCGGGTTCCCAGGTGAACTCTGCGCCGCATTTGCCTTCGCAGCGAACCTTCACAATGGGAATGCGTGAGCGTCTGAGCTTCTTGGTTTCTCGATCCATGATCTCGACAGGCTTCTCCACGAAGTGTAATGTTTCGTCCACTTGTAGATCCTCAAGTGGCACTTGCAAATTCTGCTCAGCCAGACACTTTCTGAGGTTCGTAACATGGAAAGTCGAGTGAACGTTGCTAAGTTCCTCTGGTAGTTCGAGTCTGTAGGCCACTTTCCCAATCCTTTCCAGAATTTTAAAGGGTCCAACATATCGAGGCGCGAGTTTCCCTTTCTTGCCGAATCTGATCACCCCCTTCCAAGGTGAAACCTTTAGGAGTACGTGATCGCCAACGTCAAATTCAAGGGGCTTGCGGCGTCTATCGGCGTAACTTTTGTGACAACTCCGACCTTTCAGCAGGTTGTCTCGAATTTGGAGGATCTTGTCTGTCGTTTCTTGCAGCAGCTCAGGACCGTTTATTTGCGCATCTTCGATCTCATGCCACACAATCGGCGATCGACATTTTCTTCCGTATAGTGCCTCAAATGGTGCCATTTGAATTCTAGAATGATAACTGTTATTGTACGAGAATTCGACCAAAGGTAAGTGTGCGTCCCAATTACCACCGAAATCTATGACACACGAGCGAAGCATGTCTTCAAGGGTACGAATCGTTCTTTCAGTCTGACCATCGGTTTGGGGATGGAAAACGGTACTTAGATTTAACGTAGTACCGAGAGCAGATTGAAACGTTTCCCAAAGATGCGAGGTAAACCGACCATTGCGGTCAGAGATGATGTCACGAGGCGTCCCGTGTCGACAGATGATTTCGTCGGTGTAGATCCGGGCTAATTTTTCTACCTTAAAGTCTTCTCATATCAGCAGAAAATGAGCAGATTTAGTCAAACGGTCAACGATAACCCAGATGCTATTGTGTCCTGAAGGTGTACGCGGAAGTTTCGTTATAAAGTCCATGGCTATACTCTCCCATTTCCACATCGGGATCTCGGGTTGCACGAGCAAGCCAGAGGGTCTTTGTTGTTCGGCCTTGACTTTAGAACAAGTCAGGCACTTCGAAACATAGATTGCGATATCCTTCTTCATTCTAGGCACCAATACCGTAGACGAAGGTCATGGTACATCTTGTCGGCGCCAGGATGAATGGAATATCGAGACTTATGCGCTTCAGTCAACAATATATCTTGAAGGTTATTGCAACTTGGAATTCAAATGTGATCTAGATAGTAATAGATATCGTTCGATTTGGTGACAAAGTGCGATTCAGCACCACACTTTTTCATTTCCTCTCGTATGGTATCTTCAACGATGCAGGCATGTTGGGCATCACGAATCAGGGCTTCGAGGTTATGTTGGGCGTGAGTATTACGAACGCTATGCAGATAGCTTCGTCTGCTTAGAGCATCGGCCACAACATTTGCTTTGCCAGGGTGATAACGAATCTCACAGTCGTAATCGTTGAGAAGTTCTACCCATCGGCGTTGGCGCATATTCAGTTCCTTTTGGTTAAGAATGTGTTGTAGGCTCTTATGGTCAGTGAAGACCGTACACTTGGTACCATATGTCACACCCTAATCGATGACGGAAACATCGGGGCGCGGCACTGAGCGAAACAGATTGTCAAGGAGAAATCCATAACAACTAATATTACCGAATATTTAACGTTAAGTCCCATAGCAAAACATATCCAGCAAGATATTCATTACATACATAGTATCTCAAAGACAATAAATTGTTTCGACAACTCAGAATTTAAATTGTTTGTTTGTTTCTAAACTCTCCTACTCGATTCCACAAAAGCAAGAGCACAACATCCTAAGCATTCAAACACATGTCACATACGTTAAAATAGCGATCAATACACATAGTGTAAAGGTGAGCATACAAGTTTGGTAGTATAATAGATAGCGAAAACGTTTACGCATAACCAGCATGTAACATGTAGCAAAGTGAAGTGTGTAGGTTATTGAAAATGAAATATGCACAGATGTGACTGTGAGTTGTAGAATGCGCAACACATATCCCCACTGGGACACGTGAAGTAAAGCCCTTAACAACCCATGCCCACGACAGGTGCTGAGTCCAAACTATAGTACTATCGTTGCTAAGGTGTCAGGCAACAATCACTGTGTAAACATAACATACAAGCATTCATCGAATAACACGTAACATGCAATAACGGCTAGTGTATAAATAGTGTTTGCGTTGTGTGTCGATTGTGATTTGAATAAGAAACGTATGTAACACCCAAAAGTGCATAAAGCAAAAAGGGTTCAAGTATACTCACAGATTGTGATTAGTAAATAAACACTCTCTTGGATTGAAGGGAGCGCTGGAAAGTTAGCCTGATTACAGAACGATAACATAAGCGATTGAACGACGCGATAAACGGTGCGAAGTGACCAAGTGACGAATGGTAATCCGGTCGGATAACAATCTGAACAGATGGTCATTCGATCGGATGTAAATCCGTTCGGATGGTCATCCGATCGGATGGCCATTCGGTCAGATTGACATTCGTTTGGGATGGATGTGTTTGTGTATGATGGCTTTGAAGTTTTCGTTGTAGCATTTTGAAAACAGAGAAGTATCTATACCCTTCAGGTCGTTCGATCAAACGGTCGTTCGATCAGATAGTGATCCGATTGGCGAGATATTTCAGTTGAGAACAAGTTCACAGCAGGGTGGCCATTCGATTGGATGTCAATCCGTCAGAACTGGTGGTCTTTGATACTTATGAAAATGTTAAGTGCTGAAGTCCAAGTGCAATCCGATCGGATTGTCGTTCGAACGGATGGCAATCCGATCGGACGACAATCAGTCCCACAATTTGGTCGTCTTGAAAATTGTTAAGTTTTGAAAGTTTTGCGGTTTGATTGAGACGGTATGACAATGTACTAAACAACGGAACTTCGTCAAGTCCCAGTCATCTGACTGAAGTGGGAACCACCCCATCAGATCAGTTTTCTGTTCGTGACGGTTGTTCATGTTCAACCCGAAATCGGTTATCTATTCGATAGGAACCAGATCTCAGACCGACACTTTACTAGTAAACGAGTAGAAGGCCTGAATGAGCTCCGATTCTATCGGTTTTGAGTGCATTGAGTGTAAAAGAGTTGAAAGAAAGTTATAAAACATCTTTCAATCCTTTCAAGCTCGGAAATGTTTAGATCTAGGTGAAAATAGTGTTTAATCATGTGGAAATCCTTCGGATCTAAGTTGTTCTTGGTGGAATGAGGCCAAAATTTGAAGTTCATAAGAACTCCATGATGACATCATCCTTGAACACCTCAACTCTGCTGATTTCACGATTAAAAGTTAAGATTCAAAGGTGAAAATGATGAAGAAGTGTGTGTAGATGATGGATGTACAAGATTTGGGTTGAAAACTTACAAGAATCGTGAGAAATTGAGAGAAAAGAGGGCTTGAGCACGCTGGTCGAATGAGAGAGCTGTCACATCACTGTTGGTGATGTGATAGGGGTATTTATAGGTTTCCAAAAGAGGAAAGAGGAGCACAGGTGTCGGATCGGATGTCACTTCGATCGGATGGTCATTCAATCGGAGTGGTCCGGCGACTTAGGTTTCGATGTTTCGTTTCGCGTATTGAGCGTTGCGATGCGTTTAAGTGAGTGTCGATTTAGCGATGCGATGGGTTAATAATAGCCACACACAAATACTATATCTAACATACAATCAACATAAATAACTTGCGTTTAGCGTTTGCGATTGAATTGCGATGCGGTAGAGTTGCGATTGCGTTGCGATTAATCACCACAAACATAAAGTAAACATGCCTAAGTAACACATAAATAGCACACACCCGTAAAACAATATACAAAACCTATAAATCAAGTTGCGAATGCGATGCGATTAGCAATAAGGCGATAAATAGATTAGCGATTAAACATCGATTAAATCTCGATTATTATAGTACTCCACATAATACAACTAAAGCAATTAAAATGCAGGATTTGATTACAAGTCAAGTAAGTCAAATCAATAGTTAAGCAAGGAGTGACAGATCGCAATTAGCAATCTTTTCTTCCTTTGACTTTCCGAAACACGGGGTGTTACACCATAAAGGTAGTGTCGCCAAATCTTCAACGCAAAAACAACTGCGCCTAGCTCGAGGTCGTGGGTCGTATAGTTCTTCTCTTGGATCTTGAGCTGTCGAAGTGATAACCTTGTCCCGTTGCATGAGAACACAACCAAGACTAAGGTTCGAGGCATCACAATAGACAACGAAGTCATCGTTTCCGTCGGGTAGAGCGAGGATAGGAGCATTGCAGAGCATATGCTTGAGAGTTTGAAAGGTAGTCTCTTATTCGGTTCCCCAAACAAAAGGCTTGTCTTTATGCGTCAAAGAAGTAAACGGAACGGTGATTTTCGAGAATTCAGCGATGAATCGACGGTAATAGCCCTCCAATCCGAGGAACGAACGAACATCAGATGGTGATTTTTAAGTAACCCAGCTCTTAACAGCTTCGATCTTCGCGGGGTCGACATGTATACCTTGACTATTGATGATGTGACCGAGGAATTGAACCTCCTCTAGCCAAAATTCGCACTTGGAGAACTTGGCATAGAGTCTATTCCCTTGGAGTAATTAGAGAACCAAATGTAGATGCTGCGCGTGTTCGATTTTTGACTTCGAATAGATAAGGATATCATCGATGAACACGATGATGCAGCGGTCAAGAAACGGTTTACACACGCGATTCATCAAATCCATGAAAACCGCGGGTGCGTTGGTTAAACCAAAGGGCATTATGACGAATTCATAATGGCCGTATCGGGTTCGGAAAGCGGTTTTCGGTATATCTTCCTCCTGAATGCGTAACTGATGATAGCCTGAGCATAAATTGATCTTCGAGAAACATGTAGCACCTTCCAATTGATCAAACAAATCATCGATTCGGGGCAGGGGATAGCGATTCTTGATAGTCAGCTTATTCAACTCCCTATAGTCGATGCACATTCGGAACGACCCGTCCTTCTTTTTGACGAAAAGAACTGGTGCGCCCTAAGGAGAGGTGCTAGGGCGAATAAAGCCTTTGTCAAGTAATTCCTGGAGTTGACTCGAGAGTTCGCGCATTTCAGATGGAGCGAGGCGATAAGGAGATTTAGCAACATGATTGGCTCCAGGAATGAGGTCGATACGAAAATCAATATCACGACTCGGGGGTAAGCCAGGTAGATCATCAGGAAAGACTTTAGGAAAATCACGAACCACATGCACCTTATCAATTTCCTCCTTTTCCTTTTCCTCCACCACTACGATGTGTTCTAAGAAAGCTTTATATTCCTTGCGGAGATATTTGCTCGCTTGAACACACGACATGAGTTTGAGATTCTTCAATGCGACTTCACCATAGACACAAAGTTGATCACCATTAGCAAGCGAGAAACAAATCATTTTATCAAAGCAAACGACTTCAGCACGATTTTCATGAAGAAAATCCATGCCTACTATGATATCAAAACTACCAAGCTGCATTGGGATAAGATCGATAGGAAAGATGTGATTGTTGAGCTCAAGAGTACAATCATGTATGACAGAACGGACAGTAACGGTTCTTCCAGTGGCAACTTCAACGTCGAACGTCGAGGGGAGATAGGCGCGCTTACGATTAAGGAGCTTTTCGAATTCTAACGACAAAAAACAGTTATTGGCTCCAGTATCAAATAAACACGAAACATAACTACCATTAACGAGGAACGTACCATTAACCACGTTGTTATCTGCTTGAGCCTGGCGGGCGTTGATGTTGAAAGCACGTCTGCGGGCTGCTGGCTGCTGCTGCTGTTAATGTTGAGGCTGCTGCTGTTGTGGCTCTTGCTTCACCACTCTGTTGGGGCACATGTTTGCAAAGTGGTTGGGATCACCACATGCAAAGCAAGCTCTAGCGTGGATCGCAGGTGCAGGAGCTACTTGCTGGCCTTGAGGAGCAGGAAGAAGAACTTGTGGTGCAGGAGCTTGACCTTGAGCTGGAGCTAGAGCTTGACGTGGACCAGTACGGCAATTGGCAGTAAAGTGGCCGTACATGTTTTAGTGAACACAAAATCTGCAAGCAATCCCCACGGGATGATGATAGGTACAGGTAGGTCAAGCCAGGTGAGGACCAGTATATACATGCTTGGCCAGCGGTGCATTAGTCACTGGTGCCGCTACTTGGCGGTTTTGGGGTTGCGGTTGAGCAGGAATAGCTTGGAGCGGAGCGGCGGCTGTGACAGCGCAATTCTTGCTACTGTTGTTGTTGTTGTTGTTCTTTCTCTTATGGCAGGAGGACTTTGAGACTTGCGGTGCGGCAGTTTCAGCGGCGGGAGCGGCGGTAGCTTGATGAAGGCTCTTCGGAGTGTTCTTGAAGTACCCAACGAGAACTCGCTTGTCGTTTATCTTAGCAGCGAATAGGTAGGTTTCTTCAATTGTTGTTGTCTTTGCGGCTTGCACGAAGTCAGCAACACAATCCGGTAAGGCTCGAATGTACTTCTTGATCGTCATTTCAGGTGTTGCCACCTGGCCTGGACAGATGATACTCAGCTGCTTGAAGCGGGCAGTTAGACCGGCGTTATCGCCACCGTCTTGCTTGATATGCCAGAACTCATTCTCCAACTTTTGAAGCTCGTGAGGTGGGCAAAATTCCTTCATCATGAGGTCTTTTAACTCCTCCCTAGTGAGCCCAAAGGCTGCATCATTCCCACATTTGTTCCTTTTGGCGGTCCACCATTCCAGAGCCCTGGACTGGAAGACGCTGGTTGCGTTGACAGTTCATAGGTGTTCCAGACATCCGCTCTGACGGAGCATGACTTCGATTGAATCGAACCATTGAAACATCGCGGTAGGTCCGTCTTCGCCCGTAAAGTCTTTAGGGTCGCATGCCTTGAACTGCTTAAAGCTGAAAGTACCTTTAGGCGAGTCAGTTCTTGATTCCTCAGAGGACTTGCTGGTATTTTCGTTCAGTTCACTGACGATTTGAGGAATAACTTTCGCCATTTGCTTAGCGACGAGGGCAGCGATGCGTTTGTCCTCATGGTTTCTTCGGGCAACGCGAGAGTGACGGGATCCAAATGACGACATTGTCTACAACAAGCATCGCCATAGGACTCAAACACTATATAATCGAATCTCACCTCACACGCACTACCACTAAGTAAAGCTCAGGAACATTTGTAATCACATAAGCACATAGTCACGTAGGCACATAACCACAGAAACACATAAGCACGTAGTGCATAGAAGCACGTAAATGCAATCATTCGCCGAGTAGCAGCGATTTCGTATTGAGATAGATGTGCGGTGCGAGTTGTGCGTGTCGGTCAAAGCGAACAGTGAAAAGCGTATAAATCACCAAAATCAAACACATAACATATAAAACCACATAAAACACATAAAAGTTTGCATAAAAAAGCGATAAATCACAGAGTCAGCGGTTGCGGGCTCATAATCAAAACACATAAAATCAGCGATTGCGAGCGTGAAATCGAAAATAGAGTGTCTCGGCTTGATAGACGTCGACTACCCAAAGTGATTCGACTATTCTCAAGGTCTTCGAGTACATGCTTTGGCCAAATAGACTGTGCTCTATCACCGACTTACGGTGAATGGCACACATCCTTTCGGTTATTCATGCAACTCGAGTCGTTGGAATCCATCCAGACTTTGGTGAGAGCTTTGTAAAACCAAAATAGAGAATGGAACAAGTCACCAAGGTTCGGGTTTCACCCCTAACTTAGCGACTACGTTCCTGTTTGTGTGATAGAATCATGAGATAGAGAGAGAATTTTCGTCGAAGTACGGATTTTACTCCTGATTCAATGCAAATTCTCGTGTTTATAGTAAAATGTGCGTCGAACAAGCGATCCAATCGAGAGTTTGTGGTTTTCACACCTAGTCTCGATTTAATCACTCGTTCATTTTCGAAAAATAGTGCAGCGTGCCTGTCTTAGGAAAGGCAGAGTGATAGAGTATAGTATGATTGCGAATCGATCGAATAACAAAAATAGGCTCGCGCGAAACCCCTACTGGGTTCGCCCAAGGTGGTCTGTTGGTACTTAGACTATAGACTAGGTCATTTCTAAGACCGGCCCGGACTAGGTCGAGTCTTACCTAATTCCCTATAGTTATGGCTCTGATACTAATCTGTCACACCCCAACTGATGGCGGAAACATCGGGGTGAGGCACTGAGCGAAACAGATTGTCCAAGAGAAATCCATAACAACTAATTTTACCAAATATTTAAAGTTACGTCCCATACCATAACATACTCAGTAAATCAGTTAATACAGACATAATATCCCAAAGACAATAAATTGTTTCGACAACTCATGACATAGATTGTTTGTTTCTAGACTCTCCTAAGCTCGATTCCATGATAGCAAGCAAAGCATCCTAAGCATTCAAACACCTGTCACATACGTTAAAATAGCGGTCAATACACATAGTGTAAAGGTGAGCATACAAGTTTAATAGTATAATAGATAGCAAAATCGTTTTACGCATAACCAGCATGCAACATGTAGCAAAGTGAAGCTAGTAGGTTATCGACAATGAAATATGCACAGAGGTGACTGCGAGTTGTAGAATGCGCAACACATATCAACACTGGGACACGTGAAGTAAATCACTTAACAACCCCTATCCATGACAGGTGCTGAGTCCAAACTATAGTACTATCGTTTCTAAGGTGTCAGGCAACAATCACTGTGTAAACATAACATACAAGCATTCATCGAATAACACGTATAACATGCAGTAAAGGTCTGCGTATAAAAGTGTTTGCGTTGTGTGTCGATTGTGATTTGAATAAGTAACGTATGTAACACCCAAAAGTGCATAAAGCAAAAAGGGTTCGAGTTTACTCACAGATAGCGTTTAATAAATAAACACCGTCTTGGATTGAAGGGAGCACTGGAAAGTTAGCCTAATTACAGAACGATACCATAAGCGATGAACGGTGCGTTAAACGGTGAAGAATGAATGAGTGACGAATGGTCATCCGATCGGATGACAATCCGGTCGGATGGTCATTCGATCGGATTGCCACTCGTTTGGGCTGGATGTGTTTGTGTATGATGGCTTTGAAGTTTTCATTGTAGCATTTTAAAATCAGAAAAGTATCTCTACCTTTCAGGTCGTTCGATCAAACGGTCATCCGATCGGATGGTCGTTCGATCGGATGGCGATCCGTTCAGTGAGACATTTCCTTTGAGAACAAGTTCACAGCAGGATGGTCATTCGATCGGATGGTCTTCCGATCGAATGGCAATCCGTTAGAAACTGATGTTCTTTGAAAATTAGTAAATTTGTTTAAGTGTTGAACACCATACATCATCCGATCGGATTGTCGTTCGATCGGATGGCAATCCGTTGAACAACCTGATCGTTTTGAAACTTAAAATATTTTGCTAAGTTTGTGGTTTGACCGAGACGGTATGACAACGTGTTAAACAACGAAAACCCCACCAAGTCCAAGTCATCTGATCGGATGGGAAATCACCCCGTTCGACCAGTTAACTGTTCTTGACGGTTTTTCATGTTCAACCCGCTAAGTCAGTTATCTCGATGATAGGAATCAGATCTCAGACCGACACTTCACTAGGCGATGAGTGGAAGGCCTGGATGAGTTCCGATTCTACCAGTTTTGAGTGCATTGAGTGTAAAAGAGTTGAAAGAAAGTTATGAAAGCATCTTTCAATCCTTTTAATCTCTGAAAACGTTTAGATCTAGATGAAACCAGTGTTAATCATGTTGAAATCTTTTAGATCTGAGTTGTTCTTGGTGGAATGAGGTCAAATCTTGAAGTTCATAAGAACCCCATGATGACATCATCCTAGAATACCTCAAATCAGGCAATTTAATGGTTAAAAGTGAAGATTTAAAGGTGAAAATGATGAAGAAGTGTGTGTTGATGATAGATGTACAAGATTTGAGTTGAAAACTTACAAGAATCGTGAGAAATCAAGAGAAAATGGCCTGAGAAGTCGAAGGGTCACAGAGAGAGCTGCCACATCAGTGTTTGTGATGTGACAGGGCCATTTATAGGTGTCCAAAAGAGGAAAGGCGGCGCAGTGTAACGGATCAGATGGCGACCCGATCAGATGGCCATCTGATCGGATGGTCATCCGTACGGATGACCATTCGATTGAATGGTCATTCGATCGAAAGGTTGCCGCGAGTTGGGTTTTGACGTTTTGTTTCGCGTTTTGAGCGTTGCGGTGCGTTTAAGCGAGTGTCGATTAAGCGATGTGATAGATATAGATAATAATCACACAAATAATATAACTAACATACAACAACACAAATAACCTTACGTTTAGCGTTTGCGATTAGATTCCGTTGCGATAGAGTTGCGATTGTGTTTCGATTAATCCCCACAAACATGAAGTAAACATGCACAAGTATCACATAAATCGCACACACACGTAAAAATATATTCAGAACCTATAATTAAAGCTGCGAATGCGATTGAGATGCGATTAGCGATTAAGCGATAGTTAGATTAGCGATTAACATGTGATTTAAACCTCGATTGTTGTAGATACTCCACGTAATACAACTAAAGCAAACAAATAAAAGAATTCGATTACAAGTCAAGGTGTACAATCAATAGTTAAGCAAGGAGTGACAGATCGCAATTAGCAATCTTTTCTTCCTTTGACTTTGACTTGTACTTTGACTTTCAAAATGCGGGTTGTTACAGGCGGTATCCTCCAAACCTGCACAAACAAAACAAAGCAAACCCAAGCATAATATCGACTCTAAACGAAAACCGACTCAAGATTGACTCAACAGTAAAATGAAAGAGAATACACAAAACTCCACAATAACAAATATACCTACACCTGACACGCTTATACCAACCTCGAGAAGATCATGCGTCTCTCCCTCTCTTTCCTCAGATGGGCCCTCAATGTATATTTTCAGCCTATGCCCATTCACCTTAAACCTTTGTCCTTCCTCATTCTCAATCTCGACAGTGCCATACGGAAAAACCTCAGTGACTAAATGCGGACCCGTCCATCGCGACTTCAACTTTCCCGGAAACAACCTCAACCGGGAATTATAAAGCAGCACCTTATCCCCACACTTAAATTCTTCCACGCTCTTAATGTGGCGGTCGTGCAACTTCTTAGTCTTTTCCTAAAGGGTGTGGTCCCGATAGGTGTCTTATAAGCAGTGTGGAAAGTCCAGAGTTCGTCATCTAAATTGTCGGCCCAGTCAATGCGGCTCTGTCCGACAGTCTTCTCCAAGATACGCTTAATGCCACGATTAGCATTCTCCACCTGTCCACTCGTCTAAGGGTGATAGGAAGTCGAAAGCCGATGGGTGACCCCATTGCGCTTCAACACCTTTCCATCTGCGAGTTACAGAAATGGGTGCCAAGATCACTAATGATGGCCTTAAGAGTGTCGAACCTAGCAAACAACTCTCTTAGAAACTTCACTACAACCCTAGCACTATTAGTGGCCAAAGCTTTCGCCTCTACCCACTTAGACACATAATCGATAGCTACAAGGATGTAACGACTCCCACATGACATGGGGAAGGATCCCATGAAATTGATGTCCCAGATATCAAAAATCACAACCAATTGGATAGGGTTTTGGGGCATCTCACTCCGGGATGAGATGTTGCCGGCTCTCTGGCAAGCATCACAACTACGGACAAACTCGTGGGCGTCCCTAAAGATGGTGGGCCAATAAACCCCCGAATCAAACACTCGCTTAGCGGTATACGCTCCCCCGTAGTGGCCACCAGCCGGCCCTGAATGACAATGCTCAATAATACTATGAGTCTCGGGTGTAGTCACACACCTCCTAACCATCTGATCCGCACCTATCCTAAACAAAAAAGGATCCTCCCATATGTAGAATTTAAGGTCAACAAAGAATTTCTTCTTCTGCTGGTATGGTGATGTGTGTAAAATGCAACATATAAATTACATCAAATGAGGCATAAAACTAACCCTTTTTAGTACTAATGTTGGAAAAAGTGTGCTTTTGTCTTCCTTTTGTATTTTTAGGACCAAATGAGCTTAAATGAACAAAAGGAACAAATATGCAGCAAAAACTAACATAAATACAAAGAAAAGGAATAAACGTGGCATGCCCGACCCCTCGACAGCATCTTCCCAAGCAAAAACAAGAAGCAGAAGGCTGACCACGGCCTCGTGCCCAGCGGACACGGGGGCGTGGCCAGGAGTCTGCTGAAAATGACAAAGTTGTAGAAGCTTCTATTCCCAGCACGGGGGCGTGCCCAGCTCAACATGGGTCGTGCTCAACGCTAAGATTCGCAGAATCTTGATAGTACAGATACGCTTCTGCACACGTGGCCGTGCCTAGCGAACAAGGGGGCGTGTGGAGCCTAATGTAGACAATTGTAATTAATGAAGAAAGAGGAAAAGGATGGCCACGGGGCCATGTCTGGGCTTCTGTACATGCTATAAATAGGGGAGTGTGGTTCACTTCAAAGGCATCCCTTGGCAAACCACCTCTCTCCCACTTCACCACCACTCCACCACCACTACAACACCCACATCCACCACCATCATCCATCATCCACCTTAGAGTGTGTGTAGTAGTCTCGGGATCCAAGATTGATCGTAAGAGTTCTTGTCAATCAAAGGCCATGTTTGGCTAAGCCTCTTACATCACTTGGTGAAGACAAGCATTTAATGTAATACTTTTGATTTTTGATCTTTTCGCACTTTTTATTTGGTTTTGTATTAATGACTTTAATAACTAGTTTCTTATGTTGAAGGTGAAACTTCTTTATCATTTGTCTGTGGTGTCTTGGCATTACTTCACTGTCTATATAAAGTAAAAGATTTTCACCATTCATATCTCTACGGTCTATATACAGATATGTTGGCTACCTAGTCGGGGGTTAAGGGAATGGTTTAGTAAGGTTCTTGCCTTGTTCAGTGTATAGATCCTGCAAGGACCTGGGTCAAGCTTACTAGGACCTTCTTCAGTACCCACTGGTATTGGATGGCGGGGGTGCGAATGGCTTGATCCCATCATATGTAAACTACTATTAATACATTAACCCGGCTACTTGGGATTGTATCCTTGCTGACTCAAACCACTGGGTTGAGGGTAGCGTCACCTTCAAAAGAGTGGCCTACTACTATAACTAAGATAATCTCTTAAAAAGTGCAAAAGTGCGGAAATCATCAAAGGTTACATAGCGGGTCGGATCCAAGTGATTCATCTTGTCTATCTGTTTTTATTTATTTTTATTTTTCAGCATTTTAGTTTTATTTTTCATGTTTAAAACCTTTTCTAAAAATTTTGATTTGATTAGACGTTGAGGATAAACCGGTACTAAAAGCTCTTGTGTCCTTGGACGACCTCGGTATCTTACCAATGCTATACTATGCTCACGGTGGGTGCACTTGTTAAATATGTGTCTTTAGTGTTAGTAAAATATCGTGTTTTATAAATTTAAAACTTGACTAATGTGTGTTAAAATATTAATAAAAACATAACACACTCGACGCGCATCAAGTTTTTGGCGGCGTTGCCGGGGACACAAGGATTTAAGAAAGTTAGGAATCAACGGCCTAATCATTTTTTATTGTTTTTCTATTTTTTAGGATTTTTTTTTTTAAATTTTTCAGCTTCTGCAGACTGCAGCATGGGGTCGTGCCTGGTCGGACACGGGCCGTGCTCAGCACCCTTACTGGCAGTTTTTGTTTTCTGAGTTACAGAGAGGTGACCACGGGGCCATGTTGGTGCAGCACGGGGACGTGTTGAACTCTCCAGTAGCTGGGATCTAGAAAACAATCACTGTAACCACGACCACGGGGCCGTGGTGAGACTTCTGACCAGCAATCCTTTTGTTTTTATTGCAGGACTTGGAACCCAGGCGTCGCACCTGAACTTCCTACGCAGTGCATGAGCTCCAGTTCCAATAAAGACATAAAAGAACTTCTAGACGAACTCGAATGCTTTCTAAGAAAAAGACTTAAAGCTAAAATCCAAGAGAAAGTTTCGGGGGACCCACTTCCAATGGCGGATCAAGGTACCCTAATGGATTACCTACGACCCACGGTAGGTAATCTCGGCGCCGCTATCAATGCACCGAACGTCGATGCCAACAACTTCGAACTTCGGCCGCATTTGATTCAAATGCTCCAAAACTCCGCAACTTTCCGTGGGCTTGCGGACGAAGATCCCCACTTACATATTACCAACTTTTTTGGAAATATGTGATACTTTTCGGATCAATGGGGCATCAAACGACGCCATCCGCCTCCGAATGTTCCCGTTTTCACTAAAAGACCGAGCTAAGGCTTGGCTTAATACCCTCCCAAGTGGTTCGGTAAACACTTGGGATGAACTAGCCCAAAAGTTTCTATATAAGTATTTCCCCCCTTCTAAAATGGCTAAATTGATGACTGAAATTAATACATACTCACAAGAGGATGGGGAATCCTTATATGAAACTTAGGAAAGGTTCAAGGAGCTACTAAGAAAAAGTCCTCATCATGGTCTTGCAGTATGGCATTAAGTATCCACTTTCTATAATGGATTGTTGCCACACACAAGACAAACACTCGACTCTATCTCCGGGGGACTTCTAGGTAATCGTCGCCCAAATGAAATTTATAATCAAATTGAGGAAATCGCTCAAAACAATTTTCAATGACACATTCCCCGAGGTACACAATCTATTGCCCCGGGCGCCCATAAGGTTGATGAAAGCACTTCTTTACAAGCCTAAATCGAGGCCCTTTCTTCAAAAATAAAAAAAAAATTGAAATGGCAAAAACGGCCTCGGTTATGACTTGCGAAGGGTGTGGTGGGCCACATGAAAATTGGAGTTGTATGAAAGAATTGGATAACCAAACTGAAACAGTAAACTACATTGATAATAGACCTAGGCCGTCGGGTCCTCCAACGGGTACCTACAACCAAGGAATACGTAACCACCCTAACCTTGGTTGGAGAGAACCCGGCAATAGTAGTAATCAACAAAACCAAAACCAATGAACACACTTTCAACAACCAAGAATGAGAGCAGTAACAAGCCTCTCCTTCAACAACTCGAAGGCCTTAGTGCACTCGTCATAAAAAACAAATGGCATGTCCTTCTCCAACAACTGGGTCATAGGTCTAGCTATCTTAGAGAAGTCACGAATAAAGTGGCAATAGAATCCTGCGTGACCAAAGAAGCTCCTAATAGATTTCACAGAAGTAGGCGGCGAGAGCTTAGAAATTGTATCAATCTTGGCCTAATCCACCTCAAGCCCCGCGTGTGAAATCTTGTAACCCAACACAATACCCTCACGAACCATAAAATGACAATTCTCCCAATTAAGCATCCGGTTCGTCTCCTCACAACGAGCTAGCACTCGATCTAGACTACGCAGACACGAATCGAAGGAACTCCCAAAAACAGAAAAATCGTCCATAAAAACCTCCATGGATTCCTCAATAAGCTCGTGAAAGATGGCCACCATACAACGCTGAAAAGTAGCTGGAGCATTACATAGTCCAAATGGCATACGTCGGTACGCAAAGGTGCCGTAGGGGCATGTAAAGGTGGTTTTATCCTGATCCTCCAGTGCGATGGGAATCTGGAAATAAACAGAAAAACTGTCAAGGAAGCAATAGAACTGCTGCCCCGATAGTTGTCACAACCCTCGACCCCACCCTGGGAGCGGGAGTCGTTGTGACAACTCGAATTTCCGACATTCTCTATTCGCATTTAATGCACGTTGTCGTTGACTGTTTAGTTGTTTGACTTGCCTGATTTCGTAACTATACACTTTGTGATATGATGAGACGTATTATGTTGCATGATTATGTGTTTGATTGTATAACGTGGAACTTGTTAAGAAACATAAGCTGTTTAAGAATTGAACAACCCGACGAAACACAAGAGTGTTTCGCCATAACCCATCCCGACGAAACAGGCTGTTTCGCCATATACATCTCGACGAAACAGAAGTCTGTTTCGCCGGCCCAGTAATTCACGAAGTCCAGTTCGGGCCCAACATGTTATTTCGAGTTATAATACGTAAAACAACGTCAGTTTCACACTTTTATCATAACCACCGAAACCCTAGAGTCTCTCCTTCTCTGTTGACGGCAATCTAGCGTTCCCTAGCTCTCGAATCCTTGTTTGTTCATCTCGAATCGGTTAGTGTATGTTTGTTATTCGGTTTCATGTTTCCGTGGTGTCTCGATTCATGCTTGTGTATATGATTGATGTGTATTATTGCTGTGATTATAAGAGTATGATGATGATATAGGTTTTGATATGCATGATGTAATCGGATATAATAGTGCTATGTAAAGATTAATACGATCAAGTACTCGGTTCTGAATGTTGTTATTATGATCTGGTACTGAATACACACTAACATCTTGATAGGGATCGGTGATGCGACGTTGTATGTTAATCGATATATTGTATATGTAAACTAGGGTTCATGCTAGACGATGATTCTTTAAGGATTGTGTTATGTGATTCTGTGAACAAATGATTACTGCATGATTGTTAATGTTGATGTCGGCTGTTAGTGATGATTAGGGTTTTCTGTATGATTCGTAACTGTTAGACGTAACTGACTGTTCGACGAAACAGGTCTCTTGACGAAACAGAAGTGTTTCGCCAAGAGCAAATCGACGAATCAGAACCCTGTTTCGCCAAACAAGGACACGACGAAACTGAATGAGTTTCGTCAATAATGTGTTTCGTCAATATTGTGTTTCGCCAACTATTGTGTTTCGCCAACATGTGTGTTTCGCCAATGTGTATCAGCACAGCAACTTGGGTCAATTCTGTTAAGTGTAAACTGGAATATTTAACTGCTGTTATATGTTAAACATGACTTGTATGATTGTGATTACGTGTTACATGCTTATACATGAACAACTGAAACACAAACTGATTATGTATACGTGCATACCTTAGGACGTGATTGATTATTTGCGAGCACTTACATACCTAGCATACCGAGCAAACCAAGGTGAGTTCACACAAGCCAAGGCATGGGGTTCCCGGGGTGGGAATGGGGATTTGATGATTTACGGTACATACATAAATGATAGAACCTACTGCTAGACTAGTAACACTTGTTGAACGATCTTCGCACACCTGCCAAGGATTGGCCGCGATATTATGACTGACTTCGCACACCTGCCATATGATGGCCGCGAACTGAATTTACAAATCTTCGCACACCTGCCTAAGAGAGGCCGCGATACAAATAAACCTAGTCTAGAATACTTGGGGAATAACATTCCCCAACATCTTCGCACACCTGCCTGGAGGGCCGCGATGGGAAATAATACGATACTTTGTAACGAACGAACATACTACTACTCACGCTATACTAATACTGAACTATTAACTGTGAACTCGCTCAACTAGTTGTTGACTCTCTATTGCATGCCTTGCAGGACCTTAGGTACATATGGAGCTTGCACAGGGAGGAGCAGGTCGTTGTGGGACATGGATCGATGATGCCATGTTATCTATCTAAACATTTGAATTTACTATTTACTTTGGGTTTACATACTTATGCTTCCGCTACATACTTGTTGACGTTTGGTTTTTGAAAACACCTTTCGTATTGATGAATGATTTTACTACTTACTTATATGTTCAATATGATTGGTGGCTTGATCCTGGTCAGTCACGCCTCCAAGCGGTGATACTCCGCGTGTGGATTTTGGGGGTGTGACAGATTGGTATCAGAGCCATTGGTTATAGAGAACTTGGTTTTAATAAAGGGAAAACGATTTTGTTAAAACCAGACTATAACCAGAACAGTGCTCTCAACGATCCACAACGACGCTTCGCTCCACGTGCAAGGCTCAACACCATAGGTATTACTATTCATGTTACATTACTTACATGCTAGAACTACATAGAACTTTGCTCGTGGTATGCCTAGAGTACAGAACCCACTATATGCTATTACTTGAGAACACTTGTGTGCTCACTCTCTTCTGTCATCGCACTATTCGCGAACCTATCTCACTTACGTTATCTTTACTATGAAGATCATGTCTGGACGTATCAACATGACTCAGGGCCAGTTGACGGCCCTCATTAACGAACGAGTTACTGCGGCAGTTGCAGCCGCACAAGCAGGAGGTATACCCTGCAGTTACAACTCACACTAGGATCCTTAGATCCTACATTCCTAAATCAACTCTCGTGTTTAAACTTGTCCTAATTCTTATACACAACAGGTCAAGCACCTGTTTGCACTTTCAAGACTTTCATGGACTGTCGTCCATCCACTTTCAGCGGCACTGAAGGAGCCGTAGGTCTCCTGCACTGGTTTGAAAAGATAGAGTCTGTGTTTGAGATGTGTGAATGCCCTGAGGCACGCAGGGTGAAATATGCTACCGGTACCCTCGAGGTTTTAGCCCTCACATGGTGGAAAGCTCAGGTCCAAATACTGGGGTTGGTTGCTTCTAACGCCACCCCATGGAACAATTTCAAAGAGATGATCAAGGAAGAATACTGCAGTCGAGATGATATTCATAAGCTGGAAGTCGAGTTTTTCAACCTCAAGATGACGGGGTCTGAGATTGAAGCGTATACCAAAAGATCGAATGAGCTCGCGTTACTGTGTCCTACTCTGGTGGACAAACGTATCGAACTATATCTTAAGGGTCTGGTGCCAGAGATCCAAAGTCATGTGACTTCAGCAAATCATGCTACTTACCAGCAGGTTGTTCAGTTGGCACACCGTCTCACTGATCAGGCGGTGGAGCAAAACAGGTTGCCTAAACGCATCAGCGTTACTGCTACCGCTACCACTTCGGTTACTCCTGCTACTCCCAGCGACAATAAGAGGAAATGGGAGGGGGATTCTAGCAAATGTTCAGCTACTGTTCAGTCTCAAGCTCAGCAACGTAAGACAAATGACTACCAGAGTCCGAATCAGCAGTCATCAGGTGGTCAAGGGCAGAGTGGATATCGGGGAATTCACCCATGGTGTAGAAGGTGCAACAAACACCACAGCGGAAGATGTCGCAGGGAACAGTGTCAAAGATGTTTTAAGGCGGGTCACGAGGCTAAAGATTGCAGGAGTTCACGACCTGCGAATCAGAACCAGCAACAACAACCACCTGCTCCACGAAACCAGCCTCAGCAGCAGCAGCATGGAAACAGGGGATGCTACCAGTGTGGGGCTGAAGGTCATTACAAGCGGGATTGTCCTCAGTTAAACCAAAACCAGAACAATAACAACAATCACAACAATCAGGGCAACGGGAACAACAACAACAATGGGAACCACAACAACAATGGTGCTAGAGGCCGTATGTTTGTGATCGGGCAGGGTGATGCAAGGAATGATCCCAACGTAGTTATGGGTAAGTTTCTTCTAGACGACTTTTATGTTACTGTACTATTTGATTCTGGTGCGGATACAAGTTACATGTCTTTAAAAGCTAGTGAAATGTTAAAACGTGCACCAACTCTCCTAAACACCAAGCATGTCGTAGAGTTAGCTAACGGTAAAAGTTTAGAAGCCACACACATAGTTAAAGGGTGTAATCTTATTCTCGCTGGTCAGACTTTCTCCATCGATCTCATCCCTATAACCCTGGGTAGCTTTGACGTCGTCATTGGCATGGATTGGTTATCTCAACAACAAGCGGAGATCTTATGCAAAGAAAAGGTTATTCGCATTCCTCGTTCTGGCAAAGAACCTCTCGAAGTTCAAGGCGACAAGAGTGGTGTCGTGAGTGGTATTATCTCCTTTTTGAAGGCTCAGAAATGTTTGCGCAAGGGGCACACTGCTATATTGACACTCGTTACAGATACCTCGAAGAAAGAGAAAAAGATTGAAGATATTCCTATAGTACGTGACTTTCCTCAAGTGTTCCCTGAGGAATTACCTGGGTTACCGCCTCATCGCCAGGTCGAATTCCAGATCGAGCTCGCTCCAGGAGCAGCACCCATAGCTCGAGCACCTTATCGTTTAGCTCCAACTGAATTGGAAGAACTGTCAAAGCAGCTACAAGAACTCATGGAAAAGGGTTTTATACGTCCTAGCTCTTCGCCCTGGGGAGCTCCAGTGTTATTCGTGAAGAAGAAAGACGGTACGTTCAGGATGTGTATAGACTACCGCGAACTCAACAAGGTGACGATCAAGAATCGTTATCCTCTTCCGCGCATAGATGATTTATTTGACCAGCTGCAAGGGTCGAGCTACTACTCCAAAATAGACTTAAGGTCAGGATATCACCAGCTGAGAGTCCGGGATGAGGACGTCTCTAAAACATCATTTAGAACTCGCTACGGCCACTACGAGTTTATGGTCATGCCATTCGGGCTAACGAACGCGCCTGCCGTATTTATGGATCTTATGAACAGGGTGTGCAAACCCTATCTCGACAAGTTTGTCATTGTTTTCATCGACGACATCCTGATTTATTCGAAAAGTCAGGAGGAACACGAGCAGCACTTACGACTTATACTGGAACTTCTACGAACGGAACAGCTATACGCTAAGTTTTCCAAATGTGACTTCTGGCTTCGTGAAGTCCACTTCTTAGGCCACGTGGTAAACAAAGATGGGATCCATGTCGATCCATCCAAGGTAGATTCGATCAAGAATTGGCCTGCGCCTCGTACACCAACGGAAATACGTCAATTCTTAGGTTTGGCAGGTTACTACAGAAGGTTCATCAAAGACTTCTCAAAAATTGCTCAGCCACTTACACTACTGACGCAGAAGGGTGTTGTTTATCGTTGGAGTAATGCACAGGAAACAGCATTCCAACACTTAAAGGATAGACTCTGTAGCGCACCTATCCTCTCACTGCCTGAAGGCACGGACGATTTCGTAGTCTACTGCGACGCATCTATCCAAGGTCTTGGATGTGTATTGATGCAGAGGGATAAAGTTATTGCTTATGCTTCGCGCCAACTTAAGATTCACGAACGGAATTATACGACACACGACCTAGAGCTGGGAGTGGTTGTTTTTGCACTTAAGATATGGCGACACTATTTGTATGGTACCAAGTGCGCAATCTACACTGATCACAGAAGCCTCAAACATATCTTCAAACAGAAAGAGCTGAATATGCGACAGCGACGATGGGTTGAACTGTTAAATGACTACGAATGCTCAATCAGGTATCACCCAGGCAAAGCCAATGTTGTGGCTGACGCCCTCAGTCGAAAAGACACTGCGCCTAAGCGCGTGCGAGCTTTACAACTCACTATACAGTCTAGTCTTCCTTCTCAGATACGAAATGCTCAGGTAGAAGCATTGAAACCAGAAAATGTCAGGGCTGAAGCCCTACGTGGCTCAAGACAACGTTTAGAACAGAAGGAAGATGGTGCTTACTACGTTACAGGACGCATTTGGGTTCCACTTTATGGCAACTTACGTGAGCTAGTGATGGATGAAGCTCATAAGTCTCGCTACTCGGTACATCCAGGTGCGGATAAAATGTACCACGACATCAAAACCACGTATTGGTGGCCTAGCATGAAGGCCCATATAGCCACATACGTTAGCAAATGCTTGACTTGTGCGAGAGTCAAGGCAGAATATCAGAAACCGTCAGGACCACTCCAACAACCTGAGATACCACAATGGAAATGGGAGCAAATTTCCATGGATTTTGTTACTGGCTTACCTAGATCTCAGCGCGGAAATGATACTATTTGGGTGATCGTGGATCGACTCACAAAGTCTGCTCACTTCTTGGCTATCAAAGAAACAGACAAGTTCTCTACCTTAGCAGACATCTACTTAAAAGAAGTGGTCTCGAGGCACGGGGTGCCCACCTCCATCAACTCTGATCGTGACGCACGTTTTACTTCAGAATTGTGGCAAGCAATGCATAAATCTTTTGGCTCTCGTTTAGACATGAGCACGGCGTATCATCCTCAGACCGATGGGCAGTCTGAGCGCACTATTCAAACTCTAGAAGACATGCTTCGGGCGTGCGTAATAGACTTTGGCAATGGTTGGGAAAAACATCTGCCACTTGTGGAATTTTCGTATAACAACAGCTACCACACCAGCATTAAAGCTGCACCATTCGAGGCATTGTACGGGCGTAAGTGCCGGTCACCTCTCTGTTGGGCAGAGGTGGGGGAAAGTCAAATCACAGGTCCAGAAATGGTAGTTGATACTACTGAAAAGATTGCACAAATACGACAACGCATGGCGGCAGCTCGTGACCGTCAGAAAGTATACGCTGATAAAGACAGGAAACTACTCGAATTCCAGGTTGGGGATCGAGCGCTACTTAAAGTTTCACCCTGGAAGGGTGTGGTTCGTTTTGGCAAACGCGGCAAACTAAATCCACGATATGTTGGACCTTTCGAGGTTATTGAGAAAATAGGCAAAGTGGCTTACAGATTGAACTTACCACCTGAACTCAGTGCAGTTCACAACGTCTTTCACGTGTCGAATCTGAAGAAGTGTACGTCAGATGAGACCCACATAGTTCCCTTAAAGGAACTCACTATCGACGAGCGGTTGCACTTCGTCGAGGAACCTGTGGAAATCACGGACCGGGATGTTAAGGTCCTCAAGAACACGAGAATCCCTCTTGTACGAGTTCGTTGGAACTCCCGCCGCGGCCCAGAGTTCACCTGGGAGCGTGAAGATCAAATGGAACTCAAATATCCCCAGTTATTTGGAAACCAAGCAACTACTACTGAGGCTGAAGCTACCAATGCAGAATTTCGGGACGAAATTCCAAATCAACGGGGGGATAATGTGACACCCCAAGAAAACCAGTAATCTTCGCAAACCTGCTCGGGGAGCCGCGATACGATACAGGTAAACAACGTCACACCACTAGCTTCCTCAGTAACTACATGCTAAATTTCGGGACGAAATTTCTTTCAAGTTGGGGATAATGTGACAACTCGAATTTCCGACATTCTCTATTCGCATTTAATGCACGTTGTCGTTGACTGTTTAGTTGTTTGACTTGCCTGATTTCGTAACTGTACACTTTGTGATATGATGAGACGTATTATGTTGCATGATTATGTGTTTGATTGTATAACGTGGAACTTGTTAAGAAACATAAGCTGTTTAAGAATTGAACAACCCGACGAAACACAAGAGTGTTTCGCCATAACCCATCCCGACGAAACAGGCTGTTTCGCCATATACATCTCGACGAAACAGAAGTCTGTTTCGCCGGCCCAGTAATTCACGAAGCCCAGTTCGGGCCCAACATGTTATTTCGAGTTATAATACGTAAAACAACGTCAGTTTCACACTTTTATCATAACCACCGAAACCCTAGAGTCTCTCCTTCTCTGTTGACGGCAATCTAGCGTTCCCTAGCTCTCGAATCCTTGTTTGTTCATCTCGAATCGGTTAGTGTATGTTTGTTATTCGGTTTCATGTTTCCGTGGTGTCTCGATTCATGCTTGTGTATATGATTGATGTGTATTACTGCTGTGATTATAAGAGTATGATGATGATATAGGTTTTGATATGCATGATGTAATCGGATATAATAGTGCTATGTAAAGATTAATACGATCAAGTACTCGGTTCTGAATGTTGTTATTATGATCTGGTACTGAATACACACTAACATCTTGATAGGGATCGGTGATGCGACGTTGTATGTTAATCGATATATTGTATATGTAAACTAGGGTTCATGCTAGACGATGATTCTTTAAGGATTGTGTTATGTGATTCTGTGAACAAATGATTACTGCATGATTGTTAATGTTGATGTCGGCTGTTAGTGATGATTAGGGTTTTCTGTATGATTCGTAACTGTTAGACGTAACTGACTGTTCGACGAAACAGGTCTCTTGACGAAACAGAAGTGTTTCGCCAAGAGCAAATCGACGAATCAGAATCCTGTTTCGCCAAACAAGGACACGACGAAACTGAATGAGTTTCGTCAATAATGTGTTTCGTCAATATTGTGTTTCGCCAACTATTGTGTTTCGCCAACTATTGTGTTTCGCCAACATGTGTGTTTCGCCAATGTGTATCAGCACAGCAACTTGGGTCAATTCTGTTAAGTGTAAACTGGAATATTTAACTGCTGTTATATGTTAAACATGACTTGTATGATTGTGATTACGTGTTACATGCTTATACATGAACAACTGAAACACAAACTGATTATGTATACGTGCATACCTTAGGACGTGATTGATTATTTGCGAGCACTTACATACCTAGCATACCGAGCAAACCAAGGTGAGTTCACACAAGCCAAGGCATGGGGTTCCCGGGGTGGGAATGGGGATTTGATGATTTACGGTACATACATAAATGATAGAACCTACTGCTAGACTAGTAACACTTGTTGAACGATCTTCGCACACCTGCCAAGGATTGGCCGCGATATTATGACTGACTTCGCACACCTGCCATATGATGGCCGCGAACTGAATTTACAAATCTTCGCACACCTGCCTAAGAGAGGCCGCGATACAAATAAACCTAGTCTAGAATACTTGGGGAATAACATTCCCTAACATCTTCGCACACCTGCCTGGAGGGCCGCGATGGGAAATAATACGATACTTTGTAACGAACGAACATACTACTACTCACGCTATACTAATACTGAACTATTAACTGTGAACTCGCTCAACTAGTTGTTGACTCTCTATTGCATGCCTTGCAGGACCTTAGGTACATATGGAGCTTGCACAGGGAGGAGCAGGTCGTTGTGGGACATGGATCGATGATGCCATGTTATCTATCTAAACATTTGAATTTACTATTTACTTTGGGTTTACATACTTATGCTTCCGCTACATACTTGTTGACGTTTGGTTTTTGAAAACACCTTTCGTATTGATGAATGATTTTACTACTTACTTATATGTTCAATATGATTGGTGGCTTGATCCTGGTCAGTCACGCCTCCAAGCGGTGATACTCCGCGTGTGGATTTTGGGGGTGTTACAGTCGTGAACAAGTCAAGTGGTACTGGTGTTTATTAATTACGCAACGGAAATTTTTTTCATCAGGATCGTAGTTAGGAAATAATTTCAGAGTTATAAAAACACCAACTTTTAATATTAAACAAATAGGCTAAAACCCATATTCAATTCAATTGTTTTTATAGGGATAAACCCAAATAAATAAAATATAAATTTCTTCTATTATTCAGGTAGTTATAGCCACTTTATTTAAGCCTTCAGTGCTCGATAGTTGGCCTCTATTATCTTTACAGCAATTTACCTGAAACGTGTTTTGAAAATATTTTATCAGTAATAAATACTGGCGAGTCCATTACATTTTTATAAAAATAAATTGTTATACTTTACATCATTAAGGGTTTTTATATTTGTTTATATGTACCCAAACTCAATCAGTATTTGTCAAATGGTGGTAGTTCCGATGTGACGGTGGTCAAATCACTCATTGGCTAACTTTCGTCCAATAGTGCAGTTTATCAAGTAATAGATATATAGTATATCTTATTATTATTCAAAGGTATCTGTCACTAGGCGATTCCCGTGACGGCGGTCAAATCACTGTTGATCATTCTTTCAACTAGTGACCGTGGTCAAAACACTGTTGATCATTCTCTCAACTAGTGCCTGTGGTTGGATCACTGTTGATCGTTCTCTAAACTAGTGACTTTGGTCTTATCACTGTTGATCAATCTATCAACTAGTGACTTTGGTCATATTACTGTTAATCATTCTCTCAACTAGTGATTTTAGTCATATTACTTTGGGTCCTGTCACCCAATAGTAACGGTTCCTGTCACACCCTTTGTGATTGTGGACTAGTAGTGTATACATTTATATACAAAAAAAAAAACTCATGATATCATTTAGCCAAATATATTTTCTATGGCACAAAATCAATTAGCCCAGAAGATGAAATATATCATGGGTCAGGATTTAGAGAAAACGATGGAAAGTGTGAGAACGGTTATGGATCGTCCGCTCAAAATGATCTATGGACTAGATTGGCGCGATGGCGTTTTCGTAAATAACATCATATTTATTATGTGGACGCGCTTCATTAACGGTAAAAAAGGTAAAACATCATTTCTCACATAAAACGCCGTTGAAATATAAAACGCCAAATAAATACAAAATGCCAATTTTATCACTGCGTAGTTTTTTCTGTGTTTTTATTTAAGATCCCAGGCTTAAAAAACGCCACAAAATTTGAAACGCTATAATATATAAACGCCAAGCCTTACATCCGGATAAATGTTAATTACATTTTTTGTTATAAAAATAATATCCCGCCTAAACTACGCGCCAAAAAAATCCTATAAATAGAAACGTCTCACCACCTTCCGTTTATCACACAAAAAACACAGTGGTTCCTAAAAAAATACAACTCAATGTAAAACGCCAAAAAAATACAACTATGGCAAACATCTTTTCTTTGATACTCAGTAATGTTCTGCATGAAGTTTCGCTGAATGATTTGTTAGGTGAGTGGAGTAAGATTTTGCTGCATGAGATGGACAAAATTCAAGAAAGAGGGACTGATGACACCATATGTCATTTTGTCTTCTTTGTTCTTGAAGAAGGTTTGGATGATTAGAAGAGACCTATCCCAGTGTAAATGCTATTTTGGCCTCGATGATTATAATGAAGACGACGGGCAGATAGCATCCACCCACATGGAGTCGATCTATGTCTCCAACATCCACAAAGACACTTCAACGCATGAACAAAGAAAATAAACAACGCCAAACCCAAATCGCTATTTATTTGTGACAGTTCTTGTAGTTTCAAAAGAAGAAAGAGACTGATGAAACTGAAGATTTAGATCATAAATTGCTTCTATTTGTTTTTTTTTTAATTTTCTTTATCTGTTGTTTGTTATGTAATTTCAGCTAAGAAACAACAAAGTACATTAATCCTATAATGAAAAATATAATAAAATGCCAAACAGGCAAATGCTTGTAAAATGCTATCATGCCATAAAACGTCCCAAAAACTACAAAACTATAATAAATTACTTTGAACAAGTACTATTATAATAAATCTAAAAAAAGCATAAAACAATGTGCAAAGAAAATAAAACAAAAAAGTCTCATCGTTATCTAAACGCCATTGGAAAACAAAACGCCATAACTACAGCCGTCAGGATTAGACGTGTTATGTAATAACCGGAAATAATAATAATATTAATAATACTAATTTTTTTATTTAAATTAAACTTGAAAATAGCAACAATGATTTGCAAGTGGGAAAACATGCCGAAAGGAAATTGCAAGACAAATTGCAAGACAACATCCTTCAAACACTACACATTTTCCCATCAACTCTAACTAAGAAAAAGAAAACCCGGTTCCGGTAGCCGTAACCGAAACCGAACACCATACCGACACCACTTCTCATTCACCATTATGCCTACTAAACCACTTAACTATCTCTACTAAACCACTCGAAGCTTTAACCACAAAAAACGTACCACCCGAAACCATTTCCGGCGAAGAAACACCAATTCCGACCATACTTACGTATTTTCCGACGACGTCTCTCGTAACCAAAATGCGTTTTTGACCAAGGTAACCATAAACTAAATCTTTATTTTTGATACTTTAAGGTTAATTTATAATGAAAATGGAATCCAGAATTTATTATGTAAATTTTAGTTTTCTATAACAGATGATGAAGGAGAAGATAAACCAGTGAACTGAGTAAATAAATAAATAATGAAGCTGTTTGTTCACAAGTGCTCCTATAGCCCAGTTGGTTCAGCAGTTGGTTTACAACCCAGAGGTCTCAAGTTCTAATCTTGCTGGAGACATATATTTTTACCAGATTCTGATATAAATGCACCAGATCTGATGTAATATCCGATTTTCTGATGAGATCTTATGCAATATCAGAATTTCTGATGAAACATCAGAATTTTATAAAAACATCATAATTTCAGTTAATTGCGCCAGAATTCTTATATAAAACATCAGAAATTGTAAATCAAGCATAAATAACTAAGTGGTCCACTGGTTAAGGCTCTAACTTATAAACTAGAGGTCCTGAGTTCGAATCTTGCAAGAGACATTCTTTTTATTACATCAGAATCATATTTAAAACCATCAGAATTCTAGTTAATGCCGTCAGATTTCAAAATATTCATCAGAAAGTGGTGTAGTCTAGCTGGATAAGTCTTGGGACTTAGAAACTAGAGGTCTTAGGTTCAAACGTTGCTGGTGACATTATATTTTGTTAACATATTTTATGTTTTATGAAAACTAATTCATGATTACTTAAGACAAACTTGAGGTTTTAAACTAGACATGAATTAAACAAAAAAATTACATATATACTGTTTATGTACGGGCAGAACCTTATAAAATATATGGACACGATGTACGTTTATACGAACACGCTTTGACAAGTTTATATAACAATCAAGAAACAAGGTACGGATCTTTAACCCTCTCCCTTGTTTATCTGGTTCGTTTGCTATAAACCCTTATTTATAATATATGTATATATATATTTATCTCGAAAACTCCAATGTCTTTGAGCATCGTTTCAATTGACCGTGTTCATTTCTTACTCCGATTAAAATTATTATTCAGCTTGACAACATGCAATAAGTTTATGATTATATTGTGCTCATTATCGCATGTTCCGCGACTTATATATCTGTTAATGT
This sequence comes from Helianthus tuberosus, assembly GCA_030545235.1. NCBI lineage: Eukaryota > Viridiplantae > Streptophyta > Magnoliopsida > Asterales > Asteraceae > Helianthus > Helianthus tuberosus. The sequence goes on along the minus strand of CM060424.1, from coordinate 35,689,309 downwards.
TAGTGTTATAATTATTTTTATTATCTGAGATCTGCTACCCTAAGCTCTCCGGCTCCTCTCATGACGGAGTTATCAGTTCACGACGTCCCTAGATACAAATGTGGTACATAGCGACTAGGTGGCGTATGGACATATCCTAGGTATGTTTCTGGAGATGGATGTCGGGTAGGCCAACCCGCTCCGTCTCATGTGACAGACTTTGTGGCTGTCACCTCTGTTTAGCTTTTGGGTATATCCGTATGATATGATTCAGTTTAGTTATATGTTATGTTTTGTTGTGTTATGCTTCTTGTCAGTGATATCATTTCAGTCGTTTATTTGTTTACTGTTTGAGCCTATTATTCCGTATTGGGCATTTGGCTCATTCCGTATATTTCATTTCACTACAAGTTCACAGGTTACTTTGGGCGGGGTGAAGAGTGAAGAATAAACCCTAGGATACTAACCGAAGATGTTTGTCACTTTTATAAAATAAATATGTATTTTGGGCCTTAGGGCTATCAACCTTATTTTGAAATGTAAGCCTAACGTTAATTAATGGAATTATGACTTCTGTTCTGATCCACTGTTATAGTGACACGTCAACCCATCCGGGTTGGGGTGTTACAGCTATGGTATCAGAGCAAAGGCTCTTTCCTGTAGAAAACTTAAACATTAGTAATAAGGCATGTGAGGTTGGGGTAGACGTCTAGGATAAAATTATGGTAAATGTTCCCAGTTACGTGTCACCGCTTTCATATTCTAACTCATGCATCTACTTTTGATAGATGCCTCCTCGTCGCCAAACTCGTAGGAATGCCCAAACGACTAAGCGTCCGCCTAACGACACTGACTAAAATGAAACTCCACCGGACCCAAACATGGTTTCTGCTATAAACCAAGTGTTTGTCGGACTACTTCCGAACCTCATTGCTCAGACCGTAGAGGCTGTTATGCAACAAACTCAAGGACGCGCTAACCCTAACTCTGGAGTTGTCGTTGGTGAGAATACCACCAACAACACTTCTGAAGGCATCCATGTGTGGCTCCGTCATTTCCAAAGGTAACACCCAAAATCTTTCAGCTACGCTGCTACTCCGATCGATGCACGAAACTGGATAGCCCATATAGAGAAGATTTTTGAGGTACTGGGAGTTGCAGATCAGTATAAGGTCAGGTTGGCCACCTTCAAGCTGGAAGACGATGCACAGACTTGGTGGGAAGGATACAAACAAGTCAAAGGAGGAGATGCTTATGTCACCACTCTTTCTTGGGCTGAATTTCGTACCATCTTCTATGAGAGGTATTTCTCGACTTCTGACAGAGAAGCTCACATCAGGGAGTATGTTGTTATCCGATAAGGGATCGACGAGCCTGCTTCGGAGTTTTTACCCGATTCTCAAGGTTGGCCAATATTATGGGAGAAGCAGCAGGATCTACCGCAGTTCAAGCTGAGAAATGCAAATGGGCAGTTAATGATCGAATTCGGAAAACGATCATGTTCATGAAGTTTAAAGACATCACTGAGGTGGCGGATGCAATTAGACTTTCGAGTTCGAGAGAAAGGAATTCTTATCTCAGACTGGGGAGAACAAGAAGAGAGACAATGATGGAATTCCCAAACAGGTTACGGGCCAGTCATCCACTGCTGCAAACCATCAGGACCGTAGAATTCAAGTGAATCAAAACCCTGGAAATCAGACAAGTCTTTGGAAGCCAAGACCCCTCAATCAAACACCTGTCCAGAATCAGCCACAACTAAATGGAGGATCTAACAAGGCTCAAATGATGAACCAGAATCAGACCACGATCCCTTTATGCAATACTTGTGGCAAGAAACATCATGGTATATGTCGTAGGGCTGCGGGAAAATGTTTCAGATGTGGTGAGACTGGATACATGATTAAAAACTATACCAATCCATATACTAAGAGGATAACTGGAGGGAATGTAGCACCACCAAACACTAGGGAAGAGTGTTTGCATTTTCTGCTACAGATGCTGCTAACACCTCAGGTACTGTGTCTGGAACCCTTCAGGTTGGTGATCGTAGTATCTATGTGTTATTTGATACGGGAACGACACATTCCGTAGTTTCTAACTTGTTCACTAGATACCTTAAGATCGCATCGACACCACTAGAACACGCTTTGTCTATTTCTACTCCTATGGAGAACTCTGTCCTAATCACTCATGTTTATAAAGATTGTCCTATCCGTATAGAATCCGTTGTGTACAACGCGGATCTTTTTCCGATGCATATGTGTGACTTTGATGTGATCCTTGAGATGGATTGGTTAACTCGCCACCGTGTGGCTATAGATTGTTATTCTAAACGTGTCGTATTTGGCAATCTTTGTCATCCTGATCTTATTTATCAGGGGGTTCAACCCCATAACCTCTTAAGATTATTTCTGTGCTCAAAGCTCATAAGTTAATCTCACACGGTTGTCTTGGATTCTTAGCTTCGATTAGAGATACCTCTGTTATTGGAAATGGTATCGATAGCCATCCTGTTGTTCGCGAGTATCCTGACGTATTTCCCCGATGAACTACCGGGATTACCACCTGACCGTGAGGTAGAGTTCGCTATCGACTTGACCGAGCCTATCTTTAAAGCACCGTATCGTATGGCTCCATTGGAACTGAAGGAGTTGAAGGAGCAATTGCAAGAATTGTTAGATTTGGGATTTATAAGGCCGAGTGTTTCACCTTGGGGTGCACCTGTCTTATTCGTCAAGAGGCATAACCACGATTCATAAGATCCATGAACACGACGGGTGCGTTGGTCAAACCAAAAGGCATAACCACGAACTCGTAGTGCCCATAACGAGTGCAAAATGCTGTTTTGGGGATATCTTCTTCGAGAACACGGAGTTGATGATAGCCAGAACGAAGGTCAATTTTAGAGAAACAGCTTGCGCCTTGTAGTTGGTCAAATAGATCATCGATACGAGGGAGAGGATAATGATCCTTAATGGTGAATTTATTAAGTTCACGGTAGTCGATACACATACGAAACGAACCATCTTTCTTCTTGACGAATAGCATAAGAGCACCCCACGGAGAGGTACTTGGACGTATAAAGCCTTTGTCGAGTAGTTCCTGCAGTTGACTGGATAGTTCTTACATCTCAGAGGGTGCAAGTCGGTAAGGAGCCTTAGCGACAGGAGTCGCGCCAGGTATGAGATCAATACGAAAATCAACAGATCGAGGAGGAGGAAGACCAGGAAGATCCTCAGGAAAGACGTCAGGGAAATCACACACTACTGGAACATCGCTTACGCTCTTTCCGTTGCCCTTTTGTTCCACTATGTGGGCCAAGAAAGCAAAGTACTGTTTTCGTAAGCATTTATTCGCTTGAGTGCATGACATCAACTTCAGTTCTCTAGAAGGTCGGTCTCCATAGACGTGCATGGTTTCACCAGATGGAAGAGGTAGACGAACAAACTTCTCGTGACAGGCGATTTCGGAATGGTTCTTACGCAACCAATCCATACCGATGATGATATCGAAACTACCCAATTGCATGGGTATAAGATTAATAGCGAAGACGTAATCGTTAAGAGTCAGGGAACAATCACGGAGAATAGAATCAACTAGAATAGACTTACCATTGGCAATCTCAACAGAGAATGACTTAGGTAGTTTTGAGCGTGCCACGTTTAACAAAGATTCAAATTCTACGGACACAAAGCTTCTAACGGCACCGGTATCAAATAGTATCGAAGCGTAAAGGTTATTGATGATAAACGTACCATTCACGAAGTCATTGTCGTTATGCGCCTAGTTTGAATTAATGTTGAACGCCCGTCCTCAAGCGGCTGGTTTTTGCTCTTGATTCAGCTGGGGACACTGGTTACGGAGATGGTAGTGTCTCCACACTTGTAGCATGCACGAACATTGTTTACTGGCCAGGGATTCTGCGGGGCTGGTAGAGCTGGCTGGGCTGGATGAGCTGGCTGGACCTGGTTGGCTTGACGGCAGTAAGGGGTTGTGTGACCATAACGATTACAGTTGGTACACAAACGACAAGCAGAGTTGGCCGGGTGATGAAAGTTGCAAGTGGCACACTTGGGATGAACCCCAGTATACTACCTCTTGGTGTTTTCAGGAGCAGCAGGGTTTGGAGCAGCAGCACGCTTAACAGCGTTGCAAGTAGGGTTTGCAGCAAGGACAATTGCATTGCAGCCAGAACCCTGAGACTTTTGTTTCTTGCTCTTGCTGCCACTTGGGTGCTGAGTGATTTGGTTAGCGGACTTCGTGGGGGTAGAGTTTTCAAACTGCTTATCACGAACACGATTGTTGTTCAAACTTGCTGCCAAACGGTAAACCTCTTCAATAGTCTCGAGCTGAGCTGCTTCAATCAAATCGCGCATGGCCGAAGGTAATACATGAATATACTTGGTGATCATGCGTTTAGGAGTAGACACCAAGTGAGGCACAATGATGCTGAGTTGTTTAAAACGGGTAGTATAAGCGAAGTTGTCATCACCAATTTGCTTCAAATGCCAGAATTCATCCTCAAGTTTCTGCTGCTCATGCGAAGGGCAGAATTCAAGAATCATCATTTCCCTAACCTCTGCCCAAGGTAAAGCATAAGCTTCATCGTTGGAGCGGATGTTCCTTTCGTTTGCCCTCCATTCGAGAGCTCTTCCTTGAAACATGCCTGTTGCACTCCTAGTCTTTAAGTGTTCCGGGCACTCACTGTTGATGAAAGTAACCTCGATGTTGTCGAAGCATTCCAGCATTGCAGTCACCCCATCACTACTCGTGAAAGGCTTAGGGTTGCAAGAGACAAAGTGTTTGTAGTTGAAGCTCACGGGCTCTGTTTTTTCCGCTTTAGAGTCCACAGAGGAGGGATGAGTGTTTGATCCCTGGATCTCAGTGACAATCTTAGGCACGATGCGAGCAATCTGATCGGCCATCAAAGACATCATTTTCTTCTGATAGTTGGCCCTGGATCTCTTGAGAGAGTCGGGTAGTTTACGGGAAGACATCTAAAGATCCAAGAAAAGGATCGAATAAGACTTGTTCATAATGTCTCATTTCGTAATAATATAGTTTGACAACACATAATCATAGTATAAAGTTTCACAAAGATTCACAACACATAGAATACTCAACTAGTTTCACCTTTCACCAAACGTTCCATCATGTTTCTCATAACGCAAAATGTTCAGCATTCTCACCACCGGAAAAACTACTTCCGTGAGTTGCAAAACACCGAATTTCGCATGGCACGTGGTACGAAAGTTTGGTAATATGATGGAAATACTTATATATAGGAAGTACCAGCGGTGTATCCACCATGTTACGTACATCTTGTCGTTCGGTGTCATGTTACGTACCGTTTTTTGCCACCCACAATAGTACATTCCATGACCTTCTCCAAACGTTAAACAAGTTTCACATCGTTTAATAGCATAATATGTTCGACATGTTTCACATAGTTGATCAAATTGTTTCACATTGCATAACGTCCAACATGTTTCACATAGTTTAATCAAGACTCCCACTTAGCATTACACGAATGAATAAAGCATCATAAATTTAGTTTGATCCCAATAGATTATTATTAATGTTTTAGATTGCGGCGATACGTGTGATCCGTGTAAAAGTTTCGAAACGAACAAAGTATCAAGTATAAAACCACATGTCAAATCGAGATAACATAAAAGATAGGCTCATAAAACATAAGATTGTTCCGGGTTGAAGAACGTTGACTAACCAAAGTGAATCGAACCCCTTTCGAATTAAGACAACATGCGTTGGCTTACTTAGACAAATACATCATCGATGTTAGGCCTACGATATTTGTCCTTTCAGTCACTTCACGTTCCTAATTGATTGGGAATTTCGAGACCTTGGCGAGACTGAAAATCAAAGGAGTGGGACTAGTTATCAAGATGTGAGTTTCACCTCTAACTTGACAACCTCGTACCCTAATAGTGTCGGTACTTATCAGAAGATAAGACCTACTAGAATATAATATGGAAATTTCCCTTCAAGGTTTAGATGTCACTCCTGAGTTGAGGGTAAATCTCGTGCAAAATACAACACTGCTCAGCGGTGTTATCAAAGTATCCAAGTGTATATTGTGTTAGCCTTAGGAAAGACATGTAATGTTTAACAGGAATGTGTTGCTAGGAAGCAAGTACGGTAGAATGCATACGTCCTAAACAACAAATAAGAGTCAAGTTTCCTAGAACTATAGACCAGGCAAAGCATTCCTACTTTCCCTAATTCCCTATAGTTATGGCTTTGATACCAATCTGTCACACCCCAACCGATGGCGGAAACATCGGGGCACAGTACTAAGTGTTCAGATTACTCAAGAGATTCCACAACACTATTTGTTTCAATATAGATTAATTCAAATTTCATAAATTGTCTAAAACATCAACCATATCATAAAGTATCAAAACATCATACAATCCCAAATATAGTTCAAATTGTTTAATTAACTAGAATGGGTTTCTAAGCATCATCCTAGCTCTTTTCTTGATTTCCTCGGCTACTATCAACCTGCAACATGTATTAAAATACTATCAACAATAATGTTGGCGAGTATACAAGTTTGAGTACGTAATAGCATGGTAGTTTAAAACGTTCCAAAACGCGTATCCGCCATGAAAACATATAACAAGTTTCACCATGCTAAGCTAACACAGTCCTTATGTAACATGCATTTCCAACGCAATTAACATAGCAATCCCAAGATTCTAGCGGGAGCTATAAACGTTCATTGCTTTTCCCAAAGTCTAACGGCAGGTTTGATCTTAACAATACCCAAGAGAATAGCAGGTGGGGCGTTACAACCTATAGCATATGCATAGTACCATAATTATTAAGACATGTCACATACAAGGATTAAACGTCACATAGCATATAAGTCTCAAGTTTCACAAGTATCATGTTTCCATATTACTACGAATAGAGTAAGTTTCCAAATAAGTTTCAAGTGTCAAGTGTCATGTTTATAGAATACATGTTGCATCCCAGAAGTGTTTAAAACAAAAAGGGATCGAGTATACTCACAGTGGGTGCTAAGTATCAACACCAACTAATTGGATCGAAGGGAGCGCTAGAGTTACCCTGATTATAGTATAACAATATGAGCTTTAAACAGAAGGTCGAATCGTGTGAAAATCAAGCAAAAGTGTCTCACAGGTTTCCTGATCGGATGGTCATCCGGTCGGATGACCATTCGAGCCAGATAAACACCGTTCGATCGAATGGCCATTTGATCGACTGGTCGTTCGATCAGAGGTGTGTTTACAAATCATTCCGACTTTTGAAGTTTTCGTTATAGTATAAATCCAAGCCATTCAATCGGATGGTCATCCGATCGGATGGCCATTCGATCGAGTTGTGCTATATTGGAAAATAGTTGAACTTTGAAAGTTTGTAAGCTTATATATCGCCTGATCGGATGGTCATCCGATCAGACGGTCATTCGATCGGGAGACCTGTTTGGTTGCATTAACTTTGTAAAAAGATCTCCAAGTTCGAGTTTAACGGAGATGGCGCGATATCGTGTTAAACAACAGCAACCACACCAAGTCTAACTCATTTGATCGGATGGGAATCATCCCGTCCGATCGGACTAAGTGTCCGTAATGAAATTTCCGTGTTCAACCCGAAATGCGGTCATATCTCCGGTGGAAACTTGTTTTCAGACCGGTTCTCAACTAGGGAATGAGTAGAGAACCTGAATGACTCTAGATCCCATCAGTTTTGAGTGAAAAGTGAGAAAAGCATGTAATCAACTGAAATTGTTTAGATTTTGTAAAGGTTCGTGGTAAAACATGTAGAAATCCCTTAGATCTGGACTAAATCTTGACGGGATGACATCACATAGCCGATTGTACAAACGACCCTGATGGCGTCATCTTTAAGGAGCCCAAATCGGGTGATTTCATGGTGAAAATGTATGATTTTGATGGAGGATAGGTGAGGAATTGTGTAATGAAGAAAGAAGTACAAGAATCAAGTAGAATACTTATGAAGTCGGCTTAGAATCAAGTGAAATGTGCTCGAGAATGACTTGAAAGGCTCTGGGTCAGACGAGGCTGTCACATCAGTGAACAGTGATGTGATAGCGGGTATTTATAGTGTGAGAGGTTTAGTAAGGCGGTGGAGTCGTTCAATCGGACGACATCGATCGGACGACTATCCGATCGGATGGTCATCCGATCGGATGGTCATCCGATCGGATGGTCATCTGATCGGATGTCCATTCGGACAACCAATACTCGTTTGCTAGATTTTTGATTTCGATTCGCGAGCTAGATTAAGTGTTGTGTTGCTTATTATTGTGTATAATCAACACGTGATAAGATTATATAACTAACACAAAAGTTTCCATGTTTCAAATCTACGTATAAGCTGGCTAGTAAGTATCGAGTTTCTTGTTTAACAAAGTATCAATGTTTCTAGTTCAATCAAGTTTCTCGTTCAATAAGTATCAAGAATCTCATTCAGTAAGTATCAAGAGTTAAGAACCAAGTATCAAGTATCGATTTTCAAGTCTCAAGTTTCTCGTTCACATTTTTCACATATCTCAAGAGTCAAGATTCAAAGTATCACATCATGCAAAGTTTCACATAGTTTAACATAGTTTAAGGTTCGAATAGACAATATAAGTATTACAGGGGCCAGACTTGCCAAAACATGAAAGTTCAAAACACAGGGCGTTACATAGGGGTTGGTTAACATAGAATTTGAGTTAACATACGGTGCGTACGAGATTGAGTTACAACATGCAATTTTTTTTATAATATGCGATTGAAGTTTATAATATGCGAACTTCTAATCTCGTACGCTCGTACGATAAGGAATATTGTACATTACACTTCAATATATATATATATATATGTGTGTGTGTGTGTGAGTGTGTGATTAGGTTTATTTATGAACAACCCCCTTGATAGTGAACAAATCCTAGCTCTTGATTATCAATACATAAGTGTAAATCAGTGGCCGGCATTTGATGATGAAAATACGCCAGTGTATTTTACGATTTGATGATTTAAATCAATGGCCAAGATTTGTTCACTCAGTCCATAAATACACTAATGTTCACTCTAGAACTCCACCATATATATATATATATAGGATTAGGTTCAAACGTGAACAAAATCCCAAGAGTGAACTGCGTGAACTGATCCGGGCCCTTGATTTTTATGATCTTGAGATTAAAGTGAGTGGCATGATGGTAATTATTGGTTATTTTTTCCATTTAATTAAATACAAAAAGGGTATATGTGTAATTTCCATCTTAAATTGATTTGCATAAATCTTTTCTCTCATAAATCAAGTAAACACTATCCTCTTCATTATTTGATAAAACCCTACCCAAAAACTCCCAGCCAACCCCTGCTCTCTCCCTCGTTCTCTTCTCCGGCTCCGGCAACCGGAGCAACGCCGGCCACCTTCATCACCCCGATATCCGGCCACCTTCATCGCCAACGATCATCCCCCTTTGTGCCATTCTACGCACACTTATATTCAGAAATTACAGAGAGAGATGAAGAGTATGTGGAGAGAGAATCGGAGAGTGAGAGGGAAGAAAACGGAGAAGGAGTAGCGATGTCGGCAGCGGCGGCGGGTCTCGACGGTGAACCCCCGTCATCTCAGATTTAGTTCGGGTGTGATTCGGGTCCGACGTGATTTTCGGAGGAAACCTACACCCATTCACCTCATGAGTCCTCGGTTAGTATATGTCCATCGATTTGTCTTGAAATCTTGTAATTTTTGGTTAGTTCTTTTGTACATAGTGCGGATTGTATTATCTAGTCCTATGCTTTCATTTTGGTTGTCTTGTATTTAGTCTGATAGTTGCTGTTTGTTTTTAGAATACATTGGATTGACTCAGGTAGTTGTAAATGGTTTGTTGTATATGAGAATTGAAGGAATGTGTTTTGTGAATGGGGTAACTGTACATGTATGACATATGTTTAAATTTTATGAATCTGATGATAGGAATATGTATGAAGTGGAGGTATACCTACACATTGAACATATGTTTGTTGATGTTTTTTTTTTGTTTTTTTTACTCATACTCATGATGATAAGATTATTATCAAACTCCTATAAACTGATTAAGGGTTGAGTTATAATGGTGATGTTTAACCTGGTGATTATTGGTCTAGTGTCTAGTTGTTAACTGAGTTGGGTATTAAGAAAATTTGGTTATGAATTAATGATTAAAAATCTTGTTATTATAGCATAGAAAGGATAAATAAGGTCTGTTATACATATAATCTGAGATTTGTTTTAGTGTTTATCTTGCATTCCTTGTAATAATTGATTTGTGAGATAAAAGTGTGTATAAATGCTTGGTGACAAACTGTCTGTTTAGACCTGCACACTAGTTTGATTGACTTATTTGACTTAGGGTTTTTATGTAAATATGTCATGATGGTATGAATGCTAAATTAGGAAGTTGAATTTGTTTAATGACGAATCCTAGTAATTTCTGAGTTGATGATATGGAACGGGCAAATTGATGGCTTGATTCGAGTGATTCGCACCGTAGAGGTTCACTTTATAATAATATTTTGAATTATTTGAGTCGTAGAGATGAAATTTTTGAATTATTTGAGTGATTCGTACTCATAGAGGCTTGTACACATGTGTATTCTGATTTTGCTCTGTTTTTAACGCGATGTACACATGTGTATTCTGATTTTGCTATGGTTTTAATGCGATGTACACATGTATATTCTGATTTTGCTCTGTTTTTAATGCGATGTACACATGTGTATTCTGATTTTAACGCGATGTACACATGTGTATAGCGCCTGTTTTTGTGATATCTCATAATTTTGTGTGTATTGAATGTGTAAGGTTGTTGATGTACACTTGTGAATTATACAAAGTATTAGTTGCTGAGTTTTTTTGTGCTATTATAGGAGATTTCGTTAACGAGAAAAGTGGTGATGGAAGGTCGATAAGGATGATTCACATATGAGGTCGATAAGGATGATTCACATATGTTTGTTTGCTTGGTCGATAAGGATGATTCAGCATACAACGTGGCGAATAGTTGTAAAAGATTATGTTTTTTTGTTTTTTCGATTTTGTTGGGTTTATTGTTTCTACGAAACTGGAACTTGTAATTATATGTTTTTTTGTTTGGTTTGGAAAAAAATTATGGAACTTCTGATTTGTCAAATATAAAATAGTTTTACAGGTATTGTTTCTATGTATGTATTATGTAGCTAATTACACATATGTACGATGCTGAGTACACATGTGTACTGTTCTATGTATATCCAAGTACACATGTGTATACCGTTGAAATATGAAGGTTACGTGGATCTTAAAAATCAAAATTTGAATTCTGGTGATGAAATCTGAAATAAAAATTAAAATTGAAATCTGGTGATTTGTTGTTTGTTTTGATAATTATCTTATTAATAAATAAAACATAATGTGGATAATAAATTTAAAATAGGAAAGATGTACCTTAATTCAATTATTAAAATAATGATTTAAATCGAATTTTTTATATAATTACAATCCTACCCTTAACAACTAAAAAGGAAATCAAGGGTCCAGATCTGTTCACGCAGTTCACTCTTGGGAGGTTGTTCACGCTGGAACCCTACCCTATATATATATATATATATAGGTAGAGGATCCTGTAAAAAAGGCCTAAAGTGTGAGAAGGGTAAGAAAGAATCTTAGCCGTTAGATCTTTTGATCTAATGGTTGAGATTAATAGGGACCAAATTGTAAAATATTTTCATTAATTTGGACAGATTTGAAATATATAGGGGCAATATAGTCTTTTAAACCCACTACAAATTAGGTAATGCACAAGTAACTTCCCCCGTCTTTTTTAAACGTCAATAACTTTTTATACGTAACTTTTAAAACAAAAATTACACCATAATAACGAGCGTTTTTTTATCTTTAATATAAGTACCATATTGCTATACTTATATAGAGAAAAAAATATGTTTCGATCAGATGTTTAGTCAATGAATGGTGTTATATACTTGTTGAATGGTGTTATATACTTGATGAATGGTTTATATACTTACTGAATGGTGTTATATACTTGCTGAATGTTGTTATATACTTGCTGAATGGTGTTATATACTTACTGAATGGTGTTATATACTTGCTGAATGCTGAATGGTGTTATATACTTGTTGAATGGTGTTATATACTTGCTGAATGGTGTTATATACTTACTGAATGGTGTTATATACTGGCTGAATGCTGAATTGTGTTATATACTTGCTGAATGGTGTTATATACTTCTTATAATTAAGGTGGCGGTTATGGGGAGTTTTTAATTAATTGAATTAATGATAAAATTACTTGTTTACCCTTTTCAATTAATTTAGATCTAATGGCTGAGATTATTTCTTATCTTTCTTACACTTTTGGTCTTTTTTACAATAACCTTACCCTATATATATATATATATATATATATATATAGGGAGAAGATCATGCGAGAACCACCTCTTATTGCGAGAACCGCGAGAACCAATGTGAACACAACCAAAAATGCCTAAAAATAGCTAAAAATCACACAAAATTTTTTTTTAATATTTTTTATATAAAAATCGCTACTTTTCGAAGCAAAAAAAAATTAAATTTTTTTTTTGCCACTAAAATGAGCGATTTGAGCATAAAAAATATTAAAAAAAAAATTAGATTTTTTTTTGATTTTTTTTAGGTTTTTTGGGGGTTTAGTTTTTAGCATTTTAGCTTGGGGGGGGGGGGGGGGTTTAGGTTTTTGAGGGGTGGGGGAGGGGGTTTAGGTTTTGGGGGGCGGGTTAGGTTTTTTGGGGGGTTTTAGTTTTTAGCATTTAGCTTGGGGGGGAGGTTAGGTTTTTTAGCTATTTTAGGTTGTGTTCACATTGGTTCTCGCGGTTCTCGCAATAAGGGTGGTTCTCGCATGAACTCCTCCCTATATATATATATATATATCGTTTTTTCTTGCATACGCTTTAAATCATCAAACTTTAAATATAATTCAGTTTCAGATTTCTAATCTAAACTCTAATAAAAATTCCAACAAATGTCACATTGCAATTTCCCATACTACCAAGTTATAATATTAAATTTATATTCTAATTTTGTATTTAATATAATTTATAGATAACTAATTAAAATATTATATAGATAATTGTAAAAATATTTTTTATTATTAATAAATAAATATATTTTACTATAATTGAAAATATTCAACTGAATATGTATAACAACTAAACATAATATAATATATTATGCATTTTATATTTTATTTAAAATAATATATGGATAAACAATTAAAAATATTATACAAATAACTATGAAAATATTTTATTATTACTAGCAAAAAAGTATATTTTACAATAATAAAAAAATATTCAAATGACTATAGATAGATAACAATTAAACATAATAAAATATTATTAGGTCTTTTATATTAACTAGTGATAAGACCCGTACTCGTTGCGACGCGGGTACATTGGAAACGTCGAACGGATTAGTCCAAAAAAGTTATGTGATGCGCTAACGTTATGAAAACACGAGTTTTGACGTATCCGGTTGAACTCAATGTAACATATAGTTGCACTGCGATTGGATCAAAGGATAACGCGAATCGAATTTATACCATACAATCATAACGTATTATATGCGACCCGACTAACTTGAATTTATATCGTCAAGTTAAAAACTCTCAAGGGGTGAAAGTGATATTTTACAAAGTTTATAAAAAGTTATGGGGTTAAAAATTACATTTCCTAAACTTGAGGGCTAAGAGGGGTTAATAATAAGATTTGATTAAGTTAGGGGTAAAAAGGAAACTATAGCAAAGTTGGGGGTATAAAGGATACTACCATAAAGTTGGATAGTAAAAAGCAAACTACTTGATAATTATGTTTGAAAAAAATGGGGCGAGCCGATAAAAGTCAACAATGGCTGGCTTTTCCATTTTTTTTACCCTCTAGTCCTTTTGATTCAACCACCACAAGTGGCCTAGTGGTGGAGTGACTTGGGTTCTCCAATGGAGACCGAAGTTCAATTCCCATTAGTGCCACTTTGGTGGCCACCGACACCCGCTTTAAGCCGAACCGAGGACACTCGAGGTCTCGGGTTTGAAACATGTTTCTTACCCTTCTTTGATGGCTATGGGTATTTGCCGCCAGGGATTCTTGTCGGGTGGTGAACTGGGAAGGGAGATCCCTTCCGCGGTCAGGGGTACCGTGCATCTACCCTTTTTAGTCCTTTTGATTCAAGAAGTCCCTTTGATTCAAGAAGCTCAGAAGTTGGTCGGTGGCACTTTCTACTTTAAGTAAGTATATAATGTATATATTTTAGATTTATAAAGCTATTAATATTTTTGAATTAAGTTAATAAATTATACAATAATTAACTAATATATTAAAAACTAAAATATAGTTTTAAACGTAAGAATGTTGGTTTTTTCTAATTTTCGAAATATCTTTGTTTAGTTTTTGATTTTTGGATACTTAAAACTTTATAGTTGATTCAATATGTCGTAGATTCTCTAAGGCATTTACTGAAAATTATTTCATTACTTTATTGGCTAATAATGTAAAAATAATTAAAAAACTTACTAAAGAATTGATGATTGCGACGATAATTGTTAAACACTTTACAAACGGGTTAGGTATTGATTATTATGAGCAAATGATTGCAAGTTTGTGTAATGACTATCAAGTACATCTAGTTGTCTTATTGTGCTTTACAAAAAACAATTTTTATTATTTAACCCGTATAATATATGAGACTATAACCTAGCATCTATTATATATAATAAATGAAAGTTATTTGGGCCACGTGTCAGTAGATTAGGGCATCTTTTTTTTCCATTTTCCCGCCCAAGGTTCCATCCCCTTTATTCTCACTTTTTCACAAGCCCTAAATACCAAAGCTTTCATCCGCTACTTTATTCTTCTCCTTCACGCTTACATACAAGATCACCTTTCTTTCTGATGTTCATCCTTCTCCTTCTTCACATTTCCATCTCCTCAAAAACCTCCGGCAGAGGTTACTTCTATTGGATAATCTGCGTTTGAAACCCTAAATCATGTACCGTCGAGTAGTTTAACAACATAATATTTTTTATTTGGTTTTATCTATTTTCTCATTTTGAACACGATGAACCCTTTTGTACACTCAGAAGAAGAATAAGCTCTCCTAGGGTTTCTTATCGCACAATTTGATTAATAATTGTTAGACATGGCTACTCCCCCTGCTAGGGCTCGAGCAGATTATGATTACCTCATCAAGGTCCTATTTGTAGCTTTTGATTTTGTCTTTGATTTGTTATTGTTTATTCAGATGCTAGCATTGTTGTACCATGTGATTACGAGTAGATTGATTTTGATATGTTTGTAGTTTTTTTGTTTGTAGTTTTTTTTTTTCACAGTCTGTTTTGTTGGTTTATTCACCCATGTTAGTAATGTTGGATGCTCCTATGTTTCTTGATCCTCTGTTTTTATTCCAACTTTCACACTATTATTCTAGCAATCCAAGAAGAATATACAGATTTTATGCTTATTATTATTATTATTATTTTATAGACTTTGTTGATTAGAAGTAACCTTTGTCGGACGGTTGTTGAGGAGATGGAAATCTGAAGAAGGAGAAGGACTGTAAATTCAGTGTTGGATTGTTTATGTAATTAACTAAATTGAGTAGCTTTACTACTCAATTACAGAGGAGTTTTTGAGATTATTTTCACACTTTATTATTCTTGCAACAAGTTCCACTTCATTATTCATGTGGCAACTTTATATTTGCAGGCTTGTGAATTAAGGTTGGTTGTTACTTAATTTGTGTTTACTTTAAGGATTTTCAGTTTCATGAAGTCATTGTTTAGAAACTGATTTTGTTTTCAGGTCTGTTGATAGGTGATACCAGCCCAAAAGTTTAGGCTTCATCGCTTTTTGTTTTTCGGTATGGTACTCATTTACAGTCTCACTTTCAATGAGGTTGTTTTAGTCATGTATTTGATTTTTGCCCTTTTCTTTACAATTGAAGTTAGGGAGAGACGAATTAAGATGGTGGAGCGGAAGACAATCTCAGATGAGTAGAGGAATTTTAGTGCATGATTAAGATCAGTCGGACCCATGTACTGTAAGTCATTGAATGTTTTAATCTTACAATCAGTTTTACTTTGTTTTTTAAGAAGGTGTTGTTGTCATGGACATCGAGGTGATTTCACATGCCTCCATGTTTTATGTTTGGTGTAGAGCAATTGCATAAAAACTAATATGTGAGTTTTTTGAGTCATAATATAGTCTAAATCTCTTCTTTTGCCATATAATTGTCGCATCATCTTCTTCTTTCTTCATTGCACAACACCAAGGTAACCTCATTTGGTCTGATTTATGTTTTGGTATTCGTAACATTTTGATTTACCGTTTATTGATGCATTGATTCATTTGTAATCACTTGCAGATCACCCGTCGTCTGAATTTCAGCAATTAAACGTAGTTTTGTTAATCAGTATCGTAAGTTTCTTTAACTAATCTATCTATTGTTAATCTTTTAGGGTACTACAGGAACCACACACTTGGTTTTTTATTCTTTCGTTCTTTAGGATTTTTGTTAACGAAGTTTCGTTTTTTGGTTTTGCATATCATCGACGCATCCCCAATGATTCAACAATACTGATGTTTAAATCTTTTATTTTGCCATATATATGTCACATCATCTTTTCCTTCTTCATCGCACAACACCAAGGTAACCTCATTTGTTCTGATTTATTTTTTGATTAACAAATAATAATTGATTTACCGTTTAATGGTGCTTTTGATTCATTTGTAATCCCTTGCAGATCACCCGTCATCTCAATTTGAGCAATTAAACGGATTTTTCTTAATCAGCACCGTAAGTTTCCTTCACTAATCTATGCATTGTTAATTCCACGTGTTTTTTTGATTCTTAATCGTCGATTCTGTTTCAGGTACACTTTTTGCTGTTAGTTCCACGTGTTTTTTTAGAATAATTGTTGCTATATATATATATATATATATATATATATATATATATATATATATATATATATATTGGTTTTGTTTTGATGAAAAGGGAAAACGTTCGAGATGATTGATCCAAGAACGGAAGAAAAGATAGCAGATATTGCTGAAGGAGATAAATATGATGTTGATTTGGCTGTTGAAGCTGCTCGTTGATCCACAATAAGCACTGCCCATCTAAGTTTCCTCCAATGACGGTGGTTATAACAAGTTAATAAGGCAAAGCACTGATCTGCCTAACAACTGTTGGATATAAAGACTGTTGTACACAAAGACTGATGAAGATCATCCACTGTTGAAGACCAAAGCACTGATGAAGACCAAAGCCCTGTTGAAGACAAGCACTGATGAACCAAAGGCCTGATCAACCAAAGGTGACCCACTGCCCAACAACAACAGTGGTTCAGCATCAACAACAGATATTCTACCTTTGTTTATGTTAACAGTGTTTATATGTACCAGTATTTATCACATCAGTGTTTTATAGTCTGTTAGGTTGTTAGATGTGATCACCTCAGTGTTTATATGTAACAGTATTTATCACATCAGTGTTTATATGTAACAGTATTTATCACAACAGTGTTTATATGTAATAGTATTTATCACATCACCTCAGTGGTTTGATCTGTACTATAAATAGAACAGTGGTTTGATCTTTATACTAATAAATAAAAATGAAGTACACTTGGATGATTATTAAGCTCCTCATTTTGATTGTTTGGGTATAGTATTCTTGAAATTGGTCTTTTTTTGCAAACAGATGTTTATGGGCAAACATCTGTTTAAGGTCAAACATTTGTTTAAGGCAAAAAATATGTTTATGGCCAAACACCTGTTTAAGGTCAAACATCTGCTTAAGTCCAAACAACTGATATAGAAGGCCAAACATCTGTTTAAGCCTCAACATCTGTTTAAGTCGTTTTTTCGTTTTCTTGAATTCTATGTAATTTTGTAAAGAAGTACAAGAACAAACATTTTTACAAAATCCCAAATCACCCGATCATGTAAGTGCATTGAAGTAAAAGTGGAAATGATGTTATTCCTGTGGTGCTGGTGTGCTTTTGTTTGACCTCTAATATGGGTTCATGATCTAATCCGGTGATGTGAAGACATTGTTGTTGAATCCAATGAGATGCTTGATGTAATGAGGTCGTATTAATAACAAATAATAATTAATATAACTAAGTTTCCCGAGCCCGGTAAGCAATCCCAGGTAATAACCTAGTTTAATATAAAGAACATTAAAGCTACTAAAAATGCTAGAAATAAATATATAAAAATATTTATAAATTAAATCATATCAATGGCCCCATCAAAGAAGTCTGTTGAACGTCCAAACGAGTGCCACAATGTGGCCGAACGAGGCATGAGGGTCCACTAGAGTCCAACTTGGAATGAATGGGTGAAAAGTATCATATTGTGGGTGCTCTTATAAAGTAAATTGGTCATTTAACATGGGTTCAATAGGAAAAATGAGCGCAATGTTAGTGAAAAGAATGAAATTCAGGAGAAACGTCAAACATAATTAATGATTTGTGTAATTGATAAAGATTAATGAGGAAAGATGCAATTATCTATAAACTTAAAAGTCTAAAGTTATAATTTTATTTGGATTTAATAACATCTCTTATTACTTTTTAACAATTTTTTTACTCCTAAATCTATTATATATAATAAATGTGTTAATTTTTGCTGATGTGTCAAGTTAGGAGCCCTCAAAATTTTGCTTTTTGGCGGGAAAATCTCGGGTCCGCTTTTTTCATTAATGAAGCCCCGTTTTGCTAATCCGACCCGTTTTATGACCCATGTATATAAACCATCTAAAAACCCTAAATCTCTCGGACGCCTCATTCTTCTCCTTCACGCAAGAACCCTCTTTATCAATTCCGCAGTAATCTTCGTTGATATCTTATTTACAATCATTAGGTAATTTCTATCATTTTGCTAATTGTTAATACACCTTCTAATCGGTTCTTTTTTCTTTGTTTTTTTCCATACGATTTGTTATAGAACAACTTGATTGCAGATTTATATCCTTTGTAAAACCCTAGGTTTCACATTCTATGAAGAAAATAGTCATGATCTTGAGTCAACGATCCTGAATATAGCATCATCAGGAAGATTTCTCATTGAAACCCTAGCCACCTTCAAGCATCGCACCATTCGTTTTCTCACTGGAGTGTAGATTGCAAAAGCTTTTCCAGTGCGGTTATACAGATCACGCTGTTCAGTAGAAAAATCCGTCTTTTTTGTTTTTATAATAATTATTTGTCTCGATTACATAGTCATCTACTGATGTAATGAATTTATTATTCGTTTATCGTTTTATGATTGTCGTATCAGTATGATAGGTACCAGGTAGGACTCGAGTTAGATCTAATTTCTTTCTTTTTTGTTCATATGTGTTTGATTTGGGAAAAGCCATTTAAGCATTGAAGAACAATTGAATCAAAGATCGATAACTAAATTATTTTGCAATAGGTGCCAGACTTGTGATTGATTTGAGTTTTTTTTTATTGGCCAGGGATTCCGGTGATCTAGGGCCTAAACAAGCTTTCTCCGGCAACTTGGTAAGAACCGACACCTGTAGAATCGTTTATTTTTCTGATTTTCACTAATATATGGCTACAATATGGTGAGTTATGATGTTTGACTGTGGTTGCTATTTGTTTTTTCAGATGTAGAAGGCACCAAGCTTTTTCGTATAGCTTGGTTTTTATGCTTATGAAATAGTTTCTTTCTATGTTTCATATATTAAGACTACCTGTTAGTTTGTGGAGCATGTAACCTTTTCCTCTTTTCAACTACAGGCTGCTTTTTTATTTTCACAAATGTCGATTTGCTATATTTGTATACATTAAAATACCTACATTTCTAAATACTGAACAAGTGAACCTAAAACTATATACTTCTCTGTAAAGACAACGTTGAGATAAAATACCTACATTTGTAACCCCTGTTATGAGAATTAGGCAGGCTGGCACGATTGGCTGACAGACATAAACAAGTTTAAGTAGAAAAATCTAGAAATATTTGTTACGGATCGGGTTAGGTCAGGACACTTCTGGACCTTTTTTTCAATAAGTACGAATAACAACTTCTGTTAATATGCTTAAAAAACTATCTCATGTTTCAGGAACGAAGAAGCGCATGTGACTCGAGGGTTGCACCCCATGGCAGTCAAAGTAACAAATCAACCCAGAAGGAAGCGAGTTATAAGCTTAGTATGTTGATGCATTTAAACTTTTTTTATATCTATGCACAATATTGAAGGTGTTGCTGGTGGTGGAGTTGATGAGGGTGGTCATTTATGCAGGTGATGCTTATACACTTGAAGATTAAGAATGATAAAAAATTTTAGGGTTTGCAATCAATTTCACTTTTTTTAGTTATTTTGTTAGGGAGTTTGATCGATTGTTTGAATTTCTGATTTCTATAGCGTTTGAAGTGAGATGTTGGTTTAAATTCATTTTTCAAATCTTGGTTGAAGATAAGGTAAAGATGGAAGAAGGGTTTGTAGAACATGAGCACTTTGATTTTGTTTTGCTTTAGATTATGAAATATAATATAAAGATCTTTATGTGTAAGCTATTGAATTTTTAGGGATTTTGGTGCTGATCATTCATCTCAGCCCTTCGCAGTGGCTAAATGGCGGACACATGATAACAAATTTTCATCTGGATCGTATCTGAAAAAGACGAAACAAGAGACACGACTTGTAGTTAGAAGGTAGCAGTTGCTTTTCCCTTCCAGTGATATGCTTGATTTCTTTTCATGTGTTGCTTTGTATTTTTGTTGTAGCGTGATTGTTTTATTTATTTTTAGTTGAATATCTTGCTAATCTGAATTCATATACCTCTGAGAAGGTGAGGGAATCACGAATTAAAACCATGGATCTGATGAAAATTTCAAATCAATTTACCTTGTACAGATGATCATTTTGAACTAGACGGTTGCTAGCAGGGTTCTTGATTTGAAAAAAAAGTTGTAACAATGACCTGGTATGTTGGTTCCTCTTTACCTTTCTTCGACATAGGTTATTATAATTAACCATTTTGGATATAACATAAATAACCCTTATATATGTTTAGGTCACTGAAAACCAAAAACCTGGTTCTTAGTGAAGAAATGATTTCTACTTGCGTGTTGAAGTAAGTGTGTGCTGCAGCAAGTTACAGACAACTGTATTTGGTTGTGAAGGAACATATCGGCTTTTGTTCAGGTTATAAAACAATGATAAACCTCTTTCTATTACAATTAGATAGATTCCATGGTTGTGCAATCATTTAAAGAAAAATAATAATCGGAAGAAATTGGATTTTATGTATTTTTTATTTCATTTTATTTTATTTTTGTGTTTGAAATTGTGAGGTTGGAATCTTGGCAAGTGCTACAAAATGGGAATTGCAAAAGGAGTTCCAACTTCTAAAATAAACAGAGTTGTTTAACCCGTTTACTCAACAATGGTAAACGGGTATATGTCGGTGGAAGTGGCGAATGCGATTGAGAAGAATAAGAAGAAGCTTGTGGAAGAAGCGGGTGGCGGATTGAAGGACGGGAGGATGCTGCTGCTGCTGTTCCGACCGCGTAAATTTTTATACATGTGTTCGGGTATGTGTTACTAACCGACTGCCCGCTTCTTTTTTTGGTAAAAAAGTTGATTTTTAGTTTTCGTGTTTAGTTAGTTAGTGAACGTCGTTGCTGATTTAGTTTTGGTTTCTGTTTGAGGCAGACATTTAGATACTTGCAAGTAGTACGTTATCTCTTTTTTTTTATAAAATAATCTCTAAAACTGTTTGGTAAAAAAGTTGATTTTTAGTTTTCGTGTTTAGACTACTGGCATTATTTTGTTCTGTCAGCTCCAGATGGATATATGATTAAGTTCGATTTTTAAAAGTATATTCAGAATGAAGGAAGAACGATTGAAGAAAAAGTCGGAAGAGGCGTCAGATGTATTATCATGGGTTTCAAAAAGCCGAGACATTATAATATATTACATTTTACCTACACAGCTACAAAATTGACATAATGATCAAAAAGGTATGCAAACCGGTCCGATTTAGAGTTACGGTGGGTGAATAATTGTTGCTTTCTTTTGATAACTCAAAGTCAACTATTTGAGCTCTTAATAATCGGATAACCGCATGAAGAATCTGTATTTCTAAAGTCTAAAACACCACATAACCTATGACAAGTATTGTACCTTTTTTCTGCTTTCTGTTTGTGTCCACCCTTTTCTCTATTTTATCATTTTCCAATTTTATTCCTGATTACATGGTACTCAAAAGATTTCTTTTCGTTAATGTTATTGTGATCTATTGGATTTTCCGTGTAGGTATGTTTTTCTAGATCAAATTATTGCAAATTAAGTATGTAGAAACGGAGTTTTTGTTTTGTCTCATTTATGTGCAATGTTTTGTCTCATTTCTGTGCCGATATTTGGTGCCGATATTGAGTGGGCATTTGCACTTATACTAAACCATCGAAAGCTTCTAAAAAAACCACGTTACGAAAGCAACGTAACAGCTAGAGATATGTGGTACATTTTAAATTTATTATAATTATTATTATTACAGGTCAAATGTCACTTGAGTTTTGGTAATTTTGTTCATTTTTGTTTATGATTTGGTGATTGTAGTTTCTTTCGATGTGTTGTAGTTTTGTGATTTAGGCTATTAGGTATAGTTTTTAAATCTTATTTTAGTCTGGACCATGGTAGTTTTTGAAAAACATTAAATTTTATGCTATAATCCTAACAAAGAAAAAACTTTACGTTTCTTCCAATGCAGCCACAAGGAGCAGCACTTTATAGCTTATTGATACAGCTGGCGCATTCTGTGGTTAGTTATGGTGTAAAAAGCAACGTGCGTCAAAAAAAGATAATAGTCGCGACAACACGCGAGCATCATCACTGCATTGCTGCGCGGATGTGGACCACATAAATACCACCATGAAGATAGTGTGCCTCATCCAATAGTAATAATTGACATTCAATTGGCAACTTCAATGGAATGTAAGTTTTCCACATATTCAGCCTTCGGTTTCAATTTATTAATACAAATTGAATACAGTATCAATCATGCAATGATGATGGAGATTTGAAGCTGATCATTATTCCCAACGGCCGATTTTTTAGTGTGGGACTAAATTGTGAGATTTCATTCAAGACTTTTAATGCTTTTATTTGTTTTAATTTTTTAGGGGTGGCAAATGGGCAGACTGGGTAATGGATTAACGGGTCATAATGGATCCATACCAGTCGGTTTGGCCTATGCTTTGTCCATCTTTTTCAATTAATATATTAAATTATCTTTAATAATTAATATATTAATTTAGATTACAACAACTATAATTCCAAAGTGATCATATAACTATATTTATACAGAGTCTTTTGGAAGTGTTTGAAGCATTATAAAATACTTTGGCAACTTTAATCTTGATTGACAGTACATGTATGACGAATAGAATAAATATAGTCCAAATCAGCCTATTATTATGTAAACATGTCAAAAGTAGGCCTTTGCTTCTTTTTATGTCCTCTCTCCTTCATAAGTTCTTACGTTTCCGTATTTTTATCTGGCGTTTATGCTCGGTATGACGTATAGGAAGTCTTGACGTGTGGAGGCAACAAAAGTCAAGGTGAATAAATTATGGACAATCGAGGACTGAATTCTATTTTGGCTACAGAGATTAAGTGGTTGAATTCTATCAACTTACTGGTACTTATTATATTTTGGCATTATATTTTGGCTACAGAGATTAAGTGGCTGAATTCTATCAAGGCAAACTTAGTGGTACTTATTAATATGTCAAAAGTTTGTTTTCTTTAATTCAAGTTTTTAAGTTGTTGATGGATTATCTGTTCACATTGCATTTCATTTGTTTATGAACCGTATAAGAGTCATATTTAGAAAGTGATGATGAGTCGGGATACCCGCCGCAACTCGCGGGCATTAGTGGGTTTTAGCTTTGTTTTTTTTGTTATGTGTGTGTATTTTTGTGTTTTTTTGGGGTTGTATCCTCGGTCTTGGCTTCTGGCTAAGATGGAGTTTGAGGTTTTGTAGTAAATTCATCTCCTTTGCTTGGTCACAAAAAAGATATGTTATTAAATATTATGTTTGTTATTATTAATTAATTAATTCTAAATGTATATATTATATTTGTTGTAAACACTAAACAGTTGGTGAATAGGGATCAACGAGTATGTGTTTTGGCATGTGTTAATTTTTTGGGAAATGGGCAAATAGATGAGGAAGGATAAAAAATTTGAATGAGCAAATAAATGAGTAAAGTAAATTATGATTAGTTGGTTACAAAAACAATACTATCAGGTTAAAGATCGAGATATTTGTTTGATCAATACTACTTATTTGAAAATAATCAACTACATTAAAAAAATGTCAGGCTTACTCACACAAACCAATGAAGACATTTAATATAACTTTTATTACGCCTTCACAACCCGTAATTAAGTTTATGAAAAGTTTATAACTTTTTATAGCCAAGATATTTAAGATGTCATACATTTTGTATGATTTTAATTATGTATTAATCATAAATAGTTTTTGATATAAATAACTTCACAAGCCCGGGAAGCAATCCCGGGTGATAATATCTATTATATTATTATGTAATCAACAGAGTCAAAAAGAAAAGAGTTGCTGAAGAAGAGGTGGCTGCAAGGAAGATGGGACTTTGGATACGATTATTACTAGTGTCAGAAGAAAATGAAGATCATGTACTATATGAATTTCTAGGGCTTGCACGAGATGAAAATGAAGTACATGGGAGGCTATTTTTAGAGCGATTTAATATTTTTTTTTCACTAAACAATGTATTAATTTCTTTAAATCGTCTTATTTTAAGTAATTTGAGTAATTGAAACTTAGAGTCTCTTTTATTGCCGAATGCACTTTTATATAAGATAACTTATTTTTATCTTTCAAATATGTGAACACATGGTTCAAACAAAGTATAGCTTGCAGTCATTCAAAAATTGTAACAAGTTAACAATTTGGGTTTGCAAAAGTCTAAGTACAATTTGGGTCATTCAAATATGTGATACATTGATTAAACGGCTTTTGCAAACCCAAAATTGTAACAAGTTAAGAATTTGTCGACCACAAATCACAATTGCCAAGTGATAGCCTATACGGCAACATACGTCATTACGTTGGACAAAACACCTAGAGGTAGCTGATTGTGTTACTTTTATTTTTTGCTTATCATTACCAAAACTAAAAAAACAAAATTTCTCATTGTTTTTCTTGGTTGTAAGCTGGCTGCTAATATCATTTTTGTTTATATGATTATTATATTATTAAAGTCATTTTTAAATTTTATTACAGCTTCAAATACGGCCGTTGCGAAGATCGATAGTAAAGAGTGGACTAATCTCATGTTACTTTTAGTAAATTGTAAATGTAAAATTATTTGTCTTTTTCTTGATGTTTTTGTACACGACTTATAAAGAAAACTTCATACCTAATCACATTTTATTTGCATTACTTTTATTGATACACTTATAATTAATAGAATTTAAATTTTCCAGCCCGATTGATCTAAGCATATTTTGATTGTAATTTAAATTTTCCTACCCGGGTATCTACCCGGGGAATAACCTAGTACAACATAATTAATCTATATTCAGAGGAGTTGGATCCCATGTTTCATATATAGAAAACAATCACATAATTGTTCCTCCTTGACTTATCGGCAAACCTTAAACTAATTTTTTCTATACCTTGGATTTATTGTTTATTCGATTTTGGTTGTCGATGCAGGGATAGTTTTCACTTTAAATTATCAGCCTTTGTTATGTAATCATTTTTTTGAATGTTGAATGCTGTAATTTTCTATTTTTCTGTTGGCTGTTGTTGTTGTATGTTGAATACTATAGAGACGCCAGATATCAAAGATTCCACACCGTATGCGGCGAGATTAGATGACGGAAGAGCGGGAACATTGATGTTGGATTCGAAATCGGAGATGGTTTGTATGAACATAAGACATATCAGAGAGGAGATAAAACGAGTGTGTTGCAATATACATATTGTGCTTCTTTTTCAGCTCATCACATGATTAAGGAGTCTCCTTTTAGCTCTGTAGGATTAATCTTGACGTTTCCGGTTCGGGTCATGGATATGGGTCGGAAATGGAGCTTCGTAGGTCAAATGGGTTGGATAATTTTAGTTAATTAGTCACGTGGTTTTAGTGTTTTAATTAGTCAAGGGTTAGTTTTGTTTAAGAGTAGTGGGTCAAAACATGGGCTTGTTTTACTATTTTGTAGGAGATAATGGGCTAAGTTGTTATTCATGTACGTCTAAAGAGTCTGTATGTATTTAGGGTTTTATCAATAAATAAAAGTGTGGAGTTCAAGCAGAAATTTAATCCCACTGTACGTGAGTGTTTTTGTGAGTTTGAAGCTTGAACCCAACAAGCTCCGATGCTATCTTCAAGCAGGTTTTGCTTTGCTTTAATATATTTGTTTGTTTAATATTTAGTTGCAGGTTATTATTCTGTAGTTCTGTTTCGAATAGTTGTTCAGTAGTCAATTCTAGATATATTTTAGAATAAGAGGTGTTTGGATTTGCCTTTTGAAAATGGCTATCTAAATATCGGGTTACACTATTACAACTTATAGTCGCAATTACAATTTTCTATTATAACTTTTGAAGCACATCCAATTAATGTCTTCTAATGTCTCTTCTATTACAACTGGTTATATGATTTTTATTATTTAATATCCACTTTTAATATTTTCCATAAATGATTAAATGATCTTTACAATATAAAAACTTTGGAACCGGATTGATGGTTAATATAATTAAAAAATATATAGTTTTCAATTTCCAAAATCGTTAACAGTTTCTAACTATGGTCCAAAATCCAGGTGAAAGTGGTAACGAAATCACTCTGAGACTTACGGAGACATCTTTTGCCAACTTTACCCAATGGTCTTGTGTACTGGCCGGTGTGTGATTCCTTTACTTTCAAAATAATCTTGGTTCATTTGCAGGTATGCGATTTCATCATTTTGTTTACTGTATAAACGACACACGACTAATGTAGATATGCTTTATATATATTCATTGGCAGCCATTAATGTTAGTCCCGAAAATACGGATCAAACAACGATATCAAACGATCAACAAGGATGGGCGGAATCCAAACTTGATGATTTTCAAGAAATCAAGAACAATAAGATGAAGATTTGAATATTTGTTGAATTGAATGCTTAAACTTGCATACAATCTCTAATTGCCTAATACAAGTTTCAAAAACAAATCAACCAACCATGCTCCTTGTGACAACCCTCAAAAACTTCATGTAACCGTACAATTTATTAATGATAATTAAAGTGCTTGATGGCTGTGTGGAATTACTTAACTGCTCTCTGAATTACTGTGTTATACTTACATGTGTTTGTTAACATACTAGTAGCATACAGAAAAGTTACTAAATAGTCCGATATGCTTTCCTGAGTGTTGAGAATTAAAAATGTTACAAAAAAATATATATAGGACACTCCACGGATTAATTAAGCACTTTAACGAAACAGTATCAAACCGAACAACCGGACATTACCCGAAACACCAAAATAATGCTAGAAACATTGTTTTATTTTTCCTGAACTAGTTATGGTTCCTGAACATCATAACACACCATAAAAATATCTAATAACTAAACATCCTAACTAAACACTTGAATTTGAACTAGGATGGAACTAACTAGTTAAAACCTAAGCTAAGACCCCCCCCCCCCACCTATAATCGGCCAACACCAAGGGCCCACATGGGATTTTAAGTTGATTAAGTATTAGATCTTGTCTCTCCATATTAGACACATTACACATGAGTTAATACAAGAAGATGGTCTATAAGAATGCACATTAAGCTCATATCCTTCATACTCTCATTATCATCTACACCCTAACACCAAAACTCTCTCTTCCTTCCTCCCTTGGCTTCGGCTGAAATCAACCACCCATACACCACCATCATTCAATCAAGTCTCTTCCATTCCACACATATACAAGGGTGTTAGAAGGTATACAACGAAGCTCGGTGTTCTCGGAAGTTGAAGGACCTCTTAAAAGTTCTATTAACCACCAAATTTCTTCACTTGAACTTCCCTAGTCTTGAACTAGTGGTAAGAACTTAGATCCATTCATTATTCATGTTATTCAAGTGGTTAATAGATGTATTATGAAGAAAACATATGAACACCATAAGATCTTACACATAAAACTTGAACATAAGCTTAAACAAGATGATACATGAAGAAATGATGTTAGAATGATGTTGTTTGGTGTATGATGATTATGTGCTGTTATGAAGGACTTATAATCTGCTATAAATATTGTTGTTTATCGCTAAACATGTTAACGGAATCAATCGAGCGCGCTTTAGAATATTAGAAACTGAAAACAGAAGGCTGTTTAGTGATTACAGCCAACTTCAGTTGGCTGTAACTGGACCTTAATTAAAGGAAAAATTTATTTTCTGAAGTCTAGATTTATGTATTATGAAATACGGTTCTAATGGCACTGGAATCATAATTTTTGGACTTCGTTTACTATTTTTAAAGTGTCGTTTTGTAACAGCAGCTAAAGCTGCATTTTTGCTGCTGAAAATATGCGTTTTGTTTTCCGTCATAACTTGAATTCTGTGTAGCGTTAGATCATGAAATTTGTACTGTAGATGACCACCGATGTATTTGTAATTCTCTCACTAGAATTTCGTAAATCAAACTCTCGATGAATTTTAAATAAATTATTCCGTGGACTGCAGTCAGAAAAAGATAAATCTGATTTCAGTCCGGAAAATGATTTTTTATAAAATATTGGTAATAAACTGGACCCCAATATTTTTACACAATAATATTTGGATCGTTTAAGATATTATGTAAAAATTTGGGAATTTTTGGAGTAAGTTAACTATTTTATTAAAATGTCCGAAAACAGCCCAGTTTTGGATATTTAAGTTGAAATGACATAAGTAGTAATTTGCGTGTCTAAATGTCGAGTATGTTATCTGTGAATGATATAACATGTTATGTGTCAATAAAAGTGTTATGTGCAATATCGTATGTTTATTTATGAACGGGAATAGATGGGAAGTTTATATGGGCATAAACCGTTAAAGTAATGCATGTTATGTGATAGATACGTGTAGGAACTTTGTGCTCTAATTGAAAACCACTAAATGAATAACTGGTAATCATATTAGGACGTGATTGACCGACCTTGACTGTTAGCTATATTTGAAAATCTAACCGAGCAAACCAAGGTGAGTTCACACACTTTCTAAGGCATGGGATTCCCGGTGGTTGGGAATGGGTTAAAGAAATTAAAACGGGATCTACATATCCTCCTTGGTTAGGATATGTACGGCCATCCTCTATAGGTAGGATGCCAATAATAAATTCTGCGTATTCTCCTTGGGTAGAGTACGTACGTTCGTCCTCCTTGGGTAGGACAACACCCTTAAAACTTACTAGACAAAACTCTATCATTAAGTCCCTCATTATATATCGACTTAATCGCCGAGGCCGATGGCGAGCGGGTCATTAGTTAATAGCGCTATTAGGTTTAACAAACCTCACACCGTGTCGTCCGAACGAGCGTGTACTAATGGACTATGGCAAACTGTCAGTGATGATAGACACTGATGTAGGGCACAACTATTGTTCGTAGTAGTCGATATCATACCGTCTAGTAGTTCACATGGGGAAGCCCCCACTGATTATGGATATGGTTTGGGTAATAAAAGGAACTGGTTAAACATACTTTCAACTATGGGGTAACCCCCACGACACATAAGTCAACGAAAGTCAAACCACGTTTTTTCAGAAACAACTTAAAACTAATCAACCAACCGTGAACTCACTCAACTTTGTTGTTGACTCGTTGTTACATGCCTTACAGGTCGCTAGATGCCTTTGGAGTTTGCACGAGGAGAAGGTTGTTGTGGGATATGGATTGTTATGTCCCGTGCTTAATATTTAATCCATATGAACCTATTAAACTTACGTTTTGAACTTTAAACTTATGAACTATAGAACTTATGTTTTAGCTTTACGTTTTATGCTTCCGTTGTTAACCTAAAGTCGGTTTACTTTCTTTGGTCACCAATCGTATTGTGGTTGGTTTTAATTACTTAATTGTGTTGTTTAATATGATTGGTGGCTCGATCCTGGTCATGTCACGCCTCCAAGCGGTGATACTCCGCGTGGTGGATTTTGGGGGTGTGACAGATTGGTATCAGAGCCATTGGTTATAGTGAACTTGGTTTTAAAAAGGGAAAGACTTTTTGATAAAACCAGACTATAACCTGTACAGTGCTCAACGATCCACAACGACGCTTCGCTCCACATGCAAGACTCGACACAATAGGTGGTATGATTTATGTTTATATTGTCGGTTAGATAGTTCACATTGTGCACTAGTTAACGTCATAACTGCCATCTGAACCTTGTGTGCTTACTCTCTTCTGTTATCCCACAACTATGCACTTTCACGACACTATTCTCACTTACGTTGCTTCGTTATGAAGATCATGAACGGACGCGGAGGACGTATCAACCTAACTCAAGCCCAGCTGACGGCTTTGATCAATGAACGAGTTGCTGAGGCACTCGCAGCTGTTCCTGCAGGAGGTCAACATGCTCAGCCTCCTGTGTGCACGTTCAAAACGTTCATGGATTGCCGACCTAGTACTTTCAGCGGCACAGAAGGACGTGTTTTCGTGCTAGGTCAGGGTGATGCAAGGAACGATCCCAACGTTGTGATGGGTAAGTTTCTTCTGGACGACTTCTTTGTTACTGTTTTATTTGATTCGGGTGCCGATACTAGTTATATGTCCTTAAAAGTTAGCCAAATGCTTAAACGCACTCCAACACTTTTGACCACCAAACACACGGTAGAGCTAGCAAACGGTAAAAGTCTTGAAGCCACACACATAGTTAAAGGTTGTAACCTCGTCTTAGCTGGTCAGACCTTCGCTATCGATCTTATCCCCATCGTACTTGGTAGTTTCAACGTTGTTATTGGGATGGATTGGTTATCTCGTCAGCAAGCGGAGATTATTTGCAAGGAGAAAATCGTTCGCATTCCTCGCTCTGGTGAAGAACCTCTCATGATTTATGGCGACAAGAGTGGTGCTGTCGTAGGCATTATCTCTTTCCTTAAGGCCCAGAAGTGTTTGCGAAAGGGCCACACTGCCATTCTAGCACTCGTTACTGACACATCAACGGAAGAGAAGAGAATTGAAGACATTCCTATTGTGCGCAATTTTCCTGAGGTATTTCCTGAGGAATTGTCTGGTCTTCTACCTCATCGTCAAGTTGAATTTCAAATCGAGCTAGCTCCTAGAGCAGCGCCCATAGCTCGAGCACCTTATCGCCTAGCTCCGTCGGAACTTGAAGAACTATCCACACAATTACAAGAACTCTTGGAAAAGGGTTTCATACGTCCTATCTCTTCACCCTGGGGAGCTCCAGTCTTGTTTTTGAAGAAGAAAGATGGTACTTTCAGAATGTGTAATGACTACCGCGAACTCAACAAGGTGACTGTGAAGAATCGTTATCCTCTTCCACGTATTGATGACTTGTTCGACCAGTTGCAAAGGTCGAGCTATTACTCTAAGATTGATTTGAGATTGGGATACCATCAGCTGAGAGTCCGAGAGGAGGACGTCTCCAAAACAGCATTCAGAACTCGTTACGACCATTACGAGTTTCTAGTTATGCCTTTCGGATTAACGAATGCACCTGCGGTCTTCATGGATCTCATGAACCGAGTATGCAAACCTTACCTGGATAAGTTCGTTATTGTTTTCATCGACGACATCCTAATCTATTCTAAGAGTCAAGAGGAACACGAGCAGCATCTACGACTTATGCTGGAACTTCTTCGAGCAGAGCAGTTGTATGCCAAATTTTCGAAATGTGACTTCTGGCTTCGCGAAGTCCACTTTCTAGGCCATGTGGTAAACAAGGATGGAATCCATGTGGATCCATCTAAGGTTGACTCGATCAAGAACTGGCCTGCACCCCGTACACCAACAGAAATCCGCCAATTCTTGGGTTTGGCGGGATATTACAGAAGATTTATCAAAGATTTCTCCAAGATTGCGCAACCTCTCACTTCACTGACTCAGAAAGGTGTCACCTATCGTTGGGGTGATGCACAAGAGTCCGCATTCCAGCACTTAAAGGAGAGACTTTGTAGAACGCCTATTCTTTCATTGCCTGAGGGCACAGATGATCTTGTGGTTTATTGCGACGCTTTCATCCAAGGACTTGGCTGCGTATTGATGCAACGTGACAAGGTCATTGCCTACGCATCACGCCAACTTAAAGTTCACGAAAGGAACTACACTACACACGACCTGGAATTGGGAGCAGTTGTCTTCGCACTTAAGATATGGAGACATTACCTGTACGGTACCAAGTGCACCATTTACACCGATCACAGGAGTCTCGAGCATATCTTCAAGCAAAAGGAGTTAAACATGCGACAACATCGATGTGTCGAGCTCTTGAATGATTATGAATGCGCTATCAAGTATCATCCGGGCAAGGCCAATGTTGTGGCCGATGCCCTCAGCCGAAAGGATACCATACCTAAGCGTGTACGTGCTTTACAGCTTACCATCCAATCTAACCTTCCCGCTCAGATTCGTGATGCTCAGGTTGAAGCATTGAAAGCAGAGAACATCAGGGCTGAGTCCCTACGAGGATCGAGGCAACGGCTAGAACGAAAGGAAAACGGCGCCTACTATGTTAAAGGACGCATCTGGGTTCCACTGTATGGAGACCTACGCGAGCTTGTGATGGATGAAGCACATAAGTCTCGTTATTCAGTACATCCTGGTTCGGATAAGATGTACCACGACTTAAAGACTACATACTGGTGGCCTGGTATGAAAGCCAGCATAGCAACCTACGTCAGTAAATGTTTGACTTGTGCTAGGGTCAAGGTCGAGTACCAGAAACCATCAGGCCTACTTCAACAACCAGAGATACCTAAATGGAAATGGGAGCAAATTTCCATGGATTTTGTTACTGGCCTGCCCAGATCTCAACGCGAAAATGATACCATTTGGGTAATCGTGGATCGACTGACAAGTCTGCTCATTTTCTGGCTATCAAGGAAACGGATAAGTTTTCTACTCTAGCAGACATTTACCTAAAGGAAGTGGTATCAAGGCACGGAGTGCCAACCTCCATCATTTCTGATCGTGACGCGCGTTTTACTTCTGAACTATGGCAAGCAATGCACAAGTCTTTTGGCTCACGTTTAGATATGAGCACCGCTTATCACCCACAGACGGATGGGCAATCTGAATGCACCATCCAAACCCTTGAAGACATGCTTCGGGCATGTGTAATCCACTTTGGTAATGGCTAGGAGAAGCACCTCCCGTTAGTGGAGTTTTCATATAACAACAGTTACCACACCAGCATCCAGGCCGCTCCGTTCGAGGCGCTGTATGGACGGAAATGCCGATCACCTCTTTATTGGGCAGAGGTTGGCGACAGCGAAATCACAGGCCCAGAACTTGTAGTAGATACAACCGAGAGAATTGCTCAGATACGACAACGAATGGCGGTAGCTCGTGACCGTTAGAAAAGCGATGCTGATAAGCGAAGAAAGCCACTCGAGTTCCAGGTTGGGGATCGGGTGCTACTCAAAGTCTCACCTTGGAAAGGTGTAGTTCGTTTTGGCAAACGAGGCAAGCTCAATCCGCGTTATGTCGGACCTTTCGAAATCATTGAGAAAATTGGCAAAGTCGCTTACAGGCTGAATCTACCTGAAGAACTCAGCGGAGTTCACAATGTTTTCCATGTGTCGAATCTGAAGAAGTGTCTGTCAGATGAGACCCACATATTTCCTCTCAAGGAGCTCACAATCGACGACCAGCTACGATTCGTCGAGGAACCAGTAGAGATTACCGATCGAGACGTTAAGATTCTCAAGCGTACCAGGATACCTCTGGTTCGAGTTCGTTGGGATTCCCGTCATGGCCCAGAGTATACCTGGGAACGAGAAGACCAAATGAAACTCAAGTATCCCCAGCTGTTTAAGAAAAGTGCAACCACTACTAAGGCTGAAGCTACTGCAGAATTTCGGGATGAAATTCCAAATCAACGGGGGGATGATGTGACACCCCAGGAAAACCAGGAAACCAACGCAACATAACTAACTTCCTCAGTAACCACGCGCTAAATTTCGGGACGAAATTTTCTTAACAGGGGGAGAATGTGACAACCCTCAAAAACTTCATGTAACCGTACAATTTATTAATGATAATTAAAGTGCTTGATAGCTGTGTGGAATTACTTAACTGCTCTCTGAATTACTGTGTTATACTTACATGTGCTTATTAACATACTAGTAGCATACAGAAAAGTTACTAAATAGTCCGGTATGCTTTCCTGAGTGTTGAGAATTAAAAATGTTACAAAAAATATATATAGGACACTCCACGGATTAATTAAGCACTTTAACGGAACAATATCAAACCGAACAACCGGACATTACCCGAAACACCAAAATAATGCTAGAAACATTGTTTTATTTTTCCTGAACTAGTTATGGTTCCTGAACATCATAACACACCATAAAAATATCTAATAACTAAACATCCTAACTAAACACTTGAATTTGAACTAGGATGGAACTAACTAGTTAAAACCTAAGCTAAGACCCCCCCCCCCCCACCTATAATCGGCCAACACCAAGGGCCCACATGGGATTTTAAGTTGATTATGTATTAGATCTTGTCTCTCCATATTAGACACATTACACATGAGTTAATACAAGAAGATGGTCTATAAGAATGCACATTAAGCTCATATCCTTCATACTCTCATTATCATATACACCCTAACACCAAAACTCTCTCTTCCTTCCTCCCTTGGCTTCGGCTGAAATCAACCACCCATACACCACCATCATTCAATCAAGTCTCTTCCATTCCACACATATACAAGGGTGTTAGAAGGTATACAACGAAGCTCGGTGTTCTCGGAAGTTGAAGGACCTCTTGCAAGTGCTATTAACCACCAAATTTCTTCACTTGAACTTCCCTAGTCTTGAACTAGTGGTAAGAACTTAGATCCATTCATTATTCATGTTATTCAAGTGGTTAATAGATGTATTATGAAGAAAACATATGAACACCATAAGATCTTACACTTAAAACTTGAACATAAGCATAAACAAGATGATACATGAAGAAATGATGTTAGAATGATGTTGTTTGGTGTATGATGATTATGTGCTGATATGAAGGACTTATTATCTGCTGTAAGTATTGTTGTTTATCGCTAAACATGTTAACGGAATCAATCGAGCACGCTTTAGAATATTAGAAACTGAAAATAGAAGGTTGTTTAGTGATTACAGCCAACTTCAGTTGGCTGTAACTGGACCTTAATTAAACGAAAAATGTATTTTCTGAAGTCTACATTTATGTATTATGAAATACGGTTCTAATGGCATCGGAATCATAATTTTTGGACTTCTTTTACTATTTTTAAAGTGTCGTTTTGTAACAGCAGCTAAAGCTGAATTTTTGCTGCTGAAAATATGCGTTATGTTTTCCGTCATAACTTGAATTCTGTATAGAGTTATATCATGAAATTTGTACTGTAGATGACCACTGATGTATTTGTAATTCTCTCCCTGGAATTTCGTAAATCGGACTCTCGATGAATTTTAAATAAATTATTCCGTGGACTGCAGTCAGAAAAAGATAAATCTGATTTCAGTCCGGAAAATGTTTTTTTATAAAATATTGGTAATGAACTGGACCCCAATATTTTTACACAATAATACTTGGATCGTTTAAGATATACTGTAAAAATTTGGGAATTTTTGGAATAAGTTAACTATTTTATTAAAATGCCCGAAAACAGCCCAGTTTTGGATATTTAAGTTGAAATGACATAAGTAGTAATTTGCGTGTCTAAATGTCGAGTATGTTATCTGTGAATGATCTAACATGTTATGTGTCAATAAAAGTATTATGTGCAATATCGTATGTTTATTTATGAACGGGAATAGATGGGAACTTTGTGTAGGAACGTGTAGGATACGTGTAGGAACTTTGTGCTCTAATTGAAGTAATGCATGTTATGTGATAGATACGTGTAGGAACTTTGTGCTCTAATTGAAAACCACTAAATGACTAACTGGTAATCATATTAGGACGTGATTGACCGACCTTGACTGTTAGCTATATTTGAGAATCTAACCGAACAAACCAAGGTGAGTTCACACACTTTCTAAGGCATGGGATTCCCGGTGGTTGGGAATGGGTTAAAGAAATTAAAACGGGATCTACATATCCTCCTTGGGTAGGATATGTACGGCCATTCTCTATAGGTAGGATGCCAATAATAAATTATGCGTATTCTCCTTAGGTAGAATACGTACGTTCTTCCTCCTTGGGTAGGACAACACCCTTAAAACTTACTAGACAAAACTCTATCATTAAGTCCCTCATTATATATCGACTTAATCGCCAAGGCCGATGGCGTGCGGGTCATTAGTTAATAGCGCTATTAGGTTTAACAAACCTCACACCGTGTCGTCCGAACGGGCGTGTACTAATGGACTATGGCAAACTATCAGTGATGATAGACACTGATGTAGGGCACAACTATTGTTCGTAGTAGTCGATATCATACCGTCTAGTAGTTCACATGGGGAAGCCCCTACTGATTATGGATATGGTTTGGGTAATAAAAGGAACTGGTTAAACATACTTTCAACTATGGGGTAACCCCCACGGCACATAAGCCAACGAAAGTCACCACGTTTTTTCAGACACAACTTAAAACTAATCAACCAACCGTGAACTCACTCAACTTTGTTGTTGACCCGTTGTTACATGCCTTACAGGTCGCTAGATGCCTTTGGAGCTTGCACGAGGAGAAGGTTGTTGTGGGATATGGATTGTTATGTCCCGTGCTTAATATTTAATCCATATGAACCTATTAAACTTACGTTTTGAACTTTAAACTTATGAACCATGGAACTTATGTTTTAGCTTTACGTTTTATGCTTCCGCTGTTAACTTAAAGTCGGTTTACTTTCTTTGGTCACCAATCGTATTGTGGTTGGTTTTAATTACTTAATTGTGTTGTTTAATATGATTGATGGCTCGATCTTGGTCATGTCACGCCTCCAAGCGGTGATACTCCGCGCGCTGGATTTTTTTGGGGTTTGACACTCCTAATTTTTAACTTCTATTTATAGTAAGGGTTTCCCCCAAAACCCTAGGCCCATAATTCCCCCAAAGCTCACTCTAATACCCCCACTTCTAGAACTTGATCCATTAAGAAATTAATCTACTAATCCATAAACCTATAGTGCCTAACAATCTCCCCTAGGTTTTCTGGATTCGTTGTTGAATCCGTTTGGAGGACCACCTTGCAACGGAGCCGGATCATCAAATAAACGATTCTTGATTACGATCTTGAACTTCCTTTCCAGCTTAGCTTTCAACAGACATCAGCATACCCGCATCGCTTTGTAGTTGCTCGATCGTCTAATCTTTGCTTGATTTTTGAGCTTGCAAAGATGAGATCTGAGCTTCTTTCAGGGCAGCATCTTGTTCCAACACAATCACTCTTCTTTGCAACTTCGCTACATCAACTGTCGTATTGTCATCACTATTTCTTTCTTCAATAAATTTCATCTTGTTAGCTGCAAAGTGCATGGATGCTTCATCATGCTCAGAGAAAGCGGCACCACTGGAACTTCCTACATCGAACCTGATGCCGCTTGAGCTTTCTGATTGCGAGTAAGTTGTTTCAGGCAGATCGAAATCGAAATTAGAATCAAAATCGAGATCTTGTGTGCTTGTTTCTCGAGTAGCAGCAGTGACTTGTGGATCGGTAGGCATAGTAGGCTCTGGTTCTGAGCTTGGGCCAGAAGAATGAAAATCAGGAGCTATTTCGGTTCTTCGTTTCTTGTTGGATGCTTGTTCAGCTTCATCTTTCGAATCATCTTCAATCTCAGGAATAGATACGGAAGGAGGGTTTCCGATACTATCCTTCAAGGATTCAATCAGGGCTTGCAGATCTTTAGTCGTCATTTACATTGATTCTTGAACGGGTTCCTCAACATTCTCAGAGACAAATACTTCCACATCACTGTCTTCGCCAGATTCTTCTTCGTATGAATCTAGAATTTATGTTTCTATCTGAGCTTTCTCATCAGCAAGTGTATGTTGCACGTCATGCTCTTCGGCAATTGTGGCATTCAAAGGCTTTGGTTTGAAAAGTATAGGAACCTGCAAACCTTGTAATTCGAATACGTGATCCGAGAAGATGATGAGAGGTTCCGAAATGATTAGGAGATGAGATTAGTCCGAATATGCGACTCGTATGAGAAATGTTTGACAATTTATAGAGTTTCGGATTGGGCCTGAGATCAAACAGCCAAGCCCCAACTTGGAACAATGGTCCGAATTACATTCGAGAGCAATGGGCCGGATCTGATTCGTTTTATCCGAAACAGTGGGCTCCAATCCGAAATAGTGGGCCAGATTATTACTTTAATGTTTTGCATTTTCAGGACAGAAAACATCTTTCTCGAAATCAACGATCCAACCAACCGAGCAACCTTTTTTTATTTTTTAATATAGACAAAAGAAAAATAATAATAACAAAATAAATCATAATAAAGTAATAGTAATGGAGGGATAATATAGGGAGAACCTGCCATGGGATCAAAATCGTTTTCGAACCGATTAAGGAACATGATGTGCGCAAAATGCAACATATAAATTACAACAAATGTGGCATAAAACTAACACTTTTTTAGTACTAATGTTGGAAAAAAGTGTGTTTTTGTCTTCCTTTTGTATTTTCAGGATTAAAAGAGCTTAAATGAACAAAAGAAGCAAAAATGCAGCTAAATCTAACAATAATACAAGAAAAGGGAAGAAACGTGGCATGCCCGACCCCTCGACAGCATCTCCCAAAGCAAAAAACAAGAAGAAAGCTGAGCATGGGGCTGTGCCCAGCTGAGCATGGGGTTGTGCCCAGCTCAACACGGGGCGTGCCCAGCTCAACACGGGGCGTGCCCAGCTCAACACGGGGCGTGCCCAGCGAACACGGCCCCGTGCCCAGCGGCACGGGGGCGTGTTCAGGTGTCTGCAGAAAAGACAAAGTTGTAGAAGCTTCTATTCCCGACACGGGGGCGTGCCCAGCACAACACGGGGCCGTGGTCAACGCTAAGATTCGCAGAATCAAAGCAAATCTTGATAGTACAGATACGCTTCTGCACACGGGGCCGTGCCCAGCGGACACGGGGGCGTGGTCAACTAATGCAGACAAACTGCAATTAATGAAGAAAGAGAAGAAGGGTGGACACGGGGCCGTGTCCAGGCTTCTGTTCAGGCTATAAATAGGGATGCTTGGCTCATTTGCAAACCATCCCTTGGCACACCACCTCTCTCACACTTCACCCACCACCCACCACCATCACAACACCATCATCCACCACCATCATCCATTGTCCATCATAGAGTGTGTGAGTCGTCTCGGGATCCAAGATTGATCGTAAGAGTTCTTGACAATCAATGGCCATGTTTGCCTAAGTCTCTTACATCACTTGGTGAAGACAAGTGTCTAGTGTAATACTTTTTATTTTTAATCTTTTCGTACTTTTTACATGGTTATGTATTAATGACTTTAATAACTGGTTTCTTATGTTGAAGGTGATTCTTCCCTATCGTTTGTCCGTGGTGTCTTGGCATTATTTTACTGTCTATATAAAATAAAAGATTTTCACCATTCATATCTCCACGGTCTATATGGAGGTATGTTGGCTACCTGGTCGGGGGTTAAGGGAACGGTTTGGTAAGAGTCTTGCCTTGTTCAGTGTATAGATCCTGCAAGGACCTGGGTCAAATTTAGTAGGACCTCCTTCAATACCCACCGGTATTGGATGGCGGGGGTCCAAACTCTTTGATCCCCTCATATGTAAGCTACTATTAATACTTTAACCCGGCTACTTAGGACTGTATCCCTGCTAACTCAGACTACTTAGCCGAGGGTAACGTCACCTTCAAAAGAGGGGCTTACCATAATATGCATTAATAACTTAATTAATTATCTTTCAATAATCCGACCCTTTAGGATTTTATCCTTGCTGACTCAAACTACTGGGTTGAGGGTAACGTCACCTTCAAAAGAGGGGCCTACTACAATAACTAAGATAATCTCTTAAAAAGTGAAAAAGTGCGGAAATAATCAAAGGTTACACTATACACGGGTCTGAGCCAAGTGATTCATCCTGTCTATCTGTTTTTACTTTTATTTTATTTTTCAGCATTTTAGTTAGTTTTTATTTTTCTAGTTTAAAAACCTTTTTCCAACTTTTGATTTGATTAGACGTTGAGGATAAACCGGTACTAAAAGCTCTTGTGTCCTTAGACGACCTCGGTATCTTGCCAATAGTATACTACGCTCACGATGGGTGCACCTGCCCATATGTGTGTTTGGTGTTAGTAAAATATCGTGTTTTATAAATTTAAAACTTGACTAACGTGTAAAAAGGGCTTAAAATATACTTAAACTTATATAACACACCATACGCATCAAGTTTTTGGCGCCGTTGCTGGGGACACAAGGATTTTAAGAAAGCTTAAAATCGACGGCCTAATCAGTTTTTCAAAACTTTTTCAAAACGCTCGCACATTTTTCTGCATTTTAGTTTTGCATTTACAGTAAGTTGAACACGGGCCGTGCTCATTGAACACGGGGCCGTGCTGCATATTTTTTCATAAAACACCCAGATACAGAGCCTGAACACGGGGCCGTGCTCACGGAACACGCCCCGTGCTCAACGAAATCAGTAACTTTAATTAAAACGCCGAGATACAGATTATGTACACAGGGTCGTGTCCACTGAACTCGGGGTCGTGTCTAGTCTCTGTTTCCGTTTTTATTTTTGATCTCGAGACTTGATTGTGGTCTGCTGAGTGATTCTTATGGATCAATACTCAGGAGGTTACAACTACACCTATGAGGAGGATGATTATAGGAATAATTATTGCACTAATTGTGGTGACCCGCACTCGGTTCAATATTGTAACTTATATCAACCATCCACTTCATACACCTACTATGAGGAATCCAGGTACGAGCCATCAACTTTATACACATCCTATGAAGACCAAAGGTATGAACCTCCTCCCTCATACTTATATTTTGATGAACCAAGGTATGAGCCTTCTTACTCATACTTTGAGGAACCAAGATATGACCCACCACCTTCATATGCTTACTATGAGGAACCTTGGCGTGAACAACCCACCTCATATGAGTATTATGAAGAACAAAATTACGACCGTTATCCATCAGATGCTTACAATGAAGAACAATGGTGTGAACCATCTACTTCATATGGGTATTATGAGGAACAAAGGATCGAACAACCGGATTCAAGCTTTGAAAATCCCGATCCTTACTCTATCACCGAAGTGACCGATAGGATATTAGAACACCTTAAAACTATCGAGTGCTACATAAAAGAATCTCGCGCAAGGGAAGAGGATTCCCGCGCAAGAGAAGAATTAAATAAAGAAGAGAGAGTTGAAAGTGTAAAACTGGAAGAACAAATAAGTGAAGAACCGACACATGAGTTAAACAACGAAAAAGGTGAGTCCGACAACGTTAAAATTCAAGAAGAGTCTAATTTTGAAGAAATTAATCTCTTGTCACCTTCTTTTGAAAATCATTGTTTAGTTCCAACTCATGCTAAGTTTTTAAAAGAGTTAAACACTAACACTAAAATTGACGAAACGGTAAGCGTTAAGTTAACTAACGATCAAACCTCGCTAATAAAAGAAGACCCATTTGAAATCAACATTACACCGGTTCCATGTTTTTTTCAAAATTCATTTATTAGTAATGTCACAATTGATAAAGATCTTTGTGTTAACATAATGCCCAACTACATTTTCGAAAAATTAAGTATTAGTGATTTTTCACCACTTCAAATACCCATTTTTCTATCTAATCGGAAAATAATAAAATCAATCGGTGTAGTTGAGAATGTCTTGGTCCAAACAAATCAAATGGTAATCCCAACCGACTTTGTTATCCTTGATGACGCTCCTCTAGTGTTGGGACGACCTTTTGTAAAAACCCACGAAGCTTTGAAAAACCGGAAGTACAACAATCTATTTATTCAATTAGGGGCATTAAAAGAAGTGTCGATCTTGAGCGTTCAATGAAATAACCGTTCGACAATGACGACCCCCTAATTGAAGACGAGCCAGAACCGCCCGATAAGGTGGGTCTAGCCAAGGACCCTTATAAACGTGGCGCACCGCGGAGGCATTCCGCGGAACTATCCTTAGTTTTAGATTAGTTTAACTTTTATGTTTTCTAGTTTAGTTTTAATTTTCAGGAATAAAGCACACTCGAAATGGTGGAGGTTACTAAGAAGAATTAAATAAAGAAGAGAGACCTGAGTTGTTGTCCTTTTTTCGATATGCAGATTTGTTCTCGGATGACATGGATATTGATCCGGCTACTGCTGAAGATAAATTTATTCCTGATTGGGATGTTCGGAACAAGGACTCATTGATGGACGCGCTAGTTGCAAAAACTCTCCTTTTCAACATAAATACTCCGATAGACTATGCCAGAAGCGGGAAGATGAAGAACCCTGATCTATGCGCTGCGGTTTTGACTAACCAAGCCCAGTCGAACATCTTTGTGACGGAGCTCTATCGGCGATGGGTAGAAGCGGAGTCGG
The DNA here is from genome assembly GCA_030545235.1 of Helianthus tuberosus. Lineage (NCBI taxonomy): Eukaryota > Viridiplantae > Streptophyta > Magnoliopsida > Asterales > Asteraceae > Helianthus > Helianthus tuberosus. Next base: position 35,646,515 of record CM060424.1, on the reverse strand, counting down.
TACGGGAGAACTTAGAGAAGGAGACTCGCTCCTTAAAGCGCAAGATTCAGAGGATTCCAGATGCAGAGAAGAAGGTTGCCCAGCTTTCTCAAGAACTACAGTCCCAGCAAGAGAAAATTAAGTCTTTGACTAGTCAGAATCAATCTTCCCAAGCGGCTGCTGCCTCTGCTGCGGAGGACCGTGATAGGATTGCAGCTGACTGCTGAGTTAAAGAGCTTCTCCGAATCCATGAAGCAGAAAGATGATCAGCACAAGGAAGTGATGGCGAAGATGGAGGTATCTTTTGAGAATGCCCGCGTAGCTTATGCAAACATGGTGGCTGGTACGCTCCTTGATGTGTGTAAAATGCAACATATAAATTACATCAAATGAGGCATAAAACTAACCCTTTTTTAGTACTAATATTGGAAAAAGAGTTTTTTGTCTTCCTTTTGTATTTTCAGGATTAAATGAGCTCAAAAACGCAAAAGAAGCAAAAAGACAGCTAAATCCAACATAAATACAAGAAAAGGAACATTAGTGGACTGCCCGAACCCTCAACGGCACCTTTCAAAGCAAAATAGAGAAAACAGAAGGCTGAACACGCCCCGTGCTCAGCCAGCACGGGGTCGTGCCCAAGAAGCAGCAGAAAAGACAAATCTATAGAAGCTTCTATTGCCCATCACGGGGCCGTGCTCAGCGGACACGGGGGCGTGTCGAAAGTACAGCAGGCGCATTTATTGTAATTGCGAATTACAATTAATGAGGAGAGAGAGTGTCAGACGGACACGGGGCCGTGTCCAGCGGACACGGGGCCGTGTCCAGCTCTCTGTTCAGCCTATAAATAGGAGTGCTTGGATTCATTTCATCTCATCCCTTGGCACACCACCTCTCTCACACTTCATCCACCACCCACCACCATCACAACACCATCATCCACCACCATCATCCATTGTCCATCATAGAGTGTGTGAGTCGTCTCGGGATCCAAGATTGATCGTAAGAGTTCTTGACAATCAAGGCCATGTTTGCCTAAGTCTCTTACATCACTTGGTGAAGACAAAGTGTCTAGTATAATACTTTTTATTTCTAATCTTTTGCACTTTTTATTTGGTTTTGTATTAATGACTTTAATAACTAGTTACTTATGTTGAAGGTGATCTTTCCTTATCGTTTGTCCGTGGTGTCTTGGCATTATTTTACTGTCTATATAAAATAAAGGATTTTCACCATTCATATCTCCACGGTCTATATGGAGGTATGTTGGCTACCTGGTAGGGGGTTAAGGGAACGGTTTGGTAAAGGTCTTGCCATTGTTCAGCGTTTAGAGGTCCTGCAATGGACCTGGGTCAAATTTAGTAGGACCTCCTTCAATACTTCACGGTATTGGATGGCGGGGGTCCAAACTCTTTGATCCCCTCATAAGTTAACTACTATTAATACTATAACCCGGCTATTTAGGACTGTAACCCTGCTGACTCAGACTACTTAGCCGAGGGTAACGTCACCGCCAAAAGCGGGGCCTACCACAATACTGCATTAATAACTTAATTCATTATCTTCCAATAATCCACCCCTTTAGGATTGTATCCCTGCTGACTCAAACTACTGGGGTGAGGGTAACGTCACCTTCAAAAGAGGGGCCTACTACAATAACTAAGATAATCTCTTAATTATGTGCAAAAGTGCGGAAATAATCAAAGGTTATACTAGATACGAGTCGGAACCAAGTGATTCATCTTGTCTATCTGTTTTTATTTTTATTTTTATTTTCAGCATTTTAGTTAGTTTTATTTTTCTTAGTTTAAAACATTTTCTCTAAACTTTTTATTTTTGTTAGACGTTGAGGATAAACCGGTACTAAAAGCTCTTGTGTCCTTGGACGACCTCGGTATCTTACCAACGCTATACTACACTCAACGATGGGTGCACTTGCCCATATGTGTGTTTAGTGTTAGTGAAATATCGTGTTTTATAAATTTAAAACTTGGCTAAAATAAGTGTTAAAAAGGGCTTAAAATATACACCTAATATATACGACACTTTCACGCGCATCAAGTTTTTGGCGCCGTTGCCGGGGACACAAGGATTTTGAGAAAGTTTAAAATCGACGGCCTAATCAGTTTTTCAAAACCTTTTTAAAACGCGCGCACATTTTTCTGCATTTTAGTTTAGTTTGCATTTACAGTAGCCTGAACACGGGGCCGTGCTCATTGAACACGCCCCCGTGCTGCATATTTTTAGTTAGATACCCAGATACAGAGTCTGAACACGGGGTCGTGCTCGCTGAACACGCCCCCGTGCTCAACGTGACCAGTAACTTTAATTAAAACGCCCAGATACAGATCCTGTACACGGGGCCGTGTTCACCAGACACGGGGCCGTGTCCAGCCTTCTGTTTCAATCTTTGTTTCATTTTCTGGTCCCGAGGCTCAGTTGTGGTCTGCTGAGTGATTCTTATGGATCAATACTCAGGAGGTTACAACTACACTTATGATGAGGATGATTATAGGGGTAATTATTGCACAAATTGTCGTAATACACGTTCGATTCAAAATAATCACTCGTATCAACCATCCAATTCATACACTTACTATGAGGAGCCCAGGTACGAGCCATCAACTTCATACACATCCTATGAAGACCAAAGGTATGAACCTCCTCCCTCATACTCGTATTTTGATGAACCAAGGTATGAGCCTTCTTACTCATACTTTGAGGAACCAAGATATGAGCCACCACCTTCATATGCTTATTATGAGGAACCTTGGCGTGAACAACCCACCTCATATGAGTATTATGAAGAACAAAATTACGAACCTTATCCATCATATGCTCACAATGAAGGACCATGGTGTGAACCATCAACTTCATATGGGTATTATGAGGAACAAAGGGTCGAACAACCGGATTCAAGCTTAGAAAATAATGATTCTTTTTCTATAACCGAAGTGACCGATAGGATATTAGAACACATTAGAGTTATCGATCGGTGTATAAAAGAAGCTCGCGCAAGGGAAGAGGAGTCCCGCGCAAGAGAAGAATTAAAAAAGGAAGAGATAACTAAAAATGAAAAAATGGAAGAACAAATAAGTGAAAAACCGACACATGAGCTAAACAACGAAAAAGGTGAGTCCAATAACGTTAAAATCCAAGAAGAGTCTAATTTTGAAGAAATTCATCTCTTGACACCTTCTTTCGAAAATCATTGTTTAGTACCCACTCATGCTAAGTTTTTAAAAGAGTTAAACACTAACACTAAAATTGACGAAACGGTAAGTGTTAAGTTAACTAATGATCAAACTTCACTAATAAAAGAAGACCCATTTGAAATTAACATCACACCGGTTCCATGTTTCTTTCAAAATTCGTTTATTAGTAATGTCACAATCGATAAAGATCTTTGTGTTAACATAATGCCTAACTACCTTTTCGAAAAATTAAGTATTAGTGATTTTTCTCCACTTCAAATACCCATTTTTCTATCCAATCGGAAAGTAATAAAATCAATCGGTATAGTTGAAGATGTCTTGGTTCAAACAAATCAAATGGTAATCCCAACCGACTTTGTCATCCTAGATGACGCTCCTCTTGTGTTGGGACGACCATTTGTAAAAACTTACGAAGCTTTGAAAAACCGGAAGTTCAACAATTTACCTCTTCAATTAGGGGCATTTAAAAGAAGTGTCGATCTCGAACGATCAATGAAATATCCATTCGGCAATAATGACCCCCTAATTGAAGATGAAGATGAACCACCCGATACAAGTGAAGAGATTGACCACTTTGTTGAAGAAGAGGTCGCCATAGAACAAACTTTTAAAGTTCTTGATCGAAACGAGCAACCAAATAAGGAGTCTCCTAAAGACCCACCACTTGAGCTCAAAGAACTTCCAAAAGGTTTGGAATATGCTTTTCTAGACAAAGATGGTAAGTTACCTGTAATTATTTCGTCTAAATTAGATAACCTAGAAAAAGAAAAACTAATTAGCCTTTTGAAAAAACACAAAAATGCAATAGCTTGGAAACTTGTTGACATAAAAGGAATTAGTCCTTCTATGTGCACACACAAAATTTTGATGAATGATGACTACAAATCAGTCATACAACCACAACGTCGCGTAAATCCAAATGTTCAAGAAGTGGTTAAAAACGAAGTCATCAAATTACTTGACGCCGGACTTATCTATCCTATTTCCGATAGTCCTTGGGTAAGTCCTGTCCAAGTAGTTCCAAAGAAAGGAGGTATGACGGTAATTACTAACGAAAAGAATGAATTAATACCAACAAGAACCGTCACAGGATGGAGAGTATGTATAGATTATAGACGATTAAATGAAGCAACAAGAAAGGATCATTTTCCTTTACCCTCCATTGATCAAATGTTAGAAAGATTATCCGGTCATAAATTTTACTGTTTCTTGGATGGTTTTTCAGGTTACTTTCAAATCCCGATAGCACCCGAAGACCAAGAAAAGACAACTTTCACATGTCCCTATGGAACTTTTGCTTATCGACGCATGCCGTTCGGTCTATGTAATGCCCCCGCAACATTCCAACGTTGCATGGTAGCCATTTTCCATGACATGATAGAAAAGACAATGGAAGTCTTCATGGACGACTTTTCTATCTTTGGGGATTCATACGACCAATGCCTCGATAACCTTGAACGAATGCTATCCCGATGTGAGGAAACTAACCTCGCCCTTAATTGGGAAAAATGCCATTTCATGGTAACGGAGGGAATAGTACTCGGTCACAAAATCTCAAGCGAAGGAATGGAGGTGGATCGAGCCAAAATAGATACCATTTCTAGATTACCTCCTCCATCCTCCGTAAGAGCTATTAGAAGTTTCCTAGGGCATGCCGGATTTTATAGGCGGTTTATCAAAGACTTTTCAAAAATCTCAAGGCCTCTAACAAAATTACTTGAAAAAGATGCTCCTTTCATCTTTGACAAGGAATGCAATCAAGCATTTCTAACCCTAAAGGAAATGCTAGTCAATGCACCTATCATGATAGCACCTGATTGGAAGTTTCCTTTCGAAATCATGTGCGATGCTAGTGACTTTGCAGTTGGAGCTGTCTTGGGACAGAGAAAAGAAAAGCATTTCCACCCAATATATTATGCTAGTAAAACACTTAACGATGCACAAGAAAATTACACAACAACTGAAAAAGAGTTACTAGCTGTGGTATTTGCTTTTGATAAATTTCGTTCTTATCTTGTTCTTTCTAAAACTATAGTCTATACAGACCATGCAGCCATTCGATATCTCTTTAAGAAGCAAGACGCAAAACCACGTTTGATTAGGTGGATTCTACTTCTCCAAGAATTTGACATTGAAATCAAAGACAAAAGAGGAGCAGAAAATACCGCAGCAGATCATCTTTCGCGCCTAGAAGACCCAGCTTTGGAGGCAACCAGGGACGAGCAAATCAACGAAAAATTTCCAACTGAATCCCTGGAAATGGTGGAATTTAAGGAAGAACCATGGTACGCCGACTTTGCCAACTACCTAGCTAGTGGAATAGTCGCAAAAGGATGGCCACATCATCAAAGAAAAAAATTATTTGCCAATGTGAAACACTATTTTTGGGAAGATCCATATCTTTTCAAAATGTGTGCCGACCAACTCGTCAGACGATGCGTACATGGTAGTGAAGCACGAAGAATTCTCCGCCATTGTCACGAAGGTCCATACGGAGGACATCATGGTGCTGCCAGTACCGCACGAAAGGTATTTGATTCAGGATTTTATTGGCCAACCATTTACAAAGATGCCCAAAATCTTGTAAAGACATGTGATGCTTGCCAAAGAACAGGTAATATTTCTTCCAAAAACGAAATGCCACAAAATGGCATTCTTGTTTGTGAAATTTTTGATGTGTGGGGACTTGACTTTATGGGACCTTTCCCACCATCGAAAGGAAACAAATACATACTTGTGGCAGTAGATTACCTGTCTAAATGGGCCGAGGCCGAGGCACTTCCAACAAATGATGGAAGAGTAGTGGTAAGATTTCTGAAAAAATTATTCTCTCGTTTTGGCACACCTAAAGCTTTAATAAGTGATAGAGGTACCCATTTTTGTAATCATCAACTTGAAAAAATTTTAACAAGATATGGGGTCTATCACCGGGTTTCGACAGCTTATCACCCTCAAACAAACGGACAAGCCGAAGTGACCAATAGAGGGTTAAAACGAATACTCGAAAAAACCGTAGGGTTAAACAGAAAGGAATGGGCTGATAAATTAGATGATGCTTTATGGGCTTTTCGAACTGCTTATAAAACAACGATAGGTACAACCCCATATAAGCTAGTCTATGGAAAGAGTTGTCACTTGCCAGTAGAAATTGCACACAAAGCCTACTGGGCAATCAAAAATGTAAACTTAGATCTAGAATTTGCTGGTAAAAATCGATTTTGTCAAATAAATGAATTAGACGAACTTAGGAATTATGCATACTCAAACTCTGAGATTTATAAGGAAAGAATGAAAAATTGGCATGACAAACATATTAAACCTAATGAATTTCGGGTAGGAGATTTAGTTCTTTTGTTTAATTCACGACTTCGATTGTTTCCTGGTAAATTAAAGTCTAGGTGGTCAGGACCTTTTTCCATCACCCATATTTTTCCACACGGTGCAGTAGAAATTAAACCTCGAAATGGGCCACCATTTAAAGTCAATGGCCAACGGCTGAAACTCTATCAAGGATTTATTGAGGATGAGGAAGAAGAGATCTTGCTTCAAACCGTGGAAGAATAAAAACATCATGCCTGGTAAGTTACGAACGATTGAGGCGGCAAAATAAAGCGGTAAGTTTTCTAAACCATAGCCTATGTGAAAAAGGGGCACTCACACGAGGCCGTGTCCGCTGGACACGGGGCCGTGTTCGCGCTGCAGACGGGATAAAACCCCTTTTTCAAAACAGTTTCTTCATTCCACACGCCCCATTTCCCCACAAAAGCTCTGGTTCCAGGCGATTTTTCGCGAAATTCCAACGTCTCTTACCGATCTAACAGCGTCAAGGTATGATTCTGTCACTCTTAGTAGTTAGATTAGTTACTTGTATGTAGTTAATACACCACAAATTTGGGGAAAATCTAGGGTTCTTGATGTTCATCCGGATCGAACCTAAAATTTTTTCCTAAATCTGTTTGCATTTAGTTAGATTAGCGTTAAGGGAAGTAAATACACTTGTATTGTTCATAGATTCACCCGATTTCTTACAAAAACCCCAAACCCTTGTTCTGAACCGAAAAGATAAAATTGATAGGGTAAACGGGTTATTTTGGGAAAAAACGGCACTTAGGGTTTCATTTTCGGGGGAAACCGCACCTATTGGTTCAAAATTTTCAAGTTTTCGAAACCGGGTCGAAAAATGGGATTTTTGAGTAACAGACCCCTGGACACGGGGCCGTGTCCGCTGGGCACGGGGTCGTGTCCAGCCCGCTGTTTGCAGTTTTGTCCGAAAATATTTCTGTTTCATGCTAACTTTTGGTGTATTCTTGCAGATGGCCAGGAAGTTTACTAGATTCAACGCCAATGAGCTAGATGCAAGAGCTCGATACGAGCTTCTTCAAACAAGGCCGGAGGAATACCCGAGGCAGGCGTGCACAGAACTACTAACCATGGTGAATCAAATTGACCGTTTCAACAACATTGTCACGGGACCACTCAGAGTCGCGCTAACAACCCGACTCCGTTCCGTCCATGAATGCACCTTGGAATTCTACAGCACCTTTGCATTCACTTCAAGGTGCGACCCGTTCGATAATGACGGGGTGTCATTCAGGTGTGGCGGAACGAGGTATTCAATCTCCATGGCACAATTCGGATCGATTATCGGGTTGTATGCGGAGGAGGATGCGGGAAACGAAGAAAATACAGGGGGATTGAGAGAGATCGAAGACAACGAGCGCCAAGCCATGTGGGCTCAGATTGGGGAAGGGTTCTACAATCCGAGCAGCACTAAGAGTACCAAGCTGAGGGATCCGCTTTACAGATACATTCATAGGCTCCTCGGCTACTCTCTTAGCCAAAGGCATGACAGTGGTGGCGTCGTTGGGTTAAGAGATTTGCTTGTCCTCCATTGCATTCACAACCGCAGGCCGCTCGATGTTCCGTTCCTCATGCTCCGAAACATGCATCACAACCGCCTTGCTAGTGCACCAACTCCTATTTTCTTCGGGGGATGGGTGTACCGTCTCTTCAAGCACTTCGCCCACATTCCGAGGTCATTTGAGAGGAGCCCATGGTCGGGTACGGTGGATATTCACATCTGCCGCTCGATGAACCTGGTTTATGAGGCAGAAGACGGGACGGTAACCTTTCAAAGGATGCAAGGTCATGCATGGAACCCGCAAGAAGCACTTGTCCTCCCAGCTCCGCAACATCATCAGTACCAATACCCACCCCACGGTGATCCGGGCCAATCATCCTCCTCGGGAGGCAGTTTTCCTAATTTTCAAAGTTTGCATGATTTGTTGCAGGAAAACCTCATGTGTACTCGGAACACCTATAACATGGCGAGCAACACCTACCACCGGGTCGGAGCTATCGAGAGAAACCTATCCGAGATACAAGACGATGTCGGATACATACGAGACCACATTGCACGCCGTGGAGGGGATGACGATGATGATGATGATGATGATGCCATGGAGTAGGCGGGAGGAGCATAGGAGGAAGCGGTTGATTGATGACTCCCCAGGTTAACCCTTTGCAATCTTGAACAACTGATGGCCTGCGTGCCAAGTGTTAGACAATTTACTTTTCCTAACTATTTTCTGCATTTTACTTTTCTTACTTTATGCTTGGAACAATTAACTGTGGTAATGTAGGATGTTTGTGTTGCTTGGTGTGGTATTAAGTGATGAAACAGGTACAAACCAAGGCTTAGGGTGTTAAGCCTCAGAACTTATAGGGCTAGAATGGAAAAACCGGAGGAAGAAACCTGTTTTTTAGGCTTTCAGACTGTCCACACGGGGACGTGTCCAGCCAACACGCCCCCGTGCTCACCTCCCTGACCTGCTGTTTGGCTTCTGTTCGGCAGAATTTTGTCTGGCCGTGTTCAGTGGACACGGGGCCGTGTCCACCTTCTGTAAGTTCTTGTTACTGGCACCTGAACACGGGGTCGTGCCCACTCAACACGGGGCCGTGTTCAGTGCCCAGTAACACAAATTTTTGCTTTTTAAACACTAATTTACACATCTAATCAACCTAAAAATTTATTTTTGGGACACATTGAGGACAATGTGTAATTTAAGTGTGGGGGGATGCTAAAACCTTGAATTTTGCAAGTCCTAAATACAAGCCTTACACAAAACTCTATTGGAACCGCTAATCACCCCAAAAATTTTTCAAAAATTTCATTTTTTTTTACTTGTCTAGGTTTAACTCGGGAAATTCAAGTTCTCAAAAAGGTTATATTTTTACAAATTTACAACCGATAGCGTAGTGATAAAAAGAACCAACATAAGAAAATTATGAAAAGGCATGACAAACTTATTTAAAATTTGATTATATATACTTGATCACATAAAAACTCATTCCCACAAAAGTGAGTTTTGAGCCTTTATTGAGCACACAATTTCATATCATTTGACTAAATGCTCATTTTTCGTTTCTTGTGTGAATAGCTGCTTGGTTCTTACGACTCTAGAACTTGCCATGACAATACATTCCCGGTCCTTATCAACTTAAACCCGAGTAAGTAAATGATGGAGGCATTAGGACCAACCTTTTTCATTTCTACACCATTATTTTTCTTTTTCTTTTACCACCTACCCAAAAAAAAAATCCCCCTAGTTAGCCCATTTGAGCCTAAACCTTTTCGTTTCATCACCCAAACAAAAAACCCTTTTACCCACCAAAACCTTTTTCATTTTTTACCCTTTATTTTAGTAACAAGTTCGGTTCTTCGCGAAAAAAAAAAATTGATAATAATGAAGCAAAAAGAAAATAAACAAACAAAGTAATCAAAAATAACTTTGTTTGAATAAAAGCTTCATTAAAAATAAAAAGTTGCAAAAATACGAAAACCGACACTTGTTACGCTTTTTAGCCCTTTTTTCTACTAACCACTAACCCAACCAACCACCTTTAACCCTAGCTAACCCTTAACCCACAAAGTCCTCTTGATATCTACAAAGGTATAAAAGTTAAAAAGGAGGAGGATTGATTTCTTGGCAAGCCTATGGTAGGAATAAGTTCCGTGCCGCTCTCGAGTGATTCACTAAAAATACACTTTCGGCCGAGTGTGAGTGATTTCCCCGCGAGGTATGTGAACTTGTATATAAATAGAATTTTAAAAAAAGGCATGTTATGCCCAAATAAGTAATTTCTTTTATGAACAGTTCTAAATAAATCATTACGAATAGGAGTGTAAATAAATAAAAATAAAACCCAAAAAGATCTTGGAAATCCCGACACTCTACGACAAGCCCAAAACCTTCTCTTCTACCTATTCCATTTTGGAGTGTAAGCCACATACTAAAGAGTTTTGCTTGAGGACAAGCAAAAGTTCAAGTGTGGGGGTATTTGATGTGTGTAAAATGCAACATATAAATTACATCAAATGAGGCATAAAACTAACCCTTTTTTAGTACTAATATTGGAAAAAGAGTGTTTTTGTCTTCCTTTTGTATTTTCAGGATTAAATGAGCTCAAAAACGCAAAAGAAGCAAAAAGACAGCTAAATCCAACATAAATACAAGAAAAGGAACATTAGTGGACTGCCCGAACCCTCAACGGCACCTTTCAAAGCAAAATAGAGAAAACAGAAGGCTGAACACGCCCCGTGCTCAGCCAGCACGGGGCCGTGCCCAAGAAGCAGCAGAAAAGACAAATCTATAGAAGCTTCTATTGCCCATCACGGGGCCGTGCTCAGCGGACACGGGGGCGTGTCGAAAGTACAGCAGGCGCATTTATTGTAATTGCGAATTACAATTAATGAGGAGAGAGAGTGTTAGACGGACACGGGGCCGTGTCCAGCTCTCTGTTCAGCCTATAAATAGGAGTGCTTGGATTCATTCATCTCATCCCTTGGCACACCACCTCTCTCACACTTCATCCACCACCCACCACCATCACAACACCATCATCCACCACCATCATCCATTGTCCATCATAGAGTGTGTGAGTCGTCTCGGGATCCAAGATTGATCGTAAGAGTTCTTGACAATCAAGGCCATGTTTGCCTAAGTCTCTTACATCACTTGGTGAAGACAAAGTGTCTAGTATAATACTTTTTATTTCTAATCTTTTGCACTTTTTATTTGGTTTTGTATTAATGACTTTAATAACTAGTTACTTATGTTGAAGGTGATCTTTCCTTATCGTTTGTCCGTGGTGTCTTGGCATTATTTTACTGTCTATATAAAATAAAGGATTTTCACCATTCATATCTCCACGGTCTATATGGAGGTATGTTGGCTACCTGGTAGGGGGTTAAGGGAACGGTTTGGTAAAGTTCTTGCCATTGTTCAGCGTTTAGAGGTCCTGCAATGGACCTGGGTCAAATTTAGTAGGACCTCCTTCAATACTTCACGGTATTGGATGGCGGGGGTCCAAACTCTTTGATCCCCTCATAAGTTAACTACTATTAATACTATAACCCGGCTATTTAGGACTGTATCCCTGCTGACTCAGACTACTTAGCCGAGGGTAACGTCACCGCCAAAAGCGGGGCCTACCACAATACTGCATTAATAACTTAATTCATTATCTTCCAATAATCCACCCCTTTAGGATTGTATCCCTGCTGACTCAAACTACTGGGGTGAGGGTAACGTCACCTTCAAAAGAGGGGCCTACTACAATAACTAAGATAATCTATTAATTATGTGCAAAAGTGCGGAAATAATCAAAGGTTATACTAGATACGAGTCGGAACCAAGTGATTCATCTTGTCTATCTGTTTTTATTTTTATTTTTATTTTCAGCATTTTAGTTAGTTTTATTTTTCTTAGTTTAAAACATTTTCTCTAAACTTTTTATTTTGGTTAGACGTTGAGGATAAACCGGTACTAAAAGCTCTTGTGTCCTTGGACGACCTCGGTATCTTACCAACGCTATACTACACTCAACGATGGGTGCACTTGCCCATATGTGTGTTTAGTGTTAGTGAAATATCGTGTTTTATAAATTTAAAACTTGGCTAAAATAAGTGTTAAAAAGGGCTTAAAATATACACCTAATATATACGACACTTTCACGCGCATCACTCCTTCTTTCCTTTTTTGACTTGTGCATTTACTTTTGCTATTTTTTCTAACTCTTTTGGCAGAGCGGGATGTGCTCAAATCAGAGGGAGCTGATTTGAAGATGCAGGTTGAGGAAATGAAAGGACGTGAAGAAGAGATGGAAGCGGAGAATGCTTCCCTAAAAGCTAAGGTGGAAGATCTTCAAGCAACGAAGATTTGGATGCTTTCAGAAGGGGCCCGACTCTTGGCGAAGAACGTTCATAAGGGGCCGGAAATGACTGCCGCCGTGGCCGCAGTTAATAATGCGATGAGTGCCGTGGGTATCAACTCCGGTCTGCATGCTGGTTATGTACATGCTTTGCAGAAGAAAACCCCTTACAAAGATGTTCCGATGTTAAATCGCAATGCTACGGAGGATCTAAAAACGGCGGTTGCCTGTTTCGATACTCTCACATTTTCGGTGATAGAAGATCTTCAGAAGCTTATCGACGTGCCTCTTTCTGAAATTAAGAAAGCTCTACTTTTTGCGAATGATGACTCTTCGGAGAAGTAAGGTGGACATGCCCGGCTCTTTGGGGTATGCACCTAGGAAGTTTATAATTTATTTAGTTCTTTGGCAGATGGACATGTCCGGCGATTTGGGGCATGCACCTTATTTTGGATGAAATGTAATGATGCTTTTACTTATGTTAGACAAATATCCTTTGTAAACGATTTTGTAATTTCCGGTTTATGCAAGTCCGGTCAATTTTTGATGTAAACATACATGCTTCCATGTTTTTGGTGTTTTACATTTTCTGTTTTTTTTTCTAGAACGTTCATTTAAAACACGGATCCGATTTTTGGTTTTCCAGGATAATTTTTAAGTGAAGGGAAGAATATGAACGGGACTAGTTCATTCCTACCTTTTAGGGTTAGCATCCCTAGTTCGGCCGAAAATTATACTTGTGTTGCAACGTTGTTAAAGATAGAAAATTTTATCATTCTATTTTCTTATCCGGAGTTATACTTCTCCGATTAACACATAGTAAAAACATTTTATGCAATCCGTGGGTAAAACCCTCCACGGTCTTGGAGTTTATAAATTGTTCGGTGCGGGCAAAAACATCCGCTTTACAAGGAAATAAAAAGAGTGACGGAGGCCGTAGCTTCCGTATTACAATCTTATTTTTAAAATAGGAACAACTTTTTTAAAGAAAACACTTCTTTAAGTGTGCTCCGTTCCATGTGCGCGGGACGAGGGTCCCATCCATTTTCTTGAGCGTATATGCACCGTCTTTTCCTGCGGTGTTAATTAGGTAGGGTCCTTCCCACTTCGGAGCCATCTTTCCAGTACCTTCAGCCAAACTGGCTTCATTGCTCCGCATGACATAGTCTCCGATCTTGAACCGGACCTCCTTTACTTTTGAGTTGTAGCGCTTTTCCAACTCTTTTTTGTATTTTTCTTCTCGGATGGCCGCGAGTTCTCTTCGCTCCTCGAGCAGATCAAGGTTTAGACGGAGTTCTTGCTCATTCTCTTCTTGATTCTGTTGCATTCGAGGGGTAGGTATCCCTACTTCAGCGGGAATGACCGCTTCGGTACCGTATGTCAAGCTAAAGGGAGTTTCCCTATTGCTTGTCTTCGGCATCGTCCGGTGAGCCCACAGGACATGCGAGAGTTCATCTGCCCATGAAACGCCTTCCTTCCCCAAGCGTTTTTTAATGCCCTCCACAATGTTGCGGTTGGCTCTTTCAACTTGCCCGTTGGCTTGGCGATGGGCTACCGAAGCAAAGTTTTGCTCAATGTGCATTCTTTCGCACCATGTCTTGATTGGTTTTTCTGCAAACTGCTTCCCGTTATCACTGACTATACAGAGCGGCATTCCGTATCTACACACTATGTTTTCCCAAACAAACCTCAGCACTTGATCTCCTGTGATGGTCCGGAGGGGTTTGGCTTCGATCCATTTTGTAAAATAGTCGATGGCAACCAACAGGAATCTTACCCCTCCGGTAGAAACAGGGAAAGGACCCACAATGTCAATCCCCCATTTCTGAAACGGCCATGCCGAAGTTACAGGAACGAGGTTATTCTTGGCTCGGTGACTAATGGGAGCGTGCCGCTGGCAGTCTTCACATGATTGTAACTCATTAACCGCGCTTTGATGCATACCTGGCCAGAAGTATCCGGCGTTCATAACTTTGGCTATGACCATCCTTGGTCCGGAGTGGATGCCGCATATTCCCCAGTGGATTTCTCTAATGACATAGCTGGCTTCCTCCGGTGTTAAGCATTTCAAGAGCGGACCTAAAAAGATCTTCCGGTAAAGTTGCCCATAGTGAATCTGATACTGCAACGCTACCTTTAGCTTCCGGGCCTGAGCTTTGTCTTCTGGGAGCGTCCCTTCTTTCAAGTAATCCACAATCGGAGTCATCCAGGATTTTTCTAGCACGGAGACTGACATGACCGAACCTGTCTGTTGGATGGCCGGGACTTGCAAGGTTTCGACTAAAACTTCTTTGGATAAGTGACAGAATGCTACGGATGCGAGCTTGCTTAAGGCATCCGCCTTTTTGTTCTTACTCCGCGGTATGTGTACTATCTTGCAAGAGTCGAAAGAGGAGATTAAACTGTTAACTTGCTGGAGATACCGAACCATGTTATCCTCTCGCGCTTCGTACTCTCCACTGACTTGATTGGCTACTAACAATGAATCAACATGTGCTAGTACGGAGGTTGCACCGGCTTTGGCCGCGGTTTGGAGTCCTGCGAGGAGAGCCTCATATTCTGCCTCATTGTTTGAGGTTTTAAACTCAAATCACAGAGCATAAGTGTATTCTATCCCTTCTGGGTCTATTAAGATTAACCCGGCTCCCGATCCTTCTTTGCTGGAGGCTCCATCCGTATATAAGTTCCATACCTTCGGCAGGGCGGACTTTTCTTTGGTGCTTTCTCCGGTTGGTACCTCTGTGAGGAAATCTGCCACCGCATGGCCTTTTACCGGACCTCTGGTTCGATAGGTGATATCGAAGGCGCTGAGTTCAATTGCCCACTTAGTAAGATGTCTGGAGACCTCTGGTTTTCTGAGAATTTGCTGGATCTGGAGGTCAGTCTGCACTTCTATATTGAAAGCTTGAAAGTATATTCGGAGGCGTCTGGAGGCATGTACCAGAGCGAGTGCCAACTTCTCAATCATCGGGTACCGAGTTTCATAATCCTTTAGGATGCGGCTTACGTAGTAGACCGGTATTTGTGCTTGATTCCGATGTACCACAAGTACTGCACTTATAGCGAAGTGAGAGGCGGAGAGATAAACTGTGACGGTTTCTCCGGTGATTGGTGCAGTCAAAGTTGGTAAAGACCCAAGACAAACTTTCAATTCTTGAAACGCCGAATCAGCCTCTGGTGTCCATTCTATTTGACCTTTCCCAGTTCGCTTTTTTAAGACATTCATGAAAGGGATAGTACGATCGACTGCTTTTGAGACGAATCGATGGAGGGCTACCAGTTTGCCGTTCAGTGATTGGATTTCTTTAACCGTTTTCGGAGGCTGCATGGAGACTACTGCTTTGATTTTATCCGGATGCACCTGAATTCTGGACTGGGTTATCCAAACACCAAGAAACTTTCCTTCTTCTAAACCAAAGGAGCATTTTCTGGGGTTAGTTTAAGGTTGATACTCCGAAGCCTGGTGAAAGTTTCGAGTATGTCATCGATCATGTTGTCTTCAGCCTGGCTTTTTATGACCAGGTCGTCCACATAAATTTCCAGATTTCTTCCGATCTGGTCTTTGAACGCTTTATCCATCAGCCTTTGGTACATGGCTCCGACGTTCTTTAATCCGAATGGCATTTTGGTATAACAGAAGAGACCCTCGTTTGTTACAAACGCGGTCTTGTCTTCGTCTTCCAAAGCCATTTGAATTTGATGGTAACCTTTATACGCATCTAGGAAGCATTTAAGACGGAAGCTAGAAAGAGAATCAATCTTTAAATCTATCTCCGGCAAAGGATAACAATCCTTCGGACAAGCATTATTCAGATCAGAAAAATCGACGCACATCCTCCATGTTTTATCTTTCTTTGTTACCATTACCGGATTGGAGACCCATGTTTGGTACCATACTTCCCTGATGATACCGGCACTTAGTAACTTTCGTACATCCTCGGAGATGGCTTTGTTACGCGCCGGAGCCATGTTTCTTTTTCTTTGAGCTACTGGCTTTGCTGAATGCGACACCTTCAACTTATGTTCAGCCAAGCATCGAGGAACTCCCACCATGTCGGAGGTTTGCCAAGCAAATACATCGAGGGAATTAGACAAGAGCTTCCACAACTTCTTTTTGGTACGTTCGGGAAGCTGAGCCCCGACTGCAATTTTTTGTTCCGGAAAATGCGGGTGGATAGCCCATTCCTCTGTGAGGAGGTTCGGAGGGTTGTCAGTACCATTGCTTTGTCGTATTTCAGCTACGCAAATTGTTGACTCGGAGTGCAGAGTTGCCACTCCTGCTTCGGTGGGGAATTTTAAAGACCCATGAATGGTAGAACTGATGATACCGAAGGCACACATACCGGGCCTCCCTAGAATAACATTATGAACGGACCTTGCTTCTACTACCAGATACGTTAAATTGACTGTTCGGATCAGACTTCCTTCTCCCAATGTTGTTGGCAGGGTGATTTGCCCTATAGGCTGCACTACTTCTCCGGAAAAACTTACCAAAGGCATTGAGACTTGTATCAATTTTGCCTTGGTCTACGGAGCTAGCTGCTGGAAACACTGTTTGTACATGATTTCGGTGGCACTTCCGCTGTCAACATAAATCCTCCGGACCTTGTGACCAGCGATGATTGCAGACACTATGATTGGTCCGTCCTTGGTTTCTTCAGGATTAATGGGAGGGAAAGCAATGGGTTGCTGCATCCAAGCGGCCATATGGTGACTGGATCACTTGATGCCTTGGTTACCTGCTTTTCTGATCATGCCAATTACTGGTTGATTGTTCGGATTATCCACCGAATTACCTGAAGACTTTCCCTCCTTTACTTCTTTTACTAGGTGCGACAACTTACCAGACCGTACTGCTTTTTCTATTTCCTGCTTTAGGGACCAGCAGTCGTCTGTGTTGTGGCCTCGAGCATGATGGTAATCACAATATTTCTTGGAATTTTTGTCACCTGGGTTTCGGAGCTTGGGTGGAACGGGGAAATTTGCACCTTCGGCACTAAGGATTTCACTAGGAGTTTTGGATAGGTCCGATAAGTTATAGAATCTTGACCCGGAGTTCCTCCCTCGTTGAGGTCTATCGTTCCTGTTGTAAGGATGTGGTCGTCCTCTATTACCGGACGGAGCTTTATCGAATACGGACCCACCGTTTTTCTTCCAGGAATACATCTTGTGATTTGACTCCGGAGCTGGATTACATGCATTTTTCCCTCGAGCAAAAGCTCTGGCTCGCTCCATGAGTACTTCCATTGTCTTCGGAAGATTTTCGGGCAGCGTTTCAACTAACTGGTTGTTCCGGACACCATGACAGAATCCGGAGATCCTTAACTGATCAACTACCCCACTGATCTGCATACTTTCCCGGTTGAACCGGTCGATGAAACTATCCAGAGATTCCCCATCCCTTCTCCGGATGTTGAGAACTTCGGTGATTTCTTTTGAATAGTGCCTTTGCTGGCTAAAATTCTGGAGAAATAATCTTTGGAACTCTTCGAAATCGTTGATCTCTCCTTCATTCAACGCATCAAACCACACCCGAGCAGCTCCGGTTAGTGTTTGTGCGAACATGAAACACCACGCCGGCATCGGCCACTGTTCTACGCGTGCGGCTCCGTCAAAGTCGAACATATGATCATCTGGATCAGTCGTACCATCATACTTTTTAACTGTAGTTGGCATTTTGAGCTTCGGAGGTAGCTTGGCGTGTGTGATGCGGGCGCTGAACTTGGACTTAGCAGTCATGGAAACTGGGTGGTATGGCTTGGTAAGATCCGGATCATTAACTATTTCAGCTTCATTTCGTATCATCATAGCTGGAGATGTTCCGGAGGATCCCTGCACATACCCACTATAAGTTTCTGAGGTAACAACTGTGGAGAAAGTAGGAGGGGTGAATATTGTAGGACCCATAGTCCTTACCGGAGTTTCTTCCTGAAACAACCTGGTTCGTAAACCGAGGATTTGTTCATCTCTAGCCTGTTGTGCTTTCAATCTTCGTAGAAGACTTGCATTTTTTGAGAGAAACTCCGCATCAAACTCAGATGTTTGCGAAGTAGGAAGTAGAATAAAAGGCAAGGTTGTTCCCGGTCCCGAGTTTAAAGGAGCCGAGATTGCGGAAATAGTGCTTGCTGGTGCTGTAGTTTGTGTGCTAAAAGCCATGGATCCCAGATTCTCAGAACCTGAGGCCGCCATTTTTCAGTTCTTTGCTCAAGAAATTCACCAAAGTGAAGGACTAAGAGCTTTGAGATCGGATGGCGCCAATTGAAGAACCAAAGAATCGTGTTTAGGCCGGAGCCTGTAAACGAGGGTTTGGATCTTGTAAGTGAGCTTGGAGGATAGTCCTGCAAAACAGAAAACCGTTAGGCTCGCCGCAGAGATGGGAGGGCCCCTCTACGACCACCCTCCGGCGTGAGGATAAGTATTGGTAGAGAGAGAAAGTAGAGAGAGAAAATAGGGACGAAGGTTCAGAAAATTGTACTTGGCTTTGTACTTGATGGGGTATTTATAGTGGTCAACTGAGATGTCGTCATTCGTCCAGACGCACTTGAATGGAGGTTCGTCTTCGGAGGTACTTGATAAGGAATGGACATGTTTCAGATGTCCGTTCAAGTGGAGTCCGGTTCGTCCCAAGGATCGTGTCCGGTCTCGGATATGTATCTTCAGTGACGATGGAGGAGGTGATGAACAGAGATGAAGTTCAAGTGACCGGGTCGGAGAAGATGATCGGAGGTCGTCGGAGATGATAGACGACGATAACTGTGAAGACGATGTCGATGTAGCAGAGGTGACGGAGGTGTGTTAGAGTGGTGATCGGAGAAGGTGAGCAGAAGAAGATGATGGAGACGAAGGTGATGGTTATGGTTATGAAGATGATGAACGTGTACGGTGTACGATGTAGTAGCAGATGATTTCGGATGTTGAAGATGGATGATTACGGATGAGAAACGGTGAATATCTTGGATGAAGAGTATATCTCGGATGATATTGGTGATGATTTCAGATAAAGAACAATGATTTCAGATGATAAAAGTTGATGTCTGATAATGATGAATGTTCGAAATGACGATCCCGGATGATTTCGGATTAGATGAGATGATTCCGGATGAAATGATAAATTATGGATGAAGACGTCACGGATGATGTCGGATGAAGAAGTTGATTGCGGATTAAAACGGTGAAGAAAAATAATGATGATGACGTAATGATTGTCTTGGATGGATGTCTGACAATCAAATGAAGATGATGATGTTGAAGAATCTGTGTAAAATAAATATGATGTCAGACTTGTTGACTTGAATGTCCGATGATGATATTTTATAAGATTTAAAGATTTTGAAAATCTTAACACTTTTTAACTAGATTAAAAAGCAAAGTATGATGATTTTTTGAATAACGCGAAGAACACATGAAGATCACGAAGAACACAAAGAACACGATGAAGATCTTCAACAAAAAAGACAGAATTTCTTGAATGTTTGATATCAATATGGCTCTGATACCAATTGTTAGCCCCGAAAATACGGATCAAACAACGATATCAAACGATCAACAAGGATGGACGGAATCCAAACTTGATGATCTTCAAGAAATCAAGAACAATAAGATGAAGATTTGAATATTTGTTGAATTCAGGCCCGGCCCAGAGGGGGTGCGGGGTGGGCGACGGCTCAGGGCCCAAACCCTCCGGGGGCCCAAATTTTTATATTTTAATAAAGTTACGCTGTAGAGCTTAGAATATATAAGTACTGAATTGGAAAAAAACAAGATAATGCCCATGGTCTGGTGGTTCTCATGTCACTTTATTAGCAAATAGGTCTTGGGTTCTAGTCTTGAGAGTTTCATTTTAGTTGATTTTTTATTTATTTTTGTTACCTATGCATTAAATGCAAATGACATTAATTGACTAATTTTGTGTTTAAAAAGGGAATCGCAGTTATTTCTCAAATCTAGTTTAAAACTGTTTATTATGTTAATTTCTTAAAATATTATTCAATCTACAATTAGTTTTGTGTGTTCCATTTTAATGAAAAAGGTTATTTTGTTTTTTTTTTCTCTTTTCAC
This sequence comes from Helianthus tuberosus, assembly GCA_030545235.1. Taxonomy (NCBI): domain Eukaryota; kingdom Viridiplantae; phylum Streptophyta; class Magnoliopsida; order Asterales; family Asteraceae; genus Helianthus; species Helianthus tuberosus. Next base: position 35,626,053 of record CM060424.1, on the reverse strand, counting down.
TATGTGTTTTTTTCTAAATAAATTTGGATAGGTTACGATGGTTTTACATGATTCTAAATAACGATTTTTAAAGTTACGATATAACAATTCTACATTTTGTTAATTTACCCTTACAACGTGTTTTCTTTCTATGTTTCGTTGTCCAAATGCGTTTGTGATGTGCTTTTTATCTACGTTTCCACGTAAAAAAGCATTCCGCCGCAACATGCGGGCGATTCCACAAATTTTTTATTCGTTTCATATATTCAAAACTTTTTTGTATATTCTTTTTAAAAAGTTTATATTTTAGGGGCCCGTATTTTATCTTCGCATAGGGCCTACATATTTTCGAAGACGACCCTGGTTGAATTGAATGCTTAAACTTGCATACAATCTCTAATTGTCTAATACAAGTTTAAAAAACAAATCAACCAACCATGCTCCTAATTTCTAACTTCTATTTATACTAAGGGGTTTCCCCCAAAACCCTAGACCCATAATTCCCCCAAAGCCCACTCTAATACCCCCACTTCTAGAACTTGATCCATTAAGCAATTAATCTACTAATCCATAAACCTATAGGGCCTAACAATTAATGAATAGTCCATTTTCATTTTTGTGGACTATATACTTGACTTACATGGCAGGTTTGGGAAAGGCAATTATTTAGTTGATTTTCATTTTTATGTTTCAATTAATTTGAGTTTCGAGCTTTATATGTATTGGGTTAAAATAAGACTGTGACGTATTGGGTTGAGAGATAGGCTGATCGAGTTGGTACGCAAATGAAAATTGTCTTAAAGAGCATGGCAAAGGTGATTCAAGATCTATTGCAGAAGTTTCTATCGAAACCGTATATGCCCAGAAGTTTCTATACGAAAACTACATGCTCTTCACTAATGAGCGAAAAGTTCGGGGGTCGGCCGCCCCCTCCCGCCCCCACTATGCTATGCCCAATGGCTAGGAACACGTATAGCCCAAATATTTTATAAATATGAATATATAGTAGGGGTGTAAGAATATGATTACCGAGATTGTTACTTTTATGTAATAAAATGATGGAGGCCATTATATTAACGCCTTTTTTTCACACTTGTTCTTTTGCAAACTAATATAACTCAATGCAAAGGTGAGGTATTATTATGGTGAAGGCCATGTAATGGTCCTTTTGTGAATAAATCACTGTCAAATACATATAAAGTAATCTTTTAAAGTAGGTTTAGTATCTATTGTGAGATTAAATATATAATTATTATAATATTTAATCTTGTAGCCATTATAATCATTTATATTATATAGATTAAAATATATTAATAACCTATTAATAATTAGTTGGTAATTATTGATGGACCATATTACCCTTATTAACTAATTAGGTTTCCTCTTGGGTGTATATATAAGGAGATTATTAGAGAGTTAAGGGTTAGACAATTACACAATTCACATAACCCTATTAACATCGACCGGCTCTCTCTCCCAACCGAATCCTTCCCTTGTTTCGGTTTCATCACCATCATAATCTTACACCCTATGGAGGAACCAGATCATCTTGACAAGTATGTCAAACTCAATGGCTGCATCTCTGACTGGATTCTCTGCTGGCATGTCTGCTGTAACAGGTATGTTATTCATGTTTTCCATTATGTTTAAACAAAACCGATCAACATGTGGTATCAGAGCATATGTTGATAAATCAGTTCTGTTTTCGTATCCATTATTCCGGGATCAAAATCTGGAAAACAGAAGTTTTGAAAGTTTATAAAAATCACGGCTGTTTTCGGGTTTCATGGAGCCGAAATCATGGTTTTAAGAAAAGGGTGGTTAATCATGTCACCCGAAACCAATATGGGTAAATTAATGTCCGAAATATGTTAACAAAAGTCTTAAAATTCAGGTTTCGGATCTCAGAATTATGTTTTAATTTTCTAGGGTTCATCATTTGTTCTAAGAAAACTCGAAAATTCCTTAAGTTTTGGAATATAATTTGGATTAGTGGGTGTTTTTACTGTTTTTTGATCTGAATTATATCTCTTAAAATTTTCGAAAACTGTTAAAAGATAAATAGTTATAGTTTTCGAAATCTTTGATAAGTTTAGATCAACAATAAAGCAGGAAACACTATCCCACAATTCCTAAAATTTTGAGCTTTCAGTTATTTTCACAAAAAAAACAGCTGTTAACAGGAGTCTCGAGACCACAAGGTCTCGACTCGAAATCATAAGGGTTCTCAAATCTTTACAACTCGAGACAACGGTTTCGACTCGAAACCATAAGGTTGCGACTCGAGACCATAAGGCTACAACTCGAGACCAAGGTTGCGACTCGAGACCTCATAACTGACTTGAGATCTCATAACTCAGTCGAGACCTGACTCGAGACCTTACTTGAGATCTCATAACTCAGTTCGATCTGCGTTAACAGATGGTTTGCTATTAAATACTTGGTTTTGTAAACACTTAATTACCTAATCAGAATCAGATAAACTTTTACAAAACCCAAATAGCTTAACTTGAATGAGCTTCTGATGTATCATTTCTGGCCAAAGCTGATTTACTACATCTATTTATTGTTCAAGTATTATAAAAAGCTATGTTGAGTATGCATTACAAATGTGAAATGTCTTAATTTCTGGCCAAAGCTGATTTAATTCATTTATGTCTAGCATGCTTGACAAGTGCATAACTAAAGTGATTGTCTCATTTCTGGCCAAAGCTGATTTGTCACGATTACTTTGCACGGATACTTAAATGATTACACTTCTGGCCAAAGCTGATTTGTCTTCGTTTAAGTAGAATTTTACCTAAGTCTATTATTTTGATGTTAGTAATAGAAAATATCACAACTTCATAATTAAAATGGTCATTATTTATGCCTGCCTTAGTATAACATGCCCTTAGATCACATTAGGACCTCTTTCTTAGTATCATAACTTGCTCATCTTATTTCCACTATCAGCACCCAATTGCGGGATTCCACCTTTGACTGGTGATAACTTTGCTGAATGGAAAGATGCCCTCATGCTTACACTTGGATTGCTAGACTTCGATTATGCTTTCAGAGAGAATAAGTCAGCGGACCTTACTCCTCAAAGTACTGCTGCTGAGCAGATAGTTCATGAAAAATGGACTAGGTGTAACCGCATGTCTCTCATGTTCATGAAGCAGTCCATACACAATGCAATTAGAGGAGCTATTCCTGATTCTGAGGATGCTAAAACCTACCTGGCTTCTGTGGAGGCACAATTCAAAGGTACATCAAAAGCACACGCTAGCACTCTTATCCTCAAGCCGGTGACGACTAAGTATGATGGGAGGAGCGACATTCGCGAGCAAATAATGATGATGCATGGCATGGCCAATAAGCCGAAAGGCTAGAGATGGAAATCAGTGATGGTTTTCTTGTTCACTTCATCATCATTTCGCTTCCTTCGTCCTATGAAGCATTCAAGATCAATTACAACACTTAGAAGGACAAATGGACGATGAGTGAGCTGGTCGCTATGTGGGTACAGGAGGAAGAGCGTATGAAGATGGATCATACTACTGATGTTGCTAAGTTCACCACCTCCAGTTCTTAGAAAAGGAAGAACAATTATCAAAGAAAGGATGCTTCCAAAGTCCAAAATCCAAATCCTAATACAAGTGCAGCTTCCAGCTCTAAGAGCTCCTTAGGCAAACCCTACTGCAAGTTTTGTAAGAAAACAGGACATAAGCAAAATGAATGCCCTGACTTCAAGGAGTGGCTGGCTACGAAAGGTAACAATTTTTTCATGATACTTGAGTCCTTTAATTTAAATGTTCCTGCTAATTCTTGGTGGTTTGATTCTGGTTCTATGGTTCATGTAACCAACTCTACTCAGGGATTCCGTTTAATCCGGAAGCTGGGAAGAAACCAAATAACACTTAAAGTTGGGGATGATCGGGAATTAGAAGTGAAGGCCATAGGAACATTAAAATTATTTTTGAAAACTGGCTCATGTATTAAACTTTATGATACCTTATATGTTCCTGAGGTAACTCGGAACCTTGTATCAGGACCAAAGTTAGACATGGACGGTTTTGTCGTTTCCCATGGTCATCGCAAACTCTCTATTCTCTATGATTCCATTGTTTATGGTACTGGCATTCTGGATGGTGGTCTCTATAGATTAGAACTAGATGATTATTTTTCCAAATCTTTGTTGTTATATAATATTAATGAATCACTCACAAAGATGAAACAGATTCGAGACTTAGAGACTTCATCTATGTTATGGCATCAACGTTTAGGCCACATCTCAAGAGAACGATTAAATCGTCTCGTAAAGGATGAAGTCTTACCTCCTCTCGATTTCACTGATTTTGGAACATGTGTCAAATGTCTTAAAGGAAAAATGACATTAGTGAATAAGAAAGGTGCCACTAGGAGCTCTAATCTATTAGAACTCATTCATACTGACATTAATGGTCCCTACCAAATCGCTGGCTAAACAGGACATACTTAATTTATCACTTACATTTATGATTATTCTCGTTACATGTACTTGTATCTCATTAAGGAAAAATCTGAATCTCTTACAACTTTTAAAGATTATAAAGCTGAAGTTGAAAAGCAATTAGATCGTCAGATTAAAGTTGTGAGATCAGATAGAGGTGGTGAGTATTATGGAAGACATACTAGTTACATCATTAAAGTTTAATAAACTCTCTCTTGGGACTGTACCCCCAAAGGATTGAAGGTACCATATAATTAGTCACAAATTAATTAGAGTTTTTGATTTTATATAATTACTTAAAATGTGCAGGTTGAGACACATCGACTGACTGATTTCGTTTAAGGGGTCCGTCGACATCGATCTTCGACGAAGGTTCTTCTTCATCATATTCCTTAAACTCTTCAGGTGTCTCTTTCTATGTTTCTTTCAAATTAACCTAGGGTTTATATTCTGTTCATTATGAATTTTTAGTTCTAATCTTGTGATTCGATGAGCAATCTCGTATTTGGCGTAGTTATATTGATTTCTTTGTGTAATGTTTTGTTATTCACTTAACCGATTTGTTAATATTGTTAGGATTTTTTTTTGCAAGGGTAATAATTGTGGAATAAAGAAAAATTTCTTTTTGGATTAGGTTGTATGTCAATGAAATTTGTGGTTTTCTTAAGAACTGATGTAAGCTGTAAATTTCTTGAATTTAAGGGCTCATATTTTAGGACACTGACCTTCTGACCTTTAATTAATCTTGTAAGCAATCTTTAGTCTTCACAAATATGGATGTTGTTCTACGTAGGCATTGCAATCTAACATTCTAGCTACTGAATGGTGCACATGTTCAACCGCCATTAAGAGGTATGTTTGCGGTTTATATTTCGGTGATTATAGAGTTATGAAGTGTAACACCTCGAAAATCTCGGGTTTAATAATAAAATGACACGTGTCATGTAAGACAAAACGCGTTGAAAAACCCGGATTTAATAAAGATATTTCGGTAGGATTAAAGTGGCGTCATGTTAAATTGTTACCTCTGAACGACCTCAAGTATAAATCCCAAGACCCGATTAAATGTTATATCCATCTTTTATACCCTCAGTACAGAAACTATTGATTATAATAGGACCCCAAGTGCATGATGTGATCCTACTAAGAAAAAGCAATGGTAACACTTGGTTTTCGGGTCTTGTTTTTGGAATCTAAGCAAGCAAATGCAAATGGTAGGGTAAGGAACTGTACTAGACACACTATGGAGGTCCCTAAGTTGTTGTTTGAGGTCACAAAGTCGGATAATGGGATTACCTTTGCAAAGCACCAAAGAAAAGTCAAAAGTTGTGGCTGGAGGGAAGCTTACGGACCGTAAGCTCAACAGTGTTGAGGTCCGTAAGCTAGTGCCCAGCGACCAGAAACCTTCTGTTGGCTGTTTTGCGCGATTGTGACCTGTTCTACCGGTTTTTCTCACTTGTAAACGACCCCTAGACACCCCCTACATACTAGAGACATGTGTTGAACCATTGTGGAGGGATGTAGACCCTTGTGTCAATTGATTGTGGTGTGTAAACCACTATATAAAGGACCTTCAAGTCACAACATTTCCTCACAACTCTCCTGCACTCTTGGATCAATTCTGGAGCTCAAGCTTGCTTCCTACTGATCTTAATTCGTGCATTGGACTATTGTAAGTCTACTAGTTCTTGTTTATTTGAGTTTAGCTTAGTTAAATAGCTAAAAGTCAAACCGTCGTAATTACGGTTTGACTTCGAGATTAGTCACTAATGACTCAGTCTTATCTCGAATTAAAAGTAGTTTTAGAATGGTATTTATGTGGGTAATAAAACCCCAAAAGGGTTTCCCCTGATCACCATCCTAAACAGGTCAAATGTCGGGTCAAACATTTACTTAAAAAGTCAACATATTGCTTAAAATGTCTTTTATGCATAATTAGCTATCTAGAACATTTATAACCTGTTTGAATATTGTTATAACTTAGAAATAAGTGTAGGAACATGTCCCAACATGTCCAACCCGACTACTTCCTGTTTAGACCCGGTTCGGAACCGAAAGTCACATAGTTTGACTTTTCGGTTGACTTTCAGTTCTGACCCGGTTGGGCATATTTTAGAAATGCCACAGAGCTTAAATTAGATTAGGATACATGTTAGAACAACCCACTGTGATCATACACCTTGGTTCACTAGTTATCCAATTAATATGCAAGTTTCCGTTAAATGCTCATACTTGGACCGTTATGCCCTTATTACCTTAAATCATGATTTATGAAAATGTAAAAGTGTAGAATCCTTAGTTACTGATATTTAGACTTGTATGCAAAGTTTGACATCAGTTTGACTTGTAGATTAATAGTTATGCTCATTGTCGCTAAATTAAAGCTTTATGTTAATAAAATGGCGTAATTAGCGTATAGCCTAGTTAAACATACTTTTCGATATCAAATCTTTTACCCACTGATGTTATATATTATTTTGGTATTTTTAAAGATTTTTAATTAATTTTAGGCTGAGTATAACTAGTAGTCGTAGGCTTAATCCGGTAATTGTCGGTTTTGCCCTTACGGGCCATAAAATGAGTTTTACTTATCTAAACGACTCCAAACCTTTTGCTACTGATCACATATGTTAAATAAATTATTTTAAGCCTTCTGGAATTATAAAAATATCAGATTTAAGTATAGAACCCGGAAATGGCCTTTAATCGCCATAATTAGCGTTTTTAACACATAGTATGTCTTAATATCATATTAGACATACCCGGGTTGATACCTACTGATATATGAGGCAAAATATGATATTATAACAGTAAGCAAAGGTTAATAAACTCAGACTTCGTTTTTGAGCTTTTCGGCTTATGTGAAATTACCAAAATACCCCTACGGGGCATAGTTTGGTTAAATATGATAAATTTCACATATATGCCTTAGCCTACTGTTATAACCCATCAAAATGAGTATGTTTGCTGTTTACATCAGACCTGTAACTCAGTTAAACAATTAAACTCTTTTACAAACTTTAAAATGACCAAACTACCCCTACGGGGCATAGTTTGTGTTTAAATTAGTTCGGGGCATAACGAAAGACATCCTACTGATGTTACAACATATTTGAAGCATATTAACTTAGGAAACCTGTATATGGCTCTTACGGATACCCGTTACGCATCTTACGCGTTCGGCTCGGTTTATGTAACAAGTTTACATAAATTAGCCGAAACGGGTCAAACCTTATCGGTTTAATCTCAAAATCCAGAATGTGAATAATGAACCCATATTAAACAAGTCTTCAAACTTGTCGGGTCTGAATCACATTCTATCCGGTCTTCGCTTAATCGTGCGTACGAACCGTATCTTTGAAACTAGCCGGTCTAAGCTTAAGCATAATTAAAGAACCGCTAGGATTCTAATAGGTTATATTTAACCTTCGTTCCAGATTAGGAGAAACAGTAAAAGCTATCTGTTATTTGATTATTGTGACTATACTTTGCATCAAGGTAAATACTTTTAACTTATTTTCCCTATACGGACTTGGGTTACGGTACATAGCGTACCGCTTGATCGAGCATCAAATCTTCCACGCTTAGTGGTTAATTGAATAATTTGATCGGCTCGTTTTAAACAGATGTGTTTACTTTACAGCCTTTGGGGGGTTAATGACCATGTCCCGGATATCCCTGGCATTATCTTACGAGATAGCCACGACCTGAGCACGGGGTGTAGGCGTACTCCCGTGTATAACTCACTTAAAGTGGTGTGTCTATTGATCTTTAACCCGGATACGTCCGGGCTACTGAACGCATAAGTAACATGTAAATCGTTTCAAGATTATAATATTAAATAATTCTCCCAAGTTAAACAAAATGTTTATGCCACGTGCATCCAAACCAATTTTCAATCATTTTATAAAATGAGTCAGTTGAATGTATTTACCAGTGTAAACTGACGTATTTTCCCAAAAAGATTAAATGCAGGTACTAGGCGAAATAGGCTGGGAGTCTCCTAAGCATCACTAGAAGTCTCGCAAACTTAAGATGCCGAAGTCTGTTGAACCATAAACAATATTTTAATTCGATCCTACTGTGGATAAACACCGGATAATTGTGACTTTGTTTACAATAAATAAATTCGGTTGTATCTTATTTTAAATTTAGCTTCCGCTGTGCATTATTATATTGTGTTGTTTGACTATTACGTTGCCAACCACGTCACGATACTCCCCCACCGGGCCCACCGGTGACACGTGGAAATCGGGGTGTGACAGGTTGGTATCAGAGCCAACACTGAGTGAATTAAACACTAGCCTTTTGTGTTTAATCTCAGTTACACAATTGCACAAATCTAAACCTTCGAGTCTAGACTTATAACATAGGACAAATTCCACTATTGATTGTGTTGTCCTTTATTTAAATTTTGCATATATCTTTGTATTATTATCTCATGCTTTATCGACAGGAATATCGAAAATGCCGCCAAGATTCTTCCGAACACGGGGACGCGGTAAGGGGCCGACAGCCGCCCCCAATGATCACGAGGCAGGACCATCAAATACACGGACTCCGGCTGCTACGGAGAGCGAAGACCCTCGCCGAAACCGACGAAACCAGGTCGAACCGGCCAGACGGTCGGTTTCGCATAGCTCGACACCGCCCGCACTTAACCCATATGAACCTCACAACACACAACCTTCATATGTACCACTACGATGGTCTTTGTCCCATCATTCCTATGGGGACCCCACACCTATCTTTAGAGGCCAGTTTAACCCAGCCGATTACTTGCAAGAACCCGTGGGTTTCAACCCACTTGGGCCTGACGATCACTTCTCCGGTGATCAAGCTGATGACATGGACGAGGATACGGACCCCGTCATGCCTGCAAGCGGAACTCCAAACCATCCGATCGAGATATCCGACGGATCATCCTTTCACGGATCACCCTATGGTGGTCCAGACAGTTTTCAAGCCCTGTTCGATCAACAACAGTGGTATTATACACCCTCACACCACTCGTCGTCACATGGGCAGCACCAGCAGCAGCCGTATCATCAGCAACAGGAGCCACAACCACAGCCGCATCATCAAGATTCTTCAGAGGATCATCGCTTTGTGGCAGTTACTCCACCACCTCCACCGCCACCAGTTCAGCCAGCACCTCCTCAACCGCCAAGGCGTAGGAGAACCGGTGCTCGCATATCTGTGCGACCGGGGGGCTTCACTTTCGATTCCCCGCGACAGTCTAGTGCTAGTCACTACCCACCGCACTATGAGGACCCACAAATGGGTGGGCCTTCGCAGCCAGCTTTTCAGCAGCCGCCTCCAATGGGTTTTGAAAACCCGATACCAGCATACCCGGGTGGTATGGGCTACAACCCGTTTGAGCCACCAACACATCATAACTACGGTTATGGAGAGGCTGATCCATACTCGGTAGCAGCGAACTATGGCACGCAAGGCCCTTATGGGGATCCTTGGGGGGTGAGTTACCCAACACAGGGATACTCGATACCACCTAGGCCCATCATAAGGACGCAGTCGCAGCCACCACGATTTTCTCCAAATAGGGAGGAAATTTTGCAGAGGTTGGAGCAGGTGGAACGGGAAGCACATGAAGAACGAAGGGAAAGACAAACATTCCTCCAAGGACTGATGGGTCTGATCAAGGGGAAGAACAAGAAGAATCGTTAAATTCTTCCATCGCTGATGTATAAGCCCCTGCGTGTGTGTAGTTGATTGTTAAGTCCCTGCGTGGGCATGCTTGTTTGTTTTAAACCCCTACGTGGGTGTGTGTGGTTTGAATAAGTAGTCCCTACGTGGACATGTATTATATTTAGCCCCTTCGTGGGCATGTGTGTTATTTAACCCTACGAGGGTAAGTATCTGTTGACCCCTACGAGGGTAAGTTTGAAATTGGAAGACCCGTTTAGGGCAAATGTGTGATATTCTAAATGAATTAATGGAATGGTTATTTTATAAATTTCATGTTGCCATTATGCGCATATATAATTAATAAATGAAATAAATAAATTAAAAATCATTTCCTTTTTTAAAATAATCTGCCTATGTAATTAAAAATTTAGAATCTTAAAAGGTAAAACCTAGCTTAGTGTCAAATATAAGACCGAGCCAAGGTGGTAAAACCTGTTTAAAAGATTCAAATTCCTGTTAACATCTTAAAACATGTTAACACTCTTGGCAGAAGTGATTTCGTTAAAAATCACATTTGTATAAGGATTCTTTAGAAGATTCCAAACCCAGTTTAATGATCTCTGAATCCTGGGTCTACATCATCAATTAAGATGATCATTTTTACCATATGTTGGTAATAAAATGCCTACGGGCCTTGCTCATTTCTAAATGAGCCAAAAGACAGTGGTAGCATTGACTCCCTGTCAAGTAAAGATAATGAACTAGGTTCAAACCTTAAAGCCTTGATTCTCTGAAATCATAGCATATAATTTAAAAGTTGTCCATGTGACTAAGCCTTATGTGCTAATATATATTGTTATTGTTTATGTTTAGGATAAATTTTAATTAAAATCCTAAATTAATGCGATTAATAAGTTAACCAAATATGGTCTCTGTTTACCATGGTTAACGAATTACCCTAAGGGGTAATTCCATAATAAAATCCCAAATAAAATATTGACCTTGTTTTCTGCAACAGTTCAATACAAATGGCTGACTCCAATGAAGGCAATAGCCATCCGGTGGAGCCGAATGAAAACGCCCAGATTACATTAACGGGTGCTGAACTAAAAGCAATTATAGACGGCGCTATCACACAAGCTTTGGATAGACAATATGACGAATACAGTGGTACTCGGAGTAGGACCCACTCTGTGTCACAGTCAAAGCCAAGGACCCATTCTAAGGCTCATAATAAACCTCCTCCCAAAAAGGATGGACCAAAGAAAAATGATGATGATCGCCAGTCCACCAACCACAGTGTCCCGTCTCAACCGATCATACTGAATAAAGGACCCCTTGCCAAGGGTTGCTCTTATAAGTACTTCGTGTCTTGCAAGCCCCGGGATTTTAATGGGGAGAAAGGAGCCGTAGACTGTATGACATGGCTAGATGAAATGGACACGGTCGTGGACATAAGCGGATGTGCTGAAGGCGATGTGGTTAAATTTGTCTCACAATCCTTCAAGGGTGAGGCGTTAGCTTGGTGGAGATCTCTGATGGAGGCCTCCGGAAAGATCCCATTGTATGGGATGTCGTGGGAACAATTCATCGCCCTGATCAAGGAAAATTTTTGCCCTCAACATGAGGTGGAAAAGATAGAATCAGACTTTCTATCATTGGTGATGAAGAACCTCGATTGTCAAGCTTATCTGACAAGCTTCAATACACTATCCCGGTTGGTACCTTATCTGGTAACCCCGGAGCCTAAAAGGATCGCTCGTTTCGTTGGTGGTTTAGAACCCGAGATCAAGGCCAGTGTAAAAGCTTCTCGGCCAGTTACTTTCAGGTCTGTAACCGACCTTTCCTTATCCCTCACACTGGATGCGGTCCGACAGAGATCGCTGAGAAATAAGGATGCTGAGAAGAGGAAGCGAGAAGATGATGGTTCGCGTAAGTCGAACAAGAAGCACCGAGGGAGCGGTGATCACAAGAAGGGATCGGATTCGAAGAAAGATGGGCATCGTTCTGGAGGGAAGCCCACATGCAAAACTTGCAAGAAACAGCACTTTGGAAAGTGCAGATTCGAATCAAACTCGAATAACGAGTCAAGGTCTTTTGCTTGTGGTTTGTGCAAGTCCAAGGAACACAAAACCGTGGATTGCAAGAAGATGAAAGATGCAACGTGTTACCGTTGCAACGAAAAGGGCCACATAAAGACTAAGTGCCCAAAGTACAACAAGAAGCCTGAGGAGGCTAAGAAGACTAATGCCAGAGTCTTCAGGATGGATGCGAAGGAGGCTGTGCATGATGATAACGTCATAACAGGTACTTTCCTTGTAGATGATGTTTTTGCAAGAGTACTTTTTGATTCAGGCGCAGATAAGTCCTTCGTAGATCATAAATTCTGTGAATTATTAAATTTACCTGTCAAAACCCTAAAAGTAAACTATGAGGTAGAGTTAGCAGATGGTACCATAGAAACCGTCTCTACTATGTTAGATGGATGTGCTATATCCATTAAGAACCATTCTTTTCCTCTGTCTCTACTTCCGTTTAAATTGGCTGGTTTTGACATAGTTCTGGGTATGGACTGGTTATCTCATAACCAGGCACAAATCGTCTGTAACCAGAAACAGGTGGTAATAAAGACTCAGTCTGGTGAATCACTTACCATTCGGGGTGATACCCAGTACGGACTGCCTGAGCAGGTGACTATGCTCAAGGCTTCTAAGTGTATGAAGAAGGGATGTGTCATCTACATGGCGCAAGTGATCATTGATGAGCCCAAACCAAAGATAGAAGACATCCCTGTCATCTCGGAATACCCAGAAGTGTTTCCTGAAGATCTACCTGGTTTACCACCAGATAGACAAGTGGAATTCAGGATCGATATCATCCCTGGAGCAGCACCAGTTGCTAGAGCTCCATACAGATTGGCACCCACGGAAATGAAGGAGTTGCGGACGCAGCTAGATGAATTGCTGGCTAAGGGTTTCATTAGACCTAGTTCATCTCCTTGGGGAGCGCCAATCTTATTTGTCAAGAAGAAGTATGGGTCGATGCGCCTGTGCATCGACTATCGTGAGCTTAATAAAGTCACGATCAAGAATAGGTATCCTCTGCCCAGAATCGACGATCTGTTCGATCAATTGCAAGGGGCGAGTTACTTCTCAAAGATAGATTTGAGGTCAGGCTACCATCAGCTGAAGGTCAAAGATGAAGACGTAGACAAGACTGCATTTAGGACTCGTTACGGTCACTACGAGTTCCTAGTGATGCCTTTTGGGCTCACCAATGCACCGGCTGCATTCATGGATCTCATGAATCGCGTTTGCAAGCCTCATTTAGATAAATTCGTCATCGTTTTCATCGACGACATCCTCATTTATTCTAAGAACAAAGCTGACCACGAGAAACATCTTCGATGTATTCTCAAACTCCTGCATAAAGAGAAGCTCTATGCCAAATTCTCCAAGTGTGAATTTTGGCTTAGGGAAGTCCAATTTCTTGGACATGTGATCAGTGAGCGTGGTATCCAGGTGGATCCCGCTAAGGTTGAAGCAGTAATGAACTGGCAAGAGCCAAAGACGCCAACAGAAATTCGTAGCTTCCTGGGATTGGCAGGATATTACCGGCGTTTTATTGAAAAATTTTCAAGGATTGCTGCACCCCTAACCTCCTTAACTAAGAAGAAGGTTAAGTTTGTTTGGGGCCCTAAGCAGCAAGAGTCCTTTGATATTCTGAAGCAAAAGCTGAGCAACGCCCCAGTACTGACATTGCCAGAGGGAATTGAAGAATTTGTGGTTTATTGTGATGCTTCGCATACTGGCATGGGGTGTGTGCTTATGCAGAAAGGCAAAGTTATTGCCTACGCTTCAAGACAGTTGAAGGTGCATGAAAAGAATTACACCACCCATGACTTGGAGCTGGGTGCCGTTGTATTTGCACTAAAGCTTTGGAGGCACTACCTTTATGGTGTCAAATTTGTGATCTATTCTGATCACAAGAGTCTCCAACATCTGTTTAATCAGAAGGAATTAAACATGAGGCAACGCCGCTGGATGGAAACTTTAAATGACTATGATTGTGAAATCAAGTACCATCCCGGCAAAGCGAATGTAGTCGCCGATGCCTTGAGTCGGAAGGAAAGAATTAAACCTATCCGAATCCATGCCAAGCGCATGGAATTAAAGAACAGTCTGATGGAAAGGTTGTTAGCTGCACAGAAGGAAGCTGTGTTGGAAGCTAACTATCCTAATGAAAAGCTAGGAGTAACTGAGGAGCAGTTAACTCTTAGCAAGGACGGACTTCTGAGGTTGAATGGACGAGTATGGGTTCCAATTTGTGGAGGACTTCGTGATGTTATCCTCCAGGAAGCCCATAGTTCCAAATATTCCGTTCATCCTGGTGCGGATAAGATGTATCAGGATTTAAAGGCAAATTATTGGTGGATAGGCTTGAAAAAGTCTGTCGCCGCCTATGTAGCAAAATGCTTGACATGTGCGCAAGTCAAAGCCGAGCATCAGAAACCGTCAGGTTTGCTACAACAGCCTGAACTTCCTACGTGGAAGTGGGAAATGGTAACTATGGATTTTATTACCAAGTTACCCAAGACAAGGAAAGGCAATGATACAATATGGGTTATAGTTGACAGACTGACTAAGTCAGCTCATTTCTTACCCATCAAGGAGACTTATAGCTCCGACATGTTAGCCCAGTTATACGTTGATAAGATTGTAGCCCTACATGGCATACCTGTAGCTATTATCTCTGACCGGGATACTAGGTACACGTCACACTTTTGGAAGAGTTTCCAGCAATCTTTGGGCACACGTTTGAACTTTAGTACGGCCTACCATCCTCAGACTGACGGTCAGAGTGAACGTACTATTCAAACGTTGGAAGACATGCTACGTGCATGTGCGATCGAATTGGAAGGTAGCTGGGATAAGAACCTACCATTGATCGAATTCTCCTACAACAATAGCTACCATACCAGCATAAAGGCTGCGCCTTTTGAGGCATTATACGGTAGAAAGTGTAGATCGCCAGTTTGTTGGGCGGAAGTTGGAGAAGTACAATTATCAGGACCAGAGATCGTATTCGAAACGACGGACAAGATTGTCCAGATTCGTAACAATCTCTAAGCTGCCCGGAATAGGCAGAAGAGTTACGCGGATCCAAGTCGTAAGGATTTTCACTTCGAAGTAGGTGAAAAAGTCCTACTTAAAGTGTCACCCTGGAAAGGAGTGATGCGGTTTGGTAAGAAAGGCAAACTAAGCCCGAGATACATAGGACCTTTCAAGGTTATCGAACGTGTCGGGTCAGTCGCCTATAAGTTGGACTTACCAGAAGAGCTCAGTGGAATTCACAATGTGTTCCACATCTGCAATCTAAAGAAGTGTTCCGCTGACGAAACACATGTCATGCCACATACAGATGTGCAGATAGACGCGAGCTTAAAATTTGTTGAAAAACCTTTGTCGATTGAAGATCGACAGGTAAGGAAGCTTCGGAGAAAGCATATACCTTTTGTTAAGGTCAAATGGGATGCCCGTAGAGGTCCCGATTTCACGTGGGAGGTTGAATCCACGATGAAAGAAAAGTACCCTTACCTGTTTCAGTAAATCTCGGGTCGAGATTTATTTTAAGGGGGTGAGGATGTAACACCTCGAAAATCTCGGGTTTAATAATAAAATGACACGTGTCATGTAAGACAAAACGCGTTGAAAAACCCGGATTTAATAAAGATATTTCGGTAGGATTAAAGTGGCGTCATGTTAAATTGTTACCTCTGAACGACCTCAAGTATAAATCCCAAGACCCGATTAAATGTTATATCCATCTTTTATACCCTCAGTACAGAAACTATTGATTATAATAGGACCCCAAGTGCATGATGTGATCCTACTAAGAAAAAGCAATGGTAACACTTGGTTTTCGGGTCTTGTTTTTGGAATCTAAGCAAGCAAATGCAAATGGTAGGGTAAGGAACTGTACTAGACACACTATGGAGGTCCCTAAGTTGTTGTTTGAGGTCACAAAGTCGGATAATGGGATTACCTTTGCAAAGCACCAAAGAAAAGTCAAAAGTTGTGGCTGGAGGGAAGCTTACGGACCGTAAGCTCAACAGTGTTGAGGTCCGTAAGCTAGTGCCCAGCGACCAGAAACCTTCTGTTGGCTGTTTTGCGCGATTGTGACCTGTTCTACCGGTTTTTCTCACTTGTAAACGACCCCTAGACACCCCCTACATACTAGAGACATGTGTTGAACCATTGTGGAGGGATGTAGACCCTTGTGTCAATTGATTGTGGTGTGTAAACCACTATATAAAGGACCTTCAAGTCACAACATTTCCTCACAACTCTCCTGCACTCTTGGATCAATTCTGGAGCTCAAGCTTGCTTCCTACTGATCTTAATTCGTGCATTGGACTATTGTAAGTCTACTAGTTCTTGTTTATTTGAGTTTAGCTTAGTTAAATAGCTAAAAGTCAAACCGTCGTAATTACGGTTTGACTTCGAGATTAGTCACTAATGACTCAGTCTTATCTCGAATTAAAAGTAGTTTTAGAATGGTATTTATGTGGGTAATAAAACCCCAAAAGGGTTTCCCCTGATCACCATCCTAAACAGGTCAAATGTCGGGTCAAACATTTACTTAAAAAGTCAACATATTGCTTAAAATGTCTTTTATGCATAATTAGCTATCTAGAACATTTATAACCTGTTTGAATATTGTTATAACTTAGAAATAAGTGTAGGAACATGTCCCAACATGTCCAACCCGACTACTTCCTGTTTAGACCCGGTTCGGAACCGAAAGTCACATAGTTTGACTTTTCGGTTGACTTTCAGTTCTGACCCGGTTGGGCATATTTTAGAAATGCCACAGAGCTTAAATTAGATTAGGATACATGTTAGAACAACCCACTGTGATCATACACCTTGGTTCACTAGTTATCCAATTAATATGCAAGTTTCCGTTAAATGCTCATACTTGGACCGTTATGCCCTTATTACCTTAAATCATGATTTATGAAAATGTAAAAGTGTAGAATCCTTAGTTACTGATATTTAGACTTGTATGCAAAGTTTGACATCAGTTTGACTTGTAGATTAATAGTTATGCTCATTGTCGCTAAATTAAAGCTTTATGTTAATAAAATGGCGTAATTAGCGTATAGCCTAGTTAAACATACTTTTCGATATCAAATCTTTTACCCACTGATGTTATATATTATTTTGGTATTTTTAAAGATTTTTAATTAATTTTAGGCTGAGCATAACTAGTAGTCGTAGGCTTAATCCGGTAATTGTCGGTTTTGCCCTTACGGGCCATAAAATGAGTTTTACTTATCTAAACGACTCCAAACCTTTTGCTACTGATCACATATGTTAAATAAATTATTTTAAGCCTTCTGGAATTATAAAAATATCAGATTTAAGTATAGAACCCGGAAATGGCCTTTAATCGCCATAATTAGCGTTTTTAACACATAGTATGTCTTAATATCATATTAGACATACCCGGGTTGATACCTACTGATATATGAGGCAAAATATGATATTCTAACAGTAAGCAAAGGTTAATAAACTCAGACTTCGTTTTTGAGCTTTTCGGCTTATGTGAAATTACCAAAATACCCCTACGGGGCATAGTTTGGTTAAATATGATAAATTTCACATATATGCCTTAGCCTACTGTTATAACCCATCAAAATGAGTATGTTTGCTGTTTACATCAGACCTGTAACTCAGTTAAACAATTAAACTCTTTTACAAACTTTAAAATGACCAAACTACCCCTACGGGGCATAGTTTGTGTTTAAATTAGTTCGGGGCATAACGAAAGACATCCTACTGATGTTACAACATATTTGAAGCATATTAACTTAGGAAACCTGTATATGGCTCTTACGGATACCCGTTACGCATCTTACGCGTTCGGCTCGGTTTATGTAACAAGTTTACATAAATTAGCCGAAACGGGTCAAACCTTATCGGTTTAATCTCAAAATCCAGAATGTGAATAATGAACCCATATTAAACAAGTCTTCAAACTTGTCGGGTCTGAATCACATTCTATCCGGTCTTCGCTTAATCGTGCGTACGAACCGTATCTTTGAAACTAGCCGGTCTAAGCTTAAGCATAATTAAAGAACCGCTAGGATTCTAATAGGTTATATTTAACCTTCATTCCAGATTAGGAGAAACAGTAAAAGTTATCTGCTATTTGATTATTGTGACTATACTTTGCATCAAGGTAAATACTTTTAACTTATTTTCCCTATACGGACTTGGGTTACGGTACATAGCGTACCGCTTGATCGAGCATCAAATCTTCCACGCTTAGTGGTTAATTGAATAATTTGATCGGCTCGTTTTAAACAGATGTGTTTACTTTACAGCCTTTGGGGGGTTAATGACCATGTCCCGGATATCCCTGGCATTATCTTACGAGATAGCCACGACCTGAGCACGGGGTGTAGGCGTACTCCCGTGTATAACTCACTTAAAGTGGTGTGTCTATTGATCTTTAACCCGGATACGTCCGGGCTACTGAACGCATAAGTAACATGTAAATCGTTTCAAGATTATAATATTAAATAATTCTCCCAAGTTAAACAAAATGTTTATGCCACGTGCATCCAAACCAATTTTCAATCATTTTATAAAATGAGTCAGTTGAATGTATTTACCAGTGTAAACTGACGTATTTTCCCAAAAAGATTAAATGCAGGTACTAGGCGAAATAGGCTGGGAGTCTCCTAAGCATCACTAGAAGTCTCGCAAACTTAAGATGCCGAACTCTGTTGAACCATAAACAATATTTTAATTCGATCCTACTGTGGATAAACACCGGATAATTGTGACTTTGTTTACAATAAATAAATTCGGTTGTATCTTATTTTAAATTTAGCTTCCGCTGTGCATTATTATATTGTGTTGTTTGACTATTACGTTGCCAACCACGTCACGATACTCCCCCACCGGGCCCACCGGTGACACGTGGAAATCGGGGTGTGACATGAAGTTTTTGTGGAGTTTATGTTGTTGGTTTATATATTGTAGGGACACCTAATGCTTCATCTACTGGTGGTGTTGTGAAGCCAGCTGATGCATCGGTTCAGAAAACCACACAGGGCCTGCCAAAGGCTCAACCGAGTAATGCAGTTTCGCTCAGTTCTGGCTCTTTTACACCTCTTAAGGGTACAAAGTTTATTATTTTTGAAGTTAAAATTTATTATTCAATCTGGAACCAAGTATGTGTTTTTAAGAGAGTACTTACAAGTCATCTTTTGATGCTTAGGTTCGGCTGATGCTTCTAGGGCATTTCCTCTTCAGCTTGGGTCAATTAGTCCTAGTGTTATCAACGGAATGCAGGTATTTATCATCGCTATGTCTAAACAACACTCTTTTGATTTGTGTTAATCTATTAGAGGTGGTAGGATGGGCGGGTCGGGTGACAGGTCAACGTGACCCATAAACACTTTTTACCCATTTTATTTTTTTCTTTAAATAGCTTATTTGTAGATTATGATTACAAAAACAATACCATTTCGTTAAACTAATTTTTTAACAACATAAAAGATAGCTAAATAATGAAACCATGTTGATATCCTTGGATATTTTTATTTTGCAGGCTCATATTGATTCCTTAAAGGCTGCATCTTCCCAAAATTCAGATGTTCCGAAACAACGCTTGCCAAGGAAAGATCATTTGTAAATTTTGTAGATAGGTTTTGATTAGAAGTTAATGTTTATAATTAGTAATACTATTTAAATTAAAAACTTATGTATGGATTTTGCGTTATTATTGTTAATAGCATTTGGTTTTTAGTTTTCTCATTTGACAAAAAATGGAAAATAAAATGGGTAATTACACCAAAATGGTCACATAAAACTACATAAAAAAGTGTGACCAAAGTTTAGACAACAACCACACATAGAATTACAAAATTTCATGTGACTATAAATAAACGTTAGCCACACTATAGTTACTTTGTTTCTTGTTTGTGTGGCGGAATGATACCAAACGTTATGGAAAAAAAGTTACGCATGATCAAAGGTTAGACAATAGCCACACTTAAAACTTCAAAATTTTGTGTGACTACAAATAACCATTACCCACACCATAATTACTTTGTTTTTTATTGTGTGACGGAATGATACCAAACGTCATGGGAAAAGAAAATTATGTGTGACCCAAGGTTAGACAATAGCCACACTTAAAATTAAAAAAATTCATAGCTATAAATAACCACTAGCCACACCATAGTCACTTTGTTTCTTGTTTGTGTGACGGAATGATACCAAACGTCATGGGAAAAGAAGATTATGTGTGACCAAATGTTAGTCAATAGCCACACTTAAAATTACAATATTTGGTATGGCTATAAATAACCATTAGTCACGCCATAGTTACTTTGTTTTTTGTTGTGTGACAGAATGATACCAAACGTCATGGGAAAGAAAGTTATCTGTGACCAAATGTTAGACAATCGTCATACTTATAATTAAAAATTTTAATGTGGCTATACATAACCATTAGCCACACTTTCATCACTTTGTTTTTTGTTTGTGTGACGGAATGATATTAAATGTCATGGGAAAAACAAATATGTGTGACAAAATGTTAGACAATAGCCACACCGTCATTACTTTGTTTTTATTGTGTGACGAACTAATAACAAATGTAATAGGAAAAATATATATATGTGACCAAAAGTTAGACAATAGCCACACTTACAATAAATTCATATGACAATGTAATAGAACTGGCCACAATTACAATAAATTCATGTGGCCGTTGCTACCTTTTAGCCATACTTAATAGATAAAATGTTTGATTACAACTCTTTTTGTCACACTTTATTTTAATTGATGTGGCTAAAACATACTTTTTAGTAAATATATGTGACTATATAATACAAAGAGACACACTTTAATTAAATTTATGTGGTTATTGCACCCCTTTAGCCACACTTAATTGAGGAAATGCTAGATTTTAACAAAAATGTTGTTACCCTTTAGCCACACTTTTAAGTTCTCAGGCCACCAAAAAGTGTATGTAGCCGTATGATACCTACGATGACTCGAGATTTGGTCACACTTGATATGAAAAAAATATGTGTGGCGAAAGACATATAGTCACACTTTTTTGGTGTGGCTGTATCCCTATTTTGGCGTAGTGAAGGCAATTATTCAAATAAATTTATATTATGTTAATAGGTAATTGAGTTTTTATTTATATATTATTGAAATGAAATCATATGTTTGATTTAAATCCAAACCATTGTTGAAATTTAAGTCATCGTAATTGTTAAAAGGAACTAATAGAGTTATCTCATAAATACAACGATCTCTTATTTTTAGCGTAACTATTTTATTTGTTTCCGTATTGTACGGATTTTGTGGTATCTTCTTTTAACGTAATATTATTTTCATAGTTATCATAGTGTACGGATTTTGTGGTAGTTTACTTGTAGCGTAATATAAACTAAAGACCCCACTAAACATCTTGTTGTGCCAAAACGTATATAAAACGCAACATGTTATCAGTTAGTTGTCCTGTGTGACCGTTAAAAATTTACCCCGACGCGGGTGCTTATATATATAGACGCACAACTTATATATGACTTTTATATCGTTTCAAGGTGTGAGTTATGTTCCTGCCCTGTGTCGACTCCGCTGCAACGCACAAGTTCTCTACTAGTTTAGTGTAACATATGTTCTTTCTCTTGTATATACTTTTGATTTCGTTATCCAACGATGTACTTTAGAAAATATCCATTGAAATCTCAATCTCCATATCTAAAACGTATTTTACTGTAAATTTTGTTTAATCTCCCATTTCTCCATCCCATTTCTCCATCATTATTTTGTTTTGTAATTTTTTCTTTCTTCTGTGCTTGATATACAAACCTAAATTCTTGAGATAAAATAACAAATGGTTACAATTTTTAAAATTTGAAGATATGAATATTATAAAGAAAAAGATGAATATAGAAGTTTCTAAAATTTAGAGATAGAGAAAGAGATGCAAACTCAGTGTAAGTGCTCTTATTAGGATTGTTATAGGTCTTTAAATTTTGTTAATAAATATCCATGAAAACAATGCAAGTTTTTTTAACGACAAATTTCTTTACTCCTATCGTCTATAGGACTTGAGCCCAATACCTCTCCCCCAAGGTGTTTAAAGGCATTGCCTTTGCCAATAGACCACCACCCCATTGGCACATTGCAAATACCTTAAGACTCGTCTCCCCCATGGTGTTTAAAGGCATTGCCTTTGTCAATGGACAACCACCCCATTGGCACAATGCAAATACCTTAAGACCACCCGTACTCAAGCGTTTTTTGGGCGATTTTTTGTAACAAAATGCCCCACCACGCCCTGTTGCCACTCCAGTGGGCGTTTTTTGTACCCAAATTCAGTTGGAGCGTGCTTTATTCCACGCATTGGTTCATTAGGTTTGGCCAATCATCCTTTATCTTCCTTATGTTTGTCCAATAAGAGTTTTTGATGGTTTTTTTATTTAATTTTATTACACCTCTTTTAACATAATGCCTCACATCCCAACTACAACTATTTTAGAAAATGTTCCATAATGCCACGTACAAAACGCCCAAGGATAAAAACATTACTGCATATGATCTAACACTCGTGGTATGAATTTATGTCTTCTTTGAAAATTGAAACCTATTTATAGCTCCTATATACCAAATTTGACTTTAGCTAACTAGATGTATATTGAAAGCTAACTAGATGTATATTGAAAATTGAAACCTATTTATAGCTCCTATATACTATATTTGATTTTTAGCTACCTAGATGTATATGTTTCAATTTTGTTATAACAAGCATTTAAGACCATCTATATCACTTAGGCCATAGGGTGTGGCTTAACACCACCCTACCACCTGAATAATTATGGCGCCCCTAGGCGCTATCCACCATCCCCTCGAAATTAAATGAGGGGCGCTATAGGGTGTCCGCCATTGTGCTAACGGACGAATTTTGGCGATTTCGAAGAATATGGTCAAATATGACCATTGGCTAATGTTCAATTTAAAAAAATTAATTCTAATATATATACAAAACTATCACAAACTAAAACACACACCAGTCACAAACTAAAACACACACCAATCACAAAAAAACACATAAATTCTATCCAATCATTTTTAAGAATGTCATCCGATTCGTCGAGCTCTTCATCCGACGGTGTTCTTGACGACATGATTATCGCAGCAACGCAGGAGACGATTAATTATTTGCGAGAAGAAGCCCAATCGTCTATATCGCGTGCCAGATAACCGCCTCTTGAACGAGATCGGTTAGGTGCTCAGGAACGTTTAATGCAAGATTATTTTTGTGAAAATCCGTTGTACGATGATGAACAGTTTAGGCGCAGGTTTCGTATGAGCCGTCGTCTTTTCCTAAAAATTTCTAATGATCTTGCGGCCGAATTCCCTTTTTTTCACACAAACAGAAAGTGCTAGTCGCAAAATTGGTTTATCTGGAATACAAAAGGGTACTGCCGAAATTAGCCAACTAGCGTACGGCACAACAAGTGATGCGTGAGATGAATATTTAAGGATGTCGGTCAGAAGTTGTCGTGATTGTCTTGAAAATTTATGTGAAGGTATTTTTATTATTATTATTGTTATTATTTTTTTATTTACAGTTTATTATTATTATTATTATTGTTATTATTATTATTTTTTATTTACAGTTTATTATTATTATTGTTTTTTTATTAACACTAATTTATTAGGTGTTATCTTTCTATACGGGAGGCGATATTTGAGGATGCTAACCGCTGCCGACGTTCCACTTCTATACGAGGCCCATCAGCGGATACGCGAGTTTCCTGGGATATTGGGTAGTCTTGATTGCACGCACTGGGAGTGGGCGACATGTCCAACCGCTTGGAAAGGGCAGCACCATCGTGGTGATACCTTAATATTACAAGCGGTCGCGTCTCAAGATTTATGGATTTGGCATGCTTACTTTGGCATGGCCGGTGCGAAAAATGACACCAATGAAACTTATTGATGAACAACATATGGGTTTAAATTAGAGTAAATTACGTTTTTGGCCCCTGTGGTTATATCAGTTTTACTATATTGGCCCAAAATAAGATTTTTTAACAGATCAGCCCCCATGGTCCCATTATCTAACCGTTTTGGCCCCTAAGTCTAACCAAACCCTAACTCAGGTTAGTTATTTGTCACATGGGTTGCACATGCAAGGGTAATATGGTAATTTCACCTCCCTCTTTTAATGATTTTGTAAAAAAATCCCAGATCTTCAAGAACAATCATCATGTGGAAGCTTTAACCCAAATCAACAGTTCATTCGAAGTGTTCTTTGAAGTGTTCTTGAAGATGATGAAACCTCGAATCAAACAGTTCATACAAATTAAATCCAGATCATACAAACACTTCAACACTTCGACACTTCAAACACTTCATACAAACACTTCAACACTTCGAATCAAACCCTAATCTTCGACACTTCAAACACTTCATACAAACACCACCACACCTTGAACAAAATTAAAAAAAAAAACCCAAAAGTTTGAACAAAATAAAAAAAACTTGAACATCTGAACAAAATATCATCTGCATCTTGAACAAAATAAAAAAAACCCAAAAGTTTCAGATCAATTTTAGATCTTCATGAACATCATGAACTTGAACAAATAAAAAAAACAATAATTAAATCAACAATTCAGTTCCAAATCTTCATGAACTTGAACAAATAAAAAAAAAACCCAAATTCAAGAACAAGAACCCATCATCTGCACATCATCATCTTCAATCTTCATGAACTTGAACAAATAAAAAAAAACCCAAATTCAAGAACAAGAACTCATCATCTGCACATCATCATCTTCAACCCCTGATCTTCAAGAATAAGGTTAAATGCTGATAATATTTACATCATCAATTGTAATAATCAGGTAGACAGACCCATC
The DNA here is from genome assembly GCA_030545235.1 of Helianthus tuberosus. Lineage (NCBI taxonomy): Eukaryota > Viridiplantae > Streptophyta > Magnoliopsida > Asterales > Asteraceae > Helianthus > Helianthus tuberosus. The sequence continues at coordinate 35,600,980 of CM060424.1, read as the reverse complement.
ATCATCATCATCATCAATTTTTCTGAAAAAATAAAGGGGAATGGGTGTTCACCGTGAATCTCGTCGGAGGAGCCTCTGCCGCCACCGTGAGCGGCGCCTTCTCTCTCTTCGATTTTTTTCGCCTGTAAACTGGGGTACAGGGGAGGTGTGGGTGTTATCGGAGGAGTGTGGTCGCCGGCTTGCCGCCGGTGGTCTCACCGATCGGCTGCTGGCCTTCATTGAGAAGGAAGAGGGTGAGCAGGAGAGTGTTTATGTGTAGGGTTGTTTCAGATTTGAAGAACTGGGGAGTTATAAGGATTTGTTTGTGTTTTTGGTTTAGGGTTTTATAAGGTAGAAGAAGATAGAATAGATTTAAAGGGAAGGAGAAATTACCATATTACCCTTGCATGTGCAACCCATGTGACAAATAACTAACCTGAGTTAGGGTTTGGTTAGACTTAGGGGCCAAAACGGTTAGATAATGGGACCATGGGGGCTGATCTGTTAAAAAAACTTATTTTGGGCCAATATAGTAAAACTGATATAACCACAGGGGCCAAAAACGTAATTTACTCGTTTAAATTAAGAACCTTTAGGCACCAATCGTTTCATACTTACCAAATCATGGTCGAATTGATTTAAATTAAGAACCTTTAGGCACCAATGAAACTTATTGATGAACAACATATGGGTTTTAATCATTATGTAAAATTGACTGGAAATCTTTACACCATTATAATCCTCTAGAAAATTCTATCAAAACCCCACTGAAAGTTTTGTGTTTCATCAACCACACATCACGAATTAACCCGAAGAAGATTCTAGGGTCGTATCTTCAAGGACGATATCTCCTTCAATTTGTAACCTTTTCAAGTGATTCCAAAGCCTAATATTATTTATTTTTCATCCTCTACAAAAGCCCTATATCAATTCTAGTGATAGAATGCTGAATCATTCGAATTTACTTATTGCTGAAATTATAGAATTTGGGGCTTTTAGCTTTAGACTTGTTTTTTTTTTTGATGAAATTGAAAGTAGAGTTTTGTTACATATCATATTCGTATATCTTGTATAAATTTTGGGAATTTTTAGACATCAATTGGATTTTTGATGAATTAATTATGTTTTAATCACTAGATAAACCAATTAAAAGTACAAGATAATCATAAATAAATAACTTTTACTGATTATATCAGGTTATATAAACACTATGGCATTTTTATAGAATTTTTCCCTAATTTTTTAGAATTTATGAATTTAATATACTTCGGATTATATGTGTTTTAATCATTTTAAAAATACAAAGTTAGCACAAATAAATTTTATAAACGTTTATATCAATTTTTACAGATTCTATAAATGCTATAGAATACATGTGGAATTTTTTCATAATTTTTTATAGGGAAAATAGCGAAAATGGCCAAGAATGGGTCAACTTTTCCATATTAGCCAACTCAAACGTCTTGGGGAGACGTTTGAAACATGTGCAAACGTCTTGGCGTCTCACCAACCAAAAGCTGCCACGTGTCCGACAGAAAAGTCAGACGTCTGGACGTCTTGGCTGGACGGCTTGAGACGTTTCGTTATGGCTTGCCATTTATCCAGACGGCTTGAGACGTTTCCGGATGGCTTGAGCCATTTAACTGTATTTTGCCGGCTACATCAGCTCTAGCCGGATAAGACGTTTTGTTGTACTTATTGAAGACACTTTGTACGATTTTAAGACGTTTTGTACGAATTTAAGACGTTTTATTAGCAATTTAAGACGTTTTTATATTTTTTTTATTTTAACACATTTGTTGCAATTATTTAGATGGAACCCTTATATAAGATTCAAAAAGTTTGTTTGTTTTTAGTAAATATCTCACAACATGAGGGTGAGGTTTGTTGTTTATACTGGGGGGAAGTGGGATGTCATTAACGGAAACATTGAGTATGTTACTGATGGCGATTCAAGGAGACGTGGTTTAGAAGTTGAAACATATCATTCATATAATAGTTTTGTAAACTATGTTTCTAACATGTGTGATATTCCAAACATTACACGGTTGTCATACCGGTTGTCTACGTTTACTGATCCGATCGATATAATTAATGATCGAGATGTTAGATTTTTATTTGATTTGGCGATGCAGAATCCTTTTGAATTATATAAATTATATGTTATTCTAGAGTCTGATGTTGGTTCCTCTGGTTTTTCTTCTTTAAACAACTTCAAAGCTCCAGATCTAAATATTTCAGTAAAAGAAAGTGTTGATGTTTTAAACGATGAGTGTCCTATTTTAGAAAATAATTTTGAAAAATCATCCACGTCTAACAACGAATCAGGTTCTTTATCTATAATGTTTGAGGCCGGTCATATATTCAATAACAAAGAAGAGATGAAGCTTGAGTTGGGAAAGAAATGTTTGTTAGAGCATTTCGAGTTTAAAGTTGATAGATCATCTAAGACACGGTATGAAGTTTCATGCATGGGTGATGGTTGTGAATGGCGATTTAAGGCATATGCTATTCCTGGTGGTAGTTTATGGTTTGTTAAACATATGAACGATAGACACACCTGTTCGAAGACGCAAACACACCCACATTTCCGTCAGGCTAACCCAAAGGTTTTGGGTCACTTTTTAAAGGAACAACTAAAAGACAGTGGTAGGATATATCGAGCGAAAGAGATTGTCAAAGATTTTAGACAAAGGTTCGAGGTTGAGATAACAAACCTTCAAGCTTGGCGTGGTAAAAGCTATGCACTTGAACTTCTACAAGGAACAACCCGAGACTCTTTTGCCGAACTACCAATATACTGTTACAATTTGAAGCTTGCAAATCCTGGAAGCGTTACTCACATCTTGGTTGATGAGTAGAGTTGTTTTGAAATGGTTTTTGTTGCTTTAGGTGCTGCGGTAATTTACACATTTTCTTTTGTACTTGCTCTTATTTTTTTAAAGTAACATGGGTTTTGCTCTTATTTCGTTTTCATTAATTTTCAGATTCGTAGCTTTATGATTAATCTAAGACATGTCGTTATCATTGACGCGACACACCTAAAGGGTGAATTTAAAGGGACGTTGTTTTCAGCAGTGGGCATGGATGGAAATAATCAGATTTTACCACTTTCTTATGGCATTGGAAAATCAGAGGATGGTGAATCTTGGACATGGTTTCTCTCAAAGCTTAGAGACTGTGTTGGTGAAATAGCAGATATGGCGAACATTTCGGATTGGGCGAATTCTATACATGTAGGTGTTAGAAACGTGTTTCCACGTGTGTACCACGGGTTGTGTTGTCGTCATTTAATGATGAATTTACGTTTGCCGTCGTCTAAAAAAAAGAGTACGAGGCACTATGGTGGAAGACATGTAAATCTTATCGGATGTCTGACTTTAACGAGTCATTCAATGCTTTGTGTCTTGCTGTTCCTAGAATACGCCGGGTTTTAACAAATATTGGGTTTGGTAGATGGGCAAGAGCTCATTGTCCCGGCAATCGATACCACTATATGACATCTAATAGTGCGGAGTCTATTAACTCTTTTTCTAGATTCTTGCGTAAGATGCCGATAACGCAACTTATCGAAATCTTCCGCGAGTCTGTACAAAAATGGTTTTATGACCGTAGACTGCAGGGCATGCAGGAGAGCCATTCACTGACTCAGTGGGCACAGAATAAAATTTTAAAGAAAATTGAAGGGTCTAGAACCTGGACTGTTGCAGGCATCCGGGTAAACAGTTTTGTTGTTGAAGACGGTGGGAAAAGGGGTGTAGTTGATTTTTTGAATCGTTCGTGTAGCTGCCGTGTCTGGAAAGTTTCTGGTCTACCTTGTGGGCATGTGATTGCTGTTTCAAGATTTTTGGGTGAAGCTGACTGCAGTCATTATGCATTCTCGTGTTATTCAAACGAAGTATACAAAAAAACGTATGAAGAATCGATTAATCCTCTGCCTCATAGGTCTGAATGGGTGATACCAGAAGGCCTTTGCAGTGTATTACCCCCGCATATTTCAAAACATCAATCTGGCCGTCCAAAAGAAAACACCCGAATCTTGTCTCGTGGGGAAGAACCTGTTCCGATATATTGTTCGCGGTGTCGAACATACGGACATGTTCGTGACGTTTGTTTAGATCCAATGAAATCACAGATTCGTTCACAAAAATCATCAGGCAAAGGAAAAGGAAAAGGGAAACAGACAGAAACCCAGAGTCCAACGGATGACATTTTTCCATCTTATAATTTAGCAGATTTTTAATAATAGCTTAGTTTTTTTATGTTTTATTTAGGAAAATGATGTAACAAATTATGTAACCGCAATATTAATTAGTACTTTTAATTTATATATGAATTAAATTTTACAATGCGTACGTCCAACCATAAAAAATTACTTGGTGTGTAGCGCCCGGCGTAGAGTTCATCTGTAACACCCCGAAAACAGGTTTGGTAATCAAACCACGTTAATACTACAGGACGGGTAAAATACCGTTAGCGGTAAAATTTAACACGGTAAATATTAGGATTTAAATAAATAAACCTAATATTAATTAAAAAGGAAAAATAAATACTTTGAGAAAACAAAGTATATAAAAAGCTCAAATTAACTGGACATAAAACATAACGGGTTATAATTTCCCGAACCCGTTAAAGTAACTAGGAATAATTAACCTAGTTAGTAGCATATAATTAAGTGACTAACGGTGAGTTGTAGCTTCATTTGATCAAAATAAAACATGAGGGACTAATATTGCCAAGTGGGAAACTTGTTTTATTAAAACAATAGTTAAACACCAAAACACACACTTAAAGTGTGTGTTCTGGTCGAAATATCCACAGGAGCCAGGGAATTCCATGCTCAAACCCTAACATTCACTAATCTCACAAATTAAAGGATCAAATCAAGTCCAAACCGAAAATCGAGCATAGATTAATGATCCCCATTGCAAGGAGATCATAAGGTATGTAAAATTTGACAAAAAATCTCTACTTGAAATTCTCATGAATTTAGAGAACTTGAAATCTGATGATGCATGTATGAATTGTAGATGAATTAGGAACATTAAAATGTCTAGGAGTAAACCCTAGACAAGTACATGTTGAAGTTATGCTAAATTCTAGTGAAATCCATGGTCACCATTGTAGGTGACTAGTGGGTTATGTAGAACTTGATAAACACTAGGAAATTTGGGGTTGTTCTAGTGTAATTTACATATGCGAAGTTATTTCAGAACTTTAAAGGCAAATATTTGTGTTAAATAGTTTGAATGATGAAAATTCGGGTTATATGACAAGTCATGAGCTTGTCAATGAATTATTTATAGAATATGCCCATAAGGTGTTCGATGTAATGCCTAAGTGAAATTGGGTACCTACTAGTTCATAGATAGAACTTGGTTTGGATAAGTATTTGGATAAATGCCTAATAACATGACAAAACGGGTTTCACTTATAGAGGGAAAACCCGTAGATTTTGTGAGATAAAGAAATATAGTGTCTTCGATAATCAAGAGCTAGGCTAACTTAGTGTTAACAATAGCATGAACTCGAGTTAAAAGATTCGTTAGAACGATGGCTTAAAGGAACGCCCACCGGGTAAATTGAAAATGCCTAAACTAGCTAACGAACATAAATGTGCATTTTATATATTAAGGGATGTTTGACTTTCAAAAAGTCAAACTGACCTATAATACGATAAATGGTAATTTTTGATATGAAATGCGTAAGGTGGAATAATTGTATTAAATTATGATTAAACTAACCACCTTGAAAACGATGATGATAGTTTGACGCGTAACAAGCTAGGTGGAAGCTTGAGGAGGGAGCGGGTCAAACGAATCAAGAAGGAAAGGAAAAGCGTAGTTCGGATGCGAGGTAAGTTAAGCTTACACCCTTTTTACTTTTATTACAAAATGCTTATTTGTGAGCATGGAATACGATTTGTATCAAGTAAATGAAACATGATGTTCCGGCGCGATATAATGCTAGTCGGAACAAGTGAAAATGGTAGAAACCATAAATTATGGTAGAAAGGGGTAAAAATGGTGAAATAGTAATCCGGACATGGGTTAACGAATAGATAAAGGGATCTAAAATGACACCATTTGGCATAAGTCATAATGGGTCAAATAAAACAGGAAACGACTTTCAAGTTGGATGATTTCAAAAAGTAAACCGGGAAAGGTTAAAGGGGTGAAATGGTAATTAAGTGCCATCTTATAATGACAATTGGTCATTTCGACTAAACGGGTCAAATGGTGTTGTTAACACCATTTGTCAATAATATTTGATGATTGCTTGTTGAGTTTTGTGATCATAGGAATTAACACATGGTTAGCATTGCTATTATCTAGATATTAATAGCGAAAGGTATTAAAACGGGTCAATATGTTGATCCGAGCCAGGTACGCATAATTATGTGGTAGTTAAAAGTGCTATTTTGGTCGAATAATTGGTGAGAGTCCTTCATCATAAAAGAAGGACCAAAATCGACCAAAACGCCCTTGTAGGCTAAATTGAACAAACAACCCTTAAAGGTTGTTTGGAAACGAATTTCATGATTAGATAAATACTTAGAATAAGTATAGAAGTTGAAAGATGTAATATGTTAGTCAAATGGCTCTATGTGAGTTTTGCCGTAAAACAATAATCCGAGGGGTAAAACTCGGAACATATAGATATCCACATTAAATCCAACGCATATATAGTTGTGGTGGAAGATTACTTGATAAGAAATGTAGGAGATGCTAGAAATGAATGAAAGCGATTTCAAGCTTTAAAGTGCTTAAATACCCTTAACGGGTTAAAATAAGCATACGAGCGTAAACGGGTTTAAATTGTGTAATAAACCTATAATTAGAACCTAAAATGGTAGATAACATTAATTTGAAGAAGTGTAAGTGATATAAGGATCAAACAAATACGTTTGTTTGATAAAATGCATAAACGGGTTAAAATTTGGTAAAAAGGTAACGAGTCGAAGGCTTAGAAGTCTCAAAATTTATTATGTTGGATGTTGAAATTTTAACTTCATATGATGGAGAATTAAATTACGGACGCGTAGGAAAAAGAATCGCGTAAAACGGATCAATAACGAAGAAGTTATGGCCGTTTCCGTAAAAACTGGTATTGCTGAAAAATGCAGGACCCAGCTCCAGAGCTGCTGGAAAACGGTCTCCCTCGCATGGCGCGAGGGAGCAACTGGGTTCCTTCGCGTGGCGCGAAAAGCACTGTTTTAGCGAAAAAAATTATTTTAATCAGTTTCGCTTCCCGGACTCGTTTAAATACGTTTTAAGTTACGTATGACTAATCCAACTCATGTTTTATGAGTTTCAAGTATAATTTTAGCACTGGAGGACGATCAAGCACAACGAAGAACCGAACACGATCAAGAAATAAGCTTCCGCACTATGTATCGTTGTTATGTAAAATGACGAACTCACACATAATATGTTGTATAGTTTTTAATTCTGTAAAACGTTTAATGAACCCGTAATTTCAATGTATTTGAAATCATAACTACCCGTTTATTTTCGTAATCTATACGAAAACCGTTAAATAATAATAAGGGTGTTACAAGTTGGTAATCAGAGCTCAAGGTTGTTGACAAATGTGTTCGGTTCGAGGCTTGATCGCAAATCCGGTAAGTACATGTATATCAATGGTTTAGTATGATTAAAGTGTTGAGAACAACACATATTGTTATCGTGTAATACACGTTACACCAATAAAATCGATATAGAATAAATATAGTCAACGAAATTACACGCGTTGATACGTATAGTAGAAAAGCCTCGTATTAAAATACGGGCATCCATTAATGTCGAAATTACTAACTATTGTAAACATTTTAGATTGAAGGACACTCGCATATGAAGATAGCGAGAGTTTAACAAATCATGGATTTGACAGAGGAACGGTCCAAAGTACGACAAATAGAGCACGCACACCAAGGACCTAAATCGCGCAACGATTGCGAATAAGTTAATGGCAAGGAGAGCCTGTTAGAGCAAGCATTATCAGGTGCACGTTTTAAATTATTGCATAAATAGTAATATGCAACAAATACGTAGAGATTGAAAGTTGCATATGTAAATTGAAAACTTGGAAAAACCTGAATAGAAAACCTATCCGGGATATTGTTTCCAAGAAAAACAATTAGAGGCATTACTTATATGGGGTGTAATGTGAAAATTATAAAAAGGTCATGTATACCAGGTGTTGATCGCTTACTCTGGCCAAGTAAGTAGTGAACACGTGGTACCATTAACTTCTTATGATGGACACATTTATGTCCGATGTAGTAAGGGTGGGGTGAATGGGACTAACTTAAATGGTACCCAAATGAACCAAATTAAGTAAGATGTTTGATAGTAAACGTAAACGTAAGTCGGATGACGGAAGCGTATTACGTAAGAATAATGAGCCCGAGAGAAGGGACAAGGATCAAGCAAAAAGAAAATACAGACCGACCAATAGGAATGCTAAGGCATAGGGATAAAAGTTTGACCGTCACAAGTGATGAAATTCACATGGACAAGTCAAACGAATTGAATGAAGAATAAAGCACTTGATTGAATAAAAGCGATGGATTTCGCTAAGCCGACCAAATAAATTAAAATAACGTCTAAACCATATAAGAATGGTTACTTGAAAATGATTACGGTAAAGATACTGTCACACCCCTATTTTCCACGTGTCACCGGTGGGCCCGGTGGGGAGTATCGTGACGTAGTGATATCATCATAGACAAACAACACAATATATAATGCACAGCGGAAGCAAAGATAGATTCATTTCAACTTTAATAAGGTGTAATATTTAATATCACAAATAGTTGAAACGGATCCACAGGCGGATCAAAAATAAAATAAGATATTGTTCAACAGCTTTATTGTCGTCCAAGCTTGCGAGACTTATTGTGGACGCTCTGGAAGACCGCCAGCCTAGTACGAGTAGTACCTGCACTTAATCTTTTTGGAAAAATACGTCAGTTTACACTGGTAAATACAATTTAACTGACTCATTTTGAAAATGGTTGAAAATTGATTTGAATGCACGTGGCACAAAACATTTTATAACTTAGGATAATTATATATTATTATAATCTTGTGAACGAATTACATGTTACTTGTGCGTTCAGTAGCCCGGATCTTGTCCGGGTTAAAGATCAATAGACCCTCCACATTAGAGTTATACACTGACAGGTGTACGCCTACACCCCGTGCTCAGGTCGTGGCCATCTCGTAAGATGATGCCGAGGATATCCGGGACATGGTCATTAACCCCCCAAAGGCTTTAAGTGAACAAGACTGTTTAAACGAGCCGATCAAATTATTCAATTAACCATTCAAAGATGTAAGATTTGATGCTCGATCAAGCGGTATTCTATGTACCGTAACCCAAGCCTGTATAGGGAAAATAAGTTAAAAGTATTTACCTGAGCTAAATATAAATTCAATCTCAGCCGTATACCACCAAGCAAGTACAGATAGCTTTTACTGGTTCTTCTTATTCTGGAACAAAGGTTTTTAATAACCTATTAGATTCCTAACGGGTCTTTAGTTAAGCCTAAGCTTAGACCGGTTAGTTTTAAGGATGATACGGTTCAAACGCACGATTAAGCGAAGACCGGATAGAATGTGATTTAGACCCGACAAGTTTGAAGACTTGTATAATATGGGTATACTAAATACATTCTGGATTTTGAGACAAAAATGATAATGCTTGACCCGTTTCGGTCAATTTATGCAAACTAGTTACATAAACCGAACCAAACGCGAAAAGGGCGTTACGGGTAACCAATAGAGTCACATGCAAGTTCCCTGATTTAATATGCCTTGATTATGTTATAATATCAGTAAGATATTTTCTATTATGCCCAAATCGGATATAAACTCAAATTATGCCTCGCAAGGGCATTTTGGTCATTTAAAAGATTATTAAAAGAGTTTATTTGTAATCTGAGCTACAGGTCTGATTTATACAGTAAATACACTTAATTTAACATGTTATAACAGTAGGCTATGACCCATATGTGAAACTTATCATTTAAAACCCAACTATGCACCTTAGGGGTATTTTGGTAATTTCACAAGGGCTTAAAAGATCAAAACTGGAAACCTGAGTTCAAAAACTTTTACTTACTGTTATTATCTCAAAATATACTAAAAACATCAGTAGGTATTAATCTTATATGTTTAATATGGTTATAGTACATACTAAGCGTTAAAAACGCTTAAAAAGACGATTTAGAGCCGTTTCCGGGTTTTTAAAAGAAAGCTGATATTTTTATATTTCCAGAATGCTCAAAATATTTTATTTATCAAATAAAATCAGTAGAAAAAAGGTTTGGGGTCAAAAGGATTTGTAAAACTCATTTTATGGCTTAAAAGGGCAAAATCGGTATTTACCGAATTAAACTTAGAGACCTATGATATGATCAGCCAAAAATTAAATAAAAATCTTTAAAACTCCCAAAATATTATACAACATCAGTGGGTAAAAAGTTTGATATCAAAAAGTGGGTTTAAATAGGTTATATGCTAATTACGCCGTTTAAGTAACATAAAGCTTTCAAATTACGATATTGAGCATAACTCTTAATCTAGACCTCAAACTGATATCAAATTTTAGGTGCAAGTTTATAAATCAGCAACAAATGTTTCTACTCTTTCACTTTTTCAAAAATCACGTTTTATAGTCAAAAGGGCATAATAGTCAACATTTAAGCATAAATCGGAAACATGCATATGAATCGGATAAGTAATGAACCAAATTGTATAATCTCAGAGAGTTACACTTATATGAAACCCATACCAAAATAAGCTCTAAAGCATTTCTAAAACAAGGTTAATCAGGTCAGATTTGAGAGTCAAAGCATTAGTCAAACTGTTAGACTTTTGATTCAAAACAAGCAATTACACCAAAGTGATCAGTTTGACATGTTCTTGTAACATTTACCAAATTATTTAAGTGACAAAACATGATCCATAACCTCTATATTATCAGTTTTGATTAATTTAAGAATCTGCCCAGTTTGACTTTTAGATTACTAACTTTGACTTATCAAATAGACTAGAATTCGTGGAAATCAGATAGCATGATCCTAATGGATTATAACCAACTTGATTACCATCATAAAACAAGATTCAATTGGACTTTTTGCTGATCAATTCATGATCAAAACAGAAAGTCAAACAGAAATCAAAATATAGTGTTCTTGGCTAAATTAAACTATGAACAAGAATCAAAACATGATTGGAATACGTACAATCACTGAATGAAAGATCAAGAACACTAGAAAATTCCAAGATGATACACCAATTTCGGATTTGAGCAGATGAGGAAAGTTTGAAGTTGCAAAATTTATAAAAATGAAGAACATGTTGTGTTCTATAGGATTCTTGGAACGAATTAGATGTTGCCATGTGTTAAACCATTTATAAAATTCTATGGGCTGCCCCTAGAGTCGATTTTGTGTGTTAGAAAACAGTTTTGATCATGAAAACAGCAACGAACAGGCTGTAATCAGTTGTTCTGCATTCTGTGCAGGCCTCGCGGCCCGCGTGAGAAGTCTGTGTGGCCTACGCGGCCCGCCTGACAGTCCAGGTCTGCACAGCAGTTTCAAAAACGACAGAATTGGTCCCTGTCAGCCCATGAAGTCATTTTAGGCACGTTCAAGGCCCGTTAACCTCATATAAAGGCCCCACTATGATTTTTAAACTTAGGGGACATGAAACATGTTCAAAAACATTTCGGATGTCGGTTCGTTTGGCCGTACGGTCACGTTATGCGTCGAATTACGACGAAACATGGACGGACGCTAAAAATGGTCCAAATCACGCGACGAGAGGAATTTTATCAAGGCGATCACTAAAATAAAATATTTTAGTGCTTACATAAAATTTTTGGGTGTCCGGGGATATTCAGAATGTGAGATATGCGCGAAAGTGCAAACTTGTGCACTTTTTTACACTTTTAGTCCCTACTTGACCTTAAAGTTTATTTTTGCGCACCAAACATCTCTAAGCCTATATGTAAGCTATATAAAGGATAAATAGGGTATGTTTAGCTCATGGTTATATTCCGGAAGGTTCGAACCCAACGAATCGGCATACTTTTGCCGTTTGACGCGAATAGTTCCTTAATTGCGCAAAGTAGCGCGAAATGCTGTTTAATGATAGCAAAGCCATCCATGGCCCATATTGATCATTCCAAAGTATATACATACATGTTACTATGCTCCCGTTCGCTTAAATGGTCACCGAAGGGCGTAGATTCAAAAGTTGACGCTTTAGGTCCCTCTATTGCGCAAACTTGCGCATTTCATCATTTAATAGCATTGAAGCCTCATCTAATCCATATTAGAAATTCTTGAAAGTATTATTAAACATCACGATGCTTCGGATTCGCTAAAAGGTCATTCAGAGGTATAATTAAACATATTGACACTTTTAGCCCCTCTAACTTGCAAAGTTGCGCGTAACTTTACTTATAGGCATAAAAACCTTATATGGCCATTATTTGGCATTCCCGAGAGTATAATTAAATATTATTAAGCTCCCGGGTTGTTAGAAGGTCACTCAGAGGTAAGAATTAACATGTTGACGCTTTTAACCCTTTATTGCGCAAACTTTCAATTAAATACGCAAACGACTACACTTATTCATCAAGTGGCACATTTGTGAATATAAACATCGTGAGAGGTTATTTGGAAACTTATTTTAGGTATGCTAACACTTCCAGTCCTTTTATTATCAAAGTTTTCGATTTTACAAAAAATTAGTCCCTTAAATTCAACATTGGACTTTATTAGGGTTTATTACACGTGTCAATACATCATTGGACGTGATTTTACGAGGTGTTACATCCTCACCCCCTTAAAAGAAATCTCGACCTCAAGATTTGCTAAAATGCTGGAAGTACTTTTTGCCACATAACGGACTTAATTTCTATAGCATATCTGAAGTCTCTCCAAACTCCCAATTTGACCTCTATATAATAGGTTCGTGTATCCTTTTTAAGGTTTCTTATCCTGTCGATCCGCATCCGATACAGGTTTATCATTATATCACAAGTCTGCCAACCGTTATGTGATAGTGCTTCTTGACTTAATGGCGAAACATATCATTTAATCCTTAGGGTGTAATACCTTGCGAGCTCAGCCAAGCTCCTTACATAGGTTTTAGCTCATAAGTTATTTGATCTTTGATACATTCGATTCCTTCGAATGATTTTATATATTCAGAGCTTAACTAGTCTGGTAATTAACAAATTGGCACACCCTTCCAGAGTGATATCTTTGTTGAACCTTATTCCTTAACAAGGACTTAGGAGGGTTGCTATTTTCCTTAATCTTTGATTTTCTGCCAAAACTGGCAATCTTACAGGTGATCATGGATTTGTATGATCCTATTCGTTGTTTCCAAGAAATTTTTAGATCATGATGATTGGACGTACCAATCTTCCATTTAACAATAGATATTCAACATTCCATCTAAGCAAGGTCTCCAAAGGAACAACCTTGATACTTATACATCAACTATTATAGAAAAGCTTATCTCAAGGTGAAATGGTTATTCCAACCAGTACTTAAAACTAATCTTAAGGGATAGTTAATCCTCACAGTCAGTCGAACAAATCGACGATCCTGGGCAGCTGATGGAAAATTCTTAATTGTTGCCTAACTAGGGTTGCGGTAATCAATGCATAAGCAAAATGAACCGTCTTTCTTAATTAACTATACCGAATCCTCGGGATATAGGGTTAGGCTATATGAATTCTTTATTTTCAAAACTTATTTAATTGGGGTTTTGATTCTTCCAATAATGGCACTAGCCGTCTTGGAGATTTCATAAGAATACAACCCTAAATGGGATATAAATCTTAATTCTACCTGCCTCTCAGGAGGTAAACAGGGTAATCAAGATACAATGAGGTTACAGAGATTTTCCAAATCTCAGGCTCCAGTTCATCTGTCATATTATGTGTCAGATAAGTGACACATTTATGTCACAAGTCCATGAATTCCTTAATCGGGAACATTTACTTTGGAAATTCCATTATGGATATCTTCCTTGAATACCATTAGTTGACTTTAGTATCATATGACTATTAGAATATCCTTGCGGTTCCATGCATTAAACCTCCATACTGACCAGGCATGGAAGCAATCTATGGAACATATTAAGATACACCAATCCTCATGTGGCGCTTTTATCATACCATCTGGTATTCTCAATCGATAGAGATCAAAGAGATATCAACTATACATGCTGACGCACTTCTTCTAGAGAGAGGGTACTTCTAGAATCCATGATTAGAGATTTCTAACAGGAAAAGAAGAAATGGTTCTTATGATTTTGCCTGTAAGTTTTACCTTACACTTACTATCTGGGGTTCTTACGGGAAAGATTAAAAGTTTGCTAAGCTTATGGTTTTATGAGAGACTTAGCAGTACCTGCAACCAACGTAACTCCTAGCCATAAATCACCATAATGGATTTATCTGGTGTCATTATTAATGTGAGCTGCCTCTAATCATACATCAGGAGGGCTAAACGCCTCTATTCTTAAACCTTTTAAACTTAGCTATAAAACCTTTGACAAATTGTAGGGCAATCTCGGCCTCGACTGGTTATTTCTTAATCTATAAAACGTGAGTAGTTGAGGTGGATCCATAATGGATTCATAGTAAGCAGGCTTCGAAACCTTAATGTGCCCTCTTATTGCTGATGCTAAAACATAATATATATATATATATAGTGCATTATGCTTAAATTCTAGGTTAACCGAATAAGAGCACCATTTCAACCAATGAACCAGGGTTTGCAACCTACTGCCGATAGTTTATGGCTTTTATGGGGGAGTCGGAAAAAATTCTTATTCCATCTTTCCATTTCGCAAAGCGGATACCAGGTTTTTCCTAATAAGGTCCTTAAAATTTGGACCATCCCATACTGTATAAGGGGATCTTTCTTGTGGACTCCATTAGTGTCCTCACTAATCAAGGGTATTACCACCGAATGATTGTGACGCACCCCTTACCGTGTGCTTTCCAGCATAACCACTGATATACCTAATGGTTTCTACTTCTCTCAACAATTCCTTGCAATCAATGGCCCCTTTTAACCATTGAAGTCTCTTGACTTCCAAGAGACGAAGTACTTTTTAAGTACATCCTAAAAAGAATGGGCTCCTTGCCACATATGATTTTATTTGGGTTATTCTTCGCATACGGAATATGAATAAAGCTCTTCTCATGAGCAGTGTCCTGTGTTTTAGAGCGAGCAGCGTTTGGCTCTTCATGGCTTTTCTCATAGCCCTTCTCAGCAGTGATATTTATAGCTTTGGAGATTAACTCTGTTAACATTGAGGTTCACACTTGATGCACTATTAACATTGATCGCATCTCTTAGCATCGCGACTGTTGTTTGTCTCTTCTGAGTTTGCCATACTCAAATCTTTTGGTATTAAATACCAATTTAACAATTAATTGAGTGCATTTCCCAGCTAGTCATCATCCTGACGACTTATCATACATCGATCATGGTATTATTAAACCATATGAACATTCCTAAGGAGTGTTATTTGATTGTACATGTGCTTATATTTAATCAAAATGGAAATTTCACAAACTAGGCACCTAGCTCGGTTGGCTAGGCGCGCGAAAGGGTGTGGCCTAGACCCAGGTTCGATTTCGGGGACGGCCGGTTCCACCATTTTTTTAACGGAAACTAGGACATCGGACGAATGATTCCTAATGGATATAAAACATCCATCTAATATTGCCGAAGTAGTCTCTGAGGTACTATCGACCAATTTTACTTTATGCTTAACGCTTAGAGTTTTAACAGGCAGATTTAATGATTTACAAAATCTATTGTCTACAAAAGTCTTATCTGAACCTGAATCAAGGAATATTCTAGCATGAGCGTTATTGATAAAGAAAGTACCTGTTGTGACATTGTCATCCTGAATAGCCTCTTGATCATATAGACTGTTAGGGTTGGGTATTCACCACTTTGAACAGGGGGTCTTAAAGACCATCACTAACCTTTGTCTCTTTTCTGATAGAATAGAGTATAACCCGTAGGAATTTCATCGCTAGATGATGCTAGTTAGCATGATCATCATTTTAGGCGATATTAGTCACGATCGCATTGATCATATAGACTATTATGTTTGGACATAGTCCATCATTTTTAGACAGGGAGTCAAAGACCACCATTGTCGTTGTCCTATCGGACAATCAGTTTAGCCTGTTAAGCTCAGTCTTGCATTATTATTCTGACCAATTGGATGAGTGTGAGCTTCAGATGGGTCAGCCATGGTGAAGCTTTGAAGGCTACAGACCATGTAGTAATAATTTGCTGATTTGTCGAACTTGATGATTAAATAGCCATGGTGTAAATCAACCATATAGGTGAATAGATAGTATTAAATTTATTTGATTATGTTTTGCCTAGGTTTTTAAATAAACCATCTTTGGCGTTTAAATGGAATAAAATCCTTTATATTTACTAGACAGGGGACATAAGTCATGACTGCCAATGTCATACTGACATCTTATATAGCACAATGGCTAGTTCCAAAGGACTTTTCGATGGCACAGATACCTTGTCACTAGGGAAATTTTAAAACATAATCAATGATTCCTTTGGATCGGAAAATTTTCATAATTCATTGTCTTGACAAGAAGTTATGAAATAAAACTATCGTTTTCATGTATGCATCTTTGCCCGTAGGTATACATCCCAGGTGGATCTTTAGATGTGTACATCATGTTCGATGTTTATTAGCCATGATTCCTATTGATTTTATATAGGCTAAATAAAGGGTTTGGAAGTTCCTAATATAAAGATGATAAGCGTGATTTTATCACATCACTGTTTTCGGGAGTGTTAACACGTTTTCAAGTGTTTAATAAGGATCTGAATCTCTTTTAAACAGGTTTTACCATTTTAGCTAGGTCTTCAATGACATTCAAGCTAGGTCAAACCTTTTAAGATTCTCTTTTAATATTTATACTGGCAGGAAAAGAATGATATCTGTTTTATTCAGGACTTTCATTATAATTATCCTAAATTTAATAAAAATATAATTATGGCACAAAAGACCAAGTCACAGGGACAACTTTATATTATCAACCTTGATTTTGTAGAATTAAGGTATTTAGGCTTGAACGTGTCCTTGCCTTTTCTTGACAGGGAGTTGTAGGCTACGACTGTCTTTTGTCTTATATGACAATGAGTATAGCCCGTAGGCAGTATATCCCTAGTTATAATTAAATAATAGCTCAACAGCCTAGTCACATGGACAAATTTAATTTATAAACCAGGATGTTACAAAATCGAGGTATTAAGGCTTGAATCAAAGTTAATTACCTTTTCTTGACAGGGAGTTGTAGGCTGCCACTGTCTTTATTAAAATTTCTGGCCCGTGGGCCTATCAATTAACATCTCGTAAGATGTTAAGACATATAGTCATTGCACTGATGATACGTTCAGCGGTCACAGTAATGACATGACGACATGATCAATGCCATTAATTTAATCAACTGTCGTTCAGTGGTCATAATAATGACATGACGGCAGGATTAGCACTTTAATTTAAATCAACTGTCATTCAGCGGTTATAATAATGACATAACGACAGGATTAGTACTTTAATTTAAATCAATTGTCGTTCAGCGGTCATAATAATGACATGACGACCAGATTATCGTCTAGAGGGCTTTGAGCATAGCTCACCCCCTTAGGACGGAGAATCTCAAAAGATCACAACTGTCGATGTCGCATTCGGACAGTGTATTATAGCCTGTGGCACGTCATCCTTAAGGGATGATTATTTTAATAAGGAAGGATTGGAATAACCCATTCTAGGGATGACTTACGTGATTTTATCGAACCACGTTTGCCAGGAGTGTTAACATATTACGGATGTTAACAAGGATTTGAATCTCTTGAATAGGTCCTACCATCTTAGCCTCGTCATATAGGCTAGGTTTACCCTTAAGATTCCTTTATAATAATTAATGCAGGACAATCCTAACTCGGGATGTTAATAAGGATCTGAACCTAAATTGAGGATCTGCCGTCTTGGCCGGGTCTCAATAATGACACGAGGCTAGGTCTTGTCCTTTTTAGATTTTGCCATTTTATTATAATGGTAGATCTTATAACAGAAATGTTATTTTAATTTATTTCATATATTATATCCATATATAATGATATAAATGATATTTAGATAAAACATCCCAATAGTTTTAAAAAAAAGTATAGAATTGCCCTAAAAGGGACTTAAAAGAAATGATGTTGTCCTCAAAGGGACCAAAAGATAAATATCGTTATAAAGACTTTTAAGGAAACGATCTTCAGTAAAAGGAGTCTCTTCTTTCATTTTAGTTCTGAATGTCCTCTCCTTGGTCGTACGTTAATCCTAGTCGCAACACGAAGCTTGGTCTTTCCTAGGCTTCAAATGGGGAGAATTTCCATTACAGCTTCTTGCTTGGCGACATATTAAAATATAATTGAAGGTAACAATCTTCCGAATAGGGACGAGAGTATTCCTATGTTAAGTCTAGACTCATAAGGTCAAAGGATGTGCTCTCGTGTCATTGAGATTAAACATAAAAAGCTAGTGTTTAATTCACTCAATGTTGGTTCTGATACCAACCTGTCACACCCCTATTTTCCACGTGTCACCGGTGGGCCCGGTGGGGAGTATCGTGACGTAGTGATATCATCATAGACAAACAACACAATATATAATGCACAGCGGAAGCAAAGATAGATTCATTTCAACTTTAATAAGGTGTAATATTTAATATCACAAATAGTTGAAACGGATCCATAGGCGGATCAAAAATAAAATAAGATATTGTTCAACAGCTTTATTGTCGTCCAAGCTTACGAGACTTATTGTGGACGCTCTAGAAGACCACCAGCCTAGTACGAGTAGTACCTGCACTTAATCTTTTTGGAAAAATACGTCAGTTTACACTGGTAAATACAATTTAACTGACTCATTTTGAAAATGGTTGAAAATTGATTTGAATGCACGTGGCACAAAACATTTTATAACTTGGGATAATTATATATTATTATAATCTTGTGAATGAATTACATGTTACTTGTGCGTTCAGTAGCCCGGATCTTGTCCGGGTTAAAGATCAATAGACCCTCCACATTAGAGTTATACACTGACAGGTGTACGCCTACACCCCATGCTCAGGTCGTGGCCATCTCGTAAGATGATGCCGAGGATATCCGGGACATGGTCATTAACCCCCCAAAGGCTTTAAGTGAACAAGACTGTTTAAACAAGTCGATCAAATTATTCAATTAACCATTCAAAGATGTAAGATTTGATGCTCGATCAAGCGGTATTCTATGTACCGTAACCCAAGCCTGTATAGGGAAAATAAGTTAAAAGTATTTACCTGAGCTAAATATAAATTCAATCTCAGCCGTATACCACCAAGCAAGTACAGATAGCTTTTACTGGTTCTTCTTATTCTGGAACAAAGGTTTTTAATAACCTATTAGATTCCTAACAGGTCTTTAGTTAAGCCTAAGCTTAGACCGGTTAGTTTTAAGGATGATACGGTTCAAACGCACGATTAAGCGAAGACCGGATAGAATGTGATTTAGACCCGACAAGTTTGAAGACTTGTATAATATGGGTATACTAAATACATTCTGGATTTTGAGACAAAAATGATAATGCTTGACCCGTTTCGGTCAATTTATGCAAACTAGTTACATAAACCGAACCGAACGCGAAAAGGGCGTTACGGGTAACCAATAGAGTCACATGCAAGTTCCCTGATTTAATATGCCTTGATTATGTTATAATATCAGTAAGATATTTTCTATTATGCCCAAATCGGATATAAACTCAAATTATGCCTCGCAAGGGCATTTTGGTCATTTAAAAGATTATTAAAAGAGTTTATTTGTAATCTGAGCTACAGGTCTGATTTATACAGTAAATACACTTAATTTAACATGTTATAACAGTAGGGTATGACCCATATGTGAACCTTATCATTTAAAACCCAACTATGCACCTTAGGGGTATTTTGGTAATTTCACAAGGCCTTAAAAGGTCAAAACTGGAAACATGAGTTCAAAAACTTTTACTTACTGTTATTATCTCAAAATATACTAAAAACATCAGTAGGTATTAATCTTATATGTTTAATATGGCTATAGTACATACTAAGCGTTAAAAACGCTTAAAAGGCGATTTAGAGCCGTTTCCGGGTTTTTAAAAGAAAGCTGATATTTTTATATTTCCAGAATGCTCAAAATATTTTATTTATCAAATAAAATCAGTAGAAAAAAGGTTTGGGGTCAAAAGGATTTGTAAAACTCATTTTATGGCTTAAAAGGGCAAAATCGGTATTTACCGAATTAAACTTAGAGACCTATGATATGATCAGCCAAAAATTAAATAAAAATCTTTAAAACTCCCAAAATATTATACAACATCAGTGGGTAAAAAGTTTGATATCAAAAAGTGGGTTTAAATAGGTTATATGCTAATTACGCCGTTTAAGTAACATAAAGCTTTCAAATTACGATATTGAGCATAACTCTTAATCTAGACCTCAAACTGATATCAAATTTTAGGTGCAAGTTTATAAATCAGCAACAAATGTTTCTACTCTTTCACTTTTTCAAAAATCACGTTTTATAGTCAAAAGGGCATAATAGTCAACATTTAAGCATAAATCGGAAACATGCATATGAATCGGATAAGTAATGAACCAAAT
The DNA here is from genome assembly GCA_030545235.1 of Helianthus tuberosus. Lineage (NCBI taxonomy): Eukaryota > Viridiplantae > Streptophyta > Magnoliopsida > Asterales > Asteraceae > Helianthus > Helianthus tuberosus. The sequence continues at coordinate 35,580,238 of CM060424.1, read as the reverse complement.
TGTATAATCTCAGAGAGTTACACTTATATGAAACCCATACCAAAATAAGCTCTAAAGCATTTCTAAAACAAGGTTAATCAGGTCAGATTTGAGAGTCAAAGCATTAGTCAAACTGTTAGACTTTTGATTCAAAACAAGCAATTACACCAAAGTGATCAGTTTGACATGTTCTTGTAACATTTACCAAATTATTTAAGTGACAAAACATGATCCATAACCTCTATATTATCAGTTTTGATTAATTTAAGAATCTGCCCAGTTTGACTTTTAGATTACTAACTTTGACTTATCAAATAGACTAGAATTCATGGAAATCAGAAAGCATGATCCTAATGGATTATAACCAACTTGATTACCATCATAAAACAAGATTCAATTGGACTTTTTGCTGATCAATTCATGATCAAAACAGAAAGTCAAACAGAAGTCAAAATATAGTGTTCTTGGCTAAATTAAACTATGAACAAGAATCAAAACATGATTGGAATACTTACAATCACTGAATGAAAGATCAAGAACACAAGAAAATTCCAAGATGATACACCAATTTCGGATTTGAGCTGATGAGGAAAGTTTGAAGTTGCAAAATTTATAAAAATGAAGAACATGTTGTGTTCTATAGGATTCTTGGAACGAATTAGATGTTGCCAGGTGTTAAACCATTTATAAAATTCTATGGGCTGCCCCTAGAGTCGATTTTGTGTGTTAGAAAACAGTTTTGATCATGAAAACAGCAACGAACAGGCTGTAATCAGCTGTTCTGCATTCTGTGCAGGCCTCGCGGCCCGCGTGAGAAGTCTGTGTGGCCTACGCGGCCCGCCTGACAGTCCAGGTCTGCACAGTAGTTTCAAAAACGACAGAATTGGTCCCTGTCAGTTCATGAAGTCATTTTAGGCACGTTCAAGGCCCGTTAACCTCATATAAAGGCCCCACTATGATGTTTAAACTTAGGGGACATGAAACATGTTCAAAAACATGTCGGATGTCGGTTCGTTTGGCCGTACGGTCACGTTATGCGTCGAATTACGACGAAACACGGACGGACGCTAAAAATGGTCCAAATCACGCGACGAGAGGAATTTTATCAAGGCGATCACTAAAATAAAATATTTTAGTGCTTACATAAAATTTTTGGGTGTCCGGGGATATTCAGAATGTGAGATATGCGCGAAAGTGCAAACTTGTGCACTTTTTGACACTTTTAGTCCCTGCATGACCTTAAAGTTTATTTTTGCGCACCAAACACCTCTAAGCCTATATCTAAGCTATATAAAGGATAAATAGGGTATGTTTAGCTCATGGTTATATTCCGGAAGGTTCGAACCCAACGAATCGGCATACTTTTGCCGTTTGACGCGAATAATCCCTTAATTGCGCAAAGTAGCACGAAATGCTGTTTAATGATAGCAAAGCCTTCCATGGCCCATATTGATCATTCCCAAGTATATACATACATGTTACTACACTCCCGTTCGCTTAAATGGTCACCGAAGGGCGTAGATTCAAAAGTTGACGCTTTAGGTCCCTCTATTGCGTAAACTTGCGCATTTCATCATTTAATAGCATTGAAGCCTCATGTAATCCATATTAGAAATTCTTGAAAGTATTATTAAACATCACGATGCTTCGGATTCGCTAAAAGGTCATTCAGAGGTATAATTAAACATATTGACACTTTTAGCCCCTCTAACTTGCAAAGTTGCGCGTAACTTTACTTATAGGCATAAAAACCTTAGATGGCCATTATTTGTCATTCCCGAGAGTATAATTAAATATTATTAAGCTCCCGGTTTGTTAGAAGGTCACTCAGAGGTAAGAATTAACATGTTGACGCTTTTAACCCTTTATTGCGCAAACTTTCAATTAAATACGCAAACGACTACACTTATTCATCAAGTGGCACATTTGTGAATATAAACATCGTGAGAGGTTATTTGGAAACTTATTTTAGGTATGCTAACACTTCCAGTCCTTTTATTATCAAAGTTTTCGATTTTTCAAAAAATTAGTCCCTTAAATTCAACATTGGACTTTATTAGGGTTTATTACACGTGTCAATACATCATTGGACGTGATTTTACGAGGTGTTACAGATACCCGATGAATGGGTAGGATTTGGAAAGAATGCGTAAACCAAGAGATGGGAACGCGAAATAGAAAGTCAAAAGACTCGGAATATGAGTCATGACTAAAAGACAATGCTAATTTGCAAACAGAAATGTTAATAACTACGCTCAACTATTTTAAAGTTGAATGGGTCGAATAAAGAATGGAGTTTGATGTTCACAAGTGATGAAATTTCACACGAACAAGTCAAACGAGATAAATAAGGTATAAAAACTTGGTAGTGCAAGTAAGCGCAAACTGAATAATGGAAGCGCGAAACATTAATGAATCTACGTGATGAGTCATAAAGGAATATATATAGGAAAAATGCAAACTAGCGAAACAAAAATGTTAAAAACACTAAGATAAAGAACCCGGGTAATGGGTCGTAAAGAAGTATAGGTAAGAACCGGGTAACGGTAAGTGTAGGACAAACCGACGTGTAAATGACGTTAGAAGTCATAAAGTCAGAAAGATAATTCGAAAGAGAACAAATGTAGCCTTAGACTACGGTCAAGGTCAAATGAAATCCAAAAAGCAAAAGTAAATCGTTCTAGACATAAAAGGGGTGACTTGACACCATATATATATATATACAGTTGAATAAAGACTTGAATAAAAGATGATCTACACGATTATCATAACCTACGGGATTAAACATAGTGTTAAGGTCTACAGGACCAAGAAGACCCTTGGGTCATAAATAGAAAGAAACAAACTGTTGGGTCTCACCTTAAAAAGGTGGAAATCTAAAGAAATAACATATGAGGCTAAGTGAAAGAACCTACGGATCATATGGGTTAAGCGGGGGAATTAGTTATAATTCCCCACATTAAATAATAACGGAAAGAAATAGATCCTCGGGAGTAACATTCCTTGAAATGAGAGAAAGATGTGAGACAAAGAGGAAACGTAAACAAAAAAAATTCAGTTTTTGGTCAAAAACAACGTTTTAACAAAACATAAGTAGTATGAAGTGATTTAGAAAATCTCATACACACATAAGGCCGGAGATGGCAAAATAGTATACCCGGGTGACGGGATATAAAGTGACGGCGACTAATTAGTCTAGCCGGTAAAACTATTTGAAGTCAAGATATTGTCATAACAAATACAAAGCACTTGTTAATATAAGACAAGCGCGAAATAAACATGTTGACAGACTAAAGCGAAAGAGTGGTCAAGTAACAACTCGGTCAATAAAGATAAAAGATATAAGCTAAAAGTAACGGCCCGCGAGGCCTTACACATGGAAGACGTACGGGTCAATATAAATGAAAACTTTAGATCTAAAAGGAATGTATGAATGCCTTGAAAACGAAGCTAAGTTCGTTTAGTCTAAAATTAAAGGAACTACGTAAATAAGGTTTCGGGGACGAAACCTCTTTAAGGGGGGTAGACTTGTAACACCCCGAAAACGGGTTTGGTAATCACACCACGTTAATACTACTGGACGGGTAAAATATCGTTAGCGGTAAAATTTAACCCGGTAAATATTAGGATTTAAATAAATAAACCTAATATTAATTAAAAAGGAAAAAAAATACTTTGAGAAAACAAAGTATATAAAAAGCTCAAATTAACGGGACATAAAACATAACGGGTTATAATTTCCCGAACCCGTTAAAGTAACTAGGAATAATTAACCTAGTTAGTAGCATATAATTAAGTGACTAACGGTGAGTTGTAGCTTCATTTGATCAAAATAAAACATGAGGGACTAATATTGCCAAGTGAGAAACTTGTTTTATTAAAACAAGAGTTAAACACCAAAACACACACTTAAAGTGTGTGTTCTGGTCGAAATATCCACAGGAGCCAGGGAACTCCATGCTCAAACCCTAACATTCACTAATCTCACAAATTGAAGGATCAAATCAAGTCCAAACCGAAAATCGAGCATAGATTAATGATCCCCATTGCAAGGAGATCATAAGGTATGTAAAATTTGACAAAAAATCTCTACTTGAAATTCTCATGAATTTAGAGAACTTGAAATCTGATGATGCATGTATGAATTGTAGATGAATTAGGAACATTAAAATGTCTAGGAGTAAACCCTAGACAAGTACATGTTGAAGTTATGCTAAATTCTAGTGAAATCCATGGTCACCATTGTAGGTGACTAGTGGGTTATGTAGAACTTGATAAACACTAGGAAATTTGGGGTTATTCTAGTGTAATTTACATATGCGAAGTTATTTCAGAACTTTAAAGGCAAATATTTGTGTTAAATAGTTTGAATGATGAAAATTCGGGTTATATGACAAGTCATGAGCTTGTCAATGAATTATTTATAGAATATGCCCATAAGGTGTTCGATGTAATGCCTAAGTGAAATTGGGTACCTACTAGTTCGTAGATAGAACTTGGTTTGGATAAGTATTTGGATAAATGCCTAATAACATGACAAAACGGGTTTCACTTATAGAGGGAAAACCCGTAGATTTTGTGAGATAAAGAAATATAGTGTCTTCGATAATCAAGAGCTAGGCTAACTTAGTGTTAACAATAGCATGAACTCGAGTTAAAAGATTCGTTAGAACGATGGCTTAAAGGAATGCCCACCGGGTAAATTGAAAATGCCTAAACTAGCTAATGAACATGAATGTGCATTTTATATATTAAGGGATGTTTGACTTTCAAAAAGTCAAACTGACCTATAATACAATAAATGGTAATTTTTGATATGAAATGCGTAAGGTGGAATAATCGTATTAAATTATGATTAAACTAACCACCTTGAAAACGATGATGATAGTTTGACGCGTAACAAGCTAGGTGGAAGCTTGAGGAGGGAGCGGGTCAAACGAATCAAGAAGGAAAGGAAAAGCGTAGTTCGGATGCGAGGTAAGTTAAGCTTACACCCTTTTTACTTTTATTACAAAATGCTTATTTGTGAGCATGGAATACGATTTGTATCAAGTAAATGAAACACGATGTTCTGGCGCGATATAATGCTAGTCGGAACAAGTGAAAATGGTAGAAACCATAAATTATGGTAGAAAGGGGTAAAAATGGTGAAATAGTAATCCGGACATGGGTTAACGAATAGATAAAGGGATCTAAAACGACACCATTTAGCATAAGTCATAATGGGTCAAATAAAACAGGAAACGACTTTCAAGTTGGATGATTTCAAAAAGTAAAACGGGATAGGTTAAAGGGGTGAAATGGTGATTAAGTGCCATCTTATAATGACAATTGGTCATTTCGACTAAACGGGTCAAATGGTGTTGTTAACACCATTTGTCAATAATATTTGATGATTGCTTGTTGAGTTTTGTGATCACAGGAATTAACACATGGTTAGCATTGCTATTATCTAGATATTAATAGCGAAAGGTATTAAAACGGGTCAATATGTTGATCCGAGCCAGGTACGCATAATTGTGTTGTAGTTAAAAGTGCTATTTTGGTCGAATAATTGGTGAGAGTCCTTCATAGTAAAAGAAGGACCAAAATCGACCAAAACGCCCTTGTAGGCTAAATTGAACAAACAACCCTTAAAGGTTGTTTGGAAACGAATTTCATGATTAGATAAATACTTAGAATAAGTATAGAAGTTGAAAGATGTAATATGTTAGTCAAATGGCTCTATGTGAGTTTTGCCGTAAAATAATAATCCGAGGGGTAAAACTCGGAACATATAGATATCCACATTAAATCCAACGCATATATAGTTGTGGTGGAAGATTACTTGATAAGAAATGTAGGAATAAGATGCTAGAAATGAAGGAAAGCGATTTCAAGCTTTAAAGTGCTTAAATACCCTTAACGGGTCAAAATAAGCATACGAGCGTAAACGGGTTTAAATTGTGTAATAAACCTGTAATTAGAACCTAAAATGGTAGATAACATTAATTTGAAGAAGTGTAAGTGATATAAGGATCAAACAAATACGTTTGTTTGATAAAATGCATAAACGGGTTAAAATTCGGTAAAAAGGTAACGAGTCGAAGTCTTAGAAGTCTCAAAATTTATTATGTTGGATGTTGAAATTTTAACTTCATATGATGGAGAATTAAATTACGGACGCGTAGGAAAAAGAATCGCGTAAAACGGATCAATAACGAAGAAGTTATGGCCGTTTCCGTAAAAACTGGTATTGCTGAAAAATGCAGGACCCAGCTCCAGAGCTGCTGGAAAACGGTCTCCCTCGCGTGGCGCGAGGGAGCAACTGGGTTCCTTCGAGTGGCGCGAAAAGCACTGTTTTAGCGAAAAAAATTTATTTTAATCAGTTTCGCTTCCCGGACTCGTTTAAATACGTTTTAAGTTACGTATGACTAATCCAACTCATATTTTATGAGTTTCAGGTATAATTTTAGCACCGGAGGACGATCAAGCACAACGAAGAACCGAACACGATCAAGAAATAAGCTTCTGCACTATGTATCGTTGTTATGTAAAATGACGAACTCACACATAATATGTTGTTTAGTTTTTAATTCTGTAAAACGTTTAATGAACACGGAATTTCAATGTATTTGAAATCCTAACTACCCGTTTATTTTCGTAATCTATACGAAAACCGTTAAATAATAATAAGGGTGTTACATCATCAGCCATGTAGCGTCAATATCTGGCACAAGCATCCTGCATGTTTACTTCGTTCCATGTTAATGAACGGTTGTTAACTAGATTTTCCAATAGCATACATATAATAACACCTGAGTTTCGACCAATATGAGCTCCGTGGTCAGGCCACACAACATCCCCGCAATACTCTAAGGCTTCTACACGATCTTTCCCTGATTGTTGCCAGTATGATATACGTCCCAGAAACCATACGAATGGAGATTCAAATTCTAAAAGAATTTGATGTATTTTCCTATGTATGTAAAATCCTTCTCCGCAATTACTTAGGTTACAGTTATCGGGAAAATATGCATATATTTTCAGCGAACGCATATTTATTTTTAGAAGTAACCAGTGGTTTTCGATGTGCGCTACGGGCATGTAAATCTGCAAAAATTTGAAACGTAAATAAGCCCAAGAAAAGGTATTATTTTCAGGGAATTTTTTTAAAGTTACAAATTTTTTAAAAAATCAATATTTTTTTAAAACAAATATTTAAAAAAAATCAATATTTTTTTATAAAACATAAAATACAGAAACTTTATTTTTAAATTTATTAAAAAACGTACAAGGTCTTCAAATTTATAAAAAGCGTACATTCCGAATAATAATATTTCACAATGTACCGTATCAACGTCCCAAAAGGGAGGAAAAAATTCTTTTGAACCGTCTCCATATCCGTAGGCCTCTCTATTTTGTTCTATTATCATGTTAAAAAAGGTAGGCGGGACAACTGTCCACCGATAATCATTTGACGACATCGCCCTTAACCGTCTGTGAAGCTCCCGTTGATACATAAGCTTGTTGCACCATGCATTGATATGCTAAGAAAAATATGGTAAACGTTTGACAAAAAAATAACACTATCATTAACATGAAAGGTATTTCGAAGGTACCGTTTCCTGAATAAATCCGTTTCCACAAAATCCAAGTAATCGGCCCCACCATTCTTTTCCGGGAGGTGTTTTACCCATGTAGGTTGAGTAGCAAGTTGGAGTATCGCCGTCATAGTAAAACTCTAGAATATTTGGCGACCAATGTTCAAACCGATCATTTTGGTTTATCCAAATGGTGCGTTGCACGGAATGAGGAATGTTTGAGTAAGACATCCGGTGTGGCATTATTGACATAGTGAGGGCACACATATATATACACACATGTTGCCAATGAAAATAATTAATATAAAATATAATATTCAAAATACAAATAATTCTGTTTTATAAAATATAAATTAATACAAATCATTGAATAAAATCAATATCGTCCTCTTGTATCTCGTTGACTAGTTCTTTAGGAATAAGCGAGTTGTAGAAAAGTATCAACATATGGCGCCTCATCCTTGTAGCCGTTATGCTTGTGTCTTCACCATCATTTAGTGGTTTTTTGTTAATCAACCGGTCTAGAAATATACAAACCCAAACCCCACAGTCCCCTAATGGTCCTGACTGTTGTGGCACATCATCTGCATATACTATTTCAAACAGATACATTAACGTTAAAGGTTTGTTGTCATAGTAACCATGCAAACGAAGCCAATGGTAAAAAACAAAATTTATGTGGCAAACCACTTCCGTTCTTCCTTTTTCAAATTCGCGCATACCCATCAAGCTGCCAAAAAAAACAAGCATTGATTAAAAGTCATACCTTTTGAGAGTAAAACTATTAAATAATCAGCGTTTATAAATTTTTACCTGTCGTAAATAGTGAGGGTCTGGTTAACCAGGTTGAAAACTCCTAAAAACCAGTGAAATGATGGTATATATAACGGTACATACACCTCGTCAACGCTAAATATCCGAGGAAAAGGCTCTACAACCCCGTTGAAGTAACATTCGAACTTCTGATCTAAAGTTTGACAATGCATCTGGAAATACAGGGGTAAAATGGACCAATTTTCGGATGGATTTCTTGAATTATACATGTGTAGCATCCATCCAAAAAGGTGCTGTCATAAGTTTGGACAATTTTAGCGAAAGTTTATAGGAAACTATAGTGTATATTTAGTATTAACAAATTTACCTCATCGCTTAACCAGCCAGTCCCGTCTGTGCCTAGCAAGGCCGCCCAGAAATCAGGACCAACATAGCCGCCTGCAGTGAGTGTTAGTTGTCTAACGCCGCTAGTTGGTGCCCATTTTTTTATCTTTTGAAATAATTTATCTTCATCATTTGCTATCTTTTTTGGCTTCCGCTTGAGGTTTCTGTAAACTACAAACGGTGATAGCACAGCCTTGGCGGGTTTCACAAGCCTTTCGAACCGCCTCACTTTAATCATCTCCGGATCCTCATCCTACAATTACATTATTTAACAGGTAAATTAACAAAACGTACATGGATAACAAAAATAAACTTATACGCAGGCCAAACTTACGGCTTCTTCGGTAACATTTTCTAGATTTGCAGACACATGATACACTTCCTTATCGAAGTTAAAATAGGAACAAGCTGCCGCCTACAAATTAAAAAAAAATGTTCGAAACATTTTCAAATAAATTTATTTTTTAGATTTTTATAACCAAATAAATGGGTTACATTATCATCTTCTTTTTGCGATTGGTCCATCGGTGTTCGTATGTGGCTTGGAGTATTAACCGGAGCCATACGAAAAGTTTGCAACAACTCTGACTTGAGCATGTCAGTCAACGCCCGGTTGTTTGAGTACATCGTTTGCAACAACTCTGAGTTGAGCATGTCAGTCAACGCCCGGTTGTTTGATAACATCATTGACTGAAATTTAGAGACAAGCTGCACTTCGGAATAAAATCCTGATGAAAACTGACCGGGACCAGCATCCCGTTGCAAGTCAGCCGTGTTTAACGGAATATCATCCGTCTGAACCGGTATTTCAGGTGTAAATCCCTGCGTTTGAGGCACCTGAACTTCATCATCGCCGAACAAGTTGGCAATGTAGTCCTTCTGTGGCTGGCTGTAGTTTTGACTCGGGCCGATTGGATTATGAGTTGGAGGGGGTAATTCAGTCGCCATAGCAGGATTAAAAATTTGACGTTCAAGTTCCAAATAATCCGAGCTTGAAATATACCAGTATGTCTCGGCCTCAAACATAGTTGGTAGTATGAAGTTTAGCGGTTTATATTCGCGTATCTAACAGATTGAAAACGAAACATTTTACAAAAACAATGTTAAAAACTAACAAAGGTTCAAACTGTTAACGGTTGGAAATTTTATTTTTTTAATTTTATAATTTTTTTAAAAACTAACAAAGGTTCAAACAGTTAAAGGTTGTAGCTGTTAAAATGTTTAATTTGTTTTTATAATTTTATAATATAATTTTTTATAAAATTATAATTTGAAACTAATAAAGGTTGAACTCTTAACGGTATGAAAATTTATTTTTATAATTTTTTAATTTTATAGGTTGAAACTGTTATCGGTTTTTAAAATATAGTTATTTAAAATTATAAAAGTTTATAAAATAGCAATTTACCTTTATTGCATTCGCTAAGATGCCATCAACACTACCCTTCATCAGTCTTTGTCCTTCTTTCCATCCTAAAAATCTCGGAATGGTCTGAGCATTGAAATACCCCCTCCTCTGTTTGAATTCCGGAAATACCTCTAGAATCCACATCTGTAAATGCATTACATATTTACCAGCTATTAGTATACAAATTAAAACGAACATTACACTTAAAATATAAAATATATTTAATATATATACGATTTCTCAGGTACCTTAAAGGGCCAAACAAAGCCATCTAACGAAAAACCCTTCGCGTCTTCCTTTTGACGAACGTGCATATCATACACGTTCGTATACGTGCTCTACCAAAAATAATTACCCCATGGATATTGGTTAAACTCATTCAGATTATCCACCAGGTGTAACAGTTTAATATTGATTGCATTTGAATCCTGCAACCCTAAAAACCCTTGACCCAAAAGCATCAGTAGACATATCCTTGTGCAATCTTCGTCACTATATCGCATCGGACCTTCAAACATATCTCTAATTCGTATGAAAGCAATACGTTCACGGAAATGACAGTTTTTAAATGAGTCAGGGTGGTCAATCGGGGTCCAGTTAGTGGACCCAAACCTTAACCCCGTTATTAGACAAAATTGTTTCGGGGTAAACATTAAAATTTCTTGGCCTAGGCGATATGTAATCCCTAATCTGGGTATAGGTGTATGCACTTGTAATTGTGCAACACCGAGTAAGAGTAGACTATCACATATAACACACTTAATATCCAAATAAGGCCCAAATCATGTCTGCCTAATCTTGGATTCAATAGATGTCGTCATTCTTTTGTTCATAGTCTTTACTATATTCCATTTTTGACGAACTTTGATCTTTTGGACCTTGTAAATTAACAAATGAAACAAAAAAAGACAACAGTAAATATACTAAAATACTAAAACACTATAATAAAGAAACAAAAGACATAAAGTATCACCGCTACACTTGGGAGAAGATTTGATCCAACGTCTTGCATGACATGATCAGGAGGTTGCATGTACTCTTGACCACCCAATGGTGGGAAACCGTAGTAATTTGGATCCATTTTCAGTCAACGGGCAACGTGGTAGTTCTGAATTTCTTCGGATCTTCAATGTGGTCTGGTCTTCAACGCGGGTCGGGTCTTTGGTCGTCGGGTATTTCTTCGGATCTTCAATGGTCTTCGGATGTTTCTTGAAGGTGGTCCTAAAGGAGAGAACGTGGTCCCCGAAGACGTTTGACGGTGGAAATGAAACACATGAACCCACACTCTCAAAGTCAAAACATGTTCCACGACACGTGTCACGCGATGGCTACACGGGGACCCAAAGTGGAACAACGGGGACCCAAAGTGGAACACGTGTCATTCATCAAACGTCTCAAATGTGGGAAACGTCTCAAGAAGTGGGAAACGTCTTAAACGTCTTAACACGCCACGTGTCAAACCCTGAGACGTCTTAAATCTCGTGAAACGTCTTAAATGTACTGAAACGTCTTAAAATATCTTGAAACGTCTTAAAATGTGCTGAAACGTCTCTGCATGAATGCCATGTGTCGTACTGAAACGTCTTAAAATATCTTGAAACGTCTTAAAATGTGCTGAAACGTCTCTGCATGAATGCCACGTGTCCGAAACGTCTCTGCATGCTGAAACGTCTCTGTATTGACGAAACGTCTCTGCATGCTGAAACGTCTCTGTATTCTCATTTATTGATAAAATTTATTTTTTTAATAAATAGCAATGGGATTCCAATAACAATTTTTCACTTTAAGTATAGTATTTGAGTACATTTCTGGAGCACACAAAAATGTCTGAAACAAATAAAAATGATGTATACTGCTCTCAACCAGCAAACAAATCATCATCTTGGGTTCTCAAAAAATGGAGAACTAACAAGGGTGAAAGTTCTTCTGAAGTTCCACAACGAAATGATTCAGAACAAAGGTACTTTGTACACAATCAACAAAGTTTTCACCTCCACCGGGCTGGTACATGGGCAATTCCAGACGAAGAAAGTGAGAACTGGTCAAAAGACGTGGAAACATTCTACAGAAATGGGGATGCGCCGTTATGTTATTCAGCAGTTTTCACAAGATCAATAGAGTTGGACAAAAAATTTTGGGGGACTCTATTAGGTTTTCGCTGTGGCGGCTACCTAACCTCAACAGTTAATTATTCTTCCTAATATTTTTATTAAATCTACAATTTTTTCCCCGTTATTAATTAATTTTAAATTACAACTTATACAGCATATTGAAGGATGGGTGGGAAGGCTAATGGCTTGGAGGAATAGAAAGATTCAAAGGGATCCGTTGTTAAACTTGCGGTGGACAATTCTTCCACCACAATTTTATGAAATGTTGTTAGATTCTACTCCTAAAACGTTGTTAAATATGCCAATGGCAAATTACACCCATTTCCTTCTTTCTTCGAAGTGGATTACGTCTTATTTCCGTTACCGTTAGAAAATAACGAATGGCTCCTAGCTCGACTAGAGTTATCATCACAGGAGTTGGTGTATTACCCGTGCGAAGATGTTTGTGTCGGCAATAAATACAGAAATGTTATTCTCCCCCGTTTGACAAAGGTTAAAGTTTACTTAGGAGCATTACTAGTGCATTTGCAATATTGAAAAAAAAACCGGGAAAACCAGAAAAATGTATTTGTGCCGAGCTCAATGACAACTACGTGGTATCTAACACAACAATCGTAGGGAATGAAGCAGTCTACCTGTGTATGCTTATGGAGCATCTGGTTACGGATAAACCAATAAATATAACTGGAGACATTTGTAAAACATTTTTGTCGTACAGACAATTTATTGCAGAAAAACTGTATTTTTGGCGGTGTTTACCCTGTCCAAATGTTGTCTAGTTTATGCAATAAAATACTTGTTTTTAATTTATTTTATTAATTTGATTAATAGTGATCAATGAACCCACTATAAAATGGCCTATAGGCATTCTTGCCATTTAACCACATCCAATCACAATTTTACCTCAAACTTGAAATTTGTTAACAAAATCATGGATTCTTCTTGGACCGACGAAGAAGACATTGCTATTGCCGTCTCCTACGCTGCCGCTCATGATGGAGGCACTTACTCAGTTTCCGATCCCGCGTTCTGGGGTCAAGTTATGAACTATTTCTGCATTCACGTGCAATAAACGACCCGTAGCGCGAATGACCTCAACACTCGGTGTGCTTTCCTACGATTCAAATGTAGCCGTTTCTTAGGAAGGTACAAGTACGTTAAAAAAAGGATCGGCACAATAACCTGGCTGAAGAAGAGGTGATTGAAGAAGCCCTGCTAGACTACGCAATAATTTATGACGAGGATTTTGAACACATTTCAGTGTTTAGGTCTCGAAGAACCTCAAGAATGTCGTGATGACAGTACACATTTCCATCCAAATTGACCTTGAAGAGTTTAGGTCTTCGAATTAGACCAGAGGTAGAAGACGAGGACATGTTGAATCAATGTTACAAATTGATTGTCACAACGGGCCAGTTCTTTTATAACCCCCCAGCTTTTTCAGATTTTTAAGTTTTTGATATATTTTTTTTAAATAATATAGTTTAATATAAGGAGTATATAAATATAATTTAACTTCAAATTATAACAGCTCCGGACGGAGGATAAACTGGTTAGGACGTTTGGGTTACACACGTGTTGCGCGGGTTCGAATCTCACAAACAACCGGTTCTTTAAAGAAGACCCCGTTTTTGAACATTTTTGTTTTAAATATATACTTTAATATAAGGTCACTACTATATAAATACAATTTAAGTTCAACTTATAACAGCTCCGAGACGGAAGATAAACTGGTTAAGACGTATGGGTTACACACGTGTGGCGCGGGTTCGAATCTCACAAACGGCCGGTTCTTTAAAGAAGACCCCGTTTTTTTAAATTTTTAAGTTTTTGAAATATCAATTTCAGTCACTGTTGTATAACTTCAAGAAATTGACCAAATGAACCCTGAACTTAAATTTAAAAAACATACTAAACATTAAATTTAAAAAACAAATATATACAAAAGAAAAAAAAAACATTACATTGAAAAAAAAACCAACATCTAAATCCAAACCCTAATCGTTTCCCACTGCGAGACATGTTCGAAATCATGTCCTTCATCGTGGCGGAAGTTGATGAGGGCAACCGCCTTGATGTCGTCCTCGCTAAGGCCCTCGGATGAATTCTCCGCAGACTTGTAGTGACTCTCGAACTTCTTACATTCCAAACGTATAACCCGAAACCTTGAAGATAAGGCATCAACGGTACGGTCGTGGTCCAGACCACGGAGTTGTGCAAAATATTGTTGCACCCGAACCCATAGACCCCCCTGCCCTCGACGAGGAGGATTGATATACACCTCCTCCCAAGCCTCCACCAATGCTATGTCCTCAACCTCCGTCCACGAGTTAGCAGCCATGTGTGGTTGTGTGTTTCTGGGTGTAGAAGAAAGATGAACAAAGAAACTAGAATAACAAGAACGGCGTGTGTGTTTATGTGTGTTTAGTATTAGGGGTATATATAGTTGGTAAATTTCCTGTTGAAACACCTTAACAGGTTGAAACGTCTTAACATTTAGGCTGTTATAACGTCTTTAAACATTGAATTATACTGGATTGAGCAAGAATTAAAACGTAAACAAATTTATAACTTTATTATCATTGAATACAAAGTACATAAAAAAACATAACACTGTTACAAATATAATCATTTGAACTAGAATACACTAAACCGCTACTTCCATAAATTTAAAATGTGGTAGGAGATCCGGATTTTGATTCCGGAATTTGCATCGAAACACCTAGGAATAAATATGGGTCGTGAACTGGTAAGTTCCATCAACCCACATTTATTTTGGCCTAGGCGATATGTAACGAGTTGTTCACATTTGCTTCTGCGGTTCTATGTCATCGGTGATGGTAGAGGATCTGGCAAACACATTGGTAAGAGCCCATTGTGTTAGACCAACTCTCATCCACCACCCGAAACGGGCAGAACCGTCATGACCCGAACAACCCGTTTAACCCTTCACGTGTCCGTTGTAGATGAGTTCTTGAACCCGATCGACCCCGCATAGCACGTGAAAGGGGATATTCTATCTCATCCCATCAAAAGGGAGAAGATCTGTGTCCGTTGTAGATTGTAGGAACTAGGTTCACTTTTTATTAAAATATATTACAAAATAAATAATAAATAATAACGAGACTCTCGTTATTTGTGGGAAATTCGATTAGTACAATACCGGTTACAAAAACTAAATAAATGAATATAAAATACAACTAAATTGTACCAATCTTGATTCAAAGCCAATGTCTTTGAAAACTTCAACCGGATCTACGAGATTGAAACTCCGCTGCAAGACAAGCAAAATTTGTTGACGGTTTTTGGTTGAGGCACGTGTTCAACACGCTTCCCTTAAAACAGATTCCGCGCCTCCTCTCAGACGGTCTGTCTCCCAGGGTACAACAACCGGAACAGTATGTGTACTGCCGGAGATGGCACTCACGCCCGAGATTACACCGGGTATAATTTGGTGTACATATAATTAGGAAATATGAAGTCGATAAAAGGATAATTTAGAGAGTGCTCCTCTCTAAAATTTCATGGAACAAAGGATCTCTATTGTGTGTATATATCTCTAATGTTAGAATGAATCCTCATTCTATTTATATTCATACACATAAAGAGCTAATTAAACCCAATCAATATTGTCATAATATAGACAATTAAACCTTGTAATGAATAGGGTTTAATTTCTCATTAATCTTGTACTAAACAAGATATTTAATATTGTAACAGACAATATTAAAGTTCAATCAAATGGATTAAAGTGGTCAACTCGAAACACTCATTTTCATTCATGACTGAATTAAACGAGTTGAGACCATTGTTAACTCACTAGTGGTTGACCAGATTTCCTGGTCGCGGGCGCAAGAACTGATCCGCCAGTCTGTGCGCCACGCTTCAAGTATCTCATGCCACGCCATATGGAGTCGCGCGCCACACGGATGCCACTACGCATAACAGGACGCCACCTGGTTATGTGGCATCCATGCGCGTGCGCCACCTGCACTCTCCGACTTAGCCAAGACGTGCGCCATGCGCCTGAGGAGCTTGCGCCGCATCGACATGCTACATGCCATGGCATCCGCCTACGCCACCCAAGGGTGCGCCATAAGCGGACCCGCCATGTATCTGACCACGCGCTCATGGACAAAAATACAAAGGCGGTGTGCGAAGTCCAAAGTGCACTACATAGGGCCTATAGCCCATGGCACGCGCGCATATGTGCACGAGTAAGGGTGCTCCGCACCCTTTAGGGTCCCCACTAGTGTTTTCCTTTATGGAAACAATATACAAGGAGTGCTCCTCCTTATAAACCACTTTAAGTTTTGTCATCCCACCTATGTGGCACAAGTTGACAAAACTAATCCATTTTATTCATCTTTGTTTGTTCCAAACATACAACTTCAAGCTTCGATATCTCATTCATCTTAGCTCTATTTGGACATAGTTTGAACACAAACCATAAATAATTATTTATACAACACATATATAAATATTATTGATGTCCAAAATATTTAGTGAAAAACTCATTTTCACTAAAATTTCCAACAATCCCCCACATGAATGGAGATCGATTAAAACACACAAAATTCCCCAATGAAAACTCGACAGTCGAGTATTGCAGGATAGGTAGGTTTTGCCTTTGAACCTTCCTTTGTGAAGCATAATTAGTCTACTAGGGTTTTGTAGACGTGATGTCCTTGAACAAACCCCCATTTGTGTAAACGACAATATACATTCACACAATACTTTCCCTAGCCGGGCCATCCCCTCACTATCGTGTCCTATAATGGTCATGGAGCACTTTCCTGGTTCTGCGGGAGCTCTAGGAATTATGCCCTAATTCCATTCGAAGCGACCACACTTCTCTCCAACATAGGTGATTTCCCTTTAAATCATTAAAAGCAATATGGTTTACTATGATTTACACAAATCATAAAACCACATATTATGCTTAACCTCACAACAATGTCACTGAATATTATAGGAATGGACTAGGACATATTTAAACACCCTTTTATAGTTTTAGGGGGATATATGAAACATATAAACTAGCTTATATACAAACATATATATTAGCTACGCCCCCACAGTGACTACCCTTCGGTTCATGATTAAGTTCGCCTATTGAACCTAGATATTGGGATCTCCAGTCAACTAGGTTAGGTTTCCCTCATGTCCCTTTTTCCATGGCTTTAGTCCCATTCCACAACCTGATCTCTTATCAACCCACTGGTTGTTGGATCCAAAATTATCTTTGACTTCGCTAAGTCACCAACGACAATTTAAATTGAGATCAGTTGTTCTAACGTGTTCTTGACTCGCTAGTCACCTTTGCCTTTTAGTCGATTCATAAGACTTATAACTCGTGATCTCAACCTGGATCCAGTTATGTACCTTGTCTTAGAATGACATGAAACTCAATTCATGGCTAGACACGTTTTCACCTTGCCTTTGGCGTGTCATGACTGACACCTTATTAGATTGAATCTAACCAATTGGCATTCGAGTCCAATCTACTCGATTGACTCCATATAACCATTGTGTACTCCACTTGGTCATGCGTTTGCAATATATGCAAGTCACCCCCACATTTAAGTGTAATTGGATAGCATCCAAATGGGGCGATGAAAGGTTCTCCCTTTCATTTTGAGTTTGAGAAAGCTTCTCAACTCCCATTTCCACATTCAAATGCAAGTCACCCCCACATTTAAGTGTAATTGAATAACATCCAAATGGGGTGATGAAAGGTTCTCCCTTTCATTTCGAGTTTGAGAAAACTTCTCAACTACCATTTCCACATACCCTAAAGGGTTTTTTTCTTAAATGGCCTCCCCCCACATTGCTTGCATTTTAATGAAGTTATATTTATAGTTTTGTTTAGTACAAAATTTGTTCTTGTGTCATCACATATTTTGAATGTTTAAAGTTAATTTAATCTCCGTCGAGCATATAAATTAACAAGTATTAGTCTAGCATGCTTTAGACCACAATACTCTAGCATGTGAACAGAAGATGCATCATTCTGATTCTTCACAGCCTTAAGAGACAACGCACTATCTCTTCCGAACATTCGTTTCTTAGTTTAGACACAATAATGAAATTTTATTTCACCATTCCAAAACCATCGGTTTTTAGGAAGGCCTCAAAACCGTAGTTAACTTCATCCATTTGGATCATAACTCGTTTGCCTTTTTATCTCCAAGGCTTCACCATAGACTTCCTAAAGACTTAAACATAAGTCTTAATCCAAGTCACTTTGATGAAAGATCTTTGTATAAAATCACTTGAGTCTTGAGATATAGCCAATTAGATTGACTCTCAACAACAAAGCATTCATGTATGCCTATAGTGATATATACATTTACGTTGTTGTTTCATTAATACCATGTATTGGGATACTCTCCCAAATTGAGGACCAAGCCTCCACATAGTTTAAACAACATTGATGGTGGTAGAAGCATCTACAAGTCCATCACTATTGTAAATTTCGGTTAATAAATTTGCTAAATTTATTAAAATCATTTACAATAATAACATATATTTCTTTCATATGTTATATTCTTTGAAAACTTACATGTGCATTTCCATGTTGATGCTCTCAACATTAGATGACATATCTTGTTTTCGTGTATTCCATCTCAAACCATACACCACGTTTCTCACGACGCCGTTATGCTTTTGATGTTTGATTTGTGACTTATTACATAAGTCATGATCACAACCCGCTCGTTGTGTTTGTGTAAATTACTTTTTACACTTTGTATCAAAATGTGTATCCTTTTGACAACTTATTAGTAGTCCAAAATAACAGATACACCAATGATATATAAACATCAAAAGCCAAAGTGTTATTATCTTCAACACCTTATTATTATTATTATTATTATTATTATTATTATTATTATTATTATTTTTTACCGAAATAAACGCAATTATTTCGTTCGGTGTCATGTTTTGAGGTACTTCCTCAATGGAACACGTATAACTTGTTTCGTCTTGAAACTCTAAACTTGAATAATCACAAGTTGTCCAAAATATAAAGTTGTTTACAATTAACTACTCGCAAGTAGTTGAGCAACTTATTATATTTATAACAACATCGAGTTGTTTTTCACCAAATAGTCTCTCCAAGACTATTATATGGTTCAAGACGTTATACTTTGCAAAAACATGTTTTATTCGTTCAAAACATTTCTCGTTTTTGCAAGTGTTTTAATATTAAACTATATATTTATGTTTTGATTACAAATCAAGACAATAAACCTTATAATAGTTTAATAAATAAAACAATTTCAAACTCGCTCGTTTGAAAATAAAACGAATACACATCGTTTTATTAAATGGTTTATCATATTCAAACCATTTCTAACCGCTGTTAGATAATACGATTATCAATCGTTAAAAAGAGTGGTTTGTATGAAAACCAATTCTAATATGCTAATTAGAATTTAAATGTTTAACAAACATTCAAAATATTCGGTTTTATAAAGTAAACCGCTTCTAACGCGCTCGTTAGAAATAAAACGAATAGATTTATTCACTTTTGGTGTACTTAAATGAACGTTTTCTAACACGCTCGTTAGAAATGAACACTTATCTTTTCTAACACGCTCGTTAGAAAATATATAAAACGATTACAAATCATCTTAAATAGTTTATCATAGTTAACCTGGTTCTAACCCGCTCGTTAGAAATTAACAATTGCAGATCGTTAAATAGTTGGTTATAAGATAAACTAATTCTAATACGCCCATTAGAAAATTAAACGATTATTTATTTCCATAAGCCATTTTTGGTTTATATAAAATAAACGTTTTCTAACCCGCTTGTGAGAAATAAACAATTGACAAAGTCGTTAAATCGTTTCTAACACGCTCGTTAGAAAATAAACAACTATCAAACTCTTTAAATCGTTTCTAACACGCTCGTTAGAAATAATCGATTACAAAATTTGTTTCGAAGTTTATAAAAAAAATATAAACTATTTCTAATACGCTCATTAGAAATAAACAAATAAAATTCGTTTAAACGTATGTGGAATAAAATCCGTTTCTAACTTGCTCGTTAGAAATTTAATAGTTTAGACGAAACCGTTACAATGTTTATTATCCAAAATAATTGTCTCCAACACGCTCGTCGGTAATTATTTGAAATAATAATATTTTCTAACACGCTTGTTAGAAAATCTAAACGTATATTTTCTAGCACGCTCGTTAGAAAATCTAATCGTCTTTTAACAAGTTAGTTTTACACAATCATCGTATCTAACACGCTCATTAGATATAAAGGATGATATTAAAACTTATTATTCTATAAAATTCTAACACGCTCGTTAGAGATATAAAAAAGTTTTAATCTTGTTATTCTTTCAACAACGTTTCTAACACGCTCGTTAGAAAATATTAAAACTAGTTATTTTATAAAATAATTACTTTCTAAAATGCTAATTAGAAAATATAAAAATTTAAGACTTTTAAAACCAACATTAATATATCAATTATGGTTACTAAAAGCATAATAAACATAAATTAAACGTTACAAACATTTAATTTGTAAGGGGTTACAAAATAAAATTTTCTAATACGCTCATTAGAAAATTTAGTATTTCAAAAACCTATTGAAATACATATTATTTTGTATATGTTCGGTTTTATCTAAACACGAACAAAAACCATGAACTCCAAAACTTGAATCAAGAAGTCTTTTTGCAACCCGGTATTCGGATTAAAGATTGTACTCCAATCATAAAATTAATCCGACTCATTGTTCTAAATAAATATTTCCCAAAAAATATTTTCAAGATTTTAACAAAAATCTCATTAAATATTTTAACTTTCGTGAACCTAAATCCTCGTAGAGAAGGGATTTAAGATTGTAGCAACAATCTTCACAAAAGTCTGTTTTAAGATTGTAGGAACTAGGTTCACTTTTTATTAAAATATATTACAAAATAAATAATAAATAATAACGAGACTCTCGTTATTTGTGGGAAATTCGATTAGTACAATACCGGTTACAAAAACTAAATAAATGAATATAAAATACAACTAAATTGTACCAATCTTGATTCAAAGCCAATGTCTTTGAAAACTTCAACCGGATCTACGAGATTGAAACTCCGCTGCAAGACAAGCAAAATTTGTTGACGGTTTTTGGTTGAGGCACGTGTTCAACACGCTTCCCTTAAAACAGATTCCGCGCCTCCTCTCAGACGGTCTGTCTCCCAGGGTACAACAACCAGAACAGTATGTGTACTGCCGGAGATGGCACTCACGCCCGAGATTACACCGGGTATAATTTGGTGTACATATAATTAGGAAATATGAAGTCGATAAAAGGATAATTTAGAGAGTGCTCCTCTCTAAAATTTCATGGAACAAAGGATCTCTATTGTGTGTATATATCTCTAATGTTAGAATGAATCCTCATTCTATTTATATTCATACACATAAAGAGCTAATTAAACCCAATCAATATTGTCATAATATAGACAATTAAACCTTGTAATGAATAGGGTTTAATTTCTCATTAATCTTGTACTAAACAAGATATTTAATATTGTAACAGACAATATTAAAGTTCAATCAAATGGATTAAAGTGGTCAACTCGAAACACTCATTTTCATTCATGACTGAATTAAACGAGTTGAGACCATTGTTAACTCACTAGTGGTTGACCAGATTTCCTGGTCGCGGGCGCAAGAACTGATCCGCCAGTCTGTGCGCCACGCTTCAAGTATCTCATGCCACGCCATATGGAGTCGCGCGCCACACGGATGCCACTACGCATAACAGGACGCCACCTGGTTATGTGGCATCCATGCGCGTGCGCCACCTGCACTCTCCGACTTAGCCAAGACGTGCGCCATGCGCCTGAGGAGCTTGCGCCGCATCGACATGCTACATGCCATGGCATCCGCCTACGCCACCCAAGGGTGCGCCATAAGCGGACCCGCCATGTATCTGACCACGCGCTCATGGACAAAAATACAAAGGCGGTGTGCGAAGTCCAAAGTGCACTACATAGGGCCTATAGCCCATGGCACGCGCGCATATGTGCACGAGTAAGGGTGCTCCGCACCCTTTAGGGTCCCCACTAGTGTTTTCCTTTATGGAAACAATATACAAGGAGTGCTCCTCCTTATAAACCACTTTAAGTTTTGTCATCCCACCTATGTGGCACAAGTTGACAAAACTAATCCATTTTATTCATCTTTGTTTGTTCCAAACATACAACTTCAAGCTTCGATATCTCATTCATCTTAGCTCTATTTGGACATAGTTTGAACACAAACCATAAATAATTATTTATACAACACATATATAAATATTATTGATGTCCAAAATATTTAGTGAAAAACTCATTTTCACTAAAATTTCTAACATAGATGACTTCTTAGAACCATTAGTTGAATCCGGGGGTCTGCCCATTTTTTGAAGCTGTGAACACCAATGTGCTAGAAAATATGGTGAACAAAAAACGTTGTGTATAATTGGGTGGAAAATTGTGAACGACTTAAAAACAAGTTTCAAACGTCTTGAAAATCACTTTGAAAACCGGGAAACGTCTCAAACGTCTTAAAAAGAGCTTTGGAAGACGAGAAACATCTCAAACGTCTTAACCTTTTATTGAACCGTCTCAAACGTCTTAAAAAGACCTTTGGAAAACGAGAAACATCTCAAACGTCTTAACCTTTTATTGAACTGTCTCAAACGTCTTAAAAAGACCTTTGGAAAACGGGAAACGTCTCAAACGTCTTAAAAAGAGCTTTGGAAGACGAGAAACGTCTCAAACGTCTTAACCTTTTATTGAAACGTCTTAAAACTTTTTAAAAAAAGTAAAAAAAAATATTAAAAAAAAGAAATAAAAAATAGAAAGGGGAATAAAATACCTACTAAACAATAAATTAAATAAAAGAAAATATAAAAAGGAAAAAAACATTTAAATTCAAAAAAAAAAATTAACAAAAGGGTGTTCTTTAAAGAACCGGGCATTAGTAAGATTCGAACCCTCACCACTCGTGTATAACCCAAACATCCTAACCAGTTTATCCTCCGTCCGGAGCTGATATAATTTCAACTTATATTGTCTTTATATACTCCTTCAGTTAAACTATATTATTTAAAACAAATATATTGAATTGAAAAACAACAAAATATGAAAAAGGGGGTCTTCTTTTAAAGAACCGGCCTTTAGTGAGATTCGAACGCGCGCCGCTCGTGTATATCTCAAACGTTCTAACCAGTTTATCCTCCGTCCGGAGCTGTTATAAATTCAAATTATATTGTATTTACATACTATTACTTACCTACTACTTTATTTAAAGAAACTTTGGAAACGTCTCAAACGTCAAACGTCTCAATCGTTTAATGAAACGTCTCAAACGTCTCAATATTTTAAAATATAATTTCTGACGTCTGAAGCCATGTTGAGGCGTCTCAAGCCGGCTTCAAATGTCTCAAGCCATGCAAAAGTATCAGCTTCTTCTTGGCTCAACTATTAAAACGTCTCAACAAGCCGTCTGAAACGTCTCAGCCAAGACGTTAAGACGTCTGACCTGTATGGGACACGTAGCAGCTTTTAGTTGGTGAGACGCCAAGACGTTTGCACATGTTTCACACGTCTCACCAAGACGTTTGAGTTGGCTAATATGGAAAAGTTGACCAATTCTTGGCCATTTTCGCTATTTTCTCTTTTTATAATTGTTCTAATTAAAGAATTTATGGAATTGTTAAACAAATAAATTCTTTTATAAAATTAATTAGTATATGTGACAATCATTAAAACTGGTATATAAAATCATTGGATGGTTTTAGTGAATGTGTCTAAATGCGGCCATTTACAAACATCAAAACCTATTAAATTGCTAATTCTAAGATATTGTCATGATTTATAATTCTAGAAATATATATATGTAAAAATATATTGATTAGGTTATTTTGTGGAAAAACTGTTTTACATAATTTAAGTCCTCAAATAGGAGAACCCAATTTCCTAAAGTTAATATTTTGTCCATTCGTTTAAGTATGTCGTTTAATTATATCTTAGGGTAATTACGATTATTTTAGATTCCATATATTCGTTATCGCGCGTTGCATTCTCGTGGATTGTTTTTCGCAACCACTGAGTAGATCTATTACTCTCCCGTTTTTAGTCATTAAATATTTTCGAGGTGTATCATGTGTCATGTTTTCTATTTGATTAAATAACATGCAAAGTGAATGTTTCACTATGTGTATCGCGTCCATTGTTTCTATTATTTATACTATCCATTGTTGCATTTGTGTGTATCTATGTGTTTACTCGCTTTGTGTCACATGTTTCGTGTAGATCCACCTGGCTGACTAGGTTCCCCACGACCATGGGTTGTAGCCTGGTATCGTCACCAGTATTAGACTCGCTCTTCGGAGCTTGAGACTAATGCACGCTATAGTCTTGAGTCTTATTGTTTATATTGTATCTATATTGTAATTGTGATGATTTATTGATTGTTGTTGTGGTTATGGTGATTATGGATATTTCTACAACACATGAAATTGCATGTTAAATAAATTTCTAAATGATTTCTCTGTAAAATAAATCAATTAATAAAGCAAAACATTTTATTTAAAATCTAGCTCTATTCACCAACATTTTGTTGACCCAAAAACCTTTTTACGCATGATGCAGGTACACAAGTAGGATATAGAGTTGAAGGCAAAGACACGTAGCACATGCCTTAGTAATAAATTGCACCTTTGTACATAACTATTTATCTTTGAATAATGTATGAATTTGTTAAATGTTTTCTATGATTATGTGTGACAAATTTAATTTGTTGACTTTAAATATCTAAACTTATAATAGTGCCATAAGCTATGAACATCATCATGTCCCGTACCATATCCGTTGCGAGTCAGGGTGTGACATGAGAGAGGTGAGCCGTTTCCAAAATATAACCTATCACATTTTAGTTAGTTTTTCTAATTTTATTTTAATTTTATTTACATATTGGTTGTGGCATGAGAATCGTATGAAGTGTATACCATTTCTTGTGATGTGATAAGTTGTTGCAAGTAAAAGGTATGTAGTAGAAAAAATAGCTAATGTGGCACTTAGGTGGATATGAGAGTGGTTGTGGCAAGGGTGACAACTTTGAGAAAAATACCCTCCACCCTTAATTATAGAGTGTATCTTATGTTTAACTTGTTGGAAATTTGTGGAAAATAATATTTTTCACAAATATAGGAAAATGATTTTTTCCTATTTTGTACTAGAAATAAATATAATAAAATGAGCGGGTTTTATATATTTATTTGTGGGTTTGTGTTCTATGTTAGAAGAGCTTCGCAACAAACTAAACCACGTCCAAAACGGAGCTAAGATGAATGAGATATCGATGCTCAAAGTTTGGTGTTTGAAACTTGAATGCTGAAAATGTGGGAAAGTGGCACCTTGTCCCACATAGGAGGAGTGATGAAACTTAAAGGGGTATTTAAGTGGGAACTCACCATCCTTATTGTTTCATGGAAGCACTCACTAAGTGTACTCGCGAAGGGTGCGGAGCACCCTAACTCGCACTCGCACACACGCGCGCGCGTGGCGTGGGCGATGAGGCACAATGTGGCGCTTTGATGGCGCACTTTGCACTTCGCATCGCCGCTTGAGAGCCGCCTTTGTATATTTTACAGCAGGCGCGTGACCCTGGTGGGTCCGCGCACAGTGGCGCATGACGTGGCAGTCATGCGCGTACGCGCGCGAGTACGCATGGCGTGATGGCGCGCACTGGCGCATGGTGCATGGGCCCTGATGTGACGTGCGCGGCGCACCAGAGTGAGCCAAAACGGCGCGACTGTGTGGCGTGCTCGTATAGGCTCACAGGTGACGTGGCACAGGCGCGCATGGACCTGAGTCAGTGTGGCGCACGTGCGCATGGCAGTGAGCCAAAAGGACGCAACGCGCAAGAGGTTACAGACCTACGTGCGCACCAGTGTGTCTTGCGCGCGCGCAGAAGCTTCCAGCAGCAGTTAATGCCAGTGCAGTTATGCTTCAGCATTCGAAAATGACGAAGTTAATGCGTTTAACTGAGAATTAAATGACGAATTAAAGTGCATTGAAGACGTTTAATGCAGTTTAATTCACCCATTTAATTCGTTTTCAGTTTTGACTCAGATTTGCAGTATAAATAGGAGGTTCCTATGGCAGATCAAACATGTTGGTGCACTGAATGTCTGCTGACTACGTCTTATCGAGTCTTTAGGTCTAGTTGGTTAGAATTAGGGTTTACATGTAAAAGTGCTTGTTAGCTTGAAAGTGCTTGTTAGCTTGAAACTGTTGTGTCATTTCAAGCTAACAGGCCAAGCCTATATATAGTTGGTGTATGTGTCAATTGAAGCTATCAGAGGTCATAGCTTGTGAGACGAGGTGCTGCCAAAATCTTGTTAGAAACGATTGTAAAGTCTCGGAAATCATTAATAGAGAAGAAGTTAAAAGGATATATGCTGTTGTGACTCAGTTTACTTTGATTCTGCCTCTGAAACTGTTGTGTCATTTCAAGCTAACAGGCCAAGCCTATATATAGTTGGTGTATGTGTCATTTGAAGCTATCAGAGGTCATAGCTTGTGAGACGAGGTGCTGCCAAAATCTTGTTAGAAACGATTGTAAAGTCTCGGAAATCATTAATAGAGAAGAAGTTAAAAGGATATATGTTGTTGTGACTCAGTTTACTTTGATTCCGCCTCTGTAAACTGAGATGAACTACTTTTACTGACGTTTAGGGTCACGCAAACGGTCCAACAAGTGGTATCAGAGCTCAGGACGAGGAGTTCATACCATAGCAGCTTGATTTTACCGGATTTTCTCATTTCTACTTACTTCTTCTCATTTTTTTTCTGATTCGGACATAATTCACGGATGAAATGGCCTGAAATTAACACATATCAAGCGAAATACATAGTTAACTAATCCTTGAAAGTTTCGGACTAAAACACAGCTTAAAACTGATCAAATTCGTCTGATAGCTTGAAATTTTTCGTGAAATGATGACATCATAGGCCTGATAGCTTGAAATAGCCTGATAGCTTGAGCCTGATAGCTTGAACGAGCCTGATAGCTTGAACGAGTCTGATAGCTTGAACTAGCCTGATAGCTTGAACGAGCCTGATAGCTTGAACTTGCATTATCAGTTTCGCTTGAAAGTTGCTGATTCTACTTGAAGCTATTTCGCTTCAAGTGATCTTGTTTGAACTTGTTATTTTTCAAATTCAAGAATATTTCTAAGTATTTGTTGAATATCTCAGGTATTTGAAGATGTCAAGCAACGGTGAAGAATTCTACAACACATTCTACAACGCATTCACTTCCGAATCGACAGCTAGAAGATCCGAGATGAGAGAATATTCGAAGGAGATTTCGGAGAATTTGAAATTCGAGAACATGTATGGAAGTCAACAAAAACCACCGAAGCTAATGAAAGTTGAAGATTATCACTGGTGGAAAAACATATTTGAGGGTTGGGTAAAAGCTTTCGCTCCTGAAAGCTAGTTAAAAATGACAGATGGATACACTGAACCAGTAAAAGAGGGAGGAGAGTTAATAGATCCAAAAGATTTTTCAGACATAGATGTAAAAAATGTTGTGGCTGAATATAAGATGATCACATTAATCAAACAGTCAGTGAGAGAGGATATTATCTCATTACTTGAACAAGAGAAAACTTCAAAGAGTTTGTAGGAAGCATTAGGGAGAAAGAGTGTAGGAAGTAATGAAATTGTCAAAAACAAAAAGAAATTGTTGCGTAAAGAGTTTGATTTATTCAGTTGTATGAAAATTGAATCTGTTTGTAGAATGATCGAAAGATTTGGGCATCTGAAAATGGAGTTAGCCTGACATGAAATCACATATTCTGAAGAGGATTTGGTGGATAAATTGTTTGATTCATTGCCAAATGATCAAGAGTGGCAATACTTCGCTTTAATGTTGAAGAACACAATCAAGCCTGAAGATTTGAAAGTGGATTTGCTGATTGAAAGACTTGAAAGCCATGAGTTGGAGATAAAGAGATCTAAAGTCAATAATCCAGCTTATCAGCAAAATGTGGAGCTTTACTACAGAGGAAATGCACCACAGGCTGGATCTCCAAAAACAACATTTTCTGCAGAAAGTTCAAGTTCAGTGAATAATGAAAGTCTTCACAGTGGTTTTCACAGTGGATCTTCTTCAAACACTTCAAACCAATCTGTTTCAAAGAATTTGTTTCAGTGTAATATTGCAGTGGATCTGAAGAATGGGCAGAATTTCAGCGAAGAATTGGCAAAACAACAGATGGTTTTCTTGGCATCTGTACTGGAATCGTATGAAAGCCTCGTTGCAGGGAAGATTGGCAATACCAACTTTACGAAAGAAGATTATGACCAATTAGACCCCGAGGAGATGAAACTAATGGATATAAGATGGTGCATGGCCAGTGCTGTTCGTCGGGCACAGCGGTTCATGGAGATCACGGGGAGAAAGTCAATTGGTGGACCATCTACCAAATTGGGATTTGATAAATCAAAGGTGACATGTTTCAAATGTAAACAAAGAGGTCACTTTAAGCGCGAGTGCAGAAATGCATATGCTGATGATGATTCTGCAAATCCGTTCAATGAAGATTATTACAAGAAAGCGATTTACCATCAAAACAAGTCTGAGCCACCAAGATTGAAACAGTCTGAAGAAAAATCAAGGGCTCTTGCAGTTATATATGACGATGAAGGTTACGACTGGAGTCAAGTATGTCCTGAAGAAGAGGCAGTTGGATATGCATTTGTGGCTGATGCTGATCCTGATAGATATTGGAAAGCAGATTATGCAAGATGGGAAATCGGAAAATTAAACGAACCATTCAAAGAAGCCCAGAAAGCGAAAAGATGGAATGAAGAGTTGGAATGTTACATGGATCCACGGGGTAATCCAGTTGTTGATCCATCAAAAGTGGATTTTGAACCTGTAACAAATTTGGTTCCAAGGCAGGCTACTTTCAACACACGAAGGTTATCTGATAAAGCATAGTTGCCTGATTTGGAGAAAAAGATAAGAGAGGGTTGTGAAGCAAGTCTACTGAAGGTGGTAGAAATGAAGAAGAGAAAAGAAGAAGAATTGAAGAAGATGATTGAAGAAGTAAAGAATGTTGTGAAGATTGCTGCTGAAGAAGATCAGAAAGCTGAAAAAGAACAGAAGATAGAAGAAGCACAGAAAGAAGAAAAAGTGGAGATCAAAGAGCAAGATCAGAAAGCTGAAACAGAAGAACCGGTGCTTAATGAGACTGAGGTTAGAAAATCTTCTGATCTATCGAATGTTGAATTGGTTGAGAACAAATGCAGGAATTGCATAGAAATGTGCAAAGCCTGTACTGAAAAAGATGACATCATAAAAACAAAAGAAAATGACATAGTTAAACTTGAAAATGGTTTCATAACAAAATGTAAAGATATGATTGAAACAGAAGAAATGTTGAAATTAAAGGTCGAAAAGCTAACACAGAAGTGTCAAGATTTTGAAAAGGATAATGATGTTTATAGACAACTGTGTTCAGCAAAATGTGTTGATTGTGTTGAAAAAGAATCTAAATTTCAAGATTTACAAAAACAATATGATTCTTTAAAGTGGTCGAGTCAGAGAGTACAAGAAGCTTATGATACTTTGAAAAGCCAAGTCAAAAGTTTTGATCAAAGATTGTCAGAAACTTTAGTCACTAAAGAAATGTATGAAAGAAAGTTTAAAGAAAAGCAAATTGAATTGAACAAATGTGTTGATGAAATTGCTAATCTTAAACAAGTCTTGGCTGAAAAAGAAAAGATTGTTACAAAACTTCAAAGTTATCATAATTCTTCGTACATTCTAGAACTCATTTTCAACATTACACCCGATGACAAAGATACTGAAAATTGCAAAAAGGGTATTGGTTCAGAATTTCATCAGGTACCACCACCATTGAGAAACAATTATACTTTTTATGATGAGGAAAAAGTGGCAAAGGGTTTGAATATAGCTGACCAGTTACCTGAAAGTATCGATGTGACTTACTCCAAATCTGATGATGCTAATGATTCAGAGGTGGTAAGTAAGGTTGTTGAAAGCGTTTTGAAAGATAAGTCTACAAAAGGTAAGTCTGAATCACAGGATGAAGATGAAGGAAATTTTCATGATGGTTATCTGAAAAACACAAAATCCGAGAAAAAATTGAATGATGATTCAAAAGGATTGGTCTATACCATGATTGGATCGGACAAACTATTCTTAGATGTTGTATTCCCGATTCAGAATGTAATTTCAGAAAAGGTTGATAAAGTTTTTAAAATGGTTGAGATTGAGAAGTCTGAGATTCCAAAGTTTGCTGGTAAAGGTCATAAATCTTTTTATAACAAACCTGGTTTTAAGAAGAAAAACATGAAGGCTGGTTTGGGTTATAAAAAGAAACGGAATTGGAATCAAAGTAAAATACCAAATTTGCAACAAAAGATGAATTTTGTTCAAGGGAAAAGCTTGAAAGAAGAGGAAAAACTCATAATTGGACGACAGTCTAATGAGGAGTTTGATGCGATGAAAAAGAAACAACAATAGGCCAAGGATGTTTCAAAGAAAGTGTGTTTTAAATGTGATCAAATTGGACATGTTGCACGAAAGTGTCCAAATCTAAAGCGTGTTGATGTTGAAAAACAGAAATATGAGAATGTGAAAACAAGGTCAACCAGATTTGATTCGAAACAAACTTGGAGGTACAATACAAACAAGTTTGCTTCAAATCAAAATTGGAAATCAAACCCGAGCAGGTTCGATTCAAGATACACCTGTAATTCTCACACACCCAGATTCAGAACAACACAGAGTTGGAGAACATCTGTTGATATGACAAAATTTCAAGAGTTTTGGAAACCTAAAAATGTTATTCAAAATCAAAAGGTTCAAAAAGAGACAAACTTTTACAAAAGAGGTACTCCGGAAGGTCAAATGTGGAGTGCTAAGAAACAAGTGAAGTTGGAAAAAGATGAGAAAGTTGAAGTCAACGCTGAAAAAGTTTTAAATGACAAAGAGTTTCTGAAATTAAATGAACATTATTGTGTTGAAATGCCTAAGGTCCAACAGACCTGGGCTAAACTGTTCAAATGATTGATAAAGTTTGAATGTGCAGGTGCTCAACAAAGCTGAAGATTGTGAGAATGGTAGTTGGAGCAGCCTGGCACAGCAAGAGGTTGCAGGACCCTGGTTTGATTAAACAGGGAGTTTATCAATTTTCTGTATATAAATAAACAATATTTTCAAAACCCTAAAAATTTGAAAAATTAAAAACCAAAAATATGTTTCTAGTTTGATAAAATTTGAAAAACCAAAAATATGTTTGTTTTTAGTTTTGTTTGAATGAATGTTGATTGAATACGCCGAAACCCTCACGGCTGAACAAACATGATTACTTTTATCAGATTGAAAAACGGTTTCAAACTGTTAAGATCAATGGGTTGTAAATCATGGGGGTATTTACTGCTTTTCGTATAATTTAGTTCACAAGATGCAGAAAATGGATGGCGAGACAAAGCTATCAGTGTTGGTTGTCAAATTTTCTTTAAATGATTTTGCATTTTAGGGGGAGATATGTTGTTAGAAAATACAAAAACATTAGAAAATTTGAAAAAGTCAAAAACATGATAAAATTCAAAAATTGAGTTTTTGCGTAAAAAGAGGAAATGATAGTACATCAGTAGACAGTTACAGTATGCTAAAGAATTGTAATGATTATATAGCGTTAAACAGTCTCACTGATGATATGTCGATAGATTTTTATACACTTAGTAAACTTTTTCGGGATATAAACCTAAATTCAAACACTTGCTTATTTCGTGGGGAACGCTACTTGGATATATAGGTAACCCCTGAAATCTCGTTTGAAAGGTTCATTTTTCTGATATACTAGGTCTTTATACTCAGTGATATCTGGGGTATTATTCCAGGACTTCTGCTGAATGGAAGTTCTGACCTAGTCCTTGAATAATACTTTCCGCAAATGCTTAAAACATAGCATCACCCTCAGCATATATGATAAGACAATAAAATTGCTTAGCAATGCTGTTGTAAAAAAGATCCTCTAAAGGGGACACACCCAAGTTGAGTCATGATCTCTCTGCTGAACGGTAGTTCTGACCTGAGCTCTCATGAGTCTTCATAATTTATTAACCCCTTACAGATATCATTTGTGTTATACTTACCTGTAAGACTGAATTTTGGGATCTGGATACGGGAGTATATTCAAGAGGTGGGATACATGAATGAGTTTAAGTCTTTAATACACCTAAATCGTATCCTGAATCTGTTGAAATTTGTATAAAAAATTAAGTGGACCAGTATGTCGACAATCTAAGTGAATTGTTTAATTCTTAAAGTGAAATTAAGCTCAACGGTACTTGTGACTTGTCAAAAATTGATATGATCCTCTGACGCAAACTCAAACAAAAATAGTGTTTGTGAATATGGTTGTACATATTTCGTTATTGCTTTATATTTTCAGAAAAATACAAAAAGATTTTTTATTCTGCTTTATTTTCGACAACCGATGTCTGAGTGTTTAGTTTCAAAATCTAAGTAAGCTGATCGTGTTTCTGAATATAAAACAAGTTCATTAATTTGAAACTTGAAGTTTTAAAATAAAAAATCAAAAACAGTTTGTGATATCTCCAAGGTCATTAATTTAGACTTGGATGATTTTCTGTGGGGGATTTGGATTCTTAAATATTGCCAAATCTGTAAAAGTGTTTTAGAAAATTGAATTACCAGGTTACTGTTACTGGAAGATTATAATGTTGTTACTTATAAATGTATGAGTGATTGCAGGAAAGAGTCCAGACTACGATCCCAGAAGCTGAGTCTAAGGGGGAGTCTGAAGACAAGCTCAAAGCAAGGGGGAGTTTTTAAACCGAAAAGAAAGGTGACGATCCCTAAAGCACAGAAGCTTGACGAAAGGGGGAGCCTGAAGAAAGAGAGAGCCAGAGATAGATCCTGATACAACATTTGAAGATAGAAGCTGATCAAAGAAGATAAAGATTGATAGGATGCTTGCATTGATAGACAAAATTGGAAAGAGACAAAGACTAAAGACTCAAAGCCAAAGACTTCGTCAACGTCCAAGGGGGAGTCTGTTGGTGCACCGAATGTCTGCTGACTAAGTCTTATCGAGTCTTTAGGTCTAGTTGGTTAGAATTAGGGTTTTACATGTAAAAGTGCTTGTTAGCTTGAAAGTGCTTGTTAGCTTGAAAGCGCTTGTTAGCTTGAAACTGTTGTGTCATTTCAAGCTAACAGGCCAAGCCTATATATAGTTGGTGTATGTGTCATTTGAAGCTATCAGAGGTCATAGCTTGTGAGGCGAGGTGCTGCCAAAATCTTGTTAGAAACGATTGTAAAGTCTCGGAAATCATTAATAGAGAAGAAGTTAAAAGGATATATGTTGTTGTGACTCAGTTTACTTTGATTCCGCCTCTGTAAACTGAGATGAACTACTTTTACTGACGTTTAGGGTCACGCAAACGGTCTAACAAAACACACAGAAATTCACAGCTTCAATCTTCTTCTCTCACAGAATCTTTCTCTCATCTTCAAGCAGCAAGGTACACCTTCGGGTTGGAGTCAAGACCGGTAGTGCAACTGCTTGCGACTGTTGTATCCTGAAAACAAACGTGTTCTCCTGGGAGACACGAAATTTGTTTTAAGGGACCCGTGTCTAACACGATCCTCAGCCAAGAATAGTTTTTCTGTTCGCGTTTTCTGTTCTTGTTGTTTCGTTTAATTTCAGTTGTAATTGTAATTTTCAGTTTATTTTCTGTACCAGTTCTGAAATTCAAGTTAATAGTAAATTTTTATTTATTTTTGCATGAACGGATTCCTACAATCTTAAAACACCGTTCGTCTAAGACACAAACAATTCTGCTGTGATTCTAAATTTTTTTTCCTCACAGCAGGTTGTGTTTTAAAAATATTTTTCTTTGTTTTTGATTCAAAGTAGCGACTTTGTCAAAACAGAACTCTGCTTCTACTCCTTCTTCGTATTTGGGTTCTAAGATCTTCTCTTGTAGTCTTCAAAGTTGGACTTAGAAGCTACGAGCCTGATTTTGTTACTCATCGATTTTGTTAGTAAAATAATAAATCAGCACATTTATTATTCTAACAGATTTATTAACTTGGTTTTGTGGAATTTTTCAGAATGTCAACTGAAAATACCAACAGCAACGTTGTTGTCGGTACCCCTGCCAACACTATGGGAGCGTCTACAGTGACGAATCATGCGGAACGACCCGAGAAGTTCTCGGCTCTCCACTTCAAAAGGTGGCAACAGAAGATGTTCTTCTACTTGACCACCATGAACCTTGCGAGGTTCTTGACTGAAACCGCTCCCCAACCTGCGGAAGGGGAGACCGACGCTCAGGCTCTGAGCGCGGTAGAGGCTTGGAAGCACTCGGATTTCATATGTCCAGGCTATGTACTCAACGGTCTCTCGGATGCACTGTATAATGTGTACTATAATATCAAGACTTCCAAAGAATTATGGGAGTCCTTGGATAAAAAGTACAAAACGGAGGATGCGGGAACAAAGAAATTTGTTGTCGCCTGTTTCTTGGACTTCAAAATGGTTGATAACAAGACTGTTATGAACCAAGTCCAAGAGTTGCAAATTATACTTCATGACATCCATGCTGAGGGAATGGTACTTAGCGAGACATTTCAAGTGGCAGCCATGATTGAGAAATTACCTCCTGCTTGGTTGGATTTTAAGAATTATCTTAAACACAAGCGAAAGGAAATGACTATTGAGGAACTTGTCGCCCGTCTTCGTATAGAAGAGGACAACAGGGTGGCCCAAAAAGGCACCATTTTTGCAAGCTTCGGCTAAGGCAAAAATGGTGGAAGTTGGGGAGTCCTCAAAGGGCAAGAAAGGCAAGGGTAAAAAGGACAACAAAGGGAAAGCAAAGGTTAACAACCTTGGACCAAAAAAAGGGGGCTGTGAAAAAGAAGCTTGCGCCTTTCCAAGGTACTTGTTACAATTGTAACGAGATGGGGCACCGTGCTAACCAATGCAAGAAACCTAAGCGTGAGTGTGCGCACATGGTTGATGAGGATGGTATGCCTCTAATTGCAATGATAACCGAGGAAGTGGCTATGATTGAAGAAGTCAACGCAATGGGTGAAAACCCAAAAGGATGGTTCGTTGACACGGGTGCAACCCGCCATGTTTGTGGAGACAAGGCTCTTTTCTCTACATTCAAGGAAGCGTCAGGTGAAGAAAAGCTTTATATGGGAAATAAAGCTACCGTAAGCAATGTTGTAGAAGGCACTAGGCGCTAGTCGGGCGGTGAGGTACAGACTAGGGATTAATCGGGATTAATCGGAATGGGATTTTTATATGTATTTTTTTCAAAATTATATATATATATATATATATATATACCCAATAATATAAAAATAATACTTCAAAATTCACATAAATACTTCAAGTTTCAGATAGTATGGTTCGATTTTGACCGATTTTGACCAATTTTGACCGCCTAGGACCGATTTTAATCGATTTTGACCGACTAATATTGTCCGATAAATCCGATTTTTGACCCCCTAGGACCGATTTTGACCGATTTTTGACCATGACCGATTAATTGACCGCCTAGCTCAAAATTAGGCAGTAGATGACCGCCTAGCGCCTAGGCGCCGATTAATCGGCCGCCTAGGCCGATTTCTGCAACCATGACCGCAAGCATCAAGGGGGAAGGCACTGTCATCCTGAAGATGACCTCTGGCAAGGAGCTTACTTTGACCAAGGTGCTTTATGTCCCAGAGATAAGGAAGAATCTCGTGTCGGGATGGATGCTCAACAAGTTTGGATTTTGTCTAGTATTTGAATCGGATAATTTTGTTCTTTCTAGACGTGGAATGTTTGTAGGAAAGGGCTATGCCCTTAATGGAATGTTTAAAATGAATGTAATGGTTGTAAACCAAAACAAGAAAATGAATGAAATTTCTACTTCTACTTACATGATTGAGTCTTCTAATGTTTGGCATGGTAGACTAGGACATGTAAATTTTAATTCATTACGACGTTTAATTAAATTAAACTTAATACCAACATTCCATATCGATTCCGTTCACAAATGTGAGACATGTGTCGAAACCAAACTTACGAGATCATCGTTTAAATCGGTTGAACGAATAACCGAACCCCTTGATTTAATTCATATCGATGTGTGTGATTTAAAAGCGGTACCCACGCATGGAGGAAATAAGTACTTCATCACGTTTATTGATGATTGTACTAAATGTTTCTATGTGTTTTTACTTAAAAGTAAAGACGAAGCAATAGAGAAGTTTATCTTGTACAAAAATGAAGTCGAGAATCAACTTAAAAAGAAGATAAAAGTTGTGAGAAGCGATCGAGGAGGTGAATATGTTGCACCTTTTTGCTGATTTATGCGCAAAAAGTGGCATTATACATGAGTGTACACCTCCTTATTCTCCACAATCAAATGGCGTGGCGGAATGAAAGAACCGCACATTGAAAGAAATGATGAACACCATGTTGATAAGCTCGGGAGTGAACCGAGAAATGTGGGGGGGCGCCATTCTATCAGCAAACTATCTTTTGAACAAGATACCTTTGAAAAATAGGGACGAAACTCCATATGAGTTATGGAGAAAAAGGAAGCCTTCCTACAAATACTTGAAAGTATGGGGGTGCCTAGCTAAGGTGATTGTACCACCTCCTAAGGCTCTTAGGATAGGACCCAAAACTGTTGACTGCATTTTCATTGGACATGCACATCAAAGTAGTGCGCATCGTTTTCTTGTACATGAGTCCAAGAATCCCGATGTACACAAACACACTATCATGGAGGCAAATCCTAACATCGTCTCGTATTTTGAAAATGTGTTTCCTATGTTAGGACAAACACATGCGAATTCATCAACAACGGCTGATGAAGCAGGTCCAAGTTCATCTACATGGTTAGATGAACCAGGTCCAAGTTCATTTACCTGGGTAGATGAAACAGGTCCGAGTTCGTCTACGAGGTTAGATGAAACTCATGAACGACCTGAGGTCGAGGAGGGTGAGCTTAGACAAAGTAAATGACAAAGGGTTGAAAAATCCTTTGGTCAAGACTTCATGAGCTATATGGTTGAGGGTGAGCCCAATACCTACCGCGAGGCGGTTACCTCCGCAGAAGGATCTCAATTGCAAGAAGCAATTAAGAATGAAATTGATTCTATATTGCAAAATCATACTTAGGAGTTAGTAGATCTTCCTCCTGGTTGTAAACCACTTGGATATCGTTGGATATTCAAAAGGAAGATGAAAGCCGACGAAAGTATTGATAAATACAAGGCAAGGTTAGTAATCAAAGGATTTAGACAAAAGGAGGGTCTAGACTACTTTGACACTTACTCGCCTATGACGCGAATAACCTCTATACGTTTGGTTCTTGCGCACTCTACGAAATTTGGAAGTTCACCAAATGGATGTAAAGACCGCGTTTCTAAATGGCGATTTAGAAGAAGAAATTTACATGGAACAACCCGAGGGATTTTCCGCCCCAGGAAACGAGGGCAAGGTATGTAAATTGGTCAAGTCTTTGTATGGCTTGAAGCAAGCTCCAAAACAATGGCACCAAAAGTTTGATCATGTCATGATTGACAATGGTTTCAAAATAAATGAGTGCGACAAGGGTGTTTATTATAAAGACACACCAAGAGGTTATGTGATCTTATGTCTTTATGTAGATGATATGCTTATCATTGGGAGTAATGATAACATGATCAACTCAACGAAAGACATGTTGAAAGTGAAGTTTGACATGAAAGACATGGGTCTCGCGGATGTGATTCTTGGAGTAAAAATCACTAGAACCCAAAATGGTCTTGTGTTGAGTCAATCTCACTACGTGGACAAGATCCTTGGGAAATTCAATTCGGATGATACGAGTATAGCTCGAACTCCAATTGATAATACCCAACGCCTAAGGAAGAATAGAGGCGAGAGTGTTGCTCAGTTAGAGTACTCAGGGATCATTGGTAGTCTAATGTATCTAATGACATGTACTAGTCCCGGCTTAGCGTATGCTGTGATGTAACACCTCGAAAATTCACGTCCCATAATGTGTTGACACGTGTCATAAGCTGTGAACGTGTGAAAGAAGGTTCTTGAAGGACTAAAGTTGACAAACAGGGAAAGTATGTGAATGTAAGGGTTCAAAATGTCAACAATGGATATATATATATATATATATATACTTTACAATAACCCTACATGATGTTTATACCCTTAAACAAATGAATCATGGATCATACGAAGCTAACTGTGAAAGAAAGTGAGAGAATATAAACTGCAGGGGTCAAATGTGTCAACATGTTTAAGTTATACCTCTGAGTGACATTTTAGCAAACCCGAAGCTTTGTAACGATTAATTATGCTCACTAGAATGCACAATAAAAATTTCACCAAGTTTCATTATCGTATGAGAAAGTTATGATAAAATTCGCACACGAGGGGTTAAAAGCGTCAACGATAAAGTTTATGACTTTTCGGGTGATAACAAAGTTAAACAAGGGCTTCACAAGGATTGGTTATAACTTGGAGTCCTTGGAAATCAATTTAGAAGGCTCATAATGCAAGAAATAATTATCGAAACAACTTTTTATGGGCCAGGGACCAAAACATAAAAATCTGAAAATTTGATTTGGATCAGAGGGGGCGTCGCGCGACGCGAAGGACCCCTAAGGTACCTACGCGTGACGCGAGGGGCCCTCTGATGCCGAAAATCTTGGCCGATGTCTGCTAGGTGCATTGTAACCGACTTAGAAAGATATTTTCCACTCCATGGGCGACCCCTACATGCTTTTAGACCTTAGGGACACTTGTGGATGATCCATGATCAGTTGAAGCATGATTTGTCATGATCACAAGCCCTTAAATTCACTATAAAAAGGCCCTCATGTTGCAACATTTTGATCATGCTTTCCATCTGCATTTGTGGAACTTCCTGGAGCATAAGATCAGTCCCCAAGCATCTCTAATCGTGCATTAGACCTTGGTAAGTACCCTTGACCTTCCTTAATTGAGTTTTACTTAGTTATTAGCTTAAAAGTCAAATCGTCGCAATTAATGTTTGACTTAGCGATTAATCATTAATGGTCCAGTGATTAGTCGAATTGAAGGTAGTTATAAGTTGGTAATTATGTGGGCAATAAACCCTTAAAAGGGCACCCTCTGATTCCCGCTCTAACTAGATCAAATGTCGGGTCAAAGTTGTTTATAAAAAGTCAACAGAAACTTAATTTGCGAATTAACATGTAATTAGCAATGTAGAAGGCATGTAACCTATTTTATCACTCATATAACTTGGTAATAAGTATAATAACTGGTCTAAGCTTGTTTGATCCGAAAATTTTCTGTTTAGACCCGGTTCGGAACCGAAAGTCGCAAAACTTTGACTTTTGCTTTGACTTCAGTTCTGACCTGATTTAGTATGATTTGGAAATGCCTTAGAGCTTCCTTAGGACCAGGTTACATGATAATATAACCCTCTGTGGTTGATTCGTTGTTTGACCGACTCGCTTACATGTTTCCGTTAATTGCTTAATGTTGACCATAATGCCCTTTTACCATAAAACGAGAATTTTGGAAATGTAAGAGGACAATAATCTTTGCTACTGAATTATAAACATGTCCCTAAAGTTTCATATCAGTTCGAGGTCCAGAATAGGAGTTATGCTAAATAGCGCACTTAAGAAGCTTTTTGTTAATTAAACGGCGCGATTAGCATAAAACCTATCTAAACCCAATTTTTGACACCAAAACTTTTACCCACTGATGTAATATAATATTTTGGGATTTTTGAAGATTTTTAATTATTTTTAACCGCCCATAACCTAAGGTTATGGCCTTGATTCGGTAAATACCGATTATACCCTTTTTGATTATAAAATGAGTTCTACACAGTATTTAGACCTGTTATACTATTGTGATTATTTCCAACACACTACACTCGACCGCAAGGCGTAACAACCACATCAACGCAAGACTTGTCGTAAGTCTGCAAACGCAATGCAATCGCCTCATCGATGGACTCTGGAGAGTCTGCCTCGCAGGACAATTGCATCAACGCAAGACTGGTCGTAAGTCTATAGCCATCAATCTCATCAAGCACATTAATGCTCACGATGTTGTCGGGTGAGGACCTATTCTACCCTCCTCAATAACCGTGATGCGTCGCAACGTGACGTTAAGCTTATTCGAAACAAAATCTCAATCGTTTATCATGTGTATCTCGCAATCTCTATCGCTTATTATGTGGATCTATATCGTTTGCTGTGTATCAATCTATCGCTATACCGTTAGCTGTGATATTCGTGTTAAGTTAGCACGCATGACCTCGCTTCACGAGATGAAGCTCATATGGTTAAAGTAGGGTGTTTTAGTCATATCAGCGACCTTTCGTGGAAAAAGGCCATGTGGGGTCTAATGTTAGTTAAACTCTATGGTGTTAATCAACCAAAAAAAATCGAACCGCATACCTTCATCGCTTGCAACGCAACAACTGCCGCTTATCGTAATTCGTTTATCGTCGTCGTCGTTACTAGTGTTGTGTTATTCGCTTAATAACCTAATCGCTTATCGCTTGTCGTGTATAGTCTACCGCTTGTTCGCTCATTGGGGTTCGTTACAGTCTGTATTAGTACGCATGACATCGCTTCACGAGGCAAAACTAACCTGGGTAAACATGGTGTTTCGCCATGTTATCAAACACTCGTGGAAACGTGCCATGTGGGTTTAATGAGGAATCTAATCGAAAACGCGTTATTCAACTCGCCGGATTAACCTATTCGATTCTATCTTATGCTCGATCCGACTTTCTATCGATTGGGTCGAGTAAACGCAATTCTATCTGTGTCATATCGGCACACCTGACACTGCTTCACGAAACAGAGGTAATATGGGCAAAACATGGTGGATACGCCGCTGGTACTTCCTATATATAAGTGTTTTAAACATATTAACAATTTTTCGTGGGAAAGTGCCAAGTGGGGCTCGGTGATTAACTACCTTTTGTACTGATTAAAACGTCTTTTCATAAAATTTTGATGTAAAAACCGGTGGACAAGTGAAATTTTCTCACGACATGGAGATAACATCGAATCAGCTTAACTCCATGTCCAAGAAAAGTTTCATAAGCCCAGTTTTCCTTAAACTTTTACAACGTCAAAACAAAATCCTTCTTAAGACATTGGTTCGACATCGAATTCAGCTTGAACCCATGTCATAGGAGAGTTTTCGTAACCTTTGTTTTCATCTTCAAATTCCTTAAAATGTTAAAAAAAAAAAACTTAAACTTTCTTGCAACATCGGTTAACACCGACTCAGTTGACCTCACGTTTAAAGGAAAATTTTCAAGATTTTTATCCAAAATTCTTTTAAATATCTAAAAACGAACGTTTCTTGTAACGTCGGTTAACGATCAACTCAGTTAACCCCACGGCATGAGAAACCTTTCCAGTGCTTTAAAATTTCAATCGCATCGAACTAATGAATTCTCCAAGACACGAGGTACCTTGGAACGCCAACTCGTGGGTTATTACTTTTGTCTTACGTCGCCTTCTCGCTATCGCAGTCGATCTCTCTAATTCGAAGCACTCTTGTTCGTCAACTCACAGTCAAATCACTCGCTATATCGCTGATGATGCAGGATCAACTCTTTAAAGTCTACCTGTTGGATTAATTTCGGGACGAAATTTCCTAAAGCATGGGAGACTGTAACAACCCGCATTTTCGTGCGTTGTTACTACTCGATATACTCGTTACGCCTAGCACCAGAGATTCGGATCATAATGTAACTATATCGCATACATCGCTATTCGAAGGATAATCGCATATTTTCGCAATACATTATCACTATACTACACTATTATCACAAACGCTAACACTCACGGAGGCATTGAGTGAGGACCTATTCTACCCTCCTCAGTGGCCGTGGTGTGTCGAACGTAAACAATTAACGCTAACAAAGACTCTCGGGTGAGTGTTGTAACTCCAGTCGTCGTGACGATGATGACAATACGAGTGAATGGTACCCCGTCAGTCATTGTGGCACAACTCGCAATAACATTCACGATGACGTCGAGAAAGGACCTATACTACCCTCCTCGATGGCCGTGAAACGTCGCTAATAATCGCGCACTCGAATCGAAAACCGATTGCTAATTATCGAAACTTTGAAATTATGGATACGTAAATACGACCTTAGTGATATGTATATACATATATATAATAATATAAATTAACTATGAAAAGGGTGTACTTCGAAAACTACCGAAACGATCAAAAACGGAGAAATCCATCGCGCTGGAGTGGCCATCCGGATGGACTGACATGTCCAACCGATCGGACAGGACAAGTCCAACCGATCGGACAGGACCTGCCAACCGATCGGATGGACCAACCGATCGGACATACATGGTCCAACCGATCGGACAGGCATGTCAGCCGATCGGACGGTCATGCCAACCGATCGGACGGTCATGCCGACCGATCGAACGGGCCGTCCGATCCGGGCCAACCTGCCCTCCTTTCCTCCCTCCTTGCCTATAAATACCCCTCATTCACCCCAAACACACTTGTTTGCACTGTTGTTGCTCGACCAGAAGTTCCAACCCCTTTATCTCTCGATTCCTCGCGATTCTTGTAAGTTTTTAACTCAAATCTTGTACTTCCTTGATCTATAACCAATTCTACACCTTTCTACCTGCTAAATCTCCACTTTTAGCCATGGAATCTCTGGATTTTGGGCATTCTAGGGTGTTGTCACCATGAAGTTCTTATGAACTTCAAGGGTGATGTTATCCCAGGCAAGAACGACTCAGATCTGAGTGATTTCCATGCGTTTTTACATAAAACAAGCCTAAATCTATGTTTTCTAATCAAGAAGTGGTGTGATTCTTAAGGATTCGAGGTGCCTTGAAGATGATGTCACCCTAAGTTCACATGAACTTCAAAGTGTGACCTCATTCTTACCATAAACAACTCGGATCTGAGTAATTTCACCTGTTTTATAACAAATCTCACCAAACCTAAGTTGCCTAGCCATAGTGTGTGTGAATTCGGGTTAAAATTGAGAAAAGCCATCAAGAACGGCTAGATCTGATGGAACGGGGTGGTTCCCGGCTGTTAGAACGGGCTAGACTTGATGGAATTTCGGTTGTTTAGCATGAAGGAACACCGTCCCAATAAAAACCGCTGAAAAACCATCAAAATTAGTCGAATATCAGCTGGATAGGCTGCCAGCCGATCGGACAGCAGCCCAGTCGATCGGACAGGCTGCCAGCCGATCGGACAACAACCCAGTCGATCGGACAGACTGCCAGCCGATCGGACAGCAGCGCAGCCGATCGGACAGGCTGCCATCCGATCGGACATCAAGCCATCCGATTGGACAGGAGGCCATCCGATCGGACCACTGCCATCCGACCGGACTAGCCCATCCGATCCATGTGTCATCCGATCGGATGAGCCCATCCGAACGGATGAGCATCATCCGACCGGATAACTGACTTTTCGACGCCATTCTCGCCTAACCGTGCATCGTTTACTATATCCTTCAATTATTTAACGCAGACATACCCGTAACCGACCCAATCAAGTCGCATTCTCGCTAAATACGTACTGTGAGTATACTTGAACCCTTTTTAATCGAATTTTGGGTGTAACATACATTTCTAACAAATCGAACTTATCAAACGAATTATTCAATCAATCGAATTATCACTTGCGAATAACTGTTATGCATAGATATACGTGATGCTAGTTGCATATGTGTTAGGGCTTATACTCGCGACGTCCCACCATGACTAGTATAGTACTATTGCGCCCGACGGGGTCTAGTTTGCCATCGCATATTCGAGCATTGAGGACTTAGTTGGTAGTATCAGCTTTATGAGTATATATGTCGTGTGTTACGTTTATGCATGTGGAAATTTGCTACACTTTTTACCTATTACGCTATACCTATCAAACCTGTACACTCGCCAATACTTTTGTATTGACAAATATTTTAACGTATGTTGCAGGTTAGATCGCAGGCTATATCAAATCAAGCTAGGAAGTCTAGAAACTCAACTAAAATCTAGGTTGTCGGATTTGTATTGTTCGAGAGGACAAGAAATCTGTGATAACTTATGTGATTGTATTATTTGTTAGTATGGGATAACGAATGTATTAAATAT
The DNA here is from genome assembly GCA_030545235.1 of Helianthus tuberosus. Classification (NCBI taxonomy): domain Eukaryota; kingdom Viridiplantae; phylum Streptophyta; class Magnoliopsida; order Asterales; family Asteraceae; genus Helianthus; species Helianthus tuberosus. Next base: position 35,535,747 of record CM060424.1, on the reverse strand, counting down.
TATCGCAATATAGTTGTTATGGATTCTCTTGAGCAATCTGATTCGCCTAGTGCCACGCCCCGATGATTCCGCCATCGGTTGGGGTGTGACACTTAAAGCCTTTGGGGGGTTAATGACCATGTCCCGGATATCCTTAGCATCATCTTACGAGATGGCCACGACCTAAGCACGGGGTGTAGGCGTACACTCGTCAGTTCATAAATAAATAATGTGGTGTGTTTATTGATCTTTAACCCGGTCTACGGATCGGGCTACTGAACGCGTAAGGAACATGTAATTCTTTTACAAGATTATATTCAAATAATTATCCCAAGTTATAAAAAGTTTGTGCCACGTGCATTCAATTCAATTTTAATAATCCTTTCAAAATGAGTCAGTTAATTGTATTTACCAGTGTAAACTGACGTATTTTCCCAAAAAGGTTAAGTGCAGGTACTACGCGAACTAGGCTGGCTTTCTCCTAGCGTCCACAATAAGTCTCGCAAGCTTGGATGTCAAAACTGTTGAACAATGTTTCCTATTTATTTTTGATCCACCTGTGGATTATTTTCAACTATTTGTGATACTTTATATTACAATTATATTCGGTTGAAATATATCTATCTTTTGCTTCCGTTGTGCATATTAAATATTGTGTTGTTTGACTGTAATGTTACCAACTACGTCACGATACTCCCCACCGGGCCCACCGGTAATACGTGGAAATATCGGGGTGTGAAAGGTTGGTATCAGAGCCAACATTGAGTGAATTAAACACTAGCCTTTTGTTTTTAATCTCAATGACACAATTGCACATTCCTAAATTTTCGAGTCTATACAAAGAACTTAGGACAAATCCAAATTTGTTTTTAATTTTAACTTTGTCCTTTATATTTCTTGTTGTATCTTTTATTTGTTTTGACAGGAAATATGCCACCAAGATTTAGAAGAGGAGGACGAGGTAAGGGGCCGATTACCGCCCCCAACGATCACAAAGCCGGGCCTTCGCACTGGCGAACTCCTTCCACTACAATGAGTGCCGATCCGCAAGGAGCCTGGAGGACCTATACAGAGACCACTAGACGGTCTGTCTCGCACAGCTCAACGCCTCCCTACCACCATTCCTTTGGTCCGCATTCAGAAAACGAGCCAGAAGACTCCCGTCATTCCTTCTTACCATTACAGCGATCTGTTTCGCACCGTTCCTTTGGCGACCCTACTCCTGTCTTTCAGGGCCGGTTCAACCCGGAAAACTATATCCAAGAACCAGTGGGTTTTAACCCATTGGGACCAGAGGACCGCTTCTCAGGAGACAATGCAATGGACATGGACGAGGACACGGACCCCGTCGAACCTGCAAGCGGTACCCCCAACCATCCCATCGAGATCTCTGATGGATCTTCCTTCCACGGATCACCCTACGATGGTCCAGACAGTTACCAAGCAAGGTTTAACCAGCATGAATGGTACTTTACACCTTCTCACCATTCATCGCCCCACCAGCAGCAGGTTCCCTCCAGGGATTCGCGATTCATGGCAGTCACGCCACCACCACCACCGCCACCAGTTCATCAAGCACCTCCAGAACCACCAAGACGTAGGAGGACAGGCGCACGAATATCCACGCGAGGAGGGGATTTCCACTTTAGCACCCCTCGACTCTCTAGTGGCAGTCACTATCCGCCACTGCATGAAGACCCGCAAGTGGCTGGGCCTTCAAACCCAATTCCTGAGGTGAATTATGCACCAGTTGCACCACCACCACCACCACTGATAGGTTTTGATAACCCGATTCCTGCATACGCCGGTTCAATGGCGAACAATCCGTTTGAGCAGCCGGCTCACACTCATTATAACTATGCTAAAGCCGACCTGTACCTGGTCGCAGCAAACTACAACGCCCTACATCCGGAAGGACCGTATGGAGCTCCTTGGGGAGTGGGATATCCAACTCATGGATATCAAGTACCTGCTCGACCATCGATTCGACAACAGTCGCAGCCACCACGATTTTCCCCACCGGAACAGTAGGAAATCCTCCAAAGACTAAGTCGGGTGGAACATGAATTCCAAGAAGAACGCAGGAACAACAGGGGATTCCTCAAGGGCCTATCAAGCTTATGAAAGGGGAAGAAGAAGAGGAATCATTAAATCCCTATATGTATTGATGTATTTCCTATTTCAATCAAGTCCCTGTGTGGACATTTATATTTGTATTTAGTCCCTGCATGGGCATATATTTTAGTAATTGGTCCCTGTGTGGACTTGTATTCGGTTTAGCCCCTGCGAGGGCATATTGTTTCTGTTAAAAGTCCCGTTTAGGGCAATGTGTAATCCTTTTAATAATTAATGAAATGTTAAGTTTATAAATTTCATTTTTCCATTATGTGAATAAATACATTATATATGAAATAAATAAATCGAAATCATTCCTTTTATAATTAATCTGCCTATTAAATATTAAATAAGAATCTTAAAGGTATAACCTAGCCTGCATGTCATTATAAGACTTGTCCAAGATGGTAAGACCTGTTTAAAAGATTCGGATCCCTGTTAACATGTGAAAACATGTTAACGCTCCTTGCAGACGTGATTCGTTAAAAATCACACACGTCATTCTTATAATAGGATTCTTCAAAAGATTCCTAACCTAACCTAATGATCTACAAATCATGGGTTTAAATCATCATTTAAGATGATCATATGTTGAGCATCCATTGGTAATATAGTGCCTACGGGCATACTCATTGTCATATAAGACAAAAGACAGTAGTAGTCTACGACTCCCTATCAGAAAAAGGTAAAGAACTATGTTCAAACCTTCATGCCTTGATTCTCTGAAATCATGGCTTATAATTTAAAAATGTCCCTGTGACTAGGCCTTTTGTGCTACTAATAATACTGTTATTGTTTTATAATTAGGATAAATTATAATAAAAAAATCCTAAATAAATGTGAGTAACAAATTAACCAAATATGGTCTATGTTTACCATGGTTAATGAATTGCCCAAAAAGGCAATTCCATAATAAACTCCCAAATAAATTATTGTCGATATCTTATGTAACAGTTCAAGATACATGGCGGACTCGGATGAAATCAATAGTCGGCCAAAGGAGAATCCTGACGCCACCAGGTTCAATGTGACTGGTGCGGAACTCCAAGCATTAATTGACAATGCTCTTACAAAAGCCTTGGATAGGCAGTATAGTGAGTCAAGTGGTACTCGAAGCAGATCCCAATCAGTACCCCATTCCAAGCCTAAGACACATTCTGAGGCTCACAGCAAGCCACCCTCCAAGAAGGAAGAACCAAAGAAAGACGATGATGATCGTCACTCTTCAAATCAGCAAAGTGCCCCATCTCAAAGGATCGTGCTGAGTCAAGGACCCCATGATAAGGGTTGCTCCTACAAATACTTTGTTTCATGCAAACCCAGGGATTTCACTGGGGAAAAAGGGGCTATAGACTGCATGACATGGTTGGATGAGATAGACACCGTGGTTGATATCAGCGGGTGCGCTGATAAGGATGTGGTAAAGTTTGTGTCCCAGTCGTTCAAAGGTGAAGCATTAGCATGGTGGAGGTCTTTGATCCAAGCTACAGGGAAAATCCCATTGTACAATATGACTTGGGAACAGTTTATGTCTTTGATCAGAGAGAACTACTGATGTGTGCAAAATGCAACATATAAATTACATCAATTGTGGCATAAAACTAACCCTTTTTTAGTACAAATGTTGGATAAAGTGTGCTTTTGTCTTCCTTTTGTATTTTCAGGATTAAATGAGCTCAAATTAACAAAAGAAGCAAAAAGACATCAAAATCTAACATAAATACAAGAAAAGGAACAAGACGTGACATGCCCGACCCCACGACAGCATCTTCCCAAGCAAAACAAGAAGACAGAAGACTGAACACGCCCCGTGCTCAGCCAGCACGGGGGCGTTCCCAAGTGTCAGCAGAAAAGAAAAAGTGGTAGAAGCTTCTATTGCCCACCAAGGGGCCGTGCTCAGCGGACACGGGGCCGTGGTCAACTATAAGATTCGCACAATCCAGGCAAATCTTCATAGTACAAAGATTCTTCTGCACACGGGGTCGTGCTCAGCGAACACGGGGGCGTGGTCAACTAATAAGACAAGCTGCATTAAATGAAGAAAGAGAAGGATGTGGACACGGGGCCGTGCCCACTGGACACGGGGCCGTGCCCGAGCTTCTGTTCAGCCTATAAATAAGAGTGCTTGGCTCAAGCTCAAACCATCCCTTGGCACACCACCTCTCTCACACTTCACCCACCACCCACCACCACCATAACACCATCATCCACCACCATCATCCATTGTCCATCATAGAGTGTGTGAGTCGTCTCGGGATCCAAGATTGATCGTAAGAGTTCTTGACAATCAAGGCCATGTTTGCCTAAGTCTCTTACATCACTTGGTGAAGACAAGTGTCTAGTGTAATACTTTTTATTTCTAATATTTTCGCACTTTTTACTTGGTTTTGTATTAATGACTTTAATAACTAGTTTCTTATGTTGAAGGTGATTCTTCCTTATCATTTTTCCGTGGTGTCTTGACATTATTTTACTGTCTATATAAAATAAAATATTTTCACCATTCATATCTCCACGGTCTATATGGAGGTATGTTGGCTACCTGGTCGGGGGTTAAGGGAACGGTTTGGTAAGAGTCTTGCCATTGTTCAGCGTTTAGAGGTCCTGCAATGGACCTGGGTCAAATTTAGTAGGACCTCCTTCAATACTTAACGGTATTGGATGGCGGGGGTCCAAACTCTTTGATCCCCTCATAAGTTAAACTACTATTAATACTATAACCCGGCTATTTAGGACTGTATCCCTACTGACTCAGACTACTTAGTCGAGGGTAACGTCACCTCCAAAAGAGGGGCCTACCATAATTTGCATTAATAACTTAATTAATTATCTTTCAATAGTCCGACCCTTTAGGATTGTATCCTTGCTGACTCAAACTACTGGGTTGAGGGTAACGTCACCTTCAAAAGAGGGGCCTACTACAATAACTAAGATAATCTCTTAAATAAGTGCAAAAGTGCGGAAATAATCAAAGGTTACACTGTACACGAGTCGGAACCAAGTGATTCATCTTGTCTATCTGTTTTTCTTTTATTTTTATTTTTCAGCATTTTAATTAGTTTTTATTTTTCTTAGCTTAAAACATTTTTTCTAAACTTTTTGATTTGATTAGACGTTGAGGATAAACAGGTACTAAAAGCTCTTGTGTCCTTGGATGACCTCGGTATCTTACCAACACTATACTACGCCCATGATGGGTGCACTTGCCCATATGTGTGTTTAGTGTTAGTAAATGTCGTGTTTTATAAATTTAAAACTTGGCTAAAAAAGTGTTAAAGGGCTTAAAATATACACCTAATATATATAACACTTCACACGCATCAAGTTTTTGGCGCTGCTGCCGGGGACACAAGGATTTTAAGAAAGTTAGGAATCAACGGCCTAATCGTTTAAGTCAGACAGTAGCTGAACACGGGCCGTGCCCACTCAACACGCCCCCGTGCCCAAGATTCAGTTACTGAAAACAGAACCGTAAGATCTCGACGGTTGGTAATTTCTGACACAAACATGAGTGATACTGATACTTTTTACTTTCGGCAGTCTTATGGTACTACGTGGTGTCAATTATGTGGTGGTAACCATAAGGAATTAGAATGTTATTTTCTAAATTATAAGCCCCACTATATAGACCCATCATTTCCTTCTATCCTTAAGAGGGGCGAAAGTAAAAATAATCCCTATCTCTCCCTCGAATGCTCCCAACCGGATTTTCTAGGAGAAATGCTTCTCGATGAATTATTTCAATTAGAAGATCTAATTCTTAATTGGTTAAAAGAACTTAGGAAAGATTTCAATGATCTTTTCCAAGACAATAGCCAAGAAGAAGGGTTGGAACCGCATTCAAACAACTCCGTTGTTTCCAACGATACTTCTAACTCTAGTGAGGACTTGAGCGATAGTCGTCCCTGTGTCGATTGTGCCGTGAAGGACTCCCCATCGACCTCGTTCGATGCATACATAGACCTGAGCGATTCGACATACACCTTCTTTAACGACAGCCTGGAAAAGGGTTGGACTTGTCCACCTACATATAGCATAGGAATCACCCTCACCGAAAACCTCTTGCGTTCTCGTCTTAATCTTGAGCAATTAAGGTATCTTAGGCACTTTGGGGTTGTTCCATCCAGTAAGGAACCGCCCGATCCAGAAAAGTTCCTTAAAAATAAACAAGCTTCACAGTCAGCCTCTAGACACGGGGCCGTGTCCAGGTCAGCACGCCCCTGTGTCCACCCAAAGATTCCCTTATGATTTTATCAGAATACGGATAAAAATGTGTCAGGATTCTGTCTGCACACGGGGCCGTGTCCAGCCGACACGGGGCCGTGCGCAACATACTGTCGTTTTCTATAAATGCAGCCAAGAATCCTGCACATTTGAACCATTCCAGGAACAGAGATTTGGGGAATATTCTCACATACCATCCTAGGTATTTTCTAAAAGAAGTTTCTCAACTATCTTCTTGTCCTTTCCTCTTTTATCCACTATCATCTTCTTCAATTTTTCTCATACTTCCATTAAAGCTTGAACCTTCCATAATTTCAAGCCTTATTGAGATGTTTGTTAGATTTTGTTCATGGAATCTTGCTAAAAATAAGCTCTACAAAAATGTTTTAAGTTGTTTATGTTCAAAAATGCTTTAAAATTTATGAAAACAATTTAAAACCCCAAGATTCCTTGTTCTTAAATCCTGCAGACATCTGAACACGGGGCCGTGTTCGCTGAACACGGGGCCGTGTCCGAAGTACGGGTCCCACAAAATTGAACTCTTTTCGGTATGTTTTCTTAGAATGGCAAGCAGAACAAGAGGAAACCCTTCGTCACATTCCAGAAACAACCGGCAGGGGAGAAGATCGTCAACGGTTGAAGATTCTCTTGTAAACTATGTTTACGCCTTAAGGGAAGCCCTTGATGAAATGACAAGTGTGGAAGAGGCATTGGTTGACCGAATTAATCATTTGACGGTGGGACTAGAAGGATGTCTCCGGGAAGACAACCTTTTTCACCAAAGGTTGAACATTCTCACCTCTCCTCCTTTGGTGGCAATTATCACCCAAAGGGCATGGAATGTGGTACCGGAAGTCATCATTCCGGCCGAATGGTACACCTTACATCCGGAGCCACCTCGAGACATACTACAAGGGGTTCCGATTGGTGTCGCTCCTCCTCCACAAGATGTTGAGGAACATGAAGCCGCATCCCTTCTCCCAAGGGAGATGGAAGAATGGCTCTAGCAACATCTAAGGGACATCGCTCGGCTTAGAGTTCTACAAGGCTTTTAGACCGGAAATCTATTTCCGGAATTTTTGGTTCTTATTGTAGAAGTAGAACTCCTTAGGAAGATATTACGAATCACTTGACCTATCTAATATTAGGACTTTTAACTTTTATTTTCTGCTTTATTTTTCATTTTTTAGGACTATTATGTAATTTTCTCTATGGCTCAATAAATGATGGTTTTAGTTAATTTGGTGTTTGGATGGTGTGGAAATGAACACACTTGAGATGGCAAAGGATACAAGGGAAGATTGAACCAGCACCCCATGCAGGAAAACAGGACCGTCCGACAAAAATCTTCGTTTACAGTAAGTTCGGCACGGGCCGTGTCCGCCCAACACGGCCCCGTGCTGCACAGTCTGCAGAAATACCCAGTTCAGGTAAACTGGACACGGGCCGTGCTCACCCAACACGCACCCGTGTCCAGGCTTCTGTTTCTCTTGACTTAATTTTGTTACTGGCACTTGAACACGGGGCCGTGCCCAGACAACACGGGGCCGTGTTCAGCGCCCAGTAACACAAAATTTTTGCTTTTTCACACCTTTTACACATTCAATCAACCTAAAAACTTATTTTTGGGACACATTGAGGACAATGTGTAATTTAAGTGTGTGTGTGGGGGGGGGGGGGATGCTAAAACCTAGAATCTTGCAAGTCCTAAATACAAGCCTTACACAAAACTCTATTAGAACCGCTAATCACCCTAAATTTTTTCAAAAATTTTCATATTTTTTACTTGTCTAGGTTTAACTCGGGAAATTCAAGTTCTAAAAAAAAGTTATATTTTTACGAATTTACAACCGATAGCGTCGTGATAAAAAGAACCAACATAAGAAAATTATGAAAATGCATGACAAGCTTAGTTAAAATTTAATTATATATACTTGATCACATAAAAACCAATTCCCAAAAAAGTGAGTTTTGAGCCTTTATTGAGCATACAAATATATATATCTTTAAACTAAATGCTCATTTTTCGTTTCTTGTGTGAATAGCCGCTTGGTTCTTACGACTCTAGAACTTGCCACGACGATACATTCCCGGTCCTTACCAACTTAAACCCGAGTAAGTAAATGATGGAGGCATTAGGACTAACCCTTTTTATTTCTACACCATTATTTTTTCTTTTTTTTACCACCTACCCAAAAAAAAATCCCCCTAGTTAACGCCTTTGAGCCTAAACCTTTTCATTTCATACCCCATATAGCATAGGAATCACCCCATAGACCTGAGCGATTCGACATACACCTTCTTTAACGACAGCCCGGAAAAGGGTTGGACTTGTCCACCTACATATAGCATAGGAATCACCCTCACCGACAACCTCTTGCGTTCTCGTCTTAATCTTGAGCAATTAAGGTATCTTAGGCACTTTGGGGTTGTTCCATCCAGTAAGGAACCGCCCGATCCAGAAAAGTTCCTTAAAAATAAACAAGCTTCACAGACAGCCTCTAGACACGGGGCCGTGTCCAGGTCAGGACGCCCCCGTGTCCACCCAAAGATTCCCTTCTGATTTTATCAGAATACGGACAAAAATGTGTTAGGATTCTGTCTGCACACGGGGCCGTGTCCAGCCGACACGGGGCCGTGTCCAGCCGACATGGGGCCGTGTCCAGCCGACACGGGGCCGTGCGCAACATACTGTCGTTTTCTATAAATGCAGCCAAGAATCCTGCACATTTGAACCATTCCAGGAACAGAGATTTGGGGAATATTCTCACATACCATCCTAGGTATTTTCTAAAAGAAGTTTCTCAACTATCTTCTTGTCCTTTCCTCTTTTATCCACTATCATCTTCTTCAATTTTTCTCATACTTTCATTAAAGCTTGAACCTTCCATAATTTCAAGCCTTATTGTGATGTTTGTTAGATTTTGTTCATGGAATCTTGCTAAAAATAAGCTCTACAAAAATGTTTTAAGTTGTTTATGTTCAAAAATGCTTTAAAAGTTATGAAAACAATTTAAAACCCCAAGATTCCTTGTTCTTAAATCCTGCAGACATCTGAACACAGGGCCGTGTTCGCTGAACACGGGGCCGTGTCCGAAGTACGGGTCCCACAAAATTGAACTCTTTTCGGTATGTTTTCTCAGAATGGTAAGCAGAACAAGCGGAAACTCTTCGTCAAATTCTAGAAACAATCGGCAGGGGAGAAGATCGTCAACGGTTGAAGATTCTCTTGTAAACTATGTTTACGCCTTAAGGGAAGCCCTTGATGAAATGACAAGTGTGGAAGAGGCATTGGTTGACCGAATTAATCATTTAACGGTGGGACTAGAAGGATGTCTCCGGGAAGACAACCTTTTTCACCAAAGGTTGAACATTCTCACCTCTCCTCCTTTGGTGCCAATTATCACCCAAAGGGCATGGAATGTGGTACCGGAAGTCATCATTCCGGCCGAATGGTACACCTTACATCCGGAGCCACCTCGAGACATACTACAAAGGGTTCCGATTGGTGTCGTTCCTCCTCCACAAGATGTTGAGGAACATGAAGCCGCCTCCCTTCTCCCAAGGGAGATAGAAGAATGGCTCTCGCAACATCTAAGGGACACCGTTCGGCTTAGAGTTCTACAAGGCTTTTAGACCGGAAATCTATTTCCGGAATTTTTGGTTCTTATTGTAGAAGTAGAACTCCTTAGGAAGATTTTACGAATCACTTGACCTATCTAATATTAGGACTTTTAACTTTTATTTTCTGCTTTATTTTTCATATTTTAGGACTATTATGTAATTCTCTCTATGGCTCAATAAATGATGGTTTTAGTTAATTTGGTGTTTGGATGGTGTGGAAATGAACACACTTGAGATGGCAAAGGATACAAGGGAAGATTGAACCAGCACCCCATGCAGGAAAACAGGACCGTCCGACAAAATTCTTCGTTTACAGTAAGTTCGGCACGGGCCGTGTCCGCCAAAACGGCCCCGTGCTGCACAGTCTGCAGAAATACCCAGTTCAGGTAAACTGAACACGGGCCGTGCTCACCCAACACGCCCCCGTGTCCAGGCTTCTGTTTCTCTTGACTTAATTTTGTTACTGGCACTTGAACACGGGGCCGTGCCCGGACAACACGGGGCCGTGTGCAGCGCCCAGTAACACAAATTTTTTGCTTTTTCACACCTTTTACACATTCAATCAACCTAAAAACTTATTTTTGGGACACATTGAGGACAATGTGTAATTTAAGTTTGGGGGGGGGGGGGGATGCTAAAACCTGGAATCTTGCAAGTCCTAAATACAAGCCTTACACAAAATTCTATTGGAACCGCTAATCACCCTAAATTTTTTCAAAAATTTTCATTTTCTTTACTTGTCTAGGTTTAACTCGGGAAATTCAAGTTCTAAAAAAAGTTATATTTTTACGAATTTACAACCGATAGCGTCGTGATAAAAAGAACCAACATAAGAAAATTATGAAAATGCATGACAAGCTTAGTTAAAATTTAATTATATATACTTGATCACATAAAAACTCATTCCCACAAAAGTGAGTTTTGAGCCTTTATTGAGCATACAAATATATATATCTTTAAACTAAATGCTCATTTTTCGTTTCTTGTGTGAATAGCTGCTTGGTTCTTACGACTCTAGAACTTGCCACGACGATACATTCCCGGTCCTTACCAACTTAAACCCGAGTAAGTAAATGATGGAGGCATTAGGACTAACCCTTTTTATTTCTACACCATTATTTTTTCTTTTTTTTTTACCACCAACCCAAAAAAAAACCTCCTAGTTAATCCCTTTGAGCCTAAACCTTTTCATTTCATACCCCAAACAAACACCCTTTTTACCCACCAAAATCTTTTTCATTTTTAACACTTTGTTTTAGTAACTAGCTCGGTTTCTGATATGACTTTCAAAAAAAAAAGTTGATTATGAAGCAAAAGAAAATAAACAAACAAGTTTATCAAAAATGACTTTGTTTGAAAAATGGCTTCATTAAAAAAAATAGAAAGTCTTACGAAAACCGATACTTGTTACGCTTTTCGCCCTTTTTCTACTAACTACTAACTACTAACCCAACCACCTACCTTTAACCCAAGCCTAACCCTTCACCCAAAAAGTCCTCTTGATATTTACAAAGGTATATAAGTTAAAAAGGAGGAGGATTGATTGCTTGGCAAGCCTATGGTAGGAGTAAGTTCCATGCCGCACTCGAGTGATCCACAAAAATACATTTTCGGCCGAGTGTTGAGTGATCCCCGTGAGTTATGTGAACTTGTATATAAATAGAATTTTAAAGAGGCATGTTATGCCCTAATAAGTAATTTATCTTATGAAAAGTTTTTAATAAATCATGACGAATAGGATTGTAAATAAATAAAAATAAAACTAAATAAAGAATCTTGGAAATCCCGACACTCTATGACAAGCTCAAAAACCTTGTTTTCTACCCATTCCATTTGGGAGTGTAAATAGCCACATATTAAAGAGTTTTGCTTGAGGACAAGCAAAGATTCAAGTGTGGGGGTATTTGATGTGTGCAAAATGCAACATATAAATTACATCAATTGTGGCATAAAACTAACCCTTTCTTAGTACTAATGTTGGAAAAAGTGTGCTTTTGTCTTCCTTTTGTATTTTCAGGATTAAATGAGCTCAAATTAACAAAAGAAGCAAAAAGACATCAAAATCTAACATAAATACAAGAAAAGGAACAAGACGTGACATGCCCGACCCCACGACAGCATCTTCCCAAGCAAAACAAGAAGACAGAAGACTGAACATGCCCCGTGCTCAGCCAGCACGGGGGCGTGCCCAAGTGTCAGCAGAAAAGACAAAGTGGTAGAAGCTTCTATTGCCCACCACGGGGTCGTGCTCAGCGGACACGGGGCCGTGGTCAACTATAAGATTCGTACAATCCAGGCAAATCTTCATAGTACAAAGATTCTTCTGCACACGGGGTCGTGCTCAGGGAACACGGGGGCGTGGTCAACTAATAAGACAAACTGCATTAAATGAAGAAAGAAAAGGATGTGGACACGGGGCCGTGCCCACTGGACACGGGGCCGTGCCCGAGCTTCTGTTCAGCCTATAAATAGGAGTGCTTGGCTCAAGCTCAAACCATCCCTTGGCACACCACCTCTCTCACACTTCACCCACCACCCACCACCACCATAACACCATCATCCACCACCATCATCCATTGTCCATCATAGAGTGTGTGAGTCGTCTCGGGATCCAAGATTGATCGTAAGAGTTCTTGACAATCAAGGCCATGTTTGCCTAAGTCTCTTACATCACTTGGTGAAGACAAGTGTCTAGTGTAATACTTTTTATTTCTAATCTTTTCGCACTTTTTACTTGGTTTTGTATTAATGACTTTAATAACTAGTTTCTTATGTTGAAGGTGATTCTTCCTTATCGTTTGTCCGTGGTGTCTTGACATTATTTTACTGTCTATATAAAATAAAATATTTTCACCATTCATATCTCCACGGTCAATATGGAGGTATGTTGGCTACCTGGTCGGGGGTTAAGGGAACGGTTTGGTAAGAGTCTTGCCATTGTTCAACGTTTAGAGGTCCTGCAATGGACCTGGGTCAAATTTAGTAGGACCTCCTTCAATACTTAACGGTATTGGATGGCGGGGGTCCAAACTCTTTGATCCCCTCATAAGTTAAACTACTATTAATACTATAACCCGGCTATTTAGGATTGTATCCCTGCTGACTCAGACTACTTAGTCGAGGGTAACGTCACCTCCAAAAGAGGGGCCTACAATAATTTGCATTAATAACTTAATTAATTATCTTTCAATAGTTTAGGATTGTATCCTTGCTGACTCAAACTACTGGGTTGAGGGTAACGTCACCTTCAAAAGAGGGGCCTACTACAATAACTAAGATAATCTCTTAAATAAGTGCAAAAGTGCGGAAATAATCAAAGGTTACACCATACACGAGTCGGAACCAAGTGATTCATCTTGTCTATCTGTTTTTCTTTTATTTTTATTTTTCAGCATTTTAATTAGTTTTTATTTTTCTTAGCTTAAAACATTTTTTCTAAACTTTTTGATTTGATTAGACGTTGAGGATAAACCGGTACTAAAAGCTCTTGTGTCCTTGGACGACATCGGTATCTTACCAACACTATACTACGCCCACGATGGGTGCACTTGCCCATATGTGTGTTTAGTGTTAGTAAATATCGTGTTTTATAAATTTAAAACTTGGCTAAAAAAAGTGTTAAAGGGCTTAAAATATATACCTAATATATATAACACTTCACACGCATCAACTACTGTCCTCAGCATGAAGTTGAAAAGATTGAGTCAGATTTTCTGTCATTGGTAATGAAAAATCTGGATTGCCAAGCTTACCTTACGAGCTTTAATACAATGTCAAGGTTGGTTCCTTATCTGGTGACCCCGGAACCCAAAAGAATAGCCCGTTTCATTGGGGGTTTAGCCCCAGAGATAAAGGCAAGTGAAAAACCTATCGGCCAGCTACTTTCAGATCTGTAGCTGATATATTTTTGTCCCTCACGCTGGACGCGGTCAGACAGAGATCGCTGAGAAACACGGATGCCGAGAAAAGGAAGCGTGAAGATGACAATTCATGACGGTCAGACAAGAAGCACTGGGGAAACAATGACCACAAGAAGGGGTCTGGTTCTAAGAAGGATGGGCATCAATCTGGAGATAAGCCCAAGTGTAAGATTTGTCTGAAGCACCACTTTGGGAGGTGCAGACTTGACTCAAAATCCCAATCTCAGCCGAGGCCTTGTGGGATTTGCAAATCTTCGGAACATAAGACCCTAGAGTGCAAGAAACTGAGGGACGCAACGTGCTACAGTTGCAACGAAAAAGGGCACATTAAGACAAATTACCCAAAATATGCAAAGAAAGCAGAGGAAGGAAAGAAGACCAATACTAGGGTCTTCAGGATGGATGCAAAGGAAGCTGTGCAGGACGACAATGCGATCACGAGTACCTTCCTCATAAATGATGTCTATGCAAGAGTACTTTTTGATTCAGGCGCTGATAAGTCTTTTGTAGATAATAAGTTTTGTGAGTTGCTGAATTTACCTGTTAAAACCTTAAGTGTGAAATATGAGGTGGAGTTAGCAGACGGCACCTTAGAAACCGCCTCAACCATATTAGATGGATGCTTCATATCCATTAAGAACCATTCTTTTCCTTTGTCCCTACATCCTTTGAAGTTAGCCGGTTTTGACATCGTTTTAGGCATGGATTGGTTATCTCATAACCAGGCCCAGATTGTCTGCAATAAGAAGCAAGTGGTGATCAAGACTTCGTCTGGTGAATCACTTACCATTCAGGGAGATACTCAGTATGGACTGCCTGAGCAAGTGTCCATGCTAAAGGCCTCTAAGTGTTTAAAGAAGGGTTGTGTCATCTACATGGCACAAGTGACTATTGACGAGCCGAAACCTAAGATGGAAGACGTCCCCGTCATTTCTGAATACCCTGAGGTTTTTCCTGAAGAACTACCTGGTTTACCACCAGATAGGCAAGTGGAATTCAGAATTGACATCATCCCTGGAGCAGCACCAGTAGCAAGGGCGCCTTATAGGTTGGCACCAACAAAGATGAAGGAATTGAGGACACAACTAGATGAATTGCTAGCCAAGGGTTTTATTAGACCTAGTTCGTCTCCTTGGGGAGCACCAATCTTATTTGTCAAGAAGAAGGATGGATCGATGCGCCTGTCCATCGATTACCGTGAGCTTAATAAGGCCACTATCAAGAATAGGTATCCATTGCCCAGGATCGACGATCTGTTTGATCAATTGCAAGGGGCAAGCAACTTCTCTAAGATCGATCTGAGGTCAGGCTATCATCAATTGAAGGTTAAAGATGAAGATGTACACAAGACTGCATTTAGGACTCGTTATGGTCATTACGAGTTCCTAGTGATGCCTTTTGGGCTCACTAATGCACCTGCCGCATTCATGGATCTCATGAATCGCGTCTGCAAGCCCTACTTGGACAAATTTGTCATCGTCTTTGTGACAACAGTCACTTTTCCGTACATTCCGTACACTCAATAAACAGTAATTTGTGCTTTAATGACTATGCATGATCTGGTTTACCAGAAAAATAAATTTTTGAATTCCATGCAGGTGAATTCATGCACGTTTAATACTACAAAATATTGCTTTATGCATTAACTAGAGCGTTGCGTCAAAAATACTAGTAAACTCACCGGTAAAGCACAATATGTAGACATTAGAACTGAGGCCTAGGTGTAGGTCCAACGTCAAGAATACACTAAAACCCAAGAGTACATACAAGGGTTAACATATAGACGCTCCGAAAGCTAAAATACGCACTAAAAAGCACCCGAAACGCACTTTAAGTGCAGAATTTTATTAAATTCAGCTATGACCAGCTTTTAAACATATAAATATTATGCAGAATTTACGTTTTATTGTCCAGAATATTTCCCTAAGTGTTGGGAATTAAAAGGGTTACGAAAGGACACCTTACGGAACAATTAAACAATTTAACGGAACAGTATCCGACCGAACAACCGGACATTACCCGGAACATAAAAATACTACTAGAAGCATTGCTTTAATGTTTCTGAACTAGTTATGGTCCCCAAACACTATAACACCCCTTATAACATAATAACACACAAGTCCCTAAAAGTTACACTTGTAAACTAACTTGTTATAAAAAATTAGAGATTGGAAAGTTGCACTTAACCCCCCCCCCCAGGCCATCACACATGGACGGTCACATGGTGGGCCCCACCTAATATTTGCCAAATCCTACAAGATACATTTGGATATTACTTGGATTTAGTTTGATTATATTTAGATATTGTGTGATATGGTGGATCTTGGAAGATTTACTAGACATTGGAAATTTACACCCAACCCCCCTCCCCATGACCGAATTTGGTCCCTAGGTGGACCCACAAATCATCCACCATGTGCTCATATCTTGCTCAAGATTTTATATCAATTATTTATTGGATCTTTGCTTGCAAATCTAGACAAAATATGATGGAAAGATCTATAAAGTAATGTCTCAAGATCACAACCATCATTCACAAGATTTACTCTCTCACCTCACTCTCTCTCTCTCACTTTCGGCTCCCCCAAACCGAACCCACCACCACCACTTTCACATCTTCATCTTCTCCAACATCAAGTTCCATTCAAAGCTTTGAAGGTGATCCATGGAGGTTACAAGTTGAAGAGCATTCAAATGAGCTTTGTTCTTGCCTTCTTCATTATCTTTTCTTCATCTTTGCACTAGAGAATCATCCCTAGCTATAAGCTAGTAGTAAGCTCTTGTTTAACCTTTGATCATCTCATTTTATGGCTAAAATTTGTAGTTTGATGTTTATGTTTAAATCACAAGAACTAGAACACTAAAAAGATGAACATGAAACCTTACATAAATCCTACATAAAAAGTTTGCATGAAGATGAAACCGGGTTGGGTTAGGTTTGGTTAAAGCATGCATGATGTTTGATCATTAATTTATTGATAAACCGTTGTTAGGACACTTGGTGATGCGTTTTTAGTAACATTTACATTGTAAAAAGCATGCTGATTGGTATTTTCAGGCAACTTCAACAGGCTGTAACTGGGTCATTATAAATCGAAAAACTGACTTTTTGAAGCCTAAATTATGTATTTTCGAAAAACGGATCAAATGGCACTGGAATTGTAATTTTTATAGGTCGTTTACTATTTTTAAAGAACTATTTTTGGACAGCAGCTCAAGCTGCGAATTTACTGCTGAAAAAGTGTGTTTTATTCGGAGTCATAACTTAAAAACTGAGTAGGATCAGCTCATGGAATTTTTACTGTAGATTGTCACTATTGTCTCCGTAATTCTCCCACTGGAATTCCGTCAATCGGACTTACGATTAATTTTTAGTGAATTATTCCGTAGACTGCAGTCAAAAAGTGACAAATCTGATTGCAGTCCGGTAAATGAATTTCTATAAAATATTGGTAATGAACTGGACCCCGGAATTTTTACACAATAAAATTTGGATCGTATATGACATTCTGTAAAAATTTGGGAATTTTTGGGGAAGGTTAACTATTTTATTAAAATGCTCGAAAACAGTCCAGTTTTGATGAATAAAGCTGAAATGACATAAGTAGTATATTGCATGTCTGATTGTCGGGTTGGTTATGTGAGAACAACCTACGGGATATATGTAAAGGAAAATGATATGCTATTAAGCATGGGCACCTCCATTTACAAAGGAGACTATGGCGAAATTTTCTGAAAATCCTAACACTTAGCAAATGTTTTCTAGACAAATGTTTGCTAGTGTGTTCTAAACTATGCTTTTCGAATATAAACCTCGCCATAATTGTTGTAACAAAATATACATACAACATACTAGATACATAACTCGGGTGCAAAGTGCAAAATACAAGAAACTTATATATATTTTTTTTGAGAAAATAATATAAGTAAGACACTTAGTTAAAAATATGAATTATTTTTAACACAAGAAAACATATACATAAAAGACAGTGACTTGTACTTGTACGATACAGGTCTAGTGACTAACGTTAAGAAAACACGTATAGGTCACGACGTTAATTAAGCAAATCCGGTGAAGTTTACGATGCAAGGAACACAAAGTTGTGAGTTCATGCTCCCCCTTTTCTTTAACTGTTTTTGGTTTTATAACTCTCAGGGGTGAAATACATGTTACAAATGCTTAAAACGGTATGAAATGCCTATGAAACGCCTATGAAAGGCCTATGAAATACTAGATCATGTGAGCATAGACTAAATACAGAAATGCCATTAATACTTAATTAGGGACGAGGGTTAGATCTAACGGGTACGGCCGAACCCCACTCATGGTCACAACTAGTACCTAGTAGTGCTTCGGAGTCCCAGTCGAGGGAAATCGACACAGTCGAGGGTAATTGACACAGTCGAGGGTAATCGACACGGTCAAGGGAAATTGACACAGTCGAGGAAAATCGACAACGGAATGAGCCATACTAATGCTCTCTATGTCCTCACATGCCTAAAAGGAGCCATACTAATGCTCCCTATGTCCTCACATGCCTTAATGTCCTTGAACAAACATTCAATTAGTACGTGGTGTACACAAGAGAACTTGATTTACACAGGAATACTTTATACAAGAATACTTTATTTATACAAGATACATACCTTGTTTTCATACAAGGTATGCAAAACGCATGAACTCGCTCAACTTTATGTTGATGTTTTCCAAAATTACATATATTTCAGGTGACAGGATGGATCTTGGACGCAAGTGTCGTAACTAGAAGTAAACTCCAAGTTTAAATGTCATCCACTTTTGTTGATTGTAAACTAGACGAAGGTTGTGTTTTGGAAACTTAATTAACCAGTGTTTGTAATACTCAAAATTTTTGGAATGGATGAACATCGTTTTAATCATGTAGTTGTTTATTATGATTGAATGCAATGATAACAAACTAGTCACACATCGTACGCTTCCGCAAAAGACAGGGTGTGACAGTTTGGTATCAGAGCCTCGATTGTAGTGATCTAGGATTCCTTCTCGAGTCTAGACTACAATCACTAGAGTTCTCTCACAAAAACATTTTACAAAAAGGTTTTCATTGCATTCACGAAAGCGCCAGGATCCACGAGTCAGACACTTTTCAAAAAGAGACAAGGCAGGACATTGGTAGGGAATACCCTCAAATAAGGTGCCAACCAAGGCATAGTCTACACGATGTTAGACTTGCCAAATAAAAAAATGCCCCCCCCCCCAAAAAAAACGAGAGTTATACATGATATAATGCATCAAATTGCTTGATTATGCTAAGTAGCATATTTATTATTGATATACATATATACAAATAAGTGTACGGAATGACTATTGACGTGAATAAGATACTTTCGACTCCGACTCCTATTACTGTACGTGACTCGCACGATGAAGCTATCGACCTCGCGTCCTTTGCCAAGCTCATGGCTGGAAGTGGTTACCAAACAAGATTCTGAGCTTGCTTCCGTAGGAAATGGCTGCTCTTCTATCTTGATCGCGAAGGTGCCTGACTACGATAGTGACGACGAGGAAGAGGCGGCAACCTTGAACGAATTCTTAATCAACGGGACGAGATCCCCACGACTTATGTGAAACAAGATTGACAACATACTTGACCAGAAAAGGAAGATGAAGTATTCATCACGAAGGTGCCCCTCCAACTACTAGGAATTATCTCTATTCCTATTCCATCTAATCATCGTGCCTATACACGCGTAACGATAACGAATGTTAGCGCATGGACCACCGCAATGGTCCTTTCCATGATAGAGGTATAAGGACAGTAGTGTCCCCTCCTTGAATGATCATCTGCTTGGACGAGAGGAAATTGGGGTAACTGTGCAAGACAATTTATTATTACGGGGGCCCACGTAATAACGACTTGTAGTGCACAGAAATCCTGGTGGACTTTGCGGGTCGAGCTAATGAAAACCACACAAAATTAATCTATAGGTGTCCTCACCTTCATATGGTAGAACAACACCTAGACCAGTGCTTTAGCACCTTATAAAGTAGGAAACCTGTCTTTGCCTATTTCATGCCTGACACTTCTACTCGTGTACGAGACGTTGAGAAACGATAATTAAACAAGGAAAGATGGATAACATTCGAAAAGATCCAGTGACGTTACACTCTCTATCACCTCTACACGAACAACCCCATCTCTGGGAAAATATACAAATCAATAAAGCTAATGTAGCAGGAAATAACTGAAACCTAAATGACCGAAGCGATGTACCCTCGAGTTCATTACAAACAATAAGCCAAGTTGGCAAGCCTATGTGAAGGCTCAGTAATTGTTTCCTCACTCATACCTTGATTATATATACACGTGAATTGGGTGAATACATGATGGCATATGGTGTTGTATACCTCATAGACAATTATGGAATATTGTCTAACCTACTTCATACCTTTTGACAGAAGAGAATGCCGCCCAGACGAGACACAAACACCAGTATGTTGCCAAGAACAGAAACTGAGCTTCAAGAACGAATCTCGCAGGCAATTGCACGACATAAAGCCCTCCGCTCCGAGCACAGCGGTGGCACTACCGGAAATAACCCTCCAACTGGCTGCACCTATAAATAGTTCCTGGACTGCAAGCCGTTGAACCTTGATGGCACAGGAGGTGCCGTTGCGTTTATTCGTTGGGCAGAAAAGACTGACTCCGTTCTAAGAATGAGTAACTGTTCGCCCCAACAGGGTGTTACCTATATCTTAGGGTTGTTTTTGGATGGCGCATTCTCCTGGTGGAACCTTCAGGTTTAGACCCTTGGTGCAGATGCTGCTTATGCACTGAGCTGGGACGAGCTCAAGGAAATGATGGAAAAGAAATATTGTTCTAGGGCTGAAATCCAGAAGCTCGAGGTGGAGTTCTGGAACTTGAAAATGGACGGACTGAAGATCCCTGAATACGTCCAGCGATTTCACGACTTGTCTAGGGTCGTCCCCTACTTAGTCAAACCGGAATTCAAAAGGATTGAACGATTCATTTGGGGACTTGCACCTCAAATTAGGAGCTTGGTTACTACCTCAAGGCCTCCAACCATCGCAGAGGCTATCGATTTAAGCGTTACGCTTACTGAAGAAGCTCTACGTGCGAGAAAATTTTCGGAATCTGAGGATAACAAGAAAGAGACTCATGTGGAGTCATCAGGCAATAAGAAGAGGAAGTCTTCGAACCTAAAGGTGGGCACACAAGTCGGCTATGGAAGCTCTAAAAACAAAAGAAAGAAAGTGAAACCGCCGAATGGCAGGAAAACTGATGGAGCCACTAATAAGGCCGGTGGTAAAATCTACTCGGGGACTAACCCGAGGTGCGGGGAATGCAATTTTCACCATGAAGGTCGATGTCTGAGGCCTAAGTGCGGGAAGTGTGGAAAAGAAGGGTACAGCAAGGATGCATGTTGGGCGAAGGACCCAGATGGAAGAAATAAGAGAATACCAGGTTGCTACAGATGTGGTGAAGTAGGGCACTTTAGGAAGAATTGCCCTGGGAAGAAACCAGCAAGGAAGGGTTTTCACGATCGAAACTCGTGAAGCACGCCAGGATCTAGATGCAGTTACGGGTACGTTCCCTATTAACCAACCCTATGCATCTACTTTAATTAATACTGGCATCAACTTTAACATTGCATGCTTAGAACTTAAGAAACTGCTTGGCCTAGTTTCGAGTAAAATAGACATCCCGTATTCTTTAGGAATGGGCATATAGAAGGCTAGTTTAAGCAGACGAAGCAATTAAGGATTGTGTTAGGGACTCAGAAGGTCGGAACCTTCTGTTACTATTGACTTGCGAAGTCATAATACGATAGTCAGCATGGATTGGATATCCAAGTATAGAGCCTGAGAACATCCCCGTTATAGAAGAAGTTCCAGTAGCCGTTTCTGAAGACTTGTCAAAAATACCTCCACAGCGTCAAGAGGAGTCCAGGATAAATCGCGTGCCAGGAGCGGCACCAATGCCAAATGACGCCTTACCAACTAGCTTCTTCCGTGAAGCATGAGCCTCCGGTACGATGACAAGAGCTGCTAGATAGAGGAAAATATCCCTAAAACGACCTTTAGGACTCGCTTCGAACATTACGAGTTCCTTGTCGTACCATTTGGCTTAACACATGCAGCGATAATGTTCATGGACCTCATGAATTGAACCTGTAAACCATACCTGGATAAATCATGATTATACCTATTGACTACATTCCTATATGGCCAACGACCTAGGTAGGTCGTGAGTAACAGCTGCAAATTACTTTGCAACTCTTAGAGAAAAGAACAGTTATGTGCTA
Source organism: Helianthus tuberosus (assembly GCA_030545235.1). Lineage (NCBI taxonomy): Eukaryota > Viridiplantae > Streptophyta > Magnoliopsida > Asterales > Asteraceae > Helianthus > Helianthus tuberosus. The sequence continues at coordinate 35,513,578 of CM060424.1, read as the reverse complement.
TGATGACGTAAAGCGAATTTTGAATTCGCGAGGTAAGAACTTTAAGATACATGGTGGATAAGGACGAAATTCATGCCAACCCTGCAACCAAAAGCTAAGGAGCTAGAGTTGCGATTATGTGACGCCTCTCGACAAAGTCTCGATTGTACGTCGATGCAACGAGACCACAACATTGCATACGCGGCATATTGATTAAGGAATCATGAGAAGAGACCTTGAGATAGATACAGTAATTGCGCACCGCAACCTGGACGTCATTACCTGAAAGAACACGTTGCACGATATTTATTAATCACAAGGGTTGCAGCACACCTATGATCGTAAGAACTCGAATATAAACTGAGCTGTTGAACGATGCAGACTGTATGAACACGATACGTGCTTGTGTGATAAACTTTGATAAAAAGTTGGAACACTCACTTGCCCTTAGTGGAGTCTTCCTACAACAGTATTTATCACACCGCCATTTAAACAACTTTGTGTGAAGCTTTGGAAGGAACGTAATAAGTCGATCCCCGTCACGTTAAACGGAGACCAGAAATAAACAATCTACTGGCCCGAGATGGTTTAGGAAAATCTAGAGGCAAGTTCGTTCAGATATGTGATCATATCGAGACAGCCCGCAGGATACAGAAAGATTACGCCGATGAGCGGCAGAAATCGTAAGGATTTGAGACAAGAAGTATGACTAAAATGAGAGCCTCGCCTAGAGAAGGCGTAGTGTGATATGGAAAACGAAAAGGTTGAATCCCCGGTGTAGGGATCAGAACCATTACGCACAAGAAGAAACTTCCAGAAAAAGATCAGTAGTGATCATGACACATTCTATGTATCTAGAGGAGTCTGGCTCGAGGAACAGTCGTTGTTCCCATAATTAAAAATTCACGTCAATAACAAAAGACAAAATTTCTATAAAACCTGTTAAGGTTTCGGACCAAGAGTCCACAATACCATAAAACCTGTTAAGGTTTCGGACCAAGAGTCCACAATACCATAAAACCTGTTAAGGTTACGGACCAAGAGTCCACAAGACACAGAAAAGACATGATTGATTTACGTGAGTATGATAGAATTCATAACATGACCCAGAATTACATGGGAACATAAAGACAAATCATGAATCTAAGTGACCACTTGAGTCACAACTCCCCTGCGACCTATGGCATCGCTTGAATTTCGGGACGAAATTCTTTTAACAGGGGGAGACTGTGACAACTGTCACTTTTCCGTACATTCCGTACACTCAATAAACAGTAATTTGTGCTTTAATGACTATGCATGATCTGGTTTACCAGACAAATAAATTTTTGAATTCCATGCAGGTGAATTCATGCACGTTTAATACTACAAAATATTGCTTTATGCATTAACTAGAGCGTTGCGTCAAAAATACTAGTAAACTCACTGGTAAAGCACAATATGTCAACAACTCTGCAGAAAGCAGTCATACATTAGAACTGAGGCCTAGGTGTAGGTCCAACGTCAAGAATACACTAAAACCCAAGAGTACATACAAGGGTTAACATATAGACGCTCCGAAAGCTAAAATACGCACTAAAAAGCACTCGAAACGCACTTTAAGTGCAGAATTTTATTAAATTCAGCTATGACCAGCTTTTAAACATATAAATATCATGCAGAATTTACGTTTTATTGTCCAGAATATTTCCCTAAGTGTTGGGAATTAAAAGGGTTACAAAAGGACACCTTACGGAACAATTAAACTATTTAACGGAACAGTATCCGACCGAACAACCGGACATTACCCGGAACATAAAAATACTACTAGAAGCATTGCTTTAATGTTTCTGAACTAGTTATGGTCCCCAAACACCATAACACCCCTTATAACATAATAACACACAAGTCCCTAAAAGTTACACTTGTAAACTAACTTGTTATAAAAAATTAGTGATTGGAAAGTTGCACTTACCCCCCCCCCATCACACATGGACGGTCACATGGTGGGCCCCACCTAATATTTGCCAAATCCTACAAGACATATTTGGATATTACTTAGATTTAGTTTGATTATATTTAGATATTGTGTGATATGGTGGATCTTGGAAGATTTACTAGACATTGGAAATTTACACCCAACCCCCCTCCCCATGACCGAATTTGGTCCCTAGGTGGACCCACAAATCATCCACCATGTGCTCATATCTTGCTCAAGATTTTATATCAATTATTTATTGGATCTTTGCTTGCAAATCTAGACAAAATATGATGGAAAGATCTATAAAGTAATGTCTGAAGATCACAACCATCATTCACAAGATTTACTCTCTCACCTCACTCTCTCTCTCTCACTTTCGGATCCCCCAAACCGAACCCACCACCACCACTTTCACATCTTCATCTTCTCCAACATCAAGTTCCATTCAAAGCTTTGAAGGTGATCCATGGAGGTTGCAAGTTGAAGAGCATTCAAATGAGCTTTGTTCTTGCCTTCTTCATTATCTTTTCTTCATCTTTGCACTAGAGAATCATCCCTAGCTATAAGATAGTAGTAAGCTCTTGTTTAACCTTTGATCATCACATTTTATGGCTAAAATTTGTAGTTTGATGTTTATGTTTAAATCACAAGAACTAGAACACTAAAAAGATGAACATGAAACCTTACATAAATCCTACATAAAAAGTTTGCATGAAGATGAAACCGGGTTGGGTTAGGTTTGGTTAAAGCATGCATGATGTTTGATCATTAATTTATTGATAAACCGTTGTTAGGACACTTGGTGATGCGTTTTTAGTAACATTTACATTGTAAAAAGCATGCTGATTGGTATTTTCAGGAAACTTCAACAGGCTGTAACTGGGTCATTATAAATCGAAAAACTGACTTTCTGAAGCCTAAATTATGTATTTTCGAAAAACGGATCAAATGGCACTGGAATCATAATTTTTAGAAGTGTTTACTATTTTTAAAGAACTATTTTTGGACAGCAGCTCAAGCTGCGATTTTACTGCTGAAAAAGTGTGTTGTATTCGGAGTCATAACTTAAAAACTGAGTAGAATCAGCTCATGGAATTTTTACTGTAGATGGTCACTGTTGTCTCCGTAATTCTCCCATGGGAATTCCGTCAATCGGACTTACGATTAATTTTTAGTGAATTATTCCGTAGACTGCAGTCAGAAAGTGACAAATCTGATTGCAGTCCGGTAAATGAATTTCTATAAAATATTGATAATGAACTGGACCCCGGAATTTTTACACAATAAAATTTGGATCGTATATGACATTCTGTAAAAATTTGGGAATATTTGGGGAAGGTTAACTATTTTATTAAAATGCTCGAAAACAATCCAGTTTTGATGAATAAAGCTGAAATGACATAAGTAGTATATTGCATGTCTGATTGTCGGGTTGGTTATGTGAGAACAACCTACGGGATATATGTAAAGGAAAATGATATGCTATTAAGCATGGGCACCTCCATTTACAAAGGAGACTATGGCGAAATTTTCTGAAAATCCTAACACTTAGCAAATGTTTTCTAGACAAATGTTTGCTAGTGTGTTCTAAACTATGCTTTTCGAATATAAACCTCGCCATAATTGTTGTAACAAAATATACATACAACATACTAGATACATAACTCGGGTGCAAAGTGCAAAATACAAGAAACTTATATTTTTTTTTTTTGAGAAAATAATATAAGTAAGACACTTAGTTAAAAATATGAATTATTTTTAACACAAGAAAACGTATACATAAAAGACAGTGACTTGTACTTGTACGATACAAGTCTAGTGACTAACGTTAAGAAAACACGTATAGGTCACGACGTTAATTAAGCAAATCCGGTGAAGTTTACGATGCAAGGAACGCAAAGTTGTGAGTTCATGCTCCCCCTTTTCTTTATCTATTTTTGATTTTATAACTCTCGGGGGTGAAATACATGTTACAAATGCTTAAAACGGTATGAAATGCCTATGAAAGGCCTAAGAAAGGCCTATGAAATACTAGATCCTGTGAGCATACACTAAATACAGAAATGCCATTAATACTTAATTAGGGACGAGGGTTAGATCTAACGGGTACGGCCGAACCCCACTCATGGTCACAACTAGTACCTAGTAGTGCTTCGGAGTCCCAGTCGAGGGAAATCGACATAGTCGAGGGTAATTGACACAGTCGAGGGTAATCGACACGGTCAAGGGAAATTGACACAGTCGAGGAAAATCGACAACGGAATGAGCCATACTAATGCTCTCTTTGTCCTCACATGCCTAAAAGGAGCCATACTAATGCTCCCTATGTCCTCACATGCCTTAATGTCCTTGAACAAACATTCAATTAGTACGTGGTGTACACAAGAAAACTTGATTTACACAGGAATATTTTATACAAGAATACTTTATTTATACAAGATACATACCTTGTTTTCATACAAGGTATGCAAAACGCATGAATTCGCTCAACTTTATGTTGATGTTTTCCAAAATTACATGTATTTCAGGTGACAGGATGGATCTTGGGCGCAAGTGTCGTAACTAGAAGTAAACTCCAAGTTTAAATGTCATCCACTTTTGTTGATTGTAAACTAGACGAAGGTTGTATTTTGGAAACTTAATTAACCAGTGTTTGTAATACTCAAAATTTTCGGAATGGATGAACATCGTGTAGGTCCGGCTAGGGGAGGATCTAGTCGCCTAATCCTTGTGTACAAACCAACCCGGTTGTGCGGAATCCAACCGGGAAAGCAAACCGAGATAGAACACGCAAATACACGACACACAATATTCACCGATTAACACCACTGTATTAATACGTATGAAAGGTTCGGTTACAAGCTCAAAGTTTACAAATCTATTCTGCAAACTCTCTCTAACTCTCGTGTGTGTGTGCTCTCTACAATGTGTTCTCTCTTGAAGTGAACACATTACATGGATATTTATATCCATCACAGCTCGTCTGGTCGAAGGATCAGATAGACTGATCGAAGGATCATCTATCGATCAGAAGCCTATCGAAGGATCCACATATACCTCAAAGGATGATATCCTTCGAGGTCCATCTATATCCATCGAAGGTTTATCCTTCGAGCTCATCGAAGGATATAACCAATCCTTCGATTACTCATCCTTCGACACACACATCTTACAACCAATGTGCTAACTGTTTGGCCAAGTCAAACCGGAGGATGGTTGACTTGGTCAAACTTACATCGAACAAACATTGTAACAAACCTAAGACGTAACTCAGACTAACACAAGACATCGTTTGGTATCATGACAAAATACAGACAAAGTACAGACACAAGTGCACCAACAAACTCCCCCTTGGCTGTAGCTTTGTCTCGATCTTCGTGTCTTCAAGTCTTTGACGTCCTTTCGAGTCTTCAATGTCGGAGGATCTTTAAAGTCTTCACGCGTCGTAAGCAGAAAGTGTATCAACAAACTCCCCATTTAATTTAGGAAGTGTGTTAACAAACTCCCCCTTAGAATGAACTCTCCATTGAGTCATGCTTGTGAATCTTTTGAACTTCAATTCTTTAGATCCTTGTGGTGTTGATGAGAGGTCAGCGGCAACTCGATCATTTTATCCTTTGAGTGCCTCCACTTTGTGTCTTCATTCCAAAGCTTGTCATCGAACATGTTCTCCTCACCTTTAGCATCTGCACATGCAAGAAAGCTAAACGCATAATGAGAACACCACTTGGAATATAGTTAGCACTTAAACAAAAGACACATATGAGATCAAATCTCAATCAAACACCAACCGACAACAGTTTGAAAGTTTAGAAAGTGTACAATTTTAATCCTTTAACTTTCAAAATGTGTTAACTTCGACCATTTATGAAGGTGCAATTGTTTTCCGGCTTACGATCAGCATTTTGGGTAGTATAGACTCGAGTTCCAACATCAGTCAATAAAAAATAAACTAGAAGCAAAATCTTTTTGGATTTTATAAAGTTTATATTAAAACACACCTAAAATCTTTTTGGAATTTTGAATTTTTCAAATGTAAAGACGGAAAACAATAAATAAATATATACAAAGATGTAGAAACTGAAAGCAGTAAATAAATATTTACAGACATTCTTTTTGCGAGTTTCGAGGGTAAGAGAATCATATCAGTGTACGGTCATGTCAAAACACTCTTGTTGTTCTTTTAGTTAACATTAAGATAAGCATCCTATAACGATTATCGGTATTGTTGTCCACATAAGCTCAACTTATCAGCTGTAATCATGTTTAGGGGATACGTTAAGATATGATTTATACTTACCGACCGGTGTTCATCCACATCACGACACATTCCCGTATCAAGGTATGCACGAGGGTTCATCTTACCGGTGAGTATACCGATTATCATCTGTTTGACCGTATATGATGTGAGATTCTCACTTATTTTGATTTGAAAACAAGCCCTATGTGATAGAATCACTTATTGATGAGGAACTTGATTTTCGATGCATGAGGGCACAGGAGCAAGTCCGTGAACAGGTCAGTACTTTCGTACAGCAGAGAGACGAACTTGACTCCCGGATGAATGTGATATATTATCACTTATTTTGGGACATGTGATTGTTTATCACTTATTGAGGTCGTATGCAATATGTACACGTATGTATGGTATCATGGAAGATCTAGACTTGCGTCCCCGTTATTTTTCGGTAAAAGATACAACCATGATACCCAGATGATAAGCAGCATAAAGACCGAATATCTCAGAACCTCGGCAATCTATCAAACGAAATTTCGGTACTAAGACCATATGCCAATGAATGGTTCCCACCTGGTCTTCAGTCGATTTAAGTTTATATCACCCTGCACACTTTAAAATGATTGTGAGCCTACCGATACATCTTATATAGAGCTGCTTATCGTTGTTCATTTAAGGTTTAAAGAGGTTTCGACAGACCACTGATGTACTATCATTTTCTCTTTTGCTCGCCAGGAGACTCATTTTTGTTTTTCTATTGTTTTTGAGTTTTTAAAATTTTTCAATGTTTTTGGATTTTCAAATTTGGATTTACTCCCCCTAAAATCAATAAACTAAGATAAAATTTAAAAACACAAAGGTATTTACAAAAACGATTTTCCGATGTCGGTTAACTCATGTTTTACCTCAATGCCGTTTACCAAAATTAATTTTGAATCAGAAATGATGTATCGAATTTTGGAAAAATCAGTTGGCATGTCGGTAAGCGGTGCGGACCATGACAACATTGTCTGGCCAAAGAGTGATGTATGAGATAATAATTCAAAAATCAGCTTAAATATCGACAAGTAAAAGAGAGATTAGAATTTTAAAACCGTATCCTGCAACTGCTTCGTGCATTGCTAGGAATCTGAGTGCTCTCCCAAACTGGATATCCACCCGGTGTGGATTTCAAGGTCGATTTATGTAGCTACTTCACTTAATCCTAGATAGCTTCACACAGCAACAAGATCATAAACCTCCGGGTCCGGCTGGTCTTCCACATTGCACCAGCGAAGGTCTTTGTCTTTCTCTTTGAGAAGTAGTGTGCGGTTGTTCAATCCAAGCCAAGGCATCCGCACACCCGGTTGGTTTGTTCAACAAACACATTTTCTTCAATCACACCACGAAGAAATGTACACTGCACGTTTATCTTGTTGAGTTTGAACTTCAGACGTGCTGCAGGTGCGTACATTTTACGTGAATCTATCCCGGGGACCCGATTAAAGCCTTTAACAGTCACACTTTTGGAATGATTTTCATTTTGTCGAAGTTATCAATTTCTTTCGACAGACAACTCTGATTCCCTTTCCTTTTTCTCTCCATCAAAGGCAACAATTTCTTCTGACGCCTATCTTGTGCAAGGACTCTCCACTATCAACAATCTTACGACTATCGAAAGTTCCTCCTGGATTATCCTACACACTCACTCAGAGATTAGTTGGAGAGGGGGACCCAAGCCTTCACAGACTTGGGTCGTCCGAGATCATCAATGAAAGTGATTTCAATCACTTGATGATTAGGAAAAAGAACCTGTGGTGCTCCCCCTGATTGAATTACCTGCTTTTGCTTCCAAGCTGTTTGTCCTTTACCAGTATTTGAATTTATTGTTTTAGCATTTACTGGTTTTACAATTTCAGATTTTGCTTGTACAGGTTTTTCTTCTTTGACCTCTGATTTTAAGGCCTTTTCAATTACCTTTTGATTCTTTTGCTTTAACTTCTTTTCCCTTTCTTTCAAGACACGTGGGTCTTGTTTCGAGGAAACTGATCATTTTTGGTAATCGATTTCTTGGGGAGCACTCGTTTTTGACTTCAGCTTTTGCACGTGTGGGCAATATCTTACAATATGCCCAACTGTCCCACATTCAAAACATGTTCTCCGCTCTACAAACTTCGGAGAAACATGTTGATGACCAGACGGAGAACCAGACAATGAACTCTGTGATCTAGACGTGCTTGGACCTAAATCACATCCGTTGGTGTGTTGGGTGTAATTATTCTGATCATTTCGTTTTGAAATTCTAACTTGTTTTATAAAATCAACGTTAGATTTATCCTGAAATGTTTCAAGTTTGTCTGAACCCGTGGATCCAACAAAGTTCATTTTCGGTTCTCGTTTCTTAACAGGAGCTCTTTTGTTTTGCACCTTTTGTTGTTGAACCTTTGGTTGTTCAGTCTTAGGCTGCTGAACTTTAGGTGCTTGAACATTCTTGTTCTGAGCCTTCTTTCCCTGTACCTTACCCTTTCCGGAGTTGACTTGTTGTTTTCGCTCAATTGGTAGTTTTTAGTTTCCGTATTGTTTTCTAATTTGTTCACACGGAATTGGATCACATTGAGTGACGGTAACTTTGCCACTTTTGTTCCCCAAAAACTTATCAGTACATCCTTCAAAAATTTGCTCAATTAAATCTTGATTTACATTTTTAATTGGAAAATCTTTGTTAGAGTAGATTTTGCTATCTCCTTTGAGCGTGTACAACAAGTTATTCTCTTCACCGCTAGATACAAGGGACTCCATTGCTTTTGACATTTCAGTCTTACTCGGTTTCACTGGTGGATCACACAGGATGTGATTCTCGATTGGAATATCTGTTGTAACCGAGTTAGACTGTTGTTTCACAATTTCTTCAGATTCATCATCCGAAGAATCAGCATCCTCAACAATGGGAGGACTCTGTTCCTTAACACACGATGAATCTGTCACATTCTCAGATTCTGATTGACCCGAGGATGATGTACCAGTTGTGAACCCGAGGCCTGCTGCAAAGTCATCTAGACCGAGTGGCACAGTAGGTTCAAAACGGGGCATATCCTCGTCATCAGGCAATTTGGAGTAATTGTGATTCATTGGGGGAGGACATGATTTGAATCCAATACATTTTGTATCCCCCTTTTTCTTTTTCTTTTGAACGTCAATGATGTGATCCAATACATAGCGGGAATTGGAATAGCTTTCCAGTTTCTGCTTAATTGTCTCACATTCACACCGAGCTGTTGCCAACTCTACCATTTGCTTTTCAATTGTGTCAATAAGATTATTGTTAGCATGTTGTTTTCGCAAAACAACCTTTTGTAATTCTGAAACATCATGTCTTAATGACGCAATTGTTGCTTTAAATTCCTTTTCATTTCTGGTTAAAAACAAGTTAGCTTCAGTTGCTTTAGAAAGATCTACAATCAATTCTTGATTGTGTTTGTATGTGATTTCAAACTGACTTTCCTTTTCAGCATATTCTAAACACTTTGCACATTCAATAGGAACAGAAACAGAGTCAGAATTAGTATCACATACCTGAGAAGTCTGACCTTCTACGTGAGCCATAAAGGCTGTATGAAAAGAAAAAGATCCATCTTCAGAGAAGAACTGAGCAAGCTTCTCGGAAGTTCCAGCAGATTTCTGGCAAAGAATAGATCTCCTCTTGCATAATGCTTCAGCTTCAGCCAAAAGCTCATCAACTTCCAAATCTAAAGCATCACTTGATAAATCACCAACATCAAGTGATTCTCCATCCATGCTCCCACTATAACCCGAACTATCTTCATCTTCTGAAGATTCACCAGCAGACACGGGTTCTACTACCTTCTCAATCACTTTAGCATAACATGCTGTTCCACCATTTCCTCCTTCTCCAAGCTGAAGGTTCCAATTGCAGATTTCATCAGCTTGAACAACCAATCCTCTGTGGGGATTAGTGTTTGTGGATCCAGATGCATTTCCTCCAACGGGAACTATTGATCTGTCAGAATTGTTGTTCTGTTGCTGCTGTGGCTGTCCTTGATTCCTGAAGGGATTCTGATTTCCTTGCTTAGGTGGCTTCTGACACTCCCGTTTGAAGTGACCCTTTTCACCACAGTTGAAGCAAGTGACAGCATTCTTATCAAAACCATACTTGGTGTTGTTGTTGCTATTCAAGTTGGTTCTTCCCGTCCTTTCCATAAACTCCTTTGCTCTTCGAATTGCACTAGCAAGAGCCCATTTGATATCCATCATCTCAAACTCTTCTCTATCCACTTGCTGATAATCTTCATTGGTTAGATTGATATTCCCAATCTGACCTGCGACCAATCCACAATAAGCACTAACCAAGGTGTTCAACATCTCTATATGCTCCTTGGCTATTTCGACACTGACTTTGGAAAAGTTGGAAGTGTCTAATCTGACTGTGTTCGGATTGGAAGTGGCTTGAAAGTTTGAGGAGCTTCCATAAAACCCTTGCTGTTGCGGTTGTTGCTGCTGAGCTGTCGGTTGCACATCCTGTTGTAGAGAAGAAGAAACTGGTCTTGAATACATCGTGTATGCTGAAGGATCAAACTGATCTGTTGTGGAAGGTCCGGTGTTTGAGATGAAGACTGTTTGAAGCTTCGCATGTTGAGAGGCTGGTTTTTCTCCACTGATACCTCCTGCGATCCCATAGTACATCTCTGGATTTTGAGGAGTTAGTGTTCTTTTTGCCTTAAGCTTTTCTTCTACATCCTTGTTCTCCAATTTTTGAATTAACTCATAAACGGTGATTGTGTCTAGAACACCATTTTCTTTGAGAATTTCAAGATAACCGCTCCACTTTGCTGGTAAGCCATCAGCGAATCTCTTCACCATTTCTTGTGGAGTGGCAGTGACTCTAAAACCAAACATCTCGCTCAACAAGTGATGGAACCTTGTAGATAACTCTGCCAAAGTCTCATTCTCCATACACGTGAATCCTTCAAACTCTTTCTTCAGTAATTCTTGCTTGATCTTTCTAGATTGAGCATTTCCTTCACATCGTAACGTGAGCATATCCCACAAGCTTTTAGTAGTCGTGCAGTAAACAAACTGGTGGTAAATGTCTCTGTGAAGAGCTTGTGTGAGAATCATGAATGCTTTCTTTTCTAACTCAAATTTCTTCTTATCATCATCAGACATAGTGCTGTAAGTTTCTGGATTAGATCCAGCAACTTCCAAATCATTGTCAAATGCGGTGAAGAAGCACATCCATAGATCTTGACCTTGCCCCTGAACATAAGTTCTCAGCCTTTCTTTCCACCATCCCCAATCATTGATGTGATTTAGCTTTGGCGGTTTTGTGCTTGTACCAGTTTCACTGTCGTTCTGCATCATAGTTTGAATGCTGCTGCTTTGATTTGTGACCAATGCCCATTGATTTGCAGTTATCATAGCCTGCATCCATGCAGTTTTGTTGAAATCTGACGCAGATTGCGTAGCTGATGATTTTGGAGTCAAAGTTGTTTGAGTCCACGTGGTTGGATCCCACTGACCGTTTGTTCCCATTTTATAAAAATTAATATATTAAGTGAAAATTGATTTGCAAATTGAAAAACAAGTTTTCCCTTTTTAAAAATTTAATTTTCACAAACTATGTTAATATCTCGAATGATAACAACCAGCCGAAGGATCCTTGATCGAAAGACCTGAAAAACACATACTTGTTAAACTTAAACAGACTAGAATCGAAGGAACAGAACTTGTTTAAAGGATCAACAGTGTTCGAAAGATCACTGTTGAGTTTCGAACAAAGATTTCGAAAGACTCTCCAATCGTAGGATCCTTGTCTTTCGAATAAGAGCTGTAGATCGAAAGATATATCCTTCGAAAAGATTCCTTGGATCGAAGGATAAGTCACAGACTTGGAAGGATGTTCGAAGGATGATTATCTATCGAACCTCCTTTAATCGAAAGATGATCTTTCGACTTCGAAGGATATCCTTCGATCTGAACTGACACAGTTGACAAAAGTGACAGGTTGGTGAAAAAGGTGATGGGTTGGTGAAATCTTTCGGCAGAAAGGTATGGTCAGACCATACTTTTACCAAAAACAAGATTTGAACAAATAAAATATTACTTCTTATCCAGAAAACCGGTCACCGGAGTAAGCCGGAATTTGGCCGGAAATTACCAACCTTCTCAAAAACAAGTTTTTAAGTTACCCAACCCGTCTTTTAACACACCCGGTTAGTTTAGAACACGTTTTTACGTCTGGAAAAGCGATAAAAACACTAAAACGGGTGCTAAACCAAGTGAGTTTTTGTCCAAAAACACTCCAAAATCTTGTATAAACTCGGTTTTTAACAAGGAAAAGAGCCAAGGCTCTGATACCACTTGTAGGTCCGGCTAGGGGAGGATCTAGTCGCCTAATCCTTGTGTACAAACCAACCCGGTTGTGCGGAATCCAACCGGGAAAGCAAACCGAGATAGAACACGCAAATACAAGACACACAATATTCACCGATTAACACCACTGTATTAATACGTATGAAAGGTTCGGTTACAAGCTCAAAGTTTACAAATCTATTCTGCAAACTCTCTCTAACTCTCGTGTGTGTGTGCTCTCTACAATGTGTTCTCTCTTGAAGTGAACACATTACATGGATATTTATATCCATCACAGCTCGTCTGGTCGAAGGATCAGATAGACTGATCGAAGGATCATCTATCGATCAGAAGCCTATCGAAGGATCCACATATACCTCGAAGGATGATATCCTTCGAGGTCCATCTATATCCATCGAAGGTTTATCCTTCGAGCTCATCGAAGGATATAACCAATCCTTCGATTACTCATCCTTCGACACACACATCTTACAACCAATGTGCTAACTGTTTGGCCAAGTCAAACCGGAGGATGGTTGACTTGGTCAAACTTACATCGAACACACATTGTAACAAACCTAAGACGTAACTCAGACTAACACAAGACATCGTTTGGTATCATGACAAAATACAGACAAAGTACAGACACAAGTGCACCAACACATCGTTTTAATCATGTAGTTGTTTATTATGATTGAATGCAATGATAACAAACTAGTCACACATCGTACGCTTCCGCAAAAGACAGGGTGTGACAGTCTTCATTGACGACATCCTCATTTACTCAAAGAACCAAGCTGATCATGAGAAGCATCTTCGATGTATTCTTTCACTACTTCAACAGGAGAAGCTTTACGCCAAATTTTCGAAGTGTGAATTCTGGCTTCGAGAAGTCCAATTCCTTTGGCATGTGGTTAGTGAGCGTGGTATCCAAGTGGATCCTGCTAAGGTTGAAGCTGTCATGAATTGGCAAGAGCCGAAGACGCCCACAGAAATAAGCAGTTTCTTAGGATTGGCAGGATATTATAGGCGTTTCATTGAAAATTTTTCAAGGATCGCTGCACCCCTAACTTCTTTGACTAGAAAGAAAATAAAGTTTGATTGGGGCCCTAGGCAGCAAGAATCCTTTGATATCCTTAAACATAAGCTAAGCAATGCACCTGTACTGACATTGTCTGAAGGTACCGAAGAATTCGTGGTCTACTGCGACGCATCACACACTTGCATGGGATGTGTGCTTATGCAGAAAGGCAAGGTTATTGCCTATGCTTCACGTCAATTAAAGGTGCATGAAAAGAATTACACCACCCATGACTTGGAGTTGGGTGCCGTTGTATTTTCACTGAAGCTATGGAGGCACTATTTATATGGTATCAAGTGTGTGATCTATTCTGATAACAAGAGCCTCCAGCACCTGTTTAACCAAAAGGATTTGAACATGAGGCAACGACGTTGGATGGAAACTTTGAATGATTATGATTGTGAGATAAGATACCATCCTGGCAAGGCGAATGTAGTCGCCGATGCCTTGAGTCGAAAAGAAAGGGTGAAATCCATCCGAATCAATGCCAAGAGCATTGAGATAAAGAATGGTTTGAACGAAAGGTTGTTAGCTGCACAGAAGGAAGCTGTGTTGGAAGCTAACTATCCTAATGAAAAGCTAGGGGTAACTGAGGAGCAGTTATCCTGTGGCAAGGACGGAATTCTAAGGTTAAATGGATGAATATGGGTACCAATTTATGGAGGACTTCGAGATGTTATCCTCCAGGAAGCCACAGTTCTAAATACTCTGTCCATCCCGGAGCTGACAAAATGTACCAGGATCTGAAAGCAAATTTCTGGTGGATAGGCTTGAAGAAGTTTATAGCTGCCAATGTAGCTAAATGTTTGACGTGTGTACAAGTCAAAGCCGAACATCAGAAACCGTCAGGTTTGCTACAACAGCCTGAACTTCCCAAGTGGAAGTGGGAAATGGTGACGATGGACTTTATCACCAAGTTGCCAAAGACAAGGAAAGGAAATGATACGATATGGGTGATAGTAGATAGACTGACTAAGTCAGCACATTTCCTACCCATTAAGGAGACCTATAGCTCCGACATGTTAGCCCAATTGTATGTGGATAAGATTGTATCTCTACATGGCGTACCAGTGTCTATAATCTCCGACAGGGATACTAGATACACATCTCATTTTTGTAAAAGTTTCCAACAATCTTTGGGCACACGCTTAAATTTCAGTACGGCTTACCATCCTCAGACGGACGGGCAGAGTGCGCGTACCATCTAAACCTTGGAGGACATGCTTCGTGCATGTGTGATTGACTTAGGTGGTAGTTGGGATAACCACCTGCCATTAATCGAGTTCTCATAAAACAATAGCTACCATACCAGCATTAAGGCTGCGCCTTTCTAGGCCTTATACGGTAGAAAGTGCAGAACCCCCGTTTGTTGGGCGGAAGTTGAAGATGTCCAACTGACAGAACCTGAAATAGTCTTTGAAACGACGGACAAGATTGTCCAGATTCGTGACCGCCTGAAAGCTGCCAGAGATAGACAGAAAAGCTACGCCGATTTAAAGCGTAAACCTCTGAAATTCGCGGTAGGTGACAAAGTCTTGCTCAAAGTATCACCCTGGGAGGGAGTGATGCGATTTGGTAAGAAAGGTAAGTTAGGCCCGAGATACATAGGACCATTCGAGGTCATCGAATGTGTCGGATCAGTTGCTTATAAGTTAAAATTACCTGAAGAGCTCAGTGGTATTCACGATGTATTCCACATCTGCAATCTGAAGAAGTGTTTCGCTGATGAATCACTAGTCTTACCACATACAGATGTGCACATAGAAGAGAGCTTGAAGTTCGTTGAAAAACCTATGTCGATCGAAGATCGACAGGTTAAGAAGCTTCGAAGGAAGCATGTACCAATAGTAAAGGTTAAATGGGATGCCCGTAGAGGTCCCGAGTACACTTGGGAGGTTGAGTCCACAATGAAAGAAAAGTACCCTTATTTATTTCAGTAAATCTCGAGGTCGAGACTTCTTTTAAGGGGGTGAGGATGTAACACCTCGAAAATTCACGTCCCATAATGTGTTGACACGTGTCATAAGCTGTGAACGTGTGAAAGAAGGTTCTTGAAGGACTAAAGTTGACAAACAGGGAAAGTATGTGAATGTAAGGGTTCAAAATGTCAACAATGGATATATATACTTTACAATAACCCTACATGATGTTTATACCCTTAAACGAATGAATCATGGATCATACGAAACTAACTGTGAAAGAAAGTGAGAGAATACAAACTAGAGGGGTCAAATGTGTCAACATGTTTAAGTTATACCTCTGAGTGACCTTTTAGCAAACCCGAAGCTTTGTAACGATTAATTATGCTCACTAGAATGCACGATAAAAATTTCACCAAGTTTCATTATCGTATGAGAAAGTTATGATAAAATTCGCACACGAGGGGTTAAAAGCGTCAACGATAAAGTTTATGACTTTTCGGGTGATAACAAAGTTAAACAAGGGCTTCACAAGGATTGGTTATAACTTGGAGTCCTTGGAAATCAATTTAGAAGGCTCATAATGCAAGAAATAATTATCGAAACAACTTTTTATGGGCCAGGGACCAAATCATAAAAATCTGAACATTTGATTTGGATCAGAAGGGGCGTCGCGCGACGCGAAGGACCCCTAGGGTACCTACGCGTGACGCGAGGGGCCCTCTGAGGCCGAAAATCTTGGCTGATGTCTGCTAGGTGCATTGTAACCGACTTAGAAAGATATTTTCCACTCCATGGGCGACCCCTACATGCTTTTAGACCTTAGGGACACTTGTGGATGATCCATGATCAGTTGAAGCATGATTTGTCATGATCACAAGCCCTTAAATTCACTATAAAAAGGCCCTCATGTTGCAACATTTTGATCATGCTTTCCATCTGCATTTGTGGAACTTCCTGGAGCATAAGATCAGTCCCCAAGCATCTCTAATCGTGCATTAGACCTTGGTAAGTACCCTTGACCTTCCTTAATTGAGTTTTACTTAGTTATTAGCTTAAAAGTCAAATCGTCGTAATTAATGTTTGACTTAGCGATTAATCATTAATGGTCCAGTGATTAGTCAAATTGAAGGTAGTTATAAGTTGGTAATTATGTGGGCAATAAACCCTTAAAAGGGCACCCTCTGATTCCCGCTCTAACTAGATCAAATGTCGGGTCAAAGTTGTTTATAAAAAGTCAACAGAAACTTAATTTGCGAATTAACATGTAATTAGCAATGTAGAAGGCATGTAACCTATTTTATCACTCATATAACTTGGTAATAAGTATAAGAACTGGTCTAAGCTTGTTTGATCCGACAATTTTCTGTTTAGACCCGGCTCAGAACCGAAAGTCGCAAAACTTTGACTTTTGCTTTGACTTCAGTTCTGACCCGATTTAGTATGATTTGGAAATACCTTAGAGCTTCCTTAGGACCAGGTTACATGATAATATAACCCTCTGTGGTTGATTCGTTGTTTGACCGACTCGCTTACATGTTTCCGTTAATTGCTTAATGTTGACCATAATGCCCTTTTGACCATAAAACGAGAATTTTGGAAATGTAAGAGGACAATAATCTTTGCTACTGAATTATAAACATGTCCCTAAAGTTTCATATCAGTTTGAGGTCCAGAATAGGAGTTATGCTAAATAGCGCACTTAAGAAGCTTTTTGTTAATTAAACGGCGCGATTAGTATAAAACCTATCTAAAGCCAATTTTTGACACGAAAACTTTTACCCACTGATGTAATATAATATTTTGGGATTTTTGAAGATTTTTAATTATTTTTAACCTGCCCATAACCTAAGGTTATGGCCTTGATTCGGTAAATACCGATTATACCCTTTTTGATTATAAAATGAGTTCTACATAGTATTTTGAAACCAATCAAATTGCTACTGATTTTATATAATAAATGAAGTATTTTGAACTCTATAACCTGATTAGAAAACTCAGATTTCCTGTATAACCCGGAAATCGCTTAAAATGGCTTTTTACGCGTATTAAACACCTAGTATGGGTTTAAAACCAATTTGTCATATAAGACTTATTACCAACTGATAAGACCTATTAAAATAAGTTATTTTACTGATGTATTCGGACCTGAATCTTATAATTTCATTAAATCTCTTTTATAATCTTTAAAATGACCAAAATACCCCTACGGGGCTTAAATTGAGATTAAACTCGTTTTGGGCATAATGGAAGGTATCCTACTGATATCACAACATATTTAAAGCATATTGACTTAGAAAACCTGTAAATGACTCTCATGGTTACCCGTTACGCCTTTTTACGCGTTCGGTTCGGTTTATGTAACTAGTTTGCACAAATTAGCCGAAACGGGTCGAACCTTATCGTTTTTATCTCAAAACCCAGAATGTGTTTAGTTTACCCATATTATACAAGTCTTCAAACTTGTCGGGTATAAACCACATTCTATTCTGGTCTTCGCTTAATCACGCGTTCGAACCGTATCTTCCTTTAAAACTAACCGGTCTAAGCTTAAGCTTAACTAAAGACCGTTAGGATTCTAATAGGTTATTATAAACCTTCGTTCCAGAATAGGAGACCCGGTAAAAGCTACACGCACTTGCTATTTGTGATTGATACTTGCAAAGGTAAATACTTTTAACTTATTTTCCCTATACGGGCTTGGGGTATGGTATATAAAATACCGCTTGGTCGGGCATTGAATCTTTAATCGAATAGAGGTTAAACCATTTATATGCTCCGTTTTGAAATGTTTTGTTTGCTTAAAGCCTTTGGGGGGTTAATGACCATGTCCCAGATATCCTTGGCATCATCTTACGAGATGGCCACGACCTAAGCACGGGGTGTAGGCGTACACCCGTCAGTGCATAAATAAATAATGTGGTGTGTTTATTGATCTTTAACCCGGTCTACGGATCGGGCTACTGAACGCGTAAGGAACATGTAATTCTTTTACAAGATTATATTCAAATAATTATCCCAAGTTATAAAAAGTTTGTGCCACGTGCATTCAAATCAATTTTAATAAACCTTTCAAAATGAGTCAGTTAATTGTATTTACCAGTGTAAACTGACGTATTTTCCCAAAAAGGTTAAGTGCAGGTACTACACGAACTAGGCTGGCTTTCTCCTAGCGTCCACAATAAGTCTCGCAAGCTTGGATGTCAAAACTGTTGAACAATGTTTCCTATTTATTTTTGATCTACCTGTGGATTATTTTCAACTGTTTGTGATACTTGATATTACAATTATATTCGGTTGAAATATATCTATCTTTTGCTTCCGCTGTGCATATTAAATATTGTGTTGTTTGACAGTAATGTTACCAACTACGTCACGATACTCCCCACCGGTAATACGTGGAAATATCGGGGTGTGACATGTGAGCAGGCTAAGTAGATACACCAGTAACCCGTGCGCGGAGCATTGGAAAGCTATCACGAGGGTGTTCAGATACATAAGATACACAAGAGACTATGGATTGCATTATACCCGTGATCCAGCAGTGATCGAAGGATACACTGACGCGAACTGGATATCGGATATAAAAGATCATAGATCGACAAGTGGATATGTGTTTACACTTGCGGGAGCAGCTATAGCTTGGAAGTCTTTAGATAAAATCGGGGAAGAGGCGGAGTGGCTACGTCAATTTGTGGAAGATATTCCAAGATGGCCAAAGCCGTTGACGGCGATTTGCATACATTGTGACAATCAATCAGCGCTTGTTAGAGCACAAAGCGCGATGTACAATGGCAGATCAAGGCACATTCGACGTAGACACAACACGGTACGACAACTTATCTCAACGGGTGTTATCTCAGTTGACTATTTTAGGTCAAAGGAGAACATTGCGGACCTGTTAACGAAAGGCTTAAGCAAAGATAAGGTGTATAAGTCGTCAAGAGGAATGGGACTAAAGCCCATAGATGAAGGGAATATAAGGGAAACCTAACCTAGTTTTGACTGGAGATCCCAAGATCTAGGTTCAATAGGCAAACTTAATCATAACCCCAAAGGGAGTCACTATGGGGGGTGCCCCAAAATTAATAAAGGGAGTTGTATACTTCCTAGTCCATTCCAATCAGTGACATAAAGAAAAGGTTAAGCATGTTGAGGTTAAGGATTTTGAGGAAATTCAAAATTAACCATGATGTTTTTAATGATTCAGGGGAATCACCTATGTTAGAGAGAAGTGCGGTCGCTTCGAATGGATTTGTGGGGAGGCGCAAATCCTAGAGCTCTCGCAGAACCAGGAACGTGTTCCATGACCATAAACGGACACAACCATGAGGACTTGACTCGACTAGGGAGAGTATTGTGTGAATGTATATTGTCGCCTACATAAATGGGGGATTGTTCAAAGACACCGCGTCTGCAAGACCCTAGGAGGCTAGGAGGCTAAGTATGCTTCACAGAAGAAGGTTCAAAGGTTACACCTACCTATCCTGCAATACTCAACTGTTGAACGTGTATCGTTCAAACTTGATAGATCGATTTCTATTCATGTGGGGGATTGTTGGAAATTTGTGGAAATAGCATTTTTCACAAATATAGGAAAATGATTTTTTCCTATTTTGGACTAGAAATAAATATAATAAAATGAGCGGGTTTTATATATTTATTTGTGGGTTTGTGTTCTATGTTGGAAGAGCTTCGCAACGAACTAAACCACGTCCAAAACGGAGCTAAGATGAATGAGATATCGATGCTCAAAGTTTGGTGTTTGAAACTTGAATGCTGAAAATGTGGGAAAGTGGCACCTTGTCCCACATAGGAGGAGTGATGAAACTTAAAGGGGTATTTTAGTGGGAACTCACCATCCTTATTGTTTCATGGAAGCACTCACTAAGTGTACTCGCGAAGGGTGCGGAGCACCCTAACTCGCACTCGCACACACGCGCACGCATGGCGTGGGCGATGAGGCGCAATGTGGCGCTTTGATGGCGCACTTTGCACTTCGCATCGCCGCTTGAGAGCCGCCTTTGTATTTTTTACAGCAGGCGCGTGACCCTGGTGGGTCCGCGTGCAGTGGCGCATGACGTGGCTGTCATACGTGTACGCGCGCGAGTACGCATGGCGTGATGGCGCGTACTGGCGCATGGTGCATGGGCCCTGATGTGACGTGCGCGGCGCACCAGAGTGAGCCAAAACGGCGCGACTGTGTGGCGTGCTCGTAT
The DNA here is from genome assembly GCA_030545235.1 of Helianthus tuberosus. Taxonomy (NCBI): domain Eukaryota; kingdom Viridiplantae; phylum Streptophyta; class Magnoliopsida; order Asterales; family Asteraceae; genus Helianthus; species Helianthus tuberosus. The sequence goes on along the minus strand of CM060424.1, from coordinate 35,492,835 downwards.
AGGCTCACAGGTGACGTGGCACACGCGCGCAGGCGCGCATGGACCTAAGTCAGTGTGGCGCACGCGCGCATGGCAGTGAGCCAAAAGGACACAGCGCGCATGAGGGTGCAGACCTACGCGCGCACCAGTGTGCCAAAAGGACACAGCGCGCATGAGGGTGCAGACCTACGCGCGCACCAGTGTGTCTTGCGCGCGCGCGCAGAAGCTTCCAGCAGCAGTTAATGCCAGTGCAGTTACGTTTCAGCATTCGAAACTCAAACTGACGAAGTTAATGCGTTTGACTGAGAATTAAATGATGAATTAAAGTGCATTGAAGACGTTTAATGCAGTTTAATTCACCCATTTAATTCGTTTTCAGTTTTGACTCAGATTTGCAGTATAAATATGTAACGCCCCAAAATTTGAATGTTAATAATTGTCGGGCGTTCTTATATGACGCATCATGAAATAAATAACTAGGCTATTTAACCTAGTTAAAGGTATGGTCAAAAGTATTAAATGATGAAGGTCGTGTCAGTTATGTTTTAAAGATGAAGGTATTAGATTCGTTATGAACGGATCATAAGGATGTATGTATGATTATAAATTAAAGAAGTGGGTGCATTGACCCGTTATTAACCGGTCAAGGAAATGAACATGATGGGTGAAGTTATAGTATGGAAGGTATGAACTTATTAGGAAGAAACCAACTATATGAATAGTTTATGAATCGAGAATGTATAGTTACCTAGTACTAAGATGTATTAGTTAAAGTTAAACATATCTGAGTATATACAAATTTCGATGCAAGATCGTATAGTCGATGAAAACATTATGAATGTGAAATAAACAAATGGGAATGTTAGTAATGGGATGTGGGAACGGTTGTAAGTAAGTAAGAAGGTATATAGTGCATATGATATACGAGTATTAGAGTGATGAATGAACCATTAGCTATGAAGGCTGTTAGGAGTTAGCGTTATTAGTGAAAGCGACACTAATAGGAACTTCGGAGCGGGTTCTTTAAGAAAGAAGATAGTCGCGGTGATGGGCTAGTGGTGGTGTTGATGGACATAGAGAAGAATTAATTAGTGTTAAATGGAAGTGATGAAGGTTTCGGGGAGGAAACCTTGTTTAAGGGTGGTAGACTTGTAACGCCCAAAATTTTGAATGTTAATAATTGTCGGGCGTTCTTATATGACGCATCATGAAATAAATAACTAGGCTATTTAACCTAGTTAAAGGTATGGTCAAAAGTATTAAATGATGAAGGTCGTGTCAGTTATGTTTTAAAGGCAAACCCGAGGGGCTAAAGTGGAACAAATGAAAGTTTATTTTGCTAAATAAAGGATCAACACACACACAAAAACACACATACGTGTGTGTTCTGGAAAGATCGAGCAGGGGCTCTCAAGAGCCCCAAAACCCTAGTTCTTCAAAAGCTTCAATTTGAAGAATGAATCAAGGCCCAAGTTCACAACCGAACACGGATTTATGATCACCATCACGAGGGGATCATAAGGTATGTCTTAAATCTAAGATTGGTGATCGTGGGTGAAGTGGGTTATGTTCTAATCCGTGAGTTAATACGAAATTGATCATGTCTAAGGGTTAGAATCATCGTATAGAACATGGGTTATGTATGGTTTGTGTTAATTTTATGATTAGAGATGAAACCCGTTAGTTTGGGTGAAGATGATGACTAGAATCACCACCTATGTCGAAGTCTTGTTGAAAGATTGATGTATTATTGTGGGCGTGATGGATTCTTGTTAGTTAAATTGGAAGAAATGTGGTGATGATATGTTTGATGCTTATGTGTGAATGATATGTGTTGATTAGAAGTAGGATTTGTTGAGTTATGTATGAGTTTAGAAAATTTATGCATGAATTAGTTGTACGTTATGCTTAAAAGATGGTACACACATCAAGCGTATGATAAAATGTATATAGTGTTGTCCGTATGGTCAATTATGATGTTACGAGTATATGATGATAAGTCGATAGTTAAATATGGTTAATAGTTGACTTCTGAAAGTCAACTAAGTATAAGTAACATGATTTGACTGGTTGTCGTAAAGGTAGGATTGTAGGAAGTCGTATGGTACATGTTATGTTGATATGCGTTATCCGTGATTATATGATGAATTACATGAATCAAATGTGAAATATGTGGTTGATATGATCGTTAACGTGTACAATTGTGTATACTAACGAGAATGTGATGGGTGACATGAAAGTATAGGAATCATGTCAAGACGGATTCAAGCGTGAAAGGCTAACGGGTCAAGAGGTGGCAAAGGATCGGATACGAGCACGGACGCATAAGGTAAGTGATTTTCCGTAATCACTTCTTAGTTCAAGCAAGTAGTAAAGTGTTGTAATTAATTAAAGATGATGTTTGAGGTCAAATATGTGTTAAAGACTTTCGTCGTAAATGATGGGATTAAAGTTGACCAAAATGCCCTTGATGGGTATTTTGGGGTAAACGATCTTAAAAGTAGTTTAGAAAAAAGTTAAACGATTAGTGTAATGTTTTGGACAAGTATGGAAGTGGGGATGATGGTTTGGTTAGTCATAGACCATTTAATGCGCGAATACCCTTAACGGGTCAAAAATAAGCATATGAACGAAAAGGTGTTAAGAGGATGCAAGACATCCAAGAATTTAGTAATTTATGATAGACGACACTGATATTATTATGTTTATAAGAGGTATGGTAAAATGAACAAGTTATGTTGATGTATGCATGAACGGGTCAAAATGGTAAAGGGGTAATAAGCCGAAGAGTTAAAAGTCTGAAATTTTGTTAAGTCGGATGTTAGATTTTAGTTCCATTAGATGGAGAATTAAATTACGGACGTGTAGGAAAAAGAATCGGGTAAAACGGATCAAAAATGAGAGAGTTATGCTTGTTTCCGTAAAACCGGATCGTGCAGAAAATATGCAGCAACCAGCTGCGATGTTTCTGTCCATTTAGGGGGGTCGCGTAGCGCGACGGCCCGTCGCGTCGCGCGACGGGTCTTAACTCTCCGAAAATTGTTTTTGTACCTCGTGTTGGCTTGGGAACTCGTTTAAACGCATTTTAAGTTGCGTATGACTAATTTAACTTTTGTTTTATGACCATTAGGGTAAACGCACATGTACATAGGTATGTATGCATGTTTGTATATCTCTATACACGTATGTAAAAATGTATAAAAGCATGTATGTACCAACGTGAGTATGTTTATTAGTATGTGAGCAAGAATAAGCGGATATGTGATGGTATGTATGAGAGTAGGCATGTATGAGTTTGGTATGATGCACGTAGGGTTGTATGTATGTAAATATGTATAATGTCATGTGTGTACTTAATGATGTTGGTATGTGTACATTTAGATACGTATATAATGATGTAGATGTGTGTATATGTAAGTATGTATGTAGTTTGGTATGTATGTGTGTGAGTATGTATGTAAGCATGTATGTAGGCATGTGTGTACGTATGTATATATATATATAGAGATAATATGTACGAAGTAGGGTATGTATGTAAGTCTTTCGGTATGATTAAGTGTTTACGATGTTTGTTCGTGTACCTGGTGTTATAAGTGTGATGCAGGAATGGCAAGGAAGTCTCACCATAGATGGTAAGACAGGATGGAAAAGCTGGGATGTAAAGAGTATAACGAAACGAGAAGTAACGAGAATAAACTTTGTATGTTTCTAATGCGGTACTAATGTTATGAATTATATGTGGTGAATGCAGGAAGTACCAGTCATGAGGATATCCAAGGATTGGAGATCGAGGATCGAGTCACAAGATAGATTGTACGGGAGTGTCGAGTACGTAATTGAGTAAAGCCAGTTTATGATTTCTTATTGTAAATGAGTATAATAAATGTATTTATTGAGAAAGAATTAACCCTAGAAATGAGATTAAGTGTGTCAAAGTGTTTGTAACTAAAGAAATTTTTATGGTACGAATTTCCCGCTGCGATTTTAGTCAAATACGAATTAGGGTGTAATAAGTTGGTATCAGAGCCCTGGTTTGAGGGAATCAAGTACGAGAAGGTAAGTACTTGAACTCAAACTTGTGTGCTCTTGAGGTAAGAAACCCGTACAATCTAAGACTCGATCAAGATCCAAAGGTAAAGGCTAATGTAAGTATGTACTGTTGTATACGTATAAAGAACTGACGGTTTTGTATGTGCAAGGTAAGCATAAGTGTTGGAAGAGGATGATCTATGAATGCAGTTCAGGATGAATACTAAGGCAGGCAAAGAGGTAATAAGCCAAATTTGAATCCAGGTACGTAAATTCGATATGTGGGCATATGAAATAGTAAAACTCATTAAGGAAAGGAGAATTTTAAAATGAAAGACAATGAATGTATAGTAATGAAGTATGGAAGTGATACACGCGCCGAAACCTAAGTCTACGGACATAAGGTGACAATTACATGAAGGCACGAAACTACTATGTGGATTGTGTACCTGGCCAGTACACGAGAAACGTATGACGTTCGTGAGATCATGATAATTGTTACAGGTATGTTCGGCAGAGTTGGGTAGCAGGCGGGCGTGTGGGTGAAATGGAAAGTAAGACTCTCGGGAAAGTGAGAGTACTATGAAAGTATGAAAAACATGCCTGATAAGAATGAAGAATGTGGAATCCGTAATTAAGTATGGATCAACAAGATATGAATGCAATGTTTGAATCCGCGAGACGGATTCAAGGATGAAAGGCATGAATGATATGTTTGAATCCGTGAGAAGGATTCAAGGATGAAAGGCATGAATGATATGTTTGAATCCGTGAGAAGGATGAAAGGATGAAAGGCATGAAGGTAATGTTTGAATCCGTAAGGCGGATTCAATGAATGAAAAAGCATAAATGATGCGTCTGAATCCGCGAGACGGATTTAAAAAATATAAAAAGATGAAATTAATCTGCCTAAGGAGATGTCGACAGTTTGACCATGATTGAGTCGAACAGGTCATAGAAATAAGTATAAAGTAAAAGGTGATAGTATGATAGACGAAGTTTTGTATGAGTTACGTGTTAGATGTGCTAGTAATTGACTCTTGGAAGTCAGAATGTTGACGGGCTGTGACCCGAACAATAACTTGAGTATGGGCGGGAATGGTAAGCTTAGTAAGAAATATTGAAACGATGTAATAAGGTCTTCGCAAGTAAGCATGAATGAAAGGAAGTACGAACGTGTACTTCAGTTGGCGAAATGATTAATTGAATGAAAGGATTGTATGTAAGAAATAGAATGTGCGGTACGTTATAGCAGAACTATTGATGTGATGAAACCAATTGTATTGGTGAAAGGACGTGCACGGGAAGAAGCTCATTACACGAAGGAATGAAACCTGGCCTGTACGGCTAGTACTCGAGGAGAAGATGATCAATCTGGGTTGCGGATCGTGGATTGGGAAGTGAAAAAGGGGTTAGTAAAATGTTTAACTCATGTTGGATAGATATGAACTAGTATGATACATTTACATATGAAAATTAAGTAATACATGAAGTGAAAGTGATAGAAATGTGAAAAGAACGAAATGATTTAAAGGTAACGTAAAGGTATGCAAGGTATAAGTAACTGTAGGAAAATGTAGAATAAGGTTAACATTAAAGTTAAGTACGTATATATGACTATGAAATGGTAGTTTTGTGTGGTAACAAAACAAGAACTAAATGTTAAATAATGTATGTATAGAATGTAATCTTAAGAAGATGAGATGAAGGTATTAGATTCGTTATGAACGGATCATAAGGATGTATGTATGATTATAAATTAAAGAAGTGGGTGCATTGACCCGTTATTAACCGATCAAGGAAATGAGCATGATGGGTGAAGTTATAGTATGGAAGGTATGAACTTATTAGGAAGAAACCAACTATATGAATAGTTTATGAATCGAGAATGTATAGTTACCCAGTACTAAGATGTATTAGTTAAAGTTAAACATATCTGAGTATATACAAATTTCGATGCAAGATCGTATAGTCGATGAAAACATTATGAATGTGAAATAAACAAATGGGAATGTTAGTAATGGGATGTGGGAACGGTTGTAAGTAAGTAAGAAGGTATATAGTGCATATGATATACGAGTATTAGAGTGATGAATGAACCATTAGCTATGAAGGCTGTTAGGAGTTAGCGTTATTAGTGAAAGCGACACTAATAGGAACTTCGGAGCGGGTTCTTTAAGAAAGAAGATAGTCGCGGTGATGGGCTAGCGGTGGTGTTGATGGACATAGAGAAGAATTAATTAGTGTTAAATGGAAGTGAGGAAGGTTTCGGGGACGAAACCTTGTTTAAGGGTGGTAGACTTGTAACGCCCAAAAATTTGAATGTTAATAATTGTCGGGCGTTCTTATATGACGCATCATGAAATAAATAACTAGGCTATTTAACCTAGTTAAAGGTATGGTCAAAAGTATTAAATGATGAAGGTCGTGTCAGTTATGTTTTAAAGGCAAACCCGAGGGGCTAAAGTGGAACAAATGAAAGTTTATTTTGCTAAATAAAGGATCAACACACACACAAAAACACACATACGTGTGTGTTCTGGAAAGATCGAGCAGGGGCTCTCAAGAGCCCCAAAACCCTAGTTCTTCAAAAGCTTCAATTTGAAGAATGAATCAAGGCCCAAGTTCACAACCGAACACGGATTTATGATCACCATCACGAGGGGATCATAAGGTATGTCTTAAATCTAAGATTGGTGATCGTGGGTGAAGTGGGTTATGTTCTAATCCGTGAGTTAATACGAAATTGATCATGTCTAAGGGTTAGAATCATCGTATAGAACATGGGTTATGTATGGTTTGTGTTAATTTGATGATTAGAGATGAAACCCGTTAGTTTGGGTGAAGATGATGACTAGAATCACCACCTATGTCGAAGTCTTGTTGAAAGATTGATGTATTATTGTGGGCGTGATGGATTCTTGTTAGTTAAATTGGAAGAAATGTGGTGATGATATGTTTGATGCTTATGTGTGAATGATATGTGTTGATTAGAAGTAGGATTTGTTGAGTTATGTATGAGTTTAGAAAATTTATGCATGAATTAGTTGTACGTTATGCTTAAAAGATGGTACACACATCAAGCGTATGATAAAATGTATATAGTGTTGTCCGTATGGTCAATTATGATGTTACGAGTATATGATGATAAGTCGATAGTTAAATATGGTTAATAGTTGACTTCTGAAAGTCAACTAAGTATAAGTAACATGATTTGACTGGTTGTCGTAAAGGTAGGATTGTAGGAAGTCGTATGGTACATGTTATGTTGATATGCGTTAACCGTGATTATATGATGAATTACATGAATCAAATGTGAAATATGTGGTTGATATGATCGTTAACCTGTACAATTGTGTATACTAACGAGAATGTGATGGGTGACATGAAAGTATAGGAATCATGTCAAGACGGATTCAAGCGTGAAAGGCTAACGGGTCAAGAGGTGGCAAAGGATCGGATACGAGCACGGACGCATAAGGTAAGTGATTTTCCGCAATCACTTCTTATGATAGACGACACTGATATTATTATGTTTATAAGAGGTATGGTAAAATGAACAAGTTATGTTGATGTATGCATGAACGGGTCAAAATGGTAAAGGGGTAATAAGCCGAAGAGTTAAAAGTCTGAAATTTTGTTAAGTCGGATGTTGGATTTTAGTTCCATTAGATGGAGAATTAAATTACGGACGTGTAGGAAAAAGAATCGGGTAAAACGGATCAAAAATGAGAGAGTTATGCTTGTTTCCGTAAAACCGGATCGTGCTGAAAATATGCAGCAACCAGCTGCGATGTTTCTGTCCATTTAGGGGGGTCGCGTAGCGCGACGGCCCGTCGCGTCGCGCGACGGGTCTTAACTCTCCGAAAATTGTTTTTGTACCTCGTGTTGGCTTGGGAACTCGTTTAAACGCATGTTAAGTTGCGTATGACTAATTTAACTTATGTTTTATGACCATTAGGGTAAACGCACATGTAGATAGGTATGTATGCATGTTTGTATATCTCTATACACGTATGTAAAAATGTATAAAAGCATGTATGTACCAACGTGAGTATGTTTATAAGTATGTGAGCAAGAATAAGCGGATATGTGATGGTATGTATGAGAGTAGGCATGTATGAGTTTGGTATGATGCACGTAGGGTTGTATGTATGTAAATATGTATAATGTCATGTGTGTACTTAATGATGTTGGTATGTGTACATTTAGATACGTATATAATGATGTAGATGTGTGTATATGTAAGTATGTATGTAGTTTGGTATGTATGTGTGTGAGTATGTATGTAAGCAGGTATGTAGGCATGTGTGTACGTATGTATATATATATATAGAGAGATAATATGTACGAAGTAGGGTATGTATGTAAGTCTTTCGGTATGATTAAGTGTTTACGATGTTTGTTCGTGTACCTGGTGTTATAAGTGTGATGCAGGAATGGCAAGGAAGTCTCACCACAGATGGTAAGACAGGATGGAAAAGCTGGGATGTAAAGAGTATAACGAAACGAGAAGTAACGAGAATAAACTTTGTATGTTTCTAATGCGGTACTAATGTTATGAATTATATGTGGTGAATGCAGGAAGTACCAGTCATGAGGATATCCAAGGATTGGAGATCGAGGATCGAGTCACAAGATAGATTGTACGGGAGTGTCGAGTACGTAATTGAGTAAAGCCAGTTTATGATTTCTTATTGTAAATGAGTATAATAAATGTATTTATTGAGAAAGAATTAACCCTAGAAATGAGATTAAGTGTGTCAAAGTGTTTGTAACTAAAGAAATTTTTATGTTACGAATTTTCCGCTGCGATTTTAGTCAAATACGAATTAGGGTGTAATAAGTTGGTATCAGAGCCCTGGTTTGAGGGAATCAAGTACGAGAAGGTAAGTACTTGAACTCAAACTTGTGTGCTCTTGAGGTAAGAAACCCGTACAATCTAAGACTCGATCAAGATCCAAAGGTAAAGGCTAATGTAAGTATGTACACATTCGGGCGGCAGTGCAACTGCTTGCGGCTGTTGTATCCTGGAAACAAACGTGTTCTCCTGGGAGACACGAAATTTGTTTTAAGGGACCCGTGTCTAACACGATCCTCAGCCAAGAATAGTTTTTCTGTTCGCGTTTTCTGTTCTTGTTGATTCGTTTAATTTCAGTTGTAATTGTAATTTTCAGTTTATTTTCTGTACCAGTTCTGAAATTCAAGTTAATAGTAATTTTTTTTTTTTTGCACGAACGGATTTCTTCTCAACTTTGTGAAAAACCCGCACTAGTGATGGTAAAAAAGAAAAGTTTATCTAAGTTGCATTTCGTGTGTTTATGAATAGTCTTGATCGATTGTCCACATATGTGGTTCACGTGTGAACAAATACTAGTTAAAGACGAGTGGTTTAATAAAGCCTGAGTAAGAAAACGTGTAGTGAATATGAAATGTACTCAATTGCAAAATACCCAATTTAATAAAGGAGTATATTTATTTTAGAATAAATTACTTTTTGACTTCTTCGGTTTTAGTGGTTTTAACCATTTGAGTCCAAAGTCAAAATAATTAACGCTCTGAGTCCCTAGACGTTTTTTATAACCATCTGAGTCTCTTTGAGTCCAAATTTTAACCTTTTGAGTCCATTTTTTTTTAAATAAAATTGGACTCAAAACGTTATAAAATGAACGGTTAAGGACTCACAACGTTAAATTTTTTGATTTTGGACTCAAGTACTTAAAACCACTAAAGTACAGACTCAAAAAGTGATTTACTCTTTATTTTAAGCTCGAAGCCTAACACGACATTAAAGTTCAACTAGTGATAAAGAAGACAATAATATCGATTACTCGAAGTGTTTGGGCTCGCTTAAAGCTTTGGCTTGAAACCCAATCCGAGCACGCTACACAACTCCGGATACAAAGCTTTACGCATCTGCGCATACAACTTGCCATTCCACTTCATCTTCGTTAACTCTTCCCCCATGCGCAAACCACCCTCCACCGCACTTTCACGGTCTTCATAAGCAATATCAACCAACCCCAACGTTACCGCCTCATCCGCTTTCACCTTTACACCTCGCAACAATACGTCTCGCAGGGATTCTCGCTTCACCACCTTGGACCTTATCAACTCAACCCCATAGTCAGGCAACATAATCCCTTTATGAATCTCGTTCATACTCAACAAACCATGATCACGCCTCATGTAGACATAGTCATGGCATAACGCAAGCGCCAGTCCCGAACCAATAGCATGACCTGTAACGACTGCGATTGTCGGCATAGGGAGGGAAATGAAATCAGCGACCAAACACTTATAGACTTGGTTCAGTTGGAAGATTGTATCGGTTGTGTTGAAGTCGAAGCCATTACAGAAGAACTTTCCCTGCGCAATGGTGAGCAAGACTGAGCCATGAGTGGAGTGAAGGCTGGCATCTGATAGAGCTGATCGAATAGAGGAGATGAGGGTAGAGTTAAGGCGATGTTCGTCCACACCATCACCTGTAAGTGTTAGCAAGAAAAGGTTCCCATGTTTTTTTAAACTACACATTCTCAGTTATTTGTTTTATGAAATGAGGTCGAGCATAATATAAGTTTAAAAGAGGTTTAGAATCGTGTATATATAGCCAAATTTCAAGGTCCACTCGACCCCGCATCTACATCATTGAAAACAAGGAACTCACTGTGGATATCTTTTATATTTTAATATAACTAGGTTTAAATTAAGAAGTTCGTCGCGTTGCGGCAAATTTCTTTTGTTATTTTGTCTGTGTTTACATGTATTTTGAAATCACTACGAGCGTGTTGCAAACGGAACTGGTGACAAGAATAAAACGAAAATGTAGAAAAAAACACTAAAAGATAACCGAAAGAAAATAACCAAAAAAGTTATATGGTAACGATGTTGTTCATATGAAACCCGTAGTCAAAGATGAACAAATTGTTCTGGGTAATGGTACTAAATTTGCCGAACCAAAAGATCTTAAGTACCAATTCGGAACCGACTTTTGGCGTTCCTGGTACCGGTTCACTACCGTTTTTTACCTTCATATACCGGTACCGTAACCGGTATTTTAGGTATCAGTACCGATTCTGTATCGGTTTGCACCGAGCTCATCCCTACCCCTGAAACTAAAAAAAAGAAAAAATTAAAAGTTGAAGAAAATCAACAAAAAAAAAAGTTGTACGATACCGTTGTTCGTACGGTAACTGTGATCAGGGATGAGCAAATGTTACCGGGTGGCAGCACTGAATTTCCCGAACCAAAAGATTTCCAATATCAATTCGGCACCAACTTTTGACGTTTTCTGTATTAGTGCCAGTTTTTACCTTCATTTACTGATACCGAACAGGACCGTACCGGTATTTTCGATACCAGTATTGGTTCGATACCGGTTGCCACAAAGCTTATTCCAACCCCTGATATTAAAAAAAGGATTAAAGTTAAAAAGTAAAGAAAATAACTATTATTATATTATAATATTATAATAATAAAAGTATTAAAAAACTACATATTATTATAATATTAAAATCACTATTCATTTTAATTCGTTTAGTAATATATAGTAATAATATAATATAATATTGGTAAAAGATCAAATACAAATAAAGTTAACGTACAAAACGTACGAACTGATGGAAAAGACAAAAAAACGCGGTGGCATTTTTGTAATTATCAGCAACTATCAAAATTACTCTACAAATGATCCTGTAGAGTAATTTTGATCTTTTGTAGAGTAATTTTGTAAAATGTTTTTGTAGAGTAATTTTGATCTTGTAGAGTAATTTTGTAAAATGACCCTGTAGAGTAATTTTATTAACATTTAGTTATGGGGTTTAGCTTTATGGTTTAGGTTTTAGCTTTTAGTTTGGGGGGGGGGGGGGGGTCAGGTAATTTTAAGGGTTTTTTTTTTTTTTTTTTGGGGGGGGGGGGGGGTAGTGTAATTTTGATAATTACCCTACAAGATCAAAATTACTCTACAAGAACTTTTGTACAAAATTACTCTACAAGATCAATATTACTCTACAGTATCATTTGTAGAGTAATTTTGATAATTACCCTACAAGTAAATAATTACAAAAATGCCACCGTGAGCTTTTTGCTTTTTCATGCTATTCGTACGTTTAGTACGTTAACTTTATTTGTACAGCAACTTTCCCCATATAATATAATATAATAATAATATATATCAATTTCAGAATACTAAGTTATTACAAGAAAATGAAATAAACCTACTTCGTTGACGCGTCTACCTTCTGTTTTGATGTAACTTAACAAGTTTTCTGGTTATATCAAAATATATATGTATCTATAAAAAAAATTATTAATTAAAAAAAAACCAGCTTTCACATTTATTCCATCATTTTCACCCTATACTTTCACTAAAAACAACTAATTTTCTCTCTTCTTTAAACTAAATAATATTTTCTATACTTCTATTATTACATTTTCCCTCACAACCATTTTCAAAATATATTAAAAAATTATAGAAGGTAAACAGTGACACCTCAAATTTACAGATGAATAGTAATATTTTCTCTCTCCTCTACTCACAACTACTTCCAACCACCTACAATAACTTTTAATAAAATTAAAGGCTCTCTCACAGAATTTGGGAGACTGATTGTGAATGCTCAAATGCACATGTGCATATGCATACGACAAGTGCAAATGATTCATCAATGATGTGTTTGTGCATTTATATTGTAGTTTCGGTTATGTACTTTATATGTGAACGTATGTATTGTATAGAGTTTGATTATTTATGGTTTACTGTGTAAATATACTAGATTACTAGATGTACAATTAACTAGTAAATTGCCCTGCATGTTGTTGCGGTGTTCCGTATAAATTTTACGTCAAAACAGAGACTAACTGAAAACGTACATAAAAATAACCATGAAAATGTATTACATTTGACCCGGCTCATTTCCGAAAAAAAATTTACATATAAACTTAAATCAACTTGAATTTATACACACACGTATATAAAAATAAACACGTAAAACGCGATTACAAAGGTTTTAGAAAGTTAAGGGGTTGTAAGTGTTAACGCTGAAATTTAAGGGGTAAAACTGTAAAAGTATACAAAAGACAAAAAAGACAAAGACAAAAAACTCAAATCCATATAACATGTGCATTACTTAGGCAATGGTCGGGATAGGGCTCGAGAGATAAGTGTTTCCTCCCGATTCTACTACATTACAAATGGAACAGGGACGAGTACTAGTAATCTTGGTCTAATATCTGATTGTAAAACCACGCCCTTTACTCGGCCGAATACCCATCAATTTATCGTGTGATTACTCGTGTAACACCCTGGTTTCTCAATATACGCAATTACATGTCCAACGGTAGGACACAAACTTCATCACCCTCTTATCACATATGTCACACCCCAACCGATGGCGGAAACATCGGAGCATTGCACTGAGTGAAACAGATTGTCCAGGAGTTTCCATAAAAACTACGATTACCAATTATTTAAGCATCACGTCCCATACCATGACATAAGAAGTAGCATAGTTATTACAGACAATTCAAAGACAAATAGTTATGTTTCGACAACTCAAATATAAATAAATTGTTCGTTGGTTTCTAGACTTCCCTAAGCTTGTTTCCATCAAATAGCAAGCAAGCATCCTAAGCACCTGTTACATACGTTAAAATAAAGTCAATACACATAGTGTAAAGGTGAGCATACAAGTTTAATAGTATAATAGAGTTCGAAATAGTTTACGCATAACCAGCATGTAACATGTACAAAGTGAAGGCAAGTAGGTTATCGACAGAAAAATATGCACATATGTGACTGCGAGTTGTAGAATGCGCAACACATATCCCCACTAGGACACGTGAAGTAAAGCCCTTAACAACCCCTGTCCATGACAGGTGCTGAGTCCAAACTATAGTACTATCGTTGCTAAGGTGTCAGGCAACAATCACTGTGTTAACATAATATACAAGCATTCATCGAATAACACGTAGCATGCAATAACGGTCAGCGTATAAATAGTGTTTGCGTTTTGCGTAGATTGTGATTTAGAATAAGTAACGTATGTAACACCCAAAAGTGCGTAAAGCAAAAAGGGTTCGAGTATACTCACAGATAGCGTTTAATAGTAAACACTCTCTTGGATTGAAGGGAGCGCTAAGAGATTAGCCTGAACAGTTAACGATAGTATAAACGATGAGTGGTGCGTTAAACGGTGACAAATGATCAAGTGTCGAACGGTAATCCGATCGGATTGCAATCCGATCAGACGGCCAGTCGATGGGATGTCAATCCGTTCGGATGGCCATCAGATCGGATGGATTGACATTTGTTTGGTAAGGATGTGTTTGTGTATGATGACTTTGACGTTTCGTTGTAGCATTTTGAAAAAAGAGAAGTATCTCTACCTTTCAGGTCATCGATCGAACGGTCATTCGATCGGATAACGATCCGATTGGCAGGACAATTAGTGAGGACAAGTTCACAGCGGGATTGTCACTCGATCGGATAGCAATCCGGTCGGTTGGCAATTCGTTAGTTACTGATGATCTTTGAAAATTACAAAAATGATCAAGTGTCGAAGCTCCAAACGTCGCATGGTCGGATGGTCGTTCAATCGGATGGCTATCCGTTCGGACGGTAATCCGTTCGACGTTCAGATCTTTAAAAGTTTGAAGAAAAAGTTTAAGTGTGGAACCAAGTGCAATCCAATCGGATTGTGGGTCGATCGGATGGCAATCCGATCGAACGGCGATCCGTCCCGCGATCTGATCTTCTTGCAACCTTGGAAGTTGTTAAGTTTTCGAAGGTTTTGCAGTTTGATCGAGACGGTGTGACAACATGCTAGACAACAGGAACCCCATCAAGACCCAAGTTATCCGATGGAACAGGAATCACCCAAATACGGCCTGTTTACTGGTTCGTGACGGTTATTCATGTTTAACCCGAAGTCGGTTGTCTCTTTGATAGAAACCAGATCTTGAACCAACACATCACTAAGAAAGAGTAGAAGGTCTGTACAAGCTCCGATTCTATCGGTTTTGAGTGCATTGAGTGTAAAAGAGTTGAAAGAAAGTTAGAAAAACATCTTTCAATCCTTTTAACCATGAATATGTGTTGATCTATGCTAAGACATTGTTTAATCATGTGGAAATCCTTCAGATCTGAGTTGTTCTTAGTGGAATGAGGCCAAATCTTGAAGTTCATAAGAACTCCATGATGACATCATCCTAGAACACCTCAAATCCACTGATTTCACGGTTAAAAGTTAAGATTCGAAAGAGAAAATGATGAAGAAGTGTGTGTAGATCATAAAAGTACAAGATTTGAGTTGAAAACTTACAAGAATCGCGAGAAATCGAGAGAAAAGAGGGCTTGAGCGCTGCTGGTCGAGTGAGAGAGCTGTCACATCAAGTGATGTGACAGGAGGGGTATTTATAGGTTGCCAAAAAGGGAAAGGAAGACAAGGGATGCACCTCGATCGGATGGAAATCCGATCGGATGGCCGTTCGATCGAGTGGTCACTCGATCGAGTGGCTCCGACGAGTTGAGTTTCGGCGTTTCGTTTCGCGTGTTGGGTTTTGCGATGCATTTAAGCGAGGTTGCGATGAGATAAATTGATAATAACCACACAATACTATATCTAACATACAATCATTATAATTAACTTGCGTTTAGCGGTTGCGATTAAGTTGTGTTGCGATAGATTTGCGATTGCGTTTCGATTAACCACCACAAACATAAAGTAATCATGCACAAGTAAAACATAAGTAACACGCACACGTAAAACAATGTTCAGAATCTACCAATCAAGGTGCGAGCGCGATTGCGATGCGATTTGCGATAAAGCGATAAAACATGCGATAAACATCGATTAAATCTCGATTATTAATAGATACTCCACATAATACAAATAAAGCGTTCAAAATAAAAGATTCGATTACAAGTCAAAGAAGTCAAAACAGTAGTTGAGCAAAGAGTGGCAGATCGCAGTTAGCAATCTTTTCTTCCTTTGACTTCAATCTTGACTTTGACTTTCGTAACACGGGGTGTTACAGCCTCCCCTTCTTAAAAGAATTTCGTCCCGAAATTAGGCTTTGGCCGTAACAAACAACTGCGGGTACTTCGCCTTCATGTCACTCTCGAGTTCCCAGGTGAACTCTGCACCTCATTTGCCTTCCCAGCGAACCTTCACAATGGGAATGCGTGAGCGCCTGATGTAACACCTCGTAAAATCATGACCAATGATGTATTGACACGTGTAATAAACCCTAATGAAGTCAAACATTGAAATTTAGGGACTAATTTTTCAAAAAATAGAAAACTTTTATTATGAAAGGACTAGAAGTGTTATCATACCAAAAATAAGTTTCTGAATAACCTCTCACGATGATTATATTCACAAATGAGTCACTTGTCGATCGAGTGTAGCCGTTTGCGTAATTAATTGAAAGTTTGCACAACGAAGGGTTAAAGGCGTCAACATGTTAATTCTTACCTCTGAGTGACCTTTTAACAAACTGGGAGCTTCATGATATTTTATTATACTCTCTTGAATGCCAAATAATGGCCGTCTAAGGTTTTGATGCCTATAAGTAAAGTTACGCGCAACTTTGCAAGTTAGAGTGACTAAAAGTGTCAATATGTTTAATTATACCTCTGAATGACCTTTTAGCGAACCCGAAGCATTGTGATGTTTAATAATACTTTCAAGAATGCCCAATATGGATTAGATGAGGCTTCAATGCTATTAAATGATGAGATGCGCAAGTTTGCGCAATAGAGGGACCTAAAGCGTCAACTTTTGAATCTACGTCTTCCGGTGACCATTTAAGTGAATGGGAGCATAGTAATATTTAAGTATATGCTTAGGAATGATCAATATGGGCCATGGAAGGCTTGGATATCATTAAACGGCATTCCGCTCTACTTTGCGCAATTAAAGGACTAATTGCGTCAAACTGCAAAAGTATACCTATTCGTAGGGTATCGAACCTTCCAGAATATGATCCTAAGTTAAACATGCCCTAATTATCTTTTTATATAGCTTAGATATAGGCTTGGATGTGTTTGGTGCGCGAAAATAAACTTTTAAGTCATGCAGAGACTAAAAGTGTCAAAAAGTGAATAAGTTTGCATTTTCGCGCATATCTCACATTCTGGATATATCCGGACCTCCAAAAATTTATGTAACCACTAAAATATTTTATTTTAGTGTGTGGCATGATAAAATTTCATTCGTCGCGTAATTTGGATCGTTTTTAGCGTCCGTTCGTGTTTCGTCGTAATTAGACGAACAACGTGACCGTACGGCCAAACGAACCGACATCCGACATATTTTTGAGCATGTTTCATATCCCTTATGTTTAGGAATTATTGTAGAGCCTTGAAAATAGCTTAACGGGCCTTAAACGTGCCAAACGTGACCTAAAAAACTAACAGGGACCAAATCTGCCATTTCTGAAACTTGATTTGCTGATCAGACATTCAGGCGGGGCGCGTAAGCCCTCTTAGACTCTTACGCGGGCCGCGTTAGTTCATCAGAGTTGCAAAAATCAGTTTACAACCATTTACATCCTGTTCCAGCTTGATCCAGCACTTGCAAATGGTATTTCTTCAATCCTTGGGCACCCATAGTATTGAAAAACAGTGGGTAATAGGTGTATGGTCCAGATTTGATCACGTTTATCAAGAAATGATCTTAACGGTCCTCAAAAACCTATAAATACCCCACCTCATTTCCTTCAAACCCACACTTGATTTCTGAATTCTCTAAGTTGGAGACCTTGCTCTTCATACCTGAGAATTTAGGAATCAAAACCTCCTTGCTTGGACCCTTGGTAAGTGTCCTTTCATTCTTAGTTTAATTATTTAGTGTTTGTAGCCAAAAAGTCAAGCGTTTTCAATAAACGCTTTGACTTTCAAACGGTTGGGCCATTATTCGCAACGAACATGGCTACGTGACCGTAATTAGGTAGGTGTTAAACCCTCAAAAGGGCACCTCCTAATTACCACGTTTACTTAGTTAAATTGTCGGGTCAAATGAAAGTCAAACGGGTTAGTTTTAAATAAATTCATAACTATTAATATAAGAAACCATAAAATCCGTTTTCTCACTTTAATAACTTGGTAATTATTAGTTGAACATGCCTAAGCATGATTCAACCCGACAATTCTAAGTATAGGCTTGGTTCAGAACCGAAAGTCGCAAAAGTTGACTTTTGCTTTGACTTTCAGTTCTGACCCGATTTAGCTTAGTTTAGATATGCGTTAGGATTCCTTTAGAACCAGGTTATAGGTTAGTGTAACCCCCTGAGGTTATACAACTTGGTTCCTTAGTTATCATATTCATTTACATGTTTCCGTTATATGCTTAAATGTTGACCATTATGCCCTTTTGACCCTAAAACGAGAATTTTGAAAATATGAGAGGACAATAATCTTTATTACTGAATTATAAACTTGTCCCTAAAATTTGACATCAGTTTGAGGTCTAGATTAGGAGTTATGTTCATTAGCGTAAATGAAAAACTTTTTATTAATTAAACGGCATAATTAGCATAAAGCCTATCTAAACCCAATTTTTGATACCAAACTTTTCACCTACTGATATAAAATAAAATTTTGGGATTTTTGAAGATTTTTATTTATTTTTAGTCTGAGCATAACATAGGGTTCTAGCCTTGATTCGGTAATTGCCGGTTTTGCCCTTTTGGCCCATAAAATGAGTTTTACAAATCTTTTTGACACCAAACCTTTTTATACTGATCTAATATGATAAATAAAATATTTTAAGCCTTCTGGAATAATAAAAAAATATCAGCTTTTCATATAAAACCCGGAAATCACTTAAAACCGTCTTTTACGCGTTTTAAGCGCATAGTATGTATTAAAACTATTTTAAATATATAAGGTTTAATACCTACTGATGTTTTAAGTAAATTTTCATAATTAAACAGTAGGCAAAAGTTTTAAACTCAGAATTCTAATTTTGACCTTTAAAGCTTAAGTGAAATTACCAAAATGCCCCTTCGGTGCATAGTTTGGTTATAATTAATAAATTTCATATATATGTAATACTCTACTGATATAACTTATTAAATTAAGTATTTTTACTGATTATATCAGACCTAAACCTTAGATTAATATTTAACCTCTCTTGTAACCTTTAAAATGACCAAAATACCCCTACGGGTCATAAATTGGTTTTAAATTCGTTTTGGGCATAATGGAAGGTATCCTATTGATATCACAACATATATAAGGCATATTAACTTAGGAAACCTGTTCATGACTCATGTGGTTACCCGTTACGCACTTTCGCGTTCGGATCGGCTTATGTAACTAGTTTGCATAAATTAGCCGATCCGAATATGTAACTAGTTTGCATAAACGGGTCAAACCTTATCATTTTTATCTCACAATCCAGAATATGTTTAGTTTACCCTTATTACACAAGTATACAATCTTGTTGAGTCTAAACCACATTCTAATCCGGTTCTCGCTTAATTATGCGTTTTGAACCGTATATCCTCCTTTAAAACTAACCGGTCTAAGCATAGGCTTAATTAAAGACCCGTTAGGAATCTAATAGGTTATTAAAAACCTTCGTTCCAGATTTAGGAGCCCAGTAAAAGCTATATGTACTTGCTGATTTGATATACGGCTAGGATTGAATTTATATTTAGCTCAGGTAAATACTCTTAACTTATTTTCCCTATACGGGCTTGGGATACGGTATTATAATAATACCGCTTGGTCGGGTATGTAGTCATTTAAATCGGATTGTGATTAATGTATTTACATAACCTGTTTTAATCTGTATTATTTGGTGTATGGCCTTTGGGGGTTAAATGACCATGTCCCGGATATCCTTGGCATCATTCAAAGAAATGGCCACGACCTAAGCACGGGGTATAGGCGTACACCTGACAGTTGCATTATGTAAAAACCGGTAATCCACTTAAAGGAATCAACCTTGTGGGCATTATACCTGTGGCATGTCGGTTGATCTTGTCCGGCCCTACAAACCGGCCCTGACGGACGACAAATAAGTAAAACTGTATACAAGATTATTTTTAATAATTGTCCCAAGTTATAAAAAGTTTTGTGCCATGTGCATTCAAATCAATTTTTTTAAAAACATTTTCAAAATGAGTCAGTTAATTGTATTTACCAGTGTAAACTGACGTATTTTCCAAAAAGGCTAAGTGCAGGTACTATACGTAATAGGCTGGCTACTCCAGGCATCAATAATCAAGTCTCGCAAGCTCTAGATGTTAAAGTCTGTTGAACAATTATCTTTTAATTGATCCGCCTGTGGATCCTTTACATTCCGTTTGTAATACTTTGATATTACTTTATATCGGTTTGTAATATATTCATCTTTTGCTTCCGCTGTGCATTTAAATTTGTGTTGTTTGACTATGATGATATCAACTACGTCACGATACTCCCCACCGGGCCCACCGGTAATACGTGGAAATATCGGGGTGTGACACCTGAGCTTCTTGGTTTCTCGATCCATGATCTCGACTGGCTTCTCCACGAAGTGTAATGTTTCGTCCACTTGTAGATCCTCTAGCGGAACTTGTAAATCCTGCTCGGCTAAGCACTTTCTGAGGTTTGATACATGGAAAGTCGGGTGGACGTTGCTAAGTTCCTCCGGTAGTTCCAGTCTATAGTCCACTTTGCCGATCCCTTCCAGAATCTTAAAGGGTCCAACATATCGAGGCGCGAGCTTTCCTTTCTTACCGAATCTGACCACACCCTTCCAAGGTGATACCTTTAGGAGTACGTGATTGCCAACGTCAAATTCAAGGGGCTTGCGGCGTCTATCGACGTAACTTTTATGACGACTCCGAGCTTTCAGCAGGTTGTCTCGAATTTAGAGGATTTTGTCAGTCGTTTCTTGCAGTAGCTCAGGACCGGTTAGTTGCGCATCTCCGATCTCATGTCACACAATCGGCGATCGACATTTTCTTCCGTACAATGCCTCGAATGGTGCCATTTGTATGCTAGAGTGATAACTGTTATTGTATGAGAATTCGACTAAAGGTAAGTAAGCGTCCCAATTACCACCGAAATCTATGGCACACGAGCGAAGCATGTCTTCAAGAGTACGAATTGTCCTTTCAGTCTGACCGTCGGTTTGGGGATGGAAAGCAGTACTTAGATTAAGCGTAGTACCGAGAGCAGATTGAAACGTTTCCCAAAGAAGCGAGGTAAACCGACCATCGCGGTCAGAGATGATGTCACGAGGGGTACCATGTCGACAGATAATCTCGTCGGTGTAGATTCGGGCTAATTTTTCTACCTTGAAGTCTTCTCATATCGGCAGGAAATGAGCGGATTTAGTCATACGGTCAACGATAACCCAAATGCTATCGTGACCTGAGTTCGTACGCGGGAGTTTCATGATAAAGTCCATGGCTATGCTTTCCCATTTCCATATCGGGATCTCGGGTTGCACAAGCAAGCCAGAGGGTCTTTGCTGTTTGGCCTTGACTTTCGAGCAAGTCAGGCATTTCGAAACATAGATTGCGATATCCTTTTTTTCATTCCAGGCCACCAATACCGTTGTCGAAGGTCGTGGTACATCTTGTCGGCCCCATGATGAATAGAATATCGAGACTTGTTGGCTTCATCCAACAGGATTTGCCGCAAGTTAGTGGGTTTGGCAATCCAAATTTGGTCCAAATAGTGAATATCCCATTTGATTTATTTACTAACTGCTCGCCGTTATGATAAATTCTTTCCTTCTTCAAGCTGCGTTCGGTAAAACAAGCATGTTGAGCGTCACGGATTAGAGTTTCGAGATGATGGGCGTGAACCTTTCGAACGCTATGTAAATAGCTTCGTCTACTGAGGGCGTCGGCAACGACATTTGCTTTGCCAGGATGATAACGAATCTCATAGTCGTAATCGTTGAGAAGTTCTACCCATCGGCGTTGATGCATATTCAATTCTTTTTTGCTGAAGATGTGTTGTAGGCTCCTAAGGTAGGTGAAGACCGTACACTTGGTACCGTAAAGGTAGTGTCGCCAGATCTTCAACGCAAAAACAACTGCGACTAGCTCGAGGTCATGGGTTGTATAGTTCTTCTCGTGGATCTTGAGCTGGCGAGACGTGATGCGTGTGAAGTGTTATATATATTAGGTGTATATTTTAAGCCCCTTTAACACTTATTTTAGCCAAGTTTTAAATTTATAAAACACGATATTTACTAACACTAGACACACATATGGGCAAGTGCACCCATCGTGGGCGTAGTATAGTGTTGGTAAGATACCGAGGTCGTCCAAGGACACAAGATCTTTTAGTACCGGTTTATGCTCAACGTCTAATCAAAATAAAAAGTTTATAAAAATGTTTTTAAACTAAGAAAAATAAAAACTGACTAAAATGCTGAAAAGTAAAATAAAAGAAAAACAGATAGACAAGATGAATCACTTGGTTCCGACTCGTATCTAGTATAAGCTTTGATTATTTCCGCACTTTTGCACATAATTAAGAGATTATCTTAGTTATTGTAGTAGGCCCCTCTTTTGAAGGTGACGTTACCCTCACCCCAGTAGTTTGAGTCAGCAAGGATACAATCCTAAAAGGGTGGATTATTGGAAGATAATTAATTAAGTTATTAATGCAATATTATGGTAGGCCCCGCTTTTGGCGGTGACGTTACCCTCGGCTAAGTAGTCTGAGTCAGCAGGGATACAGTCCTAAATAGTCGGGTTATAGTATTAATAGTAGTTAACTTATGAGGGGATTAAAGAGTTTGGACCCCCGCCATCCAATACCGTGAAGTATTGAAGGAGGTCCTACTAAATTTGACCCAGGTCCATTACAGGACCTCTAAACGCTGAACAATGGCAAGACCTTTACCAAACCGTTCCCTTAACCCCCGACCAGGTAGCCAACATACCTCCATATAGACCGTGGAGATATGAATGGTGAAAATCTTTTATTTTATATAGACAGTAAAATAATGCCAAGACACCACGGACAAACGATAAGGAAAGATCACCTTCAACATAAGTAACTAGTTATTAAAGTCATTAATACAAAACCAAATAAAAAGTGCAAAAGATTAGAAATAAAAAGTATTATACCAGACACTTTGTCTTCACCAAGTGATGTAAGAGACTTAGGCAAACATGGCCTTGATTGTCAAGAACTCTTACGATCAATCTTGGATCCCGAGACGACTCACACACTCTACGATGGACAATGGATGATGGTGTTATGGTGGTGGTGGGTGGTGGGTGAAGTGTGAGAGAGGTGGTGTGCTAAGGGATGAGTTGAAATGAAACCAAGCACTCCTATTTATAGGCTGAACAGAAGGCTGGGCACGGCCCCGTGTCCGCTGGACACTGCCCCGTGCCTGTCTGACATTCTCTCTATTCATTAATTGTAATTCGCAATTACAATTAATGCGCCTGCTGTACTTTCGCCACGCCCCCGTGTTCACTGGACACGGCCCGTGGTGGGCAATAGAAGCTTCTATAGGTTTGTCTTTTCTGCTGCTTCTTGGGCACGGCCCCGTGCTGGCTGCGCACGGGGCGTGTTCAGTCTTCTGTCTTCTCTATTTTGCTTGGGAAGATGCCGCTGAGGGGTCGGGCAGTCCACTTATGTTCCTTTTCTTGTATTTATGTTAGATTTAGCTGTCTTTTTGCTTCTTTTGTGAATTTGAGCTCATTTAATCCTGAAAATACAAAAGGAAGACAAAAACACTCTTTTTCCAACATTAGTACTTAAAAATGGTTAGTTTTATGCCTCATTTGATGTAATTTATATGTTGCATTTTACACACATCAAATACCCCCACACTTGAACTTTTGCTTGTCCTCAAGCAAAATTCTTTAATATGTGGCTTACACTCCCAAATGGAATGGGTAGAAGAGAAGGTTTTGGGCTTGTCATAGAGTGTTGGGAATCCAAGATCTTTTTGGGTTTTATTTTTATCTATTTACAATCCTATTCGTTATGATTTGTTTAGAACGTTTCATAGGAGAAATTACTTATTTGGGCATAACATGCCTTTTTTAAAATTCCATTTATATACAAGTTCACATACCTCACGGGAGAAATCACTCACACTCGGCCGAAGGTGTATTTTTAGTGAATCACTCGAGAGCGGCATGGAACTTACTCCTACCATAGGCTTGCCAAGCAATCAATCCTCCTCCTTTTTAACTTTTATACCTTTGTAAATATCAAGAGGACTTTGCGGGTGAAGGGTTAGGATTGGGTTAAAGGTAGGTGGTTGGGTTAGTGGTTAGTAGAAAAGGGGTGAAAAAGCGTAACAAGTGTCGGTTTTCGTAGGGCTTTCTATTTTTGTAACTTTTTATTTTGATGAAGCTATTATTCAAACAAAGTTATTTTTGATGAACTTGTTTGTTTATTTTCTTTTGCTTCATCATCAACACATATTTTTTTTTCAGTCGATCATGCGAAAAACCGAACTTGTTACTAAAACAAAGGGTTAAAAATGAAAAAGGTTTTGGTGGGTAAAAGGGGTGTTTGGTTTGGGTTATGAAATGAAAAGGTTTAGGCTCAAAGGGGCTAACTAGGGGGATTTTGGGTAGGTGGTAAAAAAAAGAAAAATAATGGTGTAGAAGAAAAAAGGGTTAGTCCTAATGCCTCTATCATTTACTTACTCAGGTTTAAGTTGATAAGGACCGGGAATGTATCGTCGTGGCAAGTTCTAGAGTCGTAAGAACCAAGCGGCTATTCACACAAGAAACGAAAAATGAGCATTTAGTCTAAAGATGTAAATTTGTATGCTCAATAAAGGCTCAAAACTGACTTTTGTGGGAATGGGTTTTTATGTGATCAAGTATATATAATCAAATTTTAATTAAGCTTGTCATGCTTTTTCATAATTTTCTTATGTTAGTTCTTGTTATCACGACGCTCTCGGTTGTAAATTTGTAAAAATATAACCTTATTAATCTTATGATTCCTAACTTAAACTTTAGACAAGTAAAAAAAATGAAAATTTTTGAAAAAATTTGGGGTGTTTAGCGGTTCCAATAGAGTTTTGTGTAAGGCTTGTTATTAGGACTTGCAAAATTTCAAGGTTTTAGCATCCCCCCCACACTTAAATTACACATTGTCCTCAATGTGTCCCAAAAATAAATTTTTAGGTTGATTAGATGTGTAAAATGGTGTTAAAAGCAAAGATTTGTGTTACTGGCAGTCTGGACACGGCCTCGTGGGGACCGGACACGGCCCCGTGTTCAGGTGCCAGTAACGAAAATTAAAGAAAAGAAACAGAAGCCTGGACACGGGGGCGTGTCTGGTGAACACGGCCCGTGTCCAGTTACCTGAACTGGGCATCTTTCTGCAGGGGGTTCAGCACGGGGCCGTGTTGGTTGGACACGGCCCGTGTTGAACCTTCTGTAATGGAGAGATTGATGTCGGGTTGCCTTGTTCTTGTGCATGAGGTCATTTTTTTCGTTCCCCTTTTCATCCCTTACCACCATGAGTGTGTTTTATTTATTATGAACCATCCAAACTTAAAAACCATCATTTCATTGCATCATAGAGAGACCTTACATAGTCCTAAATTAAAATAAACAAAAACTTAACTAAATAGGTCAGGAGGTACACGAGGTTATCATAAAGAGTTCTACTATTTTAAGAAAATTTCGAGAATAGTTTCCCGATATAGTAGGACTTTTAGCCGAAGGATTCCTTCCCTAAACATTGTTTAAAGCCATTCTTCGATCTCCCTAGGAAGGAAGAATGCGGCTTCATTTTCCTCAGCAACTGGTGGCTGAGGGGGAACATTCACCGGGACTCCTTGCACCACTCTTTGCGGAGGCTCTTGGTGCATGGCGTACCATTCGGCCGGAATGATGACTTCGGGCACCACGTTCCACGCTCTTTGGGTTATTATAGGTACCAAAGGCGGGGATGCGAGAAGGTTTAACCTCTGGTGCAAGAGGTTTACCTCTCGGAGACAGACTTCCAGCCCCACTGTTAGATGGTTGATACGGTCGACCAATGCTTCCTCCACTCCCGTCATTTCGTCAATAGCCTCCCTTAGGGCGTAAACATAGTTTACAAGAGAGTCTTCTGTTGTCGATGATCTCCTCCCTTGTCGGTTACTTCTTGAAGATGATCCGCTTGTTCTGCTTGCCATTTTCTGTGAAAGAAACCGAAGAAAGCTGAATTTTTACAAAACAGTGCCTCGGACACGGCTGCGTGCTCGCTGAGCACGGCCCCGTGTCCATTTGTCTGCTGGATTTTAGGCTAAGGAGTCTTGGAGTTTTAAATTATTTTCATGATTTTTAGCTGGGTTTTAAGCTCAGATAATTTAAAACAAAGTTATACAACTGACTTTAAACAAGAATCCTTAGCAAATAATCTTACAAACTTCTCATAGAGGATTGGAATCAGGGGATTTCCAAGCTTCCATGGAGGAAATGTTGAAAAATTTTGAAAGAAGAGGAAATGAATAAAAGTGGAAGGGACAAGATGGTCCTTGGGAACCTTCTTTTAGCACTTACCTAGGATGGTATGAGTGAAGATCCCAGGAATCTCTGTCTATTGAAGTGGTCAAAAATGAGCAGGAATCAGGCTGCATTTAAAGAAAACGACAGCGCACTGGACACGGCCCCGTGTTGGCTGGACACGGCCCCGTGTGCAGAGGAAATCCTGACACATTTTGTCCATATTCTCACAAAATCAGCTGAGAATCTTTTAGATGAGCACGGGGGCGTGTTGACCTGGACACGGCCCCGTGTCTGGAGACTGTCTTATGGAGTTTTGTTACTTCTAAGGATCTCGTCGATATCGGGCGGTTCCTTACTGGTTGGAACAACCCCAAAGTACCTAAGATACCTTAATTGTCCTAGACTAAGGGGAGAACGCAAGAGGTTGTCGATGAGGGTAATTCCTATTTTCATTCTAGGTGGACAAGTCCAACCCTTTCCCGGGATCTCGTTAAAGAAGGTGTATGCCGAATCGCTCAGGTCTATGTATGCATCAAACGAAGTCGATGGAGAGTCCTTCACGGCACAATCAGCACAGGGACGACTATCGTCCACGTCTTTGCTAGTTATGAAGGTATTTTTGGGAGCAACGAGGTTGTCGGAATGCGGTTCCAACATTTCTTCATGGTCATCGTCTTGGGGCAGATCAATAAAGTCCTTCCTAAGCTCTTTCAACCAATTTAGAATTAGCTTTTCTAGTTGAAATAACTCGTCAACATTTCCCCTAGAAAGTCTGGTTGGGCGCATTCAAGGGAGAGATAGGGCTTATTTTTACTTTCGCCCCTCTTAAGGTTATAAGGACTCGGTGGGTCCATGTAGTGGGGCCTATAATTTAGAAAGTAACATTCTAATTCTCTATGTTCGCCTCCACATAATTGACACCACGTACCATAAGAGTGCCGAAAGTAAAAACAATTACTATCACTCATGTTTATGTCAGAAATTACCAACCGTCGGGATCTAACGGTTCTGTTTTCAGTAAGTGAATCTTGGGCACGGGGGCGTGTTGAGTGAGCACGGCCCCGTGTTCAGCTTACTGTCTGACTTAAAACAAGATTGCCAGTTCCAATGATTTAGCACGGGGGCGTGTTCAGCGGGCACGGCCCGTGCTGAGCTCTGCAGAAGCTGAAAAACTAAAACCAATCCTAAAAAATAAAAAATGATTAGGCCGTTGATTCCTAACGTTCTTAAAATCCTTGTGTCCCCGGCAACGGCGCCAAAAACTTGATGCGTGTGAAGTGTTATATATATTAGGTGTATATTTTAAGCCCCTTTAACACTTATTTTAGCCAAGTTTTAAATTTATAAAACACGATATTTACTAACACTAGACACACATATGGGCAAGTGCACCCATCGTGGGCGTAGTATAGTGTTGGTAAGATACCGAGGTCGTCCAAGGACACAAGAGATTTTAGTACCGGTTTATCCTCAACGTCTAATCAAAATAAAAAGTTTTTAAAAATGTTTTTAAACTAAGAAAAATAAAAACTAACTAAAATGCTGAAAAGTAAAATAAAAGAAAAACAGATACACAAGATGAATCACTTGGTTCCGACTCGTATCTAGTATAACCTTTGATTATTTCCGCACTTTTGCACATAATTAAGAGATTATCTTAGTTATTGTAGTAGGCCCCTCTTTTGAAGGTGACGTTACCCTCACCCCAGTAGTTTGAGTCAGCAAGGATACAATCCTAAAAGGGTGGATTATTGGAAGATAATTAATTAAGTTATTAATGCAATATTATGGTAGGCCCCGCTTTTGGCGGTGACGTTACCCTCGGCTAAGTAGTCTGAGTCAGCAGGGATACAGTCCTAAATAGTCGGGTTATAGTATTAATAGTAGTTAACTTATGAGGGGATCAAAGAGTTTGGACCCCCGCCATCCAATACCGTGAATTATTGAAGGAGGTCCTACTAAATTTGACCCAGGTCCATTGCAGGACCTCTAAACGCTGAACAATGGCAAGACCTTTACCAAACCGTTCCCTTAACCCCCGACCAGGTAGCCAACATACCTCCATATAGACCGTGGAGATATGAATGGTGAAAATCTTTTATTTTATATAGACAGTAAAATAATGCCAAGACACCACGGACAAACGATAAGGAAAGATCACCTTCAACATAAGTAACTAGTTATTAAAGTCATTAATACAAAACCAAATAAAAAGTGCAAAAGATTAGAAATAAAAAGTATTATACTAGACACTTTGTCTTCACCAAGTGATGTAAGAGACTTAGGCAAACATGGCCTTGATTGTCAAGAACTCTTACGATCAATCTTGGATCCCGAGACGACTCACACACTCTACGATGGACAATGGATGATGGTGGTGGATGATGGTGTTATGGTGGTGGTGGGTGGTGGGTGAAGTGTGAGAGAGGTGGTGTGCCAAGGGATGAGTTGAAATGAAACCAAGCACTCCTATTTATAGGCTGAACAGAAGGTTGGGCACGGCCCCGTGCCTGTCTGACATTCTCTCTCTTCATTAATTGTAATTCGCAATTACAATTAATGCGCCTGCTGTACTTTCGCCACGCCCCCGTGTTCACTGGACACGGCCCGTGGTGGGCAATAGAAGCTTCTATAGGTTTGTCTTTTCTGCTGCTTCTTGGGCACGGCCCCGTGCTGGCTGAGCACGGGGCGTGTTCAGTCTTCTTCCTTCTCTATTTTGCTTGGGAAGATGCCGCTGAGGGGTCGGGCAGTCCACTTATGTTCCTTTTCTTGTATTTATGTTAGATTTAGCTGTCTTTTTGCTTCTTTTGTGAATTTGAGCTCATTTAATCCTGAAAATACAAAAGGAAGACAAAAACACTCTTTTCCCAACATTAGTACTTAAAAAGGGTTAGTTTTATGCCTCATTTGATGTAATTTATATGTTGCATTTTACACACATCCAGACGCGTAAGCGATAACCTTGTCCCGTTGCATGAGAACACAACCAAGACCAAGGTTCGAGGCATCACAATAGACAATAAAGTCATCGTTTCTGTTGGGTATAGCTAGGACAGGAGCATTGCAGATCATATGATTGAGAGTATGAAAGGTCGTCTTTTGTTCGGTTCCCCAAACAAAAGGCTTGTCTTTATGCGTTAAGGAAGTGAGCGGGACAGCGATTTTTGAGAAGTCAGGATGAATCGAAGGTAATAGCCCGCCAATCCGAGGAATGAACGAACATCGGATGGCGATTTTGGAGTAACCCAACTCTTAACAGCTTCGATCTTCTCGGGGTTGATGTGAATACCTTGACTATTGACGATGTGACCGAGGAATTGAACCTCCTCTAGCCAGAATTCACACTTGGAGAACTTGGCATAGAGTTGATTCCCCTGAAGTAGCTCCAGAACCAAACGTAAATGCTGTGCGTGTTCGGTTTTCGACTTCGAATAGATAAGGATATCATCGATGAACACGATGACGAAGCGGTCAATAAATGGTTTACACACACGGTTCATCAATTCCATGAAAACCGCAGGTGCATTGGTTAAACCAAAGGGCATTATGACGAATTCATAATGGCCATAGCGGGTTTGAAAAGCGGTCTTCGAAATATCTTCCTCATGAATGCGTAACTGATGATAACCTGAGCGTAAATCAAT
The DNA here is from genome assembly GCA_030545235.1 of Helianthus tuberosus. Taxonomy (NCBI): domain Eukaryota; kingdom Viridiplantae; phylum Streptophyta; class Magnoliopsida; order Asterales; family Asteraceae; genus Helianthus; species Helianthus tuberosus. Next base: position 35,462,743 of record CM060424.1, on the reverse strand, counting down.
CTTCGAAAAAACATGAAGCACCTTGCAATTGATCAAACAAATCATCGATTCGAGGCAGGGGATAACGATTCTTGATTGTCAGCTTATTCAACTCCCTATAGTCGATGCACATCCGGAATAACTCATCCTTCTTTTTTGACGAAAAGGACTGGTGCGCCCCAAGGAGAGGTGCTAGGGAGAATAAAGCCTTTGTCAAGTAATTCCTGGAGTTGACTCGAGAGTTCGCGCATTTCGGACAGGGCGAGGCGATAAGGAGATTTAGCAACAGGGTTGGCTCCAGGAATGAGGTCAATACGAAAGTCGATATCACGACTCGGAGGTAAACCAGGTAGTTCATCAGGAAAGACGTTTGGAAATTCACAAACAACAGGGACATCCTTCACTAGCGTCTTCTCTTTCTATTCCTCCTCTGCTACTACATTGTTTGCCAAGAAAGCTCTGTATTCCTTACGAAGATACTTTCTCGCTTGGATACATGACATGAGTTTGAGACCTTTCGAAGGAGCTTCACCATAAACACACAATAGGTCACCATTAGTGAGTGAGAAGCGAATCATCTTATCGAAACAAACAATTTCAACACGATTCTCACGAAGAAAATCTATGCCTACTATGATGTCAAAACTACCGAGCTGCATCGGAATAAGGTCGATAGGGAAGATGTGATTATTGAGTTCAAGTATACAATCACGAAGAACAGAATTGACAGCGACGGTACTTCCGGTGGCAACTTCAAAATCGAATGACGAGGGGAGATGGACGCGCTTACGATTAAGGAGCTTTTCGAATTCTAAGGACACAAAACAGTTATCGGCTCAAGTATCAAATAAACACGAAGCATATATACCATTCACAAGGAACGTACCATTGACCACATTGTTATCGGCTTGATCTTGACGGACATTGATGTTGAAAGTGTCCGCGGGCTGCTGGCTGTTGCTGTTGCTGGGGCTGCTGCTGTTGTGGCTCTTGCTTCACCACTCGATTCGGGCACATGTTTACGAAGTGGTTGGGATCACCACACGCAAAGCAAGCTCTAGCATGGATCACGGGTGCAGGAGCCGCTTGTTGGCCTTGAGGAGCAGGAAGTAGAGCTTGTTGAGCAGGAGCTTGACCTTGAACGGGAGCTGGAGCTTGGCATGGACCTGTACGGGAGTTGGCGGTGAAATGGCCATACATGTTGCAATGTACGTAGTATCTGCAAGCGATTCCCACTGGGTGGTGATAGGTACAAGTAGGGCAAGCCGGGTGAGGACCAGTGTATGCACGTTTTGCGGTGCATGGGTGACCGGTGCCGCTACTTGGCGGTGTTGAGGCTGCGGTTAGCAGGAACTGACTAGAGTGGGGCAGCAGTGGTGACAACGCAATTCTTGCTACTGTTGTTGTTGTTCTTCCTCTTGCGACGGGAGTATTTTGAAGACGGCGGAGCGGTGGCGGTTTCAGCGGTTGAAGCAGCGGTGACTTGGTGCAGATTCTTGGAGGCTTTATCCCAGTAACCAGCCTTGACTCACTTGTCGTTTATCTCAGCAGCGAGTAAGAAATTTTCCTCAATTGTTGACGTCTTTGCAGCTTGAACGAAATCAGCCACGCAATCCGGAAGAGCACGGATATACTTCTTGATGGTGATTTCGGGCGTAGAGACTTGACCTTGACAGATTATGCTTAGCTACTTGAAGCGAGCAGTCAAACCAGCGTTGTCATCATCCTTCTACTTGATATGTCAGAACTCGTCCTCCAGCTTTTGGCGCTCGTGGGGAGGGCAGAACTCTTGCATCATAACGTCCTTCAACTCGTCCCACGTCAGCCCGTAAGTTGCATCATTTCCGCGCTTGCTTCTCTCGGCCGTCTACCAATCTAGAGCTCGGGATTGGAAGATGCCGGTGGCGTTAAGAGTACGGAGATTATCAGGACAGCCACTCTACCATTGGAACATGGCCGTAGGACCATCTTGGCCAGTAAATTCTTTAGGACCGCAAGCTTTGAACTGCTTGAAGCTAAAAGTAGCTTTGGGTGAATCAGTCCGGGACTCTTCAGACGACTTGCTTCCGTTTTCATTCAGTTCACTAACGATCTGGGGAATAACTTTCGCAATTTGCTTAGCGACCAATGAAGCTATACGCTTGTCCTCGTGATTGCAACGAGCAGAGCACGAGTGAAACGATCCAAATGATGACATTGTCTGCAACAGACATCGCCATAGGACTCAGACACTATATAATCGAATCTCACCTCACACTCACTTAATACTACTAAAGCTCAGGAACACGTATAGCCAGGTAAGCACAAAATCACATAGGCAAAGAATCACAGAAGCACATAAGCACGTAAGGCACAGAAGCACGTAAGGCACACAGAATACAGAAACCACGCTATATTTGCGCGTATTCACCTATATATCCAAGTCGCGCGAGTTCGAGAATAGCGATTGTGATTAGTGAGTACACACCGAGTAGTATAGCATAAACGAGTAACATAGCATGCGGTTATCCACAAATAGTAGCGATTTGTTGACATTTTGAGATGAATGTGCAGTGCGGGTTGTGTGTGTCGGTCAAAGGGAGCGGTGGAAAGCGTATAAATCAACAAAATCGAAACACATAAACAGGTAAAACCACATAAAAACACATAAAAATCCAAATAAAATGATAAATATCAGAGTCTGCAGTTGCGGGCTCAGAATCGAAACACATAAAAATAGCGATTGTGAGGTTGAAATCGAAAATAGATTGTCTAAGGCTTGATAGACATCGACTACCCAAAGTGATTCAACTATTCTCAAGGACTTTTGGTACACACTTTGGCTTTCGGGACTAGGCTCTCGCCTCGATTTGGCGAACGACACGCATCCTTCAGTTATAGTGTGACTTCCAGTCGTTGGAGTCCATCGAGACCTTGGTGAGAGTTTTGTAAAAACAAAAATAGAGAATGGAACGAGTTACCAAGGTTCAGGTTTCACCCCTGACTTAGCAACTTTATTCCTGTTTGTGTGATAGAATCACGAGATTAAGGGAGAAATCTGCGTCGAAGTACGGATTTCACTCCTGATTCAATGTAAATTCTTGTGTTTATAGATAGAATGCGGGTCGAATAAGCGATTCGGTCGAGAGTTTGCGGTTTTCACACCTAATCTCAACCTAATCGCTCGTTCATTTTCGAAAAAAGTGTGGTGATAGTGTAAAGCGAGTGTGTGCGAGAATAGCATATAAGCTCGTGCGGAACCCCTACTGGGTTCGCACAAGTCGGTCTGTTGGTACTTAGACTATAGACTAGGTTGTCTCTAAGACATCGACCCGGACTAGGTCGAGTCTTGCCTAATTCCCTATAGTTATGGCTCTGTTACCAATCTGTCACACCCCAACCGATGGCGGAAACATCGGGGAATGGGATTGAGCGAAACAGATTGTCCAGGAGTTTTCATAACAACTACGATTACCAATTATTTAAGCATCACGTTCCATACCATGACATAACAAGTAGCATAGTTATTACCGACAATTCAAAGACAAATAGTTTTGTTTCGACAACTCAAATATAAATAAATTGTTCGTTGGTTTCTAGACTCTCCTAAGCTCGTTTCCATCAAATAGCAAGCAAGCATCCTAAGCACCTGTTGCATACGTTAAAATAAAATCAATACACATAGTGTAAAGGTGAGCATACAAGTTTAATAGTATAATAGAGTTCGAAATAGTTTACGCATAACCAGCATGTAACATGTACAAAGTGAAGGCAAGTAGGTTATCGACAGAGAAATATGCACAGACGTGACTGCGAGTTGTAGAATACGCAACACATATCCCCACTGGGACCATGAAGTAAAGCCCTTAACAACCCCTGTCCACGACAGGTGCTGAGTCCAAACTATAGTACTATTGTTGCTAAGGTGTCAGGCAACAATCATTGTCTTAACATAACATACAAGCATTCATCAAATAACACGTAGCATGCAATAACGGTCAGCGTATAAATAGTGTTTGCTTTGTGTGTCGATTGTGATTTAGAATAAGTAACGTATGTAACACCTAAAAGTGCGTAAAGCAAAAAGGGTTTCGAGTATACTCACAAATAGCGTTTAATAGTAAACACTCTCTTGGATTGAAGGGAGCGCTGAGAGATTAGCCTGAACAGTTAACGATAGTATAAACGATGAGCGGTGCGTTAAACGATGAAAAATGATCAAGTGTCGAACGGTAATCCAATCGGACGGCCAGTCGATCGGATGTCAATCCGTTCGGATGGTCATCCGATTGGATGGCCATTCGATTGGATTGACATTTGTTTGGTAAGGATGTGTTTGTGTATGATGACTTTGAAGTTTTCGTTGTAGCAGTTTGAAAACAGAGAAGCATCTCTACCTTTCAGGTCGTCGATCGAACGGTCGTTCGATCGGATAGCGATCCAATTGGCAGGACACTTAGTGAGGACAAGTTCACAGCAGGATTGTCACTCGATCGGATAGCAATCCGGTCGGTTGGCAATCCGTTAGTTACTGATGATCTTTGAAAATTACAAAAATGATCAAGTGTCGAAGCTCCAAACGTCGCATGGTCGGATGGTCGTTCGATCGGATGGCTATCCGTTCGGACGGTAATCCGTTCGACGTTCAGATCTTTAAAAGTTTGAAGAAAAAGTTTAAGTGTGGAACCAAGTGCAATCCAATCGGATTGTGGGTCGATCGGATGGCAATCCGATCGAACGGCGATCCGTCCCGCGATCTGATCTTCTTGCAACCTTGGAAGTTGTTAAGTTTTCGAAGGTTTTGCAGTTTGATCGAGACGGTGTGACAACATGCTAGACAACAGGAACCCCATCAAGACCCAAGTTATCCGATGGAACAGGAATCACCCAAATACAGCCTGTTTACTGGTTCGTGACGGTTATTCATGTTTAACCCGAAGTCGGTTGTCTCTTTGATAGAAACCAGATCTTGAACCAACACATCACTAAGAAAGAGTAGAAGGTCTGTACAAGCTCCGATTCTATCGGTTTTGAGTGCATTGAGTGTAAAAGAGTTGAAAGAAAGTTAGAAAAACATCTTTCAATCCTTTTAACCATGAATATGTGTTGATCTATGCTAAGACATTGTTTAATCATGTGGAAATCCTTCAGATCTGAGTTGTTCTTAGTGGAATGAGGCCAAATCTTGAAGTTCATAAGAATCCATGATGACATCATCCTAGAACACCTCAAATCCACTGATTTCACGGTTAAAAGTTAAGATTCGAAGAGAAAATGATGAAGAAGTGTGTGTAGATCATAAAAGTACAAGATTTGAGTTGAAAACTTACAAGAATCGCGAGAAATCGAGAGAAAAGAGGGCTTGAGCGCTGTTGGTCGAGTGAGAGAGCTGTCACATCAAGTGATGTGACAGGAGGGGTATTTATAGGTTGCCAAAAAGGGAAAGGAAGACAAGGGATGCACCTCGATCGGATAGCACCTCGATCGGATAGCAATCCGATCGGATGGCCATTCGATCGAGTGGTCACTCGATCGAGTGGCTCCGACGAGTTGAGTTTCGGCGTTTCGTTTCGCTTGTTGGGTTTTGCGATGCGTTTAAGCGAGGTTGTGATGCGATAAATTGATAATAACCACACAATACTATATCTAACATACAATCATTATAATTAACTTGTGTTTAGCGGTTGCGATTAAGTTGTGTTGCGATAGAGTTGCGATTGCGTTTCGATTAACCACCACAAACATAAAGTAATCATGCACAAGTAACACATAAGTAACACGCACACATAAAACAATGTTTAGAATCTACCAATCAAGGTGCGAGCGCGAATGCGATGTGATTAGCGATAAAAATCGATTAAATCTCGATTATTAATAGATACTCCACATAATACAACTAAAGCGCTCAAAATAAAAGATTCGATTACAAGTCAAAGAAGTCAAAACAGTAGTTGAGCAAGGAGTGGCAGATCGCAATTAGCAATCTTTTCTTCGTTTGACTTCAATCTTGACTTTGACTTTCGTAACACGGGGTGTTACAACATATTATTTATTTCTACGTAAGAAAATCATCAAACATAAATGTTTACCAAATCGCTTTTACCACCTTTTCACTTATGTTGAGCAAGCCGATAAAAACTTGAAGATGATGTTGGCAATGACAAGTAATGCACATGTGTATATGGATTTATTGTGTAAATACACTAGGTGTATTTTTAATCCATATGTGCAATATGAATTGTTGGGTATATTGCGAATTTATTGAGATAGTATTTATAATAGGGTAAATTACATTTTTCGTCCTTTATGTTTGTATCGGATTGCAACGGATACCCTTTAACTTCAATAATTACAATCACAATCATTTATTTGTAAAACACATTACATCCTAGGTCCTTTAGCACTAACCTGGTTAAAACTTTAAGTTAAGTTATATCATGTGCTCCTCATGTGAGGGCAATTATGTCTTTTCACATCTTGTTTCTTCCCCCTTTATAAAACCCCTCTTGCACCATCGACCATTACCAGAACCCAAGTTCGTCGACCATTACCGGAATCTGCTTAAGCATTTACAGGTGAAATTCAAGATCAGACATTAAACCCAAGTATGAACTTTTTAATTTAATCAAGTAATCTCTTGAAAATGAAAAAAAAAATACATGGCTTACACATGAAACATAAATTAAAATCTATTTGTGGGTTTTATTAAAAATGTAATCACCTTTGGCCTGTGAATTTGGAGCTAAAATAGTTGATTCACATTCATTATGAAGCCATAGGTTGGTGGGAAATCCCCATCGGGTTCTACTGATGCAGATCTCTTGTTTGTTCGATTCCATAAATCATCATCACCATATCAACATCCTCAACTCACCCACTACTTAGAAGTAGGGCTAAAAGGTTGAACACGTACACATCTGGGCCGCGTATGTCTACTCGCCGGACACATACCACACGGCAAGCCGGTATCACAATTATTGTTACTTGTAGAGCATGTTTCTCTAAACTAATAGAAACAAATAACCTTTGAATTTGGGGAAAATGATGTAACTGAAGACGAGAAGGATTAACATTTGACAGGCCCTCAGAGATTACGAAGATCTAAAGATGTGTAGCAGAGTTACAGCGGCGATGATGAGATTGTAATCGAACCGCCGCATATAGTGACAGTGTTCTGTTTGAAGTCTAGTCTCTCTCTCCCTCTCCCTCTCTGCGTAATGTGAAAGGAAGCAAGTCGATATGCAGATGATTGGCGGTTTGCTAGAGCTTGTGATTCCATGGTGCGGCGGTGGCCGTTGGTGTTCTGTGGTGGTGGTCCTTAAACTGATTTGCAGGTTATCTGGTCTAGGTTTTCAACTTAGATTGAAGATACGGGTTAAACAAGTGAAGGGTTGGATATATATTAATGTTTTTTTATTTTTGTAATTTAAATAGATTAGGGTAAAAAGACATAGATGCCCTCATGTGCAAGACGCATGTTATACTTAACTAAAAATTTTAACTGGGTTAGTGTTAAAGGACTTAGGATGTAATGGGTTTTACAAATAAAGCATTGTGACTGTCATTATTGAAGTTAAATGGTATCTATTGCAATCTGATACAAACATAAAGGATGAAAAGTGTAATTTACCCTTTATAATAATATGAATACCCGCCAATGTTGACATTCAAATTCTTCTTTTCTGTCAAGCAATCCGCCAATAAGGTTGACGGAGACGGGATGAAGACGGAGGGGGCGGGATGGGATGAAGACGGGGACGGGATCAGTGGCGGACCCAGGATTTTGGAACGATGGGGTCCAATTTTTCCGGTGTTCAAATTTTTCAGGTTTAAAAAAAAACACAAAAAAATGAAACAAACAGGTATCGAACCTAGGATCTTTTGTGTGTAAACAAGGGGTTTTACCACTACACCAAAATCACTTTCATTGTTATGGGGTCCAACTTAATAATTTTACGGGGTCCATAGCCAATTTTATATACCGTTTCTACTACATTTTAAAAAAAGATTGGGGTTCGGGGACCCCGTTCCGCTATACATGGGTCCGCCCCTGGACGGGATGAAGACGGAGGGGGGTCCACCATTTAGACCGTCCTGAACGTCGATATCCCGACGCTGAAGACGGGGACGGGATGAAGACGGAGGGGGGCGGGATGGGCTGACGCGCGTCGCCGAGGGAGGACGGAGGGGGATACGGACCATACCGTCCAGCCTAATTTAAAGATGAGGTTAGGCAATTCCGACAAGCAATATGTCAATAATTTAAAGATGAGGTTAGGCGATGACAAGTAAGGCGCATGTGCATACGACTAGTTCAAATGATTCATCAATGATGCATTCGTGCATTTATATAGTAGTTTTTGCTATTTAATTTAGATGTGAAAGCATTCTGTTGTGTATAATATTTTATTATTTATGTATTTATTGTGTAAATACATTTGCATACTTCATCAAATTATGAAGATTGAAATTTAGATTCTAATTCCATCAAATTATGTGAACCAAACATTTTAAGATATGGAATTCAGATTCCAATTCCTTTAAATTCCATTGAATTCCCGCGAACCAAACGCCCATGTTTTATTATTTGTGTTTATACTGTGTAAATCCATTGGATCTATAGGATTTTTTTCATTAAAAAAATCATAACCATCGGGCAATGTCAGGATAGGGCTCTAGAGATAAGTGCTTCCTCCCGCTTCTACTCATTACAGATGGCAATGCTACAAGTATTGGTGATCCCGGTCTAATACCTGACTTTAAATCCATGCCCCATACTCGGTTCAGTACAAGTCAATTATTAGCGTGTGGTGTAACTATTAATAAAATTCTGGAGAGAAATGCCCGGATAGTCCCTGTGGTTTCACCTTATTTCAGCTATAGTCCCTATCTTTCTAAAACTACTTGAATAGTCCCTGTGGTTTACCGTTTTGTTCTCGGATAGTCCCTGGGTCTAACTTCAGTTACTTTTCTCAGTTAAGTGGGTGTTGAAATGACCAAAATACCCTTTCCTTAAAAGGCCAAACCATAGGGACTATCCAGGCACCTTCTTCATTTTTATTTATAAAACCCCACCACCACACCCTCCTCCACCCTCCACCGCCGGTCTCCGCCGCGCAGAACCACCGTCTTCTTCAAGCTCATTCATGCTCTCTTCAGCCTCTCTATATGGAACAACAACAGTAGCAGCAGCATCAACATAATCATCATCATCATCATCTCCATTCCCATAAAGAAGAGAATTGTTTAATCAAACAAAACATACACAACACAATAAATACCTCTCTTCCTCTCACTCTCCTTCCAGCTCATTCCTCTTCATTCTTTGCTTCTTCCTTTTATTTATATATTCACGAGATCCCCATCTTCTTCCCCTTTTCTTTCTCTGTAAATTCATGTAATTTGTTCATCAAAGTCCCAATTTTTCTTCTGTTTGTTCATCAAACTTCCAATTTTTTTGCAGCATTTTCATAACCCCACTTGAAATCTTGCATCCAACTTGCAAAAAACAATCTTTTGGTCCAACAAATTGGTTCAATTTTGAGCAATGGAACATGCCCAGAAGGTGTTCGACGAAATGTCGCTTCCAAATGTGCTTGAAAAAGCGTGTTCTCTTGACCAGAACAAGCCTGATTTCAAAGAACTCGATCTGGGTATTGGTGGAATGCGTTCAATTAACAAAGAACAAGACCAATTTCGAAGAAGATCTAATAGATCTCATTCAGGTGGAGCTGAATGCTAGTAGTATCCCCAATATCACCACGCCGGAAAAGGTTCGATCTGGGTTTGGGGATGCGAATCGGAAACTGGGTCACCGGAGATCGTATTCTACTGGAGCTCCGTTGATATATTCCGGCAGTGGAACCGGAACAATGGGTTACTTTAATGGAAGTAGTAATAATACTGCTAGCACTAGCAGCACCACCACTACCAGCAATAGTGGCGGCAGCGGCAGCGGTGGTAGCGGTGGCAATAGTTCGGTTAATTCTCCGAACACGAGTTTATACCCAACCGCCGGCAGTGGTAGCGGTGGCAATAGTTTGGAATAAGATGAATTGGTTGAAGAAGACGGTGGTTCTGCGCGGCGGAGACCGGCGGCGGCACGGTGGAGGGTGGAGGAGGGTGTGGTGGTGGGGTTTTATAAATAAAAATGAAGGTGCCCGGATAGTCCCTATGGTTTGGCCTTTTAAGGAAAGGGTATTTTGGTCATTTCAACACCCATTTAACTGAGAAAAGTAACTGAAGTTAGACCCAGGGACTATCCGAGAACAAAACGGTAAACCACAGGGACTATTCAAGTAGTTTTAGAAAGATAGGGACTATAGCTGAAATAAGGTGAAACCACAGGGACTATCCGGGCATTTCTCTCTAAAATTCTGATTTCCTAAATACGCAATTACATGTCTAAGGGTGTGATGTGCACATAATTATATATATTTATACATTATTTAACACCCAAAATTTAAATGAGTTTCTTGAAAATATCGGTTAAATCGTTCTAAGTTAGTTTATTTTGCATTTTCAGGACAAATCAGGCCAGAAAATAATAGACGAAAAAATAACAATCAGTAAAAAAAAGATAAGCCAGACACTTGTGCCCTATCCAAAAAAAAAAAAAAAAAAAAGGATCCGTAGAATACTTTGAAAGATTTCCCTGGCCCACAAGGGTTGACTACTCCCCGTGCTTGAGTACCACGTCCCATGTCAGTCATTGTACGAAGATCCTGCTAGATTTTCTACTAGGCCCGGCCCGTGCCCGGTCAACCAACTCAACCTGTAAATTGCAAGCTTCTCCAACCATTTTTCTTGCTCGATTTTTCTCTCTCTAGAGTACACTCTAATCCTACCCCTTTCTACTTTGGTTTCTAAGTTCAAGATTGCAAGAACATCTATGTATATTTTCAATCTTGTGATGTTTAATAAAAACCAAGCAAGTTTGTTAATATCTATCTTTAAAACCATGAGTGGCTAATTTCTTTTGGTCACTTGGGATAAACAAACCCTTTATGGGTCGTTAACTAAAAGAGTATGGATAACCTTAAGGTGTGTGTAAATAACTTTAAGTAATAAATCACCACATTGAAAGTGAATTTCCTAAACTATTAAAAAGAAATCATCAACCTTGTGTTTGTTGAGTCAAACATTCATGTTTTTCTATGTCTATGTATTAACCAACATGTTAATTGCTTGAAAGGGGGTTAGAGGTAATGGTCCAGGAGGACTTTGGGTTTGGTAATTCTTGCCTCAACGTGGTGGCAAAATCTAAGCGTTGAGGACTTGGTCTTTTTTTGATGTGTGAAAATGTATATATTAATTTTAGAACAAGTTTTAATAGTGGGACTCACAAATAAACCACACACACGACATGTGTACTGTCGTAACGTAGTATACCCGATAAGACCATATATCGGACCTAAGAGCTTTGTTTAAGCAACTTTTAATGAATTACCGAATATAAGTCAATTTTTAAATATAATTCCGGGTTTCATTTAATTAGTTTTAACTACTAATTAAAGTAAGAAAACTAAAACGAAAACTAGTACGAAATAATTGGGTCGAAAATCTGACGAGGAAAGACAACTACCTAGGCATAGGATTCTACTAGCAAACTCGCACACTCTTAGAATCGGATAATTGATTGATAACCGGTTTCTAAGGATACGACTAACAAGGAATTACTAAGACACTATATCACCTCCAAGTCTCACTAATGCTATCCGATAACTCCCTAACAGGCTGTAAAGGTCACGATTTATAGTTCAGTTCAACTCCTGATCTCACTTACTAATATTCTAAGGTACCCTAGACTAGTTCTCTTGTTCTCACTAATCACAATACACCTGAAGACGTAAACGGTTAATCTATCTATTATGGTTTTAACTCGGAATTGTTAAGGATCTAAAGGCTACTAGGATGGATCTCCCCCCGATCTCACCAAAATCCATAAACTATAGAACTAGATAACCCGATACTCTATCTCCTCATAGTCTCAAGAATAATGAAACACTAGTTTTAGCTAGGACACAACTCGTTCCTATGGTTTTCTATGCAAACACATGAAACTCAAATAGAATAATACATAATCAATTAACATAATAATCATGTAGAACTCGATCCTAAAACTCAGCCAAACATATCATGCATATGTATCAAAACCAAACAATAGTTAAATAGTTTACCAAAGCATAAAAAAACAATATAAATCCAAATTCAATAATGAAACAAGTCTAACTTATAATCACCATGAGCCTAGGCAGTTTAAAAGAGTTTAGTTGTTCATGATGATGATAAATAACTCAAAACATGTTTAAACAAATCAGATTCAACATGATCCAAAACTGAAAACAAGTTTGATAATGATTTGTAACCAATTGCAACTTACATCTTGTTCCAATATTCCTTGATCTTTAATCCCAACTTGGAATCACCCTAAACATTAGTTTTAGTTGTCTAGAGGTGTTAAAAACGCATCTATGGACGGACATGAGTTTAAATAGGGTTAAAACCCATTTTTTCGATTTTTGCTCGGCTGGCGTGTCGCGTTAGAGCCCTCTTCTTGGCTCGCGACACTCCTGGGGATAAGATCACGACAAAACATACGATCAAGGCTTTTGTAATTTAGTCAAACACAAACACTGTGTAGCGTGTCGTGAGAGGAAACCTATGTTGGCTCACGACACTCCTATCTTCATTGTTTTTAGAAATTACAATTTTAGTCCCTCTACTTCATCTCTTGCTCTTGGATGATCGTTTCTTGGTCTTTTTTCCTTGTTTTTTGCTTCCTTTACGAACCGGGACCTGTCATAATACCAGCTAATCAAATATACACTTACAGCTAATTTAAACAACACAAAACAATTACGAAATTGTACAAACTTTTCATTTCCACTACTCTTGAGGAGGTAACACCAAATCAAGAGATCCATAGTGGTTGGTGGACTAGAGCTCTTATTAGTGATTTTTACTTAATATTATAACCCATAAAATGGGTAAGTATTCCAATGACTGATTTCCACGACACTTATTTCCATTGTTGTGGGTTTGATTCCAACATCGCGGATGGTCATCCTGCTGTTTTTTTCAATATTGTTGACATGTAACAACACCTACAAAATAGGGGTCCTACTACTTTATGACATTAATACACACCTCTTTTACTTTCTTCAAAGAACGACTTTAGGTGGTTGTTTCACAAAGTACTTGGAACAACTTTCCGAAAAGGCGTATGATTTGTTAACCTTAACCATAACCATAACCATTTCTTTTTATGTATGATAATATTTTGGTGGTCCATATACACAACTAAGTTAATGATGACATAGGGGGGAGTTACACCTAAGTGATCCTTTCAAAAAAATGTTTTCCAAAACCAAATATCTTTTTATTTATTTTTATGTTTTTAAATATAAAACTACAAAAATGACAAAAACCTTTTTTATGAATTTGACTAGACGTTGATGACATTCTGGTACCGAAAGCTTTTGTATCATTGGACGATCCTGATACATTACCATCACTATATTACGCTAACGATGGGTGCACTCTAACGTGTCATTTTGAGTGATAGTTTTGTATCGTGTTTATATATTTAAGACTTGATTTCATGTAAAAACCAGATAAAATTAACTAATATATATACACTCTAAAACACATCAAGTTTTTGGTTAAAAAAACAAGGAGTAAACTTTCGTTTTGCTCCCTGTGGTTTGCTCACTTTAACGGTTTTGCCCCAAACCTTTCAAAATAGCCATTTTACTCACTGATCTTTGAAAGCTTTCATAATTTTACTCCTCGCCCCTTAACCTCATCCATTTATGCTGTTAAACCATGTCACGTGCAAATCACCTGAGGGGCATTTATGTCTTTTCCCAACCCTGTTTAATGAATCACATTTAAAATCCTAACAACCATTATCGCCTACCCCATTTCATCTTCTTCCCCATAAGCAAAGAAAAACCCTAACTTCCATGGCAGACGTACACTGTGCTTGTGGATCTCCAACCTCGAACGTGACATCTTGGACTCGAGATAATCCAGGAAGGAGGTTCTATCTATGTGCTCAACATGGCTAAACCCACACTCTTTCGTCATCTTAACCGTTTCATCGTTATCTCTCACCAATCTTCTTCTTCATCCTTTCAATTCATAACAAATCGGTTCCCATCATAATCTTTTCTTCATATTTTGTTGAATTCCCAATCTGGGTCGCATTCTTAATTGGGTAAATCGTGTGTTTCCGTTCTGGGTTGTCACATTTGCAGGTATTATTCATGTACGATTGTTGCACTCCAACTTTTTGTTCAAATGTGTAGCTGAAATTTTTTATTTTTTTTACTTAATTGGATAATTTTATGTTGCAGATCAACTGTTTGTTCAAATGGTAGTTGAACTTTTTTTTTACTAAATTGGATGATTTTGATTGTTGCAGACCAACTTTTTGTTCAATTGTCTAGCTGAATTTTGAATTTTTTGATATACTTTTATAATTGAATAATTTTAGTATCGAAATATTTATTTTATTTTTCTTAATTTGATAATGTTAGAATCAATTTAAACATCTTTTTCTGATCTGGGTTGTGAAATTTGCAGGTTTTTTGTCATATATGGTTGTTGCATACCAACTGTTCGATCAATTCCTGGGTCGCATTCTTAAGTGTACGTCTGCCATGGAAGTTAGGGTATTTCTTTGCTGATGGGGAAGAAGATGAAATGGGGTAGGCGATAATGGTTGTTAGGGTTTAAAATGTGATTCATTAAACAGGGTTGAGAAAAGACATAAATGCCCCTCAGGTGATTTGCACGTGACATGGTTTAACAGCATAAATGGATGAGGTTAAGGGGCGGGGAGCAAAATCATGAAAGCTTTCAAAGATCAGGGAGTAAAATGACTATTTTGAAAGGTTTGGGGCAAAACCGTTAAAGTGAGCAAAACGAAAGTTTACTAAAAAACAAGTGATGTGTAGTCAAATGTTTTAGTTCTCTTCTCCCACTTGACCCCATGTCTTCAACAAAACAAACAAAAACAAAGAAGTACAATAAACAATAAAATATTGGTTTTTATCTTTAAAAGATAAATAAAGTACAATGTTTGAAAAGCCCAAATATTTTAAGTAATCGCTCTTTAGTCTTCTCCTCTAATTCATATTTCTTCCTGTTCTCCTCTTTTACAGGTCTGACGGGAATTGCCAGAAAAAAAAATCCATTGGTCTTATATATTTTGTTCTTATTTCACTTTACACACACACATATATATTATATTATATTTATAAGGAGAGGATCATGAGAAAACTACATATAAATGAAAAAACTAAAAAACTAACTAAAAAAACCTTAAAAAAGCTAAAAATCATACCAATTTTTTTTTTTACATTTTTTTATAAAAAAATCGCTAGTTTTTATATATAACAAAATTTTCAAAAAAAAAAAATTGTTTAGAAGGAGCTACAAGCTTTTAGGGAAAAAAAAATGACTATTTTAACCTCTAAAGATAATATTTTTTTAATGCACAACCTTTTTAATTTTTTTATTATGTCCATTTTGGTCATTTTATTAAAAGCTCCAGCTACTCTACTAAACACTAAATATATCTAAAAAGCTACAGCTACTAGCAACCAGTTACAGCTACCAGCTTCCAGCCTACAGCTAACAGCTACCAGCTTTCAGCTTCCAGCCAACAACTACTTTTGCCAAACATACCCTATATGTGCATTATATGTGTACTACACATGTGCACTATATCCGTAATAGTGCACATGTGCAATACAACAAAAAAAATATATATTTTTTTTTTTGAAAATTTTTTTCCATGCATAAAAACCTGCGATTTTTTATAAAAATTTTTAAAAAAATTGGTATGTTTTTTAGGCTTTTTTAGTTAGTTTTTGGTTTTCTCATTTAAACTAGTTTTCTCATGATCCATCCCCTATATATATCATGGTGTGTGATGTCAAAATTTCTTATGGGTCACTCATAATTAAATTTCATATATACGAAACTTTTATGGAGGGGGTGGAGTGGCGCTCTGAAAAATCCCTCTGTGGCATTTAATTATTATATTTTGTGGTGAAATTGGGATGTTAGAACCATTTCATTTTCATATATGAAGCAGTCACTTACAATGAGGCTAATCGAGATGCTCACCCAAAGAACAATCACACAAGTAGACAAGTAAAGCTACAATATATTATGTCTTTTAGCCATAACATGGTCTGGAAAGCTTTCATATGAGCGTCTAAACTTAAGGTTTCAGTGAATTGCAAACCTGACGTGTATAGTGAACGTTAAAGGTAAAGTTTAAAGTAAAAGTGAACGTATAATGTTTTCTAAGTCAATACACTATCGAATTTTGCTATATTCTGGTAGGGGGTGAATGGAAATGTGTCTTATAGCGTCTAAAGATAACCTTATAAACATGTTAAAGGGGGTAGTGCCTTAGTGTCTTGCCAAGTAATCGGTTGGACAACTAGGTAAGGAGATTCGATAATGATGACTACCTGATGAATGTATGTCTGTATGTTGCAAAAATTAGACAAAATAATCTTTGACTTAATGTATGTTCCCATAAAATAATACTATGATGAAATGTTCTGTGTGTGTTACGTTTATTTTAAAAATGTTATTGATTTAGAACTTACTTAGTATAGTATAGCTGATTTTTAGTATGCACCTGTTTAGGTATTCTTGGATGCTGGATGGCATGGACTTTTTTGGCTACCATACCCTGTGGATGGCAGCCCGTTGATCTATGCTATGTTTTAAACGATGTGTTTAATGACGGTGTATTAGACTTAGAGCATTCACATTCAATCCACCATATTTTCACCCTAAATTACACTAAAAAACACTACATTTTCTCTTTCCTTTTCAATTAAATAATATTTTTTATACCTTTATCATTATTTTTTCTCTCTCCTCCACTCACAACCACTTTCAAAATATATTAAAAAATTATAGGGGGTGAACAGTGTCCCTCCAAATATACAGATGAACAGTAACGTTTTCTCTCTCCTCCACTCACAACCACTTTTTATACTCTTTATATTTTAAAAACACCACACACATAATTTAGTTATTTGGATGTGAATGTTCTTAGATGTTATATGCAATGTTGTAGAAGGCGCTAGGCGCTAGTCGGGCGGTGAGGTACCGCCTAGGGATTAATCGGGATTAATCGGAATGGGATTTTTATATGTATTTTTTCAAAATTATATATATATATATACCCAATAATATAAAAATAATACTTCAAAATTCACATAAATACTTCAAGTTTCAGATAGTATGGTTCGATTTCGACCGATTTTGACCAATTTTGACCGCCTAGGACCGATTTTGGCCGATTTTGACCGATTAATATAGTCCGAATAATCCGATTTTTGACCGCCTAGGTACCGACTTTGACCATGGCCAATTAATTGACCGACTAGCTCAAAATTAGGCAGTAAGTGGCCGCCTAGCGCCTAGGCGCCGATTAATCGGCCGCCTAGGCCGATTTCTGCAACACTGGTTATATGTATGCATGATTCCACTGCATTTGAATGAATTCTCTGTTTTGAGAACAATGTGCAAATAGTAAATCCAACAGATGAGAACTCGGGTTTAGGATGTTTCAATTAAGCATTTAGGTTCTTAAATTAATAAATTTCCTTTATAAAAGTTTATATATTTATACATTTATTAACCTTTTCCAAATAAAAGGAAAACATTTATAAAACTTTTATAAATTTATTTTTTAAAAATAAAAAATATTTATAAAAAGATTATATAGTATTTATCGTTTAAAACTTAAACGAAAGAGGAAAAAAATATTGGGGCCCCACATGGATTCATCAATGAACATTCGTCTCGATGAACAATCAACCAATAACAAAAATAAACGTGACCAAATGCGATGTACGTGAGTTTGCCTTTGCACACGGTCTCTGTGGCGTTTGTCGCCCTGGTGCTCTAAGAGATTCCTGATTATTTAAAGGTGTAGATATCCTTAAGGGTGAAGGGAGTGGTTTGCGGCAAACTCAATTCACCGATCGGCAATGGGCGGCAAACCAATGCCAACCCATTTGCCGCATGCAAGTTTGACGAAATGGGAGCGAAATCGGTGAGGCAACACCGATTCGGGAAGAGAGGAAGGAGAGAGAGGGGGGGGTGTGGGGTGGGGTCCATTCCTATCTCAACCAATCACACATTTTTCTTTTTTTTTTATTTAAAAAGTTTACCACTTCACCAAGTGTCTAAACCATTGCCAATACTTTTCACCAAAGTTTAAACACTTTTAACTGATTGACATGGCACGCTCTGATTGGTTGGTTTTTGGTTTGCCACTCCAAAGTGTTTAACCAGTCCCTACACCCTAATTGACATAAAAAGAAAAGAATGTGCTAAAATTGTCATCCAACTTAATATCTTTTCTGTTGTCACATTAAAGAATGTGCTAAAATTGTCATCCAACTTAATATCTTTTCTGTTGTCACATTTAAAATACGGGTTCAATATTCACAATCTTCTTCGTTGTGAAATTTCTTATGGAGCCTCTGCATGTTTTTGGTTAGATAATTGGACAGGCACAGGTCTGCTCTGTGACCTCTTCCCGTCCATTTTCTACCTGGCTGGCCAAAAAAAGATAAAGGTGCAACATTGTTACGAGCTCGTGGGATCGACTTTGCTGTGGAGATGGGGATGGAAGAGGGATCCTAGTTCAGCTCAAGAATGGGCCGAATGTTCCCTCCTTATGAACCTTCTTTCTCAGCAAAAAGTGAAGGATGGGTCGGATACATGGGGATGGAAAGGTTGTTCGGTTTACGCCTTCGAAGTCAAATCAGTTAGAAGGGATCTTTGTGAGGCGAGAGGTAACACTTTCCAGAATTTTAACTTCATATGGAACTCTTGGGTGCCTCCTAAAGTGAATATTTTGGTTTGGAGGGCGATCATTAGAAAATTAGCGTCTAAAAAAGCGCTGTCCAGAAGAGGCTTGCATGTTGGTAACACTCTTTGTTCGGTGTGCTATGTAGCAGAGGAAGATGTCGACCATGTCTTCATTTCATGCCCCAGCGCTAGAGAAGTGTGGGTGCAGATTTTGACCTGGATGAGGATGCCCGCGACGTGTCTAGACGGAGGTTTAAATGGTTTAATTAAGGAAGTGCATCAATGGAGTTCGGTGCAGAATATCAGCAAGCTTCTGCTCACGATTACGTATGCTACTTGCTGGAAGCTCTGGTTGCGGCGAAATGATAAAACTTTTAATGGCAGATTGCTTTCAGAGTTAAACGTGGTTGAAAGTATAAAAGACGAAGCTTTCTTATGGATGTCGAATCGAGCGAAAGTTCCAAGAGAGGCCTGGAGTAATTGGTTACAGTTTCCTTTGGCTGGGGTGTAATTTTGTTTTGTTCTGTTCTATCCTTTCTGTTTGGCTGTTTGTTTGCTGTATGTTTTTGTTTTCCTGTGGAACCTCACAGCTTCTTGCTGAGAGGGTGTCCTCTTTGGTTGGTAATGAAAGCTCCAATATTCAAAAAAAAAAAAAAAAAACAAAGCCACCGACACTTTCTCCGTTTTTGTACCCCTCCTTTATTTTGACTTCTACACAAATGATCTTCGTCTACATTGTAGAATGTGTCTGGTACTTTCTTTTGTGAGCATACACGTGGTTTTCCTTTACACATGTCTGTTTTTAATGTCATCTCTTTCTATCATCTTTATCAAGGTCACACTCTTTTATTTCTCACTGTAAAACAACAGAAGATCTTCTCTCTCTCTAAACATCAAAGGCTTTCTGTATTCTTTCCACTTTGAATTTTCTAAAGAGGGTAATGGAGAGAAGGAGAGAGATAAACAGAGAAAGGGGGGATTGATCTGCCGTTGCCGGCGGCGGCAGACCTACAATGGGCGATGCCCTTATGTTGTTTTATGTTTCTCGCTTTGAACCTTTTTGTTTGACTCAATGTTAGTGACAATCCGACTGTGAGTCTGGATCTAAGTGATAAAAGGTTATGATGATGAGGTATTGAGGTTGACCTCATCTGAGCCTCCATAGCCGCAATCTGCGTATGTTGATGATGATGATGATAGGTTTTGTGTTTAAGGATTTCTGGAAATTTTATACATGGGTTTAAAACCCACTTAAATCTGCTAAGAAAGAAAGAAGGTTGGACTTTGACCATAGGAAAGCTACCCAAATGTTCTTCCAGTGTTCCCAACCAGTTGTAGAGGTTCATTTTATGTATGTATACTTTACCTTTTTTTGCGCATCACTACACTGTTGGATTTAGTTTGCTTCTTATGTCTTGCAAACACACACAAACAGACATGCTTGCAAACAAAAGAGTTTTGTTTTGTGTTTATATACCGAAATTGACTTGATGGAGTCGGTTAAATATACAGCATTTGTTTTCATATTGCAATAATAGTAGTAATTCAGCTCACTATATAATACTATAATTAAATAGTGCATATTTACACTCTTACTCCAATTTTGACATTTAAGTGATAACTCGATGTTGATAAGCCTACATTCATCTGAAAGGTGGTGTAACTTAAAAATATTTGGGTGTTGGAGGTTGGTAAAATTATTTTTAGAGATTTATATGGTAAAACAGAGAATAAAAAGACTCTGTCCTTTAGTTCTTAGTTGAATCAGTTGGTTTTGAACAAGAAAAAGATTGTTTTGATTTTGATTTGTATTTAGAAATGTGAATATGCTTGAAGCCATAATAGGGATTAGACTTGAATAATAGAAATTAGATTTAACAAAACACGTTGGAAAGGTGTACTTTGGCCTTTGGCTTTGTCTATCTGATATACAAAATATGGCCTCCCCTAAATCTTACATCAACTTCCCGATACCTTTAATATGTTAATAATTTATATAATTTAAAAGATGACTAAAATTGACTATACAAATACATTCATATTTTACTCAAGTCAATACCGTAACGAGATATGAACCAAGTTTCCATTGCATAAGCTTATGTTGCTTAATTTGGTTTGCCCCGTAAGCTTACGTTACTTAATTTGGTTAATTTGGTTTGCACCGCCGCAACGCGCGGGGTACTAAATACTAGTTATTTTTATAACTAAGCTTTTTTCTTCAATTCAATTTATGAAAAAAATGAGCCACAATTTTCATATTTGTTGGGGTGTTTTATTATTCCCTCGTAGTAGTAGTTGTCGGAAAGGAGAAAAATAGATAGTGTAGGGGCTAGTGTGTAACGTGGTGTCCTATATAAACACCATTTTTGTAACCCTAATTTCTTGATCAATACAATTCAAACTACAATCACTGTGTTTATTCTCTAAACTAGACAACATGGTATCAGAGCAGAGTTTCTGATCCCTAAACACTCTTGAAGGGGTATGGTCCCAAAAAGCCGCGCAACACCCTGTAAGGTCGCGCGGGACCATACTCCTTAATCACCAATTTTCTTGATCGCCAACCTCGCGCGAGATACAACACACCTATGTAACACGGTGCGAGGTCCACAGTAGAGTAAACTCCAGTAAGCAACACTTAGCATTTTAAAAGGGACATCTGGAAGCCCATGCCGCGCGCATGATAATAACGTGCTCAGCAAGAATCGTGAGTGACTACGGCGCAAGGCCTTTCCAGATAGTACACAAGGTACAAGTGGCAGAATAAAAGAGCCAATCAGGGTCCTTCTGTTCCTGCGCAATCGTGCTCCACGATCGTCTGACATGCAGGAGACAAAAAGTACTAAAGGACGCCTATGTGGCACAAATCATAGGGCAGAGACAACTGCCCCACGATCTCCACTTACCTGCTGATGGCAGAAGGGCGACCAGGCCGACAACAGTGACACGTGGCTCCAATCACGTTGCGCCAACTCCACAAAGCTCCTAGAAGCCACTAACGGTCGACACCAGTGAGACAAGGAGCATATCCTCCATGTTGTCGCCTTCCGGCCCAAGGCCCATCGGCCCACACCCTCTTACACCTCTCCGGCTATAAATAGAGACCTTCACTTCACAGGTTAATTCATTCCATTCCCTCTACTCTCACTTAATACTTAATTATCTCCAAAGCACGGTTGCTTATTCTCACGCCGGAGCCCGGTTAAGAGGGAAACCCCCACATTCCCCTCTTAACGAGTAACGGTGTTTTGTTTTGCAGTTAACCACGGTCATTTAAGGAGCTCAGGAATCCAAGAGAAGATTAACCACGATGCAAGGAACATAAACCAAACTGATTACCCCCTAATTAGTTCCGTGTTTCTTCATTGGCGCCCACCGTGTTTTTCTACAAACCACTCTCATCTTCGTTCCTGAGTTTTTCGTTGTTTTTCTTCCTTCGATCCATGGCTGGTCAAGGAATCGTACCTGAGTTCGTTGGTTTCGGTGAAAACCCAAATGCAGCGTTGGGGGAAGGTAATCAAAATGGCCAACCCCAACACTTTGAAGAAGTTGGTGAAGTCGAAGTGGCCAACACCGGGGGTCCGCGCGGGAGCTTCACCCGCATCGCTCAAAACACCCCAGGAAACAACGGTGCTGGACCTTCAAACCCAGCTCCACCTCAGAACATATCCGCGCTATTAGGGCTACCAGAAGGCGAAACCCCAGCCTCATGGTACGCCAAGCAACTGGCCACTATTAACGAAGCGTATCAGTCCTTGAGCGCTCAGCAAGCAGTTTTAACGGCGGAACCATCCTTGGTCACACCAACCGGCCCCAGCCAAGGGCCGCGCCAGATGCCGGTCCCGCAATACATTCCAAGAAGAATTAACAGACCTCCCCCCACCCGAAGGTTAAGCGTGCAGGACACGCGAGATACACGAGGGGAGACAGAAAGCTACTATGACGAACCGTCAAATTCCCGAAGAGGCCCAGTTCATAGCCGGCTCACGCCGTGCAACATGAACGATGAGTGGGAAGAAACTGACCCGAACGATCCAACCTGGGAAAACGATGACGGATCTTCGGTCTTCAATCGTTTGCAAAGAAATCACGAGTATTACAAGCCAAGGCAACATGTTGGTTATACCGAGGAGGCGGAGCGCGACTTTCGCCTCGCCTACCGACCAGAAGAAGCTATAGAGCATTCAAAGTTCATCCCAAAGATAGCACTAGCGCCGCTCGAGAGAGAAAAGTTGCCTCCGACCGTCGGAAAGTTCAACGGATTGACTGATCCAGACGATCACGTCAGAGTGTTTACTAGCGTGGGCTGCATGGGAGGTTGGAACATGCCCATGTGGTGTCATTTGTTTATCCAAACATTAACGGGGGCTGCTCGCGCCTGGTTCGACAGCCTTCCTCCGGGAAAAATAAAATCATGGGTAGATTTCAGGACCCAGTTTCTGAGTCACTTCAGTCAGCAAAGGCGATACCAGCGCGACACAGCTGAAGTCGAAGATATCTGGCGAAGAGATAATGAGGGTTTGGAAGATTTCATTACGCGCTTTAACAAAGAATGTTTGGAGATTGGTGGCGTAAGTGAACAACTCATGCGCTGCCATTTCAAGAAAGCAATTCGTTGTGATAGCCTGATTAGAACCATCACTGGGAAAGATGGAATGCCAAAGGAGTGGGACAAACTCATGGAAGCCGCGAAGATAGTCGCGCAAACGGAAGAATCTCTCGCACGAAACAACAACTATCGTTCTGAAGACAGATTTTCCAAAGGGGGTCACCCGCGCGATGACAACAGGCGCAACAAAGGCAAAAACCCTGGGTGGAAGGCCAACCACTCCAGCGGTTATAGCGATCGACCCCGTTACGAAGAACGATCCCGTTATAAAGAAGACGCGCGTGACACCATTGACCGCATCGGTTATAGAAAGACAGTCCGAGACGATAATCGTGAAAAGCATTGGACTCCGCTCATAAAAACACCAAAAGAGGTGCTAATGACGGAGAACCATGACTTTAAGGCTCCCAGGCCTATGACGAACAAAAAGGGACAAGACCCCAATCTGTATTGTGATTTCCACAAAGATACAGGCCATTTGACAGATGATTGCTACAGCTTGCGACAAGAGATCGAGAGAGCACTGAAGAGTGGAAAGCTGAGCCACTTAGTGAAGAATGTGCGCAAAGAAACGAGACAGCTCCATCGCCACGATGAAGGAAATCACAAGAAGGTTCGACGCCTGGAAACACACATGGTCAATGGACCAAGGTACAGCGCAAGAGAAAAAGGCAAGAGACCTTATGAGCCTTCATGGCAAGAACAGCAAGTTATTTTCCCGGTGGTGCGCGGGGGTCCCCGAGCCACGCGACCCATCGTCATCACCGGTATCATCGGACATTATGAAACTGAATACGTCTTCATCGACCCGGGGAGTACAGCAGACATCATCTATGAACAATGCTTTAACCAGTTCGACGAAGAAGACAAAGCGAGACTCGAACCAGTTGACTA
Source organism: Helianthus tuberosus (assembly GCA_030545235.1). Taxonomy (NCBI): domain Eukaryota; kingdom Viridiplantae; phylum Streptophyta; class Magnoliopsida; order Asterales; family Asteraceae; genus Helianthus; species Helianthus tuberosus. Next base: position 35,438,421 of record CM060424.1, on the reverse strand, counting down.
CCCACTGTCTGGGTTCTGTAATGAAATGGTCTTCCCGTTAGGCCAAATTAGCTTCCCCGTCACACTCTCTGACGGGAAGCATTCGAGGACAACAAACGTCAACTTCATGGTAATGCCGGTTAAGTCAAGACATGACGTGCTGATCGGGAGAGAGACGCAAGGTGAGCTGAATATGATTACTTCCACCCCTCACTCAGCGATTGGTTTCCCAACCAAGACGGGGGTGGCAATCGTTTATGCAAAGAAAGAAGTGATGTCAACTGAAGAGATGCGCCCAACAAAAGCGGCGAAGGTTTCAGCAACCGAGCCCGAAAAATGGGTTTTAAATCGCAAATATCCGGAGCAAACGGTGACGATAGGTCACGCTATCTCACCTAATATCAGAACTCGCCTCAAGCAGCTCCTATTCAAGAACATGGATATTTTCGCCTGGACCCCGGCCGACATGACCGGAGTCCCGCGCGACATCACAGAGCACTGTTTAAACACCTACCCCTCGGTTGAGCCGAAGGTCCAAAGAAGGCGCAGCCTAGGGGCAGACAAGACAAAAGCAATGAATGAGCAAGTTTGCGAGTTACTTAAAGCCGGCATCCTGCGAGAAGTACGTTATCAGAGTTGGGTTGCGAACCCCGTAATGGTAGAGAAGTCTAGTGGCGGATGGCGAATGTGCGTCGACTATACCGATCTCAACAAGGCATGCCCTAAGGATTGCTATTCCTTGCCTGAGATCGACAAAAAGATAGACTCTCTCGCGCCATACAGATGGAAGTGCTTCTTGGATTGCTACAAGGGGTACCATCAAGTACAAATGAAGCTTGAGGATGAGGACAAGACGGCTTTTCGCACGGATCTGGGGATTTTTTGTTATACGAAGATGCCATTCGGCCTAAAAAATGCTGGCGCCACATACCAGCGATTGATGGACAAGACCTTCGCGGACGACATCGGAAAGCATATTGAAGTTTACATCGACGATCTAGTGGTTAAAAGTCCTGAAGAGGACCAAATGTTGAAGGACGTCGAGAAAACGTTCAACTCATTGCGCAGTGTAAACATGAAGTTGAATCCAGCCAAGTGTTCTTTTGGCATGGAAGAAGGGAAGTTTCTAGGCTTCATAGTCACCAACGGCGGCTTTAAAGTAAACCCGGAGAAAGTCCAGGCAATAGAGCGGATGCCATCTCCGCGGACAATCAAAGAAATGCAACGGTTGGCCGGCCGCCTCGCCGCGCTTAATCGCTTTTTGTCAAATCACGCCGCGAAATCGTACCCTTTTATCACCACATTGCGCAATTGTGTTAAGAAGCAAGAGTTCAGGTGGACCCCTGAAGCAGAAAAGGCTTTTCAACAAATGAAAGAGTGTTTGATCGAGCTCCCCACCCTGACTGCACCATTTGAAAAAGAACCACTCATACTGTACTTATCTTCTTCAGATAAGGCAGTAGGGTCGGTATTACTGGTAGAAAGAAACGGAGTCCAAACTCCAATTTATTATGTCAGCAGGGTACTCACTGACCCGGAAACGAGATATTCCACGATGGAAAAACTGGTACTAGCATTGTTACACGCCTCCAGAAGGCTGCGCAGGTATTTCACAGGACATGTGATCACTGTGCTTACCAACTTCCATATCGGCACGATACTTCAGAAACCAGAAACATCAGGAAGGCTCGCCAAATGGGCCATTGAGCTGGGGGGGCCACAATATTCTGTATCGGCCGCGCCCAGCCATCAAGGGTCAGATTCTTGCGGACTTCATCACAGAAGTCCCAGTCGATAAGATTAAAGATTGTGAGCTGGTGGAAACTCCCGAAAAAGACACGACAAATGAGACTTGGATGCTTTATACGGATGGGGCCTCAAACGAGGATGGCGCGGGAGCTGGATTGCGCCTAGTAAGCCCCGAAAACCACGAATTCACTTACGCAATCAAGTTGGATTTCAAAAACACCAACAACAAGGCGGAATACGAGGCATTTCTGGCAGGCTTGCGCCTCGCCATCAAAATGGGAGCTAAAAATCTACAAGCACATGTTGATTCACTCTTGATAGCCAGCCAAGTCAACGGTATATACGATGCAAGGGGTGAAGTCATGGCCCTATATCTGGAACAAGCAAAAGAGTTGCTTCAACAGTTCAAGTCTCACAAGGTCATCCACATCAACCGCTCTGAAAACAAACCGGCTGACGCCTTGAGCAAGCTCGCTTCAACGTCCTTCCAACATCTCGCCAAAGATGTAAGGATTGAGGTACTCAAGAACCCGTCAATTTTGTTGCGACAAGTCAATGTGATCGAGATAGGGCAGCCATCCTGGATGACCCCTATCATTCAATACATGAAGGAGGGAATACTCCCAGAGAATAAGACAGAGGCAAGAAAAATCCAGAACAAAGCTCTGCAGTATGAAATGAATGGCGGTATCTTATACCGCAAGTCCTTCTTGGGACCACTCCTGCGCTGTGTGGACCCTCAAGACGCGAACTATCTGATATTGTAATTTACCCCATTTTTATTTTTTATATTTTTAATATTGTAATTTTTTTATTTTAATGAAGTATTATTAGTTTTTAATTTAAAAAAATCAATCATTGTGTAATGATTTGTTGGGGCATTATTCGGCATTATCCCACTATGCCCCTTTTGTAAAAATGCCCAATAATGTCCCTTTACTGACTGGACTACCACGTGGCAGAAAACGCCCAAGAGTGTGGACATTATTGATAAAACCACTACACATGGTCTTAGCGAACTTTTAGATAAAAGATGTTGGGATTCTGAATCAGTTAAGTCAAATACAAAATAAGTTAGTAATTGTTATATAATTGTTTAAAAGGAAGTATCTTAAATTATCAAAGTCGTATGAGAGTTTTTTCTTATTATGACTTAATGAACTAACTAAAAATAGATTTTATTAAAAATAAATTGCAAAGAAAAAGATGTTGATTATATCATTAAGACAAAATTGCAGAAAACAACCTTTATGTATACCCAAAACTGCACTTTATACCTTTCACTATGAAATCCGTCAAAACCAACCTTTACGTTCATGTTTTGCTACAAGTTCAACCTTTAACACAAACTCTGTTAATATTCTTGGTTAAATCACCTCACATGCTTTGCATGTGAGGGTATTATTGTCATTTCAACCTTGTTTTTTTGTTTATTAATAAATTACAAGTCCCAAGCTTGAGATGAAAACCCAGCTCATTAATTCATACAAACCAGAAAACCCAGATCATCACCTCCTTGTTCATCTCTCCTAGCTCCCAACCAGAAAACCCAGATCATCACCTCCTTCATCTGCGCCGTCTTCATCAACAATCGCTCACCACCATCATCATCTAACACCGCCGCCATCATCATCTAACACCGTCATCATCTAACACATACATGTTGTAGTGATATAAGCATATATGTGTTGTTGAACACCCCTGACCTATTCACAAAAAACATAATGCAAGCAGATAACACACCATATTTATCACAATGCACAGGTTGACTTATATCTACTAATCATGATATGTAGATCAACATTAAAATTACCTTGCAGTTTGCAGCGGCATGCTTCTCGAGAGCGGAAGCTTGGGACTTGTAAATTGAAACGTTTTTGGACATCACGTCTTTTCTTTTCTTTCCATTCCTTCTTTCCTGGGAAACCCACCCACCATGACGGCTACATTCACACCCTTGCATGCCTCCTCAACATCGGTAGTGGCAACAACACCTGATATAGGCGTTTCAGTACATTTTGTATACAAGAAAGATGACTCACAAGTTCACAAGCCACAAAAGCTACTAAAGACTAATAGATGAAATGAACCGTTAACAATGATAACAACAGCAAAATGAGTCAGCTATATGAAGACCTTTAAGGAGAGGAAATGCAGCATCCACCAACTCCATTTTAACTCCATTCCACGCCTCTGCAGCTGGTGGAATATCGAGCATGTGTGTCAAACATACGGTATCAAGCACAAGCTTATTAATATAAAAAAAACCAATATGGGCAGCTCTGAATACACACAAATACAGCAGTAAAACTGCCTAAAAACAGGAACAAAACCCAGCATTAAAACCGCCTTCAAACAGCCGTTAAACAGGAGCAACCTCTGCGATAAACCTGCCTGTAATCAGCCGTAAAACAGGTTGGGACAATTTGAATCGGTAATAACCTGGTCAGCTATTAATCAGCGACCGATCAATCTGCAGAGACGAACAGAAAATCTCGAACAAACACTGGATCAAAGAGTCTGAATGTTCTAGAGAGGAGCAGATGTGTGGATTGAAAGATGTTGATCTCTGTTGATGATGATAAAAAAACCAAGGACAACTGCCCCTTTATAGATCTGATCTGAAGCAACGGTTGAAAGGGGAACAGCACGCCTATATAGAAAAGTGGAGCAGGAACAATCTTGAAGACTGGGACACAAGAGGCATGCTCCTCTTTATAATATTCTAAGCAAGAAAAAGAAAAAATGGGTTAGAATTAAATATTGAATTGAATAAAAAATATGTATATAGCTTAAAAGACTAAAATACCCTCACATGCAAAGCATGTGAGGTGATTTAACCAAGAATATTAACAGAGTTTGTGTTAAAGGTTGAACTTGTAGCAAAACATGAACGTAAAGGTTGGTTTTGACGGATTTCATAGTGAAAGGTATAAAGTGCAGTTTTGGGTATACATAAAGGTTGTTTTCTGCAATTTTGTCTATCATTAAACATGGGTTAAAATAAAGATCCCTACTCATGTTTATTCAATCATAACATAAATATAGATGCCAAGTTAGAGATACTTACTTGTAGGGATGATTATCTTTGAGGATAAAGATGAAGTCATGATTACCGTTATGGTACCTTGTGTTGATGGATCACACTAGAGAGAATTCTTAGTATTGGTGTTCGTCAGGATTTTTTGATCACTTATCATCAATATATAAAGATCAATGAATAATGGTCATGAATAGTGATCCGTTATAAAAACTCTATGTATTCTCTATTAATGGTACCTAAAGGAAAATCATAATTGCCCCTTGGACTAATCAATTTTGACAATTACTACGATCAAGTAATTGTCGGGGACTAGTTATGTCATATTGGTAACATTACTCAAATGATCCGTAGGGCCACATCAACGAGTTATTTCTAACATTCTTCCACTTGGTCGAGTGATCATTTATGATAAGCATAAATAAGTTTGGCCAAGTTAAAACATTAATTAATGTTTCAAATTGAAGTTGTAATAGAAAAATACAGTCATTGGGTTATTATCAACTCAAGACCCTCATTAATCATATTACAACCCTAAATCAAAACATACGTAAATTTAAGACCAAAATGACTGAGGTAAGCCCTTTAAAAAATTAATTTGTATAATTCTTGTCTATACGTCATTAGGTGTACATGCGTATTTATAGACAAACAAATTGTATAATTGAGGAAAAATAATAACTAATCATTCATATGTACGATATGCTATTATGTAAGGCCTTTCGTAAAACTCGTCTTTATTATGAGCTCTTAAAAAGACTTTGGGTGTAGACCTTAGTTATCGGATCCGAAAGCATATCATGAATGTAAATGTATTCCATACAAATATTTGGTTTCCTCTTCTTGTTCATAAATGAACAATGATTCTGTATCGAAGTTTAATGCATCACCTCTCAAACGGTTACTGTTCGAGGAAAAAAGAGGTAGCTGTCTTTTCACAATAAGTCTTCAATATAGTGTTTATATGGAGTTAACAAGTTTATGAGTCCAGTGATAAATTTTCAACAACATTTATTGACAATTGTGTCGTTAATAACAACATATTATGTCAATATAACTTATGTTGTTTTATCAGTTTCTTATGACTTCTTCATGAGACAATTATATCTGCTGACATAAGGATATACCCCTGAAATTGACATTTCGTTTCCTTTGAATCAAAGGAAGAGTAATTAACCTATTTGAGTTCTCACTTCGTCTTACAATCTTTCTCGTTTCTAAAAGATATTGTCAGATGCTTCACAATAATCTAGAATGGTCTGGTGTTCAACAATGTCTAAACGAGTATAGACTTGAACCTACATAAGGCTTCTAATTAATGAATCATAAGGAAATAATCTCATTTATTCTTTTATCCTCTAAAGGAGGGCAGTACAGTTTGTTACATGTGTAAGAACCCGCTTTAGAGTAAAGCTCATGGAACAAAACTAATGTCCCGTTCGGTCTATCTCAATATATATTTTTATATCTCTCACGTAAGTGGTATCTTCGAGATTCATTTTATCAAAATATGTGTGAGAAATTATTTGACTTATGTAACATATACTTATCAAAAGAGTGTCATCTATATAAGGACAAGTTTACATTAGTTGCTTCCACTCAACTTGAGGTAGGTACATAAATCCACTTGATGAAAAGAATTGCATTAAGATTTCATCACATTTTGATGCTTGCTTTAAACCCATACATGGAACTAATTAACTTACACAGTAAGTGTTCTTGACCTTTCAGTTTAGAACCTTCAGGTTGTTTTGAACATGTAAGTCTTTATTCAGGGAAAGTTGTTTTAATGCTCGTTTGATGTAGCTACAAGTGATTATAAGCTACTAAAACAACATTGATCCTCAAAGAAAATTTTTGCATAAAGGTAAGATGATTCTTTGGTAACAAATGTTATTCTAACACATAAAATCAATTTTGCTAAAAATAATTTTTATTCCATTTAGAAAATTGATTGATGCAAATGACTTAATTAGAAAGGTAGGATAAGTAAACTTTCCAATATCCATTTCAACTTCAGTCAGGGAGGATACATAATCATCAAAGTTAAACCTAGATGACCTCCGTAGTTGATTATTGGGTTTTATTGTGAGTTCCAGTTTTATGGATTAACTCTTGATTAAGTTGCTATCACTTTCAAGATTCTAAGTGTGTAAGAGTTGGTGTAGTATGGTGTACAAGAGGTGTACTCGGAGTAAAATTTAATAAGTCTATTCCCCCGCCTCGTGTACTTATTGCAAATTATAATAAGGACTTTTTTCTACTCCCACTAATTTTAGAAATCATTAGAAATTTAGCATGCTTATGGTTAACCTTAGAAGGCCTATAGATTCTAATACAGAAACAAATTAATGATGTAACTCATTGTAGTTTCTCTGTTTGAGGATTATAATTTTGGCAAGAAATCTGAGTGTGCCCACGTTTAAGAAACAATGAAACTTTTGTTAGAGTAGCAGTAGATTCTTAAAGAGAAAAGTTGTGAATGAGCAGTGTCTTGTACAAGAGGTACAAATTGAGGTAACAAGTTTTCACTCTCCTACCTCTTGCAACTCTCGCAAGTTAACGTAAAGACACTTCATTCTTCCACTAACCTTTTCGATCTCTAGGAATGCTACAATATAAGTTTCAATGATGTACGTGCTGTGGGAACCTCTCATACATTTTAGACTTGATTTCCTTAATGTCCAGACATTATAAAAACTTAGGGACATATTTAGAAGAAATCATAATATCTATGAATTGATTTCTTTTAAAACTTGATCCATAGGAGACCTATTAGATACAAGTAAATATTATTTGAAATGATAAATAAACTACGTCTGAATACTCCTTTTTGGGATAAGTTTTAATGAAATATAACTTTTTTATGGAACTTGATATATCCCCTGAGCCATTTAAATATTAAGGTTTTAACACATGCTCGTAAGTCACTAAAAATGATATTTGATAATATTTCATCCTTTATTAACCTGGTCATGATTTCTCATGAATTTTTGTCTAGTGGATAAAGTTTGTAGGTCTCATTTTTTTTCTTTTGTTAAATTTTCATTTTCATTATAGCAAAAGGTTGTGAAAAAGTGTAGTATCATCTAGTTCTATCTTATAGGTTTCTATCCAGATTGTTATGACAAATAATATAAGAGTTTAAGGTAAGAGTGACTTTGTTTTAACCATGCAAACCTCACAACTGTCATAATGTAGCTTTCATATTGATACTAAATTATGAATAATCTACAGAATATATAAGGTATTATGAAGCCCAATTATAAAACAGTTTATTATGGTTCTTATAGTCTTAACATAAAATTTTGCCACTAACTCTCATATTAATTATTTGTTGATTTCTGATAAGTAAACGGATAGAACTAGACTCGACCCATCATGTGTTAATTGGAATATTATCATTAGCAGACTTAAATATCATAAATATCTAACTACTTATCTTAGCCAGCTGTTCCATTGAATTATGGATAGTCTCGATGCTCAAGCCTAGTTTAATGGTATAAATTTGCAGTGAGACTTTCCTTTGAAGAAACTTATAGCTGGAAGTAGTACTTGTATACTATCTTTGAATCTTAAAAGTATCCTCCTTTTAGGTCTAGTGGCGGTGAGATGAACAACATCTAATTTTCCAGTTTCATGCATTCTTTTTCCTGTACATATGTTGCTAACCAACATACTCATTTTCCTTTGGTACTCTTGAGTGGTATAGTTGATTCTTAAGGCAACTTAAGGTGTCGCAGCCCTCGACCCCTACCCCGAGAGCGGGCGCCGCGGGAGCAACATAGAGCTGGTGGTATCGGTGTTTATTAATTTGGCAGCGGAAATGAGACATCAGGACCGTAGTTAGGAAATATTATCATAGTTTCAAAACACCAAACTTTTATAACAATTAAATGGGATAAAACCCAAGTTTCACTGATAATACATTTTTAGGGAATAACCCTAGTTATTGAAAACATAAACTCCTTTTTATTTAGGTAACTTTTATAGCCACTTCTTTAAGCCTTCAGTGCTCCACAGCTGGCTTTTTATAGCTCCACATTAAGTTACCTGAAACACGTTTTAAAAAGATTTTATCAACAAGAAATACTGGGGAGTGCATCCCAGTTTAATCAAAACAAGCTTTTATAACTTTACAGTATTAAGATTGATTACAATGTTTATATCTATCCAATTATTCAACACAGTATTGCTACTGGGCAACCTTTGTCCCCCGTGCTTGCGGTCATGCTACTATTCGCAATAGTAACGAGTGTCAAGTAATGTATACAAAACCCCACATACTGATGATAATTGTTGAATTACAAAAACTTAATCACTGTAAGTATACTGATAAACATTTAGGGTTTTGTAAAATATTTGAAACAATGGCTCACAAACAGTGAGAAAAGGAGAATGACTCACATTGTTGACTTAGGAAATTCTATAGCTTCCTGGTGGTGTTCCTGATTATTTTCTATTAAAAATAAACAATGCACACGTGTTAGTAAGATAATCCAAATCACATTAGCCATACAACACGAGACATATCTCCAACGAACTTAGTCAGGCAGAGCCTTGACATGCGTTACGGAGCCATAGATCAATCGGGTAGGGTAACAGATTAGTGATCGGGGGTTAACATACTTACAACGAGGCAGAGCTTCTATTTTAAGGGTATTATATCGAGCAATAATTTGCTATAATAGGGACAGAGAGAAAAGAAATTTGAACGATCTGCAACTAAGGCCGATCGCCTCCATTTATAGGCTGGAAACAGGGGGCTCGCGCCCCGCGACCCTTCTTTGTCTATCTCTCGCGGCCCGCGAGAGACCTAGACTAGGGTCTAGCTTTGGCAGCTCACTTGTATAGTCTCGACACATAACAGCACACGTGGCGGCATGAGACTCCGGCAAACCAGGGACTGTCGCGCCCCGCGAGCCACCTGGTGGGCTTGGTCGCGGCCCGTGAGCGATCCAAGAAATTTGTTTTATTTGATTTTTGTTAAAATTAAGGTTATTCAAGTTCGTTTATGTGTATTCGGGGTCTAATTAGAGCATTTAGGGGTGTTTTTCGAGGGTTTTTATATATGGTATTAGTGGAAAAATTATATGTAATGCACCGGAAAAATGTACTAGGAAATTTAAGGCACTAATCTTTATGGTAAGAATCTAGAGTAATGCATGCGTCTTAGGAGTTATTTTGATTCTTCCAAAGAAAACAAATTAGTCTTAAGAAATTTATAATCTAGAATAGCTCGCATGATAGCAATAACTAAGTGAGTTCTTGATTATCATAAGAGATATAATGTTTTACTTATCCCACTAGTCTTGCTCTAATTTTTCTTCTGTAATTAGAAAAGAGTAGTAGGATTGTCATATCTTAAGAGATAACCAACAATCCAAAAAACAAAAACAAAATTTAAGAAACTCTTTAGTAACCAAAACATCTTAGGTTTTTGAAATTAGAGTGGATGGAATAGATGAGATACAAACTTAAGAGGAAGCTTGGAGTAATTCACATTATGGGGTAATTAAGTAAGGCAGGCACAAATTATTATATTGAAGACATAGTCTACTATAAAACCAAAATAATAGACTAACTTAAGGTTCTACCTGAATTTTGACTTCGCTTTGGCTTTGACCAAAATTCAGACATTATGAACGTACATAAAAATATATTGTCTTGATGTTCTACATAAATTTGGCATCACTTTGGCTTTGACCAAATTTCATGTATTATGAACATACGTAAATAAAACCATCTTAATGTTCTGCCTGAATTTTGGCTTCGCTTTTGCTTTGACCAAAATTCAGACATTATAAACGATATAAAATAATAAAACTCGGCTTAATGTTCTACCTGAATTTTGGCTTCGAGTTGGCTTTGACCAAAATTCAAGCATTATGAACAATATAAATAATAGACTATCTTTAGTGTTCTATATGAACTTTGGCTTCGCTTTGACTTTGACCAAAATTCATATATTATAAACACACATAAATATAGACTGTCTCAACGTTCTACATGAACTCTGGCTTCGCTTTAGCTTTGACCAAAATTCATGTATTATGAACACACATAAATAATAAAGTAAAGCACATAAATATAACATAACACCTTTGGGTTAGAAATGAAATATTTATGTAAATTAGGCAATTACAGATTTACATGAGATGACATAACTTAAGCTTCAATGTTAAATCAAATGATATCCCGTTGGTTGAATCATCCGATCATTGAAGTCGCCATTAAAATTGCATACTTAAGTTGGGGCATTCACAAGTGAGTCCCATATAAGAACAAAAAAAGTAAATAAATAACCAAGACTTGCAAACCTATTTTGACATCTTTCCAAAACAATTTCACAATTTGCATGATAATTTGGCCAAAATAATTACCTAATTAGTCGATTTCAATACTTTTCATCTATACCCAATTTAATTACCATTAATGTGATAGAAATAAGTCACCAGCATTTAGAATAAATTGATTTAATCAAGCATCAATAGATTTAAAGAATTTGCAAATTTTGACTGTTTAAGATTCATCAAAATCGATTGACACATAAACAATAAGCAAAAAAATTAAATTGATTATAATATAAAATATCTCAATAAAAAATTGTTTCACTTCATTTTGCACATATAAATGTGTCAGCATCAGAAGTAAATTGTTGACACATATCATCATAATTTCCATTATCTGTCATACACAATGTCTCTTTTATACATAAAGTTCAATTGGACAAAACATATTTATTTAATAGATTTAGAATAAATATCTAATAAAAAAACTTAAAACTTTCGTAAGTCATGTGAAAGTTTCAATAATATATAGAAACTTAATTGTCTTTAGGTATACTAAAAGTCCACATGATTCAACAAACTTATGAATCATTTTGTGAGTTTTTTTTTCTTCTTAAAATCAATATTAATGTTTCCATATAATAATAAACTTATTGAAAAAAGAAACTTTCTGCAAACGATGACAGCATGGTTAAAATAGAAAACAAAATTGACTCATTGATTATGAAGGAAACAAATCAATTTTCATGATTGAATCGATATAATCAACATAGCTCTGATACCACATGTTGATTATATCATTAAACATGGGTCAAAATAAAGAACACTAATCATGTTTATTCAATCATAACATAAATATAGATGCCAAGTTAGAGATACTTACTTGTAGGGATGATTATCTTTGAGGATAAAGATGAAGTCATGATTCCCGTTATAGTACCTTGTGTTGATGAATCACACTAGAGAGAATTCTTAGTATTGGTCTTCTTCAGGAGTTTTGGTCACTTATCATTAATATATAAAGATCAATGAATAATGGTCATGAATAGTGATCCGCTATAAAAACTCTATGTATTCTCTATTAATGGTACCTAAAGAGAAATCATAATTGCCCCTTGAACTAATCAATTTTAACAATTACTACCATCAAGTAATTGTCGGGGACTAGTTATGTCATATTGGTAACGTTACTCAAATGATTCGTAGGGCCACATCAACGGGTTATTTCTAACAAAAGACTCGTAATCGCAATCAATAAACATCAGAAAAAAACATTTTGGATGCATTGAATTGAGAAACTATCCCTCAAATCTCACGACTTCCTTACGTTTGGGGATGGAAAATGTATGCACGTAGTGGAAGATATCATATCGATGTCTAATTTTTTTTAACGGCTAATTTCTTTAATCTCTTATCGTCTGTGGGACTTGAACCCAATATTTTTTCCCCTTCCAAACTTAGGTGTTTTAAAGGCTTTGTCTTTGCCGACCACCACCCCATTGATCATATCAATGTCTAATAACGAGCGTTTGACACCTGCAATGAGTTGAGAGTACTAGCTAGCTAGTAACGAAAACTCCATATTCATACAACAAAAGATCCTTTTTATATTTATAGTGCATAGTATTTTCCGTTATAAAACAAACAGGTCTTGTATTATAAAAATCAAATAATATAAATTCAAAATTAAAGGTACGACAGTACGGTGAGGTAAACTCTTTCAGTTTAAGGATCAAACTAGCTATCTCCGCCTACGTGCGCCTAGTCTCCCGTCATCACCAGGTGCCGCAGAAAATAATGGGTAGAGCAGGAATTGAACTTGAGTCCCTTAAAACATCAAGTCTCTCCCTTACGACTCCACCACCAACTCATTGTCTATAAATTGAATATGATTATAAATATTTTCTTTTCTGAACAAAAAATTCAAATAAATGATTATGATTATAAATATTTTCTTTTCTGAACAAAAAATTCAAATAAATATGACGATTACGTAAGCATATGTAGGCGTTCATGTTGGTCGATTCGACCGTTGAAAATAATAGAATTCTTATCAACGAACGTTTAGATAAATTAAGGGTCGTAATATTAACACATGGGAAAAACTTATTTACACATGGTGTATACGGGCCGTATACTGTTATACGGCCCGTATATAATGAAAAAAAAACAACAAAATCTGTGCCAGCAGACTTTGTCAGTTTTTTTTATTCCATACGGGCCGTATAATAGTATACGGCCCGTATACACCATGTGTAAATAAGTTTGCCTGGTCGTATACAATGTATACGAACGTGTATACGGGCCGTATAGTCTTATACGGCCTGTATGGAACGAAAATTTGATTTTTCTCAAAGTATTTTAAGGGATTTAAGGTGTAAATCACACTAGATATTTTACAGTCGTGAGGTGCTCAAACCTTTCTAAAAGTAGAAAAAAATTAAACATTAACAAGTAACAAAGATTGAAAAACAAGAAAACGTGTCGTATGACTGTAATAAAACGGAAGCTATCAACGCGGGATTACGGGCATGGTGTTATTCTTTATTTAATATTTATAGAATAAAAGGAAGAATGAGGCATTTGATGAGAGTGTTAAGGAGTCTGAATCTTCGGTTTCATCAGTCTGTACTAAAGAAACCAAATTCGCAACAATGAGTGTGAGTCCATTGTTGTTCGTGAATGTTTCGAATCATCATAGAAGACGTATCGGGTTCTTCTGCTAGTGGTCGGGCTTACAATGCTCACACAGGGTGATAAACAATGTTGGTTTATTCTTTTTAATCTATTAGAACGATCCTTGTTTTGTCACGTACATGCGTTTAATTCCCAACATACTTGTTTTGTCACGTACATTTCGTAAGAAACTTTTCGTGCACTGAACCTTCACCTCCAATCATTTCCTGGTCAAATCACACACTATAAAGTTTAAACTTATCGTGTATTGCAGTTTGGAAAGATGCCCGAATAGAGATTTGAATAACAAACTGTGGAGAACTTGTTTGCGTTATCCACCAACTATCCGTTCATCACTGGTTTCTACAGCACAAGCACATACACAGGGAGAATGTTCTCGAAATTGAAGGAAAAGAAAAAATGGTTGCTGATGTTTTTCACTATCAGGATTTTGTTGGTTTGTTTGAGAACCTGATTCCAATGTCCTACTACTACAATCCTTCCTACATTATTGAAAATTACTATATCACCCGCCATTCTCTTGCACCTGTATACATTGATTGTGGATTTAACTTGCAAGAATTATGGATTTCGGTTGGTTCAGATCTCGGAAGTACTGAACAACAGAAATACAGTTTTGGTTTCATCAACCGGCTTTGAAAACCCGACGGAATCTACGAAGAAACTGTTGGATTTGAAGGAAAAGAAAAAATGGTTGTATACTATTATACAATCTTTTTTCTTGAGTCGTCGGGAAAACTTTTCCTCAGGGGAGGGTGAGTAGTATGAGTCTGAGTCCATTGTGGTTCGTGAATGTTTCGAATCATCATAGAAGACGTGTCGGGTTCTGCTAGAAGACTATCAGGATTTTGTTGGTTTGTTTCGAGGTAGGGTTTAGAATGTTTGAAGTATTCTTGGTTCAATACCAACTCTTCTGAAAGACAAGAATACAACGTTCATGTATCACAAGGAATGACCGATCTAAGGCAGAGAACCTGATTTAGATACACAAATTCATCACCAGTTTCTACAGCACAAGCACTCGACAAATGAAGTATTATCTGTCCTTGTTGCCTCTTCGGTTGGTAAAAGACATAGGATAGTTTCTAATACAGGCTCTTTGTCAGTTGTGGTTGATTTATAGGAGGAGGTTATGAAACGAATATATGTTTATGCGAATTCCAAACATCCTTGCTTTATTCTCTTTAATCTATTAGAACGATCCTTGACTTGAATTTATGGATTTCGGTTGGGTCAGAAACTTAACAAGAGAAGCAACTAAAAAAATACAATTGATTACTCGGTCGAATACAATTGCTTTATTCTCTTTAATCTATTAGAACGATCCTTGTCTTGAGAACCTGATTTTGATTTAAACAATGGAATTTGTGGATCAACAGAAATAACTGAAAAGAACTCGCCATTCTCTTGCACCTGTATACGTTGATTGTGGATTTAACTTGCAAGAATTGTGTCCGTCGCATGATAGAAGACTATCAGGATTTTGTTGGTTTGTTTCCAGGTAGGGTTTATAATGTTTGAAGTATTTTTGGTTCAATACCAACTCTTCTGAATGACCGATCTAAGGCAGAGAACCTGATTTAGATACACAAATTCATCACCGGTTTCTACAGCACAAGCACATACGCAATGAAGTATTAAAAGATGTTAGTTTCTTGACAATATGGTTTCTCGACAAATGAAGTATTATCTGTCATCATCTGTTCATCATTGTTCTTGAAGATGAAGAAGTAGAAACGAGAGTTAACATTCTGATTCAGATTCAGGAAGCAGATGATTTTGTAGTGTTTGTTTGAGAAACTAACAGATGATTAAAGAGGTTTTTACCATATTTATACGGGCCGTATACAGTTTATACGGCCGTATACTCTCGGTAAAAAACAAATTTACCCATCGTATACAATGTATACGATCATTGTATACGGGCCGTATATTCTTATACGGCTCGTATACTATGGGTAAAAAATGGTTTATTCTCTTTAATCTATTAGAACGATCCTTGTCTTGAGAACCTGATTCTGATTTAAACAATGGAATTTGTGGATCGACAGAAATAACTGAAAAGAACTCGCCATTCTCTTGCACCTGTATACGTTGATTGTGGATTTAACTTGCAAGATTTGTGTCCGTCGCATGATAGTAGATACATATCGTCCGTTGGTTCGAAACATTCCGAATAACTAGCAGAAGAACCCGACACGTCTTCTGTGATGATTCGAAACATTCCGAATAACTAGCAGAAGAACCCGACACGTATTCTTCAAAGCCATATTCCCAGTCACAAGTTGTTGATACATATCGTCCGTTCAAGTTGAGCTTCAGTTGTGTACCCTTCAATCTTCTTGAGTTTTTTTCTAACTTTATGCTTGCATCCACCACAGTGAATATTAACTTTGAGTGAAAGAGTTTGGAAACCGGACAGAATCTACGAAGAAACTTTTGGAATTTGTGCATTTCGGTTGGTTCAGAAACTTAACAAGAGAAGCAACTAAAAAAATACAATTGATTACTCGGTCGAATAATGGCCAATAATCCGTTCATTATCGTCGGCGACGTCACTGGGATTTTTTCTCTTCCAGTTACCAGGCCTATCATCTCCGTCTACGTTTGGTTTCCTCAACGAAGAACCATTAGCCGTTATCAGCCCTTTTTCCTTTGGTTTCTTGTTGATTTTGAGGATGAGGGTTTTGAATTGATTCCTGCGCTCAAGTTTCAAGATTTACGAACATTGATCTGAATCAAGATTTACGTCTGATGTCCAAGATTTACGTTTGGTTTCCTCGTGTGTTGTAGTTTGGAAATATGACCGAACAGAGATCTGATGCAATTTTCCAAGCATTTTATCGTGTGTTGTAATTTTAATGAAGCAATGAAGATTGAATATGCAAACCGCATCCGTCTTCTGTTATGATTCGAAACATGCCCACCTTGACCAGAATAGATAAGTGTATCACTCGATCCACTTACATTCGAATAACGCTGAGAATCCACAACACTTATGGCCAGATTCTTTCCTTCAATCTTGGCAAAATCAATGCCTGCTTGTTTTATTATCACGAAAGTACTGAACAACCGAGATAACAGCTCCGGTATTTATCACCAACTCATCTTTAGTAGTCTTTGCTTCGTCCACCGGAACAATTTGTGTATGCATTCTTTTGGTAGTTAACAACGCTAATTAGAAAAAGATCTGTAAAATTAATCATATCGATTGCTATAACAGGATGGATGTGACACACATAGAAAGATAAACTGTCACAGTTGTCAAGACTGTTTGTCGGGTTTCCAATGCTCACACAGGGTGATAAACAACGCTGATACACGTAACATCTAGTTATATTCAGATTTAAACAATGCCCGCCTCAACTGAGATAACGGACATCCATCAAGCTCAAAAAGAAAACTTGTGTTTCCCATAGTCACAAAAGATTGCGGTTTGTATTTCGCATACCCACCGTTTCCGTAGTAAAAAACGGTTGCGGTTTGTATTTCGCATAGCCACCGTTTCCGTAGTAAAAAACGGTTGGGTTTGCACATTCAATCTTCAATACTTCATTAAAATACCAGTAGAAGAACCCGACACGTCTTCATGTAACGGAGAATGTTCTAGAAATTGAAGGAAAAGGAAAAGATTTGTTGAAATCGAATTTGACAACTATGACAACTTATTAAAAGTAGCAATCACCTCCAATCATTTCCTGGTCAAATCACACACTATAAAGTTTAAAGTTATCGTGTTTTGTAGTTTGGAAAGATGACCGAACAGAGATCTGAATAACAAACTATGGAGAACTTGTTTATGTCGGGTTCTTCTGCTAGTTACTCGATCAACGGACTGATCGGTAACGTTACTCTACTTGTGCTCCGATTTAAGCGGCGTGTTCCGATCAATGTTGTTAAAGATGATGAAGAGTTTAGAAACCCTAGAATGATGGTGTTTTTACTGGAAAAAACGTGATAAGTGAAAAAACATCCTTATATACGGGCCGTATACAGTTATACAGCCCGTATACATTTGGTAACATCAAAAACCTACCAAAATAATTCCATTGAGCCGTATACGTTTTACAAATCGTAACATGGTGTATACGGCTCGTATAACTATATACGGGCCGTATATAGTAAAATAAAAAAAAGAGTAAACTTCCGTTTTGCTCCCTGTGGTTTGCTCACTTTAACGGTTTTGCCCCAAACCTTTCAAAATAGCCAGTTTGCTCCCTGATCTATGACGTCATTCTCCAGTTTGCTCCCCGGCCCTTAACCTCATCCATTTAGCCAGTTAACCCATGTCACGTGCAAATCACCTGAGGGGCATTTATGTCTTTTCCCAACCATCTCTTTAATAAAACCCTAACTACTCCTTATTATAATCTTTATCACCCTTTTCCCAGACATTTCACCCTAATCGATGTTCATCTCCCAAATCGAAATCACTCTCAAACCCTAAACATTCTCCGAAAACGAAATCATTCAGGATCATCGACGATTGAAGTGCAATGTCAATGTGGTTCATTCGTCCTAGGGGACAAGAGGTTGATGTAGAGACACTGTATGGTGAGTTTTTTAAACCCTAACATTGATCATGTAACACTGATCATCTATTGAACCCTAACATTGATCATTTTGTTATGTTTTTTCAGATAATCCTACATTTTTCTCACTGAAGATTCATCATGGGGGATCTTTCACAAAGTTTCCTAACAGGATTTACTTAAAAGGTCAAGTAGACTATGTTGACTTCGTAGACAAGGATGAATTTTCAGTGCATGAAGTAAGTTATATGTTGTTAGAACTAGGCTACTCTGAAGAAGAGTTGATGTTTTACCATTTCAAAGTGTTTGTTGAAGATTTGAACTTTGGATTGAGGGCTTTAGGAAATGACTCTGATGTGCTCAGCTTTTTGTCTTGTGTGGGAGATTATAAGTTGATGGAAGTATATACTGAGCATGGTGAAACTGTAGTTGAAACTTATTTTATGTCTCCTAATTGTAAAGTTAGGATTCATGAAATAAATGATGATGATGATGATCTACCTGTTAGGAATACACAAGAAATATTGTCAAGGGCTTCCAGGAGACTAGCATTAGAGTATAATGTAGGTGATGCTGGGACTAGACAAACTGATGTGCTGGTTAATCAAAATGTTGTTGAAGATAGCCTGCATGCATTAGATCAGAGTCAGGTATTGAATACTGGTAGTAGTCAAACTGAGGTTAATCAAAAAGATGTGGAAGTTAGGGAAGTTGAATTAGATCAGAGTCAGGTATTGAATGCTGGAAGTAGTCAAGTGTTGAATGATGTTGAATTTAGCCAAGTTGATGATGAGGGTAGTGAGGCTGATGATGAGGGAGATGATGGTGAGGGCAGTGAGGGCAGTGAGGCTAGTGATAGTGAGGATAGTGATTATAAGCAAAGCAAAGATGATGTTGAGGCTAGTGAAGATGAAGATGTGGACCTAGTTGAGGAGCCTGCAAATAATGTTGAAGAGGAAGATGATTCTGATGATTCAGATTACATAGAAGATGAAGATAATAGGATTGCTGATGTAGTTGTTGATATGCAGAATTTTAGTAGTTATGTGGATCATGACATAGAGGAAGAGCCTTTAGAGTACAATCATTTAAGTGACTCAGAGGGTATGGGACTGAATGCACATTTAGATGACTTTGACAGCTTAACTGATGAGGAAAAAGACCCACCCCTTAAGATACAACTGAGGAGGGAGAGAAGGAAACAAAGAAGAATGAATGATCCTGTGGCTGACCCATTATATCTTGGTCAAGTTTTTGCAGAAAGGAAGGAGATAAGGGCCATAGTTAAGAAGTTGGCTGTGTCTAGCAAAAGGCAACTGAAGATTATAAGGAATGATCCAGTTAGGTTTAGGGTGATTTGTGAAGGCTTTAAACAAGATGGTGGTAAGGGTAAAGTGGGGAATTCAGATGCAAGTAAGGGTAAAAAGGGGAATACAGCTGCAAAAAATAAGGGTAAAAATGTGAAATCTGCAACAAGTGGTGGTGATAAAGGGGAATCTTCATCCAAAAAAGGTGGTCCAAAGGGTGTGGGTCCCAAGGGTAAAGCTTTAATGCATAAACCAACCACAAGGTCAGAAACTAGATCCAAAAAACATGCAACCACATGTCCATGGTTACTTTATCTTTCCAATGCAAACAGAGAAGGGTCTTGGGTAGTGAAGACTTACATAAATGAACACAAGTGCTTTCCAAAGGAGATAGAGCCTACAGTTGCAGTAAATCCTTCTATTCCACTAAAAGCACTGCAAGATACTTTCCAAAGGAAGCATCAGATCGCAGTTACTTTGCAAATTGTTCATTAACTGTCATTCTTAACATTAACTGCCATTGTTCATTTTAGGGCCTCATTCCAGCCATACAACAGGTGTTTCCATATGTAGAACACAGGTTCTGTTTGAGGCATGTGCATGAAAACATGAAGCCTAGGTGGAAGGGTGAGCTATAT
Source organism: Helianthus tuberosus (assembly GCA_030545235.1). Lineage (NCBI taxonomy): Eukaryota > Viridiplantae > Streptophyta > Magnoliopsida > Asterales > Asteraceae > Helianthus > Helianthus tuberosus. Next base: position 35,418,189 of record CM060424.1, on the reverse strand, counting down.
AAGAATTTGTTATGGAAATGTGCAACTTCAACTACTGTAGCTTACTTTGAACAAGCAATGAAGGAGGTTCTAGCCACTGATGAGGGTTTATATCAATGGTTAAGGGAGATTCCACCTGTTCACTGGACCAGAGCCTATTTTAGTGGTATGTCAATATTGTAACTTCATTTAGTAATGTATTGTAAATATTGTAGGTGAATTGTAACTTTATTTAGTAATGTTTATCATTTGTAACTTGTGTTATGCAGGTAGGGCTATCAGTGATGTGCTTTTAAACAACTTGTGTGAAGTTTTCAACAGACAGTTGGTTGAAGGAAGGGACAAGCCTGTTATAACATGTCTAGAGTATATTAGAGAGTATTTGATGAGGAGGAATGTTGCTGTGCACATACTGATTTCAAAGAGTGAAGGTCACTTGACACCAACTGCTACTGAGATTTGACTGAACAGTGCAGAAGAGTTGACTGAACAGGCATCGAAGCAAGGGAAGCTGTCTAGGGTTGGTCAAACTGTGAAATGCACAAAGTGTGGTGGGAAGGGGCATAATCAAAGGTCTTGCAAGGGAACTGCAGATGGGTCTCAGTCCAATGTTTAAGTTTTAGCTGTTTGTGGTTAGGTTTATAATGGTTTAAGTATGTATGTGATAACAAACAATGACCCTCTTTTGCTGACATTATGACTGTACTACCCTATGGCCTGATTTTTGGTGTTTGTTATGGGTTAAGGCCTGCTTATTATATGAATGACAATGTTATGGTATTTAATGTCTTTATTGTATGTTGTTTTGGTGTTCTTTAATGCATGCAGGTATGATTTGGTCTTGGTCAGTTATAGCAGGTTTGATTTGGTCTTGTTTTGGTGTTCTTTATCATATGCAGGTAATGATTTGGTTTTGTTTTGGTCTTGTTTTGTTTTGTTTTGGTCTTGTTTTGGCTGCAAACTGTACAAAGTGGTTGAAATTTTGCCGTTGTCCAGTCTTGTTTTGCTTTGTTAAGGTTTGGGTTTGATTTGGCTGCAAACCAAACATACCAAACAGATTGATTTGGCTGCAAACCAAACATACCAAACAGATTTGCAAAATTGTACAAAGTGGTCGAAATTTTGCCGTTGTCCAGTCTTGTTTTGCTTTGTTAAAACCAACATTGTCAAAACCAAACATATCAACAAAAAAACTCAACTGTGCCAAACAAGTAAACTACTTTCATTACAGTTCCAAAATACATCAGTTCCAAAATACATCACTTCAAACAAAGATTCTTCAATAACAAACCTACAACACTGATTGTTCCTAATTACAAAATACCTAGGTCATTTTTTTAGCAACAAGAAGATGCAAAACATCCATGTCAACACTAACAAAACTTTAAGCTTCCTGTTTTCTTTCGTAGCAGCTCTTGCAATGGATTCGTTCCTGTTACACCTCTCCAATAAACCAGGTATGATTTCAGCAGATCGTCGACACATGGGTGGATCTGACCACTTCACAAAGCCATGTTGAGCACATAGATAGAACCTCCTTCCTGGATTAGCTCGAGTCCAAGATGTCACGTTCGAGGTTGGAGATCCACAAGCACAGTGTACGTCTGCCATGGATTTAGGGTTTTTCTTTGTTGATGGGGAAGAAGATGAATGGGGGGCGATAATGGTTCTTGGGGTTTTAAATATCATTCATTAAAGATGGTTGGGAAAAGACATAAATGCCCCTCAGGTGATTTGCACGTGACATGGGTTAACTGGCTAAATGGATGAGGTTAAGGGCCGGGGAGCAAACTGGAGAATGACGTCATAGATCAGGGAGCAAACTGGCTATTTTGAAAGGTTTGGGGCAAAACCGTTAAAGTGAGCAAACCACAGGGAGCAAAACGGAAGTTTACTCTAAAAAAACATTCTCTGCGCATTTTCCTATTCAAAAACATTATATACGGCCCGTATACACTAGGGGATGTGAAAATAAGATATAGGGGGTGTGGGAACAAGACACCCCTAAATTAACGATGTTGAGATTCCGAACCAGTTAAACCAAATACAATTGGTAATTATTATTTTTTAATTGTTTCAAAAGAAGCATCCTAAAAATAACAAAGTCGTATGACATTTTTTTTATTATTTGGTGAAGGTGGGAGGGTTTAACACGTTTGTGTGGGTTCTCGCCCGGGTGGTCACGGGTTCGAGTCCACTCTGGTACCAATATTGGGAAATTCCAGTGCGGCTGGACCTTAGGGGGGGGGGGGCTGGGATTTGAACTCGTGTGGGGGTTCAATTCTTGAGGGGTGTGTACCGCTGAGCCATTCCCAAAAAAAAAACATTTGTATTAAAAATAAATAGCAAAGAAAAAGATCACTTAGCGGGTGAACCTTTAATCGCAATCAATAAGCATCAAACAAAAACGATTTGGATGTTTCGAATTGAGAAAGAATTCTTCAAAAACTCACGACTTCGTTACGTTTGGTCGTTTGAGTATGGAAAATGTGTGCACGTAATGGAAGATATCATATCAATGTCTGATAAGACCGTGGGGCTTGGGTTGGGCTTGGGTTGGGGCATTTGTTGACACGTGGAATGGGAGCCCCCCCACCGCCTAGTGACGTGTCCGCGGGGTATAGCGGGGCGTGGGTTGGGCTTTTGTTGGGTGCACCGCGTGGCAGATTATTAAAAAAAATTACAAAAAATGGTCAGCGGCGAATAGAAGGCAGCCAGCTAGGATGTCACCCCCGCCCCACGCCCGGCTTGAAACCCAAGCCCACCCGAGGTGGTGGCTTAGGCGTTTTCCCCCAACCCCCAACCCACGCCCAAACCCCCGCCCCATATCCCACAGCCTAAGGAGCGTATGACACCTGCAATGAGTTGAGAATTATTTTGCAACGCATTTGTTACATCATACTAACGAAAACTCCATATAAATAGAATAATAGATCCTTTCTTATATTTTTCTAGTGTATAATAATTTCCTTTATAAATTAACATGTCTTGTATCATAAAAATCATATAACATAAATAATAAATCAAATAAAATTGTAAATACACATGACAATATAGCCTAGCGACATCTTTGGGGTGGGATAAAGTTTAGAAACCATTAGGTCCTGTATTTTAGTGGTGTTTAGAAAAAAAAAACGTAACCAAATAAAAACCGTAAACCGAACCGTAACCGTAACCAATTAAACTGATCCGAACAACCAATTTGGTTTTTTGTTTATAACTTAAACCAAATTGTGAATATAGTTTTTGGTTCGGTTTTTTAATCCACATTTTTGTTTATTTGGTTTATTCGGTTTATTTGGATAACCGAATAAACCGTTAATTTAATTAATTATTAAATAAAAATAATAATGTTTAATAAACTATATACAATTTATTAGCCTAAAATACTAAATCTAATATCTAAGTATATGTATCCCCATGGTTTCATCAAATGCTAATCAAAATACCTTTATATTTATTAAATTTTATTCATTTTATGTATGCAGATTCACTTAAGCCGGAGAAAGACTCATATTTGAAGATTATTTATATTTTGTGTACTTAGACTTGTTAACTATTTATAGTTTCTATGATTTATGTTTTGATGTTTTAACTTTGGGGTTGTGTGTACGAATCAAATAAATCGTAAACCGAACCGATGAACACCCATGTTTGATTCCCACAAGGGGGATTTTTCATATTATTGGGTTTATCCTGAATTGGTGTATAGGCATTATTGCCTGGTAGAGATGGATATAATCGGGTGGTTCTGTTGGTCGCACGATGATACTCTAATGGTCCATCAGTGATCCAAATTTGCCGTTCAAAGAAATAAAATAAAATAAAATAAAATACAATAAAATTGTAAATTTTTATTTTTATTTTTTTAATTACAAAGCTTGCTCATATCCTACATTACACCAATTAATTTAATAACATTCTTTGCCGATGTTTGAACTTGAGACCTCTCATCTAAGTCTAAGAGGCATCAGTCTCTATCAAGTAGGTTAGTTCCATATTAACTGTAAATTCTAATTTTATCCAACGGATTTCATATTAAGCAGAATATATTGATATTTTTATATGGTTTTTTAATTGTGTAAACAAGCTTCTATTAAATACATTGAAAAACTTTTAGTTATATTATAGAAATTATTACTTCTGGATAATTTAAGATCTAAAATTTTAGGAGGTAAACTTTTAACATTGCGATATAGTTTCTACACAAAACGGACCCTGTGGTTTATAGTTAGTTTCACCTTTGGGTACTAACTTTTTTTAACAGGTTTAGGTTTTATGGTTTCAATTTTGTAACACTTTTGGGTACTAACACCAAAATTATCAATATAATAACTAAAATATCATTCCATTCTTTTTAATTTTATCAATGTAACACCTTTAGGTACTAACATCTAATTTTATTTAAGTTTAAATCAACTTTTTTTTTCATCTTTTTATTATATCTCATAATTAACATAAAATCTATTTTTTTATTTTTTTTATAAATATAAATAAAAAAGTCAGAAAACATCTGCTCCATTTTTTATTTATATTACTAAATAATACTAGATAAATATCTGACTAGTATTATGAATATATAAAAACTCTTTAAAATATAAATTAAATAATGAAACAAATGATATAATAAGTATCTATTAAAATCCATAGCAATCTTGAAAACAAATGAATATAATATCTGAAAATTAGTTAAATTAATATATCAAGATATGTAGCATAATCAAGAAAAACTGTTTAAAAATAACTACAACTAATTTAATATATTTTGTAGTAAAATCGTAAAAATGTATAATCTAATCTGATTTGTTTGTTACGGTCAATTACTTGGCACATTTTGAGACGGTGTTATTAAACCATGACGTCTCTATTTTATTTGTGTATCTATATGCTTAGGAAACACTTTAGTTCCGATGAGATACAATCTTTTACTATTATTGTTATTGGTTTTATATTATTTAATCCCATATATTTAAAATTACAAAAACTAAAACTAAGTTTTATACATTAAACATGTGTAATACACAGACTTTTAACCTAATATCTTAATAATAATTTATTTGCACATTACCAACTATTATTATACCTATTGAATTTTTAATTATTTAAGATTTTGAGCAACTTCTATCGTGCTAAATTATTTATCATTTCTTAAAAAAATTATATATAAATATTTACTTATAAAAAATAAATAAATAGATTTTATGTTAATTAAGAGATATAATAAAAAGATGAAAATAAAAAAAAAGATTTCGTAAAATTGATTTAAACTTAAATAAAATTAGGTGTTAGTACCCAAAGGTGTTACATTGATAAAATTAAAAAAAAATGGAAGGGTATTTTAGTCATTATATTGATAATTTTGGTGTTACTACCTAAATATGTTACAAAATTGAAACTATAAAACCTAAATATGTTAAAAAAAAGTTAGTACCCAAAGGTGAAACTGACTATAAACCACAAGGTCCATCTGTGTAATTAACTCTTCTAAATATGTTTATTAACAGAAATCACATATCATTCATGTTAAGCTAAGAGATAAGTGGGTATACAGAAGTATTAAATACCTAAAACTGTTACATTTATTAAAATTAAAATGCATTTGTAGTATAATTTTGAATTTTGATGTGTTTTTCTTTTAGCCTATTTGACTACGGTTAATGATCGTACATGCATAGTTCTTCTTTCAAGTTTCAACCTATAAAGTACACGGGTGGTCCTTATCGTTTGCACAAATTTTAACTATGGTCCCAACTCCCAAACTTTGAGAAAGTAAACAGTTAGACAAAACTTTTGCATCTATGTAACACCTTTAGTCACTAAGACCATGCGTAGTGGCTGTTTAAGGGGCATTTTGTTTTTTGCTCAATCATGCCCAAACAAGCCGGGGAACCACCCTCTGGGCGTGTTTGGTCATTTTTGATGTTTTGGCGTTTTTCAAATCACGCTTAGAGCAAGTTTGAATGTCCAATCACATTTAATCTTCATTTTTTTGGCCAATAACTTTTTTGTTGGTTTTTTATTTTTATTTAATTCTCTACACCCTTTTAACATAATGCCCACATCCCCACTACACCTATTTTAGAAAAACGCCCAATAATGCCTCTTGCTGACTGTACTGCCACATGGCGGAAAACGCCCAAGGGTGGGGGCATTATTTACCCTTACCACTACGCATGGTCTTAATATATGTGGCGAGCTGAAGTTGAACGGATTTAGGTCTATTACAAATGGTCAAAATCAAACGTTATAAGTTTTAGCACTGTTGTATTTACATTTTGAACTTGCAGCAGAGCGCGGTGAACATTCACTAGTTTCTTTAACCACAAACTAATTTACTTCTAAAAATGTCTATACATGCATTTTTAGGATTTGAACCCCCTAACTATTGAACAGAGATGATGTTCCTTACCACCATACTATGTACTTTGGGGATTAATAAAATAAAGAGGAAATTACAAGTTTGTCATTTATGTTTACACCAAATTGCAAGCGTTATCCTTTAGGGTAAAAATTGATAGGTTATGTACTTAATGTTTCAAAATTTTGTACGTTATGTCCTTTAGCCCTAACCCAGTTAATTTTTCTTGTTAAATCTGGTCATATGCACATGCGGGCATTCTCGTCATTTCAGCTCCCAGGGACTATCAAGTAAATAACTTGTATTAAGAGATTTTTTCTGTAAAAAATAAAAAGTAAAGTATAGATAAGAAAAACCTCTACACACATCTCTCTCTTTACCGCTTGCCACCACCACTCACCACAACCCATCGTCAGCATCTGCCACTGTAAGGACCTGCAAAAATGTCCCAAAATACTTCGTAAATGGAAACCCGGACCCCTAAAACCCTAATCCTTGTGAAAAATCAAGAAATTCAATTTTATTGATCTGTCGCGGGCCGCGTAAGACTCAAGGAAAGCTTACGCGGGGCGCGACAGCTTGAAAGTTCTCCAGATAAGCTTTAAGCCATGTGTTAGACACGTGGCAAGCCTACACGTGACACGGTAGCCCTAGCCATAGCTAGGGTGGCCCTCGCTGGCCGCGTAGGTTATTCTTCGAGTTTACGCGGGCCGCGTAAAACCAAAATTTCAGCTATAAATTGGACGTTGCATGGCCTGGCTTCTGTGTTCGCAAAACCTTTTCAAAATAGCAAATTTCTGCTTATATTCGAGTGTCTAAGGGTCGAAACGCTGCTACGCTTACAGGGTAATAACTTGATCACTGCTACGATACAATATCCGATCGATTGAAACCGATCTGATGGATGTTTAAGTGCTGCCCGAATTCGGGCTATACTTTGTCATTTGTCGTGAGGGTTTTGATTTCGTGAGCTTATCGTAAATGTTGTATTAAGTTACTAACCTAGTTTCGTGTGCATTGTTATTTAACTAGGTAACAAGGCTAAATCGGTAGGAAAACTCTGTCCAGTTAAACTTGCAATGTCAGTCATTCTCTTTTTATCAAAAGTATTTTACAATACCCAAATGTTTTCCAGTTATATGTTACAGGGCTTAAGTATTTGTTATCTTAAATTACTGGTAGTAAGTGGGGTATTGTGCACAATTACTACTGTTTTATCACTTTTAGGTGAAAGGACCTAAATAGTGATACTCGTCACTACTGGGTGAAAGGACCCAATAGTGGTATGACCACAGTCATAGATCCGGTCGAGTGACAACTGAACCAGCTAATTATAAGATAGGGGCAATTGTAATCGCTCTTAATACTGTAATTTATAACAATGTGTCGTTTTATGTAAATTGAATGACTCGCCAGTATTTCCCCGCTGATAAAATCTTTTTAAACATGTTTCAGATGATTTACTGTGAACTAGGAAAAGTGCCGCGTAGCACTACAGCTTGAAGGAAGTGGCTCAGTAAATAAACATGTTTTTTTGTAAACAGGAAATTTCCCAGTGAAATTCCTTTATTGTAAAGTACGGGATTTGTCCCGAAATTTGAAATAAGATAAATGGGTGTTTTCAGTTTTAAAAGATCCTGTTAAAATTTCCGCTGCCAAAATTAAATACCACGGGTTTTCTGTCTCGCGGCAATCGAACCAGGAAACTGGGTCGGGGGTCGTGACAGAAAAAAGTGGTATCAGAGCCACTGATTTAAGCCAATTAAGTATTTAGAAATACTTAATTTTCCAGATTGTCATTCTGTGATTCTGTGAAAATTTAATTTAACAAATAAGACTTTAACTTGAATTTTGTGTGTTTCTTCATATGTGCTAACAGCATGAATGAACTGTCGGAGGCACTCCGAAACTTTACTATCCATACCACCGATATGGATACCACAGAAACCCAATCCGGCTACCAAGCAGATATTGAGGAGCCACCAGTGTTCCAGGCCCAGCCCCAGGAGAAACCTAAACCTAAGAAGAGGAGAAGGATTTTGGACTGGAAACGCGGCCGAAGGAAGAAGGCAGCTGCACAAAAGGTGAAAAGAACAGAGGATCCAAAGGACAAAGGAAAAGGAAAGGAGATAGGGGAAAACTCCGGTCAAGCCCAGGAAATGCCACCTTGGGAAGAACTGGATCGAAAACTTGCAAATTGTGACCTCATCGGACCTACCGATGAAACCCTTTTCAATTTCCCTGCCCAATCCGAACTTCCAATTAATTTGGAACCCGCTATACCGGACCCTATTGTCAACCCACAACATGTCACAGGCCAGCTGGAAGAATGGTGGACGAGCGATTGGCATTTTCATAATTTCATGAATAACCCTAATATTTATTTTTCCCAGTTTGATCCTGAACCTGCACCATTCCCACCTATGAGCGCAGAAAACGTTGCCGAATTACGCCACTACGGCGAGGAACTGGTGGATGTGGGGAATCAGATTCGGGACATGGGGGAAAGGATCACATGGAAATACGATGAGAGGGCGCGTCGTTTCTGAGAAATGCCAGCTAACTGTGGTGGTGGAGTGTTTGTATAATACTAATATGTAGAATATATATATATATATATACACACATAAATAATAATCTAATAATAATAATAATATAATATTGTATAATAATAACTAAAAATAAAACTTTTGTAAAATAGATGGTTTGTATCGAAGCATAATATTATAAAAATATATGAATGTCGCAAGGTCGACGATTTTGGCTATATGTGTTGATGTGATTATGTGTCATGATTACTTTGTTGTGTTGGTTGCTATCTATTCTGTGACAATAATATATATATATATATAGGGGATGGCTAGAATGAGAACCACCACGAGTTGTAAGAACCACGAGAACCGCGACCCGCGGGTGGCCGTCGGCGACGAAATTTTTTTTACACCTAGATCCGTATATTTTAGGGGGGGTGTAAAATTTTCGGTTCAAACGGCGCGCCCGAGGGGGTAGTTTTTTACGCCCAAAGTTTGGGTTTTTTTAATTTTTTTAATTTTTCTTTTTTTTTTTACCAAACTTTGGGCGTAAAAAACTACCCCCTCGGGCGCGCCGTTTGAACCGAAAATTTTACACCCCCCCTAAAATATACGGATCTAGGTGTAAAAAAAATTTCGTCGCCGACGGCCACCCGCGGGGCGCGGTTCTCGTGGTTCTTACAACTCGTGGTGGTTCTCATTCTAGCGGCCCCCTATATATATATATATATATATAGTTAATGATTCAGATGGAAAACGCAGAAAATCAACCGGCAAACGAAGTTAACCAATCTGAACAAAATAATGAGGATCATTTTCTTAGTAGGCAAGATATAGAAAATATCGTTGCCCAGGGAATAGCCAATGCTATCCCGGCAATCCTCGCCGCTGTTAAGAACCCCGTTGAACCTTCACAAGTCAACCACATCAAACGCACCCGGGATGATAATTTCAGTAACAGTGTTGATGGAGGCGGCAATATTGATAATAATGTGATTCAAGCCCCAATACTTAAGAAAATGAAAGTTGCAACACCTGGTTGTACTTATAAAGAATTTCTTGCCTGTAAGCCAGTCGAATTTGCAGGCAATGAAGGGGCGATCGCTGCACTGCTTTGGTTAGAGAAGACCGAAGCAGTAATTAAAATAAGTAAATGCGCCAAGGAAGACAAGGTCATGTATGCATCCCACCTCTTCAAGGAAGAGGCATTAGAATGGTGGAATACGGTGTTGCAAGCCAAGGGAAATGACATGGCTTATGCCATAAGTTGGGAGGAATTTAAGCAATTGGTGGAAAGGAAATTTTGTCCCGACTATGAAAAGGAACAAATGACGAACAAGTTCCTGAACCACAGGATGGTGGATGTTGACTGTCGAGGGTATACTTCGAAATTCTTCGAGTATGCCAGAATTGTAGCAACTCTGGCTTCGCCAGAACCGGTTCTTATTTCTCGCTATATTTGGGGTTTAATTAGCGAGATTCGTGATATCGTCAAAGCTGCTAGACCCCGCATAATTGACGATGCGGTTGAATTAGCTAATACCCTAACTGACGGATTGGTACGCACTAGAGAAGAGAACAGGAAAAAGGAATTGGCCCAAAAGATTACTCAAGGTTTTCGTGGAAGTAGTAACGCTAGTAACTTCAAGAAAAAGGGAACATGACAATCCTCCACTGCTCCATTTTACAGTACCTGTAAAAGAAAGCATTTTGGAAAATGTAAGGGGTACTGTAATTTCTGCAAAATTCTGGGGCACCAAGAGGAGAATTGTAGGAAGAAATCCATGATTTGCTTCAATTGTGGAGAAACAGGGCATTTCAGACCAGAATGCCCTAAACTGGTCAAGCCAGCTGATAACAAGGCCAAACCTGCAGAAGGAACTAATAAGAAGAACGCAAGAGCCTTCCAGCTGACAACGCAAGAAGCAGATCTGATTCCAGATGTGATAGCTGGTACGTTTCTTGTACATGATGTTTACGCAAAAGTATTATTTGAATCTGGTGCAAACCAAAGTTTTATAAATACTTCATTCTGCCAAGCTCTTAAGCAACCTTTAACCAAACTTAGGCAGATTTATACGGTAGAAACGGCAGATGGGAATTCTGTTAACATAGATAAGGTTCTGCAAGAAGGAAAGATAGAACTCTCAGGCCATAAATTCTCTGCAAACCTTCTACCTGAGAATTTAGCTGGATTCGATATCGTGTTAGGAATGGATTGGTTAGTAGCCAACCATGCTCGAATCCTTTGTGATAAGAATTCCATAGAAATTCATACAACCACAGGGGAAGTAATTATGGTTACAGGAGATAAGCCACGTAAACCAATGAAGTTCATTTTAGTAATGAAAGTTGCTAGTTATGAGCGAAAACAAGGAATAGTGTATATGATTTCGGTGATCATTAACACTAAAAACCAGGAACTTAAGGAAATTCCAGTAGTATCGGAATATCCGGATGTATTCCCAGAAGAACTACCTGGATTACCACCTGATAGGAAAGTTGAGTTTAGAATTCATCTAATTCCTGGAACTACACCAATAGCTAAGGCACCCTATCGATTAGCACCCACAGAAATGTTAGAACTAAAGAAGTAATTAGATGAATTACTAGGCAAAGGATTCATACAACCTAGCTCATCCCCTTGGGGAGCACCTGTGCTGTTTGTAAAGAAGAAGGATGGTTCGATGCGAATGTGTATCGATTATAGGGAATTGAATAAGGTTACTATTAAGAATCGATAACCATTGCCTAGGATTGATGACCTTTTCGATCAGCTTCAGGGAGCTAGATATTTCTCTAAGATAGACTTGAACTACGGATACCATCAGTTGAAGGTACAAGAAAAAGACATACCTAAAACTGCTTTCAGGACTAGGTATGGTCACTACGAGTTTACAGTCATGCCATTTGGACTAACAAATGCTCCTGCAGCATTCATGGACATGATGAATAGGATCTGTAAACCGTATTTAAATAAATTCGTAATTATCTTCATCGACGATATACTTATTTATTCCAAAAGCCAGAACAAACATAGTGAGCACCTACATGCGCTCTTAACTCTGTTAAGAAAGGAAAAGCTTTATGCCAAATTCTCAAAGTGTGAATGTAACATTCCCAAAATTTTTATATAAAATATATATAAAAACTTATGTTATTAAAAGAATGCATCATGGGTAAGTTGACCAATGGAAATATGAGGTATTTTGGGCAAGCGTAGGAACCATTTAATAATTAAAATTATAAAAATACATTATATTTGAACATGCTTTGTTTTTAATGAAACTTGGTTCAAAATGTAGATAAAAATATCCTCGTTCTAATGACATATTCATCATTTTATAAAACGTCATATTTTAGAAGTTATAAACGCTAAATAAGTGAAGCAGTTAAATTAATTATAATATATATATTTATATTAAATAAAGTAATAATATTAAATATAAAGCTAACATGTCATAAGAATTTGAATTTGAACTATAGGCTTACGTATTATTGGATTAGAATTGAAATTTAATAAAGCTTACACATGGATCAGAAGGAATCCAAAAGTAGCGTACGTGTAAGTTTTGACAATTATTACAATAACGTAAAATTCAAGCTATTTCTTTCAAGTCAACTATAAATAGATCAACTGGCGGGCTTCCAAAAATTGTTCAAACCTTCGTTCCTTTCTTCCCACTCTGTGATATATTTACACCCACTTTTCTTTAAATAATTCACCCCTAAATACTCTAAAGCCCTGCCCCGTTTTAAGTATTGTAACCCCTGATCACTAATACCCTGTCCAAGTGACGTAGGGCCCCGTAATGTATGTCAAGGCTCTGCCTAAATTCGTTGGGGTTCTGTCTTGTGACGTAGGGATAAAGTAGAATTGGGTCACTATACTTAATGTGAGTGCACTATATATTTTATTAAATAATCCAGGAGTTGTACCAAGATATATCAACCCTCCAAAATATTTCTGACACCCCTAATATATTTAAGATACCCCTATATGTTTTTAAATACACCCCCTATGTGAAAACCGAGCCCAAAATACAATATAGTATTAAAAACAAATAAAAAGCAAGAAATAGTTAGTTGAGGAGGGCCGCGTAGGCCTCACCCCAACATTACGCGGGCGGTATAGAGATTTGAATCAGATTTCGTTGATTTTTAAGTTAAGGCGGGCCGCGTAAGCTACCCTTAACACTTACGCGGGCCGCGAGAGTCCCAAAATGTGGCGCAGCCCTGGGCCGCCACCTGGCCTAACACCCGTCAAGCCTACACATCGACTCAGCCAAGCTACACGTTGACCCGGAGTCAACGCGGGCCGCGTAAGCCTAGCCCTTACCTTACGCGGGCCGCGTGAGGACCAGTTTCAGCACCTATATAAGCAGGCATCGAGATTTCATATCCGTCGTTCATTTCTTTTCTTTCTTAAGCGAATTTCTGAGTAGTAGAAGTAATACTCGGGTATTATATCCCCCTAATTAGTGAGGTTCTGCTCTGTTGTAAGTATTATAACCCCAGTTTCGTAATGGATACGCTGCCCGATTGATTTAGGGTTCCGTAACACCTGTCGTGGTTCTGCCCGACGTAGTTGTTGGAATACCGTCTCGGGGAGAGTATCATTAATATTTTCAAAGAGTTATGATACTAACCTATGTACATTTGTGTAAATTATAGATTATTCCCAGGAAACCCTTACACGAAGTCTAAGATAGCAATGTGAGTAATCCTTCTTTTTGTGTAAACCTTTTTGTGAGTTTATCCTCTTTTTGTTAACCTTTTTGGAATTTTTACAAAACCTTAATTGTTTTACAATGTGATTAAGCGGTGATTGAGTCTTTGTAGTTCTTCAATTACTGCCGGTATGTTGGGGTTTTGTATACAAAATTTACTACCTTGTGAGTAGTAAGTCGGGGATGACAGTACGTTACCATTGGACAACGAGTTAGCCAATGTGTAATATGAGCCACAAGTCAGGATTGACAGTACTGAATGAGTAATTGTGTAGAAATAAACAATGTGATCGCTCTCAATACTGTTTTAATTGATAAAATGTTTCTTGATTAAAATGGGATTCACTCACCAGTATTTCCCACTGACAAATGTTTTTAAACACGTGTTTCAGGTAACACAATGTGAAAGCCAAGTAGTAAAAAGCCAGCCGAGAGCACGGACGGCTTGTAAAACTGTGGCTATAAAAGTTATCTAAAATACGATGGTTTAAACTCAATGAAAGAGGGTTTAACCCTATGTTGTAATCAGAAACTTGGGTTTTACCCATGTGATTATTAAAATAAAATAAGGTGGTTTTACTCTGATAAAATATTTTCTAACTACAGTCCTGATGAAATTTCCGCTGCTAAATTAATAAATATTGATACCACCACCATTGAGCTCGCGGCCGCCCGTTCCCGGGACAGATAAGGGATCGGGGGTTGTGACAGTGAATTTTGGCTACATGAGGTAAAAATTTTAGGACACATGGTAAATCACGAAGGAATTCACGTAGATCCTTCTAAGATAGAAGCAATCACAAATTGGAAAGTCCCTCAATCAGCTACCGAAGTTTGAAGTTTTCTTGGTTTAGCTGGATATTATAGGCGCTTGATAAAAGATTTCTCTAGGATAGCTGTTCCATTAACTAAGCTAACCTGTAAAACTGTTAAGTTTGAATGGGGACCCAAGCAAGAAGAGCCCTTTAGGATTTTAAAACAAAGATTAACAAATGCCACAATTCTAGCCTTACCAGAAGGGACAGAAGATTTTGAAGTTTACTGTGACGCTTCTAAGTTAGGGTTACGATGTGTGCTAATGCAATGCAAAAAGGTAATTGCGTATGCATCAAGACAGTTAAAGAAGCACAAAGAAAATTATATGACACATGACTTAGAATTAGGAGCAATGATTTTTGCCGTTAAGATTTGGAGGCATTATCTGTACGGAAGTAAGTTTACAGTCTATACAGATCATAAGAGTTTAAGGTATATATTTGGGCAAAAAGAATTAAACATGAGGCAAAGAAGATGGATGGAAATTTTAAGTGACTACGATTGTGATATTCAGTATCACGAAGGGAAGGCGAATGTAGTAGCAGATGCCTTAAGTCGTAAGTATCATGAAAAACAATGGCGAGTTCGTGCTCTTAGATTAAATCTACAGTTAGATTTAATGGAACAACTGAAGAACGTTCAGGAAACAACAATCAAGGAAGATGCTGAAGGAATGAAAGGACGGATAAAAGAATTGGAGCAAGGGACTGATAGGATTTGGAGATTCCATAAAGACAAGATTTGGGTACCTAAGCAACGAGATTTAAGAGATAAGATTTTAGAGGAAGCCCATAAATCTAGGTATACAATGCACCCTGGTAATAATAAGATGTACCAAGATTTAAGAAATAACTTCTGGTGGATAGGAATGAAAAAGGACATAGCTAGGTATGTGATGCGTGCGAAGTGTTACTTATTTTAGGTGTATATTTTAAGCCCTTTTTAACACTTATTTTAGCCAAGTTTTAAATTTATAAAACACGATATTTCACTAACACTAAACACACATATGGGCAAGTGCACCCATCGTTGAGTGTAGTATAGCGTTGGTAAGATACCGAGGTCGTCCAAGGACACAAGAGCTTTTAGTACCGGTTTATCCTCAACGTCTAACCAAAATAAAAGTTTAGAAAAATGTTTTAAACTAAGAAAATTAAAAACTAACTAAAATGCTGAAAATAAAAATAAAAGAAAAAACAGATAGACAAGATGAATCACTTGGTTCCGACTCGTATCTAGTATAACCTTTGATTATTTCCGCACTTTTGCACATAATTAAGAGATTGTCTTAGTTATTGTAGTAGGCCCCTCTTTTGAAGGTGACGTTACCCTCACCCCAGTAGTTTGAGTCAGCAGGGATACAATCCTAAAAGGGTGGATTATTGGAAGATAATGACTTAAGTTATTAATGCATTATTGTGGTAGGCCCCGCTTTTGGCGGTGACGTTACCCTCGGCTAAGTAGTCTGAGTCAGCAGGGATACAGTCCTAAATAGCCGGGTTATAGTATTAATAGTAGTTAACTTATGAGGGGATCAAAGAGTTTGGACCCCCGCCATCCAATACCGTGAAGTATTGAAGGAGGTCCTACTAAATTTGACCCAGGTCCATTGCAGGACCTCTAAACGCTGAACAATGGCAAGACCTTTACCAAACCGTTCCCTTAACCCCCGACCAGGTAGCCAACATACCTCCATATAGACCGTGGAGATATGAATGGTGAAAATCCTTTATTTTATATAGACAGTAAAATAATGCCAAGACACCACGGACAAACGATAAGGAAAGATCACCTTCAACATAAGTAACTAGTTATTAAAGTCATTAATACAAAACCAAATAAAAAGTGCAAAAGATTAGAAATAAAAAGTATTATACTAGACACTTTGTCTTCACCAAGTGATGTAAGAGACTTAGGCAAACATGGCCTTGATTGTCAAGAACTCTTACGATCAATCTTGGATCCCGAGACGACTCACACACTCTACGATGGACAATGGATGATGGTGGTGGATGATGGTGTTGTGATGGTGGTGGGTGGTGGATGAAGTGTGAGAGAGGTGGTGTGCCAAGGGATGGTTTGAGCTTGAGCCAAGCACTCCTATTTATAGCCTGTACAGAAGCCTGGACACGGCCCCGTGTCCACCCTTTTCTCTTTCTTCATTAATACAGTTTGTCTTTATTAGCTCCACACGCCCCCGTGTCCGTCTGACACTCTCTCTCTTCATTAATTGTAATTCGCAATTACAATTAATGCGCCTGCTGTACTTTCGCCACGCCCCCGTGTCCGCTGGGCACGGCCCCGTGGTGGGCAATAGAAGCTTCTACAGGTTTGTCTTTAGTGCCAGAGCTGTCCATCCTGAGCACTGCCCCGTGCTGAGCTGGGCACGCCCCGTGTCGGGCTGGGCACAGCCCCATGCTCAACTTTCTTCTTGTTTTTGCTTTGGGAGTTGTTGTCGAGGGGTCGGGCATGCCACGTTTCTTCCTTTTCTTTGTATTTATGTTGGTTTTGGCTGTATTTTTGTTCCTTTTGTTCGTTTAAGCTCATTTGACCCTGTAAATTCAAAAGGAAGACAAAAACACACTTTTTCCAATATTAGTACTAAAAAAGGGTTAGTTTTATGCCTTATTTGATGTAATTTATATGTTGCATTTTACACACATCAGTATGTTTCTAAGTGTCTAACTTGTTCACAAGTTAAGGCAGAACACCAGAAACCTTCAGGGTTACTCCAACAGTTAGAAATGCTTGTATGGAAATGGGAGCTAATAACAATGGACTTTGTTACTAAGCTGCCCAAAACCAGGAAAGGTAACGATGCAATCTGGGTGATTGTAGACCGATTAACCAAATCAGCTCATTTCCTGCCAATGAAGGAAACCTTTAGCATGGAAAGATTGGCTAAGTTATACGTAGATGAGGTAGTATCACTACACAGAGTCCCACTCTCCATTGTGTCAGATAGGGATAGTCGTTTCGCTTCGCATTTCTGGAAAAGTTTCCAAGAAGCAATGGGGACCCGGCTAAATTTAAGTACTGCATACCATCCCCAAACAGATGGACAGAGTGAAAGGACGATCCAAACCCTGGAAGACATGCTCAGGGCATGTGTAATAGATTTGGGTGGAAACTGGGATGACCACCTACCCTTAATCGAATTCTCCTATAACAATAGTTATCATGCAAGCATCGAGGCTGCCCCGTTTGAAGCACTATATGGACGAAAGTGCCGAACTCCAGTATGTTGGGCAGATATAGGAGAAAGCCAATTATCAGGTCCCGAAATTGTACAGGAAACCAACGACAAGATAACTCAAATCAAGGAAAGACTGAAAACGGCTCGAGATCGCCAGAAGAGTTATGCAGAAAATAGACGCAAGCCGTTAGAATTTCAAGTTGGAAACAAGGTACTCTTGAAAGTTTCTCCTTGGAAAGGAGTAGTTCGATTCGGTAAGAAAGGAAAGCTAAGTCCAAGGTACATAGGACCATTCCCAGTGATCCAACGGATAGGACCAGTTGCCTATCGCTTACAACTACCAGAAGAACTAGCTGGGGTACATGATGTGTTTCATGTATCTAATCTTAAGAAATGTTTATCTGACGAATTCCTGGTAGTACCTCTTCAAGATATAGAGGTAAATGAAAAGTTAAAATTTGTTGAGAAACCACTCCAAATAGAGGATAGAAAAATTAAGTTCCTCAAGCACAAAAGATTAGTACTGGTCAAAGTAAAGCGGGATTTAAAAAGAGGACCTGAGTATACCTGGGAAATGGAATCGGAAATGAAGCGTAAGTACCCTTACCTGTTTCAATAAATCTCGAGGACGAGATTTTAAATAAGGTGGGGGAGGATGTAAGGACCTGCAAAAATGTCCCAAAATACTTCGTAAGTGGAAACCCGGACGCCTAAAACCCTAATCCTTGTGAAAAATCAAGAAATTCAATTTTATTGATCTGTCACGGGCTGCGTAAGACTCAAGGAAATCTTCCGCGGGGCGCAACAGCTTGAAAGTTCTCTGGATAAGCTTTAAGCCACGTGGTAAGCCTACACGTGACACGGTAGCCCTAGCCGTAGCTAGGGTGGCCCTCGCGGGCCGCGTAGGTTATTCTTCGAGTTTACGCGGGCCGCGTAAAACCTAAATTTCAGCTATAAATTGGACGTTGCATGGCCTGGCTTCTGTGTTCACAAAACCTTTTCAAAACAGCAAATTTCTGCTTATATTCGAGTGTTTATGGGTCGAAATGCTGCTACGATTACAGGGTAATAACTCGATCACTGCTACGATACAATGTCTGATCGATTGAAACCGATCCAATGGATGTTTAAGTGCTGCCCGAATTCGGGCTATACTTTGTCATTCGTCGTGAGGGTTTTGATTTCGTGAGCTTATCGTAAATGTTGTATTAAGTTACTAACCTAGTTTTGTGTGCATTGTTATTTAACTAGGTAACAAGGCTAAATTAGTAGGCAAAACTCTGTCCAGTTAAACTTGCAATGTGAGTCATTCTCTTTTTATCAAAAGTATTTTACAATACCCAAATATTTTCCAGTTATATGTTACAGGGATTAAGTCTTCGTTATCTTAAATTACTGGCAGTAAGTGGGGTATTGTGCACAATTACTTATTTTTTATCACTTTTAGGTGAAAGGACCTAAATAGTGATACTCGTCACTACTGGGTGAAAGGACCCAATAGTGGTATGACCACAGTCATAGATCCGGTCGAGTGACAACTGAACCAGCTAATTATAAGATAAGGGCAATTGTAATCGCTCTTAATACTGTAATTTATAACAATGTGTCATTTTATGTAAATTGAATGACTCGCCAGTGTTTCCCCGCTGATAAAATCTTTCTAAACATGTTTCAGGTGATTTACTGTGAACCAGGAAAAGTGTCGCGTAGCACTACAGCTTGAAGGAAGTGGCTCAGTAAATAAACATCTTTTTTTTTTTAAACAGGGAATTTCCCAGTGAAATTCCTTTATTGTAAAGTACGGGGTTTGTCCCGAAATTTGAAATAAGATAAATGGGTGTTTTCAGTTTTAAAAGATCATGTTTAAATTTCCTCTGCCAAAATTAAATACCACTGGTTTTCTGTCTCTCAGCAATCGAACCAGGAAACTGGATCGGGGGCCGTGATAGAAAAAGGTGGTATCAGAGCCACTGATTTAAGCCAATTAAGTATTTAGAAATACTTAATTTTCCAGAATTTAGACTGTTGCCACCACCATCAGACATAGCCAGAATTTAGAGAACAAACACCGTCTCCCACATACCACCTACACTCACCCACACATTCTTCCACCGCCATAACCCACCCCACGCCACCACCACCCCCACACCACCTGCTACTGCAACCACCCATCACCACCATTCCCGTAAACAACAACCACCACTGTACCTTTGCAACTAAAAACCCTAGCCACACCACCACCGTACCACTCCCACATATCAGAACCACCATCACCACCCAATTCACCCTCCCTTTTGTTAACACTATCACATACAAACAATCAAGACCAAAAACCAAAATAAAACCTTTACAATCCTAAAGTTTGGCTCACATAACCTGGTGAAACCGGTAGCAATAACCGGTCGATCTTTTGCGGGTGATTGGGTGGTGGATTGTATGTCATCTTTCACGGCGAACAAGTATAACATTTTTTTGAGTCATCTTTCACCGCACCTAACCCACCACCACAAACCACCCCTTCACCCACAATCGCACCTAACCCAGCACCACAACCACCCCTTCACCCACCGCACCTAACCCGCCATCACAACTACCTCTAACCCACCATTACCCTGCAATCGCTCCACAACAACCACCTCCACCACGTCCATCTCCCTATATCGCCGTGAGCCGCCACAACACGTGCAACCACCTTCACCACGTCCATCTCCCTGTAGCGCCATGAGCCGCCACAACAACCACCTCCACCACGTCCATCGTCTGAGTTATTACAGTATCGGTTGGTAGATAGAGTGGTGGCCAACATCATTAACCACCTCCATATGTTGTTAGAGAGGGAGAGAGAAGAGAGAGAAGCTTTATATCAAAGAGAGAAAAGAGAGTTTATATATTTTTTTATTTTTAAGTTTTGTACAAAATTGTCCGTGAATAAAAGTTCTTTACAAAATAGCCCCTGAGAATGTGAAATGACAAGAATGTCCTCATGTCATGTGCAATGCACATGACCAGATTTAACCAAATCATCTAACTGGGTTAGGGCTAAAGGACATAACGTGCAGGATTTGAAACATTAAGTACATAACTTGTCAACTTTTACGCTAAAGGACAACGCCTGCAATTTGGTGTAAACATAAAGGACAAAACTTCTAATTTACTCTAAAATAAATAATATTTAACTATTATTTTATTTTCCGTTCAAAAAAATAATATTAATAACTATTTTTTCAAACCAACTTTTTCTTTTTAATTTTGATTTATCTTTTCTATGAGAAAAACATGAAATATATTACAAAATTATATATATCGGATAAATGATTAAAAAATTGTCACTTGACACTACCACATTCTCCAAACCTGGGATGACATTTAGTACTGATACCGAATTTTCTGTACAAAATTTTTTGATACCGGTATCGGTACTTACTTTTTGGCATTTTTGGTATCGATACTGGTTCGGTACGGTATCGGCAAAATACCGAATTTTACCTTCAAATACCAGTACCGATACTGTACCGTACCGAATATTTCGGTACTAGTACCCAATTTTGACGAATTTCGATACATGTTCAATAAGGTACCGATACCACACTCATCCCTACTCTAAACACCCAACTTTTTTCACCCAAGTATATCATATCAGTTACATATTTTGTTACTTATTGAATTTATTATCAAAATCAATTTTGTAACTTATTTCTAAATTTATATATATAAATTCATTTGTTCAAAATCTTAAGATTTCATTGTTTTTTAATATATGATACTTTCCAAAATTATTTATAAATTCATATATATATATATATATATATTCAATTGTTCAAAATCTTAAGATTTCATTGTTTTTAATATTCGTAAGTTTCGCCTGTTAGCCGATAATAATCCCAACTTTAAAAATTCTCTCCAACGATCACAATTTGTAAGAATGTGACCCTCATTAATCCTTTTATAACATATAAGAATTTGGTCTCCTCAATATATTCAAGTGCACCTGCAGACTTCTTAAATGATTTAAGTGCACCTATGTTGGAAATGATAAATGAGGGCCAAAATTCTTACAAGTTGAGATCGTTTGAGAGAATTTTTAAAGTTGGAATTATTATCGGGCTAACAGGTGAAACTTAGGATTATAAAAATCCAATAATTATTTTTTAATCTGGATACTTTCCAAAAAAATTTCAATCAGATTAATCTCAAAGTTCTCACTATTTTTGGAAAGTAATTTATTAGTCATTTCAAATTAAAACATTTATAGTCTTTGGTGGAAGAAAATATTAAAAATACAGTAGATATAACTTTTAAAATAAACTTTATGAAGGTTGGTAGGTAGACTAAAAGCATCCTTATCCTTAATAAAATTGAAAATAAATTGGCTAAATTACTTTTTAAGTTCTTATATTTTGATGGTTTTTACTACTTGAGTTCAAAATCAAAATGTTTAACGCCCTGAATCCTTATAGCCACTTTTCTTAACCACTTGAGTCTAGTTTTTTAACACCGTTTGAATTTTCAGTTAGTTTTTTATTAAAAGACTAAAATGCCCCTATATTAAAAAAATACAAAAATAAAAATAACAACAGACCTTATCTCTCTTTTAAAACACTCACACTCATTTTCTCTTTCTCTCTCTCTCTCTCTAAGGCATCACTAAGAACTCATAGTGGTCGTAGCATGTTCTGAATGCGATCTTGTGAACGTCTTCGTTTCTGACCTTCAACTGGTGATAACCTGACCTTAGATCGATCTTTGAAAAGTAACTTGCTCCTTGAAGCTGATCGAATAGATCATCGATCCTGGGTAACGGATACCTGTTCTTGATTGTAACCTTGTTTAACTCGCGATAATCAATGCATAAACGCATTGAGCCGTCCTTTTTCTTCACAAACATAATCGGTGCTCCCCAAGGGGACAAGCTAGGTCGAATAAAACCCTTTTCTAACAAATCATCCAACTGTGTTCTTAATTCTTTCATCTCAGTTGGCACCAATCGATAAGGTGCTCTTGCAATTGGTGCTGCTCCAGGAATGATATCGACTCTAAATTCCACTTGCCTATTTGGAGGTAATCCAAGTAGTTCTTCAGGAAAAACACCTGGATATTCAGAAATAACGGGGATGTCTTCAATCTTGGGCTTTGGTTCATCAATGGTTACCTGTGCCATATAAATGACACAACCTCTCTTCATATACTTCGATGCCTTAAGCATAGACACTTGCTTGGGTAACCCGTACTGTGTATCTCCCTGAATTGTTAATGGCTCACCATAAGGAGTCTTGATAACCACTTTGCTTCTTATCACATACAATTTGGGCTTAGTTATGAGACAACCAATCCATTCCTATCACTATATCGAATCCTGCTAATTTCAACGGAAGCAAGGATAGCGGAAAAGAATGATTCCTAATGGATATAAAACATCCATCTAGAACTGTTGAGGCAGTCTCTATAGTACCATCGGCCAATTCTACTTCATATTTTATGCTTAGAGCTTTAACAGACAGATTTAATAATTTACAAAATTTATTGTCTACAAAAGACTTGTCTGCACCAGAATCAAACAATACTCTAGCATAAACATCATTGATAAGAAAGGTACCTGTTATCACATTGTCGTTCTGAATGGCCTCCTGAGCATTCATTTGAAAGACCCAAGCATTGGTCTTTTTAGCCTCCTCAGGCTTCTTACAAATTTTGGGCAGTTAGTCTTGATATGCCCCTTCTCGTTACAATTGTAAGTTGTAACAAGTTGCATCTTTCATTTTCTTGCAATCTAATGTTCTATGCTCGTTTGATTTGAAGATCCCACAAACTCTAGGCAGCAATTGAGATTTTGATTCGAACCTACACTTCCCTAAATGGCGCTTCTAGCAGGTCTTACACTTGGGTTTCTCACCCGTCTGCTGGTTATCCTTTTTAAACCCAGAACCCTTCCTATGATCTGAGTTCCCCTTTCGTTTCTTGTCGGAGCGATGAGAACTCTCATCCTCCCGCTTTTGCTTTCCATCATCATAAATTTTAACAGACTTATTTCTGATAGCATCAAGTGTGAGAGATAGAGACAGATCTACCACTGACCTGAATGTGGTAGGTCTGGATGCTTTCACATTCCCTTTGATTTCTGGAGCTAGACCTCAAATAAAATGTGCTATGCGCTTTGGTTCCGGTGTGACCAAATAAGGAACCAATCGGGACATAGTATTGAAACTGGTAAGGTATGCTTGACAATCCAAGTTCTTCATGACCAGAGTCAAGAAGTCGGTTTCATTTCTTTCCACCTCATGCTGAGGACATAAGTTATCCTTGATCAACGCAACAAACTGATCCCAAGACATGTTATAAAGTGGGATTTTCCCTGTGGCTTGAACTAATGACCTCCACCAAGTCAAAGCTTCACCTTTGAATGATTGTGAGACAAACTTCACAATGTCGTATTCCATACAACCACTAATGTCAACTACGGTATCCATCTCATCTAGCCATGTCATACAGTCAATGGCTCCTTTCTCTCCTGTGAAGTCTCTTGGCTTGCAAGAGACGAAATATTTGTATGAGAAAGGCTTAACACGTGGCTCCTGTTTAAACACAGTTTGTTTGGATGGAACACTTCTCTGATTCGATGAGTGACGAGCATCGTCCTTCTTTGACTCGTGCGTTTTAGAAGGGGGCTTACTATGAGCCACATATTGAGTCTTAGTGCGAGTACCACTTGATTCCTTGAACTGTCTGTCAAGAGCCCTAGTAACAGCATTGTCTATCAATGCTTGAAGATCTGCACCAGCTACGTTTACTCTGGTGGTATCATTTCTCTCCCTTGGATGACTGTTAACTTCCTCATATTCAGGCATGCTGAAGCTTGATTGCTATTAAAACAAATTGACAATAGTTTATTCAGAGGTTTGTTATGGAATCATCATTTTTGATGATTCATTAACTATGATAAATATAAACCATATTGGTTAATATGTTAGTCATATTTATTTAGGATTTTCATTATAATTTATCGTAGTTATAACTTATTAGAGTGGCACAAAAGGCCTAGTCACATGGACAGTTTTAATTCATAAGCCATGATCTCGTAAGATCAGGGAATTAAGGTTTGAACATAGTTCATCACCCTTCTTGTCAGGGAGTCATAGACTACAACTGTTATTTGTCTTATAGGACAATAAGTGTGGCCCGTAGGCACTTCATCACTAATGGATGTTTTTATATGTGATCATCTTAATTGATGATTTGAACCCATGATTTCTAGATCATTAGGCTAGATAAGGAATCTGGAAGATTCCAATATAAAGATGACATTCGTGACTTTAGTGAATCACATCTGCCGATAGTGCTAACATGTTTCCAGATGTTAACAAGGATTTGAATCTTTTAAATAGGTTTTACCATCATGGCCATGTCTAAAATGACATATAGGCTAGGTTATACCCTTTTAAGATTCCTTTTAATATTTAATGGCAGATCAATTGTAAATTGGAATGATATTTTGATTTATTTCATACAATATATTCATATATATAATGACAAAATGAAATTTTAAATTAAAACATTCCATAATTGAAAGAAGTACACAACTGCCCTAAACGGGACTTTAAAGAAATAACATTGTCCACACAGGGACTAAACTAAGAAATACAAGTCCTCGCAGGGACCAAATACATAAATAAAAATGTCCACACAAGGACTTGATTGAAATTTAAAAAAATTACAAAACAAATAAATAAGGATTTTAATAATCCCTTTTCTTCTTCCCCTTTATTAGGTTTGCCAAACCCTTAAGTAGACCCCGGCGGCTTCTACGCTCCTCCTATACCTGTTGCTCCTTCTCGTGCAACCGTTGAAGGATTTCCTGCTGCTGTGGTGGTTGGATCTGTGGCGGTTGTGGCTGCTGCTGCGGAGGTTGAGGAGGTGGTGGGTATTGATACCCATATGCTTGGTACCCAGTTGGGTACAAAGCTGCGAAGGGTCCTTCAGGGTGGAGAGCATTGTAGTTTGCCATTTCGAGGTACGGGTCGACGGCAGGGGCATTGTAGTAGTTGTAACCTGAGTAAGCTGGCTGCTCAAACGGGTTATACGCCGCTGCACCGGCTTAAGAAGGAATTGGGTTATCAAAACCCATGTGCAGTGGTGGTGGTGCGACTGGCGCAGAGTCGACTTCAGAAATTGGGTTTAAAGGCCCACCCATTTATGGGTCTTCATATAGTGGCGGGTAGTGGCTGCCACTGGAGTGTTGAGGGTGCTGAAGTGGAAACCCTCACGCACGGACATCCGTGCACCTATTTTTCTTCGCCTCGATAGTTCTGGAGGCAGTTGCTGTTCTGGTGGTAGCGGTGGCGGTGGCATGACCGCCTCAAAATGCGGGTCCTTAGAGGGATCCTGCTGCTGGTGTTGAGGTGGGTTGAAAGGGGGAGTGTACTCCCAGTTGTATGTGGCCCATCTTTCAGCAAAACTGTCTAGGCCCCTGTAAGGCGAACCATGGAAGGATGATCCGTCTGAAATCTCGATGGGATGCGTTGGCGTCCCAGATGGTGGCTCGACAGGATCCGGATCTTCGTCCATATCCATGTCTTGGTTGCCGGAAAAATGATCTTCTGGTCCTAATGGGTTATAACCCAATGGTTCTTCGATCTAGTTCATCGGATTGAACCGGCTTTGGAAGTATGGGGTCGGGTCCTGGAAGGCACGGTGTGAACTCGACCGTTGTAACGGTATGAAGGAATGGTGCGAATCGCTATGCTCCTCGTCTTGATGAGGTCCGAACGAGTGATGATAAGACAGGGATGAACTGAGCGAGACAGAGCGTCTCACAGGCTCTAAATAAGTTCTCCAATCCTCGTGAGGACTAGAGCTAAGGTTCGCTGATGGTGTTCGCCGGTGGGAAGGCCCGGCTTCATAATCATTTCTTGCAGTGATTGGTGCCTTTCCTCTTCCACATCTACCACTAATACGTGGCGGCATTCTCTTTGTTCCTGCCAAAACAAACAAAAGAAGCCAACAAAAGAAAACAATAAGATTAGGATTAGTCATAAGTTATTAGCCTAGACTCGGAAGTCGAGGAATGTGCAAATTGTGTCATTGAGATTAAACACAAAAGTCTAGTGTTTAATTCACTCAATGTTGGCTCTGATACCAACCTGTCACACCCTGATATTTCCACGTATTACCGGTGGGGAGTATCGTGCAGTAGTTGATATCATCATAGTCAAATAATCACAGTTCAATGCACAGCGGAAGTCTAAAAGTAATTATACAAACCGAATTGAAAGTACAATAAAATATTATACAACGGATTGTAGATGGATCCACAGGCGGATCTAAAACAGAAAGAAATATTGTTCAATAGATTTTAAGTATCAAAAGCTTGCAAGACTCTTTATTTAATACTCGGAGTGTCCAGCCCATTACGCGTAGTACCTGCACTTAACCTTTTTGAAAAATACGTTAGTTTACACTGGTAAATACAATTAACTAACTCTTTTGAAAAGTGTTCATAAATTGATTTAAATGCACAAGGCACAAATATTCTTTTATAACTTGGGACAATTATTTAAAATAATCTTGTATACAGATTTACATGTTTGTCGTCCATTCAGTAGCCCGGGTTAGAAGTATCGGGTTTAAGATTAATAGACACACCACTAATATAATCCCACGGTGAGTTATCCTCAACGAGTGGTTATATCTTTTACATACGCAACTGTCAGGTGTATGCCTACACCCCGTGCTTAAGTCGTGGCCATTTCAATGAATGAGCCGAGGATATCCAGGACACGGTCATTAACCCCCCAAAGGCATTGCATCAAACAAAACAGATTAAAACGGTTTATCTCAATGATTTAATCACTAATCAATTAAAGATTCAATACCCGACCAAGCGATAATAATTTACCGTATCCCAAGCCCGTATAAGGGAAAATAAGTTAAAAGTATTTACATGAGCAAAAATATAATTTTATTCTCAGCCGTATGTCAATCAGCAAGTACAAGTAGCTTTTACTGGGCTCCTAATCTGGAACGAAGGTTTTAATAACCTATTAGATTCCTAACAGGTCTTATTTAAGTTTTAACTTAGACCGGTTAGTTTTAAAGAAATGTATACGGTTCAAGACGCAAGATTAAGCGAAGACTGGATTAGAATGTGATTTAGACCCAACAAGTATGAAGACTTGCATAAAATGGTAAACTAAATACATTCTGGATTTTGAAGTAAAAATGACAAGGTTTGACCCATTTCGGTTAATCTATGCAAACTAGTTACATAAACCGTACCGAACGCGTATATGCATAACGGGTAACCGGATGAGTCATGAACAAGTTCCATAAGTTATTATGCTTAAAATATGTTGTGATATCAGTAGGATATCTTCCATTATGCCCAAAACGAATTTAAAGTCAATTTAAGTCCCGTATGGGTAATTTGGTCATTTTAAGGTTTATAGAAGAGGTTAAATAACAATCTGAGGTTCTGGTCTAAAACAATCAGTAAAAATATTTATTTTAACAAGTTACATCAGTAAGATATCACACATATGTGAAATTTATCATTTATGGCCAATCTATGCTCCGTAGGGGCATTTTGGTCATTTCACATAAGCTTTAAGGTCAAATTTGGAAATCTGAGTTCAAGACTTATACTTACTGTTAAAGTATAAAAATTTATTTATAAAATCAGTAGGTAATAAGTCTTAGGTGCTAAATATGGTTTTAAACCATACTATCACATAAAAGTCGGTATTTGACGATATTCGGGTTGTTTAAGGGAAACGGAGATTTTGATCGGTCTCTACTGTTTAAAATAATTTATTTAATGTATAAAATCAATAGAAAAAGGTTTGACATGTAAAGGATGTGCAAAACTCATTTTATTAGCGAAAAGGGCATTATCGTCAATTACCGAGTCTATGCAAGAACTCTATGTTATGATCAGTTTAAAATTTAACAAAAATTTCCAAAAACCATAAATATTATATCTTATTAGTAGGTGGCAAGTTGGGTGTCAAAAATCAGGTTTAAATATGACCTATGCCAAAAATGTCATTAAATTAACAAAAAACTTTCATTTTACGATATCGCGCATAACTTTCATTTTAGACCAGAAACGGATGTCAATTTTTTAGGACATACTTATATTTCAGTAATAAAGATTTTTTTCCACTCACATTTCCAAAAATTTCGTTTTTATATAAAAAGGGCATTATGGTCAACTTTTAAGCATTTAATGGAAACATGCAATGCACTAGGATTTCTATGGAACCAAGTTGTATAACCTCATAGGGTTATACTAACCTATAATATGGTCTTAAAGGAACCCTAAGGCACAACTATACTAATCTAAATCGGGTCAGAACTGAAAGTCAAAGCAAATGTCTACTTTTGCGACTTTCGGTTGCAAACCGAGCCTAAACTCGGAATTTGTCGCGTTGAACATGCCTAAACATGTTCTTATATTAATTACCAAGTTATTTAGGTGTTAAAACATGTTCCATACCTTCTACATTATCAGTTATGAATTATTTTGTAAAAATTGACTCGTTTGACTTTTGAGTAAATAGTTTGACCCGACAATTGACCAAGTAAAAGTGATAATCAGTAGGTGCCCTTTTAAGGGTTTATTACCTACATAATTACCAACTCATAGCCACTTTAAATTCGAATAATGGCTGGACCGTTAGTGACTAATCACAAAGTCATAGCTTAATTACGTTAACTTTGACTTTCGGTCATTAAGCTAATAAAACTTTAACTAAAGAAGCCAAGAACACTTAGTAGAGTCCTTAGCATGAATTTAGAACTGAAGAAAGCTCCCAAGAACTCCAGGAGGCTTTAGAGAGTGAGTTGTGAAGTAAAACTTCAACTGTGCAAATGAACAAGTGAAACCAAGGCCCTTATATAGGAAATTAGATGCACTTGGATCATTGCAACTGTCCCTATGATGTTACCAGATGTTTCCAAGTGTCCCTAGGACAGTAAAAACCATTTGCAAGCCCCAGGTATTGCTCAGAACTCATGCAAAGGCGGTGGACAGGCTGCAACATGCAGTTGTGCATGTTTCAGTCGCTGGCACTGCTGTCGCGGCCCGCGTAGACCTGAGAGGATGTCTACGCGGCCCGCGAGAACCTGTAAATCCAGTAAAAAGTTTGTAGACTTTGCAATTTCAGTCCTTGGTCCATTTTAAGTTTAAATAACTATTATATATTGCACTTATGACCCCTATAGTTAACTTTTGAGAGTCTTGGGTCACAAATTAACTCCGTTAAGCTCCCGGTTAGTTGTGAGATCACCCGAAAGGTGCTTACATGCATCGAAATTCCACGAAATCATTATTCGTTATACATGGAAGTATGATGAAGTATTATAAAGCCTTGGGATCGTTAAAGGGTCACTCAGAGGTAAGAATTTACATGTTGACACATTTAACCCCTATACTTTGTAAAGTTTTTAAATTTAAGCACAAACGTCTTTCTACGTCCGATAATTTATTCATTAAGGAATACGAACATCACGTAAGGTCAATCAGAGGCACAAGTTAGGCATGTTGACACTTTTGATCCTTCCACATACATCTATACACTGTTCGATAATTTTAATCCCTCGAAATCAATTCGTTAAACGTTTTAAAGTCCATGACACGTGTCGTTACTACATTGGACATGATTTTGCGAGGTGTTACAGTGAGGTTGCCTTAAACCCATTAGATCTAACCTTTCGCTCCCCGGTCTAAATGTATACGTTGATTAATGGTGCTTAAGTTTCACCCTATTCGTAACATGATCTATACGTCATTCCTTAGTTTTGTTTCTACATACCATAGTACATGTATTTTCCCCAAAGTTTAGAAAACAAGAAAATGTTTGAAAGTGGGGACATGAACTCACTGATTTGCGTCTTCTTCATCGAAACTTCACCGGTGCTTGTCTCGTAGACGTCGTAACCTATAAACCTTCCACGTATGTTAATCACTTAAACTTGTAACTTACTAAGTACAAGTTATCATCTTAAGCTAGGTATTTGTTTTGTATAAGTTCGTCATATGTGAGGGTCGTGCCCTTGATGGTCGGGTCTCGCCCGTCCGTCGCATTATTGTAAATTGAATTTGTATTTGCTCACTTGTAAATATATATATTTGTATATGTAATATTTGAAAGCGATATGAGTTAAAAATAATCTATATTTTTAATTTAACCAATATATGATACTTATATTATTTTCCAAAATAAATATAAGTAATTTGTTAAATAATATTTTTCAATATTATTTTTGTATAAGTATACCTAGGAAAGTATAATTGTATTTATATATAAATACTTGTGTATTTTACATTATTTGCCAATAATTAATCCTTTGATTTTTAACACTTTCTAGAATTATATTTCTTAAAAATAATATATTTTTAAGGTTTGTTTATAATATATATATTTTTTTCATACTTATCAAGTATGTATATATATATATATCTAATTTTTGTCATCTATCCGATTTTGTATAATTTTCATTACTTGGTAGTACTTATATATATATATATATATTGTCCAAATATATATTTTTGTCCAAGTCCATGTATTTGTAGGATATATATTTATGTTAATATATATTCTTGTATTTGTCCATGTACTCTTTTATAAGTAATTTTGTATACTTATATACTTAAGTATTCTTATGTATTTGCATGTGTATTTTGGTGGTGATACTCCTTTGGAGTATTTAGTGTATTCTTCAAGTTCCTAATATACACTAATACGTATAATACACATAATATACACTTAGCACATACTTATAATGGATTTTATCCTTGAAGAAAACCTTATTTCTTGACTTGTAATTTTGTCTAAAAATTAGGAAACCTTGGTAAATATTTTTAGATGAATTTTTAGGGAAAAAGTTTCACCAAAACTTATATTTTTCTAAGTGTCAAAATTTTATAAAATTTTGACATAGTTTCCCCTAAAATGGAGATTTCCCAAGTTTTTAAAAACATGTGTTTATTTTCTTTAAATCATCAAGAATCAAGTTTCAACAATTTCACAAGTAACATACACTAAAATCGTCATGTTTAACCTTATGATGAACTTGAACACTTCTTAAAAACATGTAGTGTTTTAGATCTACACTTAACATACTTGGATCTTCCAAAAACAAGCTTCTTGATAAACTTTCTATGAAACTTTATTTCATAACTTAACCATCCACAAGTTTAGTGACTTCAAGATCATGAAAAACATATTTTAAAACCACTTTCATGCTTACTTTGAAAACCTTCAAGTTCATCATCAAGTTTCATCACGGATCTTTCAAGATCCATGCTTATACTTGTTAGATCTAAGCTTCTAACAAGCTTACACATGATAGATCTAACTAAAAACACAAGATCAACATTCACAACTTCATATCATGCATCGAACAACTTCATAACAACTTGTTTTCACCTTGATTATGTTAGATATTCATGTTTTCATCTTTTAAAGTTTATGTTCTTTGATGGTGTAACTTGTACATAGCCTAAACATGAAGTAAAAAATGGATGTGTGAAGCTTACCACTAGCACTTGTGGCTAGGGAAGTGGCAAGAACTCAAGAAGAAGAAGAATGAAGAAAATGTGGTGGTTAAAAGCTCCTTAGCAAGGTCCTTCACCTTCCAATGCTTTACACCTTCCTTAAACACCTTCTAGCACCTTTGTATAACATTAGATCTTCTTGATTGATGAAGGAAAATGATGATGTATGTGTGTGGGAATGAGGCCGAGAGCAAGAAAGGGTGATAGGAGAAGAAAGAGTTTGAAAATGTGAGAATGATAATGTTCTTCAACACTTTAGTCATGCTCCTTATATCCACCAACATAACTTTAACCAAGGGAAACTATGTTTAATATCTAGATTACACAACACAATATTTTAATGGAAAGGATGTGGGGCCACTTTTGGGGCCGGTTAGGTTACCGGGGGGGGGGGGGGGGGTAAAGTGCAAAGTTTTGGAATTTGTGGGTTAAAGATGTAAGTTAGAAGGTTTAAGGTGGAGTTAAGTGCGTTGATGTGTTTTTATGATTTTTAAGGTGTTCTATCACCATAACTAGCTTTAAAACATAAAAGCTATGTTTCTAGTCTATTTTTGGTGTTTTGGGTAGTGCCCGGTTAATCGTTCGGTTGTCGGTTCGTTAAAGTGCTAAATAGTGAATTTTACAAGGTATGAAGTACCGACAGTTTTCTTTCTTGACACTTTACAAGTTATTCTGGACACTTAAACATTAATTCTGCATGTTATATCGGTATTTAAATGCTGATTTTTGCTGAATTATGCAAAATTATGCAGAATTCTGCATTTAAAGTGCGTTTCGGGCAGTTTTTAGTGCTCATTTTAGCTTATGGGAAGTGTTTATGTTAACCCTTGTTTACATACTTGGGTTTTAATGTATATTTGATGCTGGACCTACATCTAAGTCCTAAATCTATCATTTAACTGCATGCTGAAGATGTGCTGACACAGCCTGTCTACCCGGTAAGTTTACTAATCGTTTCGACGCAACGCTTAATGTATTGCACAATGCGATAAATGAAGTATGAAACATACATGAATTCACATGTAAAACATGTAAGCATATAATGTTGACTTTTTAACACATAAATGCTGGAAATAAATAAATATTAAAATAGTACGGAAATTACCGGTTTTGTGCCAGTTGTCACAGTCTCAACCCGTTAAAAGAATTTCGTCCCGAAATTCAAGATGAGTTATCTCTCACGGGAGCTTGGCTTTAAATTGATCCTCACATTCCCAAGTATACTCGGGCCCGTGTCGAGAGTTCCAACATACTTTGACCAGTTTTATGCGACTTCTCCTTGTTTTCTGGACCTTCCAGTCCATCACCTCAATAGGTTCTTCTGTGAATCGGAGTTTGTCGTTAATGTGTACCTCATCCACAGGGATGATAACTGTTTCCTCGGTTGGACTCTTTTTGAGGTTTGACACATGGACCGTATCATGTATGCCATTCAGTTCCTCCGGTAACTCCAGTTTGTACGCTACGGTACCAATCTTTTCCAAAATATTGAATGGTACAATATATCGTGGATTCAACTTTCCACATTTTCTGAACCTTGCTACACCTTTCCAAGGTGAGACTTTCAATAAAACTTTGTCTCCCACCTCGAAAGCTAAAGGTTTCAATCTTCGATCGGCGTAGCTCTTCTATCGATCATGAGCCGCCTTGATACGGTCTCGGATCTGAAAGATTTTATTAGTTGTTTCTTGAACCAGTTCGGGACCAATCAGCTGTCTGTCTCCAGCTTCTGCCCAACATAGCGGTGAGCGACACTTGCGACCATATAGAGCTTCGAACGGTGCGACCTTTATGCTGGTATGATAGTTGTTATTATAGGAAAACTCGACCAAAGGTAGGTGAGTATCCCAGCTGCCGCCTAGATCCATTACACATGCACGAAGCATGTCTTCAAGGGTTTGTATGGTCCGTTCGCTCTGGTCGTCGGTTTGCGGATGGAAGGTCGTGCTTAGATCTAGTTGAGATCCAAAGGCCTCTTGAAAGGATTGCTAGATCCTTGATAGAAAGCGTCCATATCTGTATAAAATTATCGAAATAAGCACTCCATGACGTGCCACAATTTCTTTAAGATACAACTTGACAAGTTTTCCAGTGCTATCTTTTTCCCGTATCGGCAGGAAGTGCGCAGACTTTGTCAATCGATCAACTATCACCCATATCATATCGTGTCCTCTAGGGGTCCTATGTAATTTCATTATAAAATCCATCGATATCTGTTCCCACTTCTAAACAGGTATCTCACGTTGTTGCAGCAGACCTGATAGCTTTTGATACTCGGCCTTAACCTTGGCGCAGGTTAGGCACTTCCCGACGTAAGCAGCAACGTCGTTCTTGAGATTCGGCCACCAAAAATACTCCTTCAAGTCTGGATACATTTTGTCTAATCTTGGGTGGGTCGAGTATCTTGACGTGTGTGCTTCATCAAAGATAATCTCTCGAACACCGCCAAAAAGCAGAACCCAAATGCGTCCCATGAAGTATAAGGTTCCCTCTTCATTCGGCACCAACTGTTTCTCCATACCCCAGAGAAGTTCAGCCTTAAGATTTTCCTCCTTGAGTGCTTCCTGTTGAGTGTCATGAATACTATCACAAATATATCAAGATATGGTTTGCATACTCGATTCATCAAGTCCATAAAAACTATCGGTGCATTCGTCAATCCAAACGGCATAACGAGAAACTCGTAGTGCCCATAACGAGAAACTCGTAGTGCCCATAACGAGTCCTGAACACTGTCTTGGGTATGCTTTCCTCTTGAATCCTTAACTGATGATAGCCAGACCAGAGGTCTATCTTGGAGTAATAGCTTGACCCTTGTAACTGGTCGAATAAATCGCCAATCCTCGGTAATGGATACCGATTCTTGACCGTAAGTTTATTCAACTTTCTGTAATCGATGCACATCCGAAATGTTCCATCCTTTTTCTTTACGAATAATACTGGAGCTCCCCAAGGCGAGAAGCTTGGCCTTATGAATCCCTTATCCAACAACTCCTGGAGTTGCATGGATAATTCTTGCATCTCGGATGGCGCAAGTCGATAAGGTGCCTTGGCCATGGGCGCGGCGCCTGGAACCAAGTCAATATGGAATTCGATTTGTCTCTATGGAGGTAGTCTCGGCAAGTCTTCGAGGAAGACTTCAGGGAAATCCTTCACTACGGGAATATCTTCAAGTTTTGGTTCATCGGCTTTCTTGTCTACCACATGTGCCAAAAAGGCAACACATCCTTTTCGCAAGCATTTCTGGGCCTTCATGCAGTTGATGATTCACAGAGGCGTGTCTTGCTTCTCCCCGTGTACTCTGAGTGTTTCATCGTTCGCAAGAGGGATGCGAATGATCTTCTCATGACAAACAACTTCTGCTCTATTCTTGGATAACAAATCCATGCCGACTACAATATTAAAGCTACCCAGCTGAACAGGTAGAAGATCGATATTAAATCTCCGTTCTCCAAGTTCCAATGTACACCCTTTAACAACTTCTCCCGATTCGTCAAGTTTACCATCGGTTAATTCTATGGAATAAGGAATGTCTAACCTACTAGACTCAACTCTAAGTATATGTTTAAATTCCACAGACATGAAACTAAAATCGGCACCAGTGTCAAATAATATGGATGCAAAGTGATTGTTAACGAGAAACGTACCGGTGACCACATTAGGGTCTGCGCGGGCTTTCCTTGCCCCTAAGACAAATGCTCGACCTTGAGTGTTGTTCTCCTTCGGGCAATCTTTCTTGAAGTGTTCATTACTACCACAACCATAACATCCTTGATATTGCCTGTTTCCATTTCCATTCCGATTACCAGTACCATTGTCGTTCCCATTTTCAGCACCATTTCCATTTCTATTCTCATTGCCATTACGACCTCCAATCCCTTTTCCCCAATAGTCTTCGGTACGGTGACCTGATTTCCACACTTATCGCACCTTCCAATGCGACAAGCTCCCACATGATGAAACTTGCACTTGTCACATTTGGGCAGTGTCACACCCCCAAAATACCACCTACGGAATCCCCGCTAGGCGTGTGACGTATCAATAATGAGCCACTAATCATGTTGAACTCATAACAAGTTTTCAAACGAAATTTCCAATTATTAATAAAATGTACCACAATATGTTTAATAAAAATCCAACAAGTTCAGCGGAAGCATTAAATAAACCATAGTTTAAATGTCTCAAAACAAATGCACATAGTCAATAGACCCATCACGTGTATCCAAGCAGAACGACCCATGACCACTCCAGACAGCAAGTTCCAAATTCAAGTAATCTAACGACCTGCGAGCATGCAACAAGTGTATCAGACAAAGCTGGCGAGTTCATAGTTTGTAAAAACGTTAGTTACCAAGTGTTTAGTTCAGTTCATTGCATATAATGTTGATAATAACTCAAGTACCATACAAGATGGCTACCAGATTTTTTTGCCCGTCCCCAATGCCCCTATCCAAACATTGGTCATGATTTAAGGTTATTAGTTCACGCCCGTCCTCTCAGGTATGGTGTGAGGTTGCCAAGCCTAATAGCGCCATTAACTAATACCCCGTTACCTCTCAGGTAACTATTCGGTATAAGATGGGACTTAAAATGATAGGAAGAGTGTATTATCTAACATTCCCGTTTTACCCAAAATATTTATCCTTCTCAGGGATACCCATTTGAATGTCCCAACCACCGGGACGCATGCTCAAAGAAATGAACTCACCTTTGATTTGCTCGGTAGAATTAATTAGTAGTTTAACAAAAGTGGTCAACCAAGCCCTATGATAGTTACACATAATAATCAGTTTGCATACAAGCACAGCACGTATCATTTCACATTTATTCATCAGACAGTGCACAAGAATACAAGTATTAGCATTCATCACCCTGTACACTAGACTTATCAGTTAAGCATGTTGTATGACAATCCATTAACCATGTACGGCCCAAAACATAAAGCCCAAATAAATATGCGGTCCGTCTACAAGTGTGGCCCAATGGCTCGGGCCAGGCGAAAGGGTATGACCCAGCAGGCCTCGCGGCCCAAGCTACTAAACGTGTATTGGTGGCCCAATGTAAATAACATGATTCAATGTTGTACACGGCCCGTTCATAATTATATACATCTAATTAAATCATGCAGCCCGGTTTATGTGTAAGGCCGAGTTATGTGTGTGACTGATCCACATATACGATCAGAACTCTTGTGCTACTGGACCCCTTGTGCAATCTAGTCTACTACCCGGCCCAAGTACATGCCAATCTAAGATCTGTGCGGCCCAATGCAAGAGTGCAACATGCCAATGTTGACAGTGTATAATCATACATAATCTATTTATACGTAGTGCATCAATGGTATGTGTGTGTGTTCATAAGTTTGTGACCAGTCGGTGTGCGACGAGTCGGTGCGTGGTTGACCAGTCAACATACAGATCCTGTTTGTAACCTATCCAAGTTTTCCGTTTACCTTTGATAGCAACAAACATAATATTCTTCATTGCTTTGCACCCTTAATCAATACCAAACCCTCAAGTTTATGAACACACATCATTGGATATCATCACTTTTATTGCACGAATCACAGCTTTTCATGTTTCTCCATATTAATTCCTATGAGTTCTAATCCATCCTTAAAACAAATAACGTTACATCATACCGAAATCATATCCTATAGACATTATGATAGTTAAACAAGAATCCCTAAATCACAAATAACCATACACTAGCCTAACATACAAAGACACTCAATAGGGTTCTAATGTGACTAACCTTACTACCCAAGAGATCCGAGCCGAAGATCACAAGAACGAGAAGAAGGAAAGGTTTTCCTCTTGCTGCCATCACCGAGAGAGAGGAGAAGATAGCTAGGGTTGGTAATCTTATGTGTGCTTAGAAAATCATGAGGCAACATCTCACGTAATACGTATAACATAAGGGGTGCATGTGGGCTTCGAGAGTTGTGGGCCGAGGAGAAGGGAACGTGAGAGAAGTGTGGCCTCTGGCCCAAGTGGGTGTGTGTTAGGCGAGTTTTCGGGCCCAAATGTACCCAGTAACTCACGGCCCAATTAGGTTAGTTCTCTAAATTAGCTAAACGACACATAAAATCGTCTAACGGTTTCTTGTAGTTAATCAGTCAAACACACGTAAACATACTCAATCACGTTTTACATTTAGCAAGTATATTACAGTCACGAGTGTTTAACAATTTTTATCATCGTAAGGGACGTGAAAGAGAAATAATAAGAAAACAGGATCACGTGACTAAGAGACACTGACCTTGAAAGTTTGGGTTGTCACAGGCAGAGTGCCCTGATACCTCTTAGCTCCAGTATCATTCGCAGCCGCAAATGTTTTCACCTCCTTAGGCGGGTTGGTGTCAAGTAGTTAAAACCTTCAAAACAGAGAGACTCAAAAAGTAATTTACACAAATAAATGATATGCAAATATAGATTATTCTAGTCATGTTATATTTTTTGTTTTTTACTGTTTTCTAATGGAGTTAGTGAGTTTACGTGTTCATTATGCAGTTAACATCATTAGATCACATGGATGTTACTAATAATGACGTAATCATTTTTTCTTGGAAATATAACTTTTAAAGATTTATTCTTGAATGATTTTTTTTAGTTTTATTAAACTATTTTTTAAAACATTTTTTTACGATGAAGTTCATGTATAAGGTTACCATACTCTTCAAATCGGAGAGCCCCGAATTGCCCCGCTCTGGCCAGACAATATTATTTTAACTGGGCCCACGCTGGCTTCAAAGTTTGGCTTTTTTGGGCGTTCCCCCGGGAAACCATACCGCCGTCTGCCACTTGATAGTCGTTGTGCCACCACAAGAGCATAACTCTCTGGTGTAACATACGTTGAGACGAAAACCAGGTTGGGCTCGGGAATCGAACTGACAATCTCACATAAGGCCTAGTTCAAATCCTTCTTTATCTATATCCACCCCATAAGACACAAGTGGGAATTGAACTTGAGTCTACATTTGTAACGCCCTAACATGTTTAATCTCAAAACGACGCAGTGGAAATTACGAGCCTTAAAATT
Organism: Helianthus tuberosus; assembly: GCA_030545235.1. Taxonomy (NCBI): domain Eukaryota; kingdom Viridiplantae; phylum Streptophyta; class Magnoliopsida; order Asterales; family Asteraceae; genus Helianthus; species Helianthus tuberosus. Next base: position 35,378,987 of record CM060424.1, on the reverse strand, counting down.
TCTTTCTTTATTAATTACATTACTTACGAGAAGGCTCAGTTACAAAAATGTCAAACTTTTACTAGAAGGAATTAACAACTTTCACATTTAAATAACACTACAAGTGTTACATAATTCAAACTAGGTGACCATTCTTTCCATACAATCATTTCTTTTTGACTCGATCTGTGCCCGCTTATCTTCACTATCGAAAGAGGAAATCCGTGTGGTTCATGTGGACATCATAAACAACTTAACCATTAGCCAATGTCACCACCATATGACATTATTCTATATGATTGAACATCGTATAACATTTCACAATATAAATCTGGAATCATTCAATTATCCTCTTAAACTCATTGTCCAAGATCGGCTTCAATTCCTCATGAATCCGAAAACCTCATACCTGCATTACATTCCAATCTCAAGGTACATCGTTAGTAATTGTCAATACTCAAAGTATTGAAACCATTCCTACGTATATTCATAGCAACCCACCTTCGTACATACATACGTTACCACATACGAACATACAATCATATATACTTATATTCGTGTATACACGACTACGAGGTCTCGCTTACTACTTTTTGTTCTTATATACTCACTTAAACAAGACACATTCCCAACTGTTCATAATATAAGTTCTATGCATATTAACATACACGCTTATTCATTTCTAGACACGTTTACATATAGGTTTCCTTTGCTAACACGAAAGTAAATCCATTCTAATACTAATTGGAGACCCATAACATTCTCATACATTCAAAAACAACTTAAACAATAAATATGAGGCTTTGAAAACTATAGAAAACATGTTCCATAACCAAAACAAGCAAAATCAACCCATTTGCCAGCAACGAGGTCTCTCGCGGGCCACGAGAGCCTTGGCCACCTTTCTCGCAGGGCGCGACAGCCTCCACCGTAAGCTACGGTGACTGTCGTAGCCTACGGTGGTCCCCAAAAGCCTACGGTGACTTGGGACTGCCTTACGGCGGAAAAGGATTGTCCAGCACCCATCGTGGCCTACGGTGGGCTCCGTAAGCTACGGTGGTGCCCAGTTCAGCCTTCATTTTTGTTACTACTACATCCATAACTCGAACATTTCTCAACCAATTCACTCGAGACTTGTTCCTATTATCCGAAAAACATAACCTTACATTATTGGCTAACAATATTTACCCCAGGTCCTCAATCTTTATGAGTTTCATTAACGTTACATGACTTATGCGCATTTATTCGACCCATTCATGTTTTTATTAAACAACTCTCTTATTTAAACTCAAAACTAGGCCTTTTGACCATTAACCCGTGTCTCCATTTCTCAGTTAGCGCATTTGTAAGAAATTCAATCTATTACCCAATTATAATACCTTCGTCATAACTTATGCAAATCATACCGTAACGAGTTAACTCTCATTTTGACCCGTTTGGTCGACTTAGCGGAAATCTTCACTTCTACATACCCAAACCTTTCTAAACTCCAATATCATACTTAAATAACTAACACATAACCTTACTTTAATAAACTAAGGAGTGATTCAGGAAATCACTCACTTTGTACTAATACTTGATATCATCATCAAATTCATGTTTCGACACTACTGCTAACAATTATCATGCAAATAATCTCTTTACTACTAAAGAGGGAGTCCAGGAATTTACTTACCTTAAGCATCCGTATTTGCGTTCGCTTCCTCATGTCCTCCTGACCTGTTAGCCCTTCATGCTTCCATCCATGTTGACATGATCCTACATGTTTACGAGTACTAGATCCTCAAGAAATCGGGTTCATGCATCAAATAGGATCTCGAATTGAGCTTCAATTTGGTGGATTTAACTTGAACTAGGGTTATTACATAAGCTTGAACTAAAACTCATTCTTAGTCAACTTCTAAAAGTCAAGCCTTCCTTATCATATCACGTTTTGCGCTGCCATTAGTTCATACGAAAGTACTTATTCAATTCATAACTTTATAGTTACATTCACATATTAAACAATTCACTAACCTTACTATTTTGGCGCAGTAGTACCACCCGCAAAAACGGACCGGCCCTCTTCACTACAATTCATTCCATCTCTGGATAGACCTCGTTCATCCGTGTGATGAGCTTCCGCTCATGAGCATTCCTTTGCCGACCTTGATAGGTTTATCTCGTCATGATTTCTGCCACTCTCATTATAAAATCAGGGATTTATACATTTAATTCAGTTTCATTCAGACGTGACGTTTATTACATCACCTTATTTACATATTAATCATTTCTTGATTCTTTTTTTAAACATTAGTGCGATTGACCCGTTCAAAATAGCTCAATACGTGACCATTTCTTAACATATCATTTTCGTAGTAATATGTCTAACGCGTAACTTGTTTCAAAGTTTCTTTATTTCAACTAAATTTTTCTACATCAACAGTTTTCAACAGTTATGCTCACTTATTTAAGGGTCCAAAAAAATTCTTTCTATTTTTTTATCACTTGCCTTATTAGATTTCTTTTTACTTTACTCCGTTTGACTTTTCTGAAGTCTAATTTGTAATTACCTCCTTACATATATGTATCAGTTATTCTTTTCTGACACATCCCTCTCTAGTTAAACCATAAGCTCCTGTTAAGAGTATAATATTTTATACATACCTGTCGCGAGTCAAATTCATTGACTCGTTATGTAACGCTGTAACACCTCGAAAATTCATGTCCTATAATGTGTTGACACGTGTCATATGTTTGAACGTGTGAAAGAATGTTATAAAAGGACTAAAGTTGACAATCACGAAAAGTATGTGAATATACAAGTTCCAAGTGTCAACAGTGAATAAATATATCATACATTAACCCTACATGATGTTTATACCCTTAGACGAATAAATCATGGATCATACGAAGCTAATTGTGAAAGAAAGTGAGAGATTACAAACTACAGGGGTTAAATGTGTCAACATGTTTAAGTTATACCTCTGAGTGACCTTTTAGCAAACCCGAAGCTTTGTAACGGTTAATTATGCTCACTAGAATACATGATAAAAATTTCACCAAGTTTCGTTATCGTATGAGAAAGTTATGATCAAATTCGTATGCGAGGGGTTAAAGCGTTAACATTGAAAATTGTGACTTTTCGGGTAATAACCGAGTGGCCAAGGTCTTAGAAAAGTGGGTACAAGTCCTAAAGCCCTTGTAGGTAAATAAGAAGGGGCCAAAATGCAAAGAATAAGTTTAATTGACTCTTCAAAAGGCCAAGGGACATATGCAAAAACTTGAAAATGTAAATAACCTGATCAGAAGGCCCATGCGGGCCGCGTAAGACATGCCAAGACCTTACGCGGGCCGCGTCAGGACATCAGATGCAGAAATGACTGACAGCAGCCTGTTTATGCCTTGTAACCGACTTAAATCGAATTTTACACTTCATGGGCGACCCCTAAGTGCATCCTAGGACCTTAGGGACATGTGTTGATGATCAGGAACCATGGATAGTGTTGTGTGTCAACCATCCAAGGTGATTAAACCCATATAAATAGCACCAAAGTTGCAACATTTTGATCATTCCTTCAAACATCATTTCTGATCATTTTTGGAGCACAAGTGCAGTCCCCAAGCATCCCTAATCATAATTAGGACTTCGGTAAGTACCCATAACCTTCCTTAATCGCATTTTACTTAGTTTATAGCTGAAAACTCAAACCGTCGTAATTACAGTTTGACTTAACGATTAATCACTATCGGTCCAGCGATTAGTCAATGTAAAGGTAGTTATAAGTTGGTAATTATGTGGGCAATAAACCCTTAAAAGGGCACCCACTGATTCCCATCCTAAGTAGATCGTTTGTCGGGTCAAACTTAATCCGAAAAAGTCAACAGAAGCATAAAACGCATAATTAGCAATCTAGAAGGCGTGCAACCTGTTTGATCATTAATATAACTTGGTAATTAGTGTAAGAACATGTCTAAACATGTTCAACCCGACAATTTCCTGTTTAGACCCGGTTCGGAACCGAAAGTCGCATAGTATGACTTTTACTTTGACTTTCAGTTCTGACCCGTTATGGTATGTTTTAGAAATGCATTAGAGCTTCATTTGGACCAGGTTACATGCTAGTATAAACCTCTGTGATTATACACCATGGTTCGTTAGTTAACCGATTAATACGCATGATTCCGTTAATTGCTCATATGTTGACCATTATGCCCTTATTACCTTAAAACATGATTTTTGGAAATGTAAAAGAGTAGAAACTTTAATTACTGATATATAAACTTGCATACAAAATTTGACATCAGTTTGAGGTGTAGGTTAAGAGTTATGCTCGTTAGCGTAAAATTAAAGCTTTGTGTTAATTAAACGGCGTATTTAGCGTGTAGCCTACTTAAACATACTTTTTGAGATCAATCTCTTTACCCACTGATGTAATATATTATTTTGGGATTTTTAAAGATTTTTAATTAATTTTAGGCTGAGCATAACTCATAGTCGTAGGCTTAATCCAGTAATTGTCGGTTTTGCCCTTACGGGCCATAAAATGAGTTTTACATATCTAAACGACTCCAAACCTTTTGCTACTGATTCTAAATGATAAATAAATTATTTTAAGCCTTCTGGAAACATAAAAATATCAGATTTATGTATCAAACCCGGAAATGGTTTCTAATTGCCTTTTTAAGCGTTTTTAACGCATAGTATGTACTAGAACTATTTTAAACATACCAAGGGTGATACCTACTGATATTTGAGGAAAATTATAATATTTTAACAGTAAGCAAAGGTTGTTAAACTCAGACTTCAGTTTTGAGCTTTTCGGCTTATGTGAAATTACCAAAATGCCCTTACGGTGCATAGTTTGGTTATAATTGATAAATTTCACATATATACTTTACCCTAATGTTATAACTTAGTAAAATAAGTATTTTTGCTGATTACATCAGACCTGTAACTCAGATAAATACTTAAACTCTTTTATAACCTTTTAAATGACCAAACTACCCCTAAGGGGCATAGTTTGTGTTTAAATTCGTTACGGGCATAATAAAAGACATCTTACTGATGTCACAACATATTTGAAGCATATTAACTTAGGAAACCTGTAAATGACTTTTATGATTACTCGTTACGCACTTTTCGCGTTCGGATCGGCTTATGTAACTAGTTTGCATAATTTAGCCGAGACGGGTCTGTCACACCCCAACCGATGGCGGAAACATCGGGATGAGACGAACAAATTGCTCAAAACATCATAACACTATGTGACAATATTTAATTAAACTCGAATTTCATTGCAAGAACTAAATTGTCATACAACATTTAAAAATGGAAATAACAACATTGTTCAAATTCAAATCAACAAAAGATAAATAGATTAAAGGTGTGTATCTAGTCCACCCTACACTTGTTTCATCAATCATCCATACTTCATTAATCAACCTGCAACATGTATTAAAATAGAGTTTCAATGCAAAGGCAATGAGCGAGTATACAAGTTTGTTTACATAGCATAATAGAATAAAAACTCAAATCCAACATGGTTCATAATATGTGAATTACTAGTATGCAATTTTGGCGTACACTATGATCAAACCCAAGAATCCAACGCATAAAATAGCCTAATCCCAATTGATAGCGGGATGGTAAATGTTTAACTTAACAATACCCCAAGTTTAACGGGCGGTGCGTAAATCCTATAGCGCTATAATTGTTAAGGTGGGCTAGCAAAGTTAATGAGCATATACGTTCCAAATCGTTCAAATAGAGCATACAAGAATCATAAGTAAAGCACATTAGTTTCATGTTTGTACAAGGATTGAGTATGTTTAGTTTCTAGTTTCAAAGATTGTTTACATAATGTACATGTTGCATCCCAAAATAAAAAGGGGAAAAAGGGATCGAGTATACTCACGGTGGTTGCAAGCTTTCCTACTTGGAATTCCCGCGAGTGAGTTGTTGGAGTAGATTAGGTTGGAGCACCTAGTCCTTCTACACGAGGAAACGTAGGTGTGTGAGTTTGGCGTTCAACGGAAGATTATAATTTGGAGTTTAACATAACATAAAGTATGATATCAAAATAATCATCTTTAACTTATACTCTTATATGACACTATGTAACCACTAGGGTTATATTGTATTTCATGGGTAATATGCCCATTAGAATCATACTTGGAGTGTTAAGTCTTAGATGGTATTCTATTACTTTAACATATAAACACAAGTTTAACATTAAAGATTCGAATGAGTGTATATATATATTTAGGTTAAGTATTACATATTATTAGGTCCAATAATTCAAGTAGGAGGTAGAAGATTAAGATCTTCATTTAGGCACCTCGAGTTATTCATGGATGTCATGTATGGGGTAGGAAGAACATGCTTCCATTTAGGGACCCCTTGAATGTTCACCACTTCACTTGATGTAACGACAACCAAGGAGCGTCAAGAACTAGGATTAACACAAGTATGTAACTAATCTAAACTAAGAGAAATCATCAAATCATGTGAGGATTTTATGTTGGAACAACCCAAGTTGTTCCATAATCACTTCTCATCAAGAACTAAGCTTGAACATGACTTGTGGGTGAAATACCCTAAACAAAACAGAAAGTATTTGAGGTTTTAACCTCTGATTTATAGTGTCTCAACCTTGTTTTTAAGCTTAACCAACCATAAGAGAGGTTGTAAGCATTAGGACATAGGTTTGAGATGAGAAAACTCAAGTTTGGTTAAGTTTAACAAAGATTTCATGAAAACAAAAACAATCAGTGGACTTTGGAGCCTTTTTTCCGGAGTTACAGGGACTTATTTACTGTGAAAAACCCATGGAATCGAAGCTAAGGAAAATCCAAGCACATAGGAAAAAGAATGGGCTAAAACGGACAAGAAATGAGTGAGTTATGCTCATTTTTGTGAAGCTTGCTGAATCTGGCCGAAAGTGGAAACTCAGCTACGGTTTTGAGATGTTTTTGAAGTGTTTGGAGGCTTGTAAAAGTGGAATAAGGAGTGGGGAAGTGTTTATTATATAGGGAAGGGATTAGGGTTTCAATGGGTTGGGCTTTGGAAGTGTTTAGAATGGGTTAAACCTTTAAACAAGCCCACAAAACCCAACCATATGGGGCTGAATTTTGTTGATTTGGGGCTGCCACATTTCTTTATTTATTTATCTTTTTTTAACATTATAATGAGTAATTTTGTTAATTAAGTTGTGTAATAATATGCAACAATGTTTCCCCTAACTTGTAACAAGGTATAATATGAAATAAACATGATTTAACTAGGTAAAAAGTGTGATGTATAAGTATGTAATATGTTTGTAAGTGACAAGTATATGTCACATATTAGATGATTAATCGTTGTGTAAATACGCATATTATTGGGGGGTTTTTAAGTATCAACCATTTAAGGACAAGCATGGACATGTATCACAAATAAGTACCGTACGCGTATGAATTACGAATAAGGATTCGATGTACAATGAATTCGATCGTATGAGTATGTATGAATATGTAGAATGTGAAAAGAAATACGAATTTTATTTATGATCCAAGTATTAGATTTTACAACAATTACCACGAAAAGTCGATTACAAGAATACAAGATTTCCAAAAATAGAAATACGAACAAAACTTTCTATAAATGGAAAGTACAAAAGAGCCGGGCGTTACAGGGTCAAACCTTATCATTTTTACCTCAAAATCCAGAAGGTGTTTAGATTACCCATATAATACAAGTCTTCAAACTTGTCGGGTCTAGAACACATTCTATTCCGGTCTTTGCTTAACAATGCTTTTGAACCGTATATTTCCTTAAGACTAACTGGTCTAAGCTTAGGCTTAATTAAAGACCCGTTAGCATTCTAATTGGTTATTTATACCATCATTCCAGACTAGAGCCTTCCGGTAAATTGTACCTACGCTTACTTAAGTGAATACGGCTGAGTTATTAAAATTCTTGCTATTTAAGACAGGAGCTAGCTCAGGTAAATACTCTTAACTTATTTTCCCTAGTACGGGCTTGGGATACGGTAATATAAATACCGCATGGTCAGGTATGGGATTCAAAGACCAATAAGTCGGGAAATCCAAAAAACCTGTTTTAATTTGTATTGCTTGACTGAAACATTGGGGATTAATGCGACCGTGTCCTGGATATCCTTGACTCATTAAATGCAATGGCCACGACTTAAGCACGGGGTGTAGGCATACACCTGACATATGCTATATGCTAATTAATTAATTATACCCAATAAGGGAATAGTGGTGTGTCGGTTAATCATGAACCGACATAGATCCGGGCCCCGTATGTAGAGCAAGTTATGTAAAACTGATAACATGAAATATAGTTTGTCCCAAGTATACAAGTGAAAAAGATAAATTTTTGCCTTGTGCATTTTAATCAAAGTGTCAAAATATCTTCGTGCCTTGTGCACCTAAACCAATTTTTTTAAACTCTTTTCAAATGAGTCGGTTGAGTGTATTTACCAGTGAAAACTAACGTATTTTCAAAAGTCTAAGTGACAGGTACAAGTACGTAATAGGCTGGAAGCGGCTCAGGACGTTAATAAGGAATCTTGCAAGTTCTAGGCGTCTAAAGTTTGTTGAACAATATTTATGTTTTAAGATCCACCTGTGGATCCTTTACTTTCCATTGTAATACTTGGATATTACTTTTTATTCGAATTGTAATATATTTATCTTTTGCTTCCGCTGTGCATTTATATATATTGTGTTGTTTGACTATGATGATATCAACTACGTCACGATACTCCCCACCGGGCCCACCGGTGACACGTGGAAAGTCGGGGTGTGACAAACGACTTGCTCTTTCGTAATTTCCATAATTAGAAAGTCTTGTTTGTATTTCTATTTTTTGAAAGTCTTGTGTTCTTGTAATCGTTCTTTCATTGTAATCGTTGTAAAATCCGAGACTTGGATCAAAAATAAAACCCATATTCCTATAAATTTATATTATACATACTTTATACATGCTCATACATTTAATTTTGTAAAAGAATTGATACATCATCATAATTCTTGGAAACTATGTGCCAAACTTGCAAATACGTGAAACTTATGCGTAATACGTCTTTTGAGCGAATACGATATTTAAATACGATGTTCATACGCTTAATTATACTTGTTTTATGTTCATGATACATGATTGATCCTTATTGTATGCCTAAATATCATAATTTACCCTTAAAACAACTTGAAACATCAAATTATGGAAGTTAGGGGGCTGAAATGTAATAAAATCAAACAAAATCCCGCCTGATGGCCCCTAGCTACCCGCCACGGATTAGGCCTGGTCCTTCGCGCCCCGCCACGGACTGCAATCCGCGACTAGCCCTTTCCAGCTTACGGGATTGGCTTATCTTGTTGGTTTTGTTGCTTCCAAAGTGTTTTTCTTGTCTTAATTACTCATCTAACCCAACCACAACCTTCCCCTATAAAACCTAAGTGCTATCCAAGCATTTTTCACTTTCTTTGCACTCTCTAAACACTCTCAATCACTCCAAATCGTAGCTGTTAATCAGAGTTCGAGCAGATTGATACTACTTCACTAAAGTGAGCATAACTCACTCATTTCTTATCCGATTCACTCGATTCTTTTTCATACTTCCTTGGATTAACCTTAGCTACGTTTCCATAGGTTTTTCTTAGAAAACCAGGCCCTGGAACGTCGCCAAAAGGGCTCCAAAGTTGGCTGATTTTTCTATTCTTGATTCAAACATTGATAAACTTGAGGAAACTCATCTCAAACCTATGTCCTTATGCTTATAACCACATCTATGGTTAGTTAGGCTTAAAAACAAGGCTGAGACATGTAAAATCAGAGGTGTAAACCTCACAAACTTTTTGTTTTGTTCAAGGGTTTAACCCACAAGTGATGTTCAAGCTTAAGACTTGATGATTGTGTGATTTAGGATTAGCTTGGACTATCCTACTTGAAAATCCACACGTTTCTTGATGTTTTCTCATAGATTAGTTGTTCATATACTATTATTACTTGTAGTTCATGACCCTCCTTGAATGTTCATAACATCAAGTGTAGTGGTGAACATCTAGATGTGCCTAAATGGAAGACATGCTCTTCCTACCTCCTACATGATTTCTATGATACTTAAGAGGTTCCTAAATGGAGGATTCATCCTCCTACCTCATGCTTAACCTACTTGATATATTAACATATTACTTAGCCTAAATATTAAGTAATCAACCTTGACGAACTAATGTTCACTTGTCAAAATGTTGGTTACATCATCTACAATCTCATGTGTGTTAAAAGATGATTACTTTCATATGATTATGTTCATACTTTTTAACTTCCGAATCTTTAATCTACCGTATCATCCAATAGTCATACGCCTTTGTTTCTTCTTGTAGAAGGACTCGGTGTTCCAACCACCCACAACAACTCACTCGCGGATTCACAAGTGGAAAGCTTGCAAAACCGTGAGTATACTCGAAACCCCCTTTTTATGTTTATCACTTTTGGGGTGTAACATGTTTAATTATTAAACTACACTTAAACTTTTTTCTTTATGCATGCACAAAACAATCCTTATACATGAATACTATGTTGTGATACTTGATGCTTATACTTGGGTGATTCTTATGTGATACAATAGTCATTAGCTTTATACGAGCCTCCATTTAACATGTATGGCGCTGTAGGAGTAACGCACCACCCGTGAACGAGAGGTCATGTTGAATTATATCATTTTGCGTAAACAGAGGGTTGACTAGCAATATTGCATGCCTTGTATGATGATCTTGTATAAACTAAGTTGCCATGTGGATTAGTTTTAAACTTTTAAACTTATACTTATACTTATTCTTAAACTTGTATACTCGCCTTTGCTTTTGCATTGAACTTTATTTTAAACATGTTACAGGTTGAGGATTGATGATGCTATGAAACATATTAGCAATGATGCCTAGATACTCACCTATACGTTTAGGTCTAAAGTGTTATATCAATTTTGTTACTGTTATGTTATGAACATGTTGTTATTTGAATTTTCTTTGTAATGTTTGACATTTTGATTATGAAATGAAAATGGTTGAATTAAATATTGTCACAAATAGTGTTATGAAGTCTCTTGCAATCTCAAACTAGTCCCACTCCGATGATTCCGCCATTGGTTGGGGTGTGACAGATTGGTATCAGAGCCATAACTATAAGGAATTAGGTAGAATTGCCATGTTCGACCTAGTCTATAGTAGGAACAATATTTTTTACCATTCTTGATTCTTGCTTAAAATATTATGCTTCCTCCTTTCTCTTCTTTTGGTCTTAATGCTTACATAACGTATTTCCTAAGACATTTTACATAATGCACTTGAAGACTTGAAGACACTCTTTGTACAAAAGAGACGAGTTTACCAAAATAGGCGTGAAACCCACAATTTGGTGAACGACACTCATTCTGCTTAATCTTATTTGGCACGAAATTACGCCATTAAGCTAGGAGTGAAATCCACATCTTAATGGTAAATTTCCAATTCAAGCTCCAGTGGACCCTCGTCAAAGTGTCGAAATTTTATTTTGACCCGACAAGTACCAACCACATTAGGGTACGAAATCGACAAGTTAGGGGTGAAACCCGCATCTTGTCGATTAAGTCCCATTCCTCGATTTTCAATCTCGCCAAAGTTTCGATTGTTTCAATTGATTAGAGACGTGTATTAACTGGAAGGGTAAGATACCATTAATCGCTTCTATAGGCCAAAGCACATTTCTCTGATTTGAAAGGACCTTTGATTCACTTTGGAATAGTCGACGTTTCTCTACCCGAAACAATCGTATGTTTTATGAGCCTCTCTTTTATGTGATTCAATTTATATGTGATTTTTTTTATACTTGTTACCTCGTTCATTTCAAACCGTTACACTATTCGCACGTCTCACGCAATAAAAAACAATAATAATTCTCGTGAACCAACTAAATTTATACTCTTTTTACGCATTCATATGTGTTTATACTTGCTGAACATTTGCCAAATTCATGTTAATTATGTGAACCATATGTGATGCATCATGCTTACATGCTTAAACTTGCAAACTTATTTTGAAATTATGATCAAGTCTCATCCTTTTCCTTCTCTTTCGATCCTTAGATGTCGTCCAACACCGCGCCAAAGAGGACCAAGTTAAGGAAAGGTTCAACCTCCAACACCAAATCCGACTCCATGACAAAAAGGGATTGTATGAAATTCATGGCCAAGCAAATGGCTAAGGTCATACTCGACATTGTCAGCAGGATTCAGCCAAACACCGATTCACCACATGGCGCTGTCGATTCGAAGGCAGAAAAACCCAAGCTGGCGTTCCAATTCAAGCAATTTATGGCTTGTAAACCTCTTGAGTTTACAGGAAAAGATGGCGCCACCGCCATGATGAATTGGTTCAACGCAATCGAGCTTACCTTCCTGCAAAGTGGGTGTCCTGATGGCCCACGAACCTTAAATGCAACTGGAGTTTTCCGTTTGAGGGCACTCAAATGGTGGACCACCGAACGCAACAAGAGGGTAAACGATGTTGCGCATGCCTTACCTTGGGACGAGCTTAAGCAGCTTATGAAGGACCACTTTTGTCCTCCTCACGAGCTCCAAAAGTTGGAGAACGAATTTTGGAACCTAACGCAGAAGGGGAGCGACATGGATGGTCTGATTACGCGCTTCAAGCAGCTTAGTGTCCTTTGCCCTGGACAGGTCGACTCTGTCCCTAAAACTATAGCCAAGTTCATTCGCTGTCTTGCACCATCCTTAGTCAACCATGTTGCCTCTACTTGCTCCAAAACCATAGAGGATGCCTTTCGTTAAGCCACTGAACTTAACAACAGTTGCATTCTTCATGGAACCTACGACAATGTTGCAATGAAGAGTGCGCACCAAGCCACAACCGATACCGCCGTTGTTGAACCCTCACCTTCTCAACCATCCAAGAAAAACCGAGGCAAGAAGCAGAAGGCTTCAGGACAAAACTGTGCGGTTGTCACTCCGCCAAACCCTCAACCCTTACATGCAGTAGTCGTCGTTACCCCCGCAAACACCGAACTACCAAAACGATCCTACACTGGATCTCATCCCCAGTGTGCTACCTATTTGTACCATCATCCTACCAATGCAGCATGCCGCAAATGCGCCAACTATCATAGGTTTAGGCATTTTGCCGACTGATGCCGCAACATCCCTCAACCCCATAACTAACCTCAAGCTATTGTTGCCAACCTTGCTCCTAACAAGGTTCAACCCCAAGCTGCTCCTGTGCGAGCATGCTTCAAGTGTGGCAATCTTAATCATCTCACCAACGTGTGTCCTCAACTTAATCAACCACAACAACAGCAGCAACAACCACAACAGCAGCCTCAACAGCAAGCTCGAGGCCGAGCATTTGTCATCACCGCCGCTCAGGCTCAAAATGCAAACGACGTCATTACTGGTACGTTTCTTGTGAACCATGTTTATGCTTCATGTTTCTTTGATACTAGCGCCGATAAAAGTTTTGTGTTGTTAGAATTCGAACCTTTGCTTAAGTGTAAACGCTCTAAGTTGCCAAGATCTTTCGCTGTCAAAGTTGCTGATGCTAAATTCGTCGTTGTCGATTCCGTTCTTTCCAAGTGTTCCTTGATTCTTAACGATCATACGTTCTCAATCAATCTTACACCTATGCAAATGGGTAGCTTCGATATCATAGTAGGTATGGACTGGCTTGGGCGAGTTTGTGCTGAAGTTGTTTGTTCTGAAAAGTTTATCCGCCTTCCACTTCCAAACGGTGATTCTCTACACATGTATGGTGAGAAACCTTCTCAAGGTCTCAAGCTTATGTCGTGTATCCAAGCGAACAAACGCTTACGTAAGGGTACCTTTGCCTTTCTTGCCCACATTGAGGAAAAGAAGGACAAAGGCCCAAGCATAAGGGATGTTCCCGTCGTACGTGATTTTCTCGATGTGTTTCCCGGCGATCTTCCTGGTCTGCCTCCCACTCGTTCTGTCGACTTTCGCATCGATTTAGTGCCTGTCGCTAAGTCTCCCTACCGTTTAGCACCCTCTGAGATGCTTATCTCAAGAGCTTTCGAGCCAACTCCAAGAGCTTCTTGATAAAGGCTTTATATGCCCTAGTACATCTCCTTGGGGCGCTCCCGTTCTGTTCGTCAAGAAGAAAGATGGGTCATTCCGAATGTGTATTGACTATCGTGAGCTCAACAAGCTTACTGTCAAGAACCGATACTCTCTTCCTCGCATTGACGACCTCTTCGATCAATTGCAAGGCGCGACCTGCTTCTCAAAGATCGTTCTTTGATCTGGGTATCATCAACTTCGAGTCCTCGAAGAAGATATACCTAAGACCTCTTTTCGTACACGATATGGTCACTACGAGTTCGTGGTCATGCCCTTTGGTGTGACCAACACACCTGTTGTCTTCATGGATTTGATGAACCGCGTGTGTAAAGCGTACTTGGACCGTTTCGTTATCATCTTCATCGACGATATTCTTATCCATTCCAAGACATAAGGAGAGCATGAGTGACACTTGCGTCTTATCCTTCAACTTCTTCGTACTGAACGTCTATACGCCAAATTCTCCAAGTGTGAATTTTGGTTAAAAGAGGTTCAATTCCTTAGTCATACTGTCAACGAACTTGGTATTCATGTTGACCCCGCTGAAATTGAAGCTGTGAAGAATTCGATTGCACCAAAATCCCCGTCCGAAATTCGTTCCTTCCTTGGTCTTGCTATTTATTATCGCCGTTTTATCTCCAACTTTTCAAAAATCGCCGTTCATTTGACCTCCTTGACTCAAAAAGAGAAACATTTTGTTTCGGATCCCGAATAAGAGGAATCTTTTCAAACTCTTAAGGACATGCTTTGTAATGCTCCTATTCTCGTGCTTCCTGATGGTAACGATGAATTTGTCGTGTACTGTGATGCTTCAAACCTTGGTCTTGGTTGTGTTCTTATGCAACGCGACAAGGTTATCGCATACGCATCGAGACAACTCAAAATACATGAGAAAAACTACACTACTAACGACCTTGAACTTAGCGCAGTTGTTTTTGCATTGAAGATTTGGCGACACTACCTTTATGGTGCTAAGTGTGTGGTCTTCACCGACCATAAGAGCCTTCAACATATCTTCAACAAAAAAGAACTGAACATGCGTCAACGCCATTAGGTGGAGTTGTTAAACGACTACGACTGCGAAATTCGCTACTATCCTGGTAAAGCGAATGTAGTAGTCGACGCTCTTAGTCGTAAAACTCACGTGAAGAGTATCCGTTGTCTCCAACTCGTTAACGATCTCCAAAGGCGCATTCGTGAAGCTCAATATGCATCTATTAATGAAGGTAGTCTCTCTGTTGAGATACGAGGCGTTGTTGAGCATGATCTCATGTCCAAGTCCGATGGTATTTTGTACTATTGCAATCGTATCTGGATTCCTAATCGTGAAAACCTTCGAGACTTTCTAATGAAAGAGGCGCACGAATCGAAGTATTCCGTTCATCCTGGTGCTGACAAGATGTACCAGGATTTGCGTATGTCTTACTGGTGGCCTGGGATGAAGAGGGATATCGCCTCTTACATTGCGAAATGTCTCACTTATTCGAAGGTTAAAGCTGAACACCAACGTCCCTCTGGCTTACTCGAACAACCAGAGATTCCTGTCTAGAAATGGGAGAGCATTGCCATGGATTTTATCACCAAACTCCCTCGTACCTCCTTTGGTTATGACAGTAGTTGGGTGATCGTCAATCGATTGACCAAATCAACTCACTTTCTCCCCATTTGTGAAGATTTCAAAGTCGAGAAATTGGCTAGAATCTACACTGATGAGATCATTTGTCGTCATGGTATCCCCATCGACATCATTTCCGATCGTGATGCTTGTTTTACGTCTCGTATTTGGCAAACCTTTCAATCTGCTATGGGTATAGTTCTTAATCTTAGCACCGTTTTTCACCCTCAATCAGACGGTCAAACCGAGCGTACTATCCAAACCTTAGAGGATATGTTTCATTCATGCTTAATAGATTTTGGTGGCAACTGGGATTCACACTTGCCTTTGGTCGAATTCTCGTACAATAACATTTATCATGAGAGTATTCAAATGGAACCTTTCGAAGCATTGTGTGGTCGCAAGTGCCGTTCGCCTATTTGTTGGCACGAGATTGGTAAATCTCAATTCACTGGTCCCGAGCTTATACAAGAAGCAACGGACAAGATTTTGCAGGTTCGAGACAATTTACTGAAAGCTAGGAGCCGACAAAAGAGTTACGCCGACAAGCGTCGCAAACCCTTGGAATTCGAGACAGGTGATTTCGTACTTCTCAAGGTATCCCCTTGGAAGGGCGTGGTTCGATTTGGCAAGAAAGGGAAACTCGCACCTCGCTACGTTGGTCCTTTCAAGATCCTCGAAAGGATTGGCAAGGTTGCGTATAGACTGGACCTGACTGAAGAACTCAACAACAATGTACATCCTGTCTTCCACGTATCCAACTTAAGAAGTGTCTAGTTGACGAAGGACTTCAAGTCCCACTCGAGGACCTCCAAGTCAACGAGACCTTGCATTTTGTGGAAAAACCCGTCGAAATCATGGATCAAGGAGTCAAGATATTGAGGCGCAATAAAATTCCTATCGTCAAGGTTCGATGAGAAGGAAAACGTGGCCCTGAATTCACTTGGGAACTCAAGAGTGACATGAAGACGAAGTATCCACATCTTTTCGTTACTTCTTCCTAAATTTTAGGATGAAATTTCCTAAAGGAGGGGAGACTAACGCCTTGCTCTTTCGTACTTTCCATAATTAGAAAGTCTTGTTTGTATTTCTATTTTTTGGAAGTCTTATGTTCTTGTAATCGTTCTTTCATTGTAATCGTTGTGAAATCCGAGACTTGGATCATAAATAAAACCTGTATTCCTTTAAATTTATATTATACATACTTTATACATGCTCATACATTTAATTTTGTAAAACAATTGATCATGTTCATAATTATTGGAAACTATGTGCCAAATTTGCAAATATGTGAAACTTATGCATAATACGTCTTTTGAGCGAATACGTTATTTAAATACTATTTTCATACGCTTAATTATACTTGTTTTATGTTCATGATACATGATTGATCCTTATTGTATGCCTAAATATCATAATTTCCCTTAAAACAACTTGAAAAATCAAATTATGGAAGTTAGGGGGTTGAAATGTAATAAAATCAAACAAAATCCCGCCTGATGGCCCCTGGCTACCTGCCACGGATTAGGCCTAGTCCTTCGCGCCCCGCCACGGACTGCAATCCCCGACCAGCCCTTTCCAGCTTACGGGATTGGCTTATTTTGTTGGTTTTGTTGCTTCCAAAGTGTGTTTCTTGTCTTAATTACTCACCTAACCCAACCACAACCTTCCCCTATAAAACCCAAGTGTTATCCAAGCATTTTTCACTTTCTTTTCACTCTCTAAACACTCTTAATCACTCCAAATCGTAGTTGTTAATCAGAGTTCGAGCAGATTGATACTACTTCACTAAAGTGAGCATAACTCACTCATTTCTTATCCGATTCACTCGATTCTTTTTCATACTTCCTTGGATTAACCTTAGCTACATTTCCATAGGTTTTTCCTGGAAAACCAGGCCCTAGAACGTCGCCAAAAGGGATCCAAAGTTGGCTGATTTTTCTGTTCTTGATTCAAACATTGATAAACTTGATTAAACTTGAGGAAACTCATCTCAAACCTATGTCCTTATGCTTATAACCACATCTATGGTTAGTTAGGCTTAAAAACAAGGCTGAGACATGTAAAATCAGAGGTGTAAACCTCACAAACTTTCTGTTTTGTTCAAGGGTTTAACCCACAAGTGATGTTTAAGCTTAAGACTTGATGATTGTGTGATTTAGGATTAGCTTGGGCTATCCTACTTGAAAATCCACACATTTCTTGATGTTTTCTCATAGATTAGTTGTTCATATACTATTATTACTTGTAGTTCATGACCCTCCTTGAATGTTCATAACATCAAGTGTAGTGGTGAACATCTAGATGTGCCTAAATGGAAGACATGTTCTTCCTACCTCCTACATGATTTCTATGATACTTAAGAGGTTCCTAAATGGAGGATTCATCCTCCTACCTCATGCTTGACCTACTTGATATATTAATATATTACTTAGCCTAAATATTAAGTAATCAACCTTGATGATGAACTAATGTTCACTTGTCAAAATGTTGGTTACATCATCTACAACATCATGTGTGTTAAAAGATGATTACTTTCATATGATTATGTTCATACTTTTTAACTTCCGAATCTTTAATCTACCGTATCATCTAATACTCATACGCCTTTGTTTCTTCGTGTAGAAGGACTTGGTGTTCCAACCTCCCACAACAACTCACTCGTGGAATCACAAGTGGAAAGCTTGCAAAACCGTGAGTATACTCGAAACCTCCTTTTTATGTTTATCACTTTTGGGGTGTAACATGTTAAATTATTAAACTACACTTAAACTGTATTCTTTATCCATGCACAAAACAATCCTTACACATGAATACTATGTTGTGATACGTGATGCTTATACTTGGGTGATTCTTATGTGATTCAATAGTCATTAGCTTTATACGAGCATCCATTTAACATGTATAGTGCTATAGGAGTAACGCACCACCTGTGAACGAGAGGTCATGTTGTATTATATCATTTTGTGTAAACAGAGGGTTGACTAGAAATATTGCATGCCTTGTATGATGATCTTGTATAAACTAAGTTGCCCTGTGGATTCGTTTTAAACTTTTAAACTTATACTTATTCTTAAACTTGTATACTCGCCTTTGCTTTTGCATTGAACTTTATTTTAAACATGTTACAGGTTGAGGATTGATGATGCTATGAAACGGATTAGCAATGATGCCTAGATACTCACCTAGACGTTTAGGTCTAAAGTGTTATATCAATTTTGTTATTCTTATGTTATGAACATGTTGTTATTTGAATTTTCCTTGTAATGTTTGACAATTTGATTATGAAATGAAAATGGTTGAATTAAACATTGTCACAAATAGTGTTATGAAGTCTCTTGCAATCTTGAACTAGTCCCACTCCGATGATTCCGCCATTGGTTGGGGTGTGACACGTTATCCATACCTTGCGATGGTTATTTCTTTCCAATTCGTGACATTGCATACCCATACATTATGCTCACCTATAAATATAAAACTTGACAAATCAAAACATTAAATACCGGGTCCAAATGGAAATCACCATTTGACCCGTATGACTCATTTGTCCTTTCAACCATTCTCGCATACACGTATTTGCATGTATATAAATATATAGAAGTTTAAAACATACTTGGATGATATCCGCTTTAAAGAGACTTTACTTGCCTGGTCCGTACTTACTTACGAATTCAGACTTTTCATTCTTATCATTCATTCTTACTTGTTTGATCCGTACTTACTTACGAATTCAAACTTTTCATTCTACTTTTCATAACTTTCTATGTTTTGAATCCGTCTCGCGGATTCAAACATATTATTCATACCCTTCATTTCTTCTATGTTTTGAATCCGTCCTGCGGATTCAAACATATCATTCGTATCTTTCATTCCTTCTATGTTTTGAATCCATTTCGCGGATTCAAACATATCATTCAAATTTTTCATTGCTTCTATATTTTGAATCCGTCTCGCGGATTCAAACATATTTTTCATACTTTTCTTTCATATTTAGTACTCTCAATTTTTTGAAAATCTTACTACTCCTTTCACCTACACGTCCACCTAGTACCCAATCCTTTTGGACATACATGCAACAATTATCACGGTCTCACGAACGTCATATGTTTCTTGCGTACTGGCCATGTACGCAATCCACATACTAGTTTCGTGCCTTCATGTAATCATCGCCTTATGCCCGAAGAATTAGGTTTCGGCATAGGTAACATTTTCAAAGCTTCATTACTATACCATCATTGTCTTTTATTTAAAATTTTCCTTCCCTTAATAAGTTTTACCATTATATGTACCCACATATTGAATTTACGTAGCTGGGTTCAATTTGTCTTATTACATGCCTTGGTGTCGGTCCTAGACCGCATTCGCGGATCATCCTCTCCAAACAATCATGTTTACCTTACACATAACATACTGTTAGTTTTCTTTATATGCATACTCAAGTACATACTTACATTTGCTTCTACCTTTAGATCTTGATTGAGTCTTGGATTGTACGGGTTCCTTGTCACAAGAGCACATGGGTTTGAGTTCAAGTACTTACCTCATCGTAATTGATTTATCTCAAACCAGGGCTCTGATACCAACTTGTAACGCCCTAACATGTTTAATCTCAAAATGATGTAGCGGAAATTACGAGCCTTAAAATTCCTTTCTTTATTAATTACATTACTTACGTGAAGGCTCAGTTACAAAAATGTCAAACTTTTACTAGAAGGAATTAACAACGTTCACATTTAAATAACACTACAAGCGTTACATAATTCAAACTAGGTGACCATTCTTTCCGTACAATCCTTGCTTTTTGACTCGATCTGGTCCGCGAGAGCCTTGGCTACCTTTCTCGCGGGGAGCGACAGCCTACACCGTAAGCTACGGTGACTGCCGTAGCCTACGGTGGTCCCCAAAAGCCTCCGGTGACTTAGGACTGCCTTACGGCGGAAAAGGATTGTCCAGCACCCACCGTAGCCTACAGTGGGCACCGTAAGCTATGGTGGTGCCCGGTTCAGCCTTCATTTTTGTTACTACTACATCCATAACTCGAACATTTCTCAACCAATTCACTCGAGACTTGTTCCTATTGTCCGAAAAACATAACCTTACATCATTGGCTAACAATCTTTACCCCGGGTCCTCAATCTTTACGAGTTTCATTAACGTTACATGACTTATGCGCATTTATTCGACCCGTTCATGTTTTTATTAAACAACTCTCTTATTTAAACTCAAAACTAGGCCTTTTGACCATTAACCTGTGTCTCCGTTTTTCAGTTAGCGCATTTTTAAGAAATTCAATCCATTACCCGGTTATAATACCTTTGTCATAACTTATGTAAATCATACCGTAACGAGTTAACTCTCATTTTGACCAGTTTGGTCGACTTAGCGGAAACCTTCACTTCTACATACCCAAACCTTTCTAAACTCCAATATCATACTTAAATAACTAACACATAAGGAGTGATTCTGGAAAATCACCCACTTAATACTAATACTTGATATCATCATCAAATTCATGTTTCGACACTACTACTAACAATTATCATGCAAATAATCTCTTTACTACTAAAGAGGGAGTCCGGGAATTTACTTACCTTACGCATCCGTATTTGCGTTCGCTTCCTCATGTCCTCCTGACCCGTTAGCCCTTCATGCTTCCATCCATGTTGACATGATCACACATGTTTATGAGTACTAGATCCTCATGAAATCGGGTTCATGTATCAAATAGGATCTTGAATTGAGCTTCAATTTGGTGGATTGAACTTGAACTAGGGTTTCACCCTTGTCTTCCCCTCCTGCCGTACGCACACACTATCTGTGGGTTGTGTCTAATTTTTTTTTTGTTTTATAAATCAAGTTCTCCTTTTTACAACTATGGTCCCTTAAGTTTGCCATTCATTCTTCTTGCCCCAACATTCATTCTTTATTTGTTTTGGCTAAATATTTTAACTAGGTTAAATAGTCTAATTATTGTATTTCATGTTATACCCTATGGAAACATATGATGAATATAACATTCGAGTTTTGGGGTGTTACAACATTGGAAAACCCAAGACTCCTACCACTAGACCACAAGTGGTGGGACATTTTTCTAAAACATTGGTGTAGGGCTTGCATTTCTCTTAGGAGATGCAGGTTCAACTCTCACTTGCTGTAGAGTGAGGTATTGGTGGGCAATGATAGGAGACACATGGAAATCTGGGTTTGATCCTTGAGCCAAAACGAGTTTTACCGGTAATTTCACCGTTGTGTCTACGGGCAGGTGGGTTACCGAGTTTTCCCCGGAGTTGGTGGTGGACTTGGGTTACTCTCGGAGTACTCCATTTGGTCCAGTGGGTGTCCCGAGAGTGCCCGAGATTGATTCTGTTGGCCGTTAAAAAAACATTGGTCATTGACGGGTGGTCCGTAGGACAACCCTTAAAAGGCTTAATACAATGCACATTCTACATTTATTTCGGTTATTTGCTTGAACATGGTAATCACAAGATCTTGATGATGCAGGTGTTAAAGTGTTCAAGATGAGGATTTTAGGAGGCATGAATGAGTGCTAGAAGTTGGTGGAGTCAAGGAGTGAAAGAAGTGAACCATTAGTGAAGAAATAAGAAAAAAATGAAGTTGACTGCCGTAACCTACGGCAGGGAGCCGTAGGTTACGGCTCCATCTCTTTTCAAAGTATTACCACCGTAAAACAGGAGGCTCCGGGCGTAAAGAATTGATGCTAGCCGTAAGGTACGGCACCCAGCCGTAGCTTACGGCTCTGTGTTGACCTTCTGAGCTCATTGACTGCCGTAAGCTACGGCAAGGAGCCGTAGCTTACGGCTCCGACTGATCTTTCATGTAACATCCACATTTAATGTCGATTTCAAGAGGATTTATGGAGGCTTTTCACTTGTTTTCGGTTATCAATCATTAGACACGAATTTTGGGAGTTTGTTGGTGACTTGGGAGCTTGAAGAACAACTTGTTAATCTTTAGTTTTATGTGTGTGATTGCCTTGAACATCAAAACTATATTTGCTACAATGTTTGTCCAAGCCATGAGTGGCTAGTTTTCTTATGGTCATCCTAGGTTGGAGGTTTGTATGAGACAATTGTGTTTTGGATTCCATATTTCTAGAATGGTAAACTTTATCTATGTTTTGTTTATCATGGTGTGTGATTACTTATTTGTAAATTGTTGATTCTTATGATATTCTAGTTTGAAACCATACGTTCTTGGTGCCGTTGGCAATCGAGATATCATGGGTAGAATTAGGATTTGGTAAGGGTTGATTGGTCATCGGGTAACAACCTCACGTTCTAGGAATCTGAGTACTTCGTTCCCTTTTATCACACTAAGTAATTGCACATGAACTATGTCTATGTAGTTCTTTCTAGTGGATGATAGCACAATTGTTGAAGCAAACCGAAAACCTAGGATGGTCATTTGTCCCTAAATTGTTTACAAAACCAATTCTCAATTCGCAATTTAATTAGTATTCTTAGTTTTAAAACAAACAATCCAACTCTTTGAAATTACTTTTATTGCAATTAGTTTAATCTTAGTTAACTTAGATACACTTCCAAATAACACATATTCCACAAACTCCCTGTGTTCGATACCCATTTGCCACTATCTATATAGTTGTTATTGGGATTAAATTTGATTGTGAGTCATTTCATTTAATTAATCTTTTTGAAATACAACCTTGACTATTTTCCAAGGTATATTAACTTGTATATAATAGCCAACATGGTATAACCCAGTTGGTCAAAAGGTTTTCTACTAAGTGGTTTCCTTTTGAGAATATCTCAAATCCAATCCCTACTAAGTACAAATTTTGTAAATATGAGCAAGTACCATTGGGAAGGATTCGATCTTGGAGAGAGCGTTTTAAGAGCTTGTCTCGCCCTAGCTGATATGTCATTCAAAAAAAAATTATTTGTTAAAAATTATAGTTATTGTTATAAAACTAGCCTAAAAAAACTCTAGAATTAGAAGAGCTAGCCTGTAGTTCTTATTCAAACAAGATATTGAATATAATAGACAAATGAGATATATGGAGAATCTAGTGAGGATCGACTGAAATGAAAATGGGGGTTTGATACATTTATAGCATGGAGGTTGGTTTCCTTTTTCAACATATGTGAGCTCTTATATTCTATATTGTCATCCACATATATAATTAATTATTCATAACACTCCCCCTTGGATGACACTTTGCAAACTTTGGGGTAATTAAGTACTGCCTCATTAAAAACCTTGCTAGGAAAACCCAGTGGGACAAAACCATAGCTAAGGGAAAAAGAGTGCAGCTTGCATTATACACAGTGGATCAGATATGTTGCCTCATTAAAAACCTTGCTAGGAAAACCCAGTGGGACAAAACCATAGCTAAGGGAAAAAGAGTGCAACGTGTATAATGCTCCCCCTCAATTTGCAATTTGTAAGGCATCACATTCTTCGTACGTAACGCATGCCAATGTCATGAACGTGTTTCCTGAAAGTTGCTGTAGGTAGTGCTTTTGTGAAAAGATCGGCTGAATTGTTGCTGGATTGGACATATCTCATCTCGACTTGATTGTCTTTAATAAGGTCCCGAGTATATGCAAAGAATCTTGGTGGTATATGTTTTGTTTTGTCACTTTTGATATACCCTTCTTTCATCTGAGAGACACAGGCGGCATTATCTTCATGGATAGGAGTTGGATTTTGATCTTTCTCTAGCCCACAAGAAATCACTATGTGTTGTGACATAGATCTTAGCCATACACATTCTCTTGAAGCTTCATGTAGTGCAATGACTTCAGCATGATTTGAAGATGTTGCGACAAGTGTTTGTTTCTGAGAACGCCATGAAATCGCAGTTCCTCCGTTCATAAATACATATCCAGTTTGAGATTTTGCTTTATGAGGATCAGATAAATAACCTGCATCTGCATAACCAACTAACCCTTCTTTTGAATCGTTAGGATAAAACAAGCCTAAATCAACGGTACCTCGAAGATATCGAAAAATGTGTTTAATTCCATTCCAGTGTCTTCTAGTGGGAGCTGAACTAAATCTTGCTAACAAGTTCACTGCAAAAGAAATGTCAGGTCTCGTACAATTCGTAAGATACATAAGTGCTCCAATTGCGCTGAGGTATGGTACTTCTGGACCAAGAACTTCTTCGTTGTCCTCACAAGGACGAAATGGATCATTTTCGACATTAAGTGACCTAACGACCATTGGAGTGCTTAAAGGATTTGACTTATCCATATTGAAACGTTTTAACAGCTTTTCAGTATAATTCGTTTGATGCACAAGTATTCCATTGCACATATGTTCAATTTGTAAACCAAGACAATATTTGGTTTTACCAAGGTCTTTCATTTCAAATTCTTTCTTTAAAAGAATCATTGTTTCAAGAATTTCTTTTTTCGTCCCAATTATATTTAGGTCATCAACATATACAGCTATGATCACATATCCTGATGTTGTCTTCTTAATAAAGACACATGGACAAATAAGATTATTTATATAGCCTTTACTTGTCAAATAGTCACTCAAACGATTGTACCACATTCTTCCAGATTGTTTCAACCCATATAAAGATCTTTGTAATTTGATCGAATACATTTCTTTGGGTTTTGAACTTAATGCTTCAGGAAGTTTAAATCCTTCAGGAACTTTCATATAGATGTCACTATCAAGTGATCCATACAAGTAAGCTGTAACGACATCCATAAGATGCATTTCTAACTTTTTAGAAACTGCTAAGCTGATTAAGTATCTAAATGTTATTGCATCCATAACGGGAGAATATGTTTCTTCATAGTCAATCCCTGGCCTTTGTGAAAAACCTTGAGCTACAAGTCTCGCTTTATGTCTTGTAACCTCATTTTTCTCATTTCGTTTTCGTACAAAACCCATTTATATCCTACAGGCTTTACAGCCTTAGGTGTAACAACAATAGACCCAAAAACCTTTCGTTTGTTGAGTGAATCTAATTCAGTTTGCATAGCGCCTTTCCATTTATCCCAATCATGTCTATTTTGGCAATCATTGACAGATTTTGGTTCAGGATCATCATCTCCACCCATGATGTCACTTGCTATAGAATAAGAAAATATCTCATCAATATTTTCCATTTCATATCGGTTCCATATGATATGTGTATGACCATAGTTGATTGACATCTCTTTGTTAGTATCATCAACATCTTCCTCATGAGAGGTTTCGGTATTTACCGCTTGATCAAGATTTTTATCCTTTTGGTCAATTTCATTTATAAGCGCTTTTCTTTTTCGAGGATTTTTATCCTTCGAACCAATTGGCCTTCCACGTTTTAAACGTTTCTGAGATTCATGAGTCATATTATTATCTATTGCCTTATTAGGGATCTCAACTCGAGCTGGAGCATTAGCAGCTGGTATATGAGATTTAGTAACCCTATTTATATCAGTAAATGCATCAGGCAATTGATTTGCAATTTCTTGCAAATGTATTATCTTTTGAACCTCTGTCTCACATTGTTTAGTTCTTGGATCCAAATATAACAATGAAGGTTCACACCATGTGACATCCTTTTCCTTATTTTTATCTTTATTCTCTCCCCCTAATACAGGGAAAGTTGTTTCATTAAATTTACAATCAGCCAACCGTGCTGTAAAGACAGCACCTGTTAAAGGTTCAAGATATCTTATTATAGAAGGTGAATCATATCCAACATATATTCCCAACCTTCTTTGAGGTCCCATTTTTGTGCGTTGTGGTGGTGCAATTGGGACATAAACTGCACATCCAAAAATTCTAATATGGGAAATATTTGGCTGTTGGCCAGATGCAATTTGTTGGGGAGAGAATTCATGATTTGCACTTGGTCTTATGCGAATTAATGATTCAGCATGTAATATTGCATGACCCCAAATGGATACAGGAAGTTTTGTTCTCATTATTAATGGTCGAGCTATTAGTTGTAGACGTTTAATTAATGATTCAGCTAAACCATTTTGTGTATGCACATGAGCAACAGGGTGCTCAACAATAATTCCTCCAGACATGCAATAATCATTAAAAGCATGTGATGTAAATTCACCAGCATTGTCGAGTCTCACCCTTTTAATACTATGATCTGGGAAATGGGTTCGCAATTTAATAATTTGTGCAAGAAATTTTGCAAAAGCCATATTGCGAGTTGATAACAAAGACACATGAGACCATCTACTTGATGCATCTATTAGAACCATGAAGTATCTAAATGGTCCACATGGTGGATGGATTGGTCCACATATATCTCCTTGAATTCTTTCAAGGAACATTGGAATTTCTTTTTCAACTTTTATAAACGAAGGTCTTGTAATTAATTTTCCCAGAGAACAAGATACACATAAAGGAATTTTATCAGATTTTGGGATCTTTTTATACTTTAATGGATGTCCATGAGTATTTTCAATTACCCTTTTCATCATTGTTGAACCTGGATGGCCTAATCTGTCATGCCATAAATTAAATGTTTCAGGATCACAAGAATTTTCTTTTACTGCCATATGTGCTTGAGGCACATCAATATATGTATAATGCAAACCAGATTGTAACATTGGCAGTTTTTCCAATATCTGACCTTTGCTCATGATATACAAATATTTTTCATTATCAACAGTCTTTGACTGAGTATCATATCCATTATGATATATGCTTTTGAAACTTAACAAGTTTCTTGATGACCTTGGGGAAAATAAAGCATTCTCTAATAAAAGCTTTGTACCATTTGGTAATATTAAATTTGCTTTTCCCACTCCTTCTATTAATTTTGTAGGACCTGATATTGTATCAACGGTTCCTTTTGTTGGTTTCAACTCATAAAAATATTTCTCGGATTTAAGTATAGTATGTGTAGCTCCACTGTCAGCTATACATATATCAGCATCATTCATTCGAACTTGAGCTTCAATGATATCCATTTTAATCTTACAATTAAAAAAATGATAAGAGTATTATTAATATATTATAATTATTGATAATAACTTTATATATAAAAAAAAACTTTATTATGAAGGAAAGACATAATAAAAATACATATTTAATTGTTACATAAAATCATTGAGATCAAGCAACATTTTGTTTAAATGTCTTCATTAAAATCCGTGGTATTTTCTTCATTAAAATCCGTGGCATTTAGCTGAACACTGAATTTATCCAAATAGTTTATTTCCTTCTCCTTTCCTTTAAGCGAGGCTTTGTAAAGCTCACATAGATGTGGAGCTGTTCTACAAGTTTTTACCCAGTGATCTATACTTCCACATCTATAACAAGAATTATCAATTTTTCCGGACACACCGGCTTCATTTCTTTGATTATGAAAATTGGAAGTATTATCTTGTGGAGCATGATAATTTGTAGTTCTTTGATTTCGGCCACGGCCACGACCGCGCCCACGACCTCGGTAATATTTATTATTTTTGAAAGTATGATTGTGACCATTATAATGACCTTTACCAAAATACCCACGACCGCGACCACGGCCTCGTCCTTGGCCTTGCCCACGGCCTTGTCCTTGGCCTTGCCCACGGCCTTGTCCTTGGCCTTGCCCACGGCCTTGTTCCCTTTTATTTTGATAATTATTAACAACATTCGCTTCAGGTATAGTTAATGCTCCTGTGGGACGTGCTTCATGATTTTTCATCAGAAGTATGTTATGTTGTTCTGCTACGAGGAGATGCGCATTCAAATCAGAGTATCTGTAAAATTTCAACAATCTATATTGTTGTGCTAAACTTATATGTGACGCATGAAATGTGGAGTAAGTTTTCTCCAATTTTTCTTCCTCGGTAACAGGGTGCCCACAAAACTCTAATTTTGAACATATTTTAAACAGAGCAGATGTGTAATCATTTACTTTCGTAAAATCTTGGAACCTCAGACTGTTCCATTCATTTTTAGCTGTGGGAAGTAAAACTTCCTTTTGATTATCAAATCTGTTCTTTAAATCCGTCCATAATTCATATGGATCATCAGAATTGAAATATTCATGCTGTAGTAAATTATCAATGTGTTTATGAATAAACACATCAGCTTTTGCCTTTTCCTGATTCGAACAATTATTCTCTTCATTTATGACTTCTATCACACCCATTGCTTTTAGGTGTCTTTTTACATTTGCTGTCCAAGTCATATAATTTTCTCCGAAGATATTCAATGCTGGAAATTCCAGTTTCGCGATATTTGCCATTTTGTTACTAAATACAAATATATATAAATATTAGGATTACATACTTATTAAAATGAGACAAAATATAACAATACACATAATTAAAATGTTAGTTGCATAAATAAATGTTAGCTCCATAAATAAATGTTAGCTTGCATAAATAAATGTTAGCTTGTATAAATAAATGTTAGATGCGTAAATGTTAAATTCATAAATAAATGTTAAATGGTTAGTAGTCTCATTATTATTATTATATTTCTATAGTAATAGGTACCCTGTACTCATTTTTATTTATCAAAGAACTATATTATAAATATACATATATATAAAGAAGAAACTGGATATAAAAAATCATCCTAAAGATGTGTGGTTTTACAATCCACTGGTGCACCCTTAGGCTTTCAACCTATATAATATGTACACATATGTATATATATTTAAATGTATAAAATTCTTACATTGAGTATGATAATAACTCCTTTGCCTTTGTTAATATGCTTGGTAGAGAACCCTCGTGCTGATAACGTGTTATAAAACTAGCCTAAAAAAAACTCTAGAATTAGAAGAGCTAGCATGGAGTTCTTATTCAAACAAGATATTGAATATAATAGACAAATGAGATATATGGAGAATCTAGTAAGGATCGACTGAAATGAAAATGTGGGTTTGATACATTTATAGCATGGAGGTTGGTTTCCTTTTTCAACATATGTGAGCTCTTATATTCTATATTGTCATCCACATATATAATTAATTATTCATAACAGTTATTGATTAATGAATAATAATAACAACTATAATATCACTAGTATTATTGCTTATATTATTGTCCCTAATAAAAATATATTAGTTATACACAATACAAAATTATATAACTTTTATTATACAATCACTTGTAATATATACGTTAACATAGTCTAGTAATGTTATAAACTATTGCCTGAAAATAAAAGAGTTAAATGCTTGGTTGGTCCCTGTGGTTTTCAAAAATTGCAGACTTGGTCCCAGTGGTTTACTAATTACACGCGTGGTCCCTGTGGTTTTCAAAAATGCACTCGGTTGGTCCCCAACCCTAACATCAGTTAAATTTCTCAGTTAAGTCCATGTTAAATGACCAAAATACCCTTGCTTATTAACTTTCTTTATAATTTAAATAATCCCTTTGACCACATCATCTTCCCCAAACCTGCCTTTGACCACATCATCTTCGCCATCTGCCGCCTCCTCCACGGCTCCACCTTCACAACCCACCACAACCTGCAACTACCTCTACCACCACCACCGCCATCGCCATCTGCCATCATCGATGTCTCTCATCTCTCTGCCATCATCGCTGTCTCTCATCGCTGCCATCATCGCTGTCTCTCACAGGACTTGATCGAGAATCAGAGGGCAAAAGAGGGGTGTTTGACGACTGCTTTTGGGCAAAAGAGGGGTGTTTGACGTACAAATCTGCAACAAATTTCATCTAAATCTGCAACAAATTTAATCTAAATCTCCACACAGAAACCAAAAAGCTACACATTCAAATAAACTCGATCCAACAAAATTCACACAAATCTGCAACAAATTTCATCTAAATCTCCGTTCAAATCAGTCATACAACACCAATGAATCTGAATCATTCACCAAATCAAACCGACTATCCTCCGTTCCCGAAACTTGATCCAAACGACTTCACTCCGGCTCCGGCTACGGCTACTGCCGCCGGTGACAGCTGAACTTCCATCTGCGTTGGTTATCAACCATAACCGCCAGCTGTTGCTGTCGTCTAGGGCTCCATATACTGCTGTCGTCGTCTGCTGTTGTTGTGCTTATGCCAGCGGTGTTTTCGATGTGTGATTTTGCACTTTAACTTGTATTTGTTAGTGATTGGTTTTGTTAGAAGGGATATGGTGGTGATTACTGGGTGGGTTTGTCGGCAAAGGATGGAAGGAGGAACAGGGGGTGGCGGTTTATAGAGAGAAAGGAGGTGGGCTATAAAGAGAGTTAATAAGCAAGGGCATTTTGGTCATTTAACATGGACTTAACTGAGAAATTTAACTGATGTTAGGGCTGGGGACCAACCGAGTGCATTTTTTAAAACCACAGGGACCACGCGTGTAATTAGTAAACCACTGGGACCAAGTCTGCAATTTTTGAAAACCACAGGGACCAACCAAACATTTAACTCAAAATAAAAACATTACTTTGATATCAACTTATGAAATTAGACAAGTGTTACTCAAACAATGCAACTAAAAATGCTGAAATGGGGTTTTCGGTTTTGTTGTTAATGAAAGTCGCCGTTCGAAAAAAAAAAATGCTGAAATGGTTACCCCCAAAAGTAGCAAAACCGATGAACCGGTTTGGGTATGAAAACCGGGTACGGACAGAGTCACATCCTGATACACGTGTAGAAATATAAGAAAGAGGCTACCTATAGAGACAGCTAAGTAATCGTATAAGGTCAAAATTATCTTGAACACCAGATCCGCCATTGATACACACCTCCAAGCTTTCCCCTTTTCAAACCCTAAACACCCACACCCACATACCCATATCCATTTATCGATAAATTAACGGTGAAACATGTCCATTATGCGTGAATGAGATTCACACGTATGGGAGGCACGTGTTTGAGGAGTGAGATGATGGTGGTGGAGACTCCTGGTTGTTATTCAAAGTCCTTAGTGGGTGTCAATCTTGTTCTTGCTTTTATTGATGGTGGTATTGCTGTTCTTGCATTCTATCAGGTTCTCTTCTTCTGTTAACAATTTTATCTTTTTTTTTTTTTTTTTTTTTGAAATTGGTTTGATAATTGGATTAGTTTGTGGTTTGTATGATTGAGGTGTGAATTGGGTCTTGATTGGTTGTGCATTATATGTTTGAATTGAACCCTAGTTCTTGACACAAGATAAATGTGCATTTAAGAATTTTAATAGATAGATGTATCTTGTTTAAAAGGTTGTATACATGTCATGTGTCACACCCGAGTTTTTCGCTCGACTTGGTTGGATTTGTAGAGTCATTGCTTAGAATATATACTGTGCTTGATACAGCAGAAGTCATAGGGGTGTGCAAAGTCGGTTATTCGAAAAGTGTTAACGTAACCATAACTGATAGGCGGTTAACTGTGGTTCGGTTAATCGGACTTATGGTTCGGTTATGGTTATTAAGGGATATATATTTTTTGTGTTTTTAGATAAGAAAATGGTTGTATTCTTGTATATAGTTTATTGATGTTTCAAAAAATAAAACTATACAAGGTATTTTAGTTTACAGAGTATAGTATAACTTGGTTCACAAGTAATTAAAAATCAATATAGCCATATTTTGGATATAGATAATTAGTTGCTAATACAATGAATTAAAAAAAGGGACACAAATAAATAGAGACAAGAAAATAAGAGGAAGATGAAAAACATCACTCTAATACTTACTAAACATTTAACTTCAACTGTAAATATAAAAAAAGAATCACAAATAAACATAAAAAAACTAGGTTCGGTTCTGTTTGGTTATGTTCGTTTAATGAAAATACCTTAACTATAACCGTAACCGAATGGTCGGTTAATCATATTCACCTAACCATAACCATTTGGTTTGGATGGTTTCGGTTAATTTCGTTAATTTTTTTCGGTTAACGGTTCGGTTTTCGGTTGTGGTTTGGTTTTTGCTCACCCCTAGCAGAAGAATATGCATTTCATTAAAAAGCAAATGATAAATCTTTTGCTACTATAAATCATGGAATATATGCTAAAATGGACCAGCTTGTAGAATATATCAAGGAATGCAGTTTCCCACATGATAGTAGATTCTAGATTTTTGCTTGATATTCTTTGTTTTGGAATTGTAGACTCAAGTCCGACATGATATTTTTGTTCAGTATTAACACTTGATATTTTGAACCTTGTGTCAGTTGATAAGAATTCATTCTAGGAATCCACAAAGGGGATGGACTCGCCAGAAAGTAAGTAGCATCGTCTTTGCTTTGTTAACGACATTCTTTGTTTCATGACTTAACATGAAAAGATACTGCTAAAGATGCAGAATATGTTGCAATTTACGCTTTTAGTTATACATTCAATTCAAATTTCAACATATTAGGGGATAGTGAATATGGTGTTGTCAAACACCTAAGAGTAGGTGAGTGACAACACCATATTTACTTTTCCCATGTGTGTATATATATATTTAACTTTTGCTAATTAATTTAAAATCCAATTTCAGGTCTTCCATCTAATGATCGGTTCTTCCAGTACGGGTAGGATATTTGAAGTTTTTCTTAGTTTTTTCTTTTTCTTTTTTTGAGACATGAAATTTTCTTTTTCTGTAAATGACATTGGTTATATTCTTTTTCTCTTTGGCAGGTTATGGTATTTATTTTATATTAACTCTTGTCGCTGCTTGTAAGAACTGGATATGCTGGTCAAACTCTTGTGGTTTTGTTGTTATGGGTATACCTCTTTCTC
This sequence comes from Helianthus tuberosus, assembly GCA_030545235.1. Lineage (NCBI taxonomy): Eukaryota > Viridiplantae > Streptophyta > Magnoliopsida > Asterales > Asteraceae > Helianthus > Helianthus tuberosus. The sequence continues at coordinate 35,345,654 of CM060424.1, read as the reverse complement.
TCTCGGAAGTTACATCAAACGAAAATCTAATTACATGGTTACTCACTTGGATAAATATAATTATTTTGCTTTTGCAGCATTGCCCAAGATTCTGTTTCTTGCAGCATTTCTTCTTCTTCTATCTTTCTGGTATGCTTTATCTGGTTTCCGGAATTTCGTGAACATCTTAATGGATTTATGAACTTGTTAATGTCTCGTTCTTTAATATTAATTTGAATTTTGAAACATATGAAGAATAGATATTAGATGGTATACATCATATGCAACATGTTGCATATATGTTATACAGATGAAACTTATTACACAAATGCTCAATCTAAAAACAACCCTAGATAATAAGTATTTCCTATGCAATAAATCTTAGTAGATGCTGCAAATTATAGGGTTGACCTTTGCCATCAAGCAAATGATGAAGATGAGGATGATGGTAGTCCTCGCGCAGCTTTGATAGAGAAAGCAAATAAGCGTAATTTGAAAATTAACAGTCGAAGAAGATATTGCTCTTTTCGAGTGTTCCCTGTTGGCAGCCGTCAGCAAGCAGTGATATTGGTATATTATTTTATTTATCTATATATTGATACGTCCGTTTGTCTATATTTATCAGTGGTTTATTCATACACAATATTTTAATTTGGTAGTACAAATGCCTTTGGAGTTTCAAAATAACTACGGTTTATTTGGGTTATTGATATCAGAAAGAAAGGGTTTCAAGTTGGCAGTTTATGTCCATTATATATATTTTTTTAATAAATTTATATAAATAAATATAATAATAATTTTCAAAACTATGATAAAAATAACTAAATGACATATATAGTGTTATAATTAAATAAATATCAAACAATAATAAATAATGTAAATTAATTAATAAATTATAATGAAACAAGCCGAGCCCGAGATGAGCTCGAACTTGAAAAACTACCTACGTGCTCGAGCTTTAGAAACAGAGCTCGAGTTCATTTACATCCCTGATAATAGGCTTTTTTGGCTCGCAAGCGGGCTCGAACTTGATAAGTGAAGCTAGGGCTCGGTTATTAAACAAGCTTTATTTTTAGGCTTGAGCTCGTTTAAGCTCGTCTCGATTTGAGTTCTTAACGAGCCGATATCGAGTAGCTCACGAGCAGCTTGGCTCGTTTACACCATAATGTTATGCATATGACCATATACCGATGATCTTGAAATCTTCATTCATGATTCTTCTAACAGGTGACTCTGTTGATACTCGTGATAATGCTGGCATCAGCTGTGCTTATATGGATCGGCCTGGGAAAAAACCCTATTGATTCAGCAGTTGTGGCACGGGTACGAGTTATTGATATTCAGTATTATATCTTTCACTAATTTGTTTATTAGGTGGCTTGTTGGTTTATATATAAATGATTCTATCTATGTTCAAACCATGTTTAGCGGCACTTCAACTCAATAAGGACTTTGGTTTTAAATATTAATAAAGTTTTACTAAACAATATAATATGTGTGTATGCGTGTGTGTAACCTTGCATATCTTGCAGGTATATGTAGATACATTTGCTGTTGCAATGCTTTTACTAGGGGGCGCGTTAGCATGCTATGGTACTTTCTATTAAGCTTTAAGGTCTAAAACTACATATATGTTTTCTGTATGTCAATATTGTTGAAGCAGCTATCAGTTTATTTAAGTTGTACATGGATAAGAACAAGAAAAAGTAGTTAAAAACAAAACATCGTGCATCAGCAAGAAATTTGAATTAAGTAGCTTTCTGGTTTGATCTTTTTTTTTTTTGGAATTATCAGCTTTCAAGTGATTTTCTTTATATTACAACCAGGATATGTATTGGTCTCAAAAATGAGTAAAGTGCGATCTGAGAGGACGTCTTCCGAAATGTGGAAGGTAATTTTTTCAATCCTAGAATAATTCCCAATATATGAATGACATCATAATTAATTTCATCTTTTCTTAATTTCTTTTTTTTTTTTTGGCAGGTTGCTGGACTTGCCATTGTTTCTGTTATTTGTTTTACCTCAAGTTCGGTGGTTGCTTTTTTCACAAATATACCAGTATGTACTTTTTTGCTTACCTTATTATGCTTTTTGTCATTGGGTTCATGTTTCTCAAGGTTTCTCTTCCGGGCCTGGCCCATGTCAATTTTTGTAGGTGCTGTATCATTGTGATTGGCGGACCATTAGAGGGATCTATGTCTCTCTTCTACTGATTGTATACTATTTTATAGGTAAACAATGACATCTTTTCTTAGAAAAACCTAAATATAATCATGCATTACCATCAAGATATATAGTAGGATAACAGCATGTTTATCCAGGTTCATCTGTACCTTCAGCTTTTGTATTATGGATAATGAGAGAACTGCCGCCTTCGGTTGCGATAAACGTACCCGAAGAATCAAGAACACTTGCTTTTGTCAGTGACTATTCACCTGCAACAGAACCCCAGCAGCATTGGACTACGATTGCCACTGCACAGAATCAGGTTCGTTCAAATGCTTCATTTGTCGGTTAACTTCTTTCGGGCCTCGGTCCAAACCGTTGAAAGTGACCAACTGAACCGCACTGGTCCTAAATATGTATCATATTTATAGATTAATTTTTAATATTTTTATAACATATATTTTGTAACCGCAGGTATCAAGGGCGAGTCCTATATGACTGCAGTTCAGCAAATACAATTAACCACGCTAAGCGATAAAGCTGCATCTTTTGGCATCAAGAATGCAGCCCATAATTGTTATGATTTTGCTAGTTTTAGGCTTCTGTATATAGCAGCAATCTCATGTTTTTTTTCTTTTTTTTAAATATGTTTTTTTTTTCTATTTTTCTTTTAAGCTTAGTATTTGAATGTTTGACAGCTTCAGTATTGCATATTGCCTCCATCATCTAGAACTTTGATTGTTGATTTAAATAAGAAAAAGTTAGTTGTCTATTCGGACCGTTTTAGTAATACAGATTACCGAATTTAATCTGAACATGTTTTGATCTGTTTTCCAACCTGTCATCCAACTCACTCATCATATAACCTAAGACCGTGGGGTATGGTGGGGCTTGGGTTGGAGCATTGGTTGACACGTGGAATGGGAGCCCCCCACCGCCTACTGACGTGTCCGCGGGGTATGGCGGGGCTTGGGTTGGGTGCACCGCGTGGCAGATTATTAAAAAAAAATTACACAAAATTTATAAAATTCACACAACATTTATAAAAAAAAACCTAAAAATTTTAAAAATTACAAAATCCTAAAAATTACATAATCCTAAAAATTACCTAATTCCTAAAAATTACAAAATAAAAAACCTAGAGCGTTAGGTAAATTTCAAAAAGGTCGATCTTGTCGAACGCCTTTCGCTCCTTGCCTCGAAACTCTATGTTCGCCACCGCCACCCGGTCCTCGTGGCTTAACTCGCCACTCGGAACGGCTTCGTAGTAAGCCTTGAAACGCTCGAGCTTGGGCCGTAGCTCGCGCCATTTATGTTGGCACGCGTTGAGGTTGTGGCGGTCGTTACCGACGTTATGTCGGTAGGTTGCGAATGCTTCCGGCCAATATTTTGTTTGGCCCGGTGGCCGCCCTTTGATAGCGTCAACGACGCTTGTCACGAGAGTCAATTCTTCCTCGTGAGTCCAAGACGCCATGTTCTTCGTGGGATAGGGGGGACCAGTGGGTTAGCGGGCTCGAATGAAGTGGTTAGCCGGTGGGGTAACGGGTTCGTGGGATGGGGGGACCAGAGGGTTGGGGGTTACATTTTATAGGGGTTGTTGGGAGACCCGGGTGGCGGTTTGGTTTTCCCCCAAACCGTTTGAATTTAAAATTCAAAATTTGAAAAGGCCGCTATGACATGGCGGGGTGAGCGAATGGGAGGCAGCCAGCTAGCATGTCCATACCACCCCACGCCCGGCTTGAAACCCAAGCCCCAAGGGCCACGCCCCAACCCAAGCCCCATACCCCATAGCCTAACTAGGTTATTGTTATGTACTAATACCATTGCAAGGTATGGGACTTGTCCCACATCGGTTGTATGGGCAACTGATGTGGGGTTTATATACCAAATGGGCTCTCTCACCCGCCAGACTAGGCTTTTGGGTTGTGTTCTCCTGTTTGGTATGTGACATTGGTATCAGAGCCAGAACTCGGAGTGGTGGCCTGGAGAGAGCCAGCCGTGACCAACGAAGCTCGGAGTGGTGGCCCATGGAGTGGTGGCCTTGAAAGAGCCAGCCGTGACCAACGAGGACGTTGGCCCTTAAGGAGGGTCGATTGTTATGTACTAATACCATTGCAAGGTATGGGACTTGTCCCACATCGGTTGTATTAAACATAGCATAGGTGTCTGAAAACATAATGAACGACATCCTCATTCTCACTATTAATGAACAACTTAGGTGCTGTTTGTTTTTTCTTCTTGAAAACCTCTTCTGCTGCAGGCCACATCTGCAGGCATCTGCAGGAGAAGAGGTCGATTTGGGGTGTTTTGGTGGTGGCGGAGCAGGAGCAGAGGTGGGGTGTTTTGTCGCTGAACTTTGATCGATTTGGGGTGTTTTGGTGGTGGCGGAGCAGGAGCAGAGGTGGTGGTGGCGGAGCAGGGGTGGCGGTGGCGGAGCAGAGGTGGTGGTGGCGGAGCAGGGGTGGTGGTGGGTGGCGGAGCAGGGGTGGAGGTGGAGGTGGTGCCAAGAAGAGGTAAAGCTCTTCTTGGAGAAGCTTTGTTTTATGACTTCCTCATGAAGAGGCTGGGGAGAGGCAGGAAGCACTTCTCAAAAAAAAAAAAACAAACACTCTTTTGAGGCTCCACCTCTTCCCGCGTCTGCACGGTGCAGACAGAAGAGGCAGGAAGCTCTTTTTAAAAGAAAACAAACACCACCTTAGTTGCATCGTATGAGTTAGAAACAATCCGTTTCCCGAAAGAAAAAAAAGCAATTTGCTTTGGTGCAGAACTTGGTCAACTTAAGTCTGCTTGGGATTGCCTTTTAAACTGCTTATTGGGTGTGTCTTGGTGTGTATTGGGATTTATTTACTGTGTTTTGCAATATAAGTCATTATTGTGTGGTTGCGTTTTGATGTCCTTTTTCTTGAGAGGTCTGGTTGGACGCCTGTATCATTACAAGTGCAGGTGGTTGCATTCATAGTTGAAGGGCAAGTAGATGGGCCAATCCTCGGTAAAGAGTATGGATGTGTTAAAATACGTTAATAATCGTAACACGGGAACCAATTGTGAGTATAACAACATCTAATCTATATTTATGTGCAATTTATTAAATCAATAGATTTATAAGTATTTCTTTTATACAACCCGTGTAACACACAAAAACTTAAACTACTATCTGTATATATTCATACAAAGATACATCTACTAGTTATGGAATTAATACCCATCCACATAATTCAGAATACCCTCCAAAAAACCTTGCCTTGATCAAGAAGCCCATAAAAACAGGCCCTTTGGAACCTACATACATACATACATACAATGCTGCTAACCAATCAATAAAAAGGTGTTAATCATACAAACAAACCCATAATCAAAATAGTAGAAGATAATTTGAAATGTTGATCAATCATACAGCAAGCGTCTCCTCGGTGCCATCACTATTTCCGGGTCCACTAAATAGGTGATATTGTCACCTTCCACTCCCATTGTGACAAACTTTCTTGGATTTTCAGGCGATTGGAGTACAACCACTTCACTGGGACCGCGTTACCATGTCGAGTTGAGATTCTATCAAGCAAGACAATCTCATTAGCAAGGTTAAAGGTGGGGAACATACTAGGACCATGTATCTAACTGTTAGAATTTAATAGAGAGAAACTTTGACAAAAAAGGAAATATAAGATGTAAAGATCAGATATTGCCAAATCAGTGGAGCAAAGGTAGGTGTTGGTGACATTAAAAAATTGGCCACCAGAAAGCTTTTGTCTAGTGCTACTTTTACTATGCAGGCAGGCCCATTGCTGTAACAAACTCATATTTTTTTAGTAACAAAACTTTTAGAGTGGAGGACAACTTCTACTATTTGTTTCCAACAAAACAGATAAATATAATCATTCTTATACGCGTAATCACAATCACTTGTATTATTTGTGTTTCACTATACGCAATTTGGAGACAGCCAAACCTTAAAAAAGAGGTTTACAAACAGAATACTGAGGTTTTGTTGTATCAAAGTATTAGATGCATTTAAATTTGTTTGCTCTTTTATGCATAAATAAACCTTAAGTTCCAAAAATAAAAAAGCAGTGACATACATCACTTACAAAGATCAATATCATGGTGATTTTGCTGGGGTGCCCTTAATTGGCGCACCAACATGGTGTTTAGCGTCCCCATGCTGATTTGGCATGGGGGCGCCAATCCACAACAATCAGTCAGTAAGACAACATCCAAGGGTAACGGAAGTTTGAAAAACATAGCGGTGATCCAGTTTTGAAGGAAACGTGATTTGTGAAGAACATGGGTAGGAAAAGGTGGACACCGTCAAGACTAGGCATCGACTCATTAGATCTCCATTGCTTTCTGACTTAAGATCAACCGACGGGCACATGTCCACCATGTATTCCTCCATTAGTTGATTACGTCTTCTCACCGGTTCCTGTCGATATCAATAATTGAATCAATAGCTTTTTTTGTCGACAAAGGTGTAGAAGTACCGGAAAGTTACTACGATAAAGTACACAAAGTACATATTGAGCCTTTTATTTGACTCTATATTTTTGTCACAAAGTGTGATTTGAAGCATTAAAATGTGAAAGTTGACGATTTCTTGATCTAAATGTGAATTTCGATAGGAAATGGTGTGAAGTTGTAATCTACTAATGGAGAAGTACCTAGTGGACATGTGCATATCGTTGATCATAAGTCAGGAAGCAATGGAGATTTGATGAGTCGCTGCCTAGTACTAATGGTTTCATGTATGTGTCGACTTGTGTTAGTTGAACACCTGCTTAGTCGATCCTCTTTTGTCCAGACGTCATTCTCCGACGATCAAGATAGAGAAGCCATACGAGCAAGACTAAGTTGATGAATAAAGAGAGAACTTTTTCCTGTTAAAAATATGTATCTTGGATAAATTTATAAAAAATATAAGTTACATTTTAAGATTCAAATTTGAATGTTCGTGTAGAATTAGTTCGAAACCATAAATATGAATATGATTTGGAAATCATATTCGGAATTTGGTTTAGAAGCTGAATCAATTCAAAAGCTGAATTCAAGTTCGATTTGGTTCAAATTTTTGTTTCTTTCTATTTTGATTCAGATAGCAAACACCCCTAGGTGCTTAGGCAAAGAGAGGCCATGCCAGTCCAAGTCGAGCAAAGGGTCTGGTCCGAGTTGAAAATGGATCCAGGTCGAATCAAAAGAAAGTCGGAATAAGGGAGGGGATACAGGTTGTCAATACTCGAACCCTAGATCTTGGATTTAGGTCTCTACATGTGTTACTAGTGTACTTTCGTTTGGTTACATTGAACTAAAGATCCGAAAATTTGTTACCATGTTAAAAAGCCTTTTGTAAATTGCTTATGATATGGTCCGGTTGCATGGTGCATTAGTAGGAACCGATCATTAGTATGAATTGATTATCAGTAGAAACCGGTCAAGTAGCAGCAATTATGTTGTCGATACTCGGTAGTAACTAAGGTGTCTCCAACTAGAGATGTTAGTAGTAACTGCAATCAACACTAACTTTGGCTATCAACAGCAACTTGGGCGAAAGAAGGTAAGTAGCATTGTTAAATCCCTTGTTAAGTGCATGAGTGTGATAATACCATATTCACTTTACACACATGTGTGTGTACGTATTTTACTTGTAATAATAATTCATTTAAAATCCAACTGCAGGTCTTTCATCTGTGATGTCTGTATACTTTTTTTATATACTAGTATGTCCGCTTGTCTATTTTTTATTTTAATGCCGCTTTGTTTATCACTGCATTTTGTTTTTTTAACCGTAATGGACGTTTAGTCTCTGCTGTTGTATTTTATAACACATTCATGTCGAGTTTTAGGAGTTTGTCTCGTCTTTATTTTTTGCATGGGAAAAATATGGGTTGATTATTTTTTGGTCTATGGAGATCAATAGATGGGTCAACGTAGGTTATGTTTTGTCTCAAACGGGTCAAATGGGGTAAACAGTTCAAAGTCTTATAAAGCAAAATGTGTTACATAATGTACTACTTTTATAAGACTTTCGATATTATCTCCCTCAACCTAAACATGGCCCTTCGGAACCTACAGGTATACAATGCTAACCAAACAGTAAAAAGGTGTTTAATCATACAAACCCATGATCAAAATAGTAAAAGATAATTTGAAATGTAGATCAATCAAACAGCAAGCGTCTCGGTGCTGCCAACACTATTTCTGGGGTCCATTAAATAGGTGAGAATGTCACCTTCCACTCCCATAATTCTTTCTATGACAAACTTTCTTGGATTTTCAGGCGATTGGAGTACAACCGCATCACCGGGACCCACATTACCGTGTCGTGTAGAGATTCTATCAAGCAAGACAATCTCATTAGTAAGGTTAAAGGTAGGTGTTGGTGACATGAATAGCACAGAAAAATTTGGCCACCAGAAAGCTTTTGTCTAGTGCTTCTTTTGCTATGCAGGCCCATTGCTGTAACAAATTCATCTTTTGTCTACAGCTTCTACTATTTGTTTCCAACAAACTGTTTACCTAAATTAACACATAAGTATAATCATTATCATACGCGTAATCACAATCACTTGTACTATTTGTGTTTTCAATATCTAATGCATATTTCAAAATTAATAACAACCCAAAGCAACATCTCGGATAATGGACAAAGCAAGATCCAGCATTCTAAAGATATAGAACTACCGATGAACTTACCTTCAGTTATGTGTAGGATCATGTTTTTCAATTTCTCGGGTTAGCATGATAACTTCATTTGTACATTAACTAAAAAGAAAGAAAGCACAAAACAATTATCATTACAGTTTCAAAGTTTCCACTTTACACAATATCTTCCCTTCTAAGAAAACATGTCATTTTTCCATAGTTGTTAATGGCGAATAGCGATAAATAGCGATAAAGTACCTATATGCTACATAGCGAATAACGATAAATAGCAGGCGGCTATTTTACAAAAAGCGATACACTAGAAAAAAATTTAAAAAATTTATATGTATATTATATCAAAACACCTTGGTATATATGTTGTTTTACATGTATGTTTAAGGCCGGAGGGTGTGGTGGCGCTACCAGGCCACATCAGCTGCCATAGCGCCGCTATGGCGCCACCATCCCACACCGCCCAAATCAATCCAGGGGCGCTATAGTTGGCTCGCGAAGATGGTAACGCCAAGGTTGAACAATTCAGGTGGGGCCCACTAGTTTTAGTCCAATCAAGTTTTTTTTTTTTATTTTGTTTAATAGGGGGCTCCATCCACACCCTGCAAATTAAAGGGGCGCTCCATAGCTGACGTGGATCCTACGTGGCCTGATAAAGCCCCTAGGGGGCTCCAACCACACCCTCCAGCCTAACAAAAACCTAAAATCCAGCTATTTTATAGCTATATTTAATTGCTATTGATATTAGAAAATAATAGTATATTGTCGCTATTATCGCTATCTATCACTAAAACCCTAATAGCGAACCTAGACCTATTTGCTACGTAGCGCGCTATAGCGATTGCTGCACTCGCTATTTACAACAATGCATTTTTCATCTCCAATATACCATATCTGAGAACCGACATAATTAACATATAACAGGAACAGATAGATAGATAATGAAAGCAATTCCCTTACAGCAACAACATTAAACTGATCAATATACCAAATTTCCAAAATAATAAGCTAACAAACTATATGAACTTTCATATACTTCTTTTGTAAAAAGAATGATTAAATGATATTATGCAGATCCAATATTCCAATCATTCACAGAGCCAATGATCAATGAAACATACCTCAAACTTATAACAAAACCCTACAAAAGATAAGGAAAGCCTACACTAGATATCACATGTTTGTTAATCACAACAATTTTCTCTTAGGCATTTCATCGAACACTAAGCATCCCACCTTTAAAAATGATCAAATTCAAACTAAAACAATAAAAGAACCTATATTGATCCTTAGAGAAGATGAAAACTAAATTAATGAAGCTAAACTTTCAGTTGTCAGTCTAATTAATATTGTGTGATCATGCAGAATATGAAACTGATGGACATGTCTAAATGAGATTGTGTGAAAGTGATAAAAATATGTAAATGGTATTGTGTAATCATGCAGAATAGCTACCTTACACACGATCGGAAGTGCTTGTCATCGTCTCTAGAGTGCACATATAATGTATATATGTGTGAGCCCTGGGGGCAAAAGTGAAATTGCACTAATTTTAATGTTATTTTACTAATTTCGTGAAAATAACGTTAAAAACGACGGAAGGTTAATCATGCATCATGTGGTGGCGTTGATAGCCGAAAGACAAGGGATACATGCACCAATCGGTCTTTGTCCCGATTGCTAAGTGTTATGTCCCTTAGGTTCAAGGCTTGATTCAAAACTGTCTCACCGGAAACAACCACTACAAGAATTATACACCATTAGCGACGACACCATTAGCGGCGACGGGCCAAGTGTCGCCGCTATTGGTCGATCCGTGTCACGGAGCCTGAGACCAAACCCCAGCCGTTGATCAAAATCCTGATCTAACGGTTGGGGATTTAAAAGGTATTAGCGGCGACAGGGCTAGGGGCAATACCGGCGACATGTGCCTCCGCTAAAAGTAGGCGTCAGAACTTTAAACCCTAGCCACACAAACCTTATCTGTTGTCAGAGCTTTACCGGCGACAAGTGTCAATACCGGCGACAGCACGTCGCCGCTAATGGTGTTACGATATCAGACCCATATCAGCGCCTTTTTTCCCTCTTTCTTCACTTTTTCCCCCAAAACCTTCCTTCTACCGCCGGAAACACGCGATTTTCACCCAAATCGGTAAGTGAACCTTTGTTTTTGTTACATTTCTTCTTTATTTTTGTTATATACATGTTATAGCATTTAATTTTTGTATATTTTTGTGTGTTCGGGTGTATGCTAGAGAATTTCTCCACCGGCACCACCTCGTCTCCACGGCCGCCACCTCATCTCCACCGGCACCACCTCTTCTCCTCCTTCAAAAAAGGTTAGTGTATGTTTATTTTTGTTCCAAGATGTAAATGTTGGTAAATATATGTTAGGATGAATGTTAGCTTGGTGAAAATGTTTAGAAGTAAATGTATGTTAGGATGAACGTATGTTAGGATGAATGTTAGCTTGAACATTTCTTCAAATTGGCTAAATATGTTGGTTCATCATCCCTTAAGAACTTCACCAGTCATTTTCCTTTACATACCCACCTATTTTTTAGTCCAAAAATAGATGTTAAAATGTTCATTAGTTTTATGTCATTAACCATAGTGAAGAATGGGTTAAATGCGATTTTTTTGGACAGTATTTCTGCACATTTGTTTGATATATAATGTGTTTTTGTGTCAAAATAGGTGTATGTTAGCATGTAGGTGTTTATAAATGATGAACAATTGTGCATGTAAATGTTTGTAATTGGTGAAAATGTGTATGTTATTATGTATGTTTGTATAAAATATGCAAATGTGTATGTAAGTAAGTATAAATTTTGTGTTTTTGGTCAAAATGTGTGTTTGTAGGTATGTATGTGTACGTATGTAAATGTGTCTTTATAAGTATGTATGTGTGTTGGTAGTATGTTTATGTGTAGGTTTGAAAAAAAAAAGTTTAAGTTTGATAATTAGTATGTTTGTGTTTAGGTTTGAAAACATTTATAAAACAAAAGGAGCTAACAAAATGAAGAACATTACATATTTAAAAAACTGTGTATTGAATTCATCATTTCAAACATAACGAGCTAAGAAAACACTCAATCGAAATTGAAATCATGATTTAAAACATAACGTTCCGCCCAAAATTTAAAACAATCATTAAGAACATAACAAGCTTAAAAAATTGTGCCCGTGTTTGAATTAATCATTTTAAACATAACGAGCTTAGAAATACCCGCCCGAAATTGATTCAGAAATTAATTTCGGGTTGTCCCCGTTTATCTTGGGACTGCTTTTTGAATACTTTATCTCATTTAGGATGTGAATGTGTATTACATGATTGTTTGTTTAAGAAGGATTCGGTTATCATTTTCTTTTTGCTCCTCGGGTATATATATCATTACATATATACTTGGGAGCTAAGAGGAAATGCTGCCGGATTTTTCTTAAACAAACAATCATGTAATACACATTCACATATGAGATAAAGTGTTCAAAAAGTGGGTTTAGCAGCCTACCCTTGTCTTGTTAATCCTAAATTAGATTTTCTTTCAGTTGCATAATGCCTATCGATAAAAGTTGGATTGATTCCCCACGTCATTCACCTCACTACAAGCAAGGACTCGAGTCATTTATCGAGATGTGTGAAAGAGTGATAAAAAACCACGATGAAGTTAGATGTCCGTGTACCAAATGTAAAAATTCCGGCTTAAAAACTATGGCATAAATGAAATACCATTTCCGTATTAACAGTTTTTGGAAGGAATACACGAAGTGGTCCTATCACAGGGACACGACTCCAATTGCAGAAGTAAACGATGTTACGCCACAAGACGGTATGGTAAGCGTTATTGAAGACATTAGGGGGGAGCGTATGGAAGAAGATACATACCTTAACCAAGAGAACTCGAATGGAGATAGTAGCGGTGTTGTTGATGATTTTGAAGACCTGGTAAAGGAAGCTGAAACGGAATTATATCCTGGTTGTACTAAGTTTTCTTCTATCGACTTTTTAGCAAAGCTTTTGAATATAAAGGATACGTACCATTTTCAAAATGAAGGAGTAGATCGACTCCTCTCGTTGTTGCGAGAGTCAATTCCAGAAGGCAACAAGATTCCCCCTTCGTATTATGTAGCTAAGAAGACATTTAAGAAGATTGGTTTGGCATATGAGATGATAGATGTGTGCACAAATGATTGTGCTCTCTTTTGGAAAGAAAACGAGTCCTTGCAAAATTGTCCCGTTTGTAATGAGAGTCGATGGGTTGATAAAGACACAAAAGGCACGAAGGTGGCTCGTAAGGTGTTACGATACTTTCCTTTGACACCTAGACTACGACGTTTGTATTGTTCAAGGCACACAGCGAAAGATATGATATGGCATAGTACCGGACGATCGGAAGATGGGACTATGTGTCATCCAGTTGATGGATCTGCATGGCAAGACTTTGATAAAAGTACCCAAACTTCGCGATGGAACCACGAAATGTTCGCTTAGGGCTTACAGCTGACGGTTTTAATCCCTTTATCAACGGTAGTGGATCCTCGACTCATAGCACGTGGCCGGTTATACTCACCATATATAATCTGCCTCCCTGGCTATGCATGCGAGAGTCCACATTCATGTTGACCTTGTTGATTCCTGGCCCTAAATCACCGGGGAAAGACATGGACGTTTTCCTTAGACCGTTAGTGGATGAGCTTAAGCAATTGTGGCAGACAGATGTACGTACTAAAGACGCAGCAACAAACACATACTTCACAATGAAGGCGACGTTGTTATGGACCATAAATGACTTTCCAGCCCGTAGTAGTCTATCAGGTTGGAGCGGACAAGGCTACATGGCATGCCCAACTTGTAACCAATACACTCCTTCAATACGTGTAACTGGTAAATGTGCTTATATTGGTCATCGTCGGTTCTTAGATGCCAACCATCCTTGGAGAACAAGTCTCGACTTTAACGGGAGACCCGAGACACGAGACCCTCCGAGACAGTTTAGCTGTAACACCTCGAAAATTCACGTCCTATAATGTGTTGACACGTGTCATAAAGTTTGAACGTGTGAAAGAATGTTATAAAAGGACTAAAGTTGACAAACATGGAAAGTATGAGATTATACGGATTCTAAGTGTCAACAGTGAATAAATATACTTCATAATAACCCTACATGATGTTCATAACATCAAACGAATAAATCATGGATCATACGAAGCTAAAAGTGAGAGATTACAAACTACAGGGGTTAAATGTGTCAACATGTTAAAGATATACCTCTGAGTGACCTTTTGACAAACCCGAAGCTTTGTAAATATAAATTATGCTCACCAGAATGCACGATTAAAATTTCATAAAGTTTCGTTATCGTATGAGAAAGTTATGATCAAATTCGTGTGCGAGGGGTTAAAGCGTCAACGTTGAAAGTTAGGCCTTTTCGGGTAACAATTAAGTTAACCGGGGACTTAACAAAATGGGTATATGTCTTGAGGCCCTTATAGATCAATAACGGGGGTTCATGCTGCAATAAACAAGTGTCTGTACAAAGTTTGAAGAGCCAAGGACCTATACTGCAATTAACAAAAGTTTGTTGGATGATCATAGGGGCTCGCGTAGCGCGAGCTTATAAGCTCAGGCAGTCGCGCTACGCGACTGCCATGTCTGGACAGCAACTTATTTCCTTTGATCTCATGTCTGCCACAACCCTTGTAACCCCATTAATTCGACTTGCCTCTTCAAGATTGGCCCCTAAACAACCCCTAGAACATCTAGGACATGTGTTGATGAGTTGTGGTGAGTTGTAGGCTTGTGTGTCAACAAATTGTGGTGTGAAATTCACTATAAAAGGCCACCTTATGCAACACAACTCCTCACACCTTCTTCTGCATTGTTTGATCATTCCTGGAGCTCTCAAGCAGGTCCATTTGATCTTAAGTCGTGCATAGGACTCTTGTAAGTCTTCTAGTTCTTCTTTGTTTGAGTTTAGCTTGGTTAATTAGCTAAAAGTCAAACCGTCGTAATTACGGTTTGACTTCGAGATTAGTCAATAATGGCTCAGTCATATCTCGAATTAAAAGTAGTTATAGATTGGTATTTATGTGGGTAATAAAACCTCAAAAGGGTTTCCCTGATCACCACTCTAACCAGGTCAAAAGTCGGGTCAAACATATAATTAAAAAGTCAACAGGATGCTTAAAATGTCATTTATGCATAATTAGCTATCTAGAACATATACAACCTGTTTGATCATTGTTATAACTTAGTAATAAGTGTAAGAACATGTCTAAACATGTTTCACCCGACTATTTCCTGTTTAGACCCAGTTCGGAACCGAAAGTCACATAGTTTGACTTTCACTTTGACTTCCAGTTCTGACCCAGTTAGGCATGTTTTAGAAATGCCTCGGAGCTTTAATTGGATTAGGATACATGTTAGAACAACCCTCTGCGATTATGCACCTTGGTTCACTAGTTATCCAATTAATATGCATATTTCCGTTAATTGCTCATATGTTGACCGTTATGCCCTTATTATCTTAAAACGTGATTTATGAAAATGTAAAAGTGTAGAAACCTTAGTTACTAATATATAAACTTGTATGCAAAGTTTGACATCAGTTTGACTTGTAGATTAAGAGTTATGCTCAATATCGCTAAATTAATGCTTTATGTTAATAAAATGGCGTAATTAGCGTATAGCCTAGTTAAGCCTACTTTTTGGTACCAAACTTAATACCCACTGATGTAATATATTATTTTGGGATTTTTAAAGATTTTTAATTAATTTTAGGTTGAGCATAACTGGTAGTCGTAGGCTTAATCCGGTAATTGTCGGTTTTGCTCTTACGGGCCATAAAATGAGTTTTACTTATCGAAACGACTCCAAACCTTTTGCTACTGATCATATATGATAAATAAATTATTTTGAGCCTTCTGGAAATATAAAAATATCAGATTTAAGTATCAAACCCGGAAATGGCCTTTAATCGCCTTATTTAGCGTTTTTAACGCATAATATGTTTTAAAATCATATTGAACATACCCGGGTTGATACCTACTGATATATGAGGCAAATTATGATATTTTAACAGTAAGAAAAGGTTGATTAACTCAGACTTTGTTTTTGAGCTTTTCGGCTTATGTGAAATTACCAAAATACCCCTACGGGGCATAGTTTGGTTAAAAATGATAAATTTCACATATATGCTTTAGCCTACTGTTATAACTCATCAAATTGAGTATGTTTGCTGTTTACATCAGACCTGTAACTCAGTTAAACATCTAAGCGCTTTTACAAACTTTAAAATGACCAAACTACCCCTACGGGGCATAGTTTGTGTTTAAATTAGTTCGGGGCATAACGAAAGACATCCTACTGATGTCACAACATATTTGAAGCATATTAACTTAGGAAACCTGTATATGGCTCTTACGGATACCCGTTACGCATATTACGCGTTCGGTTCGGTTTATGTAACAAGTTTACATAAATTAGCCGAAACGGGTCAAACCTTATCGGTTTTATCTCAAAATCCAGAATGTGAATAATAAACCCATATTAAACATGTATCTGAACTTGTCGGGTCTAAATCATATTCTATCCGGTCTTCGCTTAATCGTGCGTACGAACCGTATCCTGAAAACTAGCCGGTCTAAGCTTAAGCTTAATTAACGACCCGTTAGGATTCTAATAGGTTATTAAAAACCTTCGTTCCAGATTAGGAGCCCAGTAAAAGCTATCTGTACTTGCTGAATTGATATACGGCTGGGATTGAATTTATATTTAGCTCAGGTAAATACTTTTAACTTATTTTCCCTATACGGGCTTGGGTTACGGTATATAGCATACCGCTTGTTCGAGCATCAAATCTCCACGCTGAGTGGGTAGTTGAATAATTTGATCGGCTCGTTTTAAACAGATGTGTTTACTTTACAGCCTTTGGGGGGTTAATGACCATGTCCCGGATATCCCTGGCATCATCTTACGAGATGGCCACGACCTGAGCACGGGGTGTAGGCGTACTCCCGTGTATAACTCACTTAAAGTGGTGTGTCTATTGATCTTTAACCCGGATACGTTCCGGGCTACTGAACGCATAAGTAACATGTAATTCGTTCACAAGATTATTATATTATTAAAATAATTCTCCCAAGTTAAAAATATTAATTTTGCCTCTGTGCATTTTAATCAATGTGTCAAGATATTTTGTGCCACGTGCATTCAAAACAATTTACAAACTCTTTTTCCAAAATGAGTCAGTTGAATGTATTTACCAGTGTAAACTGACGTATTTTCCAAAAAGGCTAAATGCAGGTACTATACGAAATTGGCTGGATATGTCTCCTTAGCATCAATAGAAGTCTCGCAAGCTTAAGATGCCTAAAAGTCTGTTGAACTATTGTTTCCATTTTATGTTCGATCCTTCTGTGGATAAACTTCCGAATATTGTGATAGTTGATATTACAATAATAAATTCGGTTGTATTATATTTTCAATTGCTTCCGCGGTGCTTAATAATATTGTGTTGTTTGACCATTATGTTGCCAACCATGACGTCACGATACTCCCCACCAGGCCCACCGGTGACACGTGGAAATCGGGCCAAGATGGTAAGACCTGTTAAAAAGATGGTAAGACCTGTTAAAAAGGTCTTAAGTGTGAAACCTAGCCTCGGGTCAATTATAAGACCGGGCCAAGATGGTAAGACCTGTTAAAAAGATTCAAATCATTAATTAAGAATCTTAATGTGAAACCTAGCCTCGGGTCAATTATAAGACCGGGCCAAGATGGTAAGATCTGTTTAAAAGATTCAATTCCCTGTTAAAATCTTAAAACATGTTAACACTCCTGGCAGATGTGATTCATTTAAAATCACACATGTCATTTTTACATGGGATTCTTCAAAAGATTCCTAACCCAGTTTAATGATCCCTGAATCCTGGGTTTACGTCATCAATTAAGATGATCATATTTTAACCATACGTGGTAATATAGTGCCTACGGGCCTTGCTCATTTCTACATGAGCCAAAATACAGTGGTAGCTATGACTCCCTGTCAGATAAAGGTAATGAACTAGGTTCAAACCTCAAATGCTTTGATTCTCTGAAATCCTAGCATATAATTTATAATTGTCTACGAGACTAGGCCTTTTGTGCTATGAAATAAAACTGTTATTGTTGCTTTGATTCTCTGAAATCATAAGCTTATAATTTATAAATGTCCATGTGACCAGGCCATTGGGTGCCACTAATAAAACTGTTAATGTTTTATAATTAGGATAAATTATAATAGAAATCCTAAATAAATATGATTAATAAATTAACCATATATGGTCTCTGTTTACCATGGTTAATGAAGTTCCCCAAGGGGGAAATCCAGTAATAAACATCTCTTATAAGGGAAGTGCCTACGGCCTATAGTTAATGTCCTCTGAGACTAAAGACAGTGGTAGCCTACAACTCCCTGTCAAGAAAAGGTAATGAACTTTGATTCAAACCTTAAGGCCACGATTCTCTGAAATCATGGCTTATAAATTTAACTTGTCTACGCGACAAGGCCATTGGTGCTATTATTAACTTATGAATTAGGATTTATGATAAAAATCCTGGATAAAATAAATATCCTTCCTTCTCTGTCAGTATGCAATTGAAGGGAGTCTTAAAGGTGAAACCTAGCCTACGCGGCCAAAGTGGTGAAACCTACTCAAGGGATTCAAATCCTTGTTAACACCTAGGAATATGTTAGCACTCCTGACAAATGTGATTCGAGAAAATCACAACAGTCATCCTTATATTGGATTCTTCCAATTCTCAAATCTAGCCTAGTGATCTAGGAATCATGGCTTATATCATCCTATAAGATGATCATATTATAAACATACGTTAGTAATGAAGCACCTACGGAATAAACTAGTTGTCCGATAAGACAACGACAGTGGTGGTCTTTGACCTCCTGTCTAAAATGTTGGACTATGTCCAAACATAATAGTCTATATGATCAATGCGATCATGATTAATATCATCTAATACGATGATCATATTATTTAACATCCTTTAGTGATGTCTTGCCTACGGGCTATAATATATTGTCCATTTGAGACATTGACATTATTATCTTTATGATTCCTTGTCTAAGGTGGTGAGCTATGCTCAAGCCAAATAGTCAATATGATTAATGCAATCATGACTTATAGCATCTAATAGGACAAACCAATTATAAACATCCATGAGTGATGTTTTCGCCGATGGGCCAAATTATACTGTCCATGTATGACAAAGACATTGTGATCTTTACGATTCCCTGTCCAAGGTGGTGAGCTATGCTCAAGCCTAATAGTTCATATGATCAATACGATCATGACAAAAATCATCAATACGATGATTAAAAATTTTAAACATCCGTAATGATGTTTTGCCTAAGGGCTATATTATATCGTCCAACTGAGACAAGGCAATTGTAATCTTTTGTGATTCTTTGCCAAGGGGGTGAGCTATACTCAATTCCCATAGTCTATACTATCAGTGCGATCCTGACTAGTATCATCAGTATGATGATCATAATATTAACATCCCTCGTGATGAAATGCCTACGGGCTATACTTTATTCTAGTGTCGGTAAGACAAAGATAGTAGTGATCTTTATGATCCCCTGTTCAGAATGGTGTGATTATACCCAAACCCAATAGTCAATATGATCGATGTAATCATGACTAATATCATTAGATACGATGGTCATATATAAACATCCATTAGTGATGTTGATTGGCTTATCTTTCTGCCAAAAGAATCGTCTTTCAAGACGATGACAGTTGTAGTCCATGACTCCCTGTCCCAAAGGTGAAGAACCACGTTCAAAACCTGGAAGCCCTAATCTAATAAGATTGCAGCTAATAAATTAAAGTCCTTGAAAATAAACCATCGAGTTATGTTTTAAAGTCATTCAGGACAAGCCTATGTGCTATAATTGGTCATTCGTGACAAGTTAACATATTAAATGTTAACACTCCTGGTGACATGCCTTTGTACCAGATTTGATGAATGTCCTTATAACAAAGCCGTTTGTGCCATATCTAAATGTCCTTTGTGACAAGGCCTTCGTGCCGTATAATCATTTATATCCTTCATGACTGGGCTTTATGCCATACTTTCTACGTCCCTCGCGACAGGCTTCCATACCATATATGTATAAAAATATAACAGAAGTCATGAAAGGCTA
This sequence comes from Helianthus tuberosus, assembly GCA_030545235.1. NCBI lineage: Eukaryota > Viridiplantae > Streptophyta > Magnoliopsida > Asterales > Asteraceae > Helianthus > Helianthus tuberosus. Next base: position 35,325,657 of record CM060424.1, on the reverse strand, counting down.
GCCTTTGAGCTATTTATAATCGTACTTGTGGCAAAGACAGTTGTGACATTATGGTCCCCTGTCAAGCAAGTATTGGACTCGCTCCAAACTGTGAATGCCATTGATTGTCCAGCGGTGACCTAGGCTAAAAATAATGGAATTAAGTTCAAAATAACATTCGCTATGAATGATCAGAACGGAATAGCCCATACGGATTATGAATGCCGTGGCTAATATAAGTCAGGTCATCAGGATGATGACTAATAATTATTAAATCTTGGTGATTAGTACCAAGTTTCGAGTATCGAAAACTCGGAGGAGGTAGACGACATTCTCAATACTATTAATGCGACGAAAGTTAATAAAACTGCGAACGTAAACCTCAATATTGATGGAGTTAATCTCCCAGCTGTGGTTAACGCAGCAGTTGGAGAGATCATGGGAAAAGGTCATGGGGCAATCCAAGGGGACGAATACTTCTCGCTCTAAATCTCATTCGAAACCATGTTTAAATTACTCATGAGGAGAGCTATGTTCACACTTCAAATATGAAGGGTGAACCAAAGAAAGAGGATAACTCCTAGAAATCGGAGAAGGAGAGCAAATACAGGCTTAATAAAAAAGCAACGAAAGTTCAGTAAATAAACCTGTATACCTCAGAGACTGCTTCAGCAGTATAAGATGGATGTTTTCATATCCATTAGGAAATATTTCCGATGTCCTAGTTCCGTTAAAATATAAGGACTAAATATAGTGATAAGAAAAAAAAAAAAAAGATTGGTTGCCTCGAAAAATCAAGCCCATATCGTGGGTAATAAGAAGCAATTAATTATCAAGACTCCTTATGAGACAACTCTCATAATTACACGTAACCGTGCGATTAATTAATATTAAACACAAAAAAATGGTGGAACTGGCCGTCCCCGGAATCGAACCTGGGTCTAGGCCGGCCGCACCCTTTCGCGCGCCTAGCCAACTGGGCTAGGTGCCTAGTTTGTGAAACTTCCATTATTAATTGAATATAAGCACTTGTACAATAAACTTCCTTATCATTTATCAATGATAATTCCTGCTAAGTGTCCTGTTTTTTTTTTAATACAGGCAATAATAAATCTTCATGAACCATAAACTTAGCAAAATTTTTTTTATCATCCACAAGGTATAAATTACCAAGGAAACCATAGTAACCGATTCTTCTAGTATCGGCAAGGAATCCTTCCGAAAATCTAAGAGTACTCTTTCTTCGCATAGAGTACGACAACATATGTTATTTTAATTATTTTTCTCATTGTTTTCTATCGCCTGCGAATGCCAAACTATGTTTGATAAAAGTGTCATATGAGGATTGGCGTATCCTAGTGTGTCCCATAGATTATTTCCATGTCTGATCAGCATGGAGGTTTAATACATGGAACCCCTAAGATATCCCAATGATCATATTGTACTAAAGTCGACTAGTAGTATTCAAAGAAGATATCCAAAAATGGAAAAAAAATTTCAAGTAAATGTTCCCGATTAAGGAAGTCGTGGACTTATAACATGAAGGTGTCACTCATTTGACACGAACAATGATGGGTGAACTGGAGCCTGAGATATGGAAAATCTCTACAGCCTCCTTGTATCTTAATTATCTTCTCAAAAGTTTTCCCTGCTTACCTCATGGAAGGCAGGTAGAATTAAGATTTGTATCCCGCCGTGGGATGGAGTATTGTGAAAACTCCATATTGATTATGGAATAAACGAAACCTTGGTTAAGTAGGTTTTAAGACATAGGCTCATATAGCCTGACTCAATATTCTGAGGGTTTTATATTATTAATTAAGAAAGACGGTTCATATTACTTACGTATTAAATGTCGCAACCCTAATTAGGCAACGATTAAGAAATTGCCATCAGCTACCAAAAACCTAAGGGCAAACTATTGGTGAATAGGCTTGAAGAAGTCTGTGGCCACCTATGTAGCTAAATGCTTGACAAGTGCGCAAGTCAAAGCCGAGCATCAAAAGCCGTCAGGCTTGCTACAACAGCCTGAACTTCCTACGTGGAAGTGGGAAATGGTAACTATGGATTTTATTACCAAGTTACCCAAGACAAGGAAAGGAAATGATACGTTATGAGTTATAGTTGACAGACTGACTAAGTCAGCACATTTCCTAACCGTCAAGGAGACTTATAGCTCCGATATGCTAGCCCAGTTATACATTGATAAGATTTTAGCCTACATACCATACCTGTGGCTATTGTCTCTGATAGAGATACAAGGTACACGTCACATTTTGGAAGAGCTTCCAGCAATCCTTGGGCACACGTTTGAACTTTAGTACAGCTTACCATCCTCAGACAGACGGTCAGGGTGAGCGTACTATCCAAACGTTGGAAGACATGCTACGTGCATGTGCGATCGATTTGGGTGGTAGTTGGGATAAGAACCTACCATTGATCGAATTCTCCTACAACAATAACTACCATACCAGCATCAAGGCTGCGCCTTTCGAGGCATTACACGGTAGAAAGTGTAGATCACCCATTTATTGGGCAGAAGTTGGAGATGTCCAGTTATCAGGACCAGAGATAGTGTTCGAAACGACGGACGAGATTGTCCAGATTCGTGACCATCTCGAAGCTGCCCGAGATAGGCAGAAGAGTTGCGCTGATCCAAAGCGTAAAGCTTTTCACTTCAAAGTAGGTGATAAAGTGTTGCTAAAAGTATCACCCTGGAAGGGGGTAATACGATTTGGTAAGAAAGGCAAGCTAAGCCCGAGATACATAGGACCTTTCGAGGTTGTCGAACGTATCGGATCAGTTGCCTATAAGTTAAACTTACTTGAAGAGCTCAGTGAAATTCACAATGTGTTCCACATCTGCAATCTGAAGAAGTGCTTCGCTAAAGAATCACTGGTTATACCGCATACAGATGTGCATATAGATGAGAGCTTAAAGTTTGTGGAAAAACCCTTGTCGATTGAGGATCGACGGGTTAAGAAGCTTCGAAGGAAGCATGTACCTATTGTTAAGGTCAAATGGGATGCCCGTAGTGGTCCCGAATTCACGTGGGAGGTTGAATCCACGATGAAAGAAAAGTACCCTTACTTATTTCAGTAAATCTCGGGTCGAGATTTATTTTAAGGGGGTGAGGATGTAACACCTCGAAAATTCACGTCCTATAATGTGTTGACACGTGTCATAAAGTTTGAACGTGTGAAAGAATGTTATAAAAGGACTAAAGTTGACAAACATGGAAAGTATGAGATTATACGGATTCTAAGTGTCAACAGTGAATAAATATACTTCATAATAACCCTACATGATGTTCATAACATCAAACGAATAAATCATGGATCATACGAAGCTAAAAGTGAGAGATTACAAACTACAGGGGTTAAATGTGTCAACATGTTAAAGATATACCTCTGAGTGACCTTTTGACAAACCCGAAGCTTTGTAAATATAAATTATGCTCACCAGAATGCACGATTAAAATTTCATAAAGTTTCGTTATCGTATGAGAAAGTTATGATCAAATTCGTGTGCGAGGGGTTAAAGCGTCAACGTTGAAAGTTAGGCCTTTTCGGGTAACAATTAAGTTAACCGGGGACTTAACAAAATGGGTATATGTCTTGAGGCCCTTATAGATCAATAACGGGGGTTCATGCTGCAATAAACAAGTGTCTGTACAAAGTTTGAAGAGCCAAGGACCTATACTGCAATTAACAAAAGTTTGTTGGATGATCATAGGGGCTCGCGTAGCGCGAGCTTATAAGCTCAGGCAGTCGCGCTACGCGACTGCCATGTCTGGACAGCAACTTATTTCCTTTGATCTCATGTCTGCCACAGCCCTTGTAACCCCATTAATTCGACTTGCCTCTTCAAGATTGGCCCCTAAACAACCCCTAGAACATCTAGGACATGTGTTGATGAGTTGTGGTGAGTTGTAGGCTTGTGTGTCAACAAATTGTGGTGTGAAATTCACTATAAAAGGCCACCTTATGCAACACAACTCCTCACACCTTCTTCTGCATTGTTTGATCATTCCTGGAGCTCTCAAGCAGGTCCATTTGATCTTAAGTCGTGCATAGGACTCTTGTAAGTCTTCTAGTTCTTCTTTGTTTGAGTTTAGCTTGGTTAATTAGCTAAAAGTCAAACCGTCGTAATTACGGTTTGACTTCGAGATTAGTCAATAATGGCTCAGTCATATCTCGAATTAAAAGTAGTTATAGATTGGTATTTATGTGGGTAATAAAACCTCAAAAGGGTTTCCCTGATCACCACTCTAACCAGGTCAAAAGTCGGGTCAAACATATAATTAAAAAGTCAACAGGATGCTTAAAATGTCATTTATGCATAATTAGCTATCTAGAACATATACAACCTGTTTGATCATTGTTATAACTTAGTAATAAGTGTAAGAACATGTCTAAACATGTTTCACCCGACTATTTCCTGTTTAGACCCGGTTCGGAACCGAAAGTCACATAGTTTGACTTTCACTTTGACTTCCAGTTCTGACCCAGTTAGGCATGTTTTAGAAATGCCTCGGAGGTTTAATTGGATTAGGATACATGTTAGAACAACCCTCTGCGATTATGCACCTTGGTTCACTAGTTATCCAATTAATATGCATATTTCCGTTAATTGCTCATATGTTGACCGTTATGCCCTTATTATCTTAAAACGTGATTTATGAAAATGTAAAAGTGTAGAAACCTTAGTTACTAATATATAAACTTGTATGCAAAGTTTGACATCAGTTTGACTTGTAGATTAAGAGTTATGCTCAATATCGCTAAATTAATGCTTTATGTTAATAAAATGGCGTAATTAGCGTATAGCCTAGTTAAGCCTACTTTTTGGTACCAAACTTAATACCCACTGATGTAATATATTATTTTGGGATTTTTAAAGATTTTTAATTAATTTTAGGCTGAGCATAACTGGTAGTCGTAGGCTTAATCCGGTAATTGTCGGTTTTGCCCTTACGGGCCATAAAATGAGTTTTACTTATCGAAACGACTCCAAACCTTTTGCTACTGATCATATATGATAAATAAATTATTTTGAGCCTTCTGGAAATATAAAAATATCAGATTTAAGTATCAAACCCGGAAATGGCCTTTAATCGCCTTATTTAGCGTTTTTAACGCATAATATGTTTTAAAATCATATTGAACATACCCGGGTTGATACCTACTGATATATGAGGCAAATTATGATATTTTAACAGTAAGAAAAGGTTGATTAACTCAGACTTTGTTTTTGAGCTTTTCGGCTTATGTGAAATTACCAAAATACCCCTACGGGGCATAGTTTGGTTAAAAATGATAAATTTCACATATATGCTTTAGCCTACTGTTATAACTCATCAAATTGAGTATGTTTGCTGTTTACATCAGACCTGTAACTCAGTTAAACATCTAAGCGCTTTTACAAACTTTAAAATGACCAAACTACCCCTACGGGGCATAGTTTGTGTTTAAATTACTTCGGGGCATAACGAAAGACATCCTACTGATGTCACAACATATTTGAAGCATATTAACTTAGGAAACCTGTATATGGCTCTTACGGATACCCGTTACGCATATTACGCGTTCGGTTCGGTTTATGTAACAAGTTTACATAAATTAGCCGAAACGGGTCAAACCTTATCGGTTTTATCTCAAAATCCAGAATGTGAATAATAAACCCATATTAAACATGTCTCTGAACTTGTCGGGTCTAAATCATATTCTATCCGGTCTTCGCTTAATCGTGCGTACGAACCGTATCCTGAAAACTAGCCGGTCTAAGCTTAAGCTTAATTAAAGACCCGTTAGGATTCTAATAGGTTATTAAAAACCTTCGTTCCAGATTAGAAGCCCAGTAAAAGCTATCTGTACTTGCTGAATTGATATACGGCTGGGATTGAATTTATATTTAGCTCAGGTAAATACTTTTAACTTATTTTCCCTATACGGGCTTGGGTTACGGTATATAGCATACCGCTTGTTCGAGCATCAAATCTCCACGCTGAGTGGGTAGTTGAATAATTTGATCGGCTCGTTTTAAACAGATGTGTTTACTTTACAGCCTTTGGGGGGTTAATGACCATGTCCCGGATATCCCTGGCATCATCTTACGAGATGGCCACGACCTGAGCACGGGGTGTAGGCGTACTCCCGTGTATAACTCACTTAAAGTGGTGTGTCTATTGATCTTTAACCCGGATACGTTCCGGGCTACTGAACGCATAAGTAACATGTAATTCGTTCACAAGATTATTATATTATTAAAATAATTCTCCCAAGTTAAAAAGATTAATTTTGCCTCTGTGCATTTTAATCAATGTGTCAAGATATTTTGTGCCACGTGCATTCAAAACAATTTACAAACTCTTTTTCCAAAATGAGTCAGTTGAATGTATTTACCAGTGTAAACTGACGTATTTTCCAAAAAGGCTAAATGCAGGTACTATACGAAATTGGCTGGATATGTCTCCTTAGCATCAATAGAAGTCTCGCAAGCTTAAGATGCCTAAAAGTCTGTTGAACTATTGTTTCCATTTTATGTTCGATCCTTCTGTGGATAAACTTCCGAATATTGTGATAGTTGATATTACAATAATAAATTCGGTTGTATTATATTTTCAATTGCTTCCGCTGTGCTTAATAATATTGTGTTGTTTGACCATTATGTTGCCAACCATGACGTCACGATACTCCCCACCGGGCCCACCGGTGACACGTGGAAATCGGGGTGTGACATTAGCCCAGCTGACATAGAAGCTCAACTCGGTCGTTTAATTAATCGTCTACCATGCAAGCATCCAGATTTTGGAGGTGGGAGGATAACCCGGTCAGATTTCGAGTTGAACTGGTCCAAAAGAAGCATATTTTTTGACCTTGAGTATTGGTCTTCTCTGCAGCTGAAACATAACTTAGATGTAATGCATATAGAGAAAAATGTGTGCGACAGCTTGCTCGGTACTCTTCTAATGAACGATAAGAGCAAAGACACGCCAAATGCGCGGTCCGACTTGGAAAAACTAAACATTCGGCCGACACAATGGCTGAAACAATCGGGTGGCAAGTTCTTAAGTCCCCACCCAAAGTACTCATTCAAGTCCGATGATCGAAAACTTTTTTGTCAGTTTATAAAAAATGTTAAATTACCAGATGGGTTTGGATCTAATATGAGTAAGAGGGTGACAGATAACAATGCTAACATTACCGGGTTGAAATCTCATGACTGTCATATCCTCATGCAACGTTTGATACCGATTGGGGTTAGAGGGCTTTTGACTAAAGATACATCTACACCAATAGTAGACCTTTGTATGTTCTTTAAGCAACTTTGCTCTAGAACACTATCGGTGGATGATATGAAGAAAGCAAAGGATGACATTGTTACCATCTTATGCAAGTTAGAGATGATCTATCCACCTGCGTTTTTTGACATTATGGTTCATTTACTTGTGCATTTACCTGATGAAGCGATTGCGGGAGGTCCAGTAGCTTTTAGATGGATGTATCCATTTGAAAAGTACATGAAAAAACTAAAGAACTATGTCAAAAACCCGGCAAGGCCTGAAGGTTGTATAGCTGAACGTTATGTGTTTGAAGAAGCTCTAACATTTTGTTCAATGTACCTTAAAGATGTTCAGACTAAGTTCAATCGCCCAGATAGAAATGATGATGTCGTTGTTGAAAAAAGAAAGTTATGGGTGTTTGAGTCCAAATGTCGTCCTGTTGGCGCAACAAAGGACAAATATCTATCATTCATCGAAAAAAGCAAGATGGAATGGTTTGTCCTCGAAAACTGCGCAGAAGTTAGGGAGTACATGAAGTGAGTGCTTCTATCTTTAACTTTTCATAATCTATTAATTGGTATTTTTCATTCGTTTCTTATATTTGTCATCAATGTAGTGAATTCAAACATACACATCCCCAAGATGATCTTAAAACCAAATTTCCGGGATGGTTTCTCCATAAGGTATAATACATATATAACACTCATTACTCTACACTTGCTAGGTAATACATATATAACAAACATTATTACTTTATATTTGTTAGGCCCATTCGATGAAAACACAAAATTCTCCAGAATTCCACCCGGAGTTGTATGCTCTTTCAATTTGTGCGAAAATGACTGCATACACTTACACTGCTTGCATAGTCAACGGTGTTAGGTTTAAGACACTTGAACGTGATGCAAAATGCACAACGCAAAACTCTGGGGTGGAAGTGGTTGGAGAGAACGGTGTGAAATTTTATGGCCAATTAGAAGAAATTATTGAGTTGCGTTATACAAATAATTATTCCACTGTCCTATTTCGGTGCAAGTGGTTTGATACTCGAAGGGGTGTAAACCATGACAATAATATCACCAGTATAAGCATTGAACGTGAATGGGACAAAGACGATCAACTCATATTTGCTTCGCAAGCCAAACAAGTGTTCTTCATCCAAGAAACGTCTCGAAACCAAAAAAATAAACATAGGTGGGTAGTCGAAAATGTTAATCATCGAAAAATTTGGGATCGGCCATTAAGTGATGATGACTGCGTCAATAAGGTTCAAAATGTTGACAAAGGCTTAGAAGATAATGACGTTGTCGACAACAACTATTCATCTGACTGTCCACTTGTCATTGACTTGACCCAATACTTTCAAATTGGATCTTCTCATGTTACTACGGGTGAGCCTTCAATTGAAGTTGATCCCCCAACGGCTACCGTCGATGAAGTGTTTGAGGTCGAGACTGATTGTGATGAGGTCGAGGCTGATTGTGATGAGGATGATCCCGATTATGTGGAGTCTGACTAAAAGAAAAGTTACTGTAATTTATATTGATTTGTAATTGATAAACACTTGTTTGAAATATTTATTTGAATTTGAGTTACACTTGTTGTACTTTCCCTTAATTTCTATTAGATACACATGCTGTAACATTTGTAACTTTATAGGGATTATGTTTTCGATATTGTTGATATTTGCTTATCTGATGGCTGATGTGGCCCCCTGGGGACATGGGGGTGACGGCGCTGGTGATCCACCGATTCCTCCTGGTGGATTTCGTGGCACACACGAGACAGACGGTAAGTCTTTTACTAAATTATTTTATAGTCCTTATATTTTATATATTATAAATGTTGTTACTAATTATTTTTGTTTTAATTGCAGTGGTTCCCCCGAAGAGGGTTAGGGGGAAAGCTAAAAACGAGAAACTACGGCGTCTAGTAAAAGCGGGGGGGCCTGTATCGCTTACGTTTGACAGACAGGTCACGTTTACCCCTGTTGGTAAATCAAGAGACATGTTTTCAAGGGAGGCCGGCTTGTATATGTGGCGGAGCATCCCGTTTGATAAAATTGGATGGGATAGTGTTGAACAACATTACAAGGATGCCGTCATGAACCACTTACGGGTAAATAAGTTATATGCATAAAATTTTATCAAATATTTAAGCACATGCAAATCTAATTTATATATGATATTTTAACCTATTTATTTAATTTGTAGGAAAATTTCAATTTTGATGAAGTGGAACGTGATTATGAGGCGAAAAACTTGAAGGGTGGTATTAGGAGTGTGCTTATGAAGCGGTACAATGACCGCAAGTATGAAGCTAGACAATTATTTGATGCCCAGGGAGGTTACGATGATCTTGAGAGTGCAAGGGCATACCATCCCGTGGATATGCCCTATGAAAACTGGTTGAGAACCATCGAAGGTTTCCGGCAAGAAAAATATATTAAAAAAAGCAAGGCCAACACACTAGTACGCCAGAAACAACAATTCCCATACCGTGGGGGGACATCGTCGTACGGTAGCACCGCCCATAAAAATGTAATGTTTTATGTATGTGTGCGTGTGTGTAAGCTTTTGTTTATTTAATGTCTAATCTAAGTTTAATGTTAAACAGGATATGGATTGGGTACCTACGTATGCTAAAACCCACACGGACAATCAAGGGAATTGGGTTGATCCGGTTGCTGAACAAAATTACGTAAGTATTTCTTTTAAGTATTATTTTCTATAACAAATATATATATATATATATACACATATATATTTAATCATCTTCGTAAAATACAGCGGAACATACAACAGGCCACAAGTGAATGGAGCGGTGAGGGTCCGCCAATTGCCCTGTATCAGGAAGCATTGGGTGAGCGGCGAGGATGGTACCGCGGGATGGGGCCTAAACCTTCTTCCAACACGTCCTCGCACTCGTCATCTAACATGTCGTCTTCGCAAGCTCGGACGCAAGAACCCTTTTCCGAGGTAAGCTACGCAATTTATAAAATGACAAACGAACGCATGTTTCCTTGTTAAATATATGTTGGTAGCGTTAATTAATATGCTAATATACGTTTTGCTATCTATTATTGTAGGATTTTGTTAACAGCTTGTTCCAAACCCCGTCATTTTTGAACCAACTTAACAACTATCTTGCTTCACAAGGAAAAGGAAAAGGAAAGTCAAAAGACTACGATTCTGACAACTTATTCGATAATGAATCCGACGATGAAGCCAACGATAACGATGAGTGACTTGTTTTTAATGTATAATTTAGATTTAAACGTTGTAGGATTATAATGTACGACTTAAACGTAGTTTTTAATTATATTACCTTTAGTATATGTTCGTGGCGTATGTTTGTGTTGTTAGCGACCAAGGTTAATACCGGCGACCCTTTAGCGACGACAACTGATCAATACCGGCGACGCTTACCTTTACCGACGACAGGGGGCCAATACCGGCCACACTTTACCGGCGACGACTGTCGTCGCTAAAGGAGGCATGTTCTTGTAGTGAACCTCTCTATTCCTACGGGGTAAGGTAAGACTGTCTACATCTTACTTTTCTCAGACCCTACCTTAGCTTTGTTATTAATGAGATTTACTGAGCAAGATAATGATGACGATGAAATACAACCTGATAGTTTTAAAATTCAAGGATAGCCCCATAAACTTTGTTTAGCTTTCATTTTATATAAAGTGAAAAATGAATCCTAGTCTTTTATTTATTTATTTAGTTTTGAACGCTAACACACGTCCTATTAATTCTACTTCTCATTCTACACATTGTCTATTATGAGACTTTGAACTTTCAATCTAATGAAGAGGGCACCTTTATGATACATCTTGATAATGCTAAACTACAAGTCGTTTGGTCTCTAGTGTTTTCTACTTAAACTACAAGTGAGTATATAGGTAATGATGAGTAAAGAGTCTCATGTGGGAATGGAGTAGGCAACCTCTATAGATACTAACCCATGTTATAATAAACTAAAATCAATAGAAACTATCTATAGTTCGATTGTAGACATAATCTTATCACATCGATAAAGTTAACAACAAGATGTTATTTATTTTTCTTGCAATTTAGGTTTTGTTACTATGAGTGTTGTTTGGGTATGAATTTTCTTTTTTTTTAACGGTAGATCAACTGGATTTCCAGCTTACTCCAAAGGGCCAGCATATGCTGTTAAAACCCCTCACCCCAAGTTCGAATCCCTTCCAGAGGTGTTCTCCCATATTTACATAATTTTGCACTTAGTAGGAATCGAACTTGAGACCTCCCCAGGAGGAAACCACTTAGTGGAAAACCCCCTGACCAACTGGGCTATACCATATTGGCTGGGTATGAATTTTCTAACCCATATACCTTTTTTTTTTTTTTACTTTATAAACCTTAAATATATAATCTTTTCAAAGGAATATAAATGAATTGAATATTAAATTAGTGTTAATGAGCCACCCACATTTAGTTGTCATGTAAAAACCTATAAACATATATTTATTCTCTTTTTCTTAATGTTAAAGACAGACAAACATACATGCATGCATAATGAAGTGGGAGTAATACTCAAATGATTCTTTGCTAGTCTTTTAATTTTATTCACTGACATGTGACAAGTGTAGCACAACTTCTACTTATTTCTTACTTTAAGGTTCCATTTCAAGCACCACTTTGAGCACTACTATATCATCCATCTTGGCTTTAACTCACATTTTACTCGTTGCAAACATCTCATCATGGAGAAAAAAACCTATAATTTATTGATTATCATATATATGAGTAAAATACAAGTTTTGTCCTTTATATATGTTCCAAATTGCAGGCGCTGTCCTTTGTCTTTAAAATTGATGAGTTTTGTCCTTAATGTTTGCAAATCTTGCACGTTATGTCCTTTAGGCAAAACCCAGTTAATTTTTTTGGTTAAATCTGGTCATGTGCAAGGCACATGAGGGTAGCATTGTCTTTTCACATCCTAATTTATCTAATTTATAAATGATTTTTAGAAATCAAATAAAACATAGCCAATCACCTGCCGCCACCACCTTCCACCCTCACCTGCCGCCGACCACCACCAGCTCCCACCCTCACCTGCCGCCGACCACCCACCATCTCCACCATCGCCTGACCCACCATCACCACTCACTCCACTCTCTCTTACCCAACCACCGCCAGTGCCACCAGCCACCACCGTCCCCACCTACCACTGTCACTGTCAACATCATCATCTGCCACCGCCTCCACTCTCTCTCTCTCTCTCTACCGCCGTCCTTCGTCTTCCGACCCTGTTGAATAACCCTAATCTGCAACAACACCAGATTCAATTTTAACATTCATCTCTCTCGAAATTAAACCTACACGACCTCTCTAAATCGACAAATCTTGAATAACCCCCAACAAAGAAGGACGGCGAATCGCCGATAGAGAGAAGAGAGAGAGTGGGGGCGGTGGCAGTTGGTGGTGTTGACAGTGGTGGTGGTAGGTGGGGTGGGGGCGGTGGTTGCAGGGGTGGGGATGATGGTTGCAGGGGTGGGGGCGGTGGTTGCAGGGGTGAGGATGATGGTTGCGGTGGTAGAGAGAGAGGGAGGTGTAGAGAGAGAGTTGTAGATAGAGGGAGAGAGAGTGAAGATCTAATTGATATATACTTGTATATGTATATAAATAATAGTAATAATAATAGTATTTTTTTTAAATATATTTTGTTTTAATTTTTTAAATAACTAGTGTTAAGGACCTGCGCTTTGCGACAGGATTGTTAAACCGAATAAAAAGTAGACGTAAAAACATTGAATCACGCATGCCTGTTGCAGCGTGTTAACTTGCAAAAATTATCCTTAAACGTAAAACATAGGAAAAAATAAATAAGTCGACTTAGGACCCGCACATTGTGTCACGGTTGTTAAACTTAAATTGCAAAATAAAATAAAGTAAAAACTTTGAACCACACATTCGCAATGTATGGTGTTAACTCGTAAAATTTAAACCAAAACATAAAACGATAAATTTGTAAAATATGAAAAGTATATGGGACCAAAATTGAAAGTGGAAAAATATTAAGATAAAAAATAAAAGAAAAATTGGTTTTTAATAAACCAACCTTTGCCCCATTGGTAAATAATAATCCTACCTACAGATTTGGTAGTTAATAATCCTACGTTTCAATATGTTGGTACTCAATGTACCTCCGTTAGTTTTTTTTAACTGAAGTTAGTTTTTAAGTTTTATTTATTACACAAACAGTCCCTGTAGTTATAATTTACTAGTTTTAAGTTTTATTTATTACACAAACAGTCCCTGTAGTTATAAAAAAATCATAAAAATAAAAAAAAAATCTAAAAAATCAAAAAAATTCAAAAAAATCATAAAAATTCAAAAAAAATCAAAAAAATTCTAAAAAAATAAAAAAAAATCATAAAAAATCATAAAAATTCTAAAAAAATCTAAAAAAATCAAAAAAATCATAAAAAACCGTTTTCGACCCGGACCGTTTCGACCCGTACCGTTTCGACCCGTACCGTTTCGACCCGAACCGTTTTCGACCCGGACCGTTTCGACCCACCACCACCACCACAGCACCGCCACCACCGCCACCGCCACCACCGCCACCACCGCCACCACCACAGCACCGCCACCGCCACCACCACCACAGCACCGCCACCACCACCACCACCACCACCGCACCGCCACCACCACCACCACCGCACCGCCACCACCCGCAAAAACGGTACGGGTCGAAACGGTACGGGTCGAAACGGTACGCGTCGAAACGGTACGGTTCGAAACGGTACGGGTCCAAACGGTACGGGTCGAAACGGTACGGGTCGAAACGGTACGCGTCGAAACGGTTCGCGTCGAAACGGTACGGGTCGAAACGGTACGCGTCGAAACGGTTCGCGTCGAAACGGTCCGGGTCGAAACGGTCCGGGTCGAAACGGTTCGCGTCGAAACGGTAGGGGTCGAAACGGTTTTTTATGATTTTTTTGATTTTTTTAGAATTTTTTTGATTTTTTTAGAATTTTTATGATTTTTTTTTGATTTTTTTTATTTTTTTAGAATTTTTATGATTTTTTTTTTATTTTTTAGATTTTTTTTTATTTTTATGATTTTTTTTATAACTACAGAGACTGTTTGTGTAATAAATAAAACTTAAAACTAGTAAATTATAACTACAGGGACTGTTTGTGTAATAAATAAAACTTAAAAACTAACTTCAGTTAAAAAAAACTAACGGAGGTCCATTGAGTACCAACATATTGAAATGTAGGATTATTAACTACCAAATCTGTAGGTAGGATTATTATTTACCAATGGGGCAAATGTTGGTTTATTAAAAACCAATTTTCCAAAATAAAATGTTTTATGACAAAGTTGTAAAAGACAAACAACTATAGGGCTGAAAATTATAAAAAAAAAAAATTGAATTATAAGTACTCTTACTCATAAACTAAAGGTTGGTAAAAGTAGAAACATATCATTCAATGGGTGGGTAGACAAATAAACCAAGAAGGAAGATGTATTGTGCATTACTCAATTGTACACAAAGCTATACCAACTTATACAAAGTTGAATAGTGGATTCAACTCACATAAGTTTTTTATGAATTAATAGAGGGAAAATAATACTAAATATATAGGTAAAAAGACAAAAATACCCTTTGGTGAGCAGATTTAACCAAAAAAATTAACTGGGTTTGGCCTAAAGGACATAACGTGCAAGATTTGCAAACATTAAGGACAAAACTCATCAATTTTAAAGACAAAGGACAACGCTTTCAATTTGGGACATACATAAAAGACAAAACTTGTAATTTACTCCATATATATATATATATATATATATATATATATATATATAGAATTAGATTCAAACGTGAACAAAAAAATCTCAAGAGTATATATTTCATATGTAATATACTTGTATCTAAAATTAATGAAAAAAACATTTTTTTTTCAATTTAAGTTCTAACTTGATTAATGAATAATTAGTTTGTCACATTGGTTTTAGTCGTATTTGACTTTTACATATATCGTGCTATATACACATTAAACCGTGTGTTAGGGGCAAGGATTTATGATTGCCCTATCAAATTCATAAGAGAACTCATATTCTATTCCACATTCCATCACAATCTCTATAATTTGAATTTCTTTTGAAGGTTTTCACCTAATATGATACTTCACTCCATTCCCTAAAATGAAAATTTCCGTTTTTTAAGGCCTTACTCCTCATTCCCGTTTTCTATATTTAGTGACCGAAAGAAAGAGAAAACAATAATTACTTATTAACCAAACAAAGATAAAATTGAGAAATGAGATGTAGACGGTTTCTAAAAGTAGAACAAAATTTAAAGACAAGTACGCATTTTAGCTACACTATAAGGATAATAACGTAAAATCTAGTATGAATACTCTAAAGTCAGGCTTTCACATGCACATTTATTGTCAGTCAAATCGGGTTAGAGTATTAGGTAGAGGTTTTTTTTCTTTTTATCACATCTACTAATGTTTTATTCTACGAGGGTGACAAGATGGTAATCAACCAAATACTTTCATTATGGGTTGTCACAACAATTTCTTAAAAAAAAATTATCTAATAAATAATAAATAAATATATGTTATATAATAGACTTGAAGTCAATCAAATGATGTTAGAACATGATTAAGAAAAGAAAACCCAAAAAATAATCATAATAAAAACTTAAAAAAACAAAACAAAGAAAAAGGAAGTGGTTTACTTGGTGTAGTTAATTACTTAAAACCAAATTCCAAGAGATTAGATTTGTGACAGGATCACACATTTTGTCAAACCTCCTCATCACGCTCACGCGTGCTCTCATTATCCAATCCAACGATCACAAATCATCCCATATTTTCATCCAACGGCCCACATTCTCCCTCTTTGACTCTCACCTGCACAAAAAGCAGAAAAAAAGCACACTGTCCCCAACACCCAACATCAAAAACCCACCCACTCCTCTCCATTTTAGTTGTCCCTCACCACTCATTCATTTACTCTCTCAAACTTCACTAGATCAACAATATCTTTCATAAAGTTTTAATCTTTCTTTCTTCAAGAAGCTATATTTGGGTATGAATTTCTTGTAATTTTGTGGGAATTGTAGTGTAGGATGTTAATCTTTTGAGTAAAGCTTTGATTTTTTTTCAAGAATTCTGGTTTGGGTATGTTTTGATTGTTTTGTTTGATATCATTCTAATCTATATTTGGGTATGAATTATCTGTTTTAGTTTATGATTTTTCTTGTAATTTTGTGGGAATTGTTGTGTAGGATGTTAATCTTGAGTTTTTCTTTCAAAAAGTTTTAATCTTTCTTCAAGAAACTAAATTTGGGTATGAATTATCTGTTCTAGTTCATGATTTTCTTGTAATTTTGTGGGAATTGTTGTGTAGGATGTTGATCTTTTGAGTTTTTCTTTCAAAGCTTTGATCTTTTTCAAGAAATCTGGTTTGGGTATGTTTTAATTGTTTTGTTTGATATCATTCTTCAAGAAGCTATATTTGGGTATGAATTATATGTTTTAGTTCATCATTTTTCTTGTAATTTGTGGGAATTGTTGTGTAGGATGTTAACCTTTTGAGTTTTTTCTGTTAAAGCTTTGATCTTTTTCAAGAAATCTGGTTTGGGTATGTTTTAATTGTTTTGTTTAATATCATTCTTCAAGAAGCTATATTTGGGTATGAATTATATGTTTTAGTTCATCATTTTTCTTGTAATTTGTGGGAATTGTTGTGTAGGATGTTAAGCTTTTGAGTTTTTTCTGTTAAAGCTTTGATCTTTTTCAAGAAATCTGATTTGGGTATGTTCTAATCTTTTTGTTGATTAAATTCAAGGGCTTTATGTTTGATGTTTCCGGGAGTATAATTGCACAAGAGATCAATTAGATCTTTGGAGTTTTGTTTTAAAAAGTTTACTTTTTTTTGTATATTGTCTCAAGAATCTGATTCTTGGTATGTTTTAATTGTTTTGTTTAGTGATTTTGTTGATTGAACTGCAGGTGTTTGTAGTTAATTTTTTAGGAGTTTTTTGTTTGATAATAAAGATCAAGAATTCAATCCTATTAGTTTTCGTTTATAGCTCAAGTTCTATGGTTAATTGTTTTAATTTTGATGGGATCTTTTGTTAAAGAAATATTTTAGTTTACCTTATATCCTTAAAAGTTTAATTCTTAAAGATCTGTTATTTCACTAGTTTGTTCATAAATTTCTGTGCATTTATTTATTATATATCCTCATAGAACTCATCAAGAAAACTTAATCAGAATAGAACTCACTTTAACAAGTGATTATGATTTTGTGATCAAGTAGGGTATACATAGTTGTATTAGGCTATGCGGTATGGTTAAGGATCATCCTTGGAGGATGACCCGCCACGTAAGCGCCACGTAGGATGGGTGTGAGGATGGGGCAAAGGGGATGAAACTAAGGAAATGGGGGATGAGCCTATATATATGAGTTGTATGTATATGTGTGTGTGAGGGGAGGTTTTGTCTTTTGTGAGTGTCCTCACCGTCTCATGTGCGACGATGTGGACGACGCCGTTAGGGGGGGGGGGGAATGGAGGCCGGTGCGGCGACGGACCTGGACGGGCTGGGAACGACCCCCACACCCTCCAGCCTTAGTACTTTAGTAGGTAAAGAAAGAAACTCAATATATTGAAATAAACGTGAAATTAATGATTTTGTCAATCACAAATGTGTTTGTAACATCTATTATAGTCTCTTTTATTTAGTATTTATATACTTGATATGCTGGGTACATAAGTAATTTAAGAAGAGATTTTATGTTTATGGTTTGACTTTTGATTATGTTATTTCTTTGGTGTAGGGATCATTATACAATTGAATTTGAATAAGTGGATCAAAATGCCGTGGACCTCTTTGGGAGCGATGTATTGCGGAAAGTGTTCTCGCTTGTCGGTTTTTTTCCGTTTTATACTGTAATTTGATTTTACTAAGGTGAGATACATCTCATTTTGTTTGTTGCTGTTATTTGTCACATGTTTAACTTCCTTTATACATGTAGTAACAATTATTATGTGCTCAAAAGTCAAATGTTGACTTTGTATTTGGAATATTGGCTTTTTTTTGCAGGCTTGTTTTTGTTAGTTCCGTTGGTATTTTTTTAATCATTGCATATTGGTTGGAGGACTGAGAATGTTCATTGGTGTTTCACAAAGGAGAAGTCAAACCGTGAAAGAAGTTGGGAAAACTAAAATGAGTATTGGGGTTATTGCTTATTACAATTTGATGCAAGTTTGTCAGGTATATGTTTTATGCTATCTTTTTATCTCACCCTTTAACTTTTTGGTCGACCAAGTGATTTTATTAGGGCTGCAAATGAACCGAACGAACACGAACAAGACATTGTTCATGTTCTTTTGTTAAGAAATATGTGTTCAGGAACTGTTTGTGTTTGTTTGTTAAGGAAATGAACGTGTTCGTGTTCGTTTGTTAATTTTAGGCACGAATGAAAACGAACGTTGATGAACACAAACTAATGTTCATAAACAAATGGAAACAAACGAACACAAACAAGCATTCATGAACAGATTATATAATACACTAACACTTATGAAATATTTTATTTGTCGTAATTTTAAAGTTTTAAATAAAAATATAATAACTAAAAATACTAATGAACTATCGAACACAATCAAACATAAATGAACATGTTACCGAATGTTCATGAACATTAATGAACGGGCACGGCCTCTGCTCATGTTCGTTCATTTAACTAAACGGACAAAATTTCTTGTTTGTGTTCGTTTGTTTAATAACAAACTTCCCGCCGAACGGTTCACAAACTGTTCAGTGAACGTTTGGTTCGTTTGCAGCCCTAGATTTTATGGTAGAAAATGAATATAGAAAAAGTATGGTCTGAAAAAGTCTTCTTATAAGCGATACATATTAATTTCTGTTAGACCTCAAAAGTCAGCCTTTACCTTCTTTTGGAGCCGAATGACCAGTAACCGTTCACTTGTTTTGTTACAGGCTGAATATTTCCGTCAGTTGCTTAAGCCTGTTACGTAGACTTTCCATAGCCAAAGCTTGTAGACGTCGGCAAGGTTTGCCCTTTTGGTTATTTTTTTCACATTAGAAGACGTTAAGGATATTGATCGGTTAGTTGTTGGTGGTTATTACTAAGTTGGAACATAAAATCTCTCGGTACAAAAAAATGGAAATAACTTAAAAGCGCATCGTTTGCTTTACTCGTTGCCCTTTAAGACTCTCCTTTTCTCTTAAGATCACACTAAGCCCAAGAACTGAAACGACAAACAACAAAGGCACAAATTTGGACACATTTGTTTAAAAGAATTAATGCAGGGTAATCAAGATCAAATGGGTAATGGGTACGTACCCGATCACCATATTTCATCGTTCTTTGGTCAAAACGTTGACTTTCATCCATCACGGGATTGCCCAAGAAATTTCATTATCTTCGACAGGACAGATAATCGTAGTCAGATTATGTACAACCCTGGTCTAAACATGGGCCGGCCTTATTTCCCTGATACTGAACTGATGCAAAAAGATGCAAACACCCCTCGGATTATGGAAGAAGATTCAGCTGATATTGATGCATTGTTGAGCTTCGATGATGAGAATGAAGATGAAGAATATGAAGAAGACGACGACGAGGTTAGCACAGCACGGACTGACAGAAATGACACATATGATACGTCTGATTCTTGCTCTTCACATCCAAGAAACCAGTGGGTCGGGTCAACATCGTCTCACGGGTCAAGGGGTAATCTAGGAAAACATGAAAAAATGAGGAAGATGGTGAAATCCCTTAGAGGAATTGTGCCTGGTGGTAACCCGCAAATGAATACAGTTGATGTTCTCGATGAAGCTGTAAAATACCTCAAGTCTCTAAAAGTCGAAGCACGTAAAATGGGCTTCGGAAATTTGTCGGGTTGAAATCTGCAACCAGGTTGGTGGAGTGACGATTGTGCTCCTGCTGTCGGAATGTTGTTGCCTTTGTTTCAGGAGGTGCCTAGCTCTGTAGAAGGGTAATTTTACTTGCTTTCTTATGTGCGAATGATGAACCTATGAATTTAGTGTGGTTATTGCTGCTTGTGACGATTAGTTCATTATCGATTTATTGTATCATTATTACGTTTGTGCTTTTCTTTATGTTGGTTTTTGCCTTGATGAACTTTGGTCCAAAATTTACCAAATGGTAAAAGGACTAGCAGCCACGGTAAAATAAAAATAACCTAACTATTCTTGCAAAATGGTAAAACGACTATCTATCTATATAGTGGTTGTGGGCTTGCGTCAGTGTTGATGCTGGTTCTTGCAGCCACAGCGGCGATGGTGGGTGTGACAGCGATGAGAACCACAATTATGGCAGTTGTGTGGTCGGTGGAGGTGGCAACGATAGAGGCCGAGGCTGCATCAGCTTTGGAAGAATTCCTTGACAAAGGAAATTTGATCATTTCAATTTTTTAGAGGTTTATTACAATTTTCTAGTTTCTGTGACCATATATGTTATCCTTTAAATTCAGATTTCAATTAGAGTAAATTGCCATTTTCGTCCATGACGTTTGACCCAAAAAAAGGTAGTATGTAAAGTGATTAAAATACTCCTGGGTTGTACGAAAGTGGCAAAAACTTGCAAACGCAAGGGATCCAGGAGAGAAACTATTTGGATTAAAGTGGCATTTTAGACCAAACCTCAAGGACTAAAATGGCTGATTGGCCTAAAATGCCACTTTAATCCAAATAGTTGAACCAAACAGCCTAATAATCCTAAATTTTTGGTAATAACTGATCTTAGATGGCATAAGCATTCAAACTTTGAGAGGCATACATAATACAAAAGGTGAAACACATAAATGCATGGGTAAATTACATTTTTCGTCATTTACGTTTGTATCGGATTGCAATGGATGACCTTTAACTTCAATAATTACAGTCACAATCCTTTATTTGTAAAACCCATTACAATCTACGTCCTTTGACTCTAATCTGGTTATAATTTCCAGTTAATTATGACATGTGCCTTGCACATGAGGGTAAATTGGTAATTTTAAACATAAACCCATCTCTCTAAACCTACCATCCAAAACCCATTACATTCTACAGCCACCACTGCCACCCCTTTCTCTCTACAAACCAACCATCCAAAACCGCCTCCACTCCCAATGCCACTGCCACCACCGCCACTAGAACCGTAATCCGAACACGGCGCCCCCTTATGTGCTACCACACCTCTGGCACCTTACCACCAACCACCTAAATAAACATCTTTCTCTCTCAAACCTCTAGATCTAAATACACTTTGTCAGACCGCCACTACCATCATCACATCTGTTCATTGTTGTTATGGCTTAGAAACGAGAGAAATAGGAGAAAACGCTCCAAGTTCTGGAAACCCTAACCTTGTGTACGTTCGCTGCCGACGATGACAGTTTTTGAGGAAGATTCAAGTAAGGTGAAGAGACGATTGATAAATTGGTGCTCGGGTTGCTGGAGAAAGGACGAATTTATGGGATTCAGGTTTTTTTAAAGTTAGAACAAATCATCGCTTGTTAATTTCGTGAATCTGAAGAGGAGTTAGTTTTTTTTATCTTAGTGTTGTGATTTTTATTGTTTTAGGTTATTCTGGTTCTAATGTTGTGTTGTGATTTTTTTATTATTGTCTAAAGTTCATGGATGGGATGAATAAAGTAGATTTCTGATTGATTATTTTTCCTTAATTGTGTTATGAACATTAGTTTTAGGTGTATAAATAGTTTGATGAAGGCGTCTATTATTATTTGTATGAAATGTGTTCTGCATTTTTTATATAAATTCTGAAAATTTTTCTATCCAATTTGAGCTGAATAGGAGTGGTGGTGGAAGTGGTTTGAATGGTAGGTTTAGAGAGAGAGTGGAGGCATTGGTGGTTGTTAGTGGTGGTGGGGTTGGTTAGAGATAGAGATAGAGAGATGGTTTATGTTTAAAATTATCAATTTACCCTCATGTGTAAGGCAAATGCCATAAATAACAGAATAATTATAATTAGGTTAGGGCCAAAGGCCGTATAGTGTAACATGTTTTACAAATAAAGGATTGTAACTGTAATTATTGAAGTTAAAGGTTATCCATTGTAGGGATGAGCAAGTCGGTATTCCGTCCCGTACCGATACCGACTAATACCGATACCGATTTTCACCCAAACTAGGTACCGATACCGATACCGAAACATGTCGGTTAGGTATCGGTACGGTACGGTATCGGTATTATACCGTATTTTGAGGGTCGGTATCGGTATAATACCGATACCGTACCGTACCGATATCGAAATCTCCAAAATGTGGATACCGATCGGGATACCGATACCGATCGGTACGGGATCGGTACGGGATCGGTATGGGATCGGTATTGGTATTCATATGCTCATCCCTAATCCATTGTAATCTAATACAAAGATAAAGGACGAAAAATGTAATTTACCCTAAATGCATACATCACTAATATGCGTATGTATACTTGTTTGCACCTTATTACTCAAGGATCCTGACATTCTAAAATATCTGTAACCGATTTTCAAGGTTTCAAATGCATAGTCATGAATTTTTAACACATTATTACTATGTCATTATATCCAGGATGTGTGAACTATGGTTCTTAAAAAAGGTTGTAATATTCCCATTTTAATTTAATAAAACTCCAAGCATGAATCTTTTTTAAACCCAAGTGAGGTTTTGACCTGTGTATTTCAATTGCAATAACATCTCCAAGTTCTAGAAGAATCCCTTAAACATCAACACCGGTTCCATAAACGTTTTCTTGTAGAAATCATATGCATCTGTAATCCTTCTGGCTCGAAAAAGATCAACAATGCTTGAGTTTCAGCGATTCTTCATAGTCTTGAAAAGGGTAAGGCCTTCCATCAACTAGCCCATTGCGACTGCAAGAATATAGAATAGGTAAGAAGATAACATGATTTGGTTCAAGCCTAGATTGCAAGAACTCCATGAACACGTCTAAAAGTGCTCAATGTCACCACATCATGCTTTGACATTCGGTCAAAGCACTTTCTAGCACTATTTACGTTTCCACATTTCAATTGTGAACATAACTTTAATCGAAAGTGGACAAAAATAAACAAGTCGGAACGGTATACTCGAAATTTTAAAAACGTGTTATATTAATTAATATTCGGAATGTCGAAAAGGTAAACGGTATGCCAAATTTATATAGGTCCAGCAAAAGATTATATACAATCACCTTGAACTCTGTTTTCTAAGGCCTATTGTTTCGAAAACATACCGAAATGCAGTTACCGAAATGAACTCTGTTTTTTTAATCTTTTGACTTCTGAAGTCAACCAGATGATAGCTTCATGTGAAAACTTTGATATGAAATTAGTTACATATACAAGGCAACTTTTATTTGTTGTATCCGTTTATAAGATTAATGAACTTTTTTATAAAATCCTAACTAATCAATATGAATTTTCAGTGAGTCAATTAACGCTAAAAATCAAACTTTGAGATCAGGGTCATCTAAGCAAGAAACCGAACCGAACCTCTCTGTATTAGCCAATGAGCCACCAAATGGAGTGTGGGCTGTAACTACAATTCCATAATCTGATAAAAGCAGAAAATACTTAAGCTCTAAAGAAAAAAAAAGACCAAAAAGTCAAAATGTACAACGTGACTTTAAAGTCAAATGAGCTAATCCTGTAGTTTTCAATTGATATGAACTATTAATCTTATCATTCAAGCCCTAATTATCAATTTAAAAAATGCAAAACTTAACACCCCCCTGAAATTGAAATAAAATTACCAATATCAGTTTTTAAGTAAAAAGTTTGACTCAAAAAGTCAAACTGCTTGTTATGGATGGTAAAAAGAATGCAATAACCTGACGAAAGTGTGGTGTCATTGTCCAAAACACATCTTCATTGAATGCAGATCCCTCTCCAATCTATATTATATAATAATATAGATATAGATGTATGTGTATTTGTTTGCACCTTATTACTCAAGGATCTTGACATTCTAAAGAATCCGCAACCGATTTTCCAGGTTTCAAATGCATAATCATCGATTTTAAACACATTACTATGTCATCATATTCAGGATGTGAACTATGGTCCTTAAAAAATGTCGTAATATTCCCATTTATTTCAATAAAACTCCACGCCGGAATCTTTTTCAACCCAAGCGACCTCATTTGCACCCACGCCTCACCGACACCATCCCATTCAGCACTTGACGCATAATTATGAGCCAACTGCACCAAATTTCCAGCATCTTCAGGTTTTAAACTGTGTATTTCACTTGCAATAACGTCTCCAAGTTCCTTATAACCTTTACTCCCGCAAGCATCTAGCAGAATCCCTAAAACATCAACAACCGGTTCTGGAAATGTCTTCTTGTAGAAATCATACGCGTCTTTAACCCTTCCAGCTCGACAAAGAAGATCGACAACGCATGCACAATGCTCGAGTTTTGGCACGATTTTGTAACGCTTCTTCATAGTATCGAAAAGGGTAAGACCTTTGTCAACAAGCCCGCTGTGACTGCAAGAATATAAAACCGATAAGAAGATAACATGATTCGGTTCGAGCCCCGATTGCAAGAACTCGATGAACATGTTTAACGCATCCTCCCCTTTACCGTGACTACCATAGCCACCGATCATCGTGCTCCACGTCACCACGTCATGCTTTGACATTCGGTCAAAGCACTTTCTAGCACTGTCTATGTTTCCACACTTGAAATACATATCGATTAAAGCTGTATCGATTATTAGGGATGATTCGAGAGAATTTCTAATGATGAAATTGTGTATCCACTTTCCTTGATGATGAGCTCCGATGGACGCACAAGCTTGAAGAAGAGATACTACCGTTACCGCGTCTGGTTTCTCAAACGATTTTCTCATCTCGTTGAATACATATAACGCATTGGGTAATTGACCGTTTTGCGCGTGCCCGGAAACCATCGCGTTCCACGTCACAACATCTTTACAATTCATTGATTCAAAAACAACACTGCTTTTATCAAGCTGGCCACATTTTGCGTACATCGTAATGAGAGAGTTTTGAGTGGGAATATCTACTGGGATTTGCTGTCTTAATATGTAACCATGAATTGACGTTCCGGCAAGAAACGAACCCAAATGGGCACATGCTGCAAGTGCACAAGCTACGGTTGTCGTAGATGGGATCACGTTGGAAATTATCATTTTATGAAATAACGATAAAGATTTATCCGGACCTTCGTTCTGCAAAAGGCCAGAGATCATTGCGGTCCATAAGATCATGTCTTTATCTGGAGTTGATTCAAATAGTCGATAAGCGGTTGTAAGATCTTTAAACTTGAGATACATGGTTATAAGTAGTGTTTTAACTTGTAGATCCACTTCGAATCCGTTACTTACTACTTTCCCGTGCACCAGCTTTGCAATGCGTGGGCCCCCCTGTCGTGTAACAGCGGAGATCAAGGACCCGAATGTCTGTTGATCAGGCTCCAATTCACTTAAAGACATCCTGGATATAAGTTGTGAGATCTCTCTAACATTATCAATGTTAGCATAAGCAGAAACCATTGAATTCCAAGAGACAATATCTCGTTTATCCAATGATTCAAACAAGTTACTAGCATCCGAGACTCTCCGACATTTTCCGTATGAATTTAGAATACTGTTTGCTAAAGCCAAATCACAAACGAAACCATATTGGATCGAAGAAGCATGAAAAGATTGAACATGGGTATATTCCGAAACTCCAGAAACCATGGTTAATACAGTGACCGAACTCGGTTTAATTCCTTCATACTGCATCTGTTTATACATACGAAACGCGGTATTCACATCCCCTGACCGAGTGTAACACCCGATAATCGTAGTCCAGGGGACAACATTTCTCTCAGGCATTATATCGAACACCTTGCATGCAACATCTGCATACCCGAATTTCGCATAGAAGTTGATTAACGAAGCAGCAATGTAGGCATCGGATGAGTACCCATTAACGACGACATGTTGGTGGAAAGAAAGGCCGTGTGAGATGAGATTTAGAGCAGTGCAAGCTTTGAGCATGCTTGGGTATGTGTAAGGGTCAGGGGGGATGTGGGTTTTGAGCATAGTGAAGTAGAGGAGGAGGACATCGCGGTGAGCACCGGCGGTTGAGTGGCGGTTGATTAGAGCGTTGTGCGACTTGGTGGCAAGTGACGGTGGCTTGGGGTGGTTGGGTAGTTGAAGCTTGATCTTTTTCATGGGTCATACTAGCGGAGTAACCACGTCGTTGGCTACTTTGGTGGTTGTTTGACAGTTCTATTTGTCTGCAAACTAATTACTTGAGCCCGCGAATATCTACATTGTGAAATAATATGAAAAGTATAATTATCATAATGCCAGAAGAATATCTAGATTGAACTTTCATTTGATCTTCAACACAGTAACGGGTGAAACGATAAAAAAAAAAGTAGCACCATAAACCATCGGTTTACCACATCTATAACAAACAACAAAGAAATTAAACTCATTGAGACAAAACGTCGAACAGTTGGTGGTCAATAACAACAGAACATAGCACGAAAACATATAATTCTTTAAACAAAACCCCAAACATGGTTAATCTTGCAGCTTTGCTTAACCATACCCACATGTAAATGCATCAAACAACACAACAGCAGATGCACTTAAAGAAAGAAAGCTGAAGATTCAATTTTTAAGAATAAAAAGCGAGAAATCTCCCCAGCAAACACAATAAAACCGTGAAGATGAAAAACATCGAAGAAGATAACCCTCTTTTTCATGATTTCAACTTGTCCATTCAATCAGGACTTTCATCGAACACCAAACGTGCACAACACAACCGCTCTCTCTCCCCATAAAAACAAAAATCAAGAAATTACAACTGTTACCTGCTCAAGGCCTCAAAATCTTTACCGGCGGATCTGAAATTAGAGAACTCATCAGACGAAACCTTCTATTGGAGCCCTAATCAGGGCATGTTTGGGTAAGCTTTTAGAAACAACTTATTGACTTATTGGCTTCTTGGAAAAGTTAGGATTTTGTGACTTGTTGGCTTTTTCCCCTCGCATACACCCTCTTTGCCAAACATCATTTTAGAGCTTATGACTTTTCAAAAAGCCAATAAGTCAATAAGTTGTTTCAAAAAGCTTACCCAAACATGCCCTCAGTCCTGTAATTGGAGTAGCAAATGTTGGGTTGCTGTGACCTGCTTGGTTAGAGATTTTTCTTTTCCTAGTTCGAATCGTGGGCGGTTTTTTGTTTCCTTTTAAGGGTAAATTACACTTTTCGTCCTTTATGTTTAGGCGTTTAGCAATTGATAACTTTTAACTTTAATAATTACAGTCATAATCCTGGAAAACTTGTTACATCTTTCGTCATTTAACACTAACTAGGCTAAAATTTTCAGTTAAGTCAGAACATGTGCCTTGCACATGAGGTTATAATTATCTTTTTGCATTATTAGTTAAAAAAAATACTTTAAGAAATTAATATATATGATTATTCTCATTAGAGTAAACTGCAATTTTACACCCTGAGGTTAGGGGTCATTGGCACTCCTACCCCCCCTAAAGAAATAATTGCAAAATTACACCCCACTGTTTGCTCTTATGTTGCACTTTTACCCCCCGGCGTCAAAATGGGTAACAGAACTGTTAACTCTAAGGTGAAATGACTATATTACCCTTCCATTTTACCCCCCAACATTCGTGTTAAGTCGCACAATTACCCCCCACTGGTAAATTACTAATTTGTCCTTGGTTATTACCCCCTATACTTTGTGTTAAGACACAACATTACCCCCTGCAACCACTGCCACCTCCAGCCACCACCCTCAACCACCTCCAGCCACCACCTGAAAGGGGATTCTTCCAACATTAACAATAAATGTGACAAAATCTCCATTAATTTCAACCCCACCACCGTTCTCTTACAAATCCCTCAATTTGGCTAAAAACGGTTTAACCAGGTGTATCGGGCGAAAACAACCAAAACAGATCATGGATAAATTTCGAAAGTTTGCTAAGAGGGATATCCCAAGATTACTTTTAACCAAAGCAGATCAAATGAAGTCTGATTATATCATGCCAAACAAAGTTGAGTGACAATAATCATTTACATTTATTCCAAATCAGAATCGAAAAACCCAGCATCCTTCATCTCAGAGTAGTATGCATTATCCAAAAGCAAATCTTCCTCCTGAAAACACCAAAATCATATCATTTGTCCAGAAAAAATAGCATTCTTCATTATACAACCAAAGCAACAATTCACACACACATACCTGAAAGAAATCTGCTAGGAAAGTTATATACACAAAGGGAAGATAGAGTGTGTGGTAGCAGATACCAACCAAACTATACAGCCTGCACATATACAAAAGGTTATTATATAATTAAACTAGTTAATACAGATAAACAGGCACAAGATGATAAATGTTTATTACCTTTAAAAGTATGTCTGCTCCAACAATGAGCCCTGAAATAATGAATGTGTGAGCTAATGCTTCCAGCCCGCTTGCATAACTTTCTTGCAATAAGAAGGCTACCAAGCTAATCTCTAAACATAGTGTTCCCAATGCTGTTAACAATTCGCTGAACAAAACACAAGCGTATTATGTTAACAAAGCTCCTAGGTGAACATATATCTATCCACAAAGCATCAAACTCTGAGTGAGTGAGTGAGTGAGTGATTAGACTAAATAATATGCTCTCCTTTTCATTTTCCTGGTCAAAAACTACCATTCCTGGATAAATCATTCAAATAGTAAACTTGGCAAACCAATCTCATTTAGATATACTAAAAGAAGCAGGGTGTGAAAATTTAACACATGGTATCTATTGAAACAAATAATTCCCTACCAACACTATGAGTAGCTTAAAGATGCAGGGTATGAAAAATTGACAAGTGATTCACATCAAAACTAACAGTTTCCTGATTCAGAACTCTAGAAGTAGCTTAAAATCACTCAAGTCCTATCTTGAATCCATACCATACCCTTAGCAGGATATAATCAGATTCCTAATAATCACTGCCAAAACAGCCATGGATGATGCTCTCTCTCACTCTCTTTCAACCTTGTATAACAACTGATATATGTATCTTTATAAAGAGAGCAATAACCAGTAAAACTCACACACACAAACCCTAAAAACACCAATAACCGATCACAACCAGTAAAACTCACACACACCGATTTACTCAGATTTGGGGGAATTTTGCAAATTAGGGTTTGGGATACTGTTCAAGTTTGTGATTCTGGGTGGGGGAGATGATGAGAGAGAAAGTGAGGAAGAACGGTAGAGAGAGAAGATGAAGAGAGCTGAGAGAGATCGATTTGTGAACAAAACGTCACTGTTTGAAGTTTGAACAATATAAACCCTAAAGATTTGAACTTAGAATCGAAATCTGAAGAAGAAAAAGAACAGAGAAGGAGAGTGTAACCTCGATCTTGAATGTTTGATCCAGACAGTGGCTTCTGCTTTTGAATCTGGGAGTGGATGATGATGGATCTGAATGTTTGATCCAGTCGATCTTGAATGTTTGATCCAGGGAGTGGATGATGATGATGATGGATCTGGTTTTGAAGATATGATGATAATTTGATTTAAATAATAATAATAATAATAATAATAGGGTAAGATTACCAAAATACCCCTGCCTATAACAGTCAACTAACTGTTGACTGACGGCAGGGGGTAAGGTTGCGACATACCAGTGAACAGTGGGGTGTAATTTTGCAATTATTTCCTTAGGGGGGGTAGGAGTGCCAATGACCCCTAACCTCAGGGTGTAAAATTGCAGTTTACTCTTCTCATTATCTCTCATAAGTCTCTCTCTCTCTCTTTCTCTTTCTCCATAAATACCAGTCATCGCCACCATCATTTTCGACCACCACTTCTGGCCGCGCCTGAAAATAGCCACCGTCACCAAAAAACCGGGTGCAAAAATCAACCTTTGACCATCTTCCCCCACCTATGAAATGGTCACCAAATTCACCATCAAAACCCAAAATTCATCTGAAATGTTTCATCTCGACGACAACCTCCATGTCGTCAACGACTATTTTCAGATCAACAACGTGGTGGTAGGGGTTTCGTGGTGGTCGTCGGATATGTGGCGATGGGGTTCTGTGGTGGTCCTCAGATCTGTGGTGGGTCGTTGGATCTGTGGCGATGGGGATCTGTGGCGGTGGGGTTCTTTGGTGGTCCTCCGAGCTATGAGTGTCGTGACGAGTTCATTCATGTGAGATTGAACGGTCACAACCTGATTGAACTCATCTTTAACGTGTTGTATCAGAACTGAAATTGCTCTGTTTATGAGTATTTTGACAAACTCTTCCGCCATTAATGCTTATTATCAAGCTATGAGTTTGAGTGGAGCGGGATAAGAAATGGCTCTACAAGGAGGAAAGGACTAGTGATGAATTTGACTTGGTCCATATACTTGTTTTTTTTTTTTAATTTATGAAATCTTGTTGGTACAGGATAACTAAGCGTATGATTTATCAAAGTAAGCATTTGTGCAACAATATATTTGTAAACCAAGACAAAATAGTTATAAATGTTTTCGGGTCTAGGGTTTCAAAATTTTGCTTAATTTGAGAAGGAATCTAGGTTTTTGAAAGGATAATTTAGGGAAGATGCCGTAGATTGAGGATGAAAAAATGACGACGTAATAATGTTTGCGTATCAGATTTTATGTTTTCAAGCGGGGAGGTGGTGGTGGGTGGTGGTTGGTGATGGTGGGTGGTTGGTGGTTGGTGGTGGCTTGTTGATGGTGGTAGTGGTGGAGGTTGGTTGAAGAGAAAAAGAGAAAGATGGCTTAGAGAAGAGATAGGATTTTCTATAAAAAATGAGTGAAATTACTAATCTACCCTCATATGCAAGGCACATGTTCTGACATAACTGAAACATTTAACCTGGTTAGTGTTAAAGGACGAATGGTGTAACGAGTTTTCCATATAATGGACTGTGACTGTAATTATTTAAGTTAAAGGTTATCCATTGCAATTCGATACAAACATAAAGGACGAAAAGTGTAATTTACCCTTTCTTTTATTGACCAGGTAACGCTCCGCTTGGGGTATGCGTATATAGGGGAAGGATCCACTAAGAAAGATTGTGATGATGTCATGTGACACTCCTTATAAGTAGGAAGGAAAGTCATTTTGGTCCTTATAAACAAGAGTGTGAAAATGACATGTGGCACCCCTTTGTTTTCTAAAAAATAAAACAAAAAAATCCAGTACAAAAAATCTAGCACGAAAAATCCAGTACAAAAAAATATAGCACAAAAAATCCAACACAAAAAATATAACACAAAAAATCTAGTAAAAAAATATAGCACGAAAAAATTCAACACAAAAAAATAGAGTACAAAAAATTCAGCACAAAAAGTTGAGAAAAAAATTAAGACAAAAAAATTTAGCACAAAAATATAGCCCTCCGTTGAAGCGGTTGCTCAGTACGTTGACAAGGACCATGTATTCTGCTTGCTCTACCGCAAGATGTGGTATCGCCACCTCTATGCTCGCTTGTCTCCATTGATTCTTGGGATAACTACTGCAGTCTCTTTCAGGCAGGCACTTTCCTTCCTTCCTTGAAAATACAAAATCAAGTGATTTCTTCATCATTTTCTCTTCTGCATGTGGTGTTGCATGGCGTGGTGAATATGCAGTTGCCTAACCAGTGGCTATGGGACATGGTGGATGAGTTTGTGTATCAATATCAGTCCTTTTGTCAGTACCGGGCCAAAATGAAAAACAAAACCGAGCAGGAGATTGCTTTACTCAGGCAACATGATCAGGTAATTCTTTGTTACATTGTGTTGCCTACCCCACTGACTGACTTAATAAATAAATAAATGTTTTTGACAGGCCTGGGATGTGTATGGTGTACTCAACTTTTTGCAAGCATTGATGGAAAAGTCATCTATCATTCGGATTCTGGACAAGGAAAAAAATTTAAGAAAAGCATAAAAATGTTATACAACACGTTTTTGTAGGTTTTTTAGGTCGTCATATTTTATATAGCAATATGGTACTCAAATTAAAGATAAAAAGACGCTCGATTTTATGGTGAAATTTTTATGAAAAAATAATGTCGTATAAAAAAGTTATAAACATTTAAAAAATGAGGTTATGCATGTGGAGAAAGAAAATTAATAAATATGATTTTTGTAAGATACCCTTACACTCCTTTTTTCCCTACATTCACATCTTAACCACTGATTTGAAAAATGGATGGTTAAGATTACTTCTTATCCTATTTAGGCAAAATGAACTTTTCATTTAATCTTACCCCTGCGTATATAATGTATATATGTATGAGCGCTTGGAGGACAAAAGTAAAAGTGCACTAATTTTAACGTTATTTTACTAATTTCGTGAAAATAACGTTAAAAGAGGAGGATGGTTAATCATGCATCATGTGGTGGCGTTGATAGCCGAAAGACAAGGGGGTACATGCACTAATCGGCAGTTGTGTCAATTGCTGAGTGTTATGTGTCTTATGTCCAAGGCTTGATGCAAAACTACTATCGAGCCGGGGGTCTCACTGGAAGCAGCCTCTCTATTCCTACGGGGTAGAGGTAAGACTGACTATATCTTACCCCCCTTAGACCGTACCTTAGCTTTGCTATTGGTGTGATTTATTGAGTATGATGATGATTTTATTGACCAGGTTCCTCTCTTAGTTGTGTTTTTTTTTCTTTTATTTTTTTAAAGGTGAATTCCTTTAATCCTTTTTTTCTATTAGACTTGAATCTAAGGGTGTAAGGGGTGCATGCCTAATTAGATGGGGTGAAATTTCTACCCATTCAATCATATTTTGCCATGTCATTTCGCTTCTCATTCTCCCCTCTTGCCCAAAAACACAAAGGGTGGTTTCCTCAAACCATTAAAAAAATAAAACATGATTGGTTGAGAAGATACTGAGCCCCACCACCTACCCCTCTCCCTCAAGTCCCCGCAAGTGGCAACATTTCCCCGCAAAACTCGTCCCCTCATCTTTACCGTGCGGCAATCTTGTGATGGCGGTGGACTCCCCGTGCGGCAAAATCCTTTGCCGCTTCCTTTGCCGAGACCACCCCGGACACCCTAAGACCCTCTTTGGTGTTTCTAAATTAAATCCTTACGACGTGATTTTTTTTTTCAAATTCAACGAGCAAATAATCGAGTGGATTTTGTGTAACATTTTAAATGATTGGATGTTGCATAACATTTTAACAAAGTAGAATACTTTGTTTCTTTGGCTTTCCTTTTCAGTTGTTATACCGAGCATAGATACTGTAGTGGTATCGTCACGAAACAAATCGACAATGATTGAATTCAGCTGCGTAGTGCAAGGGAATTTTTCTAGGGAGTAAATTACTTATTAGTCCCTGTGTTTTAATGGTTTTAACTACTTGAATCCAAAATAAAAAAGTTTAACGCCCTGAGTCCCAAACGGTTCATTTTATAACATTTTGAGTCCTTGTGTTTTAGTGATCTTAACCACTTGAGTTTAAAATCAAAAGTACAAGTGTTAAAAAAGTTGGACTCAAAATGTTATTAAATGAGTGGTTAGGAACTTAGGACGTTAAACTTTTTGATTTTAGACTCAAGTGGTTAAAACCACTAAAACACATGGACTCAAAATCTCTTTTCTAGGTTTTAAAGAAAGGATAATGTCGGTTATATGGATGGTATGGTAGCCAAGAGACCATGCTTTGTTAATTATAATAACACTCATGCGTGCAAATTCTTGTTAGAGTAAATTACTTTTTGAGTCCCTATATTTTAGTGGTTTTAACCATTTGAGTTTAAAATAAAAAAGTTTAATGCCCTGATTTCATAACCTTTCATTTTATAACGTTTTGAGTCTCCGTATTTTATTGGTTTTAATCACTTGAGTCCAAAATCAAAGTATAAGTGTTACAAAGTTGGACTCAACATGTCATAAAATGAGTGGTTAGGGACTCAGGACGTTAAACTTTTTTATTTTATTTTCGACTCAAATGGTTAAAACCATTAAAATATAGGAACTCAAAAAGTAATTTACTCTTCTTATTAATTATAACTAGGATGTATCCTGTCGCGTTGCGGCATACGAAGTATGCTTCATTATGATGAGGATTCGTTAGATTAAATTATGTCCTTAATGAAAATTAAAATCAGTTAGTTTCTACAGATTTATACTATTTTCTTTTTGTTAGTTAACTCAGTTGAGACAAAAGAAAGATTAACGGGTTGACCGGGTTTAACACAAACAAAAAAAGACCTTTTTCTTGGCAAAAAGAGACTATTGTACATCGCCAATTGCATTATAGAAAGAAAGTTATTGAAATGGGGAAACCATATAATAAGAAACAAAATCGTAGTTGCGGAATGTCATTCTTAAGTCAAACACATCCAAAATCATATGTTTTTCTTTTCTCCATTTCATAGTAAAGCAACTACCTTTTCAAATCAATGATCTGAGACGCGCCTTTGATCCCGCTTCTGTAATCTAACATCGTTGTACACAGGTAAGCAATTTTTTACAGATCATCGGCAGAACCCTATTGCATCCCGAAATCTATATATAGTAATCAAAAGATAAATAAAGTTCGGTATTCTAAATGATAAATCATAAGTGGAAATAAAAAAAAATGATGAAATGAATTACCTTCGCAACCGGAACCCATTGACCGTGACGACATGCCTGCCGCGCCCTAAAATTCGCTTTATGGGCCCTAATTTCATGAGTAAGCCCATGCAGCCTTACCAAAAAACCGAGCAACTTTGAATACTTTTGAAACTATTATAACTTTCCAAGAAATTTCGTTAAAAAACTTCCACTGTATCCCCACTCAATAACCTTTTAGATACCCTTTCACATCTTCATGAGCATCATACCTTACATTGTAACCATGTCCATTGCTCGAAAGTATACCACGATACCAGCACCTCCTTGTTCAGAACCTCCACTTTGCTACCCTTTTTATCCCTCTTTGTATGTCAAAACTATTAAACAAAACTACAAATCTGAAAACACCCACCACTTCTTAGATAGATTTAAAGGAATTAGAATAATTGATTTTTTTTGTATAACGCATAAATCAACATTTAGAAATAAACCTTTTGGCCGCTAATGCTTATGGTCAATGATTTATGGTGTTATAAGGGAAAATGTAAAAAAATAAGTTATACATTTTATTCACGTAGAAAGAAAAAAATATCAGATAGCTAAATAATTTCCAATAAGAACAATAGCTCAATGGATAAATTATAAATACGAATTCAATTGCGGCTTAAAAAAATATGTCAGTAAAGAGGTTAGTTGGATGACATGTTAATAAATGTTTAAGATTTCCAGATGATACTCAGATTCACATGGGGCTATATCTCTCATTCGATCAAATGTCTACCTAAAAGAGTGAAGTCATGAGTAATGACAACTTTAGCTTCAACTCGGATTCAAACTTCACGTTAAAGAACCAGCATGGTGGGGTTAATTCATTCTTAACTAGTTTAAGACCCCGCGAGCTTCGCGGGTGGCTAAACATCAACTAAACACATAAAATAATTTAAACGTATAAGCGTTAAAGTGTGATTTGTTAAGCCTAATATTTTGAGACAGTTGAGAACGTCCCAATAGTACATCTACATAATGTTCGTTACAAATTAAGTTTTTTTCAACTAAACCTTCATGATGTCTTCTTTAACTCCACTATCGCATTCATCCTCTGACATTATCAATTCCAATCAGGACGACTTAGAATTTAAAGCTCTATTGGTAGATTATTAAAAATATACATGAAATTAATTTGAAAAAAATAGATTCTTACTTAAGTGTAAGAACAACTCAAACGGGTTCTTAGAGATATCAACTGGTTGGCTTCCCTCCAACACTTGATTTGCTATAAATCCCTTTTACTGTTATAACCCGGAAACTTTCCGGGTAGAAAAATTTAATTTACCATAAATAAAAGTATATAAATAACATTTTTAACCTCTAGAATATCCTCTTTCCCTTATCTCCACCACAAATTTTTAATTCGGTTTCTTAAAGTTTTTCTTGTTATAAAGAGCCATAAAACATACAAAAGCAAGATCAGTATAACTTAATCATTTGGTTTCAAGTATAACTTAAGGGTACTTGGATCTTGTATGTTAACTTGAAATTACAAAAATACATTTTCAGTTAACATACAATATGCATTTTCTGTTAACATACAAAATTACCGTAGCGAACTTCGCGGGCTGAACCACTTAAATGATGTAAACAACGGTTGAACAATGTACACATGCTACACCTTTTGATTTTTTATATTACGAATTTCATTTAAATTACGTACGACAATAAATAAAGAATAACAACAATAATTAAATTTAAATATAAAAATCTTAAAGTATACAAATAATTGATAAATGTGTAAATATTTCTTTACCTATCCCCATTTGCTATTTTATTTGTCACACTACTATCTCCATCTAATATTAGTAGTTTAATTATGTCTCTGCTTTTAACTCTTGATAGCGCCACATACATCCATGCATCAGCAATATTAGTAAAACAAATAACATTCATCCATGCATGATGGACACTTAGGTATTCGCCTAAATTTATATCCTGCCAAAAACAAAAGAAGTATATTGTAACAAAATTGTAAATTAAATATTCCATCATGCTACATAGGATATAGCATGCCAGTTATGTTAAATAACCAATGTAGCGTCCCATTCGCGTAAAATTGATTGATGTGGCGTACATGTTACTTTATTTTTACAATTAGGACGCGAAATTAGCTATTTACTTACCTTATTAGAAGGATACTTGCAGATCACAGTCTTGAAAAACTTAAAGATAATACCACCAGCATGCTTCAAAAAGTAAGGGGTCGGCCTCTATGGTTGCTCTGTTTTTAAACTAACTGGCCCATCTTATTATTTGGTGTATCGAATCACTAAATATACCAAAGTTGACTTTATTGGGTCCATCCTTAAACTTTAGCAAATGCATCACTCAATTTGTTGAACTGTGCGAAGTAAATAAAGGTTCCAATTAGTGAAATAATGGATTAGTTTATAAAAGTCCAGTCCAAAAAAACATTAAATATTAACAAAAAAAAAAAAATAACATTTACCGAGCAAAAGATACTTGTTTTGACCAAATCCTATTTTACATATCATACGAATTGCTTTAAAGTTCCTTATGTTGCCATTTTATTCTACATATGTTAATTTCAATTCCCTAATCCACCAAAGTTGTAAACCATCTAAGTCCTTTAAACCAGAAACAACAATACAAAGTTGAGAGTTTTATGGAGAATATTCTCCACATATTAAATAACCATTTAACGAAACCATAGTAATTTTTCGGCAAATTTTGAATTTATAACGTTCAATCTACCGTATTAGAAATCGTGATACCTAAAAATCTTCATTTTGTTGACTTTAGACGGTTCTTGTTCTTATACGTCGAATTCAGCCATATAAATCAAGAAAAATAGAGAATCTTCACAAGAATAACAAAAAAAGTCGTAAAAAACTAAACGGGGTCAGACAGGTAGAAAGTATTTTTCAAGTCGTTACACGCATACACAATACGCAAGCAAGCTATCAAAATGACAAACTGGAGCGATAAAAACAATAAAAGCCTAAAAGAAAGAAAGACTTACCCGTCCTCTAGAATTGGAACCTGAACCAGTTTAAGGATACTTCAATATAGTCCATATCCTGCCATAAAAACATTTTTATATAAAAAATCATTAACCAAATGGTAGACATCATATATAGATGTTTAGATAATTGACATCAATTTTTTATTTACCTACAACTTCAGAATTGATGAAACCATTTTAGAGTCTCAATGCCAGCGATGTATGGAAGGGGAACGAAGTACTGCCACAATACCAGTCAGTTGTGCCAGTTCTATAATTATGTAAAAATCATGTCAGTAAACGAAGTCGTTTGAGGCTTAAGTTAGCTTATTGAAATCCATAGAAGTTCTTAAAAAATAGCCATAGAGGTGAAGCGGGAATACCTTAGCTGATAAGGCCAGATCCTCCTGAGTTAATACCAGACGACACTTGCCTTCCGAGTAATAACCAGGGGTATGTATTCTAATTTGACTATTTTTTCAACTTTATTACATCTAATCTGCTCAACGTAAGAAATATTCGTGTTTTTATGCTGCTTGAAAACATTTGCAACAGCATTAGAGGTACCACCTGCTTCCTGACTTGTACCATCCACAGAGGCAGTGGGATTCGAGGCAGCAGGGTTTGTGTTCTTTGCACTGCTCATATTAGTCGAACCAGACCAAATAACCACATTAACAGGCTGCATATCAGAAGAGAAAACATCATACCTGACTTAAGCCATGGTTTCACCAGAAGCCTATTCCAGCACCTATTCATCCAGCACCATTTGGGCAGAATCATCGGACTTTGTTGACTCCTGTTCTTCCAAGTATTTAGTATGTTCATCCGCCTCCAGAGCAGTAATCTTAGCTGCAATAACAGGAAGCTTTATAGGATTCTGTAGTCGGATACTATGTGTCCTCTTTAACCAAGAAAAGTAGCTCTGAAACCAACGTTGGCGATGGCTATTATCTGGTGCAGCCAAGTGTAAGTAGCTCTAAAACCAACGTTGGCGATGGATATTATTTGGTGCAGCCAAGTGTACCATATAATCTTAACAAAAAGGACAATAAAGGTGGAATTAACTATGAGCAATTTCTTTTTCTCATCAATGAACAACTTAACATTTAATCAAAGTAATTGAGTGTTCACGGAGTTTTTACCAAGGTGTCTCCAGACGAAACAACACTAACTCTTCCTCTAAGTTGTTTAAAATTTCCATCTCAGCCATCACTACAAATCTGCAAATTAAAAGAAGAAAGGCGCACATGGGTTGGTAAGCCCAGTTGATATTTGATAATTAGTGGAAATAAATTATTCACACAAAAAGGAAATAAACATATCTAAATTTGTATACTTACTCATGGTCTTTAATGCTCCTTCGACGTGCAACTGATAAATTAGTAGTTAAATTACCGTCTACATTGCCTTCATATAAACCATCCAAAAGAAACTTTTTTAAAGAACGCAATAAATAATAAATAAATGCGAGGGAACTGCTAAATGTGTTGAACTTATGCAACTTACTCTTTTTGGTGCCTTGTGGACAAATTTCGCTTGTTAATTTGTGAATGTGACCTGTTAAGTAAAACATTTCGAATGTTCATAACATGTAGACAAACTAATATTTGTATCAAAATGAAACCTACTAATGTCAATTGGTTTTAAGTTTTATAAAATATGTTAATGGAAGTCAAGAGGCTTACTTCTTTCGCTTTTTTTTTTGTAAAACCAGAGTATTTATCCTTGCTACAGCTCCACCTTAAACCAAATAATGGCATATACCAACTTTTGCCATGGATGATGATGAAACTAAGATATATATATATATATATATATATATACCTAATTTCTCATATGAACACACCTTTCTTAACCCAGCAATTTTTGGCTACAACTTGAAAGGTGTTAGGCTTTGAACAACAGACCTCTTTTACAATTGTGAATGAACTCACAATTGCCCCATTTACCGGATGGAAAACAATAAAAAGGATGCAAGAATACCTCATTTTCATTAAATGAACCAAGGTTCTTGTAACTCTGAACAAATTAATCCTTGCTGCTGAATTTATCCGAGTCAAGAAAGTGAAGCAATACCCTGCCATCATATAAACTAAAATCTATGTAGGCAAAGGCGAAGTAGACTCCTTGTCCAAATGATATAAAAACAAACCACATTTGTTTCTTATAGAGATGGCATACCCATTTATGTAAAATAGATTGGTTGGGGTTGTATCTATCTCAAATGAGTCAAATGAAAAGTAGCTAAAAAGGTAACGGGTCAAATAGG
Organism: Helianthus tuberosus; assembly: GCA_030545235.1. Taxonomy (NCBI): domain Eukaryota; kingdom Viridiplantae; phylum Streptophyta; class Magnoliopsida; order Asterales; family Asteraceae; genus Helianthus; species Helianthus tuberosus. The sequence goes on along the minus strand of CM060424.1, from coordinate 35,285,502 downwards.
TTGAAGCCACTAAGAGTATATTTTTAAAACATTTAATCATACGAACCCAAAAAGTTTTATATAATCCTATACTCAAAACAGACGTTCTACCGTGTTCATCATAAAATAAAAGTTTTATACAAACCTTTACTCAACACAAACTAAAAACCATGTAAAAACATCATAAAAAGAGATTCAAACACAATTAAAAGATTAAAAAAGGATAAAATTCTTAGCGTCAAAGGATTGCAAACCTGATGACTTATCTGTATTAAAGGTTTTCTCACTTCCATGATCACTTTGTTGCTAAAATTTGGATTATCTGTTTATGATTAAGCAAAAATATTGTCTACTCACATTCAAAAAAGAAGTCAACAACCAAATTATAGATGTTCATGTTCAGAATCTTTACCTGATCGAGCATCCACTCCTTCTATCATGGTATAGTCTACAACTTGCAAATTGATAATCTTTATGAGTCTATCATACTCTTCCATCTTAAAAAATGTAAAAAATATTTGTAAGTACCATAAATAATATATGTGTTAGCCTGCAACAAATAAAGAAGGATGAGCGATTTAGCGGTTTAGGGTTCATCGCCGCAACAATCAATCCATAATCACGAAATGAATGAATAGAATGGTTGCTCGATGCTTGAATCGTTTGGACGTAGATAATCTAAAGAACATACATAAAATGAAAATTACAAAAAACAAAAAATATACAAAATCGCAAACCTGGTAATTGAATCATTGGAATATAGAGTTTTCTCACAAATCGTTGGATAATTCAAACAAAACTTCAGTCCATATCATATACAGAAACCTATATGCAATATTTACTTATTTAAATAAGTAAAATCACCGATCGCGAGAATGATTTTGCAAAAGGCAAACGTCTGTAATAGTGTGCCACCGAAATTGGTTTCCCACAACTATAATCAACTAAACAAAAGTCAAGAACATTGCTGATTGATGAAAAAATACACTTCATTACCATATTATTAAGATATTAAACACACTATTCATTCCATAAATTAAAAACTACAAATAAAAAAATTAGTATGGTTCAGGAACAATCAATCATTAACTGAAGAAGTTTTTAACAAATTTTTCGATCACACTCTAGTAATTTAATTAAAATTAAACTTCATTTCCATAAACTTTAGATATTAAACACATAACTCATTCAAGAAATTAAAGAAAATTAAACACATACCGTTTTCTCGATCATAAATGAACCGTCTTCCAATGTTCAACGCCTGCTCATGTTGGAACAATCACAAATTAGGTTTGTAATTCTGTCAAACCATAGCTTCCGTCGCATCATTGGTCATCCAAAACATCCCCAGCCGCTTCCGTCGTTATTTTTATATAAAATATCATATAATAGAATGTCCATTAGCCTCTAATGATCCGACGTTGCTTCATCAGCAGTGGGCATTTCTTCATTTACCTTAGGGACATGCTGCATTACACCACATATGAACAATAATCCACCACCAAAATCATCAATGCGTATATGTTGAACAGATTGGTCTTATTTTGTAAAAAAAAAAATCAAGCAAACTGATTCTGAGTATGTGCGTGAGTGTATTCGTCACCAAGCACGTGCATTTAAATACGTATGCTTAAAAATAGTCTAAAGGTGTAATTTTTTTGTGAAGACATAATCACTAAGAACAATAATCCACCACCAAAATCATCAATGCGTATATGTTGAACAGATTGGTCTTATTTTGTAAAAAAAAAAATCAAGCAAACTGATTCTGAGTATGTGCGTGAGTGTATTCGTCACCAAGCACGTGCATTTAAATACGTATGCTTAAAAATAGTCTAAAGGTGTAATTTTTTTGTGAAGACATAATCACTAAGAAAGTGCAATTATCGGGAAAAGCAACGAAAAATCTAACCAACAACTAAATGACACCTAATATAGATTAAGCTTATACGAATGGGAACCATTTTATTAATCCTCTTTCCTACTTCACCATCAAGAATAGACTCATCTGCCATCTCAGGGGTACATGATTGATCCTCATCATCACCAGCTCTTTCTCCATTTTCCAAATCTTGTTCTTGACTTCTCTCAAACTCTAAACCGACCACCCATATATATCAGAACACATTCCCATAAAGAAAATCAAGAGTTATGTAATTACTCGAATACTCTCTCTCTCTATTTGACCAGTTTTTACTCAGCCAAATTAATACTTTTCCAAAAGGCTTTTTTGACCCGAACCCGCTTTGACCCATTACCTGACCTGCCCATTTTGCCAGGCTTAAGAAATAGTGACATATGATAGTAATAAATTCGTATATGTTCTTGCTAGGATATCGTTATAAGATACTTCATAACATAACACATTAAAATTTGATAATATTAGTGATCTTATACAATTATAAGCTGATTTATTGGTTAAATGATCATATTATATAGCTAATATTAATAAGTATGAAAGAAAAACCTGGAGGTAATTATATAACACTTATTTTTCTTTGAAATAAGCGGTTGTACAGACTGTGAAACCGCCTGTGTGATCTGCAGAAATAAGAGTTATACGAACATTATGGTTGACCATTAGTCAAAACCCAAAAACCGATAATGACGACAAAAAGAAAGGGATTTTGTAAATGAAAAACAACAATATAAAGGTATTTTGCAACCTCTATAACAGATAAATAAGGCAATCTCACAAAACTTTGACACCTATTATACTTACAACATCCACAAACGGGTTAAGAGCATCTTCAGCAAGGTATGACAGAGTTGTTCCTGAATCAACTATGGTTCCACTTCCACCTTGGTTGTCTGATATCGCAAAAGTCGACGGGTCAATGGACAACGTTTGACCATTGACAGAAATACTCTGCAGATTTATATTATAATGTGCCCTGAAAACATGCAATTTATACTATTAGAACTATTTGGAATAAATCATAACCTAAATCAACTCATCTATAAGTAAAAAAGTCAAAACTACATCCTCTAACTTAATTACCGAAGGAATACTTACTGTGATTGGATAATACACTTCTTCTTCGAACCTACATCCTCAGTTCTATCAAAAACGACATTAATACAAAGAACAATTTGCAAAATTAGTCAAAGTATGAGCAAATTATATAAAAAATTCATAATCAGGACTCTCTTGTCCTAAGAAATCTTCAACCATCTTATAAACATCAGTTATACTTCAGTTATACTTCTTTTTTCTCGTGTTGACTATCTTTTCATATAAACATCATGTATTTGAAATAAGTAGAGTCGATTTTCTAAGCATGTGAGATACTATGTTTTCTTTAAAATTAAAAGGTTTAATCGCTTAAAATGTTGGTTAGTTTTACACAATCAAACTATGGGGGTACAACATCAACATATCGAAATCTATAGTCTAAACACGAAATAGAACTGAAAATTAAACATTCTGCCATCATCACCTGTTAAAAACATTTTATCGAAATCTATAGTCTAAACACGAAATAGAACTGAAAATCTATAGTCTAAACACGAAATAGAACTGAAAATTAAAAATCTATATAAGAATCGGCTCACTGAGTATTAGGGTTTTTGAATGATAAATCAAGATTAAACAATATGAAAGACGAATCATAAAAAAAAACATACTTTGATCCGATTGAAGAAGAAATACACAAATCTCACCGATCAAAGAAGAAGTTATACAACCGAAACCGCAAAGAGGAATCCAGAGATATTCATACCTGGGTGAGAAGGTTTTTTGTCTTTAAGATTTAGGGTTTGTGATTTACAATGAAGAGAAGCTTATGCGATTCTCATGTCAAGAAGATGGAAATTAGGGTTTGAAATTACAGATGGAAACTCGAAGGTCATTTGAGAGAAGATTGAGAGAATGATTGTGTGGGATTTGGCTTCTGGTGTAAGATTATGAAACGTAGGAAGACTCTATTCAATTCTCAGCATTTATGTTAAAGAGAAAGGCGGACATAGCTTTAAGCAAATGCCGCTCAAATCAATTTTGTGATGAGTATTCAGTTGCCAGGTGGCAATAATAGGTTTTAGAAAATGACAATTGGCACTAAGTTGTTTTGTTTTAATATAGATAATAGATAAGCTCAGGTTGGCTTGTTTGTTTTTGTTCTTAATGAGTAAGAAAAGTAGATTTATTAAGAGTTTGTCTTTTACACTATGTTTAGCTATGAAGTATTTAACTTATTCTTAGAATTGCTTGTTAAAACTGATATAATCTTTTTACCTATGAAGTATTTAACTTATTAATCACTAATTCAACTTAATAGTTTATAGATACATTAAGGGAAGAAAATGCCAGAACTTGTTTGTTCTTAATAAGTGGACTTTTAACAAACAACTGGCGCATGCATTGGATCTGTAAGTGAAGTAAATCAATTGGAAAAACAGAGCAGTTTAGCCAAAAAAATCCAATTGAGGTCTAAAAATTACGTCCTTAAATCTATCCAAACTGATTGGCGTTTAATCGGTAACCTTACAATAACCAAAGTTCATGATTCTCCTAAAAGTAAAACCAATTTAGGTTTACAATTTTACTGAAACGTTAATCAAAGATGTGTTGAATTTGGAGTCCGTGGACAAAAGTAAAGTTTATCAATAAAATATACCTAAGATTGAAAAAAAAACATAGTATTTAAGAACATCGATGAACAGAGGCCGGCATAAATCCAATCAAAGCAACCCTAACCTGGTTTAAAAAAAAATACAGACTGATAACGATAGTCAGGTTACCTGTATAAATTGAACTTGAACGACTGTCTACTCCATTCAACTTGTCACCAGCCATACTCTAGTCTCTGAACCCTAATTGCCGCCTTCAAAAAACCTCTTAATTTCGCTAGAACCCTAATTCGCCGGAGCCCTACTCACACTGATAATCACCACCGGAAACGTACCCTGATTCCGTCACCACCGGAACCGCACCCTGATTCCGTCACCACCGGAACCGCACACTGAATCCGGCACCACCGCACACTGATAATCTCTCTAGTCACCACCACACCACCAGTGATAGGCAACGCCATCGTTTCGGCACAAACACGGGGACATGGCCGGCTACCATTCTCTCTCTCCTTCTTTCTGATCTCTCTCATAGTTCTCTCTCGCGTGTAATTGGCGATGTGTGGGGGTGCAGCTGGTTTAGGGTTTTATACTGGGGCTTTAGTGTTCATTCACTGTTCATTCCATTGTGTTTTTAATATATGTATAATGTCTGAATTGCTAATAAAGAGAATATGGGGGGGGGGGATAGTGCACGATCCTCCCGACCGCCGGAGTGATCCCACTCCGGGAGCCGCTACCCGACCAAGCTAGCTCCGCAGTGAATTCCCCTTACCGAGTTCTTACCCTGGGCGACATATGCCACTCCCAAGACTCGAACCCGGGACCTCTGGGAAGAGGTGGGTGTCGGTGGCCAACTGGGCCACCCCAGTTGGTTTAATAAAGAGAATATGATATAATAGAAAATATAAAACATATAGTTTAGTACATATATTCAACGAGTTGACGCCAACACGCGCGTTACGGCGGGATGTAGATTATGAATGTTATGAGATGAGAGAATTCTTAAGTTTATGCAAATCATTAATTTCATTTTGTTTTCTAAAATGAACCGATGTTATGGTTTGGTGGTAACGGCTAATGGACCAACTAACACAACCTTTCATAGAACCGTATGACAATGAATTCTTTTGAACCGTCTAATGTGACCAAGCCTTTATCCAAACCACTATGTCTTTTAGATTAAAAGTAATTGGTCATTTCAAATATATTTTCATCGTTAGGCATGAATTTTTGCGAGAATTTGGTATAAACGAAAGTGGATACATAAATTTTTCAAACCTTGGTCAGTTGGTCATATGGTGGATTCTTCAATCGCAAAACGAAAAATTGAATGACAGTGATTCCATAACCTATAAATTTGGTCTAAAGATTATGACAATGGGGCTCCAAGATGCATATAATAGGGGAAAAACATTAATTAATTGAATAACAATTCAAGGTTATGACAATCTGCCTATCTTATGTTTTGATGTAACTTCGTAAATTTGCTATATTTGGCTAATAAAATTTGTGTATGTAAAAAAAAAATTAAAGATACATAAGTAGAAAAAAGAGAAAAAAGTAGGAATTTGAAAACATATAAACTGAATAACATTTACAAAACACATAAGTAGAAATTGTTACTAAATTAAAGAAGACATAAACCAAAATTGTATATCAGTTTTATGAACACATAAACCAAAATTGAATATCAATTTTACGAACACATAAATAGAAATTTGTTATTTATATACTATTAATTTGAAACATTTGTATGCATGTTTAATTGTAAGTTGTGCTTAAATACTTGTACCTTAGTCAAATATTAGTTGTAAGTTGTGCTAAAGTGGTTGTACCTTAATCAAATATTTGCATGTTTAATTGTAAATTGTGCTTAAGTACTTGTACCTTAGTCAATATTAGTTGTAAGTTGTGCTTAAGTGGTTGTACCTTAATCAAATATTTGTTTCATTACCTTACCAAATTTAATCTGTTTTGTACGCATGTATGGTTGTAAATTGTGTTTAATTGATTGTACCCTAATCAAATAATGGTTTCATTATCTTACCATATTCAATCGGTTTGATCCATTTAAATTTGTGTTGTTTTATTTGTAAATTATTATTATTTATAATAATCTAATTAATTTAGCCAAAATCTTGTATAAATATAATTTGCAACATATTGATGCAATGGTTGTTGTAACGTATGCATTATGGTTTGTATAGTGGTAATGATATATATTACCTTAGTTATTTAATTCTATGTTTTACGTTTCGGTTTAATTTCTTCGCATTAACACCGCAACTGCAGTGTCGGTAATCGCTGGCAGTAGTGTGGCATTTGTGCTCGCCCCCGCCGCAACGCGGGGGTTTCTTAATACTAGTTATATTTAAAAGCAAATAATGAATAACATACAATTTATAAACGTGATTAGACATTTAAATGTAAGAACACATGAATAGAAGTTGAATAACTATTGAAGAATACATAAGCAGAATTTGTGTTAAGAACACATAAACGTAGAATTTGAATAACAATTTAAGAACACATAAACAAAAACAGTTATCATGTTTTAAATAAACATTATCCTACATATACATTTACCAAGTTAGGGGAATAGTGCCAGGCAGCTACCTGGCATTCCTCCATTGGACCAACAAGTTTACTATTTTATATCTATTTTAAAATTACGTTTTAGCCCCCAGCTTAAAATAAAATTACGTTTTTTGTCCCCATCTCAAAATTACGATCTTGCCCTCATTTCAAAATTACGACTTTGCCTGGCATTCACCCATTGGACCAACCACTTTATTATTTTATATCAATTCTAAAATCACGTTTTTGTCCCTCTTTAAAATTACGGTTTTGTCCCCAGCTCAAAATAAAATTACGCTTTTGTCCGCAGCTCAAAATTACGATTTTTCCCTCCATTCAAAATAAAATTGTGGTTTTGCCCTCAGCTCAGAATTACCTTTTCGCCCCCAGTTCAAAATAAAATTTTGTTTTTGCCCACAGCTAAAAATTACGATTTTGCCCTCTGTTCAAAAATGTGATTTTTCCCCGTTAAAAAAATGTGATTTCGCCCACATTTCAAAATTACGTTTTTTCCCCAGCTCAAAATAAAATTATGTTTTTGCCCCCAACTCAAAATTACATTTTTACCCTCGATTCAAAATAAAATTGTGTTTTTGCCTTCAGCTTAAAATTACGCTTGTGCCCTTAGTTCAAATTTATTTTACGTTGTTACCCCAAGTTCAAAATTACGAATTTGCCCCTGTGAAAATTTACAAATTTGCCCCTGGTTCAAATTTACAATACTGCCATTACTTTAGCTTTTGGCCAATTACGATTTTACCCCAGTTAAAAAATACAACTTTCCCTCAGTTAAAAATTACAATATTGCCATTGTTTTAGTTTTTTTTTTATCAAAACTATAAAAGTGTTTTGTTTTAATTGGTTGACTCGATTTAATTGTCTTTCGTGTCAATGAGCTAACTAACACTCGCTCATTATTCGGCCATCGCCCCGCAACGCGGGCGGGGCATTAACTAGTAGTATACATATACATACACTGTGCATTCGAAGATGACTATAAACTAAGTAAAATAATTCCGTCAAAATCTCTTACTATTATTCTCGGTAACTCTCATACGCGCTTGCAACCGAGACGGCGGGAACGAAAACGAATCAAACGATCCATCAAATTATCACATGTCTGACATAACCAACTCTTTATCCAAACTTTGGTTGTTGTTCGGTTTTGACGGTGAATTATCCTAATCGCTTGTTGTTCAAGGATAAACATAGAATGTGAAGAAACACGGAACTAATTTTAGAGTTATTAGTTTGGTTTATGTTCCTTTCATAGTGGTTAATCTTCTTAAACTTTCCTGAGCTCCTTAATGATCCGATAATCCTGCAAAACAGAACACCGTTAGCTCGTTAAGAGGGGAATATGAGGGTTTCCCTCTTAACCGGACTCCTGCGTGAGAATAAGTATCTGCTTTGAGGAAATAAGTGTGTGATAAGAGAGAGAGTGAAGAGAACAGAATGAATCAACCTATGAATGAAGGACCCTATTTATAGCCGGAGAGGTGTAAGAGGAGATGGGCTGATGGGCCTTGGGCCAGAAGGAGACAACAGAGGAAATCTTCCTTGTCTCACAAGTATCGACCGTTAGTGCCTTCTGGAAGATCTTCGGTGCTGGCGCACCTTGATTGGAGCCACGTGTCCCTGTTGTCGGCCTTGTTGTCCCTCTGCCATCAGCAGGTAAGTGGAGATCGTGGGACAGGTGTCGCCGCCCGCTGATTGGTGTCACGTAGGCGTCCTTTTGTACTCTCTGTCTCCTGCACGTCAGACGATCGTGGAGCACGATTGAGCACAGCCTGGAGGACGCGGATTGGCTCTTTTCTTCTGCCACTTGTACCTTGTGTTCCTTCTGAAGTGGCCCTGCGCCTTAGCCCCGCGCGACCCTTGCTGAGCACGTAAGTAGCCCGCGCAGGGTTATAAGTGATTGAAGGCTCTCATTCAGAATGCTAAGTATAAAATTGATGCTCTTTCTTGTATGGACCTCGCTCGAGGTCAGTCCTTGATGAAGTAACCCGCGCGAGACTAAGATTGATCATCTTGCTGAATAAGGACTATGGTCCTGCGCGCGGCCTGAAGAAAGATCTGCGCTGCTTTTTGGGACCATACCCCTTCAAGTCCCCCCAGTCCAGTGCTGCACCATGCGCGAAGTAAGTGGTTGGAGCTCTGGACTTATAAAAAGAGAAGAACTAAAGAAATGCTTGTTTTAGGCTGGTAGACGGCGCGCGTGTAAATGTTCGACAGTTGCTACGGCGCGGCTACCATACCTGTCTGTTGATGATTCTTCTCCTTAGATTGTAAGCGCGCAGGTTCATTGTATAATTATGAATATTGTGCGGCTTGAGTAACTTCTGCATGAAGTTTGTAGTAATTTTGGGCGGGAAAAACCTCGAATTTTGAATTCTGACAGGGTGGTGCAAATGTCGTCGAAGGCGACGTTTGAGTTGACTGCTGACACGGTTATGATGGCGTTGTTCCTCATGGTTCGGCTTTTCGTCAGGCGAGTGAGGCCCACGCGCGCGTGGTAACCGTCACTCCGGGAATCTCGCCTTACGTGTCGGCTACTGATAGGCTACGCGCGCGGTGAATCCGGCACGTTTACCCATCGCATTAAATGCGATGAGTATATATATCCGATGAGGGGGGAGAGAAGATCACTATTCCCTCTTCTGTTGCTATCTTTTCTCCCCATTTGTCTTCGAATTCTCTTTGCATCTTCAAACCTTCGAAGAACACACTAGCAGATCTTCAAGTTTTTGTAGAAGTTCGAAGATCTTCAAGTTTTCCAGAAAATATTCCCAGTTTCTAGTTGAATATTTATGGCTGAAGAGAATCCTCAAGAAGAGCACCCAGGTGAAGAGGGTCCCCTCCGTGTCCTCAAATGGGACCTGGGGTTATTTGAACAGATTACACGAGGATTCCGGTTTCAACTGGAATGGGATGCTCGATACCCTGGTCAGAATCAGACGGCCGCCGATGCACCACCGGGGTATATTACCCTTTTTGAAGATTTCTTCTTACAGGGCAATTTCCGGTTGCCGGCGACAGAGTTCATGGCCCATATACTTCAGTATTATGGGTTCCACATTTCGCAGATGAGTCCACATGGAATAGTGAGGGTACGATACTTCGAATTTCTATGCCGATCCCATGATATAGAGCCGACGGTGGAAAGGTTTAGGGCGTTTTATCAGCTCATTAGGAACATGGGCTTCTACTCTTTTGGAAACTGGGGGTCTGCCAAGAAGATACTTCTGAATCCACCCAAGAGTTTCCATGATTGGAAACAGAAGTTCTTCTTTATTAGGGAGGAGGTAATGCCGATTGCAATGATCTTCCGCCCGCCGGATGTAATTGAGAAGGAGGAGTTACCGATCCAAAAGGGGGAAGCCTGGTGCTTAAAGCTGACCACGACGCCAAATCGGATCTTTGGTGAGAACGTTCTTGTTGCGGCGCAGATGAGCAACCAATGGCCACCGGAGAGCAACGAAGTTCCAGTGTTGAAGTTTCAAGATAGAGGTTCGTTATCTTTCTCTAACTTCTGTTGTCATTCGTTTGCGCTTAACTGTTCGGTTTTAATGCAGAGGCACAACTCTATCAAGCTGCTTTCCCCACATTTGGTGGATGCATGGGAGTGCGCCCGCTGGGGCCAGGGGAGCAGTATTGGTATGATCGCATCAAAGGTCAATTTCTGTATCCTTCAGCTGGAGCTTTCGCCAATCCTCCAACTGCGACAGAAGGTGCGCATCTTCCCAATCCCAGACCCTTGCGTGCTGTGACTTCCGCTGGGAAAGAAATTCTTTATCTTTCCAGCGAGGAGTCAGTAGGGTCTTCCAATGGGGAGCTAAGTTCGTGTTCTAACATCTTTGCAGGTGTGTTGCGCGACCTGGGGATTGACCCAGAAGAGAAGAAGAAGAAGCCGAACAAGAGGAAGAAAGGCGCTGAAGTGACCAGCAAGAAAGGCGGGAGTAGCCGCGCGACTGCTGGTGCTTCTGATAAAGGTACTCTCGGCTTTCGTCAGAGTAACTTGGAGGATTACGTTATTATCAGTGACTCACTTGAAGGTTTATCACGTATAGGTGAGAAGAAGACCAGCGCCGCTGGTTCAAAAAGCTCGGGGAGCGCGGGTTCTCGGAACCCAGAAGCTGGAGCCACTCCGTCTTCCATCGCGCTTGATGACGAAGAGGAGGAAGAAGAAGAAGAGCCTGTTGAGAAGTTAGTGAGTGGGAAGAGAAGTAGAGAGGAGACAACTGCTGGTGCTTCAGTGGCTCAGAAGACTGGGGAGGTCCCAGTAATTGGAAAACAGAGCAGTTTGCGCTCTCTCTACAAATTCTCACCAGGTTAGTTTCTTGACTACCTTCTTGTTCCCTTTGTTGCCAACTCTTTTTAACACTTGGTTTCTGCAGAGGTAAGAAGAAGACCCCTGAAAAGAAGGGTGTTGTGTTTAAGGACCCCCAAGAGCCAGTGCAGAAAAAGACCAAGGTTATAATCAAGCCTTTCAAGACTGCTGAGGCTGAGAAGGAGAAGAAGAATGCCATTGAGAAGCCTGTTGACAAGGCTGTTGAGAAAGAGAAGGAGAAGGAGAAAAAGAAGGCTTTTGAAAAGCCTATTGCTGGTGATCCTAAGGAGACCGGGGCCGCTGCTGTTACTGCCCATGAAAAAGCGCAGGGTCCGGAGGTCGTCCATTTCACGGGGCTTAACCAGCCCCTTCATGAAAAAAAGAAAGAGACTGGCAAGGGACCCGAGGTTGTCAAACCCACCAAGTCGGCGCAGGTTGATGCCCCCGCCCAAACTGTCAAATATATTTCTGAAGCTGGGGGTCAGCTGCTACTGCGCACAAGGAAGCCACAACCGCTGCAGGTGGTGCGGGTGCGGGTGGTGGTGCAGGAGGGTCCATGCCCCAGACTATCGGCCCGAAAGATACCGTGGGTGATATTTATTATAAGATGTATACGGAGGAGGCGCGTGGTAACGCTCCCCACCAAGCTCCCTGGGGTTTAAAGCAGAAGGATACCTTCTTGGAGTTTGGTGCATGTCGTGACTGGTTCCTAAATTCATTCCCTCCGGGTGAGGTTAACCGCCAAAGGGCGCGAACTCACGATGGGCTATACCAAGCCTATGTCGTTGGAGAGGCCAATACTCGCGCCGCCAATCACTAGATCGTGCGTGAGTGGCACACGATGGTTAAGGAGCGGGCTGAGTGGGAGAAGTATCGTGAGCGCCTTGTGAGGCAAGTTAAGGAGTTTGAAAAAGCTAAGGCTGGGTTTTCTGAAGAAAAAGCTAAGTTTGAGTCCGATAGGAAGTCGGAAGAATGGGGCCGTGAAGGCCTTAGGGGTAAGCTTCAAGCTGCTGAAGACCTCTTGGCGAAGGAGCGCGCGGAGTGGAAGAAAATATGTGAAAAAGATAATCAACGTATGTATGCCGCACGCTCTAAAATCACGGACCTTGAGGCTCAAGTTGCTGATCTGAAAGGAAAATTCGAGGAAGGGCAGACCGATAGGGAACGTGTTGAGGTTCGATCAGTGTTGACCCTTTTTCCTTCTATGCTTTTTGCTTGTCAAATTATCTAAGTCTTTTTTATCCTTTGTAGGCTGAGCTGAAAGCGCAGGTATCCAGTAAGGATACGGACCTGGCGGCTAAGGACGTGGAGATTGCAGAGCTGAAAAGTCGTTTGCAAGAGCAAACTGACAAAAGCGAGTCCTTAGAGATTGACCTCGAAGCTAAGAGAGTAAAAGCTGCTACTGCTAAGGAGGCCAAACAGAAGGCTGAGGAGGCGCGAGACGTGAGTACATCTGCCCTCAACGTAGCGCAAAACAATTACTCCGAGGTTCAAGGCATCGTTGATACGCTGGCTTCTAAGGCTGAATGGATGCGCGGTAGAGGAGTAGTCTTCGTACGGTTCCCCTCTTTGACTTAAGCTTTATTTGCTAAAACTTATTTCTTATCCATTGCCTTTGTTGTAGATGGCCAACTCTATCCTGAATGCCACCGAGATGGACGGAGTTGTTGCTGCTCTCATAGATGCCTCACGCGCGGTTGGTCACCGTGGAGGTTATCTAGAGTGTGCGCAGCTTGTTGAAGAGGCGCTAGGACAAGAGTTTGACGTTAGTCATTGCTCAATGACCGATCAAGCTGATGCTGCATTGGCCCGTGCTAAAAAGGTTTATGACCATTTATCACTGCCTGTGATGGATTTGGTCGCAGAGGCGCTGAAGCATGATGACTGGTGCCAACGGCTCAAGACTATTCTGGATCCTCTAGAAACAGTAGAGTTATCTGATGAAGAAGAAGAACTGGCCGGTGATGATGGTGATGGCAATGACAACGATGATGGTGATGGTTATGAGTAGTTAGTGTTGATAGGCTTCGTGCCTTGTAATTTTCTTTTAAGAACTGAATGTACTTGATGCGCAGTCGCGCTTTTTGAAATGAATCGATGATGTTTTGTTATTTCTTATGTTCTTATTGCGCGGTGCGCTTCTAAGAGTATAGCATTATGTTTGCCATTAAATTTGTTAAGTTACAATTATTGCATTGTTGTTAGAAACTTTGGTTAAGTTAGCGCGAATAAATGTAAGTGTGGCTCGTATGTGAGTGTGTTTGCCCGGTCTCGCGCTATGTTCGCGGAGGACCTTGGAGGCGTAACTCAAGAGCTCGTAATTTACTAGAGTGTTTTCGTGCTAATCAAAAGTTTAACATGCATTTGTAACGAAGAAGTCATGATGCTAAAAACAAAAGGCATAAGTCAATGCTTTCATTAAGTAGCTCTTAAACAGGCACTAGGCCAATCATACATCATTGAAATAAAAAGGGCGTATAGCCAACATAAATAGTAACAAGGGCGCGTGGCCAACATAACTGATAAAGGCGCAAGGCCGAGAATAGTCACATGTAACATTTGCGCAATTGTTGCGCGTTCCACGTGCGCGGGATGATGTGTCCATCCAAAGTGCGCAACTTGTTAGCCCCCTTCCCTAGCACCTCGTGTATTAAGTATGGGCCTTCCCATTTGGGTGCTAGCTTTCTAGGGAGTTCAGTGTTTGAAGCTTCATTGTCTCTGAAGACATATTCTCCTGGAGTGAAGGTACAAATGCGTACTCTTGCATTGTAGTACCTTTCCAGTTGCGTCTTGTACTTGGCTTCTTTGATTTGCGCTATTTTGCGTCTCTCTTCTTGCAAGTCCAAGTGTAGACGGTGTTCTGCCTCGTTATCGATTATGTTGACCGCTATCAAGCGCGGTGAGGGGAGGCCAACTTCAGCTGGGATAACCACCTCTGAGAAGTAAACTAGGCTAAAGGGGGTTTCACCAGTGCTCGTTTTCGGCATGGTTTGATGAGCCCACAGGATACTCGGGAGCTCATCTACCCAGCCTCTTCTCTTGGTGCCCAGTCGGGCCTTTATCCCTTCGACAATGCTTTTGTTGACACTTTCCACTTGGCCGTTGCCCTGAGGGTGCGCAACGGAAGAGAAAGTGTGTTCAATCTTCATTTCCTTCATCCACTTTTGAAGGTCCTCAGAAGCGAAATTGGTGCCATTGTCGGTTACAATCTTGAGTGGGAGGCCGAATCTGCAGATGATGTGCTCCCATATAAACTTGCGCACCATCATTGCAGTAGTTGAGGCGAGAGCTTTGGCCTCCACCCACTTGGTGAAATAATCGACGACGACGATTATAAACTTCACAGCACCAGGAGCTTCAGGGAAAGGTCCCACCATATCGATCCCCCACTGTTGGAAAGGCCAAGCAGTGGATACAAGGATAAGATCATTCTTTGGGCGCAGGGTTTTCGGGGAGTGCCTCTGATAGGAGTCGCATTTTCGCAATTCCTTTAGAGCGTCGACGTGCATCCCTGGCCAATAATATTCGGCGTTCATTATATTCGCGACAACCATGTGCGGGCCTGCATGGATACCACATATGCCTTCATGGATCTCTCTGATTAAGTAATTTACATCTTAGGGGTCCACGCAGCGCAGAAGTGGCCCCAAGAAGGATCTTCGATACAAGATACCACCATTCATCTCGTAGCATAAGGCTTTGTTTTGTATCTTCCTTGCCTCTGCTTTGTTCTCAGGGAGTATTCCTTCTTGCAAATACTGTATGATAGGGGTCATCCAAGATGGTTGCCCTATCTCAATCACATTCACTTGACGCAACAAAACCGATGGGTTTTTAGTACTTCAATCCTTACATCTTTGGCGAGATGTTGAAAAGATGTTGAAGCGAGCTTGCTCAAGGCGTCTGCTGGTTTGTTCTCTGAGCGGTTGATGTGAACTACCTTGTATGATTTGAATTGTTGAAGCAACTCTTTCGCTTGGTCTAGATACAAAGCCATAACTTCACCCTTTGCATCATACAATCCGTTAATTTGACTGGCGATCAGGAGTGAGTCAACATGCGCTTGTAGATTTTGAGCTCCCATTTTTATGGCAAGGCGCAAGCCTGCCAAGAACGCTTCATACTCTGCCTCGTTGTTGGTATTTTTGAAATCCAACTTTATGGTATAGGTGAACTCATGTTTCTCATGGCTAACAAGGCGCAATCCAGCTCCTGCGCCATCTTCGTTTGAGGCCCCGTCAGTGTACAACAACCATAACCCATCTGATGTGTCCTTGATGGGAGTATCAACAACCTCACAATCCTTGATC
Organism: Helianthus tuberosus; assembly: GCA_030545235.1. Classification (NCBI taxonomy): domain Eukaryota; kingdom Viridiplantae; phylum Streptophyta; class Magnoliopsida; order Asterales; family Asteraceae; genus Helianthus; species Helianthus tuberosus. Next base: position 35,269,734 of record CM060424.1, on the reverse strand, counting down.
TTATCTTCTGGGACTTCAGTGATGAAGTCCGCTAGTACTTGACCCTTAATTGTTAGGCGCGGCCTGTATAAAATGTTGTGGCCCCCCAGCTCGATCGCCCATTTTGCTAACCGGCCCGACGTCTTTGGTTTTTGCAATATTGTGCCGATATGGAAGTTAGTAAGTACAGTGATTATGTGCCCTGTGAAGTATCTGCACAGCCTCCTGGAAGCGTGTAGCAGCGCTAGTACTAACTTTTCCATTGTTGAATATCGAGTTTCTGGGTCTTTGAGCACCCTGCTAACGTAGTAGATTGGATTCTGAACTCCATCTCTTTCTACTAACAACATCGACCCAACTGCTTTGTCCGAAGAGGACAGGTACAGAACGAGTGGTTCCTTCTCGAACGACGTGGTTAGTATAGGAAGCTTGATTAAACACTGTTTCATTTGCTGGAAGGCAGCTTCAGCTTCTGGCGTCCATTTAAATTCTTGTTTTTTAACACAGTTGCTTAAAGTGCTTATGAAAGGGTATGATTTTGCGGCGTGATTGGACAGAAAGCGATTGAGCGCGGCTAGGCGGCCGGCTAATCTTTGCATCTCTTTGATTGTTCGTGGTGACGACATCTGTTCTATGGCCTGAACTTTTTCTGGGTTAACCTTGAAACCGCCATTTGTAACTACGAAGCCTAAAAACTTGCCTTCTTCCATGACAAAAGAACACTTAGCTGGATTCAGCTTCATGTTCACGCTTCTCAAAGAGTTAAATGTCTTCTCAATGTCTTTTAACATCTGGTCCTCCTCAGGACTTTTAATCACAAGGTCATCGATGTAAACCTCGATATGTTTTCCGATGTCATCAGCAAATATCGTATCCATCAGGCGCTGGTAGGTTGCGCCAGCGTTTTTGAGGCCGAATGGCATCTTTGTGTAACAGAAGATGCCGATGTCGGTCCGAAAAGCTGTCTTGTCTTCATCCTCAAGCTTCATTTGAACCTGATGATACCCCTTGTAACAATCCAGAAAACATTTCCATCTGTATGGCGCGAGAGAGTCTATCTTTTTGTCGATCTCAGGCAAAGAGTAGCAATCTTTGGGACATGCCTTATTGAGATCGGTATAATCGACACACATTCTCCATCCTCCATTTGACTTCTCCACCATCACGGGGTTTGCAACCCAACTTTGGTACCACACCTCTCTCAGTATGCCTGCTTTTAGCAATTCACAGAACTGCTCATTCATGGCTTTGGTTTTATCCGCCTCTAGGCTGCGCCTTCTTTGAACTTTTGGCTCAACGGAGGGATAAGTGTTCAAACAGTGTTCAGTAACGTCGCGCAGGACACCAGTCATGTCTGCCGGAGTCCAGGCGAAAATGTCCACGTTCCTGAACAAAAGCTGCTTGAGGTGCGTTCTGATGTTTGGTGAGATCGCGTGGCCTATCGTCACCGTTTGCTCTGGGTATTTGTGGTTTAGAACCCATTTTTCTGGTTCGGTCGTTGAAATTTTCGCCTCTTTGGCTGGGCGCGGATCCTCAGCTGACATCACTTCTTTCTTCGCATAGATAATCGCCACCCCCTTCTCGGTTGGGAATCCGATGGCAGAGTAGGGTGTGGAGGTTACCATGTTTAGTTCACCTTGGGTTTCTCTCCCGATCAGAACATCATGCCTTGATTTGACCGGCATTACCATGAAATTGACATTTATGGTTCTTGAATGCTTCCCGTAAGACAGCGTGACGGGGAAGCTGATTTGGCCTAGAGGGAAGACCATTTCATTGCAGAATCCTGACAGAGGATAATCGACCGGCTCAAGGCGCGCTTTATCTTCATCATCAAACTGGTTGAAGCACTGCTCATAGATGATATCAGCTGTACTTCCCGGATCAATAAATATGTATTATGTTTCGTAATGACCGATGATACCGGTAATGACGACGGGGCGCGTGGCGCGTGGTCCCCCGCGTACTACCGGAAATATGACCTGTTGCTCTTGCCATGCAGGTTCGAATGGGCGCTTGCCTTTATCTCTTGCGCTATATATTGGCCCATTGACCATGTGTGTTTCCAGACGCCTGACTTTCTTTTGGTTCCCATCATCGTTGCGCTGAATTTGTCGCGTCTCCTTGCGCACATTCTTTACTAGGTGGCTTAGTTTCCCACTCTTCAGCGTTTTTTCAATTTCTTGCCTTAGGCTTATACAATCATCCGTCAGATGACCCGTATCCTTGTGCAAATCGCAGTACAGGTTTGGGTCTTGGCCTTTCTTGTTCGTCATAGGCTTTGGAGCCTTGAAGTCGTGGTTCTCCGTCATGAGCACCTCTTTTGGTGTCTTAATGAGCGGAGTCCAGTGCTTTTCTCGATTCTCGTTCCTGACTGCCTTTCGATAACCAATGCGATCGATCGTGTCTCGCGCGTCCTCTCTAAAACGAGGTCGTTCATCATAACCGCTGAACTGGCTAGCTTTCCATCCAGGGTTTTTGCCTTTGTTGCGCCTGTTGTTATCACGCGAGCTTCCTTTGGAAAATCGATCTTCAATGTAGGAGTTCTTGTTACCGGCCAATGACTTTTCAGTTTGCGCTACTATCATCGCGGCTTCCATGAGTTTGTCCCATTCCTTGGGCATACCGTCTTTACCTGTGATAGTCCTGATGAGGCTATCACATCGAATGGCTTTCTTGAAGTGTGCGCACATCAATTGTTCACTTACACCACCAATTTCTAAACACTCCTTGTTGAAGCGAGTGATAAAATCTTCTAGCCCCTCGTTTTCTCTGCGCCAGATGTCTGTTACCTCAGTAGTGTCGCGCTGGTAAGGTCTTTGCTGGCTGAAATGATTTACGAATTGGGTTCTGAAGTCAACCCATGACGTGATTTTTCCCGGTGGAAGGCTGTCGAACCAGGCGCGAGCAGCCCCTATGAAAGTCTGGATAAACAGATGGCACCACATCGGCATGTTCCATCCTCCCATACAACCAACGCTTGTGAATACTCTGACATGATCATCAGGATCAGTTAAACCATTAAACTTTCCCACTGTTGGTGGCAATTTTTCTTTTGATAGCGGGGCTAGAGCAATCTTTGGAATGAACTTCGAATGTTCTGCGGCTTCAGCTGGTCTATAGGCGAGGCGAAAGTCTCGCTCCGCTTCTGTGACAACTGTCAAATTTGCATGCATCCGTATAATTACTTAATCTTGATCGGTGCTTAATGACTGTGCGGAATTACAAATGACTGCTTTCTGATTTCTGTATCATACTTACATGTGCATCGCATTTCATACTGTCACATCATCTTTACATACAAACCTTAGTGACATAAACGATGCACAAAGCACAACTAGCACAGTTAGCGGATAACTCAGAAAATGCTGACGATGTTCAGTACATAGATAAACAGTGTTTTGAGACCCCGTAAGGGCCAGAGATAAGGTACTACACTAGTATGGTGTGTAGGGAAGTAAGGACTATAAAACTGCTTCACTAGGTGATAGTTTAAGTGCCGGAAAGTGCCTAAAACCCACTTGAAGTGCTGAATTCAGCATATTTCAGCAAAAATCAGCAATTTAATGTGCTAGTAACATGCAAAAATATGACTAAATGGTCCTGAATGCTTTCCTAAGTGTCGGGAATTAAAAGCGTCACAAAAGGGTACATAAAGCACACTAAACGATATAGTTTAGCACTTTAATGAACCGGTATCCAACCGAACAATCAGACACTACCCGAAACACCAAAATTATACTAGAAGCATTGTTTTAATGTTTCTGAGCTAGTTACGATCCCCGAACACCCTAACACACTATATAACATATCATACACTTAAACACTAATCATTACACTTTGGATTTCAACTAATAACTTAACTACCCATTGAAAACCAACCAATACCCCCCCCCCAATGTAAGTAGACGGTTACAATGGGGTGACCCCACCAAGATTTTGCTTGATCCTATTTGATCCTACTTAGATTTGTTAGTGATTTGCTATGTACTTTTGGGACACAATACACATTGGTTAAAGGTTTTGAATGGTTATAAGAAGCTAGACCCTCATAATCATCATTCACACTTCACAACACCACCCTCCTCCTCTCCCTCCCATGGTTCTCGGCCGAACCACATCCACCACACCACCATCATCCTTCAACCTTGTTCAATCATTTCACATACTCTCAAAGGTGTAAGAAGGTCTCTAATGAAGCACATCCACCACACCACCACATCCACCACAAACACATGAATACTTGTTGGTTTATGTTTATTTGCTTCTTGTTGATTGATTATTAGTGTTAGTGATGTTAGACATCATAAGGAACCTACTAGATTGTGATTAAACACATGATCTAGTAAGTTAAGGTTGTGATCTTGTGAAAAACCAAGATCATCATGCTTTATGTTTACATGAACTTGAGTAATAAAAGTTGTTTTCATATGATGATGATTTAAACAAAATACAAGTCTTGTGAGTGGATGATTTCTAAAATAGTTTTCCAAAGAAACCAAGTTAAATCACAAGATTTACATGAACATTGCTTTTAAAGAAACTAATCATGTTTCTAGTGGTAAAACAAGTATAAGAATACATTGTTTACAAGAAAAATTCAAGAGAATGATTTTTGGAAAAATCATCAAGAAAGTTGTAAACACTTGAATCTTTCAAGAATGAGATTTTTAAAGAAGTATACACACTTTAAAGGATAACTAAACCTACTAAACACACTACCAAGTTACTACAAGTTTTTATGAAAGTTCAAGTTCATGTTGTTAAATAAAATTCAATATTTTGGCACTTGATAAGGGTTGATTGAGTTGTAGATTGTTTGTGATGATTTTTGAAAAGAAAATGATATGCTTTGATAGCATGCACACCCCCATTTTTAGGGGAAACTATGGCAAAAATATAAACACTTAGAAAAATATTTTCTAAAACAAATATTTACAAGTATGTTTAAACTATGGCTTTCAATATAAACTTTGCCATAGATTTTGTTACAAAACTACAAGTATTGGAGGTTGGTTTTTACAAATAAAAATGGATAAATATGTATTTAGAATATATATTTACATCAAAGACATAATGAGTGTGAATACTTGTATACTTTGTGTATTAACTATATTATTTTAGGGATAAAATAATATAACTTAACAAATGCCAAAGAAATCACAATCCAAAATATTACCGGAAATCTCATGGAATAAATATACAAGTTACACACATAATATTGTGAAACTGCACAAGAATGTAACTTACAAAATATTCCGGAAAATACATTTATGAGCAAAATTTTGGTAAATATTATTTTGGATATAAAAGAAATGAAAATATGATTTTTGGGAAAACTATATATATTTTCTTGGATAAACCTGGAATACATTATGTTGGATAAAAATAAGTTTATATATATTTTCTAAGTAAGACTTGAAAATATATTGTTTTGGAAATAGATATTGGATGTTTATTAAGAAAATACGTACACACTGGAATACGACGCCAACACATGGCAAGATATGCCAATACAAGAATACGGATATACATGTATGAGATACCCCCCATCCTTGGGAAGGAAATACGAGTATAAATACTTGAGAAGTATTATTACAAAATATTGTTTAACGATTATTCCAAAACTAAATAAATATAATTTAAGTTAAAATAACTATTATTTTAACAAAGTAATTATAACTTGGAATAATAACGAAGACACTTTGAAACGTAACTCAAAGGCACTAATCAATACAAAGACAAGGCACGACCCGCTCGTCTAACGGACCATAATACGCATGTAGGTAGTCGTGCGTTCTAGGGGAAGCTTTGAGTTACATCGGATACAAGGAATGCAAAACTGTGAGTTCATGTCCCCCTTTTCTTTTACTGTTTTCAGTTTTATAACTTCGGGGGTGAAATACATGTTACATACTACTTACAAACAATTACCATGGTATGATTAGCTAAGGAAAGGTACTGCTAGATCACGTGAATGGGTAGGCCATTAACCTAAGACCATTAATCCTTGTATAAGGACCGAAGGGCATGAGTGATAGATCTATTGGGTGTTGCGAACCCCACCCATGGGCATGCGAGTTGGCCGCATGTGGTGACTATGTCGTTCCGCCGGAGGGGCCGGTACGAAATACGCATACAGGTTTGAGTGTTTCCTATGCCATGTCACTTACATTAATGTATTAGCTACACATTAATTGATCTGTTTTTCCTTGTTGCTTCATACCAGCTTACAAGTACATACATACTTACAAAGGTTTTCAAGAATGATTCATGCACACATACTAAACACATGAACTCACTCAACTTTTTGTTGATGTTTTCAAACTACATGTATTTCAGGGAATTATTAAGTGGATCTGGCGGGCGCTGGAAGTTTTTATGCTGCATTTGAAATAAAGATGTCATCCATGGTCTTTGGGTTTGGTCGGTGTGTCTTATTCCAGGACGAGACACGTCTCCCAACCCTTGGTGCTATTTAATATCTTTCGATGAGTCCTTAGTGAACCCATAAACATTTTGGTATGATTTTAAAACTTGAATTTGAAGTCTACGTTTTTAAACAATGTTGTTACGTTTTAAACTTATTTAATGGATGACAAATCTATGGTTTTATCATATAGTTGATGTTATGATTGAATGCAATGATATTAAGAAAGTTACCCCATAATCACGATCCGCAAAAGTCAGGGTGTGACAACTTGGTATCAGAGCTTCGATCGTAGCGAACTAGGATTCTTTCTCGAGTCTAGACTATGATCATTAGGGCTCTCACAAAAACGTTTTTACAACATGTTTTCATTGCATACACGAAACGCCCAGATCCCAGAAAAACAAACATTTTTACAAATAAAAGACACGAAACACATTTCAAAGTTAATGCCTATAATTCAGTCTGAGAGACTGGGGAGTTAGTCTGAGAGACTAGTTGGGGCAGTCTGAGAGACTAGTTGGGACAGTCTGAGAGACTGGGGAGTTAGTTTGAGAAACTGGGTAGTTTAGTCTGAGAGACCGGGTAGTTAGTCAGAGAGACTAGTTGGGACAGTTTGAGAAACTGGGGAGTTCAGTCTGAGAGACTGGGTGTTAGTCTGGGAGGCTAGGTAGTTTAGTCTGGGAGACTGGGTGTTTAGTCTGGGAGACTGGTTGGTTTAGTCTGGGAGACTAGGTGGGTTAGTCTGGGAGACTAGGGAGGATAGAAAGTTTCATGAAGAATAATGAGAATGCATGATTACGTGATGAATTGTCTTTGCTTGCAATACACTAAGTGTTAGTAATTACTATGGATATACATGATATGATTATTATGTACCGACACACAGGTCGCTTTCCTCATAGAGCAAGTTGTCAGATGTTGACGACCATATGGCCACCGCCACATATAATGAGACTGCACCTGCACCGGGGATATTTGCATCAGACACGGAGAGTGATCCTGATATGATGACCGAGGATGAGGACGACTACCAACCATCCGCGCTGCTAGATTTTGGTGATGATTTACCCTTGCTGATGGTTTCCCTGACAAGAATCCTTTCATCATTCCTGTTCCAGTCCATGACCACCTTATCGTTTGGACACCCCGATGGCGAGCACATCATGGCTCCGATCCTCGACGCCGTACCTTTCGTGGTCATTCCTCCCGAGGATATGCCTTTTAACGATTTGTTAGATGATGACATTGATTTGTTTGTTGATTATCCTCCTGTTGACACCCAGGGCGATGGAAAGATAGCCGAGGATGTCATTGCTATTCTACCTCCTGAGATTCCTGCCATTGAAGTATCCTCTGCTTCCATTTTACACTTGATTTCAGATTCCTTTGAGTTTGTGACATCTACAGCCTTACCGACGGCCGGATTGCAACTTTATTACTACTAACTTAGACGACGACACTGCTATGACTGCTGCACTATCACCTGCTCGAGATCTCACTCCTTCACACGACCTAGAGCCTGCTCTTGAGACAGCTCCAGTTCCTTTTGGGTCAGCCTGATGTTGCACCTATTGATCTTGAGCCGATTTCTGATCCTGACTATGTTCCATTTGAATTAACAGATATTACACTCCTTATTCCCGACCCAGTACCTGTACCCGTTGATCTTTCTTTTGTTGAGACATTTGTTCCTGCACCCGCACCCGCTGAGGTTGCTCCTTTATCCCCTATGGAGACCGACGTCCATTGCACCGACATGCCTATCGCTTTCTTTCAGGACATACCCACACCCCGAGAAGGTACCTCTGGCCAGCACCTGCGTGATAGTCTTTTCGTATCAGCAGCTCTTTCACAGATCCTTCTGGCTGTACTGTTCATTTCCTCACCGCTGGATGAGCCATTCCGATGGTTCCTCTCGTGCCCTATGATGATTTCAAACCCCTACCATCCCTCACATTATGGAAGCTACACACGGAATGAGTTGCTCCTGTTACTTCAGCTACAGTTTGAGGTTTTGAGTTATAGAGTTTTGGAGCTTGAGCTGACATTACGTCCTCCACCCTGTCAATGCCAGTATACTTTGATCCTCCACATTCATCACTATCTCCTTTTGCACTCTCACCTGCTGCTATTACACCCTTCTCAAGTTTTGATGCTCATTTCTTTACTGTCAAGCAGCAGATCAGATACTTGCTCCGCCGTATATTCAAGCTCGAGGAGAAAGTCACACATGTTAGCAGTTTGCTTTTCTTCACTCCTCCACCTCAGACACCAGTATAATTGGCTTTTGGTTTTATGCGGATTGCATTACTTTTAGGGAAAAGACACTACTCATAAGCCGAGATTGTGGGGACTTTTGAAGACCACTTTCGACCATGTGATTTTGGTACACTGATAGACTTATTGGACGAGGGTAGGGTGACCCTGTGTCCCTTTTGATGTAAGGCATTTTGTAAACAATGTAATTATGGTTGATAAACAATGAAAGCTCAGTCGCCATGTCCTCACTAAGCACGTTGATGATCTGCATGTGTGCGCTATAATTGTGATGCTACGTGCTTGCTTGTTATGTTCTCATTAAACATGTTCCTATCTACAAGTTGTGCTATAGTTATGATGTTATGTGATTGATTGATATAACGATTGCTTATATATGTAAATATACACACCTCCTGGGTCTCACTCGTTAAGTAGATGCTTTTGTGCTCACATCTTTAATAAGACCTGACATAACCAATCTTCTTCTAGGAAGATGTCGACTCAAAGAAACACTGATACCAACACCCCTCTTCTGACGACAGAGGCGGAAATACAAGAGCGCATCTTACAGGCCATCGCACAGTACGGGGCCCTTCGCTCCGAGCGCAGCGGAGGTACCTCAGGAAATAACCCACCCAGCGACTGCACCTACAAATAGTTCTTGGGCTGCAAGCCCCTAAATTTCGATGGCACTGGGGGTGCCTTAGCCTTCATGCTCTGGGTTGAGAAGACGGATTCTGTTTTACGGGTGAGTAGATGCGCCCCAGAGCATCAGGTCGCGTACATTTCCGGACTGCTTCAAGATGGGGCTCTGTCATGGTGGAACCTCCAGGTTCAGACGTTGGGCAAGACTGCTGCGTATGCTTTGACATGGGATGAACTGAAAGAACTAATGCGTAAGAAGTTCTGCTCGAGAACAGAAATCCAGAAATTGGAGACTGAATTCTGGAATCTCAAGATGGATGGTCCAAAGATTGCTGAATACGTGCAGAGATTTCATGACCTATCTCGCGTCGTTCCTTACATGGTTGATCCAGAATTCAAGCGCATTGAGCGTTTTATTTGGGGATTGGCACCCCAAATCATGAGCATGGTGACGACATCAAAGCCTACAACGATCGCTGAGGCCATTGATCTAAGTGTGGCCTTGACTGAAGAGGCAATCAGGTTGAACAAATTTTCAATCTCTGAAGAGAAAAAGGAGACTCATGTGGAGTCAGCTGGAGATAACAAGAGAAAGTTCAGAAACTTCAAGCAGGGTACTCAGACAAATAATAACAACAAGGCCAAAAAGGGAAAAGAGTACATGGGTAAACTACCTAAATGCGACAAGTGTCGACGTCATCATACCGGGCGATGTAAGAATGGAAAGTGTGACAACTGTGGCAAAGTAGGGCACCGCAAGGAGACGTGTTGGCATGAGACGAAACGTGGAAAGAAAGGTCAAGGGTGTTATAACTACGGTGACATGGGGCACTTTAGGAAAGATTGCCCAAGGGAGATTAAACAAGATCGTGGGAAAAATGTTTAACACTGGAGCTAAGGAAGCACGCCAGGATCCAAACACGGCCATCGGTACGTCTTATAGTAGTCAATGTTATGCGTCTGTGCTATTTGACATTGTTGTCAAATTTTAGCTTCAGAATATACTTGTTTTAGTAGTAAGTAAGATAGATATCTAGTACTCGATAGAACTAGCTTAAGGGAAGCTTCGACGTGGTAATTGGGATGGATTGGTTGTCGAGCAATCAAGCGGAGATTATTACATGCACCCCGATGGCAAATGAAGAAACAATCATGATTCATGGAGGTAAGCAGAATACGCCCCTACAGCTTCCAAATTGCTTGAAGGCACGAAAGTTGTTGCGTAATGGATGTGTTGTTTTCTGGGCTCATGTCGTGGACAAGGGAACCGAAGAACCAAAACTCAAAGATATCCCTGTGATAAGGGAATATCCTGAAGTCTTCCCCGAAGACTTGCCAGAATTATCTCCTCGACGACAAGTCGAATTTCGCATCAATTTGATTCCGGGCGCCGCACCTGCTGTTAATGCACCTTAGCGACTTACACCTTCGGAAATGCAAGGATTGTCAGTGTAACTTCAGTAGTTGATAGAGAAGGAAGATAACATACCAAGTTTCCCGCTTTGGGTAACCCCAGTTTTGCTCATCCAGAAGAAGGACGATAGTTTTCGTACGAACATTAAACTACCAGGAGCCGAACGAGCTAACCAACAAGAGTCGGTGACTCTTGCTAAGGATTAACGAATTACTTATTTAACTAACCGTGAGGATCCAACTACTATTTCACGACTGATCGATGATCGAGTGTCACTAGCTGAGAATTCAGGAAGAAAGTATACCGGGGAATTGTGGGATAATAACTTGTTTTAAACTTGCACAAAAATGGTGTTTCCTACACGATGCACAAAACAGTTTTGCACAGAATACGAAACTTTAAGAATCTAGAAAACATGTACTTAGGACCTTTGGGAACCCAGGTCCAAACTCGTAAAGGTTGCTTATGAACCACACCTGTTAACTCAAGCAAACCCCATTATCCTGACATATATGCTATTTCAATTAACCAAACAGAAAGTACTCAAATTTCTTTTGTTGAAATCTTCACTTTTGCTTCTAGCGAGTAGATGTTTGCATCTCCACTCCCATTAATGGTAGTTGTATCGCGTTAATTTTCTTCGCTGAGAGCGAACACACATTTACTTCGAATACTTGGTCATTTCTTCATTTTAGCAGATACACATTGCTTCATTACTTGGAAACTTATATGTTATGCATGCACCTTTTGCTACGCATGCGGTTTCATTTCAAATAAACGCTTCATTGAAGTTCAAATATTATTTTGCTAAAGCTAACTATTGGTTTATGATTCGAATAACCTACGTTATTGTAATTGTTGGCTCCTTTGTTATCAAGTCAACACACTTTCTTGAAACTTCTTTTCTTTCACGTTACATTCATGATTTGCCTTCGTAACCATGCTGAGATTCCCTTGTTGATACATACGTTTATTGTCGGGTTACGCTGAAACCAAGTTCAATTGCTTGAACTTATCCATTTCGCATATTCAATTTAAGACGCCATATGATGTATTAAGAGCATCATATTCAAACATTTTTGCAAAGGTTCTTTTGTTTCGAGTCGTGGTAGACTTGATTGGTCTACGACTCCACTAAATCGTTTGTTGGTTTCGACACCTTGTGGTGATGGTTTCACAAAATTGAAGCTTGCGCTAAATTGGTTACACACCTCATACACGGATTTAATTGTCTATTTATTTGTTCTAAATCCGTTTTGTTTATCACAATTAAAGCGGTCTCTACACAATTGTGTGTTAAGACAATGGTGCATAGATTCATTTCATACCACGGTGTACCTCCTAACGATTCTTTCATTATTGATCGAATGCCCTGCAGTAATTATTGCTTTTTCACTTTCAATTAGAAACGGTAGTTCTCTGATGTCCTATATTCAATTGAAACTACAATGTCGTTTGAATCCAATTTTCAGGCCTGTTTCAGTACACTTTCATTTGATTTCAAACACGGTAAACTTGTTCGGTCACCACTTTATTTGAATTATGTCATTAGACACCTTGTGGCGTCATCACAAACTTGTAGCTTGTGCTAATCATGGTCAACCGTTTCACACGAAACTACACATACTTTTGTTTGACTTGTCATTTAAACATTCCTAATGCAACTACGAATTAAGACAATAATACACCAGAGTCGCTTGTATTTCATTCGGTGTATTTTCGCAATTCAAAAATGTCAACACACTAATCCTTACCAATTATTTATTCGAAAGTTGACAGATCACTTTCATATCCCAGCTGTGGATTTTGAGTTAATATAACAGATGCCATGGTTTGTGAAAAATCGTTTGCACATTGTAACCGATTGTTTGAGAATCCATTGGTCAAAACTCCTTTGTTACACCCCTGTTAACTAAGTTACGCTAGATTATACATCTATACATCTCGTGTCCTTTGACATCAAATGTTAGAACATATACCTTTTAACCACTGGGTTCTTGTTGAAATATATCCCTGGATTCACCTGATGTGAATAAGGTTTGATTCGGTTTTGTGGTTATCTACCCCAGTATTATTCATATACGTACACGCATAATGTAACCCTAAGGAGTTAAGGTAGTATAAATTTCGAGGACGCAATTTTCTTAACAGGGGGAAAATGTGACAACTGTCAAATTTGCATGCATCTGTACAATTAATTAATCTTGATCAGTGCTTAATGACTGTGCTGAATTACAAATGACTGCTTTCTGATTTCTGTATCATACTTACATGTGCATCGCATTTCATACTGTCACATCATCTTTACATACAAACCTTAGTGACATAAACGATGCACAAAGCACAGCTAGCACAGTTAGCGGATAACTCAGAAAATGCTGACGATGTTCAGTACATAGACAGACAGTGTTTTGAGACCCCGTAAGGGCCAGAGATAAGGTACTACACTAGTATGGTGTGTAGGGAAGTAAGGACCATAAAACTGCTTCACTAAGTGATAGTTTAAGTGCCGGAAAGTGCCTAAAACCCACTTGAAGTGCTGAATTCAGCATATTTCAGCAAAAATCAGCAATTTAATGAGCTAGTAACATGCAAAAATATGACTAAATGGTCCTGAATGCTTTCCTAAGTGTCGGGAATTAAAAGCGTCACAAAAGGGTACATAAAGCACACTAAACGATATAGTTTAGCACTTTAACGAACCGGTATCCAACCGAACAACCAGGCACTACCCGAAACACCAAAATTATACTAGAAGCATTGTTTTAATGTTTCTGAGCTAGTTACGATCCCCGAACACCCTAACACACTATATAACATATCATACACTTAAACACTAATCAATACACTTTGGATTTCAACTAATAACTTAACTACCCATTGAAAACCAACCAATACCCCCCCCCCCCCCCCCATGTAAGTGGACGGTCACAATGGGGTGACCCCACCAAGATTTACTTTGATCCTATTTGATCCTACTTAGATTTGTTAGTGAGTTGCTATGTACTTTTGGGACACAATACACATTGGTTAAAGGCTTTGAATGGTTATAAGAAGCTAGACCCTCATAATCATCATTCACACTTCACAACACCACCCTCCTCCTCCTCTCCCTCCCATGGTTCTCGGCCGAACCACATCCACCACACCACCATCATCCTTCAACCTTGTTCAATCATTTCACATACTCTCAAAGGTGTAAGAAGGTCTCTAAAGAAGCTCGGTGGTCTTGGATCTTGAAGGACCTCTCCCGATTGCTATTATCCTTCACATTTGTCATCACCATCATCAAGTGTTCTTCCCTAGCCTTGTGCTAGTAGTAAGGCCCTTATGATCTCTTGATACTTCATATGTTGTTGGTTAAAAGATGATGTACATTGATAAACTTGATGAACACTAAAAGACATAAACATAAATCTCTAACATAAGCTTACAAACACATGAATACTTGTTGGTTTATGTTTATTTGCTTCTTGTTGATTGATTATTAGTGTTAGTGATGTTAGACATCATAAGGAACCTACTAGATTGTGATTAAACACATGATCTAGTAAGTTAAGGTGGTGATCTTGTGAAAAACCAAGATCATCATGCTTTATGTTTACATGAACTTGAGTAATAAAAGTTGTTTTCATATGATGATGATTTAAACAAAATACAAGTCTTGTGAGTGGATGATTTCTAAAATAGTTTTCCAAAGAAACCAAGTTAAATCACAAGATTTACATGAACATTGTTTTTAAAGAAACTAATCATGTTTCTAGTGGTAAAACAAGTATAAGAATACATTGTTTACAAGAAAAATTCAAGAGAATGATTTTTGGAAAAATCATCATGAAAGTTGTAAACATTTGAATCTTTCAAGAATGAGATTTTTAAAGAAGTAGACACACTTTAAAGGGTAACTAAACCTACTAAACACACTACCAAGTTACTACAAGTTTTTATGAAAGTTCAAGTTTATGTTGTTAAATAAAATTCCATATTTTGGCACTTGATAAGTGTTGATTGAGTTGTAGATTGTTTGTGATGATATTTGAAAAGAAAATGATATGCTTTGATAGCATGGACACCCCCATTTTTATGGGAAACTATGGCAAAATTTTCTAAAAATATAAACACTTAGAAAAATATTTTCTAAAACAAATATTTACAAGTATGTTTAAACTATGGCTTTCAATATAAACTTTGCCATAGATTTTGTTACAAAACTACAAGTATTGGAGGTTGGTTTTTACAAATAAAAATGGATAAACATGTATTTAGAATATATATTTACATCAAAGACATAATGAGTGTGAATACTTGTATACTTTGTGTATTAACTATATTATTTTAGGGATAAAATAACATAACTTAACAAATGCCAAAGAAATCACAATCCAAAATATTACCGGAAATCTCATGGAATAAATATACAAGTTACACACATAATATTGTGAAACTGCACAAGAATGTAACTTACAAAATATTCCGGAAAATACATTTATGAGCAAACTTTTGGTAAATATTATTTTGGATATAAAAGAAATGAAAATATGATTTTTGGGAAAACTATATATATTTTCTTGGATAAACCTGGAATACATTATGTTGGATAAAAATAAGTTTATATATATTTTCTAAGTAAGACTTGAAAATATATTGTTTTGGAAATAGATATTGGATGTTTATTAAGAAAATACGTACACACTGGAATACGACGCCAACACATGGCAAGATATGCCAATACAAGAATACGGATATACATGTATGAGATACCCCCCATCCTTGGGAAGGAAATACGAGTATAAATACTTGAGAAGTATTATTACAAAATATTGTTTAACGATTATTCCAAAACTAAATAAATATAATTTAAGTTAAAATAACTATTATTTTAACAAAGTAATTATAACTTGGAATAATAACGAAGACACTTTGAAACGTAACTCAAAGGCACTAATCAATACAAAGACAAGGCACGACCCGCTCGTCTAACGGACCATAATACGCATGTAGGTAGTCGTGCGTTCTAGGGGAAGGTTTGAGTTACATCGGATACAAGGAACGCAAAACTGTGAGTTCATGTCCCCCTTTTCTTTTACTGTTTTCAGTTTTATAACTTCGGGGGTAAAATACATGTTACATACTGCTTACAAACAATTACCATGGTATGATTAGCTAAGGAAAGGTACTGCTAGATCACGTGAATGGGTAGGCCATTAACCTAAGACCATTAATCCTTGTATAAGGACCGAGGGGCATGAGTGATAGATCTATTGGGTGTTGCGAGCCCCACCCATGGGCCTACGAGTTGGCCGCATGTGGTGACTATGTCGTTCCGCCGGAGGGGCCGGTACGAAATACGCATACAGGTTTGAGTGCTTCCTATGCCATGTTACTTACATTAAAATATTAGCTACACATTAATTGATCTGTTTTTCCTTGTTGCTTCATACCAGCTTACAAGTACATACATACTTACAAAGGTTTTTAAGAATGATTCGTGCACACATACTAATCACATGAACTCGCTCAACTTTTTGTTGATGTTTTCAAACTACATGTATTTCAGGGAATTATTAAGTGGATCTGGCGGGCGTTGGAAGTTTTTATGCTGCATTTGAAATAAAGATTTCATCCATTGTCTTTGGGTTTGGTCGGTGTGTCTTATTCCAGGACGAGACACGTCTCCCAACCCTTGGTGCTATTTAATATCTTTCGATGAGTCCTTAGTGAACCCATAAACATTTTGGTATGATTGTAAAACTTGAATTTGAAGTCTACGTTTTTAAACAATGTTGTTACGTTTTAAACTTATTTAATGGATGACAAATCTATGGTTTTATCATATAGTTGATGTTATGATTGAATGCAATGATATTAAGAAAGTCACCCCATAATCACGCTTCCGTAAAAGTCAGGGTGTGACAGCTTCTTCGCTGTACGCGATGTGTTGTCTTGGTTTGTAGTATTCGTGATTCCTCTGCAAGCGGTTGAAGACTGAGGATCCCTCGTCGTCTTGCCAAGTTGGATCGTTCGGGTCTGTGTCATCCCACTCGTTGTTCATGTTGCGCGGCCCGAGCCGGCTATGAACTGGACCTCTTTGAAAGTTTGACGGATGGTCATAATAGCTGCCTGTTTCCCCTTGTGTGTCGCGCGTGTCGTGCACGCTTGGCCTTCTCATGGGGGGACTGTTGGCTCTTCCTTAGATGTTCTGCTGTGGGGGTATTTGGCGCGCCCCCTGACACGGACCCGAAGGTGTAAACAAGGATGGTTCAGCTTGCAGGACTGTTTATTGTGCGCTCAATGACTGATACGCAGCATTAATGGGAGCAATTTGTTTGGCGTACCAGGAGGCTAGAGTTTCGCCTTCTGGTAGCCCAAGTAGCGCCGAAATGTTCGGATTTGGAGCTGGGTTTGAAGGACCATCAACATTGTTTCCTGGGGTTACCGTCTGAGTGACGCGAGTGATGCTCGCGCGGGGTCCCCCAGTGTTTGTTATTTCGATTTCGCCTACTTCCTCGGCAGGTTGGATTTGGACATTATGATTGTCCTCAGCCGGTCCTGCGTTAGAGTTCATGCCAAAACCGAAATCAGGAATGATTCCTTGATCAGCCATGATCAAGAAAAACCGAAAAACTCAGAAAAAGAAGATGAAAGTGATTGTAAAAATCGGTGGGTGCCAATGAAGAAACACGGAACTAATTTTAGAGTTATTAGTTTGGTTTATGTTCCTTTCATAGTGGTTAATCTTCTTAAACTTTCATGAGCTCCTTAATGATCCGATAATCCTGCAAAACAGAACACCGTTAGCTCGTTAAGAGGGGAATATGGGGGTTTCCCTCTTAACCGGACTCCGGCGTGGGAATAAGTATCTGCTTTGAGGAAATAAGTGTGTGATAAGAGAGAGAGTGAAGAGAACAGAATGAATCAACCTGTGAATGAAGGACCATATTTATAGTCGGAGAGGTGTAAGAGGAGATGGGCTGATTGGCCTTGGGCCAGAAGGCGACAACAGAGGAAATCTTCCTTGTCTCATAAGTATCGACCGTTAGTGCCTTCTGGAAGATCTCCGGTGCTGGCGCACCTTGATTGGAGCCACGTGTCCCTGTTGTTGGCCTTGTTGTCCCTCTGCCATCAGCAGGTAAGTGGAGATCGTGGGACAGGTGTCGCCGCCCCCTGATTGGTGCCACGTAGGCGTCCTTTTGTACTCTCTGTCTCCTGCACGTCAGACGATCGTGGAGCACGATTGAGCACAGCCTGGGGGACGCGGATTGGCTCTTTTCTTCTGCCACTTGTACCTTGTGTTCCTTCTGAAGTGGCCCTGCGCCTTAGCCCCGCGCGACCCTTGCTGAGCACGTAAGCAGCCCGCGCAGGGTTATAGGTGATTGAAGGCTCTCATTCAGAATGCTAAGTATAAAATTGATGCTCTTTCTTGTATGGACCTCGCGCGAGGTCAGTCTTTGATGAAGTAACCCGCGCGAGACTAAGATTGATCATCTTGCTGAATTAGGAGTATGGTCCTGCGCGCGGCCTGAAGAAAGATCTGCGCGGCTTTTTGGGACCATACCCCTTCAGAATGCAAGGAACAAAAGTGGAGTGAGGAAAGATGGATTTCCATGGTTTTTTGTTTGATTCACTGGTTTTTTTGTTGGATTCGTGCATGAAGGAGAAAACGGTTATAGAAACAAAGTGGAAACGATGCTGTGTTTACATTGAATTCAGTATACAAAATGTAGAAAGTGGAAGGAATAAAACAACAATATTGAAAACTTTGCGAGTTTGGGAATAAGATGCGACGTTTACATTGAATTTAGTTTAATTTGTTTAATTTATTGAAAAGTTCATATGTGGAAGGAAAGCGGTTGGACCAAAGATAAAAAAAATAATTAATAAATCAGTGGGATATTTAGAAGATCAGTGGGATGTTAATATGAAGTTGCAAATATGAATCGGTGGGATATTAGAAACTCACATCCGAAGTTGCAAATTGTATTATATAGTAATAGTAAAGTAATAGTGATAATTTATTAAAGGGGTGTGTGTTGGTTTGAGTTGGCAATTGACATAATATGTGTTTAATATATGTATGTAGGGCTGCAAACGAACCAAACGTTTGGCGAACAGTTCGTGAACTGTTCGGCGGGAAGTTCGTTTGTGTTCGTTTGTTTATTAAACAAACAAACACAAACAAGAAATTTCGTTTGTTTAGTTAAATGAACAAACATGAACAGAGGACGCGTTCGTTTATTTATGTTCGTGAACGTTCGGTAACGTGTTCGTTTGTGTTCGATAGTTCATTAGTTTTTTAGCTTTTATATTTTATTTAAATACTTCAAAATTCTAACAAATAAAATATTTAATAAGTGTCAATGTATTATATATTTTGTTCATGAACGTTTGTTTGTGTTCGTTTGTTAGTATTTGTGTTCATGAACATTAGTTTGTGCTCATTTTTGTTTATTATCGTTCATTTTCATTCATTGCCTAAAATTAACAAACAAACACAAACGAACATGAACAAGTTGATTTCCTTAACAAACAAACACGAACATAAAATCTTGTTCGGTAAGCGTTCATGAACAGTTCGTGAACACATATATTTCTTAACAAACGAACACGAACAAGGACTTGTTCGTGTTTGTTTGGTTCGTTTGCAGCCCTATATGTATGTGTTTATTAATGCAAGGGTATTATTTAAGGATGTGATGTGAAGAGACATAACTATTAAGTTAGCCTAAGTTAGTTATTTCTGTAGGGTTATATAATGTTATCATTTGAATAACTTGTGTTAAAATAATTGTTAATAAAAGAACAAAATATAATATTTTATATGTATTATTTATGAAATCAAATACTTGAAAAGGAAAATCCAAAAAAGAATATATTGATATCAAGCGTTGCGTCTTTTTGTTGCAAGTTGTACAATAGCTTTAAATTTGCACGCGGTTTTACACAACCAAAACATCATGTTCATTGTTACAAGACAAAAGGTGACTCTGCATGCATGCATGAATTTATCTTTACGGTTTATCTTTAGATTCAAAATACCTTATGTTAGAATACAAGTACAATACAAGCCACTTGCCATATTCTAACTTGTATTATACACATAATAATGAATAAAAGTAGAAATCAATTTGCATCCCAAACTTGTACATTGTGTTTCTCTACTTGTACATCAACACATCATGTTCATTCAAGACAAAAGGTGACTGCACATGCATCCGTATACTTTTGTTTCTTAACAGTATATCATTAGATTATAGATTATGATTAAAAACATTTCTTCTATATAAGTTATATGTTAATAAATATACATGGGACATGTTTAATACATAGAACATATTTAAGTAAACTACAAAAGACACAGCTTGTACTTTTTGTCTTGAACGAGTTAACTTTACTCGCGCGTTGCAGCGAGATGCTGATTATGAAAGTTTATAAGATCACTTTTTCTTCGACACCCATCCAGTATTGACTAAGTTCTTGAAAGTTTTGTTTTATGGTTTAAAAAAAAAACAAATTTAATTTAACTTTTAGAGCCAATATTTTCTGCTTGTAATGGTTAATTAACTTAATTTAGCTTATGCATTATTATATATAATATTTTTTTTTAACGGCAAATTTCTTTTGTTCTACTTGTAAATGGTTAATTAACTTAATTTAGCTTCTGCATTATTATATACAATATTTTTTTAACGGCAAATTTCTTTTGTTCTACTTTTAAATGGTTGATTTCCTTAATTTAGCTTCTGCATTATTATGTACAATATTTTTTTTTAACGGCAAATTTCTTTTGATTTTTGAACCCAAGACATCCCCTCTTTAGGTGTTTAAATGTTTTACCTGCTGCTTCAGAGCAGGAGGCCCTCGGCATGATGCCTTGGGAAGACATCATGCGCGCACACACACACACACACACATACATACATATTGAGGGTCATCTTCACACCCTAAGTCCATCCCCTTTCCGCACCCGTTTACGTGGACGCCTAAGTGGTAGACCATCCTTTGAGGACTACCCTCCTCCACACCTCATAGTCATAACTTTTTCAAAATCTCATTTTACTATCGGAGTCCTCGTTTCACCATCATCTATATACTCGGCAAAACAACAAATGCTATGCTATACTCTGCAAGCAGACCGTCACCGTCTTAAAACCATCGTTTTCAATCCTGCATTTGCTTCACTTCATCATTGAAATTGAACACGATTTGATTCAGGGAAAAGAAGCAACGGATAAATAACTAAAAGATATATATTTACACTTACCAATCACCGGTCAAACCAGCCAACCACTAAATCGCTACGACCGGACGGTTTATTCATATGGACTAACGATGCACATTCACTGGACTGTTCCGATTAAACCTTGATGAAATCGTCCTCGTCCTTTACGATATCTCCTTTAACAATACATAATCGCCTCAATCTATTTCTCACATCACCGCCTCTGTTTCATTTCCAGTAGTCCTTGCGAGTTCCCATAATTGTTTTGCGATTTTAAGTTTATTTACAAAAGGACAGCGATTCATTTGTAGAGGAAAATCTTTACTTTAATTATTTAATAATTTATTGAATCAACAATATGTGGTCAAGAGACGACTGGGAAACGGTTTGATTGTAAACCGTTGATTATTGAGCATGTGTGTGTTGTTGGTTCATGTAGATATCAAAACGACACACAACACCGGTTCATTTCTAGACGAAATTCTTTACTTCAATTATTTAATAATTTATTGAACCAAACAATAGGGCAACCGCCAAGAGGCAACTGGGAAACGGTTATGTACTTGGGTTTTTTATATAAATAGCAGACGGTTGGATAATTGCAAGCATTTGAAACGGTGGCGTTGTAATTGTTATGTGACGGTTTATTTTCATTGGCGCCGGTAGCCGGTATTTATTTGGTTGGTAGTTACCAGAGTCTCCTACCTATTGAACATTCGCGCTGATAACGCCAAACAATTACATTTTTATTTGTATTTTTTTAAAGTCCTATATGTAAAAAAAGAAGGAAAAAAAATAGCAGTTAAGCCAGTGTTTACGGGAATCGAACCCGCGTAATTTCCTTGTTAAAGAGACACTTAAACCATCGTTACATATTAGATTTTTTGATATTGAATTATTTTAATAAATATATATTAAACAGGCGCGCGTTTTAGAAAAAGGAAGGTAAAAAATAGAGATTAAGTGGTGTATACGGAGTTGAACCGGCGTCATTCTATTGTTAAAACGGTGCTACAACCATTGCTACAGATATGATTTTATTAATTTGAAACCTTTTATTTAATAAAGATAGTAAACACGCGCGTCTAATATCCAATATATATAATTTTCTAATCAACGCGTCTTTTAAGCGAAAAGGTGTATCCCAAGTTACTTTTTGTAGGGATATATAATGTATAAGTCTATTTGTAACTGCTAACTCACTCTCTTTATAAACATGATATCTCACAAACGTTAAGTACTATACAAATGTATTGGATTAGGATCAAATACAAAGGATCCTAATTGTAAGAAGTGTAAGAAGGATTTATAGAGTGACAAGTGTCCAATAACCTAAAAAAACCCACTACACAAAAAAACCCACTAAAAAAAAAAAACTTAAACATCCACCACCACCAAACCCCCCCCCCCCCCCCCAAAAAAAAATTTTTTTTTTTTTTTTTGCCGAGAGGGTGGGGGTTTAGGTTTTTGGGTGGTGGTGGGGGTGGGTGTTTAGTTTTTTTTATATTTTTTTTTAGGTTTTTGAGGGGTGGGGGGGGGGGGGGGGGGGGGGTGGGGGGTTAGTTTTTTTTTAGGTTTTTGGGGGTGGAGGTGGGGGGGTTAGGTTTTTTTGGTGAGGTATAGTTTTTTTTTTGTTTTTTTTGCGGGGGGGTTAGGTTTTTGGGTGGTGGTGGTGGTGGGGTGGGGGTGGGTGTTTAGGTTTTTGGTGGTGATGTAGTGGGTTTAGTTTTAGGTTATTGGACACTTGTCACTCTATAAATCCTTCTTACACTTCTTACAATTAGAAGCCTTTGTAGAATAACTTGACCCGTATTGGATTATATGGTACCTTATAACCTAGTGATTAATAATATAATATTTTATATGTATTATCAATGAAACAATATTCTTTAAAATAGAATCCAAATAAGA